>CM072887.1:68635502-70029668 GCA_037013685.1 Acridotheres tristis | reverse complement strand
ATATTTAGGCCAAAGTATATAATTATTTTCTAAATCCATAATTGCAGTGTTGAACTGCATACTGGTGCACTGAGATGCAGGTGAACTAGAAACAGATATATATAATTAACAGATCTATCAATCCTTACATAGTTTATGTTACATTCAGGGAGAAAGAAACACCAAATAATTCAAGACTTCACCCTTGCCAGGAAGTGATAGGAGCACCAAACATGCCTTACATGAGGATAGCAATATTCCATACACCTAGCAACATTCATAAGTTAATGATATATAAACAGTAAAAATGTTAAAAATATTGATTTTATTAATTATAGTAAGAATAACCAATTTACACATGTATTTTATGTTCACAAATCATTCTGAAAACCGTAACTGCAACAGAAATGAGAGGCACAATACTTAAGATACTATATTTACACTAACATGAGCATTTAGTTGTAATTCATCCAGGAACAGGGCAATAATCATACCTTTTAAGTCTTGTGCAGTATACTCCATGAATAAACAGAGTTCTCAGAAATGGTAGCATTAGGAAGTAACACACTTGGCAAAAGACAGTCTTATGTTTAAGTCAATTTTTTTTTAATTGCCAATTAAGAGATATTTTCTTTCTGAGCATGCTATGGTGGCATCTGGACACCACCACCTTCTTTTTACAACACTACAGGTAAATAGCAACAATGCCTTTGCACTTAACAATGGAGAAAACTAAGAATTTAGAAAATTAAGAGGCTAATACTTGGTGTGCTGAACAGATAAATACACAAATGTAAGACAGGAAACAACTGTTTAGATTCTCGTGCAATTAGTGAATTACTTAGAGTTACAGTAAGTGACAATTCGAACAAATACCAGATGATATTGTATGGTTGCAACATCATCTGTGAAACTTGGTGGTCATCTTCAATGCATGTTATTCCTGAGCTAGAAAACTGGGCAAGCGTGCATAGTATTTAAGGAAATATGTCAAATATATGGACAGACACCAGCATATAGCAACAAGAATTATCTTGAAAATTTTACCTATTAGAAATGGCTGAAGGAGTGCTGTTTAATTCAGAGAAGGAAAGACTGAAGGAAGATGTATTTATGATAGATAGATAGATAGATAGATAGATAGATAGATAGATAGATAGATAATGAACCTAAGCCTGTATCTAAAGAGATACACTTTTAGATGCTGAGACAAATTCTGCAAGAATTAGGATGGTGTGATACTAGAATGTGGTGCCTGGAGAGCTTGTAGACTCATTAAAAAGATTTCAGTCTGTTAAACAGACAACTTTAAGGTATGATATAGCTGGTCTTGCCTAAAGTAGATGACCTCTTCAAGCCCTTTTCATCACACTTTCTTGGGGTTTTTTTGATAATACCACATGCAAGTTTAATACTGTTTCACAAACTGGGTTCTTGCAATATTTTTCTTTCAGGGAAAACATTGTACAAAAATGCTAATATTTCTAAACTCTAGCTCACCTGATTTCTGTCTGATCTTCTAGCTCTCTGCATACTAGTAAATAAAATTAGACACGTAATTTGCTGACAGTGAGAAAAAAATAGCATATGTGATCAGCAGGTATTTGTACAGCTAAATTCTCTGACTTTCTCAAAAAAAAAATCTCTGTAGACATGAAAACTACTGGCCCTTGAGACCCCCTAACCAGACTCTTAGAGACAACATCCAGTACTTAACTGCTCAGCACTGTTGAGCTCTGTGTCAGGGACATGCCAGCAGTAAGTACATAGAACAGGACAGTGCTCTAGCCACAGCATGGCTTTAGTTTGCATATTTGAAAAGGTCTAAGTCCATCTGGCTTAAAATTTGAAAACTTGGGAAATGTTCCAAATCATTGGAGATGCCTTCTTATCAGGAGGAAATCTCAAGTGCTATAGTTAATGTATCAAGTCCAGAACTACAAAAAGTCTTCAGGGGTTATATAACAGCTTTGACCATATTATATTAGATGGTATGATGACAAATGTGCTACTCTTCAGCAGTAAAAGAGACTTAAGAAATGCAAAAAGATTGTTTAAAGTAGTATTTTCTTGCCATTAGCCAGACTTTCCTGATTGAAGTTGCAGCTTGAAGAGGCTGAACTAACTTAGAGGGTTTCTGATTTTCTTTATTCTATTTATGCATCAAGCACACGACATACAGTGTTATAGTAAGAAAGGATGCAGTGATTTCTGAAATTTGTTTCAAATTATTCCAAGGAACTTGTCCTGATTTTTCCAAAGTTCATACAAACCTTAAAAGGAAAGACTTTTTTTTTAACCTCAAAACTAAAACTCTGCACATGAATGACAAAAACCTTTCTTTAAACATTCAAATTACCCAGTTAGATGTTCACTGCTACATTCATTTTTGTCTTTTAATTACTCCAAGATGTCAGTGACTCAATATATTTTCGTATTTTTAAGTAGTTTTATTTGCTGTCCAAAAGAACCACAAGCTTAGTAATAAAGAGCAAATTCAATGCAAAAAATTGTATGTTTAAAGTGTACACAAATCTGCTTAAAGAAGATAGAAATTAAACCCTGTTTCTGTAAAGTTTAGTCTCTATGACATTTTCATGACGTTAAAACAAACTCTAGAGGATTATATTTACTTGTTTTCTCTCGAAATGCTCCCTTCTGTTTTCATCAGTGAAACATTTTTGTTATTGTTTGTCACTGAAATTCCTCTTCTGACAGGATATAATAGGATAAGCTATATAAAGTTCTATTAGCAATTTTGAAAAAGTTTATGTCTAAGAAACACTGAGTTTATCACTGACAGTACTATTGTCATAATCATAGCTTAGGTGACTTTATTCCATTACATATTTTTTAATTGAACAGCCATTCATTAGTGGCTGAAACAGCATGCTGACCTGATTAAGAAAAATCAATAAAAAATGTAGTTATTCTTGTTCTGCATAAGTAAAATCCTTTAATTTCTAAACAATATTGCGCTGTCGGTATCCAGATTCTTTCATTTTTGCTAAGGAATACATTTGCATTTAAAGTCTGCTAAAGCCTTTTCTTTTTTTTTTTTACCTTTTTTGATGAAACTAGGCAACCAAGCACAACTGCAATAGAAGGGGTTTATTTTTTAAATAAATAAATCTGAGCTAAGACTTCAAGTTTCAGGTGTGATTGAACTAGTAATTGTTATTTACTTCTCTGAAGAGTAATACATGCCCTAGAAAAATCACATCAACAGAAAAGCAGTAAAATATTTTGCTACAAGCCTCAAAACCAATTTTGAGGCTAGCTTTTGCTTGAAAAAATCAAAGTAAGGCAATTTTTGAAAGATTAATGGTATTATAGTTGTTTAAAAATTCACAGTTTTTAAGCAGCTGCTAACTATATTCATGCATCGGTTTAACTGACAAAATAGATAATAAAATACTTTGCTCCATATTCACAGAAATATATAGCAAATTAACTTCTACAATTTGTGCTATTCAAAGAAGAAAATAATTTCATGTTAAATTTCTGAACAAACAGATCAATAAAGACTCTTCATATAAGCACATTAATAGAAACTTCAAATCATGAAAGTTATGACAAACTGTAGAGCAAAAGATTTTACATGAAAAAGAAGTTGAATTTCCTGCTGTTTTTGGAATTTAAAGTATTTTTTTATATTTGAATGGTCTTCCAACACAGGATTTCTGCTTCTGCTGAGTTGTGAACAAATAGAGAGGTGTCCAGGTATGCTTGGAAAATTTTTGAATTATGGGCATGAAGTAGCAAGGTGATAAGCATCTTCCAGTCTTCCAAATTTATTTTTTTTTTTCATCAAAACATTAGCAAAGTATAAGCAAAAAATTCAGCTAAGGAAGGTTTGCAGGAAGCATGTGTGGAAACTCAGTACCTTGTAGAAACAAACCTTAGGAGTTTTTTGCCATTACCCTGTTTTTGGGACCATATAAAATGTTTGTTTCATTTTTCAACAGGGAGCTTTAAACAGAAATAAATAGATGCATAAAAGTTCTTTAAATCAATTTAACATTATAATTGGGAATTTGAATGTTGGAAGATAAACGCTTAATAACTCAGGGAAAAAGAATCAGTGGAAGAATGAGGGTATAGCAAATCATAGTATGTGCAAATAGGAAACAATTTATTGGTTCAAGGAGACAAGTAAATTAACGCTCCAATTATTATGTTTGCAGAATTCCTTAGTGAGTAGTTCTTCTCATTGTTAGACAACCCAAAATAATTCAGTTTTGCAGAGTAAGTTTTCTAAGTCACTTTTGGGAATTTAACCATAACACTAAATAAGGCTAATGGGAACCTTACAACTCATCTCTCTTCAATAGTGTGTTAAAGATATTTACCTCTGAGAAAGGTTTTAAAGTGTTTAGACCATGTCTTCAGAGTGAAGGGACTGTGATGTAAGGATGCCAATCTATCCTTGGTCACACATTGGCACATTGACAGAGGATGGGGATTTATTTAGCCAACTGTTGTCTCTCAGCTTTAGTCAAAAGGAAAGCTCACCTTACCTGGAAATAAACATGCCTTTGTCCATTATGCTTCCAGTTTTACCCAAAATTTTTAAAACTTAACAACCTTTTCTATAAACACATCTCATGTTACTTAGGCAAAAAAACTTTAGAAGATTGGAGCTTCCAAAAGATTCCTCGGCATGTCACCACTGATAACAAAACTGCTATGAGGAGTGTTTTTAATGCAAACCCAGAATATTTCTTCCATACACACAAATTCCAGATTGATTTTTTCTTCAGTATGAAAACACTTTTATCAGCCACAATAAAAAATCCATACAGAAGTAGTCAAATTCATTTTAGAGAAAACAAAAGCACAGCAGAAGTCCATGAGATTAGAAGAAATAAAATTATAATATTCCAATACACTTTCAATATTTACTGCACAGAGATATATAAAGCAAGCAGATTCATAAAGTCCTCAATATTCAGCAGCATTTGCAGTCTTGAAAATAAAAGGGATATCATCACTTTCTGTTGTTGCACGTTAAGGCCATCCTTCCTATCCTCTTTCATTAAAGAAAGTCTAAGTTTGTCACACAGATCATATCAACCATTGTTCCAATAAGAAAGAGAGAATGTGGCCATATTTATCTTAGATCAGTTCAGAAGCAAACAGCCAAGAAACCCCCAAAACAAGGCAAAACCTAAAAATATGAAATGGTAAAGCCAACAAGCAAAATACTAATTTTCATATCATTGTCTGTGCAATATTTTTCTTATGATTTTACTTATATCTGCACTGAATATTTATGCTAGCCAAAGCAAGCCTCAGAGCAAACGGCACTTTCAACTCTGTATATCCATCTGGAATGCATCCCTCAAGTAAAAGGCTTTGCCATCTTTCTTCACTTTTTTTCAGGTGAGCCTATGTTGTTTTCCCTCTGAGGGGTACCAGTACATCTACTTTCTCTAAGAGAACATGTCCAAAATCAGCCCTTTTTAAACAGGTTTGTCAAAAATCGTATATCACAATTTTATTACAAAAGAGCTCAGGGAAGCTGCAAGAGAGGCCCATCATGCAGATTTCCCTTCCTTACACCTTGCTCTTTGACAGCTTTGGACAGTTACACTCAGCACAGCTGAACCTGGTTTTGCTGGAAGATACATGCTAATAGAGAGCTCATAATCCATTCACCCCCAACCACTCCCACATAGCTAGCATTGTTAGAAACACACACTGGCATAAGTGAATATAGCTTAAAAAAAACCCTGTGGGTTTTGTTTTTCCCTTTTGCATTTAGTTTTGGAAATTTAAGGCTTGTTATGGTATGGAGACTACATAAGGATTGTACCCCTATAAAACTTGGGCTTTCTTTTACTTTTCTTCCCATAAAAAACTTGACTATGCTGTGACACCACTCTTGTGGTCCATTCATCCTTTTTCCCTCTCTTGCACAAATAGACACACACTCAGAGCCTGGTTGGAATTACCTCAATGCATTGAGAGAAGCAAATGGTGCATGGTGGGGAGCTCATGGTACCTGTAGCTAAACAGAATGCATATAACTTGCCCATTATCCTCAGTAATGGATGTTTACAACAACTCAGAGATGACAGCTTTACCAGCAATATAAATGCTGTAAATGTAAGCTACTGTTTCATCTTCTAATGAAATACATTTGATTTATAAAATTGCTGGAGTGTTCCCAGATGTGATTTTCAGAGAGACTGAGATTTCTGTTTATAACCAGCAGTAACTATTACAGGGGACTCCTGACTGAGTGGAATAAGGTGGTAGTGTATGTCTTGTAGCCACCAAACCATATCTCTTTCACTGTATTTGTGTTTTTCTAACTACAAAGCAATGGACAAGGTGAGAGGCATAAATATTCCTATCATAGAGAAACAGAGAAAAAATGGGGGGTCAAGTGGTCACAAATCAATACTCCCAGAGACAAACAATTGCTGTAGAGGTGCACATTGTATTAATGAGGAGTGAATATTGATTTAGTTAATAGCACTGTTCCAGTAAACTTTCATAAGCATCAGTGACCTTGGTTTGTGAACTCTTCCATGAAGGCAGATCCCATTATCTCTATGGATTCCTGTTCATTTATAGAGGGTTTCTTCCACAAAAAGTACTTTTAAGGAGAATGGATACCTAACAACAGAAACAGTTTGAATAGTTACAATGTGAACTTTTATCAGACCTTTAAGCTTTACTTCTCCCCACAGCTTCTAGGAATCTACAGATCTCAAGCTATTCCAAGTCCAGTCCTGAATGAGCAAGGAAAACAGATTGATATTTCATATATTTCCCTGAAAATTCTTTGGAAGCTGGTTGCTTTTTCTGCTTGCATAGTCATGGTTCATAACTTCATCTTTTCACGACAGTCTGTAATCTATTTCACACATCATTTGTATTAATTTAAAAAAAAAAATTAGACTAGAAGACTAGACTAGGGAAGATTTGGACTTTATTGTCATGAGCTTTTTCTCCTCTTGTAACTCAGTAGTCCCCTAAAATCCTTCAAGTAGACTGAGAAAGGAAAGAAAGGCCGCACTATTAATGCCTTTATAAATTTTACTAAAATGCAGTAGCTTTTTGATATTCATATTAAAATAATGTTGTCCATTAAGTGTTTTAAATAGAGCCAGCTGAATGAAGTTGTAGATCTCAACATCACAGTCCAACTATTCTGTTAAGAATACCTGTTGCAGTATTAATTTTTAAAAATCAGAATTGAAGAAAAAAAGAAAAAAAAACTTATAATTTATATCAACTTTTGATAATATAAAGTTTTTTAGACTATAAATACATATATAATGATCTGGATCTTTCTAAAATCTTGCTGTAATAAGACACTTTCTTTCCAAATGTCCACTTCTAATCAGAAAAGGGAATGTCTTTGCTTCTATTCATGCAGGCCAGGTCTATGGAAAATTCAGTTTTCCCAAACTGTCTGTCAACAGACTGTTCACCAACAGGCTTATGGTCCTTTTACTTAGCTTAGATATAATTATTTATCTTTTATTCAGTATAACAAATTGGATTCAAGCATTCAGCTAGAAATATAGTTATCTACAGGTGAGGTAGGTGTTTAAGATTCAATTAAAGTCAAAGGCAATTATAGTCAGTATATTCAGCAGACCAGACACTTGGGCACAATTTTATTAAGTAAATATGAACAATAGCATGACATCTGACATGCTTTAGGACATACAAGACATAGGAATCAGCAGATAAGATACAGGACCAAGGTGTGACCTGAGCCCCAGGTCTGGACTAGCAGCAACCAGGATAGATACTGCAAATTGTCTATCTCCAGTGTCACCAGTTCACTCCAAATAGGCAAAGGAATTAATACCCCTGGCATCTTCAGCACAGAGGGGTAGATTTTTTACAGGTATTATTTTTTAAGTTTATATATATTGAATCAACTATGCAATACATCAGAGCTACAACTCTCTCCAGTGAATATTAAAATTTGTCGAATTTGCATGATCTAGTCCTGTTTTCTGCATAGTTACTAGTGGGAAATCAAAAGGCCATACCACAACCACTACTCAACATTTCAGCTGAGAGCAGAACAGGACGTACCCAAGTTCACACTGTAGGACACAGAGAAACTCCCCTGAACAGTGCTATCAGCAGGGTCACATCACCTTTCTTCTCCCACAAAGCCGGGAATCTCCTTCCATTATGCTTCTGGGCTTCTGAAGGGGAACTAGAAGGGCAAGTAATGCCCCATTGAAAGCACATCTTAATATCCTGTTTTTAAATCCAGATAAACCTTGAGACTCTGCAGTTCATCTAAAAGTGGAAGATATATCCAAAAAAACACCCTAAAACTGAGTTGACTTCAGATGTAAATCAGTCTCTTTAAAATGGCTATATTTCTTCCGTGGTTCCAATGAAGTTTTGGCAGTTAGATCCTCATTTATTGCCTTCAGCTAGGACGGATAAATATAATCCCCTTGACTAAAAGAAAATCAAAGATAATAAGGCATAATTAAGTTTTCTTATTTCTCCTCCCCCAAGCCTGCTAGAATCTTATTTTCAAGGTGCCTGTTAGCATATTTTGATGGAGACTAAGTTTCTGACAGACATGTGTCTAGTTTTGAGACAGCCTTCTCATCTTCATAGTTCAATCAGAGCTAAGTAGACTGACACAGAATAGTAGACTGACACAGTCAGTCTCTCAACAAAGAATGTTTTGCCCATAAGTCTCAGAAGACACTTCTGATGATTCTGCAAAGAGAATTTCAATTCTATAGCAAATAAATATTTTTACTCATGAAATCATATATTTGGAAGGGTTGTCTTGTCCCAGGAAAAATACTCCAATGAAATATGCGACCTCTATTAATTTCTTCAAAATTAAGTCATTTCAGACATAAGATTTCTTTGTAATACCAAAGTATCTACATATATAACTGCTCTGACTTCAAATATGAAATTTTCTAAAATTCTTCTTCAGAGTCAAGTCAGTGGTCTAGCAGAGCTTACCCAGACAATTCATACTTGTCCCTATAAACACAGAGCAAGGTAAGTATTAAACTGCTCTTTATAGAGGATCCCAAAGCTGTTAGTTAAATGCAACATTTTGAAAAGTATTTTGATGCTGTGATGTGTTGGAAAGGTTTCCCTTCTGAAAAGGTTTCAGTGATTAAAGTTACACGTAAAGATGGAAGAAGAAAACAGCTAAAAATATTTTTATATGGGCAAGATATGTTTATGTTTGTAGATTTAGAAATAACATATTGTACTTCTAATATAGCATGCAGCTGGTTTTATTTTTCCTTCAGAAGAGAATTTTGGAGGCTAGTCTATTAATACACAGTCAAACTAGTTCTTTCTGATTTTAATATGGAATTTGGTGCAATGTAGGAATAAATTTGTTTGGTTTTGCTATTTTGGGTGAAGCAAATTAGAAAAATGAAGAGAGAAACTGGTGAGGACTTTGTTTTTGAGATTTTCTGCAATTAACAGCTCAATAACTGGTATGTCCCCGAGCTTTCTATTTTTTTTTTTTTGTGAAATTAGGTTATTGTTTACACATAGAAAAATTTTAGCACAGTGAAGAAAAATATCTCCCAGTCCATTGGTTTTATATATATCAGGGAAATATCCTCCTGAAAGATTTTGTGTTGTTTAGAAGGTATCATTTGGAAACAAGCAAGTACAGATGTGTTATTTTTAAATTATTTTGATGTTTTTCTGGAAATGTAAGTACTATCATTACAAAAAGATTTCATTCTTCAATCAAAACACAGATTTGTACTGAAGTATCTTTGCTGTTGTTTACAAAAGTATGTGCATTAGTGCATGTGAGTTTCTTAAATTTTTTGTTAAAGAAAAAAAGAAAAAGGGAAATGCCATCTACCACGAAAAAATTAAATTAACAGGATCGTCCTCTTTTTGGAAGCAGAAAAAAAATTGAAGAATTTTCATTTCATTTAATGACTTAGCAAATCTATGCCCTGTCAGTGAGGTGTATTATTTAAGATACTAATTATTAAATATATTAAAATTGAGAAGGCACTTTTTTTTCTAACAGCATTGTATCAACACAAACTAAGAAACCAAACTTTTTATCATGTTTTAGATACTGTGTTCCTCAAGTGGTCCTAAAATTTGTTCTCTCTGCTTTTAAGAGCACTATTTAAAAGGCCTGAAGGAGCTCCAGCAGGAAAAGCAATGGACCAAGCAGACAGCACAAGGGATATTCTGCAAGACTAGAACTAAAACATAATTTCTCCTGTCATCAGTACAGAATGAGGGACAGAAGGAAAATTCTGCAGGCACTAAAATGTTTTTCCATCCCGGTATGCGACTTTCAAGCTGTCCATCTGCATGTTGCTATACTATTAGTAAAGGGAAACAGAAGTAGCTCCAGCACAACATGTGAAGTTAAATATCTCAGACAGAGAGGGAAGCTGATTAAATCTTTCTCTAGATCATATATACTCATGCATTTAGTAAATTCATTAATCTGCATTGCATATCTGATGTTCATTGATCAAACTGCTGTTGTCTTTCAAATAGTGCATTTTTTAGGAATTACTAGAGAAGCCAAATATTCATTTTTAATAACCCACCATACTTATTACCCGTAGGCCGGGCAGGAGGGAGAGCATATCCTACTGAACACAAAACAAAGTACAATCTTCTCACTTCAAATGGTTGATAATCTTACAAAACACACAACAGAAAGTGAAAGAAGTGCAGTACACAAGCAGTGTAATCTCCACTACCATTAACCTTACTTATTAATACCTAATAAAGAATCCAGGGCCAGGAGGAGGAACTCGGGTTGGCATGAACAGACAGTCAGAATATAGAAAAATCTGTTACATGGCATCAAAGGTCCCTCTGCCCCCCTTGATGGGCTCTCTCCCAAAGCTCCATGTATGTGTCCTCAATAACTCTGCTGTGAAGAGAAAAAAAATGACCCCAAGTCTATTCATTTCTTAAACCTTTAGAATACCAGGACCCATTTAATTTATTTTTGCTTCTTTTCAGAATGTTTTCTTGTTGGATGAATCATACCTGAATGCATGATACCTCATGAATTGTGATTAGAGCTATCATTACAAGCATGACTGAACACTTGCTGCCAAGTAGACTTGCCTAGACTTGCAAATTCTTTATACAGGGAGGAGAGAGAACAAAAATCAAAAAAAACCAGGACTGTTTACCATTTTGGAAATAACAAAAATAAGCAAGCCTGATTCTGCTGCATGTTTTTCTTTAACATGACCTTCCTTTTGTTTAGCTGAAACTGATCTCCCATTGTTTCAAAATCTATCCCTAATTCACAACAGATTAAATATCGATAGATTATTAAAATAACAGGTCTGCATTCACTTTATCCATTCTTTATAATTTTTAGGAAAATTAAAAAAAAAAAAAAAAAAAAAGCCAAATGGTTGTCATTTCTTCCTGTGCTTAGAGGCACCTACAGAGAATTCCAGCAGCTCACTGTGGTGGGATTTCCCTTTCCAGAGGCTATGCTGAGCAACTTTTCCAGAACACTGCTCTTATTCTTTTCTGCACTATGGATGCTACCATGTTGGCATCCATAGGGAAGGAATTTGAATTTGCAAATAGCTTCACCTGGGGCAAACAAGAAGAACAGATGAAAGTTAATTGGGATAACTCATGCTCAACAAATTTTGTTTATAAATATGCAAAGCTGGTCAGTTTAAACTTCCATGGAAATTACTTATGAAAGACAGTGGCAATTACAGGCAGAGATGGTGAACTAGACCAAAAACAAGGTTTCCTCATTTTTTTTCCAACAGCTATGTTTCAATCACATTTTAAAATGAGATAAATGAGCACAGAGATTGCCAACCCCCCCAGCAGTGTTTTAAGTGCTGTTTGAAATAAAACTAACAAAGTAACCCTAGGGAAAACCAAACAGAATGGAAAAATTCCCTTAAAATACTTTGTTAGAGACATCAATTTATAATTATAACAAAGGATAACTGGCCCTAAAGAAGCTTTATTATCATGGCAACTATGAACGTTGAAATCTCTTGAAATCCATTATGACAGCATTAGGTCAGTGTTCTAATTCCTAGAGATGAACTTAAAAAAAAACAAACAAACAAACAAACAAAAAAACCTAAGTGCAGCAAAACTAATTTCTTTCTTTTACATTTCTTCCTTGATATTTCTCCTTTTACAACAATTACCTGGTTTAGATATTCCTAACTGCGTACTTTCCAGCATTGCTGTGAGATACCAGAGAGGCAGCTGGAAACAATGTCTTTAACAGGCTCATTCCAGGTTTGATCTTGCCAGCATGGCAAAGAACAGGATGTAAGATTATAAATCTGCAGGAAAGCTGCAAGTATCATTCAACACCGGGAAGACAGAAGTAATTTTCTCCCTTTGCTTTTTTTCCCCTCTCTGCTTTGTATACCTTCATATTGGTGTCTTTAACAAAAAAATGACTCCGACAAGTGCAGCAACAGTAACACATTCAGTCCATTAAAGCTTTTTGTCTTTCAGAGAAAGGGAAGAAAAAGCCTCTGCCTACAATAGTATCTCAAATATTGTAATAATAGGTTTCTCTGATAAACAGTATTGCCATGTAAAGAGCTGGCACAGTTAACCAATGAGAATTAGGAATGTTATAGAAAGGACAGCCTCATTTTCCACTCTGCACTTCAAAGCAGAAGATTTTGGTATGTGACTAAACATCATTTTCAAAGTGAGTAAGTAAAGGAAGTTGGACCTGCTGAGTTAGACTAGCTACCACAATCTGGATTCACCCTTTAACAATACTTTTAGCAAGAGAGACATACTAGCAGCTTTTACAATCCCTTTTGTTCCCTATTGTAGTAATGCAATAAAGTCGATTTCAGGTCACATCTGTAGGCATTTGTATTGGGTTTGCATGGCTAGGCTTTGGTAGCAGGCAAAGATTACAGGAGTGGTTTCTGTGAGAAGCAAACCCAACACAGCGTTATAACTCATGGATTCATCACCATTTTTCAGTACCTTATCAGAAAGGATGCTGCTGCTGGAACACACAAAAATTATTAAGATTGCTGGTCTAAAATTTCCTCTGGGACAAACTCATTTCCAGCAACCATTTGAAAAACGCACTTCAGCATCACCTGATCTAAAGCTACCTAAGCAGTCCATAAATACTTCCCATTCTTGGCTGCATCCTGAGGAACACTGTCTGTGATTTTATAGCCTTGCTTTACTCTTCAAGTTCAAACATAGTGCAATGTCTAATAGACATTATCTCTGGAACAGCTACCTTCACATTGTATCTTTTCATCAGTTTCTCTCAGATAAGTCCCACAAAGCTTAAATTTACACTCATCAATTGTTGTACACCATTAAAATCCTTGGTCATTAACTTGTTGCCTCCAGAGATTCTATTGAACGGTTTTTCAAGTGCTGGAACTTACCCTGCAGGCCTGTAAAACCAGAGGCCCCAACTGAGGATAGAACACTGCCAGACAGTGAAGGTTTCAGCTGTTAACTTACTGCCACGGCTGACAGTGCTTGCCACAAGGCATTCTGATTAGGTCAAGTAAGCAAGAAATCATAGCAAAATAACCTGGCTCAAGAATAAACCTTTCTCTTTTGTTTCCTTTAGCAGGAAAAAAAGGTCTGAGCCCTGTGATAATGGGACCCTCCAGCTATTTTTGGCTGTCACTTTCCCATTTTGTTATCAAGAAATTGGTCTTAAGTTGGAAAGCAGTTCTGGGAAAAATAAATATCTTCTATTGAGACAACAAACATGGAAGAAAATAGAGAGACAAGCTTTTGCACTCAAGAGTGCCTCAGTGCTCATCAGATCTGAAAAGTGGGGAAAAAAAAAAAAAAGTAATTGTTCCAAGTGAAATGAAATTATGTTAATCAAATAAATGACTTGATCAAAACCAGAAAGGTAAGAAGCTGTTAGCTCATATCAAGCAGAGGCAGAAAAGGAGTTTTAGCATCAGAATTAGAGGGACAGGCTATCTGGAAAACTGTGTAGGTCATTAAACCAATGTCTTTATTGAGTCAATTCTGTTTAGCTGCAAGTAGAGTTAATATTGGTCTGTGGGTGCATCTTTTGAAGGTAGTCTGTAGGGCTCCTTAGGGGATCAGGAATGGGCAGTCAGAAACAGAATGAAAAATATTTTCCTACTGTTAAGTGGCTATTTCCATGCTTTACAAATTGCCTGAGTGAGCACATTTTAGCACACAGCACTCTTAATTGCACCCATGTTACATTCAGAAGGGCATTTGTTCCACCAAATGAAGTACACCACAGATTGGATTGAACATGTCTAGGACCTATAGATTTTAATGCTTTTGTTTCAGGGAGTTTTATTTGTAGTAACTGGGAAGAGTGTTTGCATTGGTTTGGTACTGTTTAGTTCCATTTCAGGTTTTTGCATATCTGTGAGTTTATTTCTATATATATGATTGGTAAGACAGAGGATGGTTTAAAAATTTTGAAAGGAGTCATCATCTGAAACTATGTAAGACAGAACCTGCTAACAGCATTTTTGGTTTTTAATGAATTGCTCTGTAGTCTGGAATGGGATGTTCTTCCCAAGGGTATACAGTTTACAGGGGTTCCTTGCACTTATACAGATAAAACTCTCTAGCAAACAAATGTATTGTACTTTATGTATCTTAAAGTCAAACTGGAGGATGTTGCTTTTGAATTATAAATAATTTACTTGTAGTAGAGTATTATCCTGAGCGACTTAAGAAATAAAAAAAAAAATTCTAAGGAATTTTAAGAGCAGTAAAACCTGGTTTTGGAGTGACTGAAAGTGAAACTCATTCCATTAGGGCGATCCTATAGAAAGCACTGTGTATCTGTTAAACTTAGTTTCTGATAGTAGAGAAACCAAGTTTCTGCTTGACAAAGTAGAGTTATTAGCAGGCTAATGAGGGGCTATAACAGAGTCTTTACACCTTAGTAGATTATAATAGCTTCCCAAATGTTCTCTGCACATTAGCATTTAATAGGAAGAAACAACTGGATATTAATGAAAAAATAAATCAAATAATAACAGAAAGGATCCTTTCAAATGATTATGGCAAACTGGGAGTGTTCAAAGGAAGTTGATGTCAATCTTAACACTTAGCTTAATCATGAGCAAAAATTGAAATTGGAAAGGTAAAAAAATTTTGGAGGAAGTAGTAAACAGGATTTTTTATATGCTCCATTTTCCAGTCTATTGAAATCAATGTATCCTACAATGAATATTTACAATTATGTGGGGTTTATACCTAAAAAGTCAACTAAGTCCAAAAATAATTAAATTAATCTTAGTGACTTTTATGACACGATACAAATGTGTATGAAACCAATTACAGACAGGTTTTACGAGTACTTACTTTCATGTCATGGAACCTAAAAGTTCAACAAATCATCCCTTAAAAAAAAAAAAAAACAAACAAAGCAGAACAAAATAAAAAACAAACAAACAAAAACAAAACAATAACAACAACAAAAAAAAACTCCCACAAAACCAAACCAAACCAAAAAAAGGTATCAAAAATAAAAAAAAGCAGTGAATGATTTCATTGTTCTGCTTTGCTTCTGCATGCAGTTTTATTTTTGCCCATTAACCTGTCTTTGTCTCAATTGGTAAGTTTTCTCAGTGTTACCCTCCTGATTGCCTTCCTCATCCTGCTGGAGATGGGAGTGAGTGAGCAGCTGTGAGGGGCTTCACTGCCTGCCAAGGTTAACCCAAAACAACCCCGACAGAAAAGGGCAAAAGAGATGTCCCTGAGTGGTTAGTGAACACAATCAGATGGCAGGGTAATGGAAACAATGACCTAAATCTTCAAACTCAGTATTGAGGTTATCTGGACTATGCAAAGACAGACAGACACCCCCAAAGTGCATTCAAAGCACAGAGCAACCTGAGGGACAATTTACATGGGTGTTTACAAACAGGTGTGAGCTATACATAGTTAGCTCTACATATTTATCAAGAAAATAACATGACTTCTAAATTTCTACCAAAAATAATTTAAAGCTTTTTTTTAAACACTAGGTTACTGAACTAATTTTACTAAAATCTTGAGAATGAGGGATATTTTATAAGTTCTGTGGTATTACAGGCAAAAATGTTTCTCTCTGAGCTAATTAGTGCTCAGTTTTGGTTAAGGTCCTTGAAGTCTGTGAACTTTGCACACAATGTGCTGCCCTTGCAAGATCAAAAAAAACATATTTCAATCCTGTGGAAAGAATGAGGATGCTAACAGCATATTTCATGTTCTGAGGAGATATTCTCCAGTCACAGAATATGAATTTCCTGACACTCAAGTACTGTCTTAAACAGTAACACCTAAATATTAGCTTGTGATGTCCTAAAACACCAGTAAATAGAATTGCTCTTGGTAAACTTGGTAAAACCTACTGTTAAATACCCATTTTCACTTTTTTCCCCCCAGATGTAAAGGTATTTCCATCACAGAAAATACTTTCAACATTCAGAGGTTCATTAAAAATTGAACCAGTGATATTTTTTTATTATTTTGCATAAATTGTGAGAAAATACTAACATGAAAAATATGTTGCATTTAAGGTCCAAAGCTTTATGATGTTCAGCCAGTATGAACTGATGTCACACAGTGCCACTGAAGCCCATAGTTTATAAGTTCTCTTTAAAAGCCAGTTCCCACTCAGTCATAGTGATTATCCTTTTCAAAGACTGTTCAAAGACATTACAGACCTCAGATATGAAGCTATTCTTCCCAATTTAATGCAGAATGTTGTGTCACATGTGACATTTGCAGGATGGCAGACCCATTTCGGCGTGAAAAAAAGCCTCAAAACACATGACTTCATATCTACAGTTTTCATTCAATTGTGTAACTGATCTGATGTGAAAAAGCTTCACTATTAGTTACCAGGGATATTGACAGCTTTATGTGCAATTAGGCTCTCACACCAGTTGCTTTTGCATTTTCTTATGACTCCAGCCTGAAAGGAAACAAAATTTTTAGCATTTAGTCTCTTCCAAGCAGCTATTTCTAGCCCCATCTGTAATCTGGCACTTTATTTTTGAAAAGAGATAGCAAGGATAAAAGCTTAAAGAAGACCAGGGCTCTGACAGTAACCCCATGGGTAAGCGACATGACATGACTAACAATACATACAGAGAAAATTTCACCACCAAAAGAGGTACCTACATCCCACAAAATGCCTGTTGGGTGTGGTCCATGAAAAAAACAATTACATCTTAGAGACCACACAATAGCTGGCCCCTAGTCTGACACAGCGTGGTTTAATGGTGTACAGACATGGATAGCAGATGACTCATGACTACTGCACACACACAGGAGCATGGGCTCTGCATCTCAATATCCAATTTGTGCAACAGGAGGATTTGGTGGAATGACATTTTCTTTGCTTGTTTTTGTTTGAACACAAAGCCAAAGGTTGTAAGATGCTCTCACATTTATGTTTCTGTTATTGAGCTGAATGAGACTAGGCAGTACTTTTATAAGCCTGAAGGAGCTAGAAGTTGTTGCTTTCAGCCAGCAAGTACATTAGAGGATGGCATTAGAATTCAGAATTGCACTGAAAAATTGGAGAAATGGCCTAAAAATCTAAGATATAATCCTTTGAAGACAAGTGCTAGACTTTACTACTAGGAAGAAAGAATCAACTACACAAACACTGTGTGGAAAATGACTGAAAAATGTTTTCTCTTTAAAAAAGGTAAAGCAAAGATAATGCATACTATTCTTTCTAGAAAAAAAAAAGAAAAAAGAAACAAACATACAAATCTTAAATATCTTAAATCTCTGGCTATTAATATGGCCTTTGAAAATTCCTGATATATATGGTTGTTTAAAGCTGTTGCTCTTGTGTCATTAATTATCGGTGGGTGACAAGCTACTGCTGCCCTAGATAAAATGTAATTTTTGCCGGCGTTTGGGATTTAAAAGCAGCTTTAAAGTTCCCTGACTCAAACATTTAACCTGATTTATGGGTTGAATTCAGAGAGTACTAAGGCTAAGTCTCACTATGATGACTTGAAATTGCTGTTAAAATTAAATAAAACTCAAATGTAACTACTAAACTAAACATATTTTGAAATATTAATTATGCATTTTTAAGTGAAGGGAATAAACAAGAAATAATTTAATCTATGACAAATATTAAATCCCAAAATGTATGCTTCCTGAAGGCATTTTCTAAATAAACACTTGTTTTTAAGTCACAAAGGAACCAAAGTTGAAACTGCTATTTACTGAGTCAAAAGTCATTTATTAAAACATTTTTTGCAGACACCTGTTAAAAATAACATAAACATTTCTAAAGGTTGAATACATTGAGAGAAAACCAAAGCAGTCTAATATGAAAGAAAAGAAAAAAATCTTTATATTTGGCCTGCAATGTCTGTTCATAAGATAAAAATATTAAGATCAATCATAGCTGCCAAGCCAATGTAAAACATATTTTAAGCTTATATAAAGTTCTAAAATTTCTGTCAATATATTACCCAACTGCAAAAAATTGAGACATAAACAAAACAAAACAAAAAAAATACTGTTCCATAGAAAAATTATTTGTGACCCCTACACATTCCTCCTGTTCTTTTCAAGCAGAAAGTCCCCTGTGCAAATTAACCTCTGTGTACTGCAGAACTTAAATATCTCATATCATTCAATATCCACGCATAAAAAAGAGGGCTCGATAATGCTGACTTCTCTTTATCAGACAATCTCATCAGTATAGCATGAGATAGGTCAGGAAGACCTTTTGGAAGTGCAGAGATTACAAACTCTTCAGGAGTATTTAACCCTTTCAGTACCTTTTTACAATTTAAGAACTATGGGACCATGTACCAGTTTACTATTGTAGAGATAAAGTGGGTTTTTGCTAGTAAGTGGTACAGATATCAGATACATAGAGTCCACAGAAAGATTATTATTATATTTAGAACATTGTAAGTGAAATCCTACCACCCTTCATAATATATAAAGAAAATTAAAGAAAGCGAGAACAAATACATTGACCACTGGAGTTTTTGTCTCATGACAAAAACCTTCTTTAATATGAGTAAAAGTGCTATCTCACAGAACACAGCTAGAGGATATGGAGATGTGCATCCAGAGATATGAATATTTAGTAAAACAGACATTAGTAACAGTCAGGGTGAGAACTGTTTGAACATTCTGCTTAGTTTCTTTCACATTCAGTCTCTTTCCTGGCCAGAGCAACCTTAAGCAAGAGCAGGAAGACAATCACACTGAATTCTGAACTCAGAGGACTCTTTTTCCCATTCAGAGTTCTACCTTTCCATCTTTGTCACCCAGGTTGCTGCCTTTCCATTTCTATCCCAACAGTCCAATAACCACTGACCTTCATCTGGAATAGTATACAACATATATGAAGTCCTTAATAATAAAAAAAATGTTCCCAGGACCCTGTGTCATGTACCTTCCAAAATTCCCATCAGAGTAAGAGAAGTGATCATGGCCAAATGCCCATCCAACTTCTTTTGCCGAGTGTCTCATGTCACCCTAACAGCCCTTAATTTCTTCTAACTTACAGTCTCAGTAAACTCACATATACATACAACTCTGCTGCTGAAAATCTGCTCCGTTTGGAGTTTACTTCATATTTGCCAGCAAACCTGCGCCTGCTTGGGCTTCCCACAGGATTACAGCTTCCTTTGGGTATCCACTGGCTCCAGAGTAGGATTCTCTACTCTGGACCTCCAGGGCAGGAGCCTTCTTCACGACAGTCTTTTCACAGACCGCAGGAGAATGTCTTCTCTGGTATCTGTAGCACCTCTTCCCCTTCTTCTTCACTGACCTTGGTGTCTGCAGGGCTGCTTCTCTCACATATTTTCACTTTGCTTGCTCATGGCACACAGCATTTTCCCCCCTTTTTAAATGCATTATTCCACAGGCACTATCACCATTGCTGAAGGGCTTGGCCAGCAACATGTCCATCTTGGAGCCAGCTGGCATTGCTTCTGTCAGACAGAGGGGAAGCTTCTAGTTTTTTCCCACAGAAGCCACCCCTCACTAGTCACCTTGCTGCCAAAAGCTTGCCTTGCAAACCCATCACCCTGTTACACAAATATGCTGTACTTGCAAACGTGGCAAGGGAACATTTTCAGAGCATCGCTCTGAGTTTAATCGTGGGGAGATCTGACTCAGTGAATTCAGAGGTTGTATTTTCACACCCACATAGGCTTTCTAATTTTTCTGATGCAACTCCAATGTGTGTTTGTACTGGCCTTCTGTCATTAGTCAGGCCTGATTATTGTCTCTAGCTCCTTAAGCTATTAAGCTACTGAAAGCGCTGCAATTCTGAAGTGTAAAATGTATGAACTCAGCAACAAATGTCAGTCTCTACAAAGTTTTAACAAAAGAAGACTGGCATGCCAGCAGGAAGCAGGAAGCTCCTGTGGATGTATATATTTGTGTATATTCTGTACTGCATACTGTGCTGAAATACTCCAGAAACAGACTATATCAAGCCATACAGTCCCTAGAAGCAGAGACATGCCACAGAAGTGCACTGCAACCTCCTTTCAATATGATCTTTTCTCCTGTGGACAAGAGGAAGACAGAAAATAAGGGGGTGGGGTTGTTTGGGTATTTTTATAAAACCTTTGATCCTGTCTCTCACAGTATTCTCTGGACAAAATGTCCAGCATACAGCTAGACACATACATAAGCCAGTGGGTAGATGGTTGTCTGAAGGTCCAGGCTTAAAGGGTTGTAGTAAATGGGGAAGCATCAGGGTGGAAATCAGTCACTAATGGGGATTTCTAGGGCTCAGTTTTAGGGCTGCTTCTCTTCATTGTTCTTATCAATGACCTGAACACAGGAATGGGGTGTACACTAAGTAGGTTTTCCAACAATGCTTAATTTGAAGAATCCGCTAATTCCCTCAAGGTTAGAGAGGTCTTATAGGAACATCTTGATAGATGTCACAGGCTGAATGAATTCTAAAAGGACAAATGCCATATTCAGAAACTGGGGTGGTGTAATCTGGGATATATGTATAGACTGGGGGACAGAAGGCTGGAGTGCAGCCCTGCAGAAAAGGATCTGGGGATTTTGCTTGATGGAAAACTCAATATGAGTCAAAACTGGGCCCTGGCAATCAAAAGTGACAACCATACCATGAAGTGCATTAAGCACAGTATAGCTAAGTTAACAAAAATAGTGATTGTCCTAGTAGACTCAGCATTGGTGCAGCCTCACCTTGAATACAGTTTGGGGCTTCGAGACATAAAAAGTATATAAAAACATTAGAATGCATCCAAAGGAGGCTAACAAAGAGAGTGGAAGAACTAGAGGGCTTGTGTTATGAGAAGCAGTTGGGGACATTAAGTTTGCTCAGCTTAGAGAAAAGGTGACTATTGGATGACCTCCTCAATTGTGAAGTGGAGAAGAATGTGCAGATCTCTTTTTGATTTCTGGTGGTAGGATGCAGCAGGGTGGCTGAAAGCTGTGCCAGGGAGGTCAGATTGGGTATTGGAAAGGAGTTCTTCATTGAGAGGGTTTTCTAGCAATGGCACAAGCTCACAAGAGGAGCTTCATGGGCCCAGATTTGTGAGTATTCCAGAAAGATTTGGACAATGCTCTTAGGTATATGAATTAATGTTTAGGCTGTCCTATGTGGAGACAGGATTTGGTGAACCTTGTTGGTCTCTTCCAACTCAGGGAATGCTATGATTCTATAATTCTCTGATTCTGCTCTCTGCAGGCAATCCTCAATAAATGTTTTATAAAGAGGAGTTAAGGTTATTTGCTCTCCTCCCCCAGTATGAGGCAACACACAAATTGGAAGGGCCACTTTCTCTCTTTGAGTCATTGAATAAAAACCTGGTTTAATGTTTATACACCCACACAGGACAGTTATAATTGCTGGGGAAAAAATCAAAACAAGAGATCACAGGAAGAAACTACAAGACGGTGTTCTTAAGAAATAGACACAATTTGAAACATTGTATCCAAACACTACCATCTGTGGTGTTTCATCAGTGACACTGCTTAGGAGAGAAATCAAGAATTTCAGCGGAACAACGCAGAGGTTCTGCTGGCAGCAGAGAAGTGGTATTGCTGTATCCCAGCCTTGGCATAGCAGCAGGGGATGACACTGCCACATTTATGGTCTTCAAGGAAGGGCATCTGGGAAGGTATGGACAATGAGGGACAATAGAGGGGCAATGCCCACTGACCTGGAGACTCTGCTCCTCTGAAATGCCTGTTTCACCACATCGCCTCCAGCCCTCCTTGAGATACCCCTGAGCCCTCGATCAAAAGGCAGTGCAGAGGGAGGCGTCACAGACCAACAGCTGCAGCTGAAACATGTTCCCTTTTATTGCACCCAAACCCTGCTAACATGTGGGAGGGCTCAGACCGAGGATCACTCCATTAACATAACAAACCTTACAGAAACAGGTATCCAGTGACTAAAATCCATGCAGAAGAATCTGAGTCTTTACATTTAGCAAGAATTCTGGGTGTTTTAAAACACAAGCACAAAGAAACACATGCACATGTGCATATGTATCTATAAGTACAGAATCATAGAATGGTTTGGGTTCGAAGGGGCCTTAAAGATCACCTAGTTCCAACACCCTGCTGTGGGCAGGAGCACCTTTCACTAAGCCTTGCTCAGAGCCTTATCCAACCTGGCCTTGAATAGTTCCAGGGATGGGGCATCCACAACTTCTCTGGCAATATGTGCCGGTGCCTCACCACCCTCAAAGTAAAGAATTTCTTCCTAATATTTAAACTAAACCTATCTCTCCGTTTTAATCCGTTCCCTCTTATCCTGACACTACATGCTTTCATAAACAGTCTCTCTCCATCTTTCTTGTGGATTCCTTTCAGGTGCTGGAAGGCCACAGTTAAATCACACCTAAGACTTTTTCAGGCTGAACAATTCCAATTACAGATTTGATTTGATATAATATACGCCAATAATAATTTCAACATCCAGAGTTGAAATTTAATGCGAAATCCATGCATAAGACCTTATCTGTGCCCTATGTTGTAACCTAAACCATTACAGCCAATTTGTGAACATATACTTTGTCAAGTTACAAGCAGACACACAATCAAATAAGATTTTACTATTTAGATTTTTATAAAAACATTTATTCTTAATTAATAATGTGCTCTTTGATGGTGCATATCATCTACATTTCACACAGCAGAAAAAGAAAATTCCTGTCAATTGAAAGAGTGACTTGGGTCAATTAACAACAGGCAGCTTGAAGGATGGGAAATCCTTTTGGGCATGCATTTGTCTTTATAAATGTTTGCAATTTGTATTTGAGTGGTGACAAGTTATGCATGGATGAAAGAGCAAAACATCCCTCTCCTGCTCAGTGATACATAGGAAGATCACATGCACATTCCACAAAAGATAGTGCATGTCCGTGCTCTTAAAGTCTAACCTTTCAGCTCTCCCAGAATCCCAGAATACAAAACTGTCTCCAGAGAAGTGTGGGGGGAAGGCACTTGCATTGCTTTATTTTTCTCCTGTGTCTATAGTGCTTCTCTCTGCAGAACTGCAGCTGGCCATTGTTACTAAGATTAAGAACACAGCCTCCAAGAAATAAAAGCATTAAATTGAATGCTTCTGACATTTAATCCATGCATGGTTTGCAACACTCAAGTCTTCTATCACACACAATGCACTCACCTACAGTCACACACCCCCATCAGCAATGGATAATCCTTTCAAACAGTCCATGCTACAGCACAATCATGGAGAAAATGATCCCATGCTTTCAGGAACACGACAGGATTCCCACTCAGAGCCTGTTGACCTTTGCCCAGGTTTCAGTGACATGCTTTTGATTGTGTGACTTTTAAAGGCTAATTTGTCATAACAAAGAAGATCACGCTGCTGCCCGTAAATGTACAGGCTTAGAAATGCTGCTGTGCTTACGCTTGAATCCTTTACAAGCAGCTTGCATTACGCATTTTAGAGTTTTTGCTATCATACATTAATTTAGTTTAGTCTTCTCTATCAGAAGAATATGCTACCAGTGAAATGAAGAAGCTGCTTAAAGTGAAAAATAGCTTACAAGCTATGTCATCTGCTGCTTTTAGCTGATTTTCCTTTCAGCCTTTGCTTTCAGAAATAGACTGATCTATGTGCATCACGGAAGATTCAAAATCATATTTACTACTGTAGTAGGCTTAAAATTTCATACGTAAGGCTGCAATAAAATGAGGCTTTAAGGGGTGGGTTTTGTTGTTTTATTTTGGGGCTTTTTTTGTTATTTCTCTTTTCTATTATCACAATCCCAGGAAAATTCAGTAAGCAACACAAGCTAACAGACTGCATTATTGTATACAAAAGGCTAGTATGCATTTTATTCCTTGTTTTGAAGGATACCAACTTGTGATATTTGGAACAGTCCCTCTCTGTAATATGGGATCTTTATTAAAAATGTTGTGTTGTCATAAATATGGCACCTGTCATATGGCCCCAGGTCATTCAGTGGTATTTTGCATATGGCTGCATAAAAATGTGGCACAACTTTTCATAAGAATATCTGAAAACAGGCACAGAAATGCAGAGAAAATGCAGCCAAAACCTTAATGAACAGTTTGTTTAAAAAGAATGCTAACTGGCAAATATCGTAATTTATCAACTCCATAGTGACTCCAACCCTGTGCAGATGTGCAACTGCCTGGATATTTGATTTTCACAGCTACAGGAGAGATGTTTGTTTTCTTGGAGAATTTTGCTGTTTCCCCTCTTGAAGATCTTGATATATCTCATTATATATACACTTCTTAAGTGGTAGTTTTCTGCTTCCTAAGGAAGCTAAATGGCCTGATGGACTGAGTATGAGGTCAAAAGCCAGAGCTCCCAAGCTCTAATACTGGCTCTGACACCAACTCACTATGTGCTTTGGGTTCAACAGATGCCATTCTCCCTAAATGAAGGCCGCATGTTTTAAGAACTACAAAGAGAGCAGCAAGGGATAATTACTATTTTACTGTGTTTTGAAAACACAGAGCAGCAAAAGTATCCACCAAGCGAGGCATGAGCTTTCTTCTCATTACTATGAGACAGATTTCACTGGAGACTGTGCCATCAGCAGAAGAAAAACCAGTTGCCAAGGGAAGATGCATGTACAAACTGTAGGCTGAAGGCCAGACTGAGGAAAGCTGTTTTCTTTTCTAATCAGGGTGGAGACAACTGGCAATTGCAGCAGTCTGAGGGGAGAGCTGCCCAGGAGGCTGTGCCTGACCACTGCCTCATTCAGCACTGTCTCCAGCTGGCAGCTGAGAGCTACCCAGGGACAGCAGGCAGTCCTGGCCCAGCAGGGAGGCCAGGATGGGGCAGGAGGCAGGAGGGAGCCACTGTGAGCAGGAGGCTGCAGCTGGGTGACCCCCACTGAAGCGCAGAGCACAAACACTGCCATGGGCAGCCTGGCACCAGCAGGGCCAGGAGCAGCTCCAGGCAGCTTTGCTGCCATACAGACAGCTGCTCCTCACTCCTGCCAGCACCAGGAAGGTGCCAGCCTGTAGGAAGAACTGGTTTATCAGCCCGAAATCCACAGATGGTTTTGGATTTATGTCAGAGTTAGACCAAGCCTGAGTTCATCCCTGTTTTGTTTGCTCCTCTCTTTTTGCTGGGACAGTCAGTACTCAGCAAGCTTCACCTATACCGGATAAATGCACCCATTCCACAGAACTCATAAGCTCCCAGGCATGGCATGTGCTGTGAATACTTTCTCAAGGTGAGTGGTAGACGTGGTGCCTGGGAACATGCTTAGGGACCTGGTCTAGTGGTGGATTTGGCAGTATTAAGTTAATGGTTAGACTCAAAGATCGCAGAAGCCTATTCCAACATTAATGATTCTATAATTCTAGGTGGCCAGCTAGGGGTAGAATGCAGGTACGAGCAGGTGAATTGTCATTTACAGTGTGGGCCTCAGGCTTCTGCTGCATGGCCATATGGACAGGCATTTTGGGGGTAGGGGGGATACTCTTTCAGTCACAAGTGGAGATATAGTTGACATTTATCTGGACCAGAGGTGGTTTGCAAAAATTTCACAAATTAATGAAGACAAGCAGTAGTAAAAGCAGACTTTTCTGGACACAGCTGTAAATGTTGGATCCTCTGAGCACATTAATGAGATCCTAGGGCTTAGTTCCTAGTCTTCAGGACTGATGGCTTACTCTAGGCAGCTTTGTGGGAATGCTTTTCTGTGACATTTCCAATCAAAAGCCATGAAAAAAAACCCCATATTGGGTTTCTCTCCCTCCCTGCAGTGTTTTGCAATCAGAAACACTCAAACTATTTCACTATCTGTATATGTGTTTGGAAGCCGATGCAGAAAAACACCAATCAAAAGCACTGAAAAATAGCAGGAGGCTACAGTATTAACTTTAAAAGCTATTAGAAATCAATCAGGACTTCAGCAGGGCCTGAGGGGCAGACTGATGTAATGGAAGGCAGTCTATTAAATATAAAAGTCAATTAAGCAACAACTTCAGAGGTCCTGTCTTCCACCAAAAAAAAAAAATTAAGGCAAAGGAGACAATGGCAGCTAGGACCCTTGTCTTGTCACGGTCTCATAACCTGAGGGTTTGTCTCTAACAACTGTGGTCACACAGATAAATCCAAGAAAAGAACAATTAGGCAGGCATTTGTAGGAACTTACTTTCCAAAAATAGTGAAAGTAGTTACCATCAGATCAGGCATCCTGGTCTGATATTTGGGGACAGTGCCTCAATGCTATTTGGAGATGACTTTAACAACTCCTTTAAAGTGCAATGCCACTGATTATGAGGAAAAAAGCCTCAACAACAACATTAAAAAACCAAAACACCACCTCCCAACCCCAAATATTTACTAACACCAAAGAAAAGCTTAAGGAAAAGTTACATTTCAAGAACTCCTTAAGCAATAACAATATCCCAATATATTCCCATCTCATGTAGATCACCACTTATTAACACTTTAAAACATGCTAGATATTTGTAAAACTGTATATATATAATGTCATAATTACTTGTTCCTTAAATCTTTACACTCATGCAAAATGGATGGGAAAAATTTCTTCCTCCATTCTAACTTTGTCAGAAAAGCTTAATTCCAGCAGCTGGTATAAGCAGAAAAAAATCCATATGACAAAAGGCAGAGGTCAAATGAATAAAGGGCCTGTTTCTACTTGCAGTCCCCTGATAGTTATCCAATTCTTTTAAAAATCTGGGATAGATGAAACTTGGATTTAGAAATGTTGTTCAATTCAAGCCACAGAACAATTAAAAACACAGAAAGGCCTGCTTAGTTTTTTAGAAATTCTAAGGCAAAAATTCTTTATATAGAAAACTATGGCATAATTTTAAGAAAGAAACATCAATTTTTCTCCCTTATATTTTCCTGATTTTTTTCTTACTCACTTATTTTCATCTTTTCTGCAACTTGTAGTGCACTAAGGTATTACATTAGTAATGCCCTGGTTTCTGAAGAGGAGGGTTTAAATCGACTTTAAAGAATTCCAAAGCAAAATATGTAAAGTTATATACTTATTCCCTCCTGTTTGATATCACCAATTCTGGCAAGAGCCATTACTCCAAAGAGCTGACTGAGTGCAGATTTAGAGGAAGGAGAATTAGCACTGCAGGGAAGCCTGAATGTTGGGTTCAGACTAATCGGTGAGTAACTTCATGGAGTCATGAAAGTCACCAGTTTCATCCATCTATAATAAATACAGTGAATTCTGAAAACAGTGGAAGAAGCTCATCACTGCATTTGGTCCTATTGTGCAGATCTTACACTGTTAGGACCACCTGTGGTTAGGGGAGAAAAGGAGCCAAAAATGTCTGGGAAGAGCTTCCCTAGAAAAGGCGAGAGAGAGAAAATATTTACAGCTCACTATTGCCCTCTGGTGTAAGCTCTGCCGGCCTTTGTGGTGCTCCCGAGTAATGGAGGGGGAAAATTCCGAAGTCCAAAAGTTCCGGATTCTCTTCATTTTAAACGAAAAGGTAACAGCTCCTTCCATGAATACGGCATTTTATGCCATTTCAAATTAACCTTGAGAGAACCTGGTGTAGAGAAGGAGAGGGGGGGAGTTTGGAAAAGTGATGATAATACGCCATACCTTCTCCCCCTGGAATTTTGGGAGAAAATATATTCTCCTTGGAAAACATTTGTTTCACAGACCTTCTGTCTTCTATTTTGGCTACATCATATGGCATCAAATAAATTGTTTTCTGACTGTTCTAAGGCAAGAAAATGCAGCAGAAGACATTAATTCCAGCTTGATTTAGAGAGTAAGGAAAGAACTTTTATTTTAAAGAAAACAGTTTGCTCCTTGCCATTTGTCATATATGTTTGAGTTGAGGGTTTGTTTTTCTTTTCACTTAAGGTTATCTAAAAGTATTTAAAGAGTGTTCTCTAGATACCAGGATATGTAAAACACTTGAATGATAAATTTGATAGAATATTTTTTCAGAACAATGTTCCCAAAATGTTTTATGTCCGGGGAAGTAATACTGTTGTAAGTATAATAAATTTAAATTTTAACATATAAAAGTATGTCTAAAGAAGTAATAAAATTACTAACGCAATTTCCTACAAAAATCTTATGATTAGTCCAACCTAAAATGAGAGACAGAGGTTGGAAATAATTGGTACATTTATGACTGGATGGAAAATCATACTCAGAAAAAAAGACATTTCCCTTGCTAAGGGCTTGATTGTGCCCAGTCTCCATTTAATCTTAAATATAATCTGTCATGTGGTTGTACCAATAAAGGAGACCTGCAGATCCATTTCTATGAATTACTGCTTGTTCCCCCCGCAGCAAAGCTCTCTGCTTTCCCTGCCGATATTAATGCTTTTATTTTTCTGCTTAGTCCCTGCTAAGTTTTCCAGAGCAGGGAGTAGGATTTATCATTTCATTCATAGTTATTTGCAACAGGGACAGGCACACTTTTTGTTTGCTATTGGTGGTCTATGTTGTCATTGAAAGCATTTAAGTACTAGAAAGTGTGGTTTACCTTACTTTTAAAGAAATCTTGAAGCATCAAACCCTGCAAAGGCCTGTGCCTGAGCCTAAGGTGATGAATCCACATGTAGCTTTTCACACTGAAAACCTCTGAGGTCAAACAAGGTGATCCCTGAGCCTGGTCTCCAAATATCAAGAACATGTTGAAGTTCCATTGTCTTCAGAGCAAAGAAATTTGGGAAGTTAGCTGCTTACCTCTTTCCCTTGCTCTTCTGTGCCACTACAAAATTCAGGCTTACTTTTACTTCCAACTTTACTGCTTGTTGTGGTGTAACCCCAGCCAGCACCCAAACCTTATGCACCCAGTCGCTCATTCCCCCACAGACAGATCAGGGAGAGAATGGGATGGGAAAAAGCCAGAGAATTTGGGAGCTGGGATTAAAACATTTCAACAGGAAGAGCAAAAGCCACGCACACCAGCAAAGCAAAACAATTAATTTATTCCCAGATTCCCATGGGCAGGCATATGTTCAGCTGTCTCCAGGAGAGCAGGGTCCCACCACATGTAACAGTGATTTGGGAAGACAAATACCATCACTTCAAATGTTCTCCCTTTTCCTCCTTCTTCTCCCCACTTCGTATACTGAGCAGATGTCATAGGGTCTGGAATACCCCTTTGGTCAGTCGAGGTGGCCTATCCTGACCATGTCTCCTGCAAGCCTCCCATGCACCTGCAACTTCCTTTCCAGTGTGGCAGCATGAAAAGCAGAAAAGGCTCTGTGTAAACCCTGCTCAGCAATAACAAAAATATTTCTATATTATCAACTTTGTGTTCAGCACAAATTCAAAAGCCCCACACCAGCCACTGTGAAGAAAATTAGCTCTACTCCAGCTGAAATCAGCACAGTCATCCAAACTTCCTTCTTCAGTGCAGCTGTCCACAGCCAATTTCTGGAATCTGTTTAATCAGAGTCACTTAGGCACTGTGATGACACTTAGTCTTCATTCTTTCAAATATTCTATTGTTAGCATAAATCAAGAGCAAAAGAACATTTGAAACCCTGAGGACTGCATATTGAATGTCAGACCTGTGTGATTTGATGAACTGGGATGAAAGAAATCCCTCAAATGCTAGAGTTTATCATGGGGTAACTGACAAACTCTTAGCTTAAGCACTCCTGGCATGGCATTATCATACTGACATGAATTGCCACAGCAGATAATGTATGTGAGTTTGACAAGTTCATTCTTTCAGAGAATCTGACTTGATAATTGTTATTTTACGAGGACTAACCTGTAGATGAGATTAAAAATTAAGCAGACATGCTCTGCTCTCTCATGCTCATCAGAATATCCCAATGTACATTCAATGATCACAGTGAATAGCATATACAGACATTCATTTATTCATTACTTGAATCCAGCAATAACAGTTTTATTCTGATCTTGATCTCATTTGCCTGTTCTCCAGTAGTGTGAGAGAACTATATTTACAAAGCAGCTACATTACTCTGATTGCAAACAACTGCACTTTTGCTGTCTGCATATTTCCATTGTCTATGGAAAGATGAGCTATGCTGGTCCTTAATGGAACAACAGAGAGACAGACTCAGTGACTATTTATATAACCATAGTTTTAGATTTGAAGTAGTTGCCAGATAAAAAATGTTGCTTTGCCTGAGATACACTGTGGAAAAAAAAATCTCAAGAAATCAAATGGCCTGTGTTGGAAAGAATCCCTAAACAATAAGAAAGAAATTTTACATAAGCAACCATGTACACTGAACCTGGACTTGGACCCCAATATTCAGTTACCCTTTTGTAATCAAATAGCAACCCTTGATGTCCCAGCAGTGATGAGGGGTATACTAAGTTATATTCGTAGAAAGGCAGAGTTTACCTGAAAAGATCTAATCTAATCAGAATGAAAAAAAAACAAAAAACCAAAATAAGAATGTTTTTCCAAATGCTCTATCCAACAGTTTTCTTCTCACTAGCAAAGTTCTCCCTCCAGAAGAAGATGAACACTTCCAAATTGTGTCAGAAGAATCTCTCCTAGGCTATTCTAGCTTTTGAGTCTCACCCAGGGACTGTCTGTAAAGTACTAGTTGGAATTTGTTTAAGTCATTCCAAGGAGCCTGGTAGCAGCTTACAAGACATGGAGGACAGAATGGCAGCACTGAGAAACACCCTGTGCACTCACACCTTGTGATAAAACATTGATAGGGGCTTCCCAGAAAGCCTGGTTTTGTCAGACTTCTCCCAGGGAAATCATATTCCCTGTATTTAGGGTTCAGACTCAGGTGAAATAGGAAATGGCAGTGTGAAACTTGACTTGAAGCGGAAAAAACCCAAAGCCAAACCCAAACCACCAACCAACCAGTTTCATTTATTGCTAACCATACTGGTTTTTACACAGCAAGGAAACTTGAAAACAACATGTGTTATTTGCTTTGTTAGTGAGGGGAGAGAAAGGTTGCAGTAAAACTAAATTTAGATTTTTTAAATACATCACAAATCATAAATTCTGTGGGTTTCAACTGACTTTGCTTACAATAGAAGTAAAATGTTGAGCAGTGAAACAGCTGCAGGGAACTCATTCAAAGGCAAAAAAGATGACCCAAGAAGAGAATAGCGTTCTGATTCTTGATGAAAATAAGAAGCCAAGAGAAGGAAAGAAATTTCAAGGTGATTCAGAGACAAACATTGTTTATATTCAATTACATTTCAAAGTAAAATTCCCAACTGAATTGTTTTCCGTCTACTGTGTGTTTTGTGCCATGGTGCCATATGCTACAGTTTGGAGTACTGTCTCCCTCAGTCGTCTTTTAATTGGTTTGACCTATGGGAAAGATGGCAAGAAACCAAACTAATTATATCAATTCACCTCCTGCTCTATAAAGTCTGCTATAGAATGACATGTCAGATGAAAAAATAACAACAGTAGAAAAGCAATTACAGTTTCTTAACATATTTCTACATGCTGGACCTGCGTGTTGCAGTATCATCTTACAGATTTCTAAGGATTTTCTTGACAAATTGAGTAGATTCAGTGCAAAAGTCCTTTTTTAGTGATGAAGAAAACCAAAAACAACTCATAGCATTTATTCTCCATGAAACCCTGTTTAAAGTAATTAGCACTACTTGCAAAAGGAGCAGGCCCCAATCCAGAACAATTAGCTCATTTTTAATTAAAAATAGATTTGGTACTTTTATGCCTTCTACAAGACATATATCAGTGTTACTCTCCGTTTACACTGCTTTTAATTTAAATATCATTTCCTAACCAAGGAACTGGAAGCTAATGTCAAAAAGAAAAAAAAAGTGAATTAGATATCAGATATGTAAGCAAGCCTTATTCAAAGCCACAATTGCCTGTCCCCCATGTCAGCAAAATAAGCGACTTATTTCAACTAATGCCATATCCATTTTAAGGAGCAATGTTTGAAATGATGAAAAATGGAAAGCTTGTGAATGCTATCCCTGATACATTTTGTACCCAGAGTGGAATGCATTAGACACAAACGAGTAGTGTTTTTAACGACTGCTTACATTGAAATGATAAAGTGTGATTTATGTGCTTTTGACCATCTGAAAGGCAGTAGTTCCCCACTCTTTGTTAGGCCAGTATCTCTCTTTTCATTGACATTGGAAGATGTCAGGATAATTGACTTAACCGTCAGTGACTTTAGATTGGTGAAATGAGTATCACTCTAAATCCTAAAGATTGAATCCTTGGAATAGATTTCTGAGAGATTTAATCAATATTTTTTGAGACACAGTATACATAAGTATTTGTTTATTTGCCACATCCCATCCATATATTGGTTTACAAGTATGAATGTGTACCCTCAGTATGCATTCAAGTACATGTCTACTTTCCAACAGACTTTAGAATACGTTTCCATTGGTGTCTTGGTTTGGTAGATAAGAGAAAAGCCTACAAACAAACCTACTTAAACAAAGGAGTTCACAGAATGACTATAGAGGCTTAATGAAACCACTGGGAAAGAATTAATTAACTGTCTCTAGTAAACAGTTCAACTTAAATACAGAAAAGCCCGTGCCCATCTTTAATTTTGGCAACAGAAATAAGCACCTCTTTAATAGTCAAAGAAAAGTCAAAATAGTCTCAACTATGGAAAGAGGTGGATGTCTTCCATGAGGTTTTCTGCATTTTCATTTTCAGAAATGCAGAATGATAACAGTTTTCGGTGCTTCACAGGATTTGAACACAGGGCGCAGTCTCAAACTGAGCTCATGTATCTATTTAGCTAGTTTAGTTTTAAATGTACTATCAAATTTTCTTTCTGATACACTGCTTGCCAAACTCAGTATGAATCTTGTCACAGGTTACAATGACACTGTGTTACACTGCTCCTTATTTTAAGCTGCATATTCCAGCGTTTTGGCACAGAGGATCTCTGATAACTGGACAGAGATGATTCCTGCAAATCAATTACAAAATGGTCCTGTATTGTTACACTATTGTAGGGGGAAAAGTTGAGAAATTGCTGTTACCAATGAATCATAAGGGACTTATATCTATTTTTTTTTCTATTTAGGCAGTAGTTTACTCCTAAAGCAAATACAGAAAATGGGTCTATCAGAAAAAGAAAAAAAAAAAACAGTAATTGAGTAAACAGATACATTCTGTGCGAAGTATTTATCTTACTCTTCACTCTCTGAGAACACCTAATGTGTGTTCTGGAGAGAGAACCCACACTCTGCAGACAATAATCAGTAAGGTGCTCCACCGAGGCACAATTCTCATCTGAAAACTTGTTCTGTCTTGTCCTTTGAGCACCCTGCATAGTAAACCATTCTCACAGATGAGCCTTCTTCATCTCCAACCCTAAAAAAGAAGATATAGGAACTTTATTTCACCATAGTCACTATTATATATTTTTTTTAAGTGATAGACTTATTTAGAGTCGTAATCATCTTAGGGCAAGATCACAGCAAGCTGCTGCTAAAGACCTTTATGATATCACAGACCTGACACTGGTGGAGCAACAGAGAGCAAACTCCTAAAGAGCAAAAAAGTTGTTTCCATGTGAGAACTTTCAGCAATTCAACATGCTCTAGTAATTCAATCGCAAGCTGTTACGTTATGTGCAAGAGTCCCTGGGTGAAATGGTGTAGTCTGGGTTATGAAGCAGTTCAGCCAGGATGATCATAATTGTTCCCTGCAGCTTTTAGATGTATTAACAACAACAAAACCAAAAAAAGTAAATAAACAGCTGAAACTGCCATATGTGTGGGGAGGCTGAATTGTTCCAAAATCTTGTCTCTCCTTTTATTTTCCTCAAGTGTTTTTCTTGACCTGAGATTACATCTTCTTTGACACAGCTGATGTGATCTGACCAATAAATCATGGTGCTCTTTTCCTAAAATAAATCATAGAGATTCCTTAATTTTTTAAGTGAATTTCAGAAAAATAAGTAGGAACAGCAAATGGTCTGAAATTGAATGTAAATTAAGAATTTCTATTTTTCAGTAGATTACAAAATCTCCTTCCATTCATACACAATAGCTCTTTAAAAACTCAAGAACTGACCATAGAAGAGCCACTCATTGGAAGCTGCTTCAGTGACCTTTCAAGGTATTAAGGCCCTTGAGACACATGTACGTACAACAACATGGAGAGAGCTTATTTTAATTTAAAAACTGCAATTTTTAGTCTGCAGTGTAAAAAGTAGAAGGGAAGTACATGATGTTTGGGGAACTGCAATCTTCAAAATACTATATCTTACCAAATTTTGATTTCCAATATGAAATTATTCTTTCCTTTTAGATCTTAAAATACTTAATAAACCTGAGATTTTTCCCATTACAAGTGAATGCTGAGTGCAAAACCAAGCACTACAATAGTAAAATTGATATAAGAGAATTCAGAAGATGTCTCCTGCCTGACCATGGTCTGCATCATGGGGTGCAGGGGAATCTCTCTGCTTCGGCACCTCTCCCTCCGTCTTCACTGACCTTGGTGTCTGCAGAGCTGTTTCTCTCACATTTTCTCATTCTCTTGTAGTTACTGTGGGGTTTACCCATTCTTAAATGCTACCACAGAGGTGCCCTCAACATCACTTATGGGCTCAGTTTTGGCCAGCAGCAGGTCTGGTTTGGACCCAGCTGGCACTGGCTGTGACTTCTCACAGATGCCACACCTGCAACCCACACCATTCCCAAAGCCTTGCCATGCAAACCTGACAGCAGAAACCTATGCTAAGAAATGGCTTACCCAAAGTCACGAATTACATATTTGGCTGAGGAAAAAAATAAAAAAAAATTTTTAAAAACAGCTGTCCAAAATGCTAATCTACCAGTGCACAATCCTAACTTGATTTTATGCATTAAGGATAGCAGGGTGTGAGTGCTTCCATCAATTTTGTTCATGTCAAAGATATAGTACAGGATAGATCCTTGCTTCCTTAATGCTAATTCTAAATGGAATGAAAACAATAGCTAAACAAATTCTAATTCTGTGAGTTTGAATTTCTCCCTAACCTCCTAGAATGATTTAAAAGACTGACTTTCTTTTTGTTTTTCTTTTTTTTCAACTGGAGAGGCTCCCAGCCCTGTACCCTCATGTTGCCTTTTGTAAAACAAGCTTTTTATTTAGAGATGTATAGTATTAAAAATCTTAAACCCACTTGCAAAACCAGATTGAAAAATAATTTTACATCAGAGGGAAAAAGGGTTTTTTCATGATAAAAATAATAATTAAGGCCAGCATGTGTGTATTAATAATGCACGTTTGCAAAAACAGGCACCACAAAGCTGTAATTAAAATAACTTTAGAAAATAAAATCTTATCCTAGTGGATAGCAACCAGTAAACATTGCTCATAGTGAGAGGAGAAAGATAAAATATGGGATAAGTAGGGAGAGAGTGCTGTGCAAAAGACTCACTATATTTGCACTGAATCATATTTTCTATTTCTGCTTTCATCCAATAGTGTGTATACTAAAAGATGGTTGCCACTGAAATTTGATGTTCCAGTGAGTATGAGCAAACATAGAATGTGATCTGGAGCATCATTTGTATTGGCAAAATTCTCAGCTGGAGTCCCACAGAACTACAAGATATTAAATAGATTTATTGCCTATCAGTTTTATACCAGAGGGAGAATATCTGCTTCTCACAGTGAAGAGATGCATTATAAAAAAAGTAACTGTGATACGATGAAATCATCATTCAGCCAAGCTAAAATAAATGATAAATTCCCTCTGTGGATGATTTTTATCTGGTTGCACCTGACAGCAGAAGTTTTCACAGGCTGCTATACCCACAGATTTTAAAAGGAGATTAACTCTAAACAACATTTCCTGGTATCAGTTTAACCCTCTCCCTCCTCTTCCCAATTTTCCCAAGCTATTGACTGAAATACTTTTCTTGAGTTTATAGGCAACTCAAAAGATAAGTCAGGCAAAACATAGAGAACCTAAATTTCAATTACCATTTTACTCCTTTAGAAAAATAGAGGTGGGTACTGTCTCTGCTAGAATTTTCTGAAACTTTCTGGAGATGCACAGCCTTCAATAAAATTTGAAGGACTAAAAGGATTCTGATGTCCTACAGAATGTGAAAAACATGATTCTGCATCATTATTCTGCAGGCAACAGAGACTAAGGGAAAGACCCTTATACACACTGTGCTAACAAAAAACCCAAACTCAGAAAATAGATCTCTTGATTTTACGAGTGAGATATAAAGGACATCCTCTATTAAACAAGCATTTACTGCGTAGTAAAGGTATTACATTATGTCATAATAAAGCATTCAATAATTCAGCCCACTTTTGTTTTGCCAGGGTCTATAAATCAGGAATTATAGAAGATGGAAGCACAGCAATAGCAGATATAAACATCTTTTTAAGTTCCATAGTTTAAATGGGAAAGCCACAGATCAACAGTAAATCTGAAGGAGTAGTCACATCATCTTAATATAAAGCTAGTGCAAAATGCTTATTCTTACTCAAAAGTTTTATATTTTTTATCAGTGCAAATAACCAAAGAGTAGAGTAGAGTAGCAAGCATTGCTTTACTATTCTGAACTCGTTGAGTATATTTTTTCATTCTGCACTCCCTAATATATGTTTTTTCATGTGTGTCTCTTGGCTGCACATCTCTCTCCCTTCTTTACCTTTTCTACCTTTTTTCTTTTTGTATACAGACATTTACCTATTCCTAATGGATTTTAGAGTGGGAGGTGGAGTACACTTCTCCATACAAATTCATTTGCCAATATTGAAATTCGCATCTCTTGCCTTTCCTGAAATGTGTTTCTTCTGAGAGCTGAAATTAATTTCTACTGTGAGCACAAGGCTGTTGTTTATAAGGGATTGCTGCCCCGCCTCATGGGAGCTATTGTCTATGACAGTGAGCATTAGGCTTTGAGCAATTGTACTATGGGTTCCAGTGAAACTGTGCTCCAATTCTTACTCTGAAGTCCTCAGGGTAGGAAAATATAAAGGCAATTAGGTCTTTCTATAACAGATAAAATATCTTGTAAATTATGAAAAGAACCTGTACTGTTCTGGTCAATATGGGCAGCCAGACATTACCTCTAAATTAAACCAAACACATCCTGTACACAAAAAACAACAAGAAAACAACAACAACAACAAAACCAACCCCCTAAATGAAACAAAAAACAGTGAAAGACCTACATTTGACTCCTGGAGCTAGAGGACAAATCTAGTACTCCTTGTGCAGGGGTGAATGAAACAAAATTGTATTTTTGTGTATCTCTTTCTTAATGTTTTTCTCTTGACTTGAATATGCTCATTAATTTCACTGGGAACTTTATGTGTGTGAGTTTTGATACATAGAATTATTTCCCCTGCCAGGAGAAGGTGCCCCTACAATCAGGAGTAATAAACCTTACTGACATGATTAAAAACATTTTAAACTATGTTCTAGTTCAATTCTTCCCCTCATTTCTCTCTTCATGTTTTTTTTATTTGACCAGTTCTTCTGGTAAATATTCAACAGCTGGGTTTATGTGGAATTGTATTACAGGGTGGGGACAATGGGAATTCTGGGGCTTCAGTCTTGCAACTCATTCTGTGCAAATAGAAAATAACTAGGTTTAATGATTTAAGCATTATCTCTTATTTAGACCCAAAAGAGGCCCATAAAGAGACAAGAGTATTTATTGTTTGTCCTGTACATTGAAACAACTAGGTACCCTGGTTGACTCAACTTATCTGAGCCTAGTGAAAGAATTGTACTTTACATGAAAAAGATTTTAAGACATCAAAATTAGTTCTTAGGTAAAGTAGAAGGGCTTATAATTGGGGTTGAAAACTCCCCTATTTCTTTGTTTCCATTCAGATCAGGACAGTATAGATGAGTAAACCAGACTTGGAAACAAAATGTGCTCAGGACCCTGAGGCTGGCTGTCAAAAAAGAGCAGTATCCATGGTCTGAAGCTCCCTGGGTCTCTGAGGCAGGGTGGCCACATTCAAGACACTCACAGGAATGCTCCACAGATTGTGTGCTGAGCTCCCAGGCAGCACTTGGAAATTAGTGGCACAGTGACAAATGCTCGGGCCAAAGCTCTAGCAGGAATTCTTCTGACATCAAGGATGAGCAAACACCAGTCCTCTGCTCTGGCTCTGCTCTTAAATTAGCAATTTAAGCATGGCTATAAAGTTTAAGTACTTCGGTTGCTGTTTTGTGAATGGCTGAAGCACCCACTCCTGCCAGCTGAGCTATTTGAGACCTGCTTCACACATCAGCACAACTGAGCTCTGTAAACCATGACTTTGCCATCTGTATGCCATAAGTTCAATTCTGTGACGTTTCTAAAAGAACATTTCATGGTTTGGGCTGACTGCTGCTTCATTATAAATCTTTTGTCAGGCATTCTGAGGATATAAGGACTGCTTTGATAGGGAGACCAAAAGTGTGTGTATTATGTATGTATGTAGTGGGAGAGAAAATTAATGAATGATACCTTTAGGTTCAGGATGCCAACCTTCAAAAACACCTGTAGAAACTGCACATCTACATTTCCAGAGAGTGTTCACATATCCATGCCAAATCATCTGCAAAACAAAGGACATGTGACTGGTCAGGATATCAGAAGAGCTGAAAGCATTGAATTAGAAAGAAAAACCAAGGATTCCCATCCCTTTGGAGATCCTGCTTTAAATACGGAAGCTATCCTGGAACAAACCTGCAATAAGTGATCTCTTGAAAGTGAGCCTTTGGTACTTCCTTACGGTTCTGCTCTGTCACCATCTGGCCCAAAGAAATTTTAGCACTTTGGTAAAGAGGGAAAAATTGGAAACATGATCCCAAGGGGGCCTCTTTCAGACAGGCAGTTAATATTGGAGAGGGATGAAGTGAGGTCAGATCCCAGCCACACTGTCAGCACTGAAAGGTGAGGCACAGCTTGCTGGCAGGGGTCAATAAGACACCTTCATCCTGGAGGAAGATGTACTTCAATAAACATCTCTAAAAATTCACACCCAAGATGCAAAATGGTGCAGAGATGTGTACATGTGCACAAGATGATGGCCTAACCTACCTGCTCTCCTTATTTAATACGCTGCTTAGGAGTTGGTACTCACCTCTGGAATATACTTTTTATCTCTGGGATACATTGTTCATCTCTGGACCGTGGACTTCAGCTGAACACCACACATACGAAATTTAATGGTACCATTTGGTACTGCATCAGCTAAGTTATTTTCACATTCTGACGATTTACATTCCTGACTTGCATTAGAGAATCTCATTGGAAACCTGGCCATAAATCCAGAGGGGAGCTACGTGTCCTTCAAGTCTCAGGTCAGGAGCATGCCACTGAAATTCCAAGTATGTGGGGATGTGTTAGCTCAGAGTAATGAGCTTTTTCTCTCTTTATTTCTCTGCCAGCTTTCAGAGTTAAGCAAACTAGTTTCTCACATGCAAATTTATAAAATGAGCTTTCCATAGTCAAAAAACACCCCAAGACCCCCCAAGAACCTAAAAAGCTCTTTTTTTTAATGGGTCAATGTTTAAGAAATTTTAAGCTAAAGCAGAATCAAGAATTCATATCCTTTTCATGTCTTCAGAAAAACAGCCATTTCAAGTACTGTGAACAGGTGGGAATTTTCATGCAATTGTAAGTGAAACAAAAATTCAGAAATGGAATTTCAGTGGTGAAATCATGCATCATACATGGGAAAACTATCAAAGAGTTCATGTCCCCCTCTGGTTTGTATTGTATTCATGTCAGCTGAACATAAAATTTTCACATTTGGGACTGAAAAAAGATTTTTGGTATTATGATGACATTATAATTCTTGATTTACGGCCATGGAACCAGTTCCTGGAGCATTTTCAAACAGCAAAATGTCTCAACAGCACATATTTCCAAGCTGTAGTCTTAGCAGATAACAAAAATAGCTCTCACTGGATAGTGTGTGCTAGACAGCAGTCAGTGTGCTCCCTGCCAAAACACTCACTGTCATTTGAGCACATCCAGGGTGGAGGGAGGCCAGGGAACAGCCTGTATATAACACAACGTGCAAGATAATAGAAAGATACAACCTTCTTCTTCCTTTCACTGCATGCTGACTGCAGGCTGTAATGCTATCCTCTGTCTGGCAGTTGCAATAGCCCATATATAAAGTGGTGGCCTTCATTCTGGAAAGGCAGGTTTCTCTCAGTATCTAGAGTGTTTCTGCAAATTTTTGACAATTGTCTCATGCTCTTGAGCTCATGAACCCGGCTTATTAGCATGTGAGTTTATTAGTACAGTTTCAAGAATTGTGAAAACTTTCTTCCCTTAAGTACGTAAAATGTGACTTGTAGAGTGTGTCGGAGTACTTTTCTAAGCTACCAAGTGGGATTTATGTTTGCACTGCTTTTTTTCCTCTTTTCAAGTGACAGGTTGAGGATTCTTCCCCTCTCTTAAGGGTGGGACCCCCACCTGCCCAGACTCCCTGACTATAGTTCTGTTTTCCAGCTCTGTGGAAAACAAGACAACCAGCAGAGCTGAGACTCTCCAGAAGCCAAAGACTCTGGCTGATTAATGACTCAGAAAATGGATTCTGCAGGACAGAATGCTACCTGTTCACATGGAGCAAATAAAACATAGAGTGTCAAAACAACCAATTGCTAAAATGCATGTTTCCTCTAAGAGCACAATAATCTTTCCTTGGAACATGGGTGATGCTTTCTCATCATAGCCAGGCTATGAGAGTACCAGGTTGATCTAAATATAGTAGTTACCCTAGATCTGCCTGTAAAACAATGCATCTGAATTTCAGACTTATCTTCTGTAATTTACACCTATTAATTGGTCTGGCATGCCTAATTTAATTTTATCTGTAATTCTTATATTTGGCGTGGAAAGATTACATAATAAAAGACAAGCTGTGGAGCTGTCAAGTAGAAAGTATCCTACAATAGCTCCTCCACTGTGTTTCTGATACTTTCCAGGTGTTTCCATCTTCAACAACTCCTACTTTCCTCTTAGAGTTGTTTTGATTTCACTGTGTATTTCTAATAGGTTATTATTACACAGGCAGTTAGTCAAATCCATTATATTTATTAAAATATTACTAAGAATTTTCTTATTCAATACATACCATAATTTGATTCTCGTTATTATATTATGCCTCAAAAGTTCTCTTTTACTCACACTGTCTGCAGCTACCCTGTGCAAGCACAGGCCAGTGAGAACAAGGGCTTCCCTACCTCTCTCCTCTGTTTTTCCTGACTCTGCCCACCCACCCACACTGGTTTTTATATCCTTCCTGAGAAGTGCCACGTACCATGAGAGTAATCTAGGCGAAGCTTTCCTTTCCCTTGCTCTCCCCAGAGCTTTATTCCCAGCGTGGTTGCCTCAGTGGCCTCTCCACTGTCGGCAGCAGGGGATTAAGGACAAGTCCCTATTGTGGCTGAAGCTGCTTTTTTGGTAGGGATGCTAGTGCGTACCAGTTAGACATACACAATACCCTTAGATTATGGTAAGAAAAATTACCCAGACCAGCAGTATTGTAATACCCTTAGTTCGTGAATAAAACAGTGAAGAAAAGATAAAGTGAAAAGTGAAGAGTAGACAGCTACTGTCCTGAATATTTATGAATGGAAACCATTACCAGATTTTATTAATTCCTGAAAAATTTGTGTATTACTTGACATTTTCTTTAAACACCAAAAATATTGTTTTTAATTTTCATTTGTGACATGACCCTCTTTTGTTGCACTCTAATCTGACAAATTTGGGTTAAATCCTTCAGACAAAGAAAGATTTTTTTTTAATCTGTGTTTTTTTTACCCATGCCAAGCAGCAACATAAATGGATTTCACTGTAGCTGGAGTAGAATACATTTAAACTCCACATTTTATATATATATTGACTATAAAGATTATTGTGCTTTCAGGGTCATTTGAAAACAAGTGCTCACAAAGATTAAATTTATGAGAAGTTTAAAACACACCATGTCCCATGAGCTGCAGTAAATAGTCTTAATTAATAAATGACAGTCTCAAACACATACACACAGCTAAACAATCTCTGTTAAATTCCTAGCTAGCTGAGTTAAGGTGCAGGGATTTGGAAGCACACTGCTTTTTTCATACTATCGGACAGAGACATGGATTTATACTAGCTGCACATACTAATATTTCCGTGCTATACATTTCAATTCCAAGTGGAATAGCTTCATCCAGTTTCTTTATATATCCATTCTTTAGCAAAGGGAAGTGGGGGTAAGAAATCTCATGCAAAAAACCCAGAATGAAGTACTGAAGCTAAAGCAGAAGATACATAAAATATTTTAAAATGCAGAAGTAAAACAAAATTTCACATCTGGCCTATTTATAGCCATATGTAACTGGTAGAGTGTCCGTATCATAATAATTACTTCATTACTAATACAACACAGATCAGCTGGATTTCTCCTAATACACCTAGTCCTGTATAGTTACCCTTTGCTGTATTTCAGGGAAAGGAGGATGCTTCAGTGCTTCCTACAGCACAGGAGGTGACTGACAACAGTACAGCCCCACTTGTAGATAACAGGCTGCTCTGCAGGGCATGGTGGCTGGGAGATTATGATGTAATAGACTCATCCTGGCTGCACAGTTATTGGATTTTGTTTCTTTCCAGATGTTTAGATCCAATCTGCATATCTCTTCACTCTCAATGGCTTTAAAGTAAGAGTATGAATATTTACTTATTTTAGTGCTTTCAAGGAAATCTATGGATGAAAGTAGAATAATTCCAAGAAGCCAGAAGAAAAATGGCAGACTGAGTACTCTGTCTAGGTTTTCATTGATGAGACCTTCTTTGTAGCATTTTTTTCCTTCTTTCCAGTGAGTTTGCCCTAGGGCTGAACACCTTAGATGGCTCTGTGCTTCAGCAGCTTGAAATTGCTTAGGTAAAACAGAACTCACCAGGATTTTCAATGAGAAAGGAAACAATAAATTTTGTCTTTCCTAGCAATGTTTTATCTCAGGAAGCTCATATTTGTGGCATAATGAGAGAACATGCCTCAAGTTTCTTCTTCAGGGAACTAGAGGCACACAGCTTCTGCAAAACTCTTAGACAAGATTAATTTGAGTATTTATTACAAACCACAGAAAGACTTGGAAACACCTTGGAATTCACTTTGATGCGCTTTTGTGTGTGTGTTGCTGAAAATAAGGGTATTTAAGGGATTTGTTTCTTTCTTATGTAATCGCAAGTAGTAAGCTTAATGCTATTTCAGAAATAATTAAATTCTCTTTATTGGAAAAAAAAGTTTTTAGGTCAAAAGTAATGTAAAATAATTTAGCAACACTGTAGACTCCTGTGCATTTTGTACCAATGGGGTTCAACTCACTGTGAGTAGCCTAATAGCTTTCTGTCTGTGTACTGCAATTATTTTTAACAGATGTCTGTTTTCTACATCTCTGAAGCCAGAATAAATCTAGCATCTAGTGACAAATTATTGTTGGTTTTAGCACCACCACCTGGAAAGTCTTATATGGAGCACCATAAATGTGCTAGTGACCTCACACAGTATTAGATCATTTTTTGGGAGCTCTTTTCACATTTTTATATGATACAAAATACAATTCTATAATGTTTTAATAAATTCACACTACGGCTTATTTTCTTATTTTAACAGTTGTTATCTATCCATAATATTAAGCAAAGGGTTAATATTTTACTTCCAAACCCTGACAACAGTTCTTATCCAAAGATAGCATCACATTTGACTAAGACTGAATAGTTTTGAGTAGGCAATATGAGGATTAAACATCTGTAGAAGCAAATGTGAGATTTTTCAGATAATTCATTCTGATCATAGGTTAATTCTTTTCTTCCACTAAACCAGCTTACTTTTCAATTAACCTGCTTGCTTTGCACATTTTCTTTTCTCAAATCTTGTCTGTTTTTCAATAGCAACTTCTTCTCCCTCTCCTCCACAAAAAAAACCCCACAAGAAATTGCAGTATTTGATTTCATCTCATCACAACCCACACACAGTAGGAGAAAACGAAGACATTCTCCTGCTAGATATTCCTAAGTATATAAGAGATGTTTTACGGGTACAGTGCAGTCTTTGCCACAGACCACACAACTCCTGCTGTAACCAAACCTACAGCCTGCCTGGGGGCCTCCCCAGCAACATTCCCTACATGCAACAACAGCTCTCTCACAGAGGTAATATGCCTCAGTATAGTGGCACTAAATTAACAATTTTTTTTTATCTCCTGCATGTAAAATAAGAAGACAGCAGATATTGATTCTGTCCCTATGGAGGTGTAAGGGGGTAAGAGCGATTTTTTGAAATATTTTCCTCAGTCCTGGTGTCAGGGGGGTTATCTGGCCAGTCATTCCCTCTACCAACAGCAATGGGCTGGATGGAGACATTAAATAGGTCAGGTGTGATCTTCAGGCTGTCATTTTGACATTATGAGTTAATGTTACATTGTGAAGAGGTACAGATATAAAACCTGGATTCAGGGTCTATAATTGCATTTTCTGCTTATGAAGACTCCAAGACTAACTTTGACATCATAAATTTTTCCTGCCTGTGCTATGTTTGGGCTTTTTAAAATCCTCATAGGGGACTTGCATATGTCTGTGTAAAGAAAGCATGAAATTCCTAGAGAAAAAATTTTGAACACTTAACTATGAAACTTTGCTGATAAAGGTAGTGCGTACAGCAAAAGCAGAGTTCAGTATGCCAGAACATCTTATATATAGGAATAGAGTGTCTATAGAATTCCTTGGCCACAGAGGATTCTCATACTAACTGGCTACAGATAATTCTCACACCTGTTTTTAAATTGTGCTGCTGTGAACACAACCACAGTTCAAATTGCTTTGGCACCAGAACAACAAGCAGAGATGAACAGACAAGCATAGTAATGACTCAAACTGTTTCACAGAATGTTCCTATCCCAGATTTCCCAGCAGATAAAAATTGGACTATCTCCTTCTTTTCCTCATCCATTGACAGAGTCTAAATTAGCAATGCCAACACATTGCAAAGTGAGAGGGAGTAGCCTCCTAGTCAATAAGGATGAAAAATAGATTATCATTGTGTTGATTAAGGAATGGAGAGTATTGAATGTGAGCACCTATCAGAAACCATTCTGAGCTGACTGAATTTTCCTGTAGTTGAATAGAATGGGTTCAGTTAGTAACTACTAGGCATGTCCATTTCCAACTTTGTCAGATGGATTTCCCATATAGGTCAATGCAGATCATCCTTTGCCTGATATTCCCAAGTACCAGCCTCCATACATACTCCATGTTCGGGGAGCACCCTTGGGCACCTCCTATGGGTGTTTCCTAGTTGCATTGATACTTCTAGATTCATGCTGAGATTTTATTTCTTTGCTTGGTAACCACATTCTTTATAGATCTACCAAGCCCATTGCTAGGGTATATTCCTTTCTTATGTAGAAATAGCTATACAACTTTATATACTTCTTGCCACTCAGTAAATAAGCTCAAAACACAACTTATGATTCAGGATTTAAAGGAGATTTATGGAGAGATCACTTAATATTAAAAATTAAAACAACAAAACAACTAAAAAAACCTAAAAAGCAGCTTTGAAAAGCACATTAAGGACTGAACAAATATAGGGACAATTTTGGAAAGACATGGGAAAATAATGTCAAGTACCACTCAAAATATTGCAGGAATCATGAACTTTTAGACAAAGAACATATACATGGTTGTGGGTACTAACATTATTTTTAAAGCATCTACTATTTTGGGGAATTTTTAATAATAGATTTTACCAATGGAATCTGAAGAGAGGGCTCAGAGCTTCCCACTTTATCCTGTTAAATAGGGAGACTCCAGGGACAACTGCCCTGATACTCTACCACTTTTAACCTTTCAAGGAGAGACATTATATGCACCAGTGCACTGATAAGATGAAACCAGTGCCACTACATCTGGTTATCTGATACCAGCCTCAGCCTGCAAGGACTCCCAATGGTTTTATCTCAGTTCTCTGAGCGTACACTCTTTCAAGTGTTAGAGAATAATACTGGTATAATTTAGCCCAAACAAAATAAAATTATCAGTTTTCTTGACTGTCATCAACAACTTAACACAAAATTGAATTTGCTGAAGTAAATTTTAGAGAAATTTTGTTTTGTTGTCTGTTTTGGTCTTTATTTTCTCCAGAGGAGCATCACAGACTGGAATATCATTGATTCACAGCTCCAGACACAAACAGAATCTGTTAAGATCAGAGTTACCATAATATTATTAGTTTCAGTTGTGTGAAGCTGGCATGGGATTTACTTTTCTGTAAAGGGACAGTAATTATCTCATGTTATCAAGAGTTTTAAAAGCACTTTCAAATATAATGCTAAATAATTACATATGTCAACAGCCCTACAGCAGATAACATAAGAATTAAAAATATCTATCTACTATCAGTCCATTTTGCTCACTGCAAAAGAGCTGTGTAATACTCAGCTCATAATTTGATAAACCTAACCCAGAGGAAAGGAAGGAGACAGCTGTTTTATTTCATCATGAGAAACATTTTTTTCTCCCCCATTATGTTATTAGTATAGATTCAAAGGCACAGAGATGATAATTCTGGCCTGCAAAATGAAATTCTTCTCCAGGGACCCTTTCCAGACTGATTTGCTCAATCAGAACTGTCTCCTGCTACCTGATCCTGGCTATGGCGCTTCAGAGCGTCTAATCAAGAGATGATTACAGATGATGGCATTAAGGAGGTTCAGGTTTAGTGCCATCATGGTGGTCAATCAATAATGTGATTGTCCAACTCAGTACCCAGGAGATCTGTGTATAAATCTTGCTATTTACTGACTCCTCATGTCTTGCTATAAAAACAAAATGGATGTTCTCTTACAGTGTGGAAATGCTCATTCTAAAAATATTTTTTCTGGCATAAACATTAATGTTTCCAAGAAAATTCTTTCAGTCTCCTTTTGGCTTTATTAAGATTACAACTATTTCCATACTTCTAGTGACTTGTCACTTCATCCATGCTCCGTGTTTCGAACTCAAAATCAAATCTGGCTGTCTAGTAGAAAAAGCCTTCACAATATTCAGCCCCTTTTGATACTGGTTTTTGAAAGGGAGTCTTATCAAGGATATTCAAATTCTAAAAGCTATTTAAAAATACAAACTAAAAAGGCTCCAAGAAAGCAAAAAGCTTATTGTGGAATAGCAAAGTGTTCCCTTTCTTTCACTGTAAGAGAAAATTTATTTGTTTCTTATGATTCCAAACTAATAAAGTTATGACTTTGTTCAAACATAATTTACCTGGAAAATCGCAGCACATGTAAGGGCTCTCCTGATTTCTGTATCTATGCATCAGATGTTCCACTTCAGCTGAGGAGTAGTAGAACCCAAGATTTCTTTCAAAATCCTTTTAGACAGAAGGAGCTAGAAAAAAAAAAGACGTTGATTAATTAATAAAGATTCAGAGTTATCCAGCTTTTTTTATTTTTTTATTCTGCTGCACTGTCCATTTTTGTTTTAGAACTAAGTACAGTGTTTTTATAGCTCCCTTCATGATTTATCTGTAGGTAGACAGTTTGCCACTCACATTCCTGGGAGGGTATATTCTGGTCATAGCCTCTATATCAACAGTATCAGTCCGAGGATTTTTATGTTTTGGTCACAGTGACTCAAGTTTAGATGTGGCAGAAGATTTACCACATTTTGATTTAGAATAGTTTTTCTGCAGTGTTCCAGAAAAAAATTAGGTAATACTGCAGCCATATAAGAAAATGTCTGTGGATAAACATCAACTTTCTCTTGAAGAATAAATATACAACTGCATTATATACTGACCATCTCAGCAAGAATCCCCAAAACAGGGCAGAACAAGATTTTGTGGTGCTGGAGGTCAAAGCATGTTAAATAGAAGCATATTTGGCACAATATTTTCATCATTTAATGAGAGAATAAATAAATATTAGTTGTTACTTTTGTCTTGGTATCATGGACAAGGTTTGTTGCCTTAGTCTATCCTTACTTTTTGCGATTTGATCATCAGGTTAGATCAACTACTTCTTATTCATAGATTTTGCCAAAGGTTTTTTTTTGTTTACATGAGGAGTCAGACTTAAATATTTATTGATGTATAACATCTATGTGAAAGCCAAAAAAGCTTCAAAACTAGAAGTGAGAGTTGAAATTTAAAGCTACCAGATTTCAGATGCTTCAAAGATTTCAACCTGCTGTATGTAATGGTTTGCAAAAGTGCCTTTTGAAAGTAGTTTTCCCTAACACTTTTGGGCTATGACTGAAATCTGTTCTGTTTATTATTTTCATGATGTTCAGACACTTATCTGATACAGCATGAAGGATTTGATCCTGAAAAAATAACTGCAAATGTAAATAAATCAACATCCTGTGACCACGGTTAGCTAACAGTAGCAAGAAAGAAAGTACTCAGCGCTTAAGTTCTGCACTACAAACATAGCATATGCAAGAAATTAATGAAAAGGCAAAAGAGAGGAAGAGAAGAAAAAAAGAATCAGAGATATGATGTTGAAATAAAATGTAAATGAAAATCACACATTTAATATGAAGCATTTTAAAATCAAATTAAAAATTAGAAAGAATTGAGGCAGCAAATCCAGAACTTGATAATAATCAAATTAAATTTTAAAAAATAACAGAAGGAAAAGGCAATAAATAAACAATCTTTTACAATTAGAGACAAATAATTTGAAGAAAAATAAAAGGCATATACTGCTTGGTAAAACCAAAGATGTTTAATTTGTCACTAAATCCACTATAAAACAAGAAAGCTATACAGACAACAAAAAGACTACTAGAGTTATCTATATTTGACACAAGGATTCAAGCCTCAGGTGTTCACAGGAATGGCTGAAACAAGATTTTAAAGGGTTTTCAAACCACTAATAGTTTTATTTTCTTGCTTTACTTATTTTTACACAAGCAGTTACAAAGTGATAAACTACAGGATAAGCACAAAGTGATAATAGAATTTGATAAGGCAGAACATGTTCAGTGCAGTATAATTCATTCCAGATGGTGAAACTAGCAGAAGTTACAAACAAATAAATGAAGTTGTTTATTCAAGTCGGAAGCTGACCTCCCAGGATTCAGAGGGGGAATGTCAGATAAAATAAAACATCTTTGCCCCAAAGCACAATTGGACAGCAGCTACAGTACAAGAAAGCTCATGGCTAAGCAATTAGCTGTCTTCCACATTTACTACTTGACCATATTTTGGCCCAACACCAAATCTACTCCAGTTCTAGGAATTCAATACAGTTGCTAAATCCTCTCAGTCAAGATATATATTTCCCCTCTCTTCCACCACTGCTTGATGAGTCCTTTTCATAGCAGGGAGGCATTCCTAGTTCAGTCCTAATCCAAAACTTATTGCAGAATTCAGTTGGACTTTCAGGGGACGAAAATGGGAGAAACTGCAAGACCATCAGAAACATTCATTCTTGACACTCACAAAGGTTACCCATGCCCCAGGCCTGATTTGTTAAAACGCAAGTAATTCTATTGCTAAAGGGGAATTTTCATGAGACAGACTCCTGCTAACAAATAAATACTTCAAGACTATTGATTGCCATCAGAGAGACCATCATCTGGTAGAGTTTTGCCATTTCTAGTCTGAGCAGCCTTCAAACTAGCAGCTAAAAGAAAAGAGTCTTTATTATTCCATGTCAGCCACCCACACTTCAGCTTCCCTACAGGCAGGATAAGATTTGCCAGTACTTCTGTAACACATTCATGGGCATAACAAGAAAGAGTACTGCTACTAACTGGCCACAGGACTGACTTCACGCTTATTAACTTCTCTGCTCTCCTCTTCCTCTGTTCCCAATTAGCAGAGGGTGGCTGTTTGTAGGCTTCAGGCTGGAAGCCGTCACCCTCACATCCAGTTGGATGTGTGGCAGTAATTGCTCCAGCTGCAAAGCTGCCTCTAAGATCAGAGGTCCCTCCAGCCCCAGAGGCTTTCTGCAGCTGTGTGCCCTCCTGTCAGCCTGGCTGCTGCAATGGAGTCTCAGCCTTGCTGGGGTGGCTGCTGTGCTTCCACACCTCTTTGGTAAAGCCTGATTCCCTAGTGCCTTGGGCAGCGTGTTGTCATTTGCCTCTATGCAAACTGGATGTAACATACTGCTGGAGCAGTACATTAAACAGAAGAAAACTACTAAGATCAAGCTAACAACATGAAATGGTTTCTTCTCAGCAAGAGACTTCAATAAGTCTCTTTAAATTTAAGTGTAAAATTCTCTTTCTTTTTCTATACTGTATGTTCAGCAGGGGCTGATTCACAAGCAAGCTTCTGAGTTGTTTTTTTTATGCTTCTTGTTTTTCTCACAGCTCAGCAAACACAATCAAGGCTGCTCTGTAAAGGTATCTTTCCAGGCTTACCTGATTCACACAGCAGGTTGCAATGAAAAGAACAAAATATCTGATATGAAAGCAGACTGATTCAGAGGAAAGCAATAGTAATCAAAGATAAAATTGGTAATGGAAAGGAGAAAAAAAATCTAAAGAGCTATGCAAGCAAAAAAATGCTGGTAACGAACAATTGAATTGTTGGCTTTAATTACAGAAGAACAAGTGAGAAAAAAAAAGGAGAGGAAAAAAAAAAGACTACTGTCTTCTAAAGATGAAAGTAGAGCTTCCCTCTCTCCCTTACATAGTGTAAGGAAATAAAAGCTCTTAATGTAGGTGGCAGGATGGACTCAGCAATAATGTAAGAAAAGTAGGCAGGACCATCAAAGTAGTAAAAAGGAATGATTCAATTCAGTACACAATTGTGACCTACAACCTTTAATGGCCCAGAAGAAGGACATACCTTATTGCTTACTTTGGGATTTGTTTCTTTTTTTCTGTGGTTACTGGTTCTCCAGTGTGTTTCATTTATTCTTCTGGTAAATTCACAAAGTATGCCTTTACTACTAATTTTATAGCTGAGTGGTTTGGGGTTTGGCTGATTTTGTTTATTTTGTGTGGGGTTTTGTTTGGTTTGGGTATTTTTGTCAGATGTAACATCTTGTGGAATAAGAATGAACAGCTTGAAAGAAAGTGTGGCTGTATGGAATCTTTCCCTCTACCTACGGGGGTAGGGGCTGTCATAACAAACTGTTTGGAAAGCCAACAGTGCCTAAGTAGTTCAAACATCAGCAATGTTATGTATCCAAGCATGTCTGAATTGCAGTCAAAGGCAGAAATGTACCAGCTAGCTTTGAATTAGACAGCTTGTGTGCCAACAGCAATGTATCTCACATCACCACAATTCTTCCTCCACTATTTCAAATTAATTTCCTGATGAGATCTATATGAAGAGAATTATAGAGTCCAGCACACCTGTCACTTCAGCCTGGGCAATGTTAGCAATAATAACATGTCTTTTGTAGAAGAATTACAGTGATTTATAAGAGAAATATGCTACATTAAAAAAAAAATATATATATATACTTTTAATTAAGTATCTTTTTTTTTTTCATAGGGGAACATCATTTGTCCTTCTCTAAACATCAGAAAAATCTATTGATTACATTGGTAAGTTCTTTATCCACCCATCACCTGTAGACAAGAATATCTCACAGTATGATGCATTTCCATCTCTCTCCACGAATCCCAATGTTTGCTGTTAAATAAAACAAAGACAGGGTCCAGTCTCTGGGCAAATGGTTTGACTTAGCTATATCCACACTACATAGCACTTAGTATTCATCTTTCTCTGAGCCTCAGTCACCATAAGTCATGCTTATCATCTCTATATGTTTTCTTCTCAGCTGAACGTGTTTAGACTACTGAGAAATCTGTGTTGCAGTCTTCCAGTATTTCACTGCCTGAGAGTGGGGGATGTTTTGGGGGCTATGGGTGCAGCCTGAGTGTGGGCACATGGCAGTGTTTGAGAATGCCAGTCTGCCTGGGTACTGGTGGAGGGCAGAATTTACGTGTACAGGGCAGAATTGCTACACTGCATATTGCTCATGAGTGGGGACATGAAAGCTCCCTGACACATCCTATGGCCCAAATTTTACCCAGACATTGTTTCAGAAAATTCTGGTGCCAAAAACTGTGACTGGGAGCATTTAAATAACAGGCAATATGACAGAGCACATCCTCAAATCCATCCCTGCATCTGGTTTATTTAACAATGTAGATAAAGCTTATGATGCAACCATTCCTGTCTAATTTTTCCACTTTTGTATTTTCTTTTCCTAGAATACCCCTGACAAAAGGATTGTACAATGTAATTGAATCAATGAAACCTTTTGACAGGACCTAGCAGTCAGCAAAGAAAATAATAAAGTCAGAAAGCAAGTATAAAGGAACAAAAAACTGATTACAGCAGGACATTACATGTAATTAATAATAATCCAAAGGAAAAAGAGGCTTGGATAGCCATGTCAGCAGTATTTCCACTGATGTGGTGACCTACTCAAACATGCAAAATATTTTGTCCTCTGTGTCACAGATCCCATACAGAAAAGCTACAAAACGTGTCTCAGGGTCTGGGGGCTGTTCTTTTCTTATTCCCTAAAAAAAAAAGAAAAATAAAATTAAAAAAGCAAAACAAAACCCTAGAAAATCCAAGTGAAGAGACAATAGTAGCTGCCTTTTACTGAAAAGCTGCTCTAGCAGTTTAGTTGGTTTTCTTGCTACTTTACAATTAGTTTTGAATTTCTGAAGCCCTTTTCTCCTTGCAGAGCAGATACAGTGGAAATGATGAGGGCTAATAGTGGTGTGTGAGCCAACACTCTCATTAGGAGGGGCTCTGATGCAGCCACAACTGTGCTAACTGCATCTGAGCACTGCCCAGTCTCTGGCACAGAAAACTTGTAGAATAAATGTAGACTGCAATCACATTTATAAACACACCTACATAGAAAGAGAATGAATATGCACAAAAGGGATGTGCCCTGTTTTTCAGGGACATTCACATTACAACTTATTGCTGCAGTTGGTCTTCAAGTAAATGAAAGCAAAATCATTATCTGCTGACCAGTGTAATTAAAGAAGTGATTACTTTAACAAGTAATTGGTAAAAAAGTGCATAACGGGTAATCAGAAGCACAGACCATATGTTCTTAAATATGACCAAATCATTTGCGTGGTGTTTATGTGCAATAAATAAAAACCAAATGAAAAATCTGCTGACAGGGAATAAGTAGCAATAAGGGTAGAGTGATATGTTAAATCCTTCATTCTGGATCATTTGGGTAATGTTCCATTCATTTTAGATTCATGAGTGGAAGCCTTTACAGATTGGGCATGCATACCATAAATCTCAGGTTATCCATTATTAGGTGGCATTCTGCTGTTTGCAATTGTACATGTTTACTTTGTGCATAATTAACTGCATAATAGCTGTCTGTGTTCTGCACAGAATTTACACTCAGGCTCTCATCAAAACAAATGGCTCTAGAAAGTAGGCCAGTTCCATTAAGCTATCCACAATCTGCATTTTCTAATACTTCTTCTCAGAAAGTGGAGTGGGAGCTCTGATTTTCCAGCTGCAATTAGAGTAAAATCCAGTCATTCAAAAGGCCCCGTGTTTGTGTTTTCAGGTTTTTTTATTAAATGTTACAGAAGTAGTTGGAACATCAAGGGGTGGAGACAGAGCAAAGCTTGAGTATACATAAGAGAAGCTGGGATGATACATTTCCATAAAAATAGTAAGTACGGAGCAGATTTGGACAGGCAATTGATCATTTCACAGCTCCACGCTATGGATCAAAAAGTTCACCCTGCAGTTTTTCCGTTTCTGTGCATGATTATGACTACGAGATCAACTACCTCTGCCATCCGGTTTCTTTATTCACTGTATGTCAGCAAAAGCTTCCAGACTTCTTTCTCCATAATGCAAAATTGGATGGAAAAGAGAAAAAATAAAGTAAAATAAAGCCATGCTGAAAGAAAGGAGGGAGAGCTGCTAATAAAATAAAATAAGGCTCGAAGAAATAGGGACAAGCTGCTAATTAGGAAGGCCAACAGCTATAGATTAAAATGAGACAAAATATAGAGAAGTGGTGAATTTGTCTGCCTCATGGAAGTGCAAGATGATGTCCCTATATTTTTTAAATTACCTAGATGCTACATAAAGAATATTTAGGACACATGCAGATATGCAGTAATATTATTTTACAGCTTATATTCCACATAAAGAAAGTATTTTATAATAGGAGTTTGAAAAGTGATTACGAAAAATGTGTGAGGAAAATTCTTCTAATCTACCCTTTTGTTTGAAGAATGTACTGTGATAAAATGTGGTTATCATGGTGCAGAATAATATAAATATTCATGATAAACAAAATCTCTGAGACTGAGCAACTTTAAGGTAAAAAAGCATGAAGCAAGTAAACAGCCCACTAATGCTAATGAGTTTCCATTTTTTCCCATATGAAATGTTGAACGTCTACACGTGAGGGAAACAAATTATATGTAAAATTAATTGCAAACATAATAGCATGCATTTTGCATAAATTCTTTTTTTTCTGTCATCTTACAGGTAACCCTATGTAAATTTACATTTTTTTCCTTACAAACAACTATACATTACATTCATTTGGAGAGGAGATGGAAAGGGAATTGGTTCTTTTCTGCTTTTCCTTTTTTCCTTTAAAAGAAGTTGCAGTTTTCTTTCGGGACAGTACTGAGAGGCACTTTTTAAAACTACTTTTCCAATTATTTTGTTTGGAAGGGATCCCCCTCAGTTCACACCTTGCATCTCCCAGAGCATTTTGGTATATCTGATTTGTGTAATGTCAAAATGTAGGATTTTTTCATCTGAGAAAATTCCAAGATTTCATGAAGCAAATGACAGTGTCAAAATTCAAAAGTTCACATTGAAACAGATATATATTTCTACAGCCTCGAATGGTTTCTTTTCTTTTTTTTCAAACACCTCACTATTGAAAATTAAATATCAAAACACATCAAAATTAAAACCCAAACCTGCTACACTCTCTAAGATAATGTCCATATATTTTCAAATTATCTAAATGGTATGTAAACAATAATTAGTACCAGCTCAGGTAGGCAGTGAGTATTATTTTACACTGATCTACTGCATAAATAAAGTCCTTTAGAACAGGAATTACACTCAGTACTCATGCAGAGTAGTCCCAAGGTATTTTTCTCTTCCTTTTTGTTTTTGAAATACAAGCGATGAGAAGCTAGCAAAAAAAAAAAAATAAAAGGGTCCTTACCGCAGGATTTTCCAGGCTGGGATTTATTTATTTCTTCTTTTCAACCTAGATATTGTAACATTGCTCTTCTTTTTGCTAAACACCTCATTATAAACAGCTCCTTCTGTAAATTGCAGGTTTGTATTCTTTTTATAGATGCTTTACTAACATACACAGTTACCTAAATTTAAGAAAGCAGGTCAACAAAGGCTCTTAAGAACCTAATGGAAGGCAATAAAACTTTCTGCTTATTTCTCATTTATGCCTTTGAGAATCCCTACCCTCACACCTGTGAGCACCATTGTACAAGTTGAAATAAAAGTCTGCTTTCATCAAACAGCTACTCTGGTAGAGTCATCCATTTCATTCACAAGACCTCATCATCCTTCTTACAAAAAATAAAAATAAAAGGAACAAGAAAAGAGACACAACTCTTCAAAGAGAAGAAAAATAAAGCTTTGGACATTAAGTGTCACCAGAACCCATGCATGTTCAAGGGGTGCATATATAAAACCATGTACAGGTGAGTCTTAAGCAAACACTCAGTCTCAGCTCTGATCAAACTCAGGCTTCACTTTGAACACCTGATGCTCCTGCTTTCAGGTGGCTTGTTGATTTTCATTAATTGAGCACTTGTTTCTTTTTAATTTGTGTTTTCTCTTGTTACATTTAGGTAGCATATACACATTATCTATGTACAAATGAATATATATGTCTATCTTCACTATACAATTTAGAAACACAAAAATACATCCACATGCTATGCCATGAAGGATTGTTCCCAATATATTTTGCAACAAAAAATATACATAAAAGCAAGGGGTTTTTCTCTAAAACCAATCTGTTTGTGATTTTAACAGCCTCTGGAGGTTATTTTGTGCCGTAAGAAAGCTAAAGGAATAAGAGAATGAGAAGAAAACACTTCTGGGCTTGTATTAGATTTTTAATGTTGCTGATTTATAGTACAGTACTGAGAAGCATGCTTGAACGAGATGAGAGTATTTACTAATGAGATAAATATTCATTAAATACTAAATATACATACTATATATACTTAATTCATATTATAAATATAACATATATATGTAAACATAATCTATTAATATATTTCTAGAAAATTAATTAGATTATGTGAATATATTTAAGTATATATAGATTAAATAAATATATATAAATATTACTATAAATATGATATTATACACATATTAAATGTACATAGTAAAAACAAAAAAGCTTTCTCTATTTAGTAATCTTCTTTTTAAACAACATCTGATGATTTAAGAGTAAAAATTTTTCCCCTTCTTAACAATACTTAATGACCCAAAATTTGCTCCTTTGTTTGGGCTCCAGAGATCTGGAAGAATGAAATTGCCCAGTTTGGCACCTTCTTCTTCCTGGAAGTAAGCAGTAAACCAGGACTGTGAAGATGTATGCCTAGATAATAACTAATCAAAAATTAGGTAGATGCATTCCAAGGAATGGTCAGAGAGGAGAAAAGTCTGAGCAGCTTCAAAGAGCTATGTCAGACTTGGGCCATGCTTTGTTTTCTTTGCAGCAGCTCTGGAGGGAGTAAGGATGTATCTGGTCCTTCTTGACCACTGTGTTACTTTCCTCTAATCTGACTGACCACAGTCAATAAAAGACTTTACAGGTAATGCCTGCTTTCTCTCCCAGGTGATGGAAAGAAAGAGGTGCCTCTGAGGTTCAGTCACCTATTTTTGATTGTTCCTGTGCTATGTACTGTATAAAGCCTCTTTCTCTGACAAGGAGAAGAACTGAGATGCACACTTTGGCAATAAGCATACATATTGCAGATGTCTAATTTGGTCAGACAAATCCAGCCATTTTTGCCTACCCTAATTTCAGCATCTACATTAGTGTTGCTTAATGCTTGTCTTTAAGAGTTTAGTTCACAAATGTTTAAAAAAGTTGAGGTTTTTTTCTGAAAACTTGTGGAAGTAGAAATTCTGCAGCACCAGCATTCAATCAGGTCTGGTGATCTGAATCATTCTAGAAAAAATCTGGGGTAAAGCTCATAATCTGAGTAACTAAGCAGGTAATATCTGAATCCTGGATCCATTTTTTGGTTACACTTTTACCTTGATAATGTCTGTCAGATGTGATCTTTCCTTTCAAGCTTTTCCATTCTGTTGAAAGAGCTCTAAGTTATTTCTTTCTTCAGAAGTGCTTTGTGGTGGAATAGAGAACTGTCCTACTCTGCCTCACCTGATAGCCTGTACTACTGGGAAAGCCAAGCCAGGGGCAAACAAGCTCCACCCAAGCTGCCAGTGGTGAGACTATTGTGCATTGTCCTATATGAGGTCTGACTGAAAGGGTTCCAGTGATTCTTTCACTCCAGCAAGAAGGCAACAAATTTTAGTCCTGTTGCAAACTTATCCTGACAACTACATTCACTTCAAGGCTGGTCTTAAAATCTGTAGAGGAAATTCTACTAGAAGCTCTGAATACCATTAAAAAAAATAGCTTTAGTCTCTTTCATCTATGCAAATTTATGTTTTGTAGACAATAAGAATGAGAGATGAATTTCTATTCACTGTGTAAGAAGTCCAATTCCCCCTGTGAGCCAGTATATTTTTCAGGAACAAAGAGAATCATGAATGTTTAACATATAAAAGCACAAAACCACAGGAAATAATCAAAAAAAATAAATTTATTTCATCCCAAACATCCATTATAACATATATTCTTTAAATTAACTGATTTTACATCATGCATGTCTGAACTTTCCTATTTCTCTCCATTGGCTACAAAGGAAGATTTCGGTGAGAAAAACTGGTGAAGATACCTAATCAAAAGCTAAACAATAAAAATGCCAACATTCCTGTTTCTGATCAAGTTTTCATTTTGGCAAGTTGTATATATAACTGTAGAGCTCAAAACCAACTTCTCTAGTGGGTTGTAAATATTTACAGTTATTATCTGGGATATCATCCTGGGTCACAACTACGTTTACCCTGCTGATTTCTCTTATTCTAGGATTTTGATCAAAGACTCTATGAGAAAAGTCATCTTCCAACCTGCTAGCTTCACTTATTCAAGGTAGGGCAATTTTTCCTAATGTTAAAATATGTTCTTGACGCTAAACTTGGCTGTGTTCAGAATAAAATCCCAAGACTATTTTTCTCAACAAGAATGCTAAGCTGACATGTGCGAAAGTGATGACTGCTTAGGTCTGTAATCCAGCACGTGTGTACAGATGCAAATAAAACAATTTATATTTCAACTTAATGTTACTGACTTCTTTTTTAGTATGAAGAGGAATTATAATGCCCTTGGCATTTATAACTGTTCTGCAAAGGATTAGGTTATAAAAAATAAATCTACTAGCATTGGCAGTAGAACCTTTTCACAATGTGTCTTTCCACTGTATTATGCAGAATTTACTTAATGTTTGCTGCTTCTGTGTGATTCCTCCATACTTTGTAGGTTATTTGCTTACAAAGCCTTAGAAAATGAGCACTCTACAAGTTATCTGATACAAAGAAATTTTGAATGTTTATGAGTATTAACAGAGGTTAATGCTTAAAGTCATGACTGCTTTTTACACAGCTGTACTTAAGTCCATACTTAGATCTGTTTAAGTTGCTTTCAGAACATGGTTACGGTTAATACAAGAGGAAGATACTTATAGCATCAGGAACTGTTACAAAGTGAGCTGGAGCCCCTTCTTCAACTGTTTTCTAAAAATATCAAGTAATGAAAATAAAACCACATACCACAGTAAACACAAATGATTCTCAAATATGCTGCCTCACAGTCAGATTCACTGACATTGAAAGTTCTTTTCACAGCCATAATCTCCTAATTGTTACAGAATGACAACACTCTGATGTCCAACAAGCAATTTCTTGCACAGTTGAAAAGCCAGCCAAACCAGACCCTATATTAATCATATCAATAATATTGACTGTTTCATTTATTTTCTCATCTAAGTCTCTCAGACATACTTGAATAAGAAACATGTCAACCCATAATTCCTGGTTTCTGTTTAGTAATGGGAATGACAAATGTGTAGTCTGCAGCAATTTGTGTCAAACCAGTGTCATGTTATTTTTTAACTGTATTTGGTAGTGAGTTTTAAGTGTTGTGAATAAGGCTATCAGTCTCTCTACCACCTACAACATCTTTGGAGACAATTTTCATCACATTTGAATAATGTTTTGGCACAGGAACACTTTATCTCTAAGATCTGGAAGCACATTCATACACAGTTTTCTTGCATTTATCATGTCTCATACACTCTGAAAAAGTTAGAAAGAAATGTGCCATTTTCTTTTCCATCTCACTGGTGGTTCTGTTAGTTCTTGTCATCAGTAGGGCATGGAGGCCACCAGAAACAAAGCCAGGCTTTCTGCAATGGCTTATCCAAACACTAAGCCAGAAATAACATGATCTCTTCCCTAAAAAAAGAGACTATCATTTTCTAACATTGGTGCCTCTGTGTCTGTAAGAGTCAAAAAAGGAGGCTAATTTCACTGTCTCCCATGACCTAGTAATGCATGATCAAAGAGCCACATATTATATACAAGGGAAGATGGACATACTAGAGAAGACATTTCATTAACAAAAGAGAGAGAATCTTTATCAAAACTCAGTGAAGACATCTCCCTAATATTTGAGAGACTCTTTTATACACAACAGCGTGAATTACTACCGGCTATACTCTGGTCTGCAGAGCAGTCGGGGATTTATCTGCATAGTGTCTGATCACCGTGACAACTTACAGAAGTCTGGATGTTTCTGATTAGTTGTTTGTGGTAGAAATTTAAATGCTGTCTCTTCCTTAGCACATGAATACAGAACTAAGAGGGTATGCATTTATCTTTATTTTCTGCTTCCTATTATTTGTCTTTTCTGATAGCTCTTCTTGGTGACACTTCTGGTCTCTGTTGCTTGCATTGTCTTAGCTTACTTTAAATTTCCACTAACAATAATGGGAATTAGGCATTGCAAAAGAAGCCATGAAAATGAGAATAAAAAAGTTGCCCTTAACACAGAAACTTTTATAAGTAGTACTACTTGATAAGACATCAATTATATACATATATATATATAGGAGAAATAGAAAAAGCATGTTAAGACCAGAGATAGCACAGATTTCTTCTATAGTACTCAGAACTCATGTATTGTTTCCTTCTAATGAAGCACTAAGGAGCCATCAGTTGCACAAGCTAAACAGCAAAACCTACAAGTTTGAAAAAAAAGGTGTGAATCACTCTGTTTTAACTGTTGAATAATTTCAATTTCTTCTACTGTAGATCAGTTGCTGTTATGAACAATGTTTCTTTCAGATTATGAGGGTTTTTTCCTTAGTTCATCTGGAGATCTTTCCTATTTTATTCTTTAATACAGAACTCCATCTCTTAGAATTAATGGACTGAGATTGGATCAAAGAAATTCAAGGCTCCTGCTGTGCACATCGTTCTTGTCTCCTTACTAGAAACAGAATTACTGCTATTTTGAATAAAGGGGACAATGCTTCACCACATTAATCACCATTATTTAATAGAAGAGTCAGATCCTATCCTTCACTTCTATCTTGAAACGCCCCTGAATATACCACCTTTGAACTTTTAGTGTTCAAAATTAAAATTTAGAAAATAAATATTTAAAGTAATATTTAAACCAACAGTTACCTGATCATAAATCGTTTAAAAAAATGGTATAATCACGGACAAAGACCCTCTAACTAATTAAAGTTAGACAGTGGTATGTTTATTCACCGGGGGGCAGCACGGGAGTCACCTCCGAAAGGCGTGACCGCCCCGAACAAGGTTCTTTGCCATCTATTTATTCCCCAGGATCTTACATACACTACATCTGCATAACCCCAGCACCTCCCATCCCCACCCCATATTAAAATGAGCCCATCAGTCCTTCACACGTGAGCAGCTCTTCTCTTGAATTGGGTCGGTGGTCTCGAAATGGGTCAGTGGTCTCGAAGGATGAAGTCAGGAGAGTCTTCATCAGGTCTCTGTGACCCTCTGGCACAATCCAAGGCTTCATGCTTTGTGGTTTACTTATTTTACATTCTTCTGTACGTAAATTTATAATAGCAAATAATTATGTCAATTAGCTCTTATCTAAGCATCTAGTAATTATTAACCTAGCATTTACCTGCCTAACTTACATCTTGGTCATGGAAACTACTTCTACCCTTAACAAAAATCTTAACTCTTTAAAACTATGATTCAATGTTTGTTTTAACTGAAAACAGAAAGGAAACAGGAAATATTTAAAGTCTCAGTACCACAGTGATGTTCCACCATACACAGGCTCTTTTGAACAGTTAGTGTTTAAAAGCAAACTGTGAAAGGGAACAAGAGATCTAAAGGTCCATCTAGATCAGGATAGCATCCCTGACTATAACCACATTGTGTGGCCAGTGGGACTAGGGAAGTGATCATTCCCTCTTCCTTGGCTCCAATGAGTCTGTGCCTTGAGTACTGTGTTCAGTTTTGGATCCCTCACCACAAGAAGGACATTGAGGCCCCAGAGCATGTCCAGAGAAGGTGAAGGTTCTGGAGTACAGGTCCTGTGAGGAGTGACAGAGGGAGCTGGGATTGCTTACCCTGGAGAAAAGGGACAATGGGGATGCCTTACCACTCTACAACTGCCTGAAAGGAGGTTGTAGCCAGGTGGGCATTAGCATCTTCTTCCAAGTAACAAGTGACAGGACAAGAGGAAATGGCCTCAAGTTTCACCAGAACAAGGTTAGTTTAGATAGTAGGGAAACATTTCTTCACAGACCATTGGAAGAGGCTACCCACAGAAGAGGTAGAGTGGCCATCCCTGGAAGGATTAAAAAAACATATGAATATGGCACTTGAGGACAAGGTTTCAGGGTGGTGGGGTTAAGTTGATGGTTGGAGTTGATGATCACAAAGGTCTTTTCCAACAAGGGTAATTCTTTGATTCTGAGAGTGAAAGTGAGGTAAGCACATGTAATGCTTTCCATATTTTCATCTATTTTCAGTTCAGCTCCTAATTTAAAGATGAGATGTTTTCTGTGATAAATATAGACATTAAGAACTATACAGAAGGCTGTAGTATTCTCTAGAGATAAAAAATGACCTATCAATAAGCCAATTCAATTATCAAAAGCAATTTACCCTATGTTTTGCATAAGTTAATTTAACTTGATTATTACTGAATTATGTTGTATGTATTTGGGTCAGCTGGAGAACTAAATGTGGACATTTTTGGAACAGAGAGATAACATTTTATTCCTAGAAACTTCAATATTTAATGCAAGGGCAAGCCTTATAATTTGCCATAAAGTCAGTCAAAGATATTGAAATGTGAAAGACACTGCTGCTATCATATGCAACCTCAATAACCTCAGATTTTGACATACCAAGAATCTAGGAAAAGAGCTGTGATATTGCTATCACAAATATTTACTGCCCCTTTACTGCAGCTGTGTTAGAGATATAGACACAGGTCGTTTCTGTGATAGACCAAGACATTGACATTGCTAGTATTTAGCCTTTTCAAATCCATTTAAAAGAGGTGTAATTAGAAATCCCCTCAGCTACCTTTTCTGGTTCATAGCCTGGGCATGGGGCAAGTAATTACTGACTTAATTTTACTGTGTTCTCTGAAATCACTTATTTAAATGAAAATAGATAATCTCTTCTCTAAGGACACCAATTTTGTAGATATTATATGGCTGATCAAGTTCACTAACTTGTTGTTGAAGGTAAAAAATTATTTCTGTGAAACCAAATAAGCAAATCAGCAAGCGTGGTCTTTGGCAAGGTACTGTGCTGTTAGAGCTGTTATCCTTTCAATGAGATGTTACAGGGAAGCCACATCTGCTTGCCTTTCTTGACAGATGGAAGTCAAAAGACCCCCAGTAGTACTATATTCCTGCTTATCCTGGTGTCCTTGCCAGTGTTCTTTTAGCTAACAGTCTAAGAAGTCCTGATCCTGGGTCTTGTAAACTTGAGTCATTGTTGAACATAATGTATATCGTAATAGGCTACACTGTCATTGCAAAACACTTTTATAATGTTATTTAATGAAATATTGTCTATACTGCACATGTGAAATTGACTTTGCAGAGACAAACCTTTCCATTTAGAGGAACTTTTATTTCCACTCTTTACAATAACCTTTCCCAGACCAGTCTTTAGAAATAACTTTCACATAAGTAATTTAGGGAAAATAATAATTTACTTGCTACTTTGTGAAATGGGTATGAAATGATAAGCAGCACCCCCGAATCATCTGCCCTTGATAGATGACCCAGAATCCAGTCTCCAGAGAGCTGCATCCTGATCTGAATTCTATGACTGAAGATTGGTTTCTAATGTAAGTCAGACTATGCTGCAACCCAGCATGCATAAAATGAGTAAAGGACTTTATTTACTCTTATCTCTAAGTAAAGCTCCAGCTCTTCACTCTTTTCTAATATACATTTAAATGACTTCAAGTCCTCTTTACTTTCCTGTCTTAGAATGATACTTGATATATTTCTGTATTGTATGGTTTGTGCTCAAGGAAAAAAAAAAAAAAGTAGCTTCATTAGATATTCACTTTGACATTCTGGCCTCAGAAGAAATAACATTAGTTTCATACTTATCCATCTGCTTTTCTGTTTCAGCTGGAAAAATCTCTGCTTATAATTTTCTAGGGACATGTGGGCGATTTTCCAGTTGTGCCATTAAAATCCACTACATCCTAAAAACATGCTAATTAGTGTTCTCTTGTGGTTCTGCCTGCAAAACTGCAGTGGAAAATGTGTCCCAAAATGAAAAACTTTGTAATTCACAAGCAATATTCAAGTGATACATCTTACTTTTTTTGGCGAATATGAAAATTCAGTTTAACACATCTACAGTCATATTTAAATACAAAAGGTTTGCATTTTAGAATAGAATAAATAAAGTACTTTTTAAAGCGAGCTCTCACAACAAAAGGATTGACCACTCATATTGCCTAGCAACTCCATTTTGTTACATGGAATCCAATATCTGATTGTAATGATTTGGGGAGTATTAGTTAGAAGTAATAATTTGCATGAGAAATATTCTCATGCAAATTCTCTGTTCTCATTAGGAGCAGCATGTCTTTCCTATAATTGGTCAGCAGTAGTTGGGAGTCAGCCTTCTGTCCAGAGGTCTTTTGTCTGTATGAAATGGCAATTGAACATTGTACGATCAGCAGCACATTGATGGAGTAACAAAGTGGTTCAGAAAAAAACAGAGGATAAGAACAGAATCTTGCTTGGTCCTTCACAGTGCTAAGGTAGTAACATATTGCACATTTAATATGTCCTACCAAGGATTTTGACGACTTTTGCAAGAATTCAAGTCATAAGTTATACCAGTCCTCACGGGCAGAGGTCCTCCACTGACCTCTTCTAGCATTTTTGCTTGTTTGTTTGCTGTATTTTTCCCTTTTAAATGATTTTTCATAGTCTACTCCCCTACTCTTTTTGTCTATACATCAAAATTAACATTGAAATGTGGAAGTTGTATATGCTCCAGCTTTGTGTTCTTATGAAACATTCCTGTGATCAGAGACATTTTTGACAAGAGACTCAGACAAATTGACTGGAAAGAAACAGACCCTGGTGGGTTGCTGTATATTTGGGGATCTTTTCCTGAATATTAAGTTTGTTTTTCAATATAGGTCTCTAAAAACTCACAAAGATGAAAACCACAGGCACTACATCAATACATCCAAATTAACTGACTATTTGCATTTGCTGACTTCTGACTTTTGATGTCCAAAATCTTAAAGTAAGTTCCAGTCATGAAGTTTTGAAGTTCTGTCCATCTTTTTTTCTCTTGAGGAATTGTATTTACGGACTTTTAAACTCCTCCCAGAGGAATCATTACAAGCCGATATATTTTAAAAAAATAGCGTCTTATAATCCTACAGTTCATGTTTACGATGAACACAAGCACAGCAGAAATCAATTCCATCCAGACTATAAGAAGCTGGCTCAGCTTCAGGAATCAGCGTTTTCTTCAATCATTAAGCACCAATTAATATGCTTCATTTTAAGCTTGCAGATGCCCCCACTGGAATATGACCTCCCTTGAGCTCTCAATAACTAATTTCTTACAGAGTCTAGAAAAGACTGAAAAAATGAATATGCTATTGTACCCCTAATGGGTCTTCTCAGCTAATATCAGTCTATGGCTGAATAATATACTGAGAGGAAAGCTATACCTCTATGTCCATATTAAATTACTCTTTTTAAAGTCTTCTTCCTTTAATTCATTAGCTCACCATTAATTTCTGTAATGAAATAATTTTGTTTTCTTGGTTTTTTTTTTCCTTTCTTAGCCAAGAATTCTCAAAATCTGTTGATTGCTGCAGACTACTGAACATATAGGTAAGTACTCACTCATCTACTGCATAAGAGTTCAAGGACCTTTGTATATTTTCTGGTATTAGGAATAAAGAAAAAAAGGCTCTGGCTAAGTGCCAAGTTATAAAGATCATATGCTTTATTATTTTGGGATAGTTATATTCTATTCAATAAGTTTAAGATCTAAGCCTGCAAGATTCAGATCACTCCAGGAGGTTGTTTGAACTGAAGACTAGCCAGTAAAACAGAACATCTAAAATGCTAACCCTGAAATGTTGAGCTGGTAGCAACTGAACACATGATCCTGTGCACAGAAATGTGTTCAGGGACAGATATTTTAGGGAGTAGATTGAAATTCATCTGTGCATACCTCAGACACTAAGCTAAAGTATTCAGTATTTCAGCTGAGAAGCCTTTAGCTGCTCAGTGGTGTCGTCCAAATATTCTATCACTGGAAAAATGAATCATTAAGAAATAGGATGTGCTGCTGATGGAAGAGATTGGTAATCTCAGAAAAGAACACAATAAAGAGATTACTCTATGGTTTCCACTCATCACACTCGTTGAAAAGATCAATATTATAGGCAAAGAAGCACCATCTCTGTCTTTTACTGTATCAGTCCAAGCCAGCTATTAAAGTACCAGGTCATTATTGTTTTTGTCTGCATCTGCGTGCTTTCTCCAATGAGAGCTACATCACGGTTCTCATTAGGAGTTTATCTCATTGCATAGGTCTCACCATAGCTCTGTGGTTGATTTCTCTTTCTGATCTGATATTTTTTTTGCGGGGAACTATTGGTAGCAAAAGAAAGCAAGTTCAAATATATATATTCTGTTCAAAATTAATAAATGTACAGCTTCTGGCTCTTGATGTAGTGTCCTGGTTTCAGTTTTTCTTTCCAACCCAGCACCAGGGAAACATGAAAACACTTATGTTTACTTCCCCTGATTATTAGAACAGTCATTGTAATAGACTGCAGAATGCATGTATTCAGAGCTTTCTTATAACATATATTTCTTATACTTATCTTATAAAAAGTAGCCCGTATACCTAGGGGCAAAACTTGTGTACAGAAGTATTAGACATTTCCCAAGTTTAAAATACTGAATAAATGTACATTTAGCTTCACAGAAACTTTCTTTTTAAAAGCATTACTGCTGCATCTTTCCAAACAGCTGTGGCACTAGATTTTAAGAATGCAAAGAACACTAAATTATATAGATAGATGCACTTTATTAAATTCGTAATTATATTATGGATGGTTCCAAAATATATAGATATACAAAAATACTTAGATTTCAGCTTCCTCAACAGGGAAGAACCTCAGAATCCATTTTCAGGGGAGAAGAAATATTTTCAATATTATAAACAGCTTATTATATATTACCAGCTGAATTATGGGAAAATAGTTGCTGATGGAGAAGTCACAAAAATCATCATCTGAAGTCCTTTACCTGTTGTTTTCCACACTAAAGTTTCCAGCACCATACAGGGTTTTTTTTCAGGAATCTCCCCAAAAGCTTCTGTTTTGGCTTTAGTATTTCACAAAGATAGTGTCATAATTTTGAAGGTGGAATTTCTCCAGGGGAAAAAGAAAAAAGAACAAACAACCACTCAGAGGACTGGTAAAAGAAGAGATCTGACTAAGAATTACATTTTCTGTGTTTCTGCAATGTCATCAAGTGAGTATATTTGCTTAAGCATGAGATTTTGCTAGGACTTAGTTAGTTTTGGACAATTCAGAAATGTTTGCCAGTTCAAATAACTGTGGAAGAGTTTTATTTATTCAAGGAGGGTGTAAGCAGTGACCCAGGCATTGAGGGGATTGTCTATCCTTACCTCCCTCCAAGGTGAAGACAGAAACTAAAGAACACCATCTTTTGCAGTCAACAACCTTCTTCTATTCTGATGTCTCACCTTCTGTTGACACTTTATTCTACTTTGAAATCATATTCCTACATTCATGACAGAATGGGTGAAAATAATCTTGAAAACACCAAGAGATTCAACAGTTATTTTTACAAACTTTCTGCAAATGTGGGATGAGGAAACAGTCATACAGCTTGCAAATATATCTGGTGTGGGCCTTTGTAAGGAGGGAAATAAAGTGCCTCTCCTGTCACCTCTTATGTCAGAAATAGATACAAAGTGAGAGCAGCAGAAACCTGTTAAGTGAATAACAAGAAACCCTGGACTGTGTTTTACTAGTGCTCATTTCACCAACTATGTAAACTATTGCATGGGTCTAAAATCAGATCTGCTAAGTGGGTACTCAGTAAGCAAACCACAGCAGCAGCAATGCAGTGTCTGTGCTGGTCTAGAGTCTGTCTTCAGCCGAGGAGTCATGTACTACAGTGGAAACTTCTGTTATTCCCAAGCATGGCTCCAGAGAAGGTCTGCTCAGCTACAGCTACGTAATACAGCTAATTAGCTCTCAAAGCAGGCTCTCATTCCCATCAGCAAATTGAAGATGTTCTGCTTCACAAGTCCTGCACCAAGGGAAGCCATTTCTTTTGTTTGGAAAACTCCTCTGGAGCTCAGTTGTCTCTGCTTCTCAGTTTCTCTCCAATGGATTAATTAAGCATTCTCTGTGTTTCTATGCTTTTGATACAGTTTCTGTTTTTCCAGTGGACATTACTTCCTTCAGGATTAGATGAACAAAATTGAGGCAATATCTTCTGAAAAATAGCAAAAGTGATTTTATTAGAAATAATTTGTGTTTTAGCCTTTTTGTGGGTAACTTTTTTTTTTTCTGGTACATTTTCTAGTTGCTGAGAAAATTATATTTTTTCTTCAGAGATGTAATAGCAAAAAGTTTCTCAGTGAGGCATGAGTCTGGGTCACTGACAAACATATTCCCAAATATTATATTGTCAATGCAAAATCCACATCACTGTTACCAGCAGGTATTGACTCTTTTCTCATATGAACTCTGGAAAAAATGCATTCCTGATTCTCCTCTAACACCTCTGCTCAATAGCAAGTATTACTTACACTTTCCACAGTTATGGTTTCATCATATAAAAAGATTTGCTTTTATTTTACTTTTTATTTTCTGGCTTCTATGTGCAATTCTCCATCTTGTGTTCTGCTCTTTATTTCTCTCTGTTAGTAACTATGGCTGGAATTTTCAGTCACATGGGAGCAAAATACCCAAGTCCCATTAATGGTCAATTAGACAGACAGGTCTAATGGACAGCCATTGCTTTTTGACTCTGCTCCAATTTAACTCATTCTTCAACCCCAAACTATTATTTCTTTGCTTTTTCTTCTTTGAATATTAAATATTGGCAGGACAACCCATTTAAATATTAACTAGACATGTCTTTATGCAATTATCTTCTTGTGGTTTTAAAATGTTTTATCTCCTTTTTACAGAGAGATAACACTGATGCTACATTTGTCCAAATCAATACATTTAACTTTTCACAAGTTCATTTCTTTCTAGCCATACTGAAATTATTGCAAGAGATCCAAAATTTATTTAAGTGAAAATCACACACCAAAGTTAATATTTCTTCATTTCTTAAGAAAAAGTAGTTTTTAATCCAGGCTGATGTCTTCGTGTTGTTTGCAACACAACAAGGAAGAAGTATAGGAGGAAATTTATCAACTTGAACAGAAAGAAATGTTCTTTCATAACAGTTTTTGATATGTATTTTATTAACTTTACCTACTTACTCCCCAAATATTTCTTTATCTTACAGGCTGAAACACTGTGGTATCAAAATACTGGTGGCTATTTCAGTTTCTTTTAAAATTTTGGCTTTTCTCAAATATGTTTCACTAGGTATTATCATATTGCAAGTCTAAAAATATATAAAAATAATAATTAGCTAAGTAAAATTTATCCTGGTATTTCTTTGACTAAACATAACTTTCATTTCTTTATTTTCCTTTCCAAAGGAAGTTTTCAAGATAACAGAGAGTCATCAGTGTTTCCTCAATTCACTTCATTTTAATTAAGAACTCCTTTCAGAACTGTCTTTCCCAGCTTGCCAAGGAAAAAAAAGAAAAATGAGAAAGACATTAAGGTCATAACAGAAGAATTTAATATTGCTCTTATACTTGACATAGAATATTCTCCTTACCTTGCTGTCTCTTTAGGAAGAATTGTTCAGCAGTTTTTGTGCTTTTTCTAAGCTGCAGCCTAAACTGGAACCTATTCTCTAATTATCATAACCATGAATCCTGCTTGCATCACTGTTAATCTCCATTGAAACTCTGCTTTTCTTTTGCTATTTTTTGATTGCTACTAAAAAAACCCTTAGTGCATTTCAGTGCTGAAAATTACAAATGTAATAACAAATACTAACTTATTTAGACTGTTCTTTTCATCTGGAAAACCACTGAGATCACTCATATTTCTATTGCTGATGACTCCAAGCTGAGTGGTGTTGTTGACACACATGAGGGACAGGATGCCATCCAGAGGGACCTGGACATTCTCAAGAAGTGGGCCCATGGGAATCTCATATGGGTTAACCAGATCAAGTTCAAGGTGCTGCACCTGGATAGGGGCAACCCTCGTTATCGACACAAACTGAGGGACAGATGGAGAGCAGCCCTGCTGAGAAGATGCTGGTCAGTGAGGGGCTGGACATGAGCTGGTAGTGTGCACTTGGAGCCCACAGAGCCAACTGTGTCCCAGGCTGCATCCAAAGCAGCGTGGGCAGCAGGGTGAGGGAGGGGATTCTGCCCCTCTGCTCTGCTCTGCTCTGTGAGACCCCACCTGCAGGGCTGCATCAGCTCTGGGGTCCCAGCACAGGAATGACATGGACCTGTTGGACTGAGTCCAGAGATGGCCACCAAGATTATTAGAGGGATGGATCACCTCTCATATGAGGAAAGGCTGAGAGGATTTGTTCAGCCTGGCAAAAAGAAGGCTTAGGGGTGACCCAATTTTGACCTTCCAGTCCCTGCAGGGAGCCTTCAAGGAAGATGAGGAGGGAGTTTTTACAAGATCATGTAGTGATAAGACAAGGGGGAGTGAATTCAAACTAAAAGATGGTGGGTTTAGATTATGTATTAGGAGGAAATTCTTTGCTGTGAGGGCAGTGAAGCACTGGAACAGTTGCCCAGAGAAGCTGTTGATGCCCTAATCTTAGAAGTGTTCAAGGCCAGGCTGGGTGGGCTCTGAGTAACCTGCTTTACTGCAAGGTGTTCCTGTCCATGGCAGGGGGGTTGGAACTTGATGATCTTTAAAGTCACTTTTAACCCAAAACTATTCTATGATTTAATGGAATGATTAATCAATATTTTAGTGCAATTATATCCTAGAAAATCTGCCCCTAAGCCCTCTCCCTCTTACCCAGGCACTATTATATCTGGCAAATGTTGACCCAGATGGCCAGTTTCAGTCATAACCAAATGTAATACAGCATTTCCCATTGTCTTTGTCATTCAGCAGACCACACACAAAATGCCAGACAATGTGAAATGCAATTAACATGTTCCTTGTGTGAAGAGACAAAGGGTATGATCTTATTTTATTTACTTACTTATTTCCTCATTCAGAAGTTTCAACATCAGGCTAATTAGGAGTCTCTTTTAGTCAAAGATATTTTTTGAGGATGGTCACATCCAGGTGCTGGCAGCTGATGGGCTGCAGGGATGGCCTCTATGAGGAAAATACAGGGGCTGTCCTCTGTCAGACACTGCCAGCTCCCACAGATCCACCATGGGACACTGCTGAACCCTTCAGCCTGGCTGTGATCTGGGGAAAACATGTTTAAGAAGGAAGGGAAGATGTACAGCATTGAGGAAAATAATAAAACAGTGGACAACAAGCTCAAAGAAGTTGGAGAGAAGATGCTCCAGGACCTGGAGCAGGTATTTCCACGTAGTCCATGGAAAAGAGAATACCAGAGAAGGTAAATATGAAGGAACTGCAGAATATGGAGAAGAGCTCAAGATAGAGTTGGTTTACCTGGAAGGACTGCAACCCATAGAGTGGACCCAGGCTAGAGATGGAAAAAGGGTGAGGAGCAGGAAAAAAATGTGAGGATGAGGGAGAAGCAGACAGGAGCCCAGCTTCTCTCTCTCCGCCCTCTTGATCTGTTTGATAGGGGTGGAGGAGTTAGAGGAGTCAAAAATAGAAGAGTAAAATTGTACCTCGGAAAAAGAGGGATTGTGAGGAAAAACATTGTTTTAATTTGCATTCATTTCTCATTTTTCAATAAATTGGCAAAAGATTAAATTAATTTTCCCCAAGCCAAGCCTGCTTTGCCTGTGACAATAATTGGTAATTGATCTGTAACCAATCTCTCTGTCAGCCATGAGCTGTTCCATTGTTTTCTTCCTGTTGTCCTGTGCAGGAAAGAGAGTGAGAGAGCAGGTGGGGGGGTGTCTGGCAACCAGCCAGATACCAGCAAGTCAACTCAAAGCAAGTTTTCACATTTCCTTGGTCCAGGGAACTTACCAAAGTTAAGGTTCTAGTTTAGGAGTAAGTATGTAGATTTTTCCCAGATCAACAGACAGTTCATACTTTAGGACGCAGAACTTTCAGAGAAAGGTGCAGACTCTTTCTCTCTGTTTCTTTGTTTGGGGTTTTTTTAACAAGTTGGAAATTTGGTTTTGACTAGTTTAATTAAGGATATTTTGAATTATGCAATGTGCCTTTTTTGCTGAATAGCATTATGTAAGTACATAACAAATATGATTTATTGTATAACAGTGATTAAGTGAGCACAGTGTGTTATAATAAACAGGTTCATTGTATTAGCAAAGTATAATTTTGTACATACAGAAGCATCACCAATCTGCAGGATTTTCTGTGTCAGGAAATGAGATCATTATGAGCTTCTCCTTTTTACCATTTTATCAAAGTGCATCCACTGGAACAGTGCATACAAGTGGAAACCACTTCTACTGGAATGTGGCAGTATGAAATATTGCTCACTAACCATTCCCATTACTCATGTTAGATAGAAGCAGGATGACATCAAAGGAATACAACTTCAGAGACTTGAGTGGTGAATAAAAATAATTTGAGTCACATTTAATATCTTTATGTGGTTTATGTCAAACTAACAATATGTCTGTACTTTCTATGGCAAGTAATAGGCCTCTTAATTTTTCCACAATAAATCACTATAGTTCTCTATCTCAGATAAGAGTTGAATAACATGAAATCACAAGAATTTTGTTAGAGAAGTATTTTAATCTTCAGTCTACCTTGCCAGAAGGAATGTTAATGTATAAAACCTGTTTTGTATTAATGTTTCGATATGAGGTGTGAGATAATAATAACTTCTATTTTCATAGCCAATGTATATTATTCATATTTAAGAAAAAAAAAAAAAAAAAAAGAAGACCCATGCTACTTATTAGGAATAGACTAGCTTGAAAAAAAAAATCACTGGTAATGAGAGGGTTTTCTTCCACTTTCTCTTATATATGACTTATCCTATGGAAATGGAAGAATAGTTAATTATAAGTAATGAAAACACTGTGTCTATAATGGGCATAGACCATTACAAGTCAGAGCAAAACTTGGCTCATTTAATATAAATACCAGGAAATAAACCTTCATGTGCATTCAGGTGACCTGAATTACTGACTCTTCGATGAAAATAGTTTTCCTATGACTAAGTGTACACAAAAAGAAAATCAGAAGGGTTTAAATATGCTATTCACTTCCCCTCTGTTAAAATATATGGTATGTAAGATGTATGCCAAAGGTGATCCCAATTTATCTCTGAAAATCCAGACCTGTCGAATATTATGAAGGAATTTTATCAAATTAGGCACATTAATATTAAACATTCATTTGAAAGATACCTCAAATACATTTTAAAGATCATAGAATGTCATAGGTTGGAAGGGACCTGCAAGGATCATCAAAGTCCAACTGCTCGCCCTGCACAGCACAGCCTCAAGAATCACACCTTGTTCCTGAGAGTATTGTCCAAATGTTTCTTGAATTCTCTCAAGTTTGATGCTGTGATCACTTTTAAATAGGCACATTGAATCTACCGTAAAATAGAATGGAAAACCCACTTAAAATAGGTGAAATAAATAGCTTTGTCATTTTTTTCCCTTTCAGATTTGAAAAAGACTAAGGGGTCTAATGCAGAGTTAGGTGAGACCAGCTAAGCCCAAATGATATCAATGCTGTCCTATATCTTTTCTAAAAAAATAAAACAGAAACCAAAGCCATGCTCGCTTGTTTATTTATTCATTATGACTTAAGTAACACGCACATAAAAAGAAAGTGTCAGGTAATGCCCACATAGATGTGGGTGAAGCATATAATGCTTGGCTCTAAGTGCAGTTCTTACCATCAGTGATAACAGAACCTTCATAAGAGCTGTTACAATTTCACTCCAAAATAGATAAATTGCAAGTCAAAATTAGCTGCCATTAATTTAAAAATCATGAAAAAGACAACAAATATATGGCAACCATGTCAATTATGGATCATTATTTGAAAGAATTTCTTATTACTATTTTTATTTGGTACTAGTAGGCATTAATTAATATTAATATTTAATACAAGGAAATATTAAACAGGTACAACATAGTATAATAAAACCTACTTACTTAAAATTCTCACAAAATCAGAAAATCACGTATGTTTATATCTGAGCAATTTTATTCCAGTTTTAATTACAGTGATGAATGCTGTGGATCAAATGCTCCTCATTTAGAGATAAATTATCATTGTCAGGAAGGAATTTGCTTCTGTTTCCTTTTGTTCACCCAAACAAATGCAAATACATACTTTTATAGTGTTTTCTCCTTACAAAACACCACACTTGTGCATTTCATAAATCATAAAAACAAGGATCTAACATGGACACCAACTATGTATATTCTAAAGAACTAATGTTATTTTTAGCAATTTTCAACAAGATTCTGTGTAGTAATTTGTATGTCAAAATGCCATATTTCAAAATTATTAACTTCTGATATGCTCCGTAATGAAAGGTACTTCTAGTGTTTTCCCAACACAGAGAGTTTGAAAAATAATCACCTTCAGAATATCAGTTACATTTTTCAAGACAACTCTATGTAGGCCATATGAGTTTAACATTTTAAAATAAACATTAAAATTAATTTCAAGCAGCTAATTAAATAGAGCTTAACTATATAAGTAGCACTTAGTAATGTCATGTCCAATGAGAGGCTTCTATATAGTAAATAACTTTCTAGCAATTATTTGAAATTTGATTCTGATTTATTTCTTACACGTTTACCTTTTTGTCTAAAAGAAGAGGCCATTTTTATCAAGTTCTCCATTTCAGACAGACACATATATTTCTACTAGTGATGCTGGGAATTGAAAAAGCTGATCTCATAAAAACAAGAACTTGTAGTTGTCAGTAATGAAATTGATATGATGCTTTCTTGTTTGAACACAGTGAACAAGCTAATTTAATAATCCACCACTGTAGATGAGACATGCACAAGTCTTTCAAAATATATTTGCTACATTAAATTAATTTTTCTTAAAAAATACTAAAGGATGCAGTAATAATTCATAACAAGAAAATCTCTGGTAGCCTGACAAACTAATCTTATTTCAGCTAATCTTATTAGCAGAACAAGCATTTTTGGAGACCTATATAAGTGCATTACTTTCAGATGTGTTCTACAGCATTGTGATATATGTGAAAGGCTTTGGAATATATACTCTTAGTCAAATGTTCAGTAGTTAGATATTAGAGTTTGAGGAGTAAGACTCAGACGTGTCCTTATTGTCAGAAGAAGTCCACGAAGATATTACAGGAAGATATTCATTTTTAAAAAGTCCTTGAGTATTTAAGGTAACAATATTATGTTTATTAGGCAACCCCTCAAAACTAGCCAGTTTTCTGTTTCCTTGTTTGTTTTGATATTTACCCACTGAAAGTTGATTTAGAACCTCACCATGCCCCAGAACAATTCAAGCATCCATTTTTCTAATTGTCTTTTTGGTGAGGCCTTTCACTTAAAAACACAAATACATGGTGGTCTGATTTTGCTTCTGGTTGGAGATGTCTTCAAGCAAGTGGCACATACTGATCATTTTCAAAAACCAGGTTCATGTCATAAAGCCTACTGGAAGGTTTTTGAAGTCTACAGAGGAAGGAAGTAGATTTAATGGCATTCCACTGCCTGACCAACCCTAGGCATGACACCCCAGTGAAAACCCCTGATATTTATCATTACTGACGAGCACTGCTCTGTGTCAGTTTCTCCTAAGACACTGCTCCTTAAAAGGTTCCATTTTCTGGAAAAACTCCAATCTCCCACAAAACCCATAGGAACTTGAATGTGGCACCCATTTTCTTTGAGTTTAATGCAATTATCAGATTTGTATCCTTATTTCTGTTTCACTGTTGTGCTAAAAATATCAAACTGGGATTATAAACCTAGAAGATGTTCTCACAGATGGGCAAAGTGTAGGCATGAAGACAAGACTTTGGAGAATTTATGGCAAAAAAAAACACAATTGTAAATGCTGGCCATGTTCTTTAAGTTTTTTATTATTTCTTAGCATGTAATTTTTTGCTTTTAGTATCAGGTGTATGTGACTGAAAACTGGGAGAAGAAAAGGAGAGAAATAAAAGAATAGGATGTAAATAGGTTGCTTTGCCACTTGAAGTGTACTACATCAATGCAAAGGTTCATAAACCTTCACACAGTTTGTTTATCAAATGTGAGCCTCTAAAATATTAGGTGCCTAATGGTGTCACTAACAGTAGACTGCAAAATTGCATTCCATAATAGAAAAAGTGTTTTGCAATATTTTCACTTGGTACCAAAAACTTTGTTTGCTGGCACCTGTAATAAAATACCATCTGCAAATTATTCATAATGTGACTCACCACAGTTTGTGCTAGGTGAACAGTAGCACATCAGAATTGCTCTCTAATCAGTTACTTGAATCTGTACTAAACAATAAATTGACTTTGTGTTGCTCTTTTATAAATTGTTATTATATTGTACTGATCCTTGTTTTCACTCTTAACTGCTCTGTTCTATGTCTACACTTTTTAACTACTAAAGATAATAATGTAGGCATCCATTTCCTTGACATTTACTTTCCCATTAAATATTATTGATAAAAAGAAAATACCCAGTTTAGACTGGGATTAAAAGTATTCTTGTCTTTTTGTCATTTTGACTTTGGCTGGGCTTTATGCACACACATTGCCTTAAAAATGCATCTCTTGAAATGTCTGTAATTGATCCTGGCAAAACTGAAGGAAGGTAAGCAGATGTATTACTATCTCATTTTGCAAATAGGAAACTCAGAAAGGTTAACTACTTTGCATGGGCTGTCACACCTCTGACTCATGAGATTCAGTTCCTTCATCATGTAACAATGCCTCTTTGAAATTCTGAGATTTCTTGCATTTGCTTCCTTTTCATAACACAAACTCACTTGGAAGAGAAGTTGAGAAGTTGAGTGGTTTTTTCATTCTTTTTGATGGGAAAAGGGTTGGGGGTTTGAGGCTTTTCACTGTCTTTTATGGTGAGTCACAACATCCTGAATACACTCTAGAGTAACAAAAAAGTCAGTGTCATGCGTATCATCTTCAACATCTAAGGTATTACTCATGTTTAGGGTAGTCTTAGAGAACAAGACAGAACGGCTCGTACAGAATTTTTCACAGGATGAGACTGAAGCTGTGCAAAGTCAATTCATTTTCCTTTGCTCATCTTGCCAATATTGACATAAAACTTTTTCATAAGGAGTATGAGACAGACAAGACCTGCTAATTGGGAGGGGGAGGGAAGAGGAGGTCTTTCATATCAGCACAAGCTGTGCTGCTTCATAAACAGTGAGTGATCAAATCTATTAGAGATAAACCCTTGAAAGCTTGCTGCTCTACTGCAGCAACACACTGTGAGGGCTTCAGGCACTGGTTTGGGGCAGGCTGAATCCCAGCATATGGAGGGACTGCCAATGGGCATGTAGGAGAAAAACAAAGCTGAACTCCTGCATCTCTGTTTCCTGCTGCCTCTCTCTGCCCTTAAGCTGCAAAACCATTTCACATGCTGATTTTTAACAACCCATAAACAATGAAAAAATCCTTAAAAATCAGTCCTGGTATACAAAGACATTCTCTTGAAAGAAGCCAGAGAGTTTGGTATGGGATAAAATGGGAGAAGGAAGTTAAGGTAGAGAAAAGTGTAAAGGGAGGGTGATTAACCACCTTTTCTCAGCAGAAATTTCCAGATTTAGAATTCAACTGTGAGAACTCCAGTATGTATTCAAATCATATTTCTAATGATGAAAAAACATTTTCTTGTTATTTCTGTACGGCACAGACTACATGATACCCTGCAGTATATCACTGAGTTTCTAGAGGTGATATGGTTTCAAAATTTAATTCAACCAATTCTGTTTGTCTAAGCATAATTGATGAAAAAGGGAGAAATAAGGAATTTAAAGAGAAAGGGGAAAATAAGTCTGAATAAATGTATGGCCCTTGCATTTCCATCTGTATTTCAACAGGTGTTATAACACTGGAAGTTGAATTATTAAAAAAATTTAATAAAACCACTGAAAGATAAGAAGGATGTTTGGACATGGTTAACTAGCTAAATGTATTAAAGTACGGGAAAAGAGTTTAAAACCACAAATATCTAATTCAAGCTGAATATTTCAATTCATAGCACAGTACTGGAGCAAATTATTTAGTAGTTTGAGTGGTCTCAATCACTGGAAGGCTTTAAGACAAAAAAGAACAAACCTCTGACTGTAATGATACAGGGACAGTGATCCAGCCTTCAGATAGCTGGTCTGTTTTAAGATTCACTTCACTCTGATTTACTAATACATATTGTTTATAAAATGCAAACCTTTTAGAAAAATGTAAACATATTTAGTATTCTATCACAATAAGGAGTATAGCAGCTAAGATGCATGATGTGTTTCTGGGCTTCTGACCTCAGTAGAGAAAAGAACAGCAAAATGGAGTTCTATTTCTTTTACCTATGTCTTCAGTTCTTTATGATCCATTACTCTGGCCAGGATGTTGTGTGAGCAGAAATAATATGTGTCAAGTGCTTACTGTTCAGTTTTGTGACCCTAATAGCTAAATATCTGGGAATGAAAAGAGATTATGCTATTGTATAAGGAGAGCTTCTGCCCATGAAGAATTTCAAAAATTAAAATTTCAGAAATTAAAAATGTTGAAATGCCACTACTTCAAGTATTGTAAGACACTTGACAAATGTGTCTTTTAAACGATCATTGAAACTACTCACTCATTGTTCTCTGTTATTAAATAAGATCTCATAGTTGGCAAAAACTTTTAGAAGCAAAATCTGTTTCTTTCTGTTGCTGTGAGAGAGAAGCAAAAATCTCTGGGTTCTGTTTCTTGGAGTTTGTTTCCTACTGGCTTTTTTGTTTTTTTTTCCCACAGAACCAGCAAAGTGTTGCTATGTTCTCTTTTAAGTTTAGATATGAATATTTTATTTCCAAGTCAATTAATTAATTCAATCTAATTACATTTAAGAGTAAGCAGAAGAGGGAAGGGGCATTAGAAAAAAGACAAACATTTGAATCTCAAAATATCTGTATTAAACTGGTTTCACTCATCCCTAAACACTGGTACCTACTTATCATGTCTCTTTCTAACTAAATACATCAAAGAAACTGGAGCACTGCCAAATCTAGGTACACTAAAGCAGATATACTTGACTGTACTGAGACAAGAGACAGGATTTTGTGGGATTTTTGAAAGAGATTATATCCACTAATGCCACAGAAGAACATCATGATTTACATTATTAGAGAGCAGTGCCAAATGAATTAGTAATCATCAGATATTTTTTCTAAAGTGTCACAAGAAACTCTTTAGCAGTCACCTTCTAGAAAAACACAAGTTCAAAAATTTGTCACATGCAGAAAATGTCATTGTACATAATGAAAAGACACAAGTGATCTGCAATGTAGTTACCCCCGTGCTAACCCATCAAACTATAAACTTGACCTCCACTCTACTTGATACCTATGATGTCCTGGACACCAAAACCTACAACTGAAGCAACAGTCTGTGTAATGTTGCTTGTTCAACAAAGACAAGAAAAGAAGCGAATCATCCTGAACATTTGCTGTTATTTTAGGAACCAAAACTACATTCTCACCTGATAGAAAACTTGTCAGCTTTCCTGTGATTTGACGTCTCTTTCTACGATAGACGTTTTGGATTGTATCATTTCTCATTTTTCATGTTGCCACAGGATTATTAGGAAAGAAAGATTCATTGAGGAAATGGAATGAGACCAAAGCAATATAAGCAAGTGCTTGGCTGGGGAAGAGACTGGCTCTGGGAGTGCCAATGTCCCTGCCCAAGCCCCCAGTACTCCCCCAGAAGCCTGAAGCCTGATACCCCATTCCAGCTCCCCAGCTCCTGGCTGGGATGGTGGGACCAGTCCTGGCTGTCATACCCTGCTCCATGCCATGCTAAACCCCATGGGAAACCCCCTGCACTCCAGGTCCTCAGAGAATGCCTGTCCCCCGGCAAAGATGACAGAGATCAGGGTCCAGGTTCCATTTCCCAAACCAGACTGATCTTCTCCAGTTTCATTTCATTTCAGTTTACACGTTCATGAAAAAAACATGAGAGACAAAAATTGCATGCTTGACTGTGAGCCCCAACCTCTACCTCACACAAATGTGTTGTGTTTCCCTCTCTCTCATTTTTCTTACTTTCAGTTCTCTGTTGCACAGTGGTGCAGCAACATATCTAAGAATTAAAGATGAACCTTTTCCTAAAATTTACTGCACAGGATTCTGTATGTCCTTTTTTCACCATTTATTGAAGGTAAGCTTCAGAAGAGACACTAGCTGCTCTGGACCATGAATTTTCCCAGGCCCTGCACAGTGCACAGAGCACAGGTACGTGCAGAAACAGTCCAGTTTTTCCTCTAACCACATTTGCTAACATGACAATAATATGTCTTGTCAAAACATGACCCAATTCAACATATCAGGCCTAGCCCAAAAATCATTGTTTCACAATAGAGGAGCAAATCACTGGGACCCAGGTGTGCAGTTGGTGTCAGTTGTTTTAAGGATGATGCTATAAAATCAAGCAGGATATAATTTTTATCACCTCTCTCCACTTGTTTTAGATATTATGTCTTCAGTGTCATTATTCTAAAAGACAGTTCAGCTTCTGGAGGAACTATAGATACAACTGTATTCCAAATTTTAAATGAAGAAACATCTGAAAACAGAAATTGAAAGGTATAATCTGCACCATTCTTATATTTGCATTTATACACAAACACTTAGATGATAGGGCCATTGACTCAATTTGTGCATAAATATTTGGCCTTATGTAGGTTCCTTCTCTGAACAAAATATTTGTATCTAAAATGTTTTACCACTGCATTTGTTACTAGTGCAAAGCCCTGAACCTAAATGCCAATACTACTTTATTGCACAATTAAAAAATAGCAAATCTGACTTAAACATGTTGTTATTTCCATTTGATCTGTAATTCAGATTCAACTTTTTCTTGGTTAAAAAGAATGGATTTCAAATAGACTTTTAATTTAATTAATTAAGTTATTATTAAACTATAAATTAGAAAATAAGATACTTGAAGACGTGCATAAAATGCCTTGCTTATAATCCTACATCATTATGGTCAAAGTCTTTTTAAGACTCATTTCAGTCTTTATGTTTTCAACATACTAATGAAAATAAGTTGTCAAGTAACAGGTGTTTTATCTGGATGTATTACCTGTATTAGAAACAATTGTCTAAAAGCCCTAACTAAAGCCCATACACCACCCTCAGGGAATAAACCAGTGCTGCAAGTTGTACAGTTCCAAAACAGAATTTGATGTGGCTATTCCCATTAACTCAGACTGAAGTATCAGGGAAAGTAACACCAGAGCACTAAGGTTCAGATTTAAGGAAAAACAATTTATTTTCAGATCAGACACCTGCTGCTTCTAATTTAGATACTGGATAACCCGTCTAAAATGAAAGCAGCAGACTGAAATTGAGTATTTTCTAATGTCTTCTAATTAGAATCATCTATTTCAGTACATCTTTAGCCAGAATCACCTTTCCTCATCTGATCAGGTTGGCATGCCAAATGGGAGAGATGAGTGTCTTCAGTGAACATTGCAGACTCCAGAAAAGGAATTAAGGCTTTGAAGTAACTCTCAAAACTTTCTGTGGAAGAAATTAGACCACTTGGAGAACTTGGAGGGGAAAGAAAAAAATCATGCAAATGGTTTAAATAAGAATTCAAGACACAGATCAACAGAGATATTTCTGAATGGAAATCACCTGCTGGAGAAGAAAATAGTTTTGAACACCTAACACAAATAAATGGAGTAGATAGAGAACATTTTAAATTATCTTTGTCAGGAAATCCTGGTTTCTATCTTCCATGGCCCCCTCTACTCAAAATGTGTCACACAAAAAGTATGACCTGGGATGAACTGCAGTCTAATACTAAGAACATAAAGTAAGAACAGAGAAGGAAAAGGCTTATCTGAGCAAAGGTCCATGTAGCCTCGATCCCATTTCTGAAAGGGGCCTGTACACAGTGTATGCTGAAAGAACTTAGGAATACCAAAAACAGATACTGCTACTTTCTCTCCCCATTTCTTTGGTTCCCAGCAGTCTGCCATTTGGGGATTTTTTATTTTTTTAACAGCTAAAAGCTGCATCTGTATCCTGTTTTACCGCCCTCGATTGATTTTTCTTCCATAAATTTGCCTAAGAGTTTTCCAAACCCATTTACAGAGAGAGCCTCCACAGGAGCACTAGTGATGAGTTCCAGACTTTTCCTGCATGCTGTGTGTAAAAGCTCTTCTTTTTCTTTGATTTATACCTGCAGCCTGACCACTTCATCTGATGCTCCAATGGACTGTTGTTGTGAGAAAAGGGGAATAATTGTACCCTTTTACATTTCTGAATGCTCCTCTTTCAAATTCTGCCTCAGCTGTTTTAAAAACTCTTGAAACTCCATTCATATTCTACTGGGCCTTGCTGGGATGAGTTAATTTTCTTCATAGCAGCCCATATGTTTCTGTGTTTTGGATCTATGACCAAAGAGTTGACAGTTGCACTACATGATTGTTGTGGGTTCCTTCCCACTGAAATACTCTATTACATTCTATGCCATTCTTAAAACAACGTTGATAACACAACAATGTTTTAGCCACTGATGAACATTATTTGCACAGTTCCAAGACTGTTTCTCACTCTGCCCTCACATGTAGATTGGAGATGGGCAAGAGACTGGGAGAGGATGCAGGCAGAAGAGCTGATTCAATATCTCTCTTCTACTGAGAAGAGAGGTATTTCACATCATGAAACATCATGCTCAGCAATAAAATCAGGGGACTTTGTTCCCAAGTAACCAGTGCTTAGAGACTGGTTAGGCATTGGTTGACTGGTGGTAAGTTAAATTTGCACTACTTTTTTTTTTCCCTTCTTTTTTTCATCCCCTCTACATGAATGAAACTGTCTTTAACTCAATCCTCGAGTTTTCTCACTTTTTCCCTTCAAATTCCCCACCCCATTCCATAAGAGTGGAGCAAGAAAGACTCACTGGGATTTTACCTTCCAGCTGAGGTTAAGTCTACAAACATATGTAATGTGTTTCATACTTTTATTCATCCTAAGAACCTCACGTATTTTCTCATTTTCCATCTTCCATTCCTTCATGTTGAAGATGATTGAAGTGAGTAGTACATTTCATCTTGCAGAAAAACATTTAATCAAAGCAATGGATTTTCTAAGACCAGAAACATTACCAAATGTTAACCTAAAGAATTGCAAACTTGAAAAAAGTGTTATGTGCATGACTGTCATGGTTTGATACTGACCAAATGCAGTCACCCACAATAGCCATTCACTCACCCTCCCCTGGTGCAGTTGGGCAGAGGAGAGAAAAAAAATTAAACAAAGGGTTCATGAGTTGAGATAAGGACCGGGAGAAAACACTCCAAAGACAAAACAGGCTCATCTTTGAGAGTGAGTTTATTACTAACAAAATCAGGGGATAATGAAAAGTAAAATAAGTCCTTAAAAACACCTTTTCTTCCCACAACCTCTCCCTTCTTCCCACTGACAGCACAGAGAACAGGGAGTGGAGGTTTTGGTCAGTTCATCACCCGAGGTTGTCTTCTGCTACTCCAGGAGAGCAGTCCTTCTCCTGCTGCACCCTGGAGTCCCTCCCATGGGAGACAGCTCCCCGTGAACTGCCCCAGAGTGACTCCAAATCTCATGAGCAGCAGTCTTCCCAAAACTGCTGCAAGGCTCTCTCTTCCCATGGGGTGCAGTCCTCCAAGGACAGGCTGCTCCAGCCTGGAAGCAGAGGCTCTCTCTCTCCACCAGGTCTCCCACTGCATCACAGCCTCCTCCAGGAATCGACCTGCTCCAGCATGGACACCTCCCCCATGTGCTGTGGGTGGATCTCTGCATCCCCCATGGATCCCCATGGGCTGTGGGTGGATCTCTGCATCCCCCATGGATCCCCATGGGCTGTGGGTGGATCTCTGCATCCCCCATGGGCTGCAAGGCACAGCTGCTTCACCACGGTCTCTGGTATCTGGAGCACCTCCTCCCCCTCCTTCTCCACTGACCCTGGCGTCTCCATGTTGTTTTCTCTCACATGTTCTCACCTCCTCCTCTTCTCTGGCTAGAAAAAAAAAATTCTGTCCCAGTTTATTCTGATTTTCTTCTTAAATATGTTATCACAGAGACATTACCAACCTCTCTAATTGACTCTGCTTTGGTCAGCAGCCTGTCCATCTTCATAGGCATCAGGGATTGACTCCACCAGACATGGTGGAAGCTTCTAGCAGTTTCTCACAGAAGCCACCTCTGTGGCCCCCCTGCTACCAAAAACTAGGTCTTGCAAAACCAGCAAAATTACAAAGAAAAATCAGCCAAACAAAAAAAAACTATCTGGTTTTCTGGATAACACACCTGCCCCCATGTGGGAAAGCAGCAGAAGCAGCATCACACAGTATTGTGTGAAGAATAGACAGTGGAGGACAAAAGTTTAAAAAAACTGCCTAGAAACTAAAACACAATCTGTAGAGGAATGGGAATTCTCACAAAAGAACATCCTGAGAATTATGCCATGGAGACACCATCCAAGCTGTCAGTGCACTGCATACTTTCCTTGCCTGCTCTTCCTGTCTGCTCCAGTCTCCCTTGCTCCCATCCCCCTGCTCTCAGTGCCTGGTTTCTCAAGGCCCTTTTGTCCAGACAAAAAGTTAACCCAGGATAGGATACAAAGAGATGAGAGACTCTATTTGTTTCTTTGTATGTGCATATGTGTGTTTCTGTGTGTGAGAGAGAGAGTGTAAATGTGTGGAAGATTTACAGAAGAATAGGGAATTGACTCACTCAAAGTAGCCTACAAAGTAAACTACAACCTAGGCCACAGAGGAAGGGAGCAAAAAATCAGTCCAAATGTGAAGACCTAAATCCTTCTTGACAAACCCGACTATCAGTTTGACTAAGCACATGAGCAAGACAGCTGGTAACAGCAGCCATGGCAAAGTCCCAAAACCTGTTGAAACAGTAATGTACCTGCAAATCATCTCCTGTCCAGCTATGGCCACCTGCAAGACACTTAGAATGGCTTGCAAAACACCAAGATGCTCAGATTCAAAATTGCTCATCCACTGGAGGGAAAGAAAAAGGAACTATACCAGCATCATACAGACTCACAGAACCCTGGAAAAGGATCAAATTTATTTGGGGTGATTTTTTGGGAATTAAAGACACCCTGTGGAGTGTGTGTGAGTCAGGATTTTCATTTACTGAAGCTAAATAAGTCTTTCCCAACGTCCCTTGCTTTTCCATGTGCTCAATAGTCTTATCTTTTAGATATACTTACCTTGCCAGGGTGGAAATCAGATTTTCTGGTTAGTTGTTACCAGGTTGCCCTCTGTGGTTCTCAGATATTTTTTTGTAATGGAAGTTACTCTTCTAGCACAGTAGAAATTGCATTGCACTGTTTACAATTACAGTTTGCAATACTTTGCCATATGATTCGCAGTCTCACGTCTGAGTTACTCCAAAGATTTCTTCCAAATGTCACCCAGTTCTGGAGACTTATCTAACTTTTGTTTGGTCTAATTACTCCTGCATATTCACAACAAATTTTTCTAACTCCTCGATCCCTTTGCTGCAAAGAATTGTGAGGAAGTGAGAATTATCAAAGACTTAAGCAGTAGACTAATACAAAAATCTGTTACACTGCTCTGCTGTGTCTTGTTCATCTGTGAGTACCCTGCAACACCCTGATCATCAATCTTTCTCTTTGGAATTCTATACCTGGTGAAGAAGCAAACAATTTCTTACTAGCAACTTAAGCATTGCAAACCACTCCTGAAATTTTGTTTTAGTCATCAGACTCTGTCCTTAAGATCAAGCTTCATGGGCTTCATGTTTCATGGGCTTTCTTTTTCTTCTCATTCAGACAATCTTCCCATTTTCTATAAGGCAGACCATTCCTTATGAAAGCCTCTCTAAGTTTTCTATCATGACAGGCAAGTCTAGTAAAAATTGGACTTTTAATTTTTTTAGTTAGTTTTACTTTGTACCTTTTATCTGACTATTACTAATACAACACATTTGTATAGTACTTTTTTTCAGCCCATGTCAGAGTGCTCTAGAAAGGAGATAATCAGCACTAACTCTGCTTCTGAGAAAGGGAAACATAAGAGTGTTGAAGTAGCTGTCCCTAAGCCTTTCAACAGAGCACTAGCAAACCAGGAATAAAAACCCATGGTTTACTGGACACTAACTGCAGACAAAGAGAAAAGGATATCTAGGACAGGGTAAAAAACACAATCTTGACTTTTAAAGTTAAAAAATATCTATATATTATAAAACCGACTGAATAAAGAAGCATTCTTCAAATTTCCTTTGTTACCAAGGAACAATGAGCTGCAATGTCTAAGTTTGAATCTAGTAAAAGCTGCATTTACATTTCAGTACTGCGGCAAGACAGTTTTCAGACTGGAAGGGTTTCACACTGGGATATGTTAAATACAGACTTGCAGTGTTCCTTGGTCCATAAATAAAACATTTGAAATATTATACAAAGTGCAACCTTTAATTAAAAATAACCATAAGAGGCACCAAGAAGGAGAAAGGATGTAACAGGCAATTGTGCTAAACGACAAGCACTGACATCAAACTGACCAAAGTGTGCTGAAATGTGCTGGAATTTTAAAAGAATTCATTGGGCCTCATTCTCTATTGCATGAAGGCTCCTTCATGCTGCTTGGCTAGAGAAACAGTCATAAGGTAAATAAAAATAAAAGTTATTTGCACTAGATAATTCTTGTCACTATCACTTAGTCAACATAGTGCAGGGAATCACTTCAGTGTGAGATCTATTATAGCATGACTCCCACTTGAATTTAAACAAACAGCAGAGAAAAAGAAGTCAAACTAAGAATGGAGGAGAAATTGATGCAGCAGGGGAGAAATTCACGTTTAATATTAATTTTTAAAAAATAAAACCAAACACAAATAAAAGTTGGAAACTAAATGAAACTGAAACACTACAGTAGCTCAAGGAGATGTAGTAAAGATATTTTCATCTTGATTTCAGTGTGTTACTTGATATCCCTGTATAAAATTTTGTGCTATAAAAAAAGTTTTTTTTCTTTATTTCCTGAAATTATATCCTGTAGAGTCACAAGGTTACACATGCCAGCTGAATGACAGAATAAAAAGGAAATTTCTACAAAATTCTTGTTTAAGAAAGTGTGCAGTTAGGTTTTTTGGGGTTTTGGTTTGGCTTGGTTTGGTTTGGTTTTTTGTCCTACCTCAACTAAAGAATTTCAATCATTACAACAGGCCAGGTCTTTTTACTATGTCAGCAACTAATGCAGAAGTTGGATTTCTAGGAGGCTTTAGCTTGTATGTTTCTGAGATCATTGAGATCATCAGTACATTACAGTTTTATTCTCACTGCTAAAAAATGTGTATGTTCTTAGAATTGGCAAGCAATAAATATTTTGAGCTTAAATTCTTTTGAAGACACTCAGTTTTTGCCATGATTTTACCATGGTTTACCATCATACCCACAAAAGACTTGACTTTATGAAGTCCCTTGGGTAATCTTAGAGCACCGGTAAGCAGACCACCCTCTCCACATATACTTACATACTTACATACAGCTTTCCTGCTTGAACTATTCCTAAATTATTGTGAAATAACACATATGGAATATGTGTCTTTTATGACACATTTTTAAACTATAGTATAGGAGAAGAAAGTTGTGTTTTGATCGCGATTAACAACATAATCTCTGTAAGCTGTACAACGGTGAGAACTAAATGTTATTCTTGCTGCATCAGTCATGTTGTCATAAACCAGAGCTGTGATAACAAGTTTTACTGTTAGCTTAGCAGTTTTACACTGCTAAGAGTATGCATACTCATCATTTTTACTTCTTCCTAAAATGATTTTTCTTTCCATGAGGCCATTTACAATTGCCATTTTAAATTCCATTGCTTCTATGAACTCCTGTTCCTGAGAAACATAAACATGTAGCTCATTGCAACAGGAAGTGATGAACTGCAGCATGATTTTTAAAGTTTTGTATTTTAAAAAAATACTTGGCATAAATCCAGTCTTGGAGTTTAAATCCAATTCAGAATATGCGTTATTGACTTTGAGACTTCATAGCAATGAAAATGCTTGACTGATACATCACTAGAATTATTCCTTTCTGTTCATGTTCACGGCATCTGTGCTGAGAGAAAACACCATGGCTGATGGGGCCCATGAGAGAAAGCTGTTACACTGTTCTGTATTCATTACTGAGCCTAATTACTCTCAGATTACAATGCAAAATGCATCTGCTTTGAATGACATTCTAGTAATAGACATGCGGAGTGAATCAAACAGCTCCTCCTAATGTCATACAAGTGATTTCTTCTTTAAGAGGGTGAATGGCATCGATATGCACATATATTTTATTCACAACAATTTAACAATTTAACTCTAATTATTCACAGCAGTTGGATGAGGCTTTTGTTCATGTATCTGATAAAGCCTCCACATTGAAAGTGACATCTATAGTACTGTATCCAGGAGCACATCCATGTTGTCTGGTCCAGGCACTCTCACAACAATGTGCTTGCAACACAGTCTGAAGGACTGCTGGTGGCCCAGACTTCCATTCCATCTCTGAAGCTCCTGGTTTCCACACTCTTGGGTTTGATTAGTTGGTTGGGGATTTGGAGCATTATTCCTTTTTCTTTTTCCTTTTTAGCTATTGATTCAGTTTGCCTAAAATAACAATAAATTTCATATTCCACTTTTAGAGGGATTTAGAAGGTCTTCTACAATACTCAATGGACAGTTTTCTACTACTACATCAGCTAAGAGAGAAAATAGAAAATAGAGGTGATGTTTTTAGAAGGAAGTTTCTTTGTATTTTTCTGTTCTTGCTTTTTTTTTTTTTTAATATAAGGGTATTATGTTCCAAAGAAAGAACAAAGCAAGCAGCATTAGTGTCCAAATAATAGAAAAAAAAATGTACCTTGATAAAAGCAATCTACTAGAAGAAATATTTTCTTTGGATTAGGAGGTTGTATGTTACAGTTTAGCCTGCATTGAATTTGTACTTATGATTATAAACCATTCAAAATAATAGCATCAGTAACTGTAAGGAAAATCCTGATTTCAGAAGTTTAATGGCATATGATATACAGTACCACTGTAATAAGGCATTTGCATAGCTCTTCAATATTTTATTTAAGAAAAACTAGACATGCTTTAAAAAACATAGTCGCTCTTAGTACTGATATATTGTGGGGTTTTTTGTTTTGTCATTTTCTTCAGAAATAATTCTGCTTTAGATTAAAATTATCTAGATAATTTTACTCAACTACACAACTACATAAATTGCATCTCACTTCATACTTCTCACAGGACTTGTTTCCACTGAAAATATTATCTCTCGCTCCTTACCTTCTATAAAATCTAGTGTAGACTTTTGATGATTAATTGAAAGTGGAGCTTGAGAAATAATATTTTTTTGGAAGTAGCTGTAAAACCTCTGCGTTCAGCACAGGAGGTTTGCCATTTTTCTTTTTTTTTTTTTTTTTTTTTTGTGCCTGGCACCCAATCACTTCAATTTCCCCCTGCAATTTTGTATTCCAAAGATATGGGAACAAGTCCCTTCTAATTGTACCAATGAACATGAGAGTAGTAAAAGAGGAGAGGAAGAAAACTGCTTATAAGACTTTAAAAGAGTGGGTAATGTTAAAACATCTGAATCCAAAAATGGTCTATGAGAGCAAGATACTTCTACAGTCCACATTCCTTTCAAAGGCAAATATAAGAGATGACTCTCTTGTCATGCCTTGGAAGTAATGTGGGAACACCTGCATGAAACAATGTTACAAATTGCCAAAATTAAAACTGGACATAGAAAAGACAACTTTAGACCAAATTATATTCCACTTCAATATCTACTGTCATTTAACTTGTCTGGAAATGCTGAAAAATTGACCCATATATAGGAAAGAGGTGTTTCTGCAGAAGACAGAGGACTGAAAAAACCCAGATAAATAACAGTTTCAGGCATTCACAGATTTTAGTATTATATTTTACTTTTCCTTCAGAAAGTAAAAGCAGATAAGGTGGACATCTGAAATGCAATTTTCAGCATTATTGTTTGGCAGCAAAAAGTAGACAGAAAGGGATCTGACTCACAATAAAACCTCCTCAAGCAGTGTAGTGTCGGGGTTTCATAACAGAGAGGACTGAGAAAGGGAGTCTGTGATAAAACAATCCTAGTGGAACACACCTCTAAATGTGCACAACATCTGACAGTGAAGTAAGAATATTAATTCTGGAGATGAAGAAGGAGCTGAACAGGATCATAGAAGATTAGAATGATTTTAGAGAATCTTTTCCATGAGAAACAAAACAGCAGCTTTCTTATATATAATTTATCATCCCACCTAGATATTTATACCTATCATAGATATCTGATAAGCAAAACATTCTAGATTGATTGTTGACTATGAAGCATAATTGCTGAGTAAAATGTCACATATTGTTCCCCTGATTAAGAGCATTTTTTTTGTTGAATATTTTTGAAGAAACCCCAAATCAATGCAAATAGAAGAAAATCGACAAAAATACTTTTAGAGTGTTTGCCTCTAACAAACTGAGGTGAATCAGGAGAACGCACTTATTTATGTCACTAAAATTTTTTCAGTTAATTTTCAGAAATGTAATTCAAGAGATTATATGTATTAAAAGCAAACAAAAGAAGAAAAACAAACAAAAACCTAAACAAATGAAAAACAAACCGGCAGGAGAGAAAACATGGAAGTGTGAGAGAATCTTTTTTCCACTCTTGCTCTCATTTTCCAACTGGATTCTCTCAAATCGTTCATAACAATTAAAGGTGGAATGGTGAAGTGTCAGGTTTGACAGACATAGGAGTGTTTACAAAATACAAGAGCAATGTGCTAATGATGAGACTAGCTGATAATGAAGCATCATTATGGTGTTTTAATGTGCCTTAGCATCATTGCTCCTATTGACTTGAAAGTAAACAGTGTCTTCAAGAACCATAACCCAACCTGAGGTCTTGTTGGAGGCATATATCCAACACTGTATAGAAAAAACTGTTGGCAATACAGGCATTCAGATTTACCAATAAATTGGCAGTAGCCAAATAGTGTTTACATTTAGGGAATACAATTTATTGGTAACAGAGACAGAGCAGAAATGTCAGTTTTACCACTACAAACAGGTCTTAAAAGTACTGTTAGCTCTCCTCAGATCCTAGCCCTTGCTTTAGTTTAAATTTCTTTCTGGGCTCCTCATAGATTGGACTCCAAGTCTATGTTTTCATTGGATATTAATTAAATTTACAGATGACAGAAGACAGACTGTCAGCAGGCCAAAAGAAAAAATAAATGTTTAAGTGTACTACACTTTCTGCTATTTACAGAATAGGGCCAGATATTGCTAATGCTAACTTAAACTTGTGTCTCGGCCACTGTTCGATAGAAAAAAGAAATTTACTGATTTTGAAGTATGGAATGAAATAATAAGATTTTATAGTTTTGGTTTGCCTGAGTTTAGCAATCAGCTTGTTGCAGTTAGCAGTTATGCCTAATCATATATTTAGCTAAATTAGGGGGGGGAAATGGCAATTAGACATTCAAAAAGAATCTCTGCAGGCATTCAGCTATCCGGAAGGACCTATTATTAGAAAACCACATACTGAATGGATTAGCCTGACCTGCCTGTAATAAAGGACCTTGAGAGAAAAGCACCCCACAATTTTCACATTTCCAAGGAGAAAGTAGACATACACTGGAGGCAACTGCTGATTGACAGATTAATTTTTTGGGAAATTTGGGGGTTTTTCTCCTGAAATCCAGGGCAGGTATTTCCCCAGAAGAGAAATCAAATCTGTTAGTGAGCCATATGTGAACACAAATTCAACAGAAGTCTCTTAAGGATCCACGATAATATCATCTCAGCAGAGAGAAAATGTTTATTCTTTCCTTTGTTATGTGTCCAAAAAGACTTCACTGATTGATTTAAGGCTGCTGTCTTTTACTCCCCATGACATGGCAATTGCTTTAATATTTTAATTAAGCCACATTAAGCCACAGTTTGTCTCTTTTCCTGTGATGCCAGGCTAGACCTGATCTCATCCTGAGGTGTGAGCTGTAGATAAAGCCTTACCGAAGAACAGTTTTCACACAAGCTCAACAGTGGAAGGGAGCTTCAGGGAGAAATTTGTCCATTGAGATTTCAGCCCTGCAGTTGCCACCCAAAGCTGAGGGGCCTTTACTGCCCCGTAGGGAGGATACAGTCAATACACATATAGTGCTCTGTCAGGAAGGTGCTTGACTGAGGCTTTGGGGTGACCAAACTATTGCATATTGTGAATGAGGGGTTCATCCCTAAGACTGTTTCTCACTGTATCTCAGTGTCACTGTGGGAATAAAAGGACTGACTTAGGTGTCAAAATCATGGGTTTCAGTACAAAGAGGAAAACTTACTTTCTCTTAAATCACTCCTATAGTTAGCAAACACCTTTTGTATAATGAACTTGTTGTCACAAGTGTAATTTATCAGCAAAGTAGCCTGTGATGGGGCCTCCTTTTACAGCTTTCCTGGAGGGAGAGATTGGCTTCACTGCTAAGATTAAAAAAAACCAAACTAAACTTTATTGTCACCATAGCAAATCACTGAATTTAATACTTTATTTATTTGGAAACTTTTCTGACCAAATTTGCACATTCATGTTTTTATTCTCCTATCAGCTTTCTATTAGTTTGTTACAAATCAAAGAAAAATCACTTCACAGAGGGCTGGCTTCCTAATATTGTCTATAAAAAGAAGGGCTGGGGAATATTTACTATTTTTTTACCTCTAGGAAAATGCAATATTAAAAATCAACAAAGTTTTCAATATTGCCCCATAAAAACAAGCTTGGTGAAATACTTAATATTTCTAGGTTCTAAAACAAATTCTGCCCTTTTTAATATTCATGTAATTTATACAGTATTTTCATGAAATCTAAATAAAAAGAGACACTGGGAAACTCCTCTAAAATTTGGAGATACCAGAAAATCTTATTAAAAGTTGCAAAGCATGAGCATAAACTACTCAAGCTTCCAGGTACTGAGAAACATAAATACTTAAAAACCCGTCTACCGTTTCAGCTGTTGGTAGCTTTTACTAAAGAAATCTATTCCACACCTAAGTGCAATTTCTATTCAAATATGTTAAAAAGCAATCCTGTTTGAGTCTGTACTCAGCAGCAAAGAAATACCCCTGCCATGGGACGGAACTGCTGTGCCCCCATGGTACCTGGGAAGGAGGCTTGGTGTCCCAAGCAGAACACAGGAAGGTGGCCAGGAGATGGACCAAAACTGTGTAAAGAAAACAGTGGTCTGAAAACCAGTCCCAGCCACTAAGCTTTGGCCAGGGTTTAACCCAACAAAAGAGCAGACTGATATTCCCTGTAGGATGCTACATCGAACAAAATCAGATGTTAACATGGTTGGTTCAAACCCCCAGTGTGGTTCCTGAAGGAGCTGATGGTGATGTATCAATCCGCAGGATTAGTGCTGGCTTGCTGCATTCTGCACTCTGGGGCCACACACAGCCCAGAAGCTGACAGTCGGGGCAGATCATTTCCTTCTCATTGACTATTTTTTTTTTTTCAAATAATGACCTGACCCTCTAAAAACTGTCACTAATTCTTGTAAAATACCTAAGCATTTTGAATGCATGAGTATATGTAAAACAAATACCGAGAAATGTAACGTTATACAGCACAAGGGAGAGAAACTGTTCATTTGTCACAATGGCTGGGCTTAGGAGCATTAACAAATCTCATTTCTCTTCTTTGTGAGTTGAAACTTTCTTTGACTCTGTTTTGTCTCTCTGTAACTTTGAGAACTTAATCTAAAAATAACTTTACGACAGCTGTGACTGAGCTCATAGAATGCTACTTTTGATTTTCCTTCGTTAGAGATTCAGGGCTGATCTAGATAGACATTGAAAATGAAATTTATGAAAGCTGCTTCAAAAATGCCTTACCTTCCACAGCATCACCCCTTTCATGCCCAAACTTTGACAAGAAATCCCTCCTCCTAGGAGTCTCCTCCAGACCATTTTCCTAATTCTTTTTTTCTCCATGAGCAATGAGCTCATTTCCTGCCTGTTGGAAGCTTTGAACCTGGTGCATCACCGTGGTTACAGGACGAGCTGCAGTTTCCCCAGCAGCTCAGCAAAGAGGTGATGTGTGGTTGGGTGCCTCACGTTCAGCCCACAGGATAGACTGTGCATCAGAGCTCTGCTCTCTGTCTTCTGGGCAAGAGCTGTGCAAAGGCCAGGGAAAAGGGAGATTAAGCCAGGCTACTCAGGCCCTGATTTAGCTCTATATTTATGCCAGTAATTTATATGATAAAATGTTTATGCTTTGGTATTTATGTGCATTATGTCAGCTAAATTAAGGGGCCCAACAATTTCTAGCATAAAATAGGTAAGCACAACACAGCATAATGAAATAAGATCCTATTCTAAAGTGCCTGATGTCAGCTTGATGTTAGCTTTCATAAATAAAGTAATTACTTAATCCTTTGCTATATGAGAGTTCTGACCTGTGACTTGAGTGTACACCTTACTTCTGCATCTTTTGAAAGCCACTATACCTTTATATCACATAAAATAGATGCATTCAAAATGACACAGAAGAGCTTAAAAATAAATAGTTTCAAAAGGTAACATCAAAGGTAGGCATGATTGTAGTCCTATATGCTAGAAAGGTATAATGGATATTAGCATTCTATTTTATTCTGGTGAAATATTTGTCTAAAGCATCTGCACAGGGCAGATACACAGCTTCCTATTTGCTCCTTGCTAGATGAAGAACAAGATGCCAGACTATTCCTAAGAGGACTGCAGAAAGCTACATCTAAATATCTTTGTTAAACTTAAGTTAAACTTACTTCCTCTGTGTTCCAAATTTGTGTTCTAAAGACAACAGCTAGCAAAAACAAAGTGAAATAAAAATAGCTAAACTAAGAAACTAATAACCATTCTCCCAGGAAGACAAAAAAAAAATAAGAAAAATAAAAATAGCAAAACCAAAATATAAACAAACAAACAAGCAATCCAAAACCAGAAACAAATTTTTGCGTATCTTAACATTGGAATAAAAGCCAGCTCATCCAGCTGCTCTCAGGGTAGTATGTAACACACAGGAGGACTTGTCTTCTGTTCCTTGAGTTTCTAGAGAGAACTGCTGTGATTCCTGAGCCATCCACAGCAAATGCATTTTAGAATCCCACTTAATTCTGATTTTTTAGCACTGGGAAATTTTTTAAATAAAAGACAATGAAGTAGAACATATGAATACTAAGATACTGAAAAAATATTTGTATGAATATTATTGTGAGCTAGACAAAACAACTGTTTTGCCTATAAAAGTATTTATGCATAATTCAGTTTCCCCACAAGCCACCTCTTGGCTGAGGAAGCCCAGCTTTCTCAACATCTCCTTATGTAAGAGATTCTCCAATTCCTTAATTATCTTTATGGCTCATCACTAGACTCAGTCCAGTAAGTCTGCATCTTACTTGTCCTGAGGAGCCCAGAGCTGACCCAGGACACCAGATGTGTCTCACCAGAGCTGAATAGAGTAGGTGATCACCAGCTCCAAACTGCAAACAACACTTGTCCTAAAGCGTCCCAGGATGGTGCTGACAGTCACTATTTAATTACTATTTTTATTTTCCAAGTATGTATTTTTATTATTGGCACATTGCCATCTTTTAACTTTTCTGTTGTATTTAAACATATTTATTATTTTTATTTATTATATATTTATATATATTTAATTGGCATAAAAGGGAAAGAAAAATGCAGTAATTAAAGGAGTCTCGATTCATAGAAGACGATGACATTATTATTAGTAAGGAGTAAATGGAATTTTAAAAAATAACTACATCTAGTCTTGATTGCATAAACCCTAGCTTGACATCCCTATCCACTCCATCTTTTATCTGCACAGTATAAAATTATATTCCAGTCACATAGTCATAACATCATTTTTGGAGACGGAGAGGCTTCTTTAATTTTTTGAGTTGTATTTTTGCTTTAAGAAAACATGAAGCATGTGAGCAAAATGTCTCTCTCCTCATTTTTTGAAAAACATTCAATATTACATAATCCATTTAACAATTTATTCACACATTTACACCTCTATTCGTTTTATTACAAATGTTTTGTAAGACATGGAACATGTTTCTTCTTAATTTTAAGAGGTCAGATAACCCTAATTATACCCATAATATAATTGTATGTATTTTACCCATGATTATAGCAAAGCATTAAGAAAATTTATTTAAGTATAGGATTTGGGGGGTAGGTTTTTCCTTCGTATTTTGCTATTCATATTTGGTTTTTTCCTTGATGGCTACTCATCATAAATTTTGTTTTGCTTGTAGGTAATTGTACCCACCTGTTTCATCAGATAAGAGAAATAAATGGAAAGCAAGTCCTGAACAGAAGGGAGGATATGTGGGGTGACACACAAGAAGGTCCCATGTAAACCTTTCTGACTCATCAGCAGCAGGGGGATAGGAGTTGGATGTACTGTAAGGCATCGTGGTAAACTGGATTTGTAATGACCTTTTGCAGTGATCAGACTGCTCTCCTTCTCCACAGTGCCAAAGGAACTAGTTCTGCTCCCTGGATTATACTGAGAATCACCCAGGCCACGTTTTCTGTGTTGTTGGATTTTTTTACTTCTCTTTTCTCTTGAGGATGACTGGGTTAAGAACAAGTACTTGTTTTGACACTTCCACAACCTCATACACACAGTCAGGTGTAGGAAGAGGTAGGCCAAGGCTCTCAAAATAAGAACTTATGGAAATGTTTCACTGTCACAGTCTGCAGCTGATAGACAGTGGGAAAAAGAAAATTAAAAAAAGAAAATAATAAAATGTACTGAAAGATTCAAAATATTCCTAGTGGATGTGTCTACAAAAAAAGGGAGACCTAATATCTTTACACATAAATATCCTCCTAAACTGCCTCTACTCCCCTCATCTGTTTGTGAAGATCAAAACCTAAGAGGGGAATTAGAAAAACTAATCCATATCTATCAGAGAGCCTGAATAAAATAAACTGAGCTATATGTGATAGAATAAACAGCCTACAAGCTTCATCTTTGTTTTACTGTAAACCATGTATGCTACCACCACCAAAAGTAATTTACACGAATTTCTGCCTTACAACACAAGATTCTGCAGTATTAATGTCTTCTCTTTGGTTTTGTCCCCTTCTTATTCCAGAGGGTTCTAATTCCCACATAATTAATGATGAATACAAGAATTAACCTAATACAGGATAATTTGTAAAGTTCTTTGAAACTCAGTGTAAAGCATTTAGTAAGACTAATGTTCTCATTTACAAACCAAAAAAAAAAAAAAAACCCACACATTTCTGATTTGGGTTTTATATTATTACTCTTTGTAGTGGTTACACCACAACACTGTTTTTACTGCTGTGACAAGAACAATTCTTTCTCCTTTCTTCTCTAGGCTCCTTTCAATTGTTTTTCTGGAAATTATACATCTTGAAGATATTTACAGGCTATTGGAGAAAAGAGAACAAAACAAAATAAAGCCTTTCCCAAGACTGTATCAATGATTCCATTATCATTCTGTTTCTTCCTCAGAAGAAGTAAATAATTTATTTAACATTGATCCTGCACAGAGATGGCTTTAGTTATAAAACCCATCCTATGTCTTCAGCCTCTTGGCATACAGTGACACGAGTCAGATTGCAGCTGCATGTGCACATTTTTTTTGAAAACCCTGCTCTAGACTTCCCTCTACAAATTCTATAGATCTCTATAAGAGCCTTCTCTAGACTGTTCTGTGTTCCTTGTAGCAGTACTAAGTTTCCACATCAGCTCTGGGTCCCTTAGATATAATTTTTAGCTTGAAAGTCTCGCAGGGTTTCCCAACTAAAACATAGCCCAGATTCAGAAAATTACTGAAATATAAATTTAATTATACATTTAAAAGCTGATTTAAAAGCTGATTAGACTTGGCTTTCGTGATAATAAGCATTAGTGCTTAATGTTTCCTGATTATCACTTTAGCAAGTGATCACACATTTATCTTTTTATTATCAATTTAAAATAGTTTTCCAACTTCTGCTTGAGCTGCAGTTTCAATGAGAAGTTTATGCCCCCTCTCTCAGGAGATGCAAACACACACAGTGAGCTTGTCAGTCTGCAAAGGTGGAGCAACAGGCAACTCTGGCAGAGGGAAAGGGAGGGAATGGCTGAGTGGAGGGCAAGGAACCCTTTTAATTTTGTTTTGCCTTCTGTGTGCATGCAAGCGAGGTGCATTTGCCTGTTTGGAAGTGGCCCAGTTGCACAGTCATGTAGCTCCCAGTTATCAGTTCTGCCTTGGATTTTTCTACCATCACCTTTTCTGCCACTGAGTATTGAAACTACCCAGGGAACCTTAAATCTAATCCTCTTGCAACATGAGGAGGGTGGTGAGTTTATGATATATTTTAGCTAACTAACAATATCAGTGGGAAGATCTGGTGAGCAGATGGAAATTCTGCCCAGAGCATCCATGAATAACGATCACTCTTTACCAATAAATTTTGTGGGTGACAGTGGAAAATAAACCTGATGGAACCTGAAAAACAGAATTGGGAAACCTGTTTTATTTTAAAGTACTTTCTTTTTCTTCATGTTTCCATTATAGCAGAACCTGCTGAGTCCTTACATGAAATTTTGATGTGCCAGACTATGGAAAGAAGCAAACAAAAGACAATCTGTGGGTAGAATTGTGGCATTAAAGGTGGACATCCCAGGATACACCTCTAAAAGCTTAGACTGAATTTTCTCACCTTTTCAGATGAAAAGATTTACTTGCAATCTCCAAAGGATTAGTAAAGGATAGCTCTTGCTTTTTCAAAGCAGAGCTACTGGGAAATTTTAGCTGGACAATCTCAATAAGATTGTTCAACAAGAAGAATTCAAAAAACTAGCAGAAAGTACTCAAAGAGGATAACAGCCACAATTCAACTGAATGCATCATTCCCTGTGGTGAAAAATCCATCAATCCATCAATCCAGGAAAAAAATATATTAAGGGCATACAAAGATCAGACGTACACTACAAATTCATAAGGGACTGCTGTTATAAAGACAGATCTCACTTCAGGATGTGTCCTTAGAGGTCCTACACAGAACAAGAGAGGTAGCTTTCTTTGCCCTGTTTACTGGTAGTATGGAGTCCCTGAAGGATTCAGGCTCATTTTGGATGTCTTAAGAATGATGCTGGCAAACTTCAGATTCCAGCAGGGAAAATTGGAGAAAATGTGAACATGCAAAGGGTTTGATAAAGCATGACTCAGGACAAAATTAGGAGATGTAGGAGATGTGCTCAGTCCGAAAAAAAAGAATGGTCTGGCTAGTAGAAAACATTCTTTTAAAAGCAGTTATAAAAAAGGAAGATGGTTTGTTCTTCATACACATCAAGGGAAGGACAAATAGAAATCAGCAAAGGCTTTAGGTCTGGAGCAGTAAAAGCATTCTAATGAAGAGTAATGAGGCACTTCACCAGGCTACCCAAGGATGTGATGAACCATTCCTCACTGTTTTTCAGAACAGATTACACAAGCATATGGTAGTTTTGCATGATCCAGCTTCAGTACAATAGATGGAATGAAATGTCTTGAACTCTGGAGATTCCTTCTGACAACATATGTCTATGATCTTGTCCTCTTTTCTTGTTACCCTGAAATGTGCTTTCAAAACATCACAGTGATTGCAATTTTTGTAAAAGGATTATTATCATTAATACTCAGTATACAATGCTAGATTAATTTCGAAAATAACACAGTCTAAAGTATGCTTCTCTATAATATGCTAAATGATTCTTTCATTTGAAGTATAGGAAAGGAAGGAAAATTTTCAATGCCATACAGTCACCTAAAGCATATCTCCACTGCAATGCCCTTTTCTCCTAACTGTAACAAGAAAGGATTTTAATCAAATATCCTTAAAAGGACATCTGATGAGTAAACTGAATATATTTAAATATAGCAGAAGCAGGCATGATTAAGTGCATAAAGAATTGAGATTAAAAGTGGCTACAATAAAAGATTGAGTAAAAATTAATTTTTGCATGTGCTTTGTATAATACTGCATAAGGTACTCTTTTGTTTCGTTGCCTCATTTTTGGGACCTTAATTTTCAGTTAGTCATGGCTTACATCTTATCTCACACCATAATGGCTGAAATTAATGGGATAAAAGTACTCCATTCAAAGACAAATTATCATTTCACTGATCTACTTCACTGAGTACAAATTCCCTCTGCTCCTAATAAAAGCTTTAGAGCAGTAGAAAAATGCTAGTTAACTAAAATTGTGTTTCTTTTCTTTGACCATAAAATTTTCATTTATTCTGTCAGTAATACCCTTGGGTAAATACAGTAATTTTGGAGCCTTTCAGTATAGTGCAATACATATTTTGGCATTGTTGCATGTCTGGATTTCTTCCATGGTACTTCAATTTTGTGGTTCAGTGAGCAAAAGTAAGAGTTCTCCTGAAGGGCTTGTGCTTAAAACAGTCAGGGGTGTGTTGCCTGCTGAAACAGTCAATCTTTCTCCTTGACAAGAGTGTCCATCCATTGTTTTTATGAACTGCATCTTTGTTTAAATTTGCATCAGTTCTTAACAGCAGCTTCTTTCAGGACAATAAAAAGCTGAAACTTCTTCAGATATTTGAGCTTTCAGCTCCTCTAAAGTGGCAAGAGATAATCTTTGTGTGTGGTTTAAGCTTGAAGATAAAGATCAAGATCTCCTTTGAAGGAACGGAGTACAGATTAGCTATAATTTCCCAAATACAGGAATTACAATTCCTTCTTTTGCTAGGGGGAAAAAATTGTTCCCCATTGTGATTAGAAGAGATGAGATCTTTGATAATGTTAATCCTTCATATCAATCCATAAAATGAAGCATTACTTGATAAAGGTTTTACCATGCTCTGGAGAGAACTTAAAGCTGTGCACACTCCTCACGTAACACAGAACCAGAGTTAAACAAAGCTGTAGCTAGAGAAAAGGAGGATGTAGCAATGGTCGAGCCTGGCAGAGCAAAAATGGGTACCAAGCCTTCAAGTTTTCCATGCAACTCATCTAAACCAAGGTGCTTTGGAAAGCCACCAAGCAAACTGATAGGTCAGTAAAGGCAAAGACAATTTTAGCCCAGAGAAGAAACTGGATATTTTTCGGTCATTCTTCACAGCCCTGGAAATTTAGCCACTTATCATAAACAAGAGCTCACATTAGGGAATTCTGTGGGAACAAGTGAAAACCCAATATCATGACAGAGACATTTCAGCTGCTGCAGCCCAAAGAGCAACAGAAAATATACACTGGACTAATTCCATTTGAAATTAAATTCTTTCATTTCAATGCTACAAGTGTCATAGGACAAGTCTGCAATTAACTTGATTTAATTAATACAGCACGCCTGAAACTATAAACACGAGAACATTGTTTTTTGACAAACAGAAAGCAGAAAGTTTGTTGAATCCTTGAGCAAGTTTAAGTACATAGAACAGTTAATGTAATGACATGTAATAAAAGCATATTTCTGTATATGCAAGCTTGGAGAAATCCAATCTTCTCCATATAATGACCTTCTATCTCCCTGGTCTAGATGGAAGGGGATCAGAATAGATGGAACACTATATACTTGCCAAGGAAAGGCCTTCAGGCTGTTCTTCACTGAAACAGTATTTCCAAAAAATAATGCAAATGAATAATATAAACCGTGTTTCCAAAAATAACATAAATTCAGTCTGTATAAACTATTAATCAAGTCTGATTTAATGGGATCATTATATCTGGCATTCTGCATGTGCTAATAGCATCTAATGCACAGATGCTTTTTTTGACTGTTGAATGAATAATGATCTGGGATTCAGGTTTCCTTAATGGTTCCTTAATATCAACCACTTTGCTAGAGCTGCAAATAAAAATATATGACATTTATTTTATATTAGCAGCATGGAAAATATGTACATTTGTAATCAAGGTAAGATTTGACAATGTAGACTTAATGACTTTTGCTGAAGAGGGAATGATTATGAAGAGCACTGCTTCCAGCATGTATATGGAGTGCTGTCATATTGAAAAGTGATGCGAGAATAAGCAAAATGTTGATAAGAAACTACGAATTTACACAGCAAAATGAACTTTTTTCTGAAAGAAACTGCTCCTTAGAAACAAAGCAGAAAAAATGGATGAAAGCAAGGACAGAATCAGTATTTCATGTGTTTTCTGCCATGCAGCACAGTATGTAGAGGAAAAACAAAAAAAATGTCGGAAAAAGATCAAACTGTACAATTTACTAACTTATTGATTGATGAAGTTAGAATTATTAAGTCTGTTAACCAAAATTCCTATCTGTGAAATTTTTTTCATCTGTATAATACATAACTTTTGCAGTCTTTTATTAGCTTTTCTTCCATGGAGAAAAATATGTAAACAAAACCCACCAAAATAGCAAGTAGAAAAGAATGCAGATCTTTCCTGTATTGCCATCAGAAATCTGACTTTAGCATGCACAGGCATATAAAAGAGCATGAATAGAGCTAGGCAAGTATGAACAAGCCATCTGTGAATGAGGCAAGAAACTTCAGCTTGTACATGCCTAAAATCCTCAAGACTTTATTACTATCTTAAGTAAAAGATAATACAGGTATGATCACTTGCAGTACAAACACGATTTGTGTTATTGCACACAGGCATTGATATAATCTCAACAAATATTCCTAAATTCCTCAGTTACACTGATTTTATGCAGATGCATGTATCATAATGAGAAAAGGTGAGCCTGTGTTTGTGGGCAGACATTGTCAAACCAGTCTTAATGGTGCAACTCAAATGTTCAACTGGTTATGCCTATGCTTGTTTGTGTCAGCAACTCACTATGAGGAAGGATGGAAATTTAACCTCCTTCGAAAATCATTTTAGAGAGAACTTCATTCTGAATATGCTCTCATACTCACTAGTGAGGGTGTCCACACTATGAAATGACAGAGTCATTGAGAGTGTAGGTGACAAGGCCATTCCACTTGTCTTCAAAGCTTCTCCATACTGTGCTGCAAAGAGAGAGAAAGGACAGTAACAGACATGGACCTCTTTAGGGAAAAAAGGCCAACTTTATTGTACAGACAACCCGTATTTAAAGTGTGTTATGTGGAGCTAGGACAGGACAGTAGTTCATTGGACAACTGGGAAAAACATCCTTGGGACAGTACCTCAGGATGCATTCCACGGGAAAGACACCAGGTGTTAATCTTTATTGTGAATTCCACTCTGTTTTTTACTATGTTATCACTCTGGGAGACTTCTTCCCTAACTGAAGCCATAGTCAGCTTGTCAGCCTGGGAATGGACCTGAAAGTCAGGAGAAATCCAGGCCTGAAAAGAATTTCCAAGCAGTAATTCCCTAGCTCTCTAAAAGTGTGTGTGCCCACACCATACAAGAATTGAAGCTGAAACTACTAGGATGGGATTTGATATACACTCTATGTTTGTTACAGATTGGTTTAGGTTTAACACAAGTAAATACAAGACCTTGGTTTTGTTACTACCTATGATACTAGAGATATAATCAGAATAAAAGGAACCATTAAAAAATCCCTAGTTTTATCACTCGAATAAGTAGTTGTGACAGTATATCCAAGTTAAAGATCAAGTATGGAGTAAGAGCAGTGACAGCTGTATTTTTGAAAACAAAGCATCAATAAAACTGAAAGCAGCAAATTTACATTTTGAAAGCGGAAAGGAGTCAGATTTTGAAACCTAAAGTGGCAGTCTGAAAGCAAACTTTTTGAGAAGTTAAGAAACGTTCTCTACCTTGGTGTTTGATTTCACACAGACGCATTTATACATACTCATCTCAAGAAAATGTGTCTTAATGTTAATTAAGTTTGTCAGACTGAAAGATTGTTCAATCTGGGCTGTGTTAAATTTATGGATCATTAGTCTCTTATCTTTTCATTATGGTCTCCTGAGAGGAACCATCATAAAGTTAAATGAATATAGTAGGAAATCATTACAAGCCTCCTTTCCCCTTCACCCCACCTCCCTCACTGGAGGAAACAGGGTATCAGTGCATTCATTCTATACAACAAATGATAAATATCTTATATGGTTTAAAGTCTCTAAGGATCTGATTTTTTTGTCATTTTTTAAGTGCTGTAATTAATGAGAGAGAAGTAATATATGAATTTTCTCAATCCAATAAATGAAAGTTAACAACCCCAAAGCAAAATTTCACAGCTAAATCTAAAGATTTCTGCATTTTCTACATTTTCTACAACCAAAATTTTTGTGCCTAAAAATACATATTTCAATCTTTAGCCCCAAGCTTATTTTTATGACTAACTGAAAGACCATTCACTACTTCAGAGAAGTGCATGAGTATACCAGTAATAAAGTAACCACAAAATTTGTTTTTTCTACATCATACTGCCAGGAAATAAACCCTAAGAGATCATTCATAGACTAAAATAAGCCCACAGCATTTCTTGTAAATGTTATAATACACAACTTTCATTTGCTCTAGGAAAAGAAGTAGCTTTTTAAAATGCAGAGTTCAATTGTCTTTGGAATCACATTTTCACTCACTAGACTTTTCAGCTTTATTCGTCAGAAATGTTTCTGGGTTTTCTTTGTTTTCTTGCTTTATTTATTGTTTCCATTTTTATTTGTCTTGCCTGCTTTAAAATATATTAAAAATACCTAAAAATAGGACAAAGAAGCATTTCACGCACAAAAAGTTCAGCAGCCTGAATGTTTGTGGCTCTGCATTTTATCTCCTGCAAACAGTTGCCTTCTTGACAAGAGGCATAATTCACTGTAATAAAAGGGTACAAAGTGCAATTGCTAGGAACATGGAGAAGAAAGCAATTAAGTGTTCACAAATGTAATTTGAAAGGTCCATGGCGCACCAAGGTGATCTATAGCTAATACTGAACCAAACAGACACCTTTGACTGTTGAATAAAAGTAATAGTACTTTCTAGTCATAATTTTTTTCTGCTTACCAGATGGGATGGGAGAAAATTCAATTTCACTCATTGTCCCAGAAATTTTAACACTGAGATCAGCAATCATGCAGTACCTAATAAGCTGCCCAATCCTTTTCATGACAATTTGGTGCAGCTTGTGGCAAGATACTGCAATCAGAAGTCATTGCTAAAACAAAACTTGGCAGTCAGCATAATCAGACGTTATCAAAGTCAGTGCCAAGTGTGCTAAGTGGACATATTATTTTTAAAATCTGCCACTGAGGTCTCAGCAATGTTCTTGAAAGGAAATGACAATCGATTACAGAATCAAGTACTTTGGTTGGATGTTGCACTTGATGGTATAAAGATACTCTTATCTTCTTCTTATCTTCTGCAAATGCAGCTGTGGTTAATGACTCACAGGATGTGCAGATAAAGAATCCCCTGACCTGGAGCCATATAAGAGAATACACAGTTAAAAAAAAAAAAAAGATTATAATTCTGAGCCTTCTTGTTTTCATGCCTAGGGAGCCTTACCAATGTAATTTATTTCTGACTTCCTATATAGAACTGAAGTCAGAAAGATTTCAGAGAAGCTGAAATTTTTCAGTCTTATCAGGGTAATGTGTTCCTTCATCATGTGACAATTCTTTGCACTCCTAGGAATTTTTGATACAATCTTTTATTTTAATTGCTTTTAGTATGAGAGAAGAAGCAAAGATCTTTCAACTTCTTCAGTATCAGTATATTTACCAGTATATTTGACTGGCAAAATTCTCTTTTGTACCAGAAATTAGGTTTGAATTTTAATTTACTTAGATAAGTAAGAACTGAAATCTGGTGAATCTTGCTTCTGTACTTTTGGGTGGTACTGTGCCTGTGATCTGGTTATTTGCAACAGATGCATGTACCAATGTACATCAGTGCCTCAAGCCCTTCTGACTTCTGCCTTAAACTACCTTCTACAAAAGTCCACTCAAAGCTGCAAGACATATCACTGAAATGACAGAGCAACAGCCACACAAATTAAATAAATCTTCAACAATATTTTGCCCACACTGAGTTGAATAATATCAGGAACTGTCTGAATAGGCTTTTGCAGTCAGGAGATTTAGTCTTAGTATCCCCCTTTTATAGTTTTACTTTAGTACCCAGCTCTTTAGAGCTTGTAAGCATGGTGCAAAAATAGCAAAGTATCTAATGTCTCACGTACTTGAGTCTTTCACAAAACTACAAAGCAGCAAAGACTGATGAATCCAGGAAAGGAGAACATCAGCATGATCTAGGAAATCTCTGTAAATATGAAAGTGATGTTACTAACTCCTGATGCAGCTTATCTGCTGCTCCAGCTGCAGGGATGTGAAAGGGAGCACTATTTTCCTTCCCTCCTCTCTTGAGCTGGTAGCTGGTTTATTTAGTTCATATCTGCTTCACCTAACGTAGGGGTGGGATTGAGCAGAAAGCAAGGAAAAGTGTAAAGGGACATAGACCATCTACACAAATGTCTACCTTACTTAAATCATCTACACCAAATGTCTATCTTAGTTCACTCCCTAGACCTCTCACTTGGGACGACTGGGCTCTTATTTCTGATTACCCCAGAAAGATGATGAAAGGACCTAGACAGAACCCCTAGCCCCTTGGCACAAAGACTGGTGAATTTTTTTTTTAGAGACATCAAATTTTAAAAATTAATTGAAGGAACATACTTGAATAAGTTTCAAGATAACCTCTAGTTTCACAGGTTCACAGTTTTGTGAAGGATACTCATTGGTCAAGGAAAACTTGCAAATGAGGATAAGGTCCAAATCTCCTACTCAAATGATATCTCTGAAAAAATTGTCAAACTGGAAGGCACTTCTACTTGCTCAGTATACCCTTCCTTAATAAAGACACAACAACTCTTTAGTGGTCTATTTTTAATTGTATTTAATTTTTAATTAACATAGAAATTCTCCTCTCTGTGAGGAGAGGCCTTGGCTGGCCTTGCTCTAACTCACCCACCATAGGGAACAGCTGAGCCCTGCAGCCAAGGAGCTGGCACCTCTGGGAAAGCATAGTTAAGAAAAGACAGAAAAACCTCTCAACCAAACTCTTTCAGAGAAGGGAAAAGGGGACCAAAAAAAGTAAAAAAAAATAGCTGCAAGGTCAGAAGAGAAAGAAGATGAGGAGGAGGCAGCAGAGCAGAAGCTGGAGCAGGAATTCACACTGCAACGCTCTGCAGTGGGGTAAATGTGAGAAGCAATGAGCAGCAGCAGCAAGCGCCTGCTGTGGGCTAATGCTAGCCCTCCCCATTCTCCTTGTGCCACTTCTGCTGGGAGTGGAGGAGTCTGCGTTCAGCAGGGCTGAGAGGTAGGAAAGCCCACGAGATTTTTCATCCTGTTTCCACCCCCTGTCCCACAGAGGAAGGAGAATGAGTGTCAATATCCTGGTGGGCATTTGGTTGATATTCAGGTAATAACCACAACAGAACAGGTGGATCAACAGAAGAGGTGGAAACTGTCAAAGAATACAAAACACCCATCTGGTAATCATAAATATCTGACTGTGTGCCTCGGGATGAAACTTAGCTGCGCTTCCCAAGAGACAGGAAACATTTAAATCAGGTTTGTATATTTGTAAAAGCATGACAATCATATATACTCATTTTTTACTTTTTGTTGGTAGCATAACGTCAGAAAGCGAAGTAAGAAAATCCACTGAAATAATAAATTCTTTGAAAATTTAACTCAGTTTGAAGGGAGCAACAACACCCTGTATGCAAGTCAATAGCTAAAAACAGTCACTGAAAAATTATGTTGGGAACCTGGTTGTACTGAAGCAACTCCTTTGCACACATTGGAGGGTAAATGAACAGGGTCATATACGCCTATTGTTAGAGTGATAAATGCTACAAGAGTACAGAGCAGAAGGTATTAAATTTCCTTGGAGGACAGAGTGCAGCTTTAGACTAAGGTTGTCAAATTATGATTACATATAAATTATAGTGGCAACAAGGGAAGGACTAAGTCTGCTGAGCTGAGATTAGCAACAAAAAAATCCTATTAAATGTGTGCATATGATGAGAATTTAATGACTGCATAAGTCTTCTAAAGTTTCTAAGATATTCCTTACAAATAGCCAGATGATTTTCAGGGTTAGATTCAGGCAGATTATAAATCTAAGATCAATATAATTCACACCACTTATGATTGCCTAACATTGGTTAGGTACATTTATACTGAAAATGAAACTTTCATTTGAGTCTCTGGGGAAAAAACTGTGTTATGAATCAAGTCTAAACTTACATTAAGAGAGACAAGATGTTGCAGCTTTATAGCCATTATTTTCTTAGCACACTGCTCATTTCAGTGATACTAGGAACTAGTTTAATTTAAAGGAAAAAAAGCAGACCCACGTAAACCTATGCCTAACTCACATAAACACTGATGTGTTGGATTTTAAAGCATAGCAAGTTCAAAAGAAATTCTTCTAGATGTAGTTTCAAATTAAAAACTCTGTCCAAATTTCTTTTAGAAGGTGACTACACACATTACAAGAATCATAAATCAGCATACTATTACCAATGCAAAGGGCACTTTCAACTGAGTGACAGGTTGTTCTATCCAGGGACAATGACAAAGAGCCACAGAAGAGTATTAGGCAGGAGGCAAAAATGGATCTTGATCTAAGGAGTCTAGACGTTAACATTTTCTGTACAGTAGGACTGTATTGTACTTGAAGAAAGCTTTCGACCCTTCTTCTGTACTTGATTATTTTTATCATTAAAAAGAGAAAAATACTGGTGCCAGGAAACATAAGCAGGATTCCTAGAAGTAGAGCCATGTACAACATAATTGAAATCAGTGGGTGAGCCATTCTTTTTCTTACTATTTACTTGATTTGATTTTTATATATTCATTTATTAGGAAAGTATTGACTTGGAAAGGGGACCCCAGGGCAACAAGGTCTGGAATAGCAACACAAGGTTCACCAGAAATACAAGTCTTCATGGTTTGGTAGATGTTTATATCTACGAAAAATGTATTTAAAATTAAATCCTTCTAATAAGAAAATTACCTACTAACCAAAAATACATCTGTCTTTCAACATGTGCACACTTACTACATGTCTGTAAAACAAAAAAAACCTTAAAAAGGTATATGACCTCTGTTTTAATACTAGTAACAAAAATATACTTGCCATGTATTAAATTATCATGTGTCCTGATTCCAGCCCGGACAGGGCTAATTTTTGCAGTAGTCAGTAGCAGCATGGCTAGGACCCAGACATTATCCTGTACCACCTGACATCACTGCTGGTGGTGAGGGAAGGAGTCCTTTCTGGTCGAGTAGCAGGAAGTGAACAGTCAGGTGTTCTCAGGCTCCACGTGGTGAGCGTTCACTTCTGAATTGTTTGTCTCCTTTGTACACTGTTTTATTAATATTGTTGCTGTTACTGTTCATTTTCTTATATCATTGCTGTTTCCAGCAAATTGTTTTTGTCTCAACCCATGGTTTTTTACCTCGTGTGCCTTCAATTCTCCTCTCCATCCCATGGAAGGGGGAGAGGAAGAAGGATGGGAGAGTGAGTGAGCAACACATCATTTGGAGTGCTTCAGTGGGAACATTAACTTGGAGAATACCTAAACCATCTCTGGATAAGATAATTCACTGTTATAAACCAGTAAAATATTTTTTTCCTTAATTGAAATTTTATGCAATCTTAGAAAGAATAATTATTAATTCCATGCAGTTGTGTCCCGTTGATAAATATGTTATCACTTTTCATCTCATCTAACTTTCTTCTTACCAGTTCCACAGTCAAAAAGATTGAAATTGCTGAAGTTATAGCCCATCTCCCAGAAATCATTAGCAACAGAACCACTGACTTATTGTTGCACCTTCTGTTCAAAATGAAACAAAATTGAATAAAAGGAGGAACTTATTGCAGGACAAATTTCAGCCTAGGCATAATCCCTGCAAACCGTAAAACAAAAATATGCCTTTGAAATTCTGGAAGAAGGGCATTAGTATTTTAAGCAGGATGCATGCTCAAACGTTCTAAGACAGTATCCCATCATATATTAAAAAACATGATATTAATATTTTTTAAATAACAACAAAAGATCTTTTCATTTAAGAAAAATCAAGGACTGGATAAAGTTCTAGTATTAAAAAAACAATTATTAAGATTAATTCTGTAGGATTGGGGAATTTTTTTTTCATTTTCTAGTTTTGCATTTTCTAGTGACTATGTACTCTTCATCTCATGATATCCTTTAAATGGATGTCAAGATGAATCTTTTTACCATTCTTTTCTCTCTCACAAACATTATTATTACCAGCATTCACTGAAATGACACCTATTATGAAGTCCACCTAGTTATATACACAACTCCAAATTTGGCCTTATGCTTTGCCAACTGAAAATCCTCAATAGACAAAGTATTTTGAATCACTGCAAAAGTGCTCTCTCATCTGCGCTCTGAAAACCTCCTACCTCTCCTCTTTCCTTCAGATTAAGAGCGACCTCTTTTTTTCATCATCTCTGGCTGGAATGAAAATGCAGAGGGTTAAATTTCAAAAGGCCTCCTATTGCAAACTTTTTGAGATTCAGCCATGAGTATTTTCCAGTTATTCAGTGTGAAATAGTGGTAGGTCCTAAGTGGGTTCTTTTATATTGTGATTTAAGTGGAAGGTTCCAAAAAAGAAAACAGATAATAATGTAAGGATATATAAGGATATATGTAGACTTGACCTGAAGAAAAGACCAAGCAGAAAAAAAATGAAACTCTGAACAAACAAAAATGACAAGCTCAGATATGTTTTTTTCCTTCAAGCCAAATGTGACATGCAGTAACTAAAGCTTAGCAAAATCTCAGTGCCTATGCTGATTAGACAACAACCTTTTTTATTCACACTACAGGCAGTGCCCATTCTCAGCTCTTTTTGCAAAATATGCATATTCAGGGTTTTTGAAAAATGTGGTTTCATGTTGCAATGGCAAGTTTCTTTTTTGTTCCTGTTCTGGAGTATGACAATAATCTCTGCTAAATCTGAAAGATCAGAGAAAATAAGAATTAAGACCTTAATTGGCCTTAAGAAATTAAGGCAAGAAATGTGGCAGAAAACACCTGGCTACGTGTCACATATAAAACAGTAAGATTCACACATACAAACCTGTATTTCCAAATTATTAGAAAATAACCCAGGATTTGGCTTTATGTGTCAAACAGAGCAATATTCCTGCAGGGAATCAATCCTGCCTCTGCTACATAAGGTTTGGCCTCACTGAATCTCTGCATACCCTGTTTCTTCCCCCAGTATCTGACACCCTCTGCCCAGCCCAGCCCACCTTACCCCAGTCCACAGTTGCACACTATCAGTGATATTTGTTTCAGCCTTCAGATCATGTGCCTCTTCACCACAGATCAGTAACACACATCATGCATTGCAAGCGATTTTGTGGCATTTGCTGTGTGTTCAAGACATTTCTCGGTTTATTCTCTATAGTTTAGTTGGAACCATGACTGCAAGGACACAATCAATGCAAAATCAGCACAACAATGGTAAAATGTGCACTAATTGGGTATTTAGCTTGCTTTCTATTTTCAAAGGGAACATTTCCTACAATTTCCTACCAATTTTTTCCAACTTCAACCACCCAGAAGAGAGAAATAAATCTGTCAGATACAGCCTGGTGGTTCCTTCATTTTGAGACAGAGGGTCAGAGGTGTGAGGGCTCTGTGCAGTCCTTTTATATCATTCATGTAGGAAAGTATCTCATATGCAGCAGCTTTGGTATGGGATCAGAAAAAGGGCCTTGGGAAACAGAATTATTTAGATTCACTGGCCCATACTTATATCTGTAAGAGTTTGATCCACAACACATTCATACCGGAAGAGAGTCTGTTTTGTCACACAACTGACTCATAATATCAGGTGTTGGGCTATAGGTTATTCTCATATACTCTGAAAACGGGGTAATTTCAAGCTTGTAATGTACTGGGACTAATTAATTGACTAATTAATAGCTGAAACAGAAGCTACCAAATGACACTTAAAATTGGTTCTAAAACAAATATATAACAAAGGAAATTAGCAGCTCAAGTGAAAGAAGAAGCAACTTCAATTGATTTCAGGAATGTTCAAAACTATAACTAATGATTTTTAGGCTATTATGGGAAAATTATTTTTGTAGGTTTATCTTTAATTGACATCCCTGAGAAAGTTTCAGCATATACCTACTTAATTTGTAATTAAATTTTGGGCTTAAACCAAATCTCCTAGAAACATGAGAGATGTTGGACAAAGTTTTTCTCAGCAGTAATGTAAATAAAAGTGTTTACACAGTAAAAAGTGCCAATTTTGAACATGAGGGCAAAGTATCGTATAAGGCAATATTCGAACCCTTCACAAAAAAAACATTCATCCACAGTGGCTGCTTGCTTTGGGCAGCAGTAGATTCTCAATCTCACTTCCTAAAACAGAATTTGTATTGCCTGATTTATTTTATAAACTTTTTCCAGCTTGTGAAACCAAGAAAGAATTCAGATATTCATAATTCCTTAAGGAATTTATGATTAATTATAAATATATATTAATTCAGCTCCACAGAGCCATTAAAAAAATCCATATGGGCGTTTATAAAAGAAAAAAGAAACGACAACTGAAGACAAATTCAGACCAGACAGGTATGCATTTTTGCACTAGAGGGTCCAGTAAAAATAAAGAAAAGTTTCCCTCACATTTTTAATTCCTTGGAAAGTTGCTAAATGGTACAAGACATCAGCCTACACAAGATATTTCCCTGACCTTTCTTTTCATCTCTGAGCCTTGGAACTTGTAGTTAAAACAAAAAGGCAGACAAGGACAAAAAAAAATAAAAAGACAGAAATGTATGTACAGATATGGCTCCACAAATGAGAATATTAGGAATAAACTTACACTGTTCCCCCAGAAATGCTGTTACTTTGATGTCAGAGCCCCTGCTGTGACGGAGGTCTTCCTTGAAATGCTTAAAGTGATGTGGTTTTATACATCTTTGTAACAAAGGTCTTCTTGAGAAATGAGAGAAGTTGAAAGCTGATGTTGGAGGTAATTTGGCAGGCAACCAGCTGGACTGTGCATCCAGGCACTTGTACCAAAAAGGCACCAGCCACAGGTGACAAAAGGGCCAAACTGTTTATTTTGGCATCAGTATCAGCTTTCACTGGCCTCTGGTTCCAGAAGGTACAACTGACTTTCTTTGTTTTGCATTGTTCTGTAAAGGAAAAGTGATTCTGGATGTCAGTACTGACTACTCTAATATTACATATTAGCAGTAGGGGCTAGACTGTTTTGGTTAACAGCTGAAAACATTATTTTTTCAATTAGTCACTTGACTATGCTCTAGCAAAAATGACTTGACAAACCTTATTCAAGCAGTTCATCGTGCAGTTCATGAGAGTAGTCAAGTGCTTAAAATTAAGCATGACCTTTGTTGAACCAGGGCCTTACTTAAGGTTGATTAAGTAGATGCAAAAACAAGCAATTTTTCAGCACTATTCATTAAAACCCCACTTCCTAAAAGATGTTCATTGATAAAGATGGAGGGGAAAAATCCTGTGGTATAGCAGAGCACAAAAGAAAGCTACCAGACAGGTGGGTGCAAGTTGGGAGAGTATGTATAAAAGAAGGCTTCTGCATGAACTACATATAAGGCAAACTCAAAACCTCCAAATAATATTTTAAGAACTTTAATCTTGAATGCAAGATCATCATAGTTACCTGCAAATAATATCTGAGGGACTTCTCACTGAAAATACTAAATCATAAACGTGCTATTAGATTATTTATATTTATAATGTTCTTTATTTGCAGGAGTCAAATCCTTTCAGTCCCTTATTTAATTTAACAGTTAAGAAAGGAATAAGGCTGGTATTTATGAGCAAGACTGATAATTGATGAGTTTGTTGGCAAATGCACAAGGTAGTTAGGTTTCACATAGTACAAACCTGAATTGAGATATATAATTTAGAGGAGATATTCCCTAGAAATAATGTTTTCATTTTCTGAATAGTTGTCTTTTTCACTGCCTATCAATATAATGTGTTATTATTAATCTTCATAATATCTAAGTTTCTTAGTTTTTTGTTATCTTTCAATAACATACTATTATACATTGCTGCTATACTTTTCATTTTCTCACAACTTGCTTTTATATGTTGTTTGGCATTATCTTTTAAAATCTTAGTATAATGAATGCATCTTTTATAATTTTAATAATGCCAACTCTTGAAAATAAAATATTCTCAGGTGTTTTGAAATTGCATATACCAAAAGTGGTGCAGAACACTCAGAGGCAGATCACAGCTACTCATGTAAATATAGCATCTAGATGTTGGTGCCTAGTAAAGTTTCTGATTATGGTGAGCACATATGTATTGCACTCAGATACTTAAAAGAGCATCATATCTCTTAGACAATCTGTTTAATTTTGGTTTTCTATATATATATTTAGGTAATTGATTTTTCATTTTTAGGCTTTACAAACTATTAAAATGGCATAAAGAGGAGGAGATATCCCATGTTCTGAGCACTTGTCAGATTTTAGGAAAACAACTCAAAAGCTAATGTTCAAAGTTATTAGTTTTTTAAATCATATTCTTGCACTATGCTTAGCCAAATCTAATAGAGAAATATTCATCCCTTCGTATACCTGGGATACATTGCAAATGTTATCTTAGTATTGGAGGGGAAAGGACAACTTATTTACATTTTTCAGTGGGTTTAAATGAGAAAAGATGGTTTGTCTTGTTGAGGATTTTATAGTTCTTACTTGTCTCTACATAAAGGTGGATTTGATTGAGGCTGCTCAAGTAATCTCCTTGGAAGGAGAGTAATAGTATTTTACAACCTTGTTGAACTTCAAGCAACTGCATTACTTTCCAACCCAAAGATACCCAATATTGCCAGACAGATTCCAGCCTGCCTAGTTCTTATTTATTTACTATAAAAATGAATATTGAGAACTGGAAGTGGGTTTGGAGAATAAGCAATTTAAGGAGCTCAATAAATTCGCTTTGTACAAGAAATTGAAGCAGTGTCAGGACTCTGAACATAAGCAGAAAAAGAACTCTTCAAACTATGGAAGGAAAATACAGTAGAATTACTAGACTTAGAAGCAGGAAACCTTAGGCTCAGTGATTTAAAAAATATTGAAAAGTGTGGATACATGGCCTGGGAAAGTGTGAAAACAGGAAAGTTTTCCCATGGACTGTTTGAGAAGTACAGGCTTTCTCATCAGCTTGGAGAAAAACAGAAGGGAGAGAATCTCAAACAAAGATGCACCTGTTATTATTTACAGAATGTATACCATGAGAAACTGTATGGTTTATGGTAAGAACATCTTACAGGAGGTGTTGCTGGCCCTGACCAATGGGCTGTGTTTTGTTCTCGAGTTAGTGTCCTGAGTGTATTTAAGCAGTGTATTGTTACAATAAATGGTCTCCTTCCCATCCTGAAGGCTGACCATGTTGCTGTGTAATTTATTACTGCCATTCCGAGGGTTAATCCCTTAACTAACAGCAACAGAAAAGTAAATTAATTATTGATACTTCTTGAAAAACATGGTAACATATCTATCACTGAATCTTTAAATCAGGATTAGAAAACTTTGTAGTATAAGCATACATTCAATTGCCTCTTGAAATTATTTGGAAATGTAGCCATTGATATAAAAGGTCAATTATTATTTTTGTATGTTTCCAGCTGTATCTCAAAAAAGTCACAAGCCAGCTCTGAAGTTGTAAGGAGTAAAGCCTATGAAAGACAGCAAATGGCAGAACAAGGGCAAGAGTCCAGGCCAACCTGACCACTGCTCTTTTGGGGGGAAAATACTATACCATTCTGCTTCTTTCCTCTCTTGCTTTCCTGACTGTTGAATAATTTCATGCTTCCTAAAGACTTGCTGTTGGTACTGCATGAGAAGCCTGACTGAAGAATTCTGTCTAACCCTTTATCTGCATTTCTTTTTTGCTAAAGATTTACTCAGCAGCCTGTAGTTTAACCTGGAAAAATACTGACAAGAACCTTGCTCTCCCGGATCTTTCTTCCCTTTGGATTATAAGCAAGGTCTCACTAATTAACAAAATTCTACAGCTGAAATAGAGAACATGATGAAGAATGAGAGACCTGTCCCTGTGGGTTGACATGGCTACCTCATAGGGGAGTCAGGAATTTCCAACATCAGACTATTTTCCCAATCAATAATATACCAAGTGTGTTTCTCTTGTCAGACAAATATTGATCCAGTTGTGTATGATTTTAAAGATCTGAGCCTTTCTGCTTCATGGACTGAAGTCACAGCGTATGTGTTCAAATTTCTTTCTTTTCTCCCATGAACAAAAAATAGATGTCTAAACTCACTGGTAAATCCATTAGTTCTAGTCCCTTAATTGCAACACACCTTTATTTGTACATTCCTTTTTGATTAATACCTTAAGAGCTCAGATTAAGTGTTACCTAAACCATATTAATGAGTGCTGATTTCATAGGGAAACAATGGGAAAAGCAGGAGAAGCACCAAGCATGATTCTGGTCATTTTTCATCCATGTTCAGTGATGGCCTTGTTGACATCACAATTAATCATTTCATTCTTCAGTGAAAGTATCAATAAAGTCTCAAGAGTATGCCTCATTATACAGACCTCAGTACATGCACACCTAATCACACACTTAATTGTAATTGTTAGAACATTTTAGAACATTGAAATTTTATGAAAGTGCTTAGACGGAAAGGAGCTAATAAACTCACATGCAGTGGAAATGTAAGAAAATTGTATATTTATATATACCATAACTTTAAAATATTCAGAAATACATTTATATTCTATAATTCACCTTTGTACATCACTTTTTATGTCCATTATATGTATAGATGTTATGAAGTTGTTATTTTATATACATCTTGGCATTACTTTAATATGTCTTTATTAATTGGTTGGGCTACTACAAAGTTGTAGTAGCCTAATTGTGAGGTACTTCAACTTAAAAAAAAACCTTTATCATCTTGCAGAAAATTTTCTAGATACTTGGAGAAGGTAGTAGATTTTTCAGGTGGAAGCAATGACATTCAATTCTATTCCAGTGAAGTTATTTGCTCATAATATTTTCAAAAAATCTGATTTTTATGACCTCTGCCCTAGAACTACAGTATTACATAACTGATTTACAGGAATAAGTTTTATTGATGAATAAATTAAAGCATGAGATTTTAAAGAGTTCGGCATTGTCCTGGACATTATATATGAACAGAAAAGCAACTGGGGGGGGGGATGGAAAAACAGCCTTTTAGGTCTTTTTTTCTCTCTGGAAGGCATGGGGACCACAGTACTGTGGAATTCATTGCAGCAGAAAAGGACTCTGGTCATCAGAGATGTTTCTGGATTCAAGAGCACCCTTTCAGAACTCCCTGCTTCAGCACCCCCTAATTGCTCTGAATGGATTTAAATTAGTCATTCCTTTCATGAGAATATTAGATCCTCTTGTAATATTTGCATACTTAAGGATAAGCCAGCTCTGAAGTAATTTTTGACTGAAATTACTTGAAAACAAGTAATTATTTTGGGCAGGAAAATGGTTTAGATGAAGAAAAAACACTTCTAGAATTCTTTTGAAACATAATTTTTTCTATTTTTAATTGATTGGATGAAATCTATTTTTATGAGGAAGAAAAATCAGGTTAAAACACCCAACAAGCTCTGCATAATATTTAGTTCTGTTACTATGAGAATTTTATTTTATAAAATGCTGAGCCAAAATTTTAGAAATGTGGAAGGAAATTTTGAATCCAGGACATGTAAGAGGTTGGCCAAAATAGAATTGCCTTAGAGGATGTGCCCCCTCTTTCTTGCAACTGCCTGTCTTCCCTTTTTAAAGAATGACAAAATAGCAGTTTTCACAGAATAAACTTTATACTTAAATATGTAAGATTTCAGACTTATAGTTGAGACTTTTAATAAACTGAATTACAACAACACAGAAGATTGTCACAGCATTACTTTATCAAATGCATAGTGCATGATCTGCTTATGACTAGCTACAGTTAACCTCTAGTGGAGTTCCATTATATCTAATTTGACCAGAGATACACTGTATCACAAAATAATTTAAGGCTAGAAAAAATAACTAGAACCATATCATAATTCCAAAATCTGCTGAAGCTATAATACAACAAAAAGCAATATTTTTTGTACAATACAAGTTACTCAATACACCAAAACTATGAATTAGATAAGAAGCAAATCTAAAGTATACAAAGTTCAGACATTATACGAACCACAATATCTTTAATTTGTCCTCAAAGACGGTTGTGGAAGCTTATGAAACATTCTTTTTTTTTTTTCCTTTTTTCAGGGGTGGATTTGAGTTTTTTCAATTTCTACATACAACCGTGATCACACTGATATTAAATTTTCTGCCATCCATTACATCTCAACCCTGTGGCCAAATATACCCTTTGAACATATATGTGCAAGACCTACTGCCAGCTACCTGAAATCTCAGTAATTATAGAGGTTCTAGTGAAATGTCCCTCTACATTCAGGTTGTTTCTTGTATAAATAACAGTAGACACTGTGAACAAATCACTAGCAGCACTTCTTGCATAAATTCCAGGTAGTTAATCAGATTCACTAAATGTTCTTCATGAGTTATTCAGAGAACATATTGTAATCTTTACACTGATTATCATAAAATTTTCCAGCCATTTTCTTTTCAATGAAATAAATTTAGTTCATCAATACCTAGGACAAATACCAAAGGCATTTGCAAATGTCATTTAATTGATGTTCACAAGGGAAGCAAAACCAGAGCTAACTAATGCCATTAAATAAGCATAAATGAAAGACAGGCGTGGAATATTGGGAGTTCTCCAGGTTTAATCAGAAACTTCCTGAGATTTTATAAAGTCAGCTGATTAGGCTGACAGTCACCACCTTCATAGGTAAGTGACTGCTCTCAGTAAAGTGTCCTAGACAAACTAAATAAAAAAAACCTGACCATTCCACACACCCAAGTCTTGTTTATATATGGCACGACATTTGCCTAAGAAGTTTTGAAGATAGTGAGATATGTTCTGAGAAGCACAGATGTAATGGGCATGGTTGGGTGAAACAGAACAGACCTCGTAGTAAAACCAATTGTATAAGTTCAAATTTAAGAAAAGTTGGGCAGAACTGTAGAAATTAATGCAATTCACCACTGAACAATCTGCCAAGGGAAGGGATTTTTTCCTCACTAGAAACACTAAACTTAAGATAAAATATGCTTCTAAAATGTGTACCGTATTTCAACATATTTCTTCAACTTAGGGAGAATACCAGGCAAAATTGTCTTTCTGGTGTGGCATAGACTGCAGTGACCACAACAGCTCCTTCTGGCCTTGGAATCTATTGCCAATGAGTTACAGTATCTCAACTGGAAGCAACTTGGCCTCCTTGAAACTAGTCCTCAACATAGCCATACTCACTCCCCAGAGGTATATGTATCAAAAAGATTTTAACTGAATGCAGTGACATCATGTTCTCAGGGTCAGACTTTCTCTGTTGGGCACAATCCTCCAGGAGCTAATTGCACAAAGGGGTATTGAGGGCAGGAAAAAATGTTCCCTACAGTATCTCCAGCTCTCTCTGGGCTTCTCCTTTGTTACCAGTGCACAGTAGGAAGACTAATGTCTGTTTCCATAAACTCAGTCACCCTGTCCGGAGACATCCTAAGTAAAATTCACAAAGAACATAAAAGAATATGATTTATTTCCCCATATTTATTTTCCTAGAAATTGCAACATGAATTTCACTAAACAGATCCCTCAACAAAATACCCTCTAGGAGAATCTGAGAAAAGTGGTAGACATGACAAAACAAACTCTGATTGAAAATAAGAGAAATCTACTCAGTCAAAGCTTAACCAATCAAACTGAAGTAATTGGAAGTATTCCAATGCATATCATAAATCCCAATATTCAGAAAAAATGGAAGGAAATTAACTTAAAACATAACAAGAAATTTTTGGTCTATTTTCTTTTCTACTTTCAGAATCATTGTTCATTCCAAATCTGGCTTCACAAGCACAAAATAAGCATGAAAGAAAATTGTCACCCACAATAAACTATATTCCAAACTGTGCTACTTTCAACATAAATTTACCTAAATTAGCATCCAACAACACAATGCTATACTCTTGATGATCTTATGCCAAAGTAAAGTTAATTCTTTTCTATTCTAAGAAAAAACAAATATATCTCCAGCCACTATCCTGACTATTAACATCTATATCTCTTTATTGATGCAGCATTAAGGTAGTCTGCAAATTATACTCTGTCCTCATACAGAAATTGGTATTTCTTACCAGGATGTGAAAACCTTTAATATCTGTATACAGACAAGCTTCATTTGCAATACTTAAAAAATTTACTTGGCTGTTTTCTTTTAACTTTAGGACTTCATTCTTAATCAAGACAGTAGATCAGAAATTTGCTAGAAAGCTCTTCAGACTCTTACAGATTAGATTAATGTTCCTGAATAAGTGTTCCAAGAATGCTTTCTGATTTCACTATTTTTCTTTTAATCTTCAAGTACTGTCTGATAATCAGAAAATGAAACTAAAAGTTCTCAATAATAAGTTTGAGCAATAATATATTTTCTGCTTTAAAATGTCCACAGCCCAGATTCTGGGGAAAATGTACTTCATTAATATCTTTTTTGTTCAGTATGAAGTTTGATATATTCAGAATTAGAAAAGGATTCCTCACTTGTGATTGTCTATTTATATAAATTAACAAATCTAAATTAATTATGTACAAATTCATATACATTGAAATTCTGCATCTGCAATATTTATACTACCAATTCAGTTCAGCCTCTTTTTTGTAGCAATTGTACATAAAGGAGAATTTAGTACAGTCAGAACAAAAGTGGTAATTGGAAAACAGCTGTTTCTTGCGGTATTTTCCCAGATATATAAAACAATAACTTATATTTTTCCTATATGGGGACCACATCTGTTTTCACACAAGGCCACTTTCTTGTTAGAACAGGAATTTTTTATAATATATTTGCAATTTTAAGTGCTGGTTTTATGAATTCATTTTTAGTTTTAAAGCAGGATTGGTTTTGTTCTAAATCAAGTCAGTTAGCTATTAATAATGGCATAAGAGAAAAAGGTCTTACTTTTGTAAACAAAAGGAAAACATAATTATTATTTTGAAAGTTAAATGGAACAAAATTAATAATTAGGATCTAAAAACAGATAGGAAAATAAAAAGAATAGATGCAAATATTTAAAATAAAAGTTAGAACTGTACCAACAAGCACCATGGTCCAGTTAACACCAGTTCAGCTGGTCATAAGTACCTAAAAATCCCTATTTTTAAGCTTTTTAATAACTATTACTGAAGACAAATGCTTCTTCTCTGCTCCCTGGTGAGCCTAACTGCTTTACCTATTCTGTAGTCTATAGCCACTTTATACTTCACTTTTATAGTAAATACATAAACACTAAACAATATCAAGTAGGAAAGGACTTGACAATAGTTAAAATTCTGATTTTCTGTCTATAGGCCCATCTAAAATTAAAGACTTGACTTTTTTTTCAGTTACTGTGGCTTCCAAAAAGAGATCTGCTGCTTTTATGTCAACTGTACCTCAATTCATTACTTATGCCTGAAATATGATACGTTAATATATCTGCATGGCTTCACAGCACAAATATAACAAATAGCATAGCTGAAATTTCTGTGGCAAATCACAAGAAAATATTTTGCACAGCACATTTATATCTACACTGCTAGATCTGCAAAACCACCAGAGACAACTTACAAGTGATTTACTACCACTGAGCTAAGCCTCCCTTCACTCCTGCTTTTGCTCTTCTATGTCCCTCTTGGAAGTACATTTTACTGCAGTATGTGCCACTGGATGATGGATCACTGGACACTGAGTATATATTTATCATTTCAAGCTGATTTTAAAAAATAACTGAATAAAATAAAAACAACATGTCTCCTTGAATTTCTTTGCTACAGAAAAATACTATTCTATCCTTCAAAAAGTGTATATATAGAAAGAAATTTAAAGATACATTTTCCAGGGTGAGCATTCAACCACTTGTCACTTGTGCATTAGAGTGTGCTTTTACTAGGCAGCTTTGATGAACAAAAAGGAGTTTACAGCAAGATCAGCCCATATAACAGCAGCCATGTGGAAAGCATTCAGCTACATAAAGCGAACAAAAAAAATAATCAAAGGATTTTTAAGGAGTAAGGCTTATAGGTAAACTGATTTGATTCCTTGAAAATCCTAGCTATTTTCAAGATGATTTTTCCTTGCTCAAATGACAGAAATCTTCATGCTGAAAACAACAACACATGAGGCAGGACTAATTACTAGAGAATATACTATTCTTACTAACCCATACTATCAAGAAGACTAGAATGGCTGAGTCTCAGTTTCTCTAGCTTTTATGGGTCACAATCTATTTTCTTCCTGTTATCCATACATTTTTAAAGAATATAACATGAATGTATTTCGGTCCCAAAGAAGAAGGATAGTTTTTTGACCAGAAAGGCTATGAAAACTTGCATATCATGATCAAGGCAGTGTAAGGATTCAGCTGAGACTTCCAGCACCACCAGGCCTTTTGCAGAAGGAGAGCTGGGAACAGAAAATCCTGCACAAATCTGATCATTTTCTATCTGAAAGTCAGATATTGCTGTTTACTGTGAAGGTAGCCAAGCACTGACACAGGCTGCCCAGAGAGGCTGTAGTCTCAGACACTGAGGCATTCAAAAGATGTCTGAATATAGTTGTGGAAAACTGGCTACAGCTGGCCATTCTTGATTGGAGGGTTGGGATAAATGAGTTCCAGAGGTCCAACCAGCCTCAACCAGTCTCTCTCCTGTGGTTTTGTGACATCTGTATTCAACTGACACCGACTTTGCACATGGACTAGGTACTGTAAAACTTTGTACCTGTCAAATCTATCTTTTCTGCATTGATAAAGGAAAAAGACTATATTAGGAATATAATCTAGCTGTCACTTTTTATGTGATCTCAATATATTCCTTTTCTATATTCACTATGCCATTTAAAATATGTAAACATGCCATGAATATATCACAGTATAAACACAATCAGAGGCTCATTTCAATACCATTCAGCAGCAGAGCTCCCAAATCTTTGCCTGGTCCACTAAGCTCAGACACCATTATATGAGTTAGAGCCTGTTCTGTCCCTCCTATTAAATCTTGCTTCACAGAAGCACATTAGAAAAAACTGCTGGCATCTCAGATATGCATATGATGTTATATCAAGGTGAAGGCTTTTTTATGCCTTCAAACTGCCAACAGAAATATTTACCACCAAGGATAAATCCCATAATAGGCTGCATTGCTTAAAGACCTGCAACAACCATTTACTTGTAGTATCAAAACTTTCCAGGCAGGCTTAGTCAACTATTATTCTGCCCACTGATATATCACTAGAAGTACAATCTGGTGTTATTTTTCTTTAAAGAAGTGATATTTAGGAACAACAGCATGCACATTATATTTTATTTTATTTTTACATACATTCTAATGCACAAAAACCTTGCAGTTAACTATCATTATGATACCTGTTGGCCATATTTTTCTTTTAACTGATGTTCACTAAGCACTTCTCAATGATTTTTCATGGTTTACAGAACATGTCTGAACTTAGCTGAGAAATTATTTCAAAAGTAGGCTTCTGCTGGGAATGTCAATGAGGTAAGGACATTTTTGACATATTATCTGCATTACTGAGCTTTATTTGATTTGCAAGATTAAAAGAGTTTGAGTTGAAAAAAGCAGTGAGCTGCACCTTAATGGAACAATAGTCTGACATCAAAGATATATGTGATTTGAAAGGCTGAGTGGCAGCTGCAACAAGGAGATTATAAAATCAGAATCCAGGCTTCAATAGTGCACTCCAAGTCTTGGTGTGGAACACAAACCTGCAGTTCAGTTCAGGAATAATTTTAGTACATCAAACGTGAGCTAGGCTGACTACTTTCTCACTTCCGTCTTTTTCTGTGATTAGACAATAATCAACATCATACGTGAGTGTCTGAAATATCCATAGAGAATTGTTTTCTCTTCTACACGTGAGAGCTCCATTTTTAGGCTATTTTTAGACTGTCCTCATCATCTGTGAAATGATTCAATGAGGTGAGGACATGGGTGGCAACCCAGATGTAATTTTACTCCTTAGGAAAGGAAAGCCGAGAGAAATAACTTGTGTCAATCCCTGATTCCTATACAGGGGATACATGAACATTTGAACCTACAATTCTCTACTTGGTCTGGTTCCTTGGAATGTATCTGCTGAAGAATGTAAACGTATTTCTTCATCATCTTTTTGTCTTCCTTTTAAAATAAGTGTCTGACCTGGTTTTGACACTGAGATGTAGGATAGGTTTGGCAGCTGTGAGTTTCTCTGATCATGAGGTATACTCCTAAATGTTTGCATGACCAGGATAAGGTCATGCTTTAGCACTTCAGCATTTTCCCGTGACCAGTTAACACTTGATAACAAATGCCAGTTTCACTCTTAGGCACTTAGGTCCCCTTACATAGAGAGCCCTGGCATTTAACTTGGACTCATGAGCTCAGCTGCGTGGCAGGATGACAAAAAGAAATTGAAATGTTCTGTATAAATCCCAAACAGTGGCTTTAAACTCACTGATAATGTAAGAAGTATTCTGAAGTTGGTATAAAAGACCAAAGGTTTTTAAAGCATTTTGAAGGGCAAATCAGGATGCTCTCATATGTGGGCTGCATTGGTGTTGGCAAGATAAGAGGCTTGAGGGAAGGGACTTGGCTACGGACACTCACATTCACCTTCTCTGGTAGCTGTTAGCTTATCCAGAGGGCAGTTTCCCTTTTTAAATGTGTCAGCTCGTATTAAGACAAAAATGCATAATACAGAAGAATAAAAATAATCTTATCTATGACAGGATAGAGAATTGGTGTTTATGCTTCGTTTGGAGCATTGGATCATCCCAGTGATACTGTCATACAGGGACGCAGGAAAATAGAAGCTGCTCATTGTGCCTTTAAGAGTTATTGCATTCTCCTTTCCTCAGTTATATGCCTAATTCAAGGAAGATTTTTCAAGCTCTCCAGAACTGAAAATGTCTATAAATGGCATTCTTATGGAGTGCAATTATGCATGTTTGAAAATAAGATCTTCTGTACCTTTAAAATCCTGGATGTCCAGAGCCAACATCAGTTTTGAAAATCTGAAATACATTTAGAGTGAAGAGGGAGGAGGAAAACAGTGCAAAAAAATTTCAAAGTTTCTGAAATATTATTTCCAACACAAAATTATGTGTATTAGTCTTTTTCTCATTTCACTCCTACTGCAAGTCAAATCTTTATTGCAACATCCTTATAGTGAAATGAGCCTGGCTGTGAAAACAAATTATTTTTAAATTTGAAGCCTTTTGTGTTCATCAGTGGTGTCGATACACACGTAGGTCTGCATGATCAAACAGATGTGACAAATGACACATTGGTATAAAGATGCCAGACAGAATTGTATGTAGGTGTCATCCCATTATAATTCTTCTGTACACACCATTGCTTTACTGAGGATGTTTACTGTACTGAATAAAGAGAATTCCTTTTTTTTCTGTAAGGAGCAATTCCAAACACAGAGCTTTTGTAACAAGTAATTTATCAAAAATCTTGTCTCATAAGCAAATAAAAACCAAGCCCTTGAAAATATTAAAAGCCTAGAAAATAAATTCAGAAGGTAATATAATAGAAATAGGTAAATGTAATTTTTAGAAAAGGAAAATAAATTTTCACTTAATTACTATGTAAGTTTCCTTCCCTGTGGCCTAGTCTTGGTGTATTCCAAGACTCAGTCAGGAGCACCACAAAGATCTTAATGAATCAAACTAAAGTTAGTTAATCTTCTTGACTTGACAATCCTAAAGTTATTCAATTCACTGCTTACTTGTGCACTATCAAACACCTCTCAGAGGCAAAATCCTTTATACGAGATAATAATCTCTTCCTGAGCTAAGCAGCATAAATCATCACAAATTTTTGTTGTTTTCATTTTTTTAATGTGAAATTTATTACGAATAGTGTGATTAATTAAAGACTGATGAAAGTACAGTAACCTGCCATTTACAAATTGTTTTAATGGTCACTAGAATGGGCCACATTGTTTAGAATGTCAATAAATCTGAAAAAATCATGACATTTCTATCACCTGAATGTTCAAAAATACATTCTTAGCCCAAACTATGGGCATTACTACTACTGGAGTCAAAACTCTGATATGAAGATATAGAACATTCAATAATTCACAATGAAATCATTATATAGTAAAATATGTCATGTAGTGTCAAAATAAGTATCTCAGTATCAGTCAGAAACAATATTATTTGGAAAAATTCTCTTTTGGGAAAATATTTCCCCCCCAAAAAAATTTTAACGTTAAATATTAAATCAAATATATAAATTCTTCTATATCTTTTTGCTTTTGACAAAATAATACTTTTATAACAAAAAATGCAGTGAAAATATTTGAGTCGAAATTAGAAATGAGGTATGAATGAAGAAAAGAGCTTTACAAATTGCAATTACTGCAGATTTAGAGGCTAATGAAGCTGTACAAAAGGATAATGAATACTACAACTATTATTGCTGATCCAGCATTTTTGCTTCCAAGACTCATGACCTTGCTCCAAATGCTGAGCATTCCTCCATCTGGTACACAGAGTGATAAGATCACTGTCATCACAACTATTAGATCAATGGTTGTTCCCATGTGCCTGCACTCTAGAGTCTCATACTTTATCATTAGGAGCAATTGATGCAGAATATTATAAACTGCCTATGAAGTACCTAAGAGCATGTATTTTTTGATTTTAGATAATACATCATCAAATCTCTTCACCTTTATCTTCATTTAGCAAAAATTCCCTAAGATAGTTTATCTTCATGCTAATCAGTTTTTAAAGTTCTTTACTAAAAATTGTGCTCTGCTGTGTTACTCATTTCTTGAGTGTTGCATAATTTCCCTACAATTTCTGCTCCCTGAGAATTTCAGTCTTTCAGAAAAATATCAACTCATGTAAAGATTCATTTCTCTCTCGTAAATCAAACTTTTCTTGGATTGCCTATCAATATTCCAGTATGAATAGAAAGAGGACTGTCTGGTATAATGCTGCCTCAAAAGTTGAAATTTGTATCAAATATAAATTCTTTTACATGAGAGATAATATGGTCTGATGGTGTCCTTTCATTCCCCATCAAAATTTTTAAGCCACCAAAAATTTCAACAAAATATGAATACTTTTGGCTGAAGTTGGAATGGGCATTCTCAATATTAAATCCATAATATGCCCCTCTCTGACAGACCAGTGGTTGTTGGGTCATATAATGCTAAGTGCCAGAAAAGTTTTGCAGTTTGGCCTTGAGAGCACATTGCTTATTTGAAAAGGACTGGAGATTCACAATTATAGTGTAGAGCAAGTATCAGATACCTTAAAAAGACAAATTTTAAATATTTTATATTTATATGCTTATGTAAAGAATCATGAACCCCAAAAAATGTTTCACTATGCTAACCATGAAAAATCTCACTTATTCATATCAATATAACAAGCCTTGAAAAAGATTCAGAGATGTGTTCTATCCCAGCAAGACAAAGACATGTGGGAAAACTGTAGCAGATGCATCCTGTGTTACAATGTAAAATAAAACGATGACTAATGAGGGATTTATGTCACTTTTCCACCATTTATGTTATGATAAATCTATTTTATTGACATATACATATGTATAAATCAGTCGTAAGAAAACTCGTGTTTCAGTGCTTAACTAGGTTTCAAAGTTGTAAAAATTTAAGTATTTCAACTCTGCATCAATAATTCTAATGTACAATGGATAAATACGACTTTTCTGTGTCCTGTATCCTTTTTGTTTGTAAGTATTTTATTAACTGCATCATCTTAGAAAAACTAGGCTAACAAAAACTCTGGAAAAGACAAAGAAATAAAGCTGAAACTGGCATTGACAAGTATACCGATGGAAAGAACTAAAGCTTACATAAATATCTCCTGAAATAAATCAATCTAGCTAGGAAAAATAATGGTCTCCTTTTTTTATAAATATAAGTACACATTTAATTTTCCACACTGATCTAATCCTCTCCTCACAGCTCTCATGTGAAAGACACATGGAATTCTGGTGGTACACATCATGCATCTCTTTGTAGTGCAAACTGTTTTCAGGTGCTCAGAAAGCATTTACTGCACAAACTGGTGTATCCAAAAGTTAAAAGGATAAAAATAACTCGTTCTTCTGATTATAGCTTGTTTTGTTATAGACATTTTGATACCAGCATCTCGCAAGTTCTACCAAAGCCTACAAAGGCATTGACACCTGAAAATCTTAGTATATCCTAGATAGGTGCATGTTGACAATGGGCTTAGTAAGCACAGGACAAAACTGCTAGCTTTTCCTGTAATCTCAGATTTACTATCCAAGATATATATCTGGAATGATGCAGGTAAGCCTTTTCAATCACCTTGTTTATTCACAACAGCACATAGCACTTGAGGGGTTTTAACTAATAAAAGTCAAAGACAATTAGCATAATAATTTCTCTGGTCATCGTGACTTAAGGAAAAAAAATCAATAAATAGAGAGGTTGTGTAAAGTGAACCATAACTGAAGAAGCAGGGGGAAAAATCAAAATTGAAACATTTTTCTTCTAGAAATGACAAGCAGAAAAATGACTAAATGAAATTAATAGTTCAGAGAAATTAAATGGGGTTTTGCTAAGTACCCTTTTTCATTAAAGAAGAACACAAGGGAGTTATAACAAAATTGAAAGGCTGAAACATCAGTCTGGTAACAGAAAAACCTTTTCACCCAAAATCAATTAAACTATGGAGTCTCCTACTGCAAGTTATTGCTGATGCTAATAAAACAGCCATGTTTCAGAGGAGGATCAAACCTGTAAAAACATTATAATAATGATATCAGTTACAGTAGAATAAGAAGCTAATCAGAAATTTTGCTAGACGTGTTCTCATACACCAGAGCTCAAAGTGTCCGTCATGAAAATACCCAACCTTTTATAGCTGGAGCTACAAGTTAAATTTCAGCTGTAGGATCTTCTCAAAGATCACAGGCTCCCTCTAATCTTTTAAAGCTCATATATAAGCCTTCCCCCTGTCATCTGGATGTAGTAGCTACAGCTCAGTCCCTATGCACCAGTCTGTTTGCTGGGATAGGAGGAAGTGCTAGACTATAAGGGGGAAGTATTACTTCCAATATCCACTGTCATCTCTTGTTTTCTCTCATATTTTTTTAAACAGGTGATACTTTCCACTCTCAGGAACAGGTTAATAGACCTCTTTTCTGAATCTGCGTGGCAAATTCAGTGTCTGCATCTGTCAGAATCTGCTTTTCTGGCAAACCTTCTGCTCTCTCTGTCCAGACAGAAATAAATTTAGACAAGGTTTTTGTAAGGATGCTGCTGGTTTCCCACATTTTTAAACAGTCCTAAAGCTGCATTTTGACAGCAGAAACATAGCCACTGTGCTGATATACTTGATTCAGTTAATGTCAAAATCCTCAGTACGAAAACACAGCAAGGGACCTGTCATATAAATGCATAAAACTCAATGTTCTGTTGCTATTTGTGATTTAAGTACCACTCATGTCTTGTTTTTGAAAGAAATGTGTAGCAAGAGAAATTCACATGAGAAAATAAAAACCCTTACACTGAAGAGGAAAGACTCAATAATGGTGTAAAATCCTTTCTGTACATAGGATTTATTAATATTTTCCTGTTGGTAGCATTCTAATTTAGACACCTCATTAAACAAATGCCAAAGTATTTAATAAATTAACTGATGATAAAAAATTAACAGCTTATTCATGATCAGAATAGTTTTGACCACACAATTATCTCTAGCTCCCCAAGGCTCTCATTGTAGTATAACCTTACACCTGCCAAACCAAGCAGCACTTAAAGAGTTTCTAATTATAATTATATTAGATATATTGAATTTTTTCCTCTTTGAGGATCATGCTGAAAGGTTGTGGACTTCATATAACGGGTTCTAGAAGCAATATTGACTCAATTATGATCCATAATTATATAATTATTATGCTCTAGAAAGGATGCCAGTCTTCCATTTTTCTGTTTTTAAAACCACAATTATGTGTTAAATTTACAGCAAATCTACCTTATTGAGACAGTTCCACAGATATAATAGCATGTTTCAGCAGAGCTACTCTGAAACCTGCACAACTATAAGAAAATAATAAACTGTCAGTGTGCATTTAAGATGATGAAAGCATCTTTTGCAATTTTATAAATGTCTGAGGACATCCTTTTCACTGAAGCACCCCTCTGAGCAAGAGATTCACATGCACCTCCTTTGAGTAACCACTTTACACACACTACAGTTCACCCTGTGGTAGTATAGATGAGCCCTAACTAATGCCAGAAATTAAGCTATCTGGATTTTTCTCTATTTCATATTTGATACTAACTTTACTGTGACAAGCCCATTGTAACATCCAAAGCATATGTCTGTAACACAAGTCAAAAAAGCAGTGTTTATCACATCATAGAGCATATCTCTACTGAAAGGGATCATGATCACAATTATGATCAGCAGAGTAATGTGAGTAGATTGCATATAATTTTAGCAGTATAATAACTCTGATTTGGTTTCTGAGTAACTTTTCCTAATCAGTGTAAAAATTTCTGTAAATGATCATTCTAGAGAGTTTGACTGACAAAAAAAGCCACATAGCCTTGTGAACTCACAGAGCACTGGTAAATGAGGAGAGAGGAGTGGCTGTCATTTACTTTGTCCGTGGCAAGAGTGTCTCATGCAGTATTCACACAATCATGTTAGGACATCACAGTCTGGATGGACAGACAGGAGATGGGTCCTGTTTAATGTCATTAGCAGGGATCTGGAGCAGGTAGTGGGCTGTTATCCCATCAAGTTTGCAGATGACTCTAGGTTTGGGGGAGCAATTTTGACATAGCAGAAGGCAGGCTGCCATTCAGAGTGATCCAGGCAGGGTAGAGAAACAGGACAACAGGAACCTGACAAAATTCAACAAGGCAGATGCCAAGTCCTGCAGTGGGGAAAGAAGGACCCCCTGCAGCAATACAGGCAGAGAGATCTGACTGCCTCTCTGGGGGAGAAGTCTGCAGAAATGCCCCAGTCATGATGGCAAACAGTGCACTTAGCTAGGAAAAGCAACAGCACGCCAGGGGTGTATTAACAGTCTGTCAACCCACAGATAGAGGGAAGGGGACATCCAGCTGAACTCAGCACTCATGAGAGCACCTCTAAATAGTGTATCTGGCTTTGATCCATCCAGTGCCAGCCAGACTTTAGTAAAATGGAGTCAGTTTTCAACAAAGGGCTGCCAGACAGTTTAGGGGGCTGGAGCACATCCTTTATTAAAAAAGGCTGGAGAAATGGGGCTTGCTGAGCCTACAGAAATGGCTCCAGAAGGACCTAATGGGAGTTTGCCAGCACGTATGAGAAGGTCATCAGGAAGATCTCAATGAAGATCTGCCAGGATCTTCTCAGCTGTGCATGGTGGACAGACAGATATCAACAGTCATAAATTGAAAATTAGAGAGATTCCCTGTGGATATAAGGAAAAATGTCTTTTCAGTGTACCAAGCAGTGTAGCAGGTTGTCCTCAGAGAGCTTGTGCACTCTTCATCACTGAATGTTTCTAGCATCTAGCTAGATAAATCTGTGAGTAACTTGGTCTGATCCCACAGCTGACCCTGCTTTGTGCTAGAAATTGAACTAGAAATCACCTGAGGTCCTTTCCCACCAGAGTTCTCCCATGATTCTGCAACTAGCTTTTTGCATTGGTAATATGTGGGGCAATCTATCAGGTAATCTCTGTGTTTATCAGATGTGAAAAAACTGTTTATCTTAATTGTTTTGATAATTTTGAAATATGATTTGAAAGAAGAGTTAAAATTTACCATCTTATTTCAGTTAATAAGTATATACTCAGAATTAACTCTGGGGTGCATTTGAAAAATCTGATGTCTATATTTCCAGGTTTCTTTACATTTAATCTATTTTTATTTTTAAATTGCATCTACATACTAAAAAACTTCAGTTCCTTCATCTCTGTTTCTTACTCAATTCTCATTTTGATGATTCACATCAGATGTCAAAAGGATATGACCTACATGTGAGATGTAAGACACTGAAAGGAGACACTGAGATTATTTTTTTTAATGAGTGGTACCATAGTAATATTTTATGGTATTCTCAAATGACTTTGGTCTTCAAAATCATAGATCACATTTACAGATGAAGAGGTTAGTTAGAATTTTCATAAACTGCCTAAATATTCTGTAAATAAATTCTTTTCCTGGGTGCTCACCACAGACATGTTCCAAATACAATCCACTGAGCTCTCTCATCAAGATTCTTTTATGATGCTGTAATGAAACCTGTTATTCATGCATTTTATTTTCAGGTTTACATTCATTTTCTGTACTAATAAAACACCAACATATAAACTAGGTCCTGCTTTCTCAAGGACCACTCTTTGATGAGAAAGTTGGCAATCTTTTGAGGCAGCATGCCAGCTGCATTTTTCTTTCTTAACTTGCACATCAAAGAGGTCAAAGAGTAATATGAGTGAGGACCAAAAGACACTGCTCTCAGAAACCACAGGCGTCTTATCAGCAAGTGCATCAGCCTTTCTGAAAGGCCCAGATAGCAGGAAATGAGGATCTCAGCATGTTGCTGCTTTTCACTGCCTCCTTGCCCAAGATGCTGTGGCTCTCTTAGCCCGTTAGCTAAAATCCTTTTTACCAGGTTTTTGCTCTTATTTAATAAGTTGTTGATCCCCAATCGAGCATTATAAATTGTTACATTTGATGGCTAGTTATACACATTATAATAGGAGCAGTAGCCTCAGTTTCAATCTTTTCCATAGAAAGAATAAACCCTTTCTAGCTCTACAATCTAGCGGAAATCCCTCTCCAGAATTTCATCTGAATGAGACACACTTCATAAAAATTATGAGAACAGATTAAGACAACCAAACTCTGATCACACATATGGAGGTAGAAATACACACTTAAAAAAATAAGGAATTGTTGGCCAGAATATGGTTCTCAGCTATTGCCATTGAGAAAATGCTGAAACAGTAAAACAGCATGAAAACTTTATCAAACTATATTAGCTATTTCCCATTATGTATTATTAGAGACTGTCATATTACCCTAGAGTCCAACGCAATCATGGATCTCCATTAACTTAGCAGAAGGGCTTTCTTCTCTCCCTGACATAACTGCTAAACTACACAATGCTACTCTTTCCTTCTGTCAGAATACAACTCCATCAGATTAACCATCTGGCCTGAAATACTTTTCTTTCCTGTTCAAAACCTGTTCCATATTCCACCCAGAAGGGTTTTTGACACAAAAGGGCTATTCAGGCCTTGACATTTATCTGGCAAAGCAGACTTCTATCCAACTGCAGATAGACTCACAGCTGTGATGGTGTTCTGCAGTGAGTAATTTTCTATCCACAAGAGAAACTGTTTAATAATAAGAACCTGTTTTCTGATTCAGAAGGAAGGCTATATTCCACAAATACAAGGGCATACCATAAGTGTGATTTCTCTTGTTATTTGTAAATCAACGCCAGCTAATCTCAATTTGTACTAGATTACTTTAAATAAATGTATATAATATATACAGCGTATTTCAGGGAAGGAAATAGGTTAACAATCGTGGAGTGTTCCTGCTTTAGATTACCAACACAGACATTAGTTATAACTGGGCAGGCCATAATATTACTGTACCATTTTAAGCAAAATAAAGATCTAATTTGTAATAAAAGCTACTGAAGCCCAAACAGACCATGAGATCTTCAAATGAAGGTTGACAAAACTCTATGTATACTTATACTATGTATAGCTCCTCATATACCAGCAAGATAATCCTCTTCTTTCTTTCACTGACCTAACTAATTCAATCATCCACTGAAAAAAAAGGTGAGGGAATGTTGCTAAAAGCAACATGAGTAGAGACATTCCCATTGTGGAAAGTTTAGTCATTGCATATAACATTATGCAAATTCTTCTTTGAAAGTGTATTTGAAATCCTAGATGAAAGAAGACAAACTCTTTCTAATTTGCTTGTACAGTAACTACACAGCATGATTATTTCCCTACTCTTTTTCACTGTATTCAAGCATGCTGGACAACTTTTATTTCAAGTCACCTTAACTTGCTGGTCTTTTGTAGAGCAAATAATCAAGCATCTTTCAATAAACACTATTTTAGCTCAAATGCAAGGGAATCTGAATCACAAAATGGGGTCAGAACATCCCTTAACAATCATTGCTTGCTTTCTTCAAAGTGTGTATCCAGCAAGGCACTAACTAATTGGACATCCAGTTACTGCTGAGCTCTATGAGGAGCTAGGGGAGAGCTGCTATTATATCAAGAATCCAAGTAACATCCCGAGCAGAAGTAAATAGATCCATTTTTAGGAGGCAAAGCCACAGCTGTTGTCTGGAGCTTGCTGAGATCAAGAGCGCAGACAGAATAGTTTGAGCACTGGGCTGCCAAGCCACAGGTGTGCCTTCACTAGTCAGAGTCAGTGGAAGCTGTGAGTGCAAAGTATTAAGAGACAGTAACACTATAGACCTGTTTCACGCTGCTGGTGTTGGTTTGATTAGAAACGATTCAAAACTACCAGTGACAGGTCACTGGATCTCAGGAGATCAATGTTCCAGCTTTGACTTCTTCACTGAGATAATCCCCTGTAATAATAAAGCAATGTGATTATGCACAAGAACCAGACACCATCAGAGCTTTTGTAACCTGTGCATTTGCCTGTAGAGAGAATGTTTTGGGAAGCAGACAGGGCTTATCCATCCCTGTTGGTTTAGGGACAGCACAATGTAGCAAAAATACAAGATAGGTTGTAAATGTCTGATATTGCTTCTCTGTTCATGTGGTTAGTTCCAGTTTACGTAATTCTTGGGTTGGTGTTTTTCCTCTCATCCCTTTCAGGGAGAAGATAATTTTTAGACACATATCTGACCAAAATTCTGAAATCCACAAAAATTAAGACTTGGAATCACACAATAGCTTCAGGACCTACTATTTTTCATTTTCTTTTTTTTTTTTCCTACCTATTCATTCATGCATACACTATTAACAGGAGACTGTATACACTAAAATGCATAGTGACAGTCTCAAAATGACTGTTGGTAACCTAGAAAAAAGAGATTTTTGTTTTCAGTTCATCTTATAATTGCTAACATAAGGATTTATTTTAGAACCTTTAGATTTGTTGCTCTTTTTCCTATGTTCACCTTTACATATGTTTTATTTCATTACAGATTTCTTTCTGTTTCTAAGACCGAAGTGTTCTCCCTTTCTAGCCTTATTCATCTTTTGGCAGGCTACGAATTCTTTTATTTCCACTCGATTAGTCTGTGGGGTTCTTTTCTTACAACACTGTGGTGATTTGACCTTGGTTGAGCACCAGGTGCCCACCAAGCAACTCTATCACTCCCTTCCTCAGCAGGACAAGGCAGGGGAGAAAATAAAATTGAGGAAAACTTCATGTGCCAAGATAAAGGCAGTTTAATAAAGCAAAAGCAAAGGCTACAAAAAAAGGGAAAAATATTTATTCTCTACTTCCCATCAACAGGTGTTGTCAAACCACTTCCCATGAAGTAGGGACCATGCCATGGTCTTTGGTCTGACTTTCTTATGGAATTGTGAGGAATTTTTCAATTAACTCAGTCTGTCATTTGGGACCTGGGGATGGGGAGAGTTTGTCTTCCTAAAGAAATACTTGTTTGTGATAGTTGTGAACTGTAAGAGATTCTACACCTTGGCACAAAATTAAGAGTTGGAGTCAGGGAAAATAACATTTGTTTGTTTGTTTGTTTGCTTGTTTTTAGTTCAAGAAAATAATTGGAAGCTTACTCCCCACATTGCTTCTGGTCACAGGCTTTTATGAATCTCACCTACTGCTTCCTTTTTCAGCTTTAGGCTGTATTACAAAACTCTTATCCTTTTGTGCAGTGCAATGGTTACACCGTCGTCTTTAGTGAGGCTTTGCTCACACAAATAGTACTTTCCTGCTGATGTTGTGAAGTTCCTAGGAAGTGAGTCGGCTCAAATTCACAAGCTCAGACAGGGAAATCAACAGGGGGAAGATGAAAGGCACCTGCCATCATTCTAAGGGGTGCAAAGTAATCTGAAGCTGGGTGTCTGTATGATTTTGATGTCTGTATTTACTATAGAGTACTCCAACATCTAGGACTTGTATGAAGCTGAAAATCCTCCCTCCCTGAATAATTTCTGACTACTGTAATAGGATATATTTTATGTTCTTCCTATTTATCATCAAAACAGCATATATTCTTCTATATGATTCAAATTCATAAAACATGAGGTAATAAAATCATTAAGATGAGACTGTGGCCTATTTACAGAGGTGAGGTACATTATACATGAAAATAGGAACAAAATTCTAAATTGAGAGCACCAGAAAGCAGAGGGTTCTAATGCAGCAAGAGAAGCTGGAGAAAACGTGTGACAGAGCAAAGCACTTTGTACAAGTAATGTCATAATAGCTGCATGGTATTTCAACAAAGCACATACCAACCTTTTCAATATGTGCATCCTTTCCAAGGGACAGAAATATAATTATGTCAAGCATTAATCTGCGGTCTGAGCATTTTATTTAAAAGTAAGCTGCTGAAATAAAATAATAATCAATGATTTTTTTTTTCTTTTTCCAGAAGTAATATTGAAAGGTTTCCTACTATAGGGCATCCTGAAGGTCGTTTGCTGAAGGAGAGCTAAAACCTGGCAGGGGTTGTGACTGTCATAAGTGCCTAATCATTTGGGATCAGATCAAATCACCCAGGTTTCTATTGATAGCATCTTCTGTGGCTGCATGCAGGCCAGCACAGCCCCAGCTGCTTCCTACACTCTCCATTGCAGGTTCAGCATCTCCTTCTTTCCATTAAAAGGCACTATTTTTAGGCAGGCAATCAAATGCTCTTTGCACTTGTTTTAAGGAAAGGTATTCAATAGCAATGCAGGTGATCTGAAAAGTGAGCTGAATACTTAATACAGTCTGAGCCTTTCATCACTCCTACCAGCTGAAATACTATAGGTACAAGAAAAGACCTGGTACCTCTTGTTTTTTCTCCCCTCTCTGCAGACAGACAAAAATTTAGAAAATAAACCACAAACCACTTAGGAAGGTGACAGTATGATTTATAAATTTAGGGAGCAAGGGAAAAGCATTCAGGAAAACAATATACAGCTTTTTCCAGTGGGTACGCTGTTTAAAACATGCCTGTGCCATATGGAACATAGATGATTTATAACCAGGGGACCTCAAGCTTCCAAAATGTATAAAACTATTCCCAGAATATTTATTAGGAAGAATAATTTACACGCAGAAAAGCATATCCTATGCTAATTTCTCCTGTCTGAGTGGATAAATAAAATAAATAATCCACATCTTACAGGGTCAACCAGTTGTTTCTTTGTTCTTAACAACGCACTTTAACACAGCAAATTATCCCTATTTATTTATTCCTCATTTGTTTATTTTTCTTTAAGGCTAGCCTGCAAGTCTGGAAGATGTCAAGAGGTATTAGCAGGGAACCAGAGGTCAGGGTTGCTGCTGGCTGCCGTGGTGCGGAGCTGACAGCCGCGGCCAGCCGGGCGCAGCGCCGGCTCGCCGGCAGACCGAAGGCAGCGCAGTGTGAAGAACCACCGGGCACATCTGCACTGCCCGCAAAGCAAGCGTGCTGCAAAGACACGGAATGACAAAGACCAGAACACGTGAAGCAGAAACAGCTGCGCGTGTGTTTTCTCAAGGTAAGGCGGGGTGGGTTTAGCCTTGCTGGGCAGCTCAGCGCCACACTCACTCACTTCGCCTGCTGGTGTGGTCATGTGGTGTGGGATACCCCTCTAGGCATTGAAGTCAGCTGTCCTGGCTGTGTCCCCTCCCAAATCCTTCTGCAGCAGTAGGACGGGGTGTGACAAACAGAAAAGGGCTTGACTATGCAAGCGCTGCTTAGTAATAACAAAAAAAAGTCATGCGTTATAAACACTGTTTCCAGCACAAATGCAAACCGTAAGTCCATACCAGCAACTGCAAAGGAAATTAACTATATCTCAGCCAACAAATGATAGTCCGATAACATACATTGTCAGAAAAGAAAATATATATAAAGGGCAGAATAACAGCAAAAGGAGAAACACCAGAGTTTCCTTTACAGTTCTCTCTGTGGCAGTGAAAGCAAATCTTTCTGTTCTCCCCATTACAGTTAACTAGATGGATTTTGTAGGATAGAACAAGTCAAGGGGAATAATTTTTCTGAAACTGAGATATGCTAGCCCTCACCCCGTTCCTTCTTGTACAGGCACATAGACACATATTTTGAGCTTGTACAGACCAGACATAGTCAAAAAAAAGATGGCTCCTACCACCTTCCATGGTGATAAACCCTGCCATTTTCTGACACTTCCATTACTATAGTTCTGAACATTATTGCTGTTAAATGTGGTAGAAGGTTATTGATATAGCAGCTATCAAAATTCTTTGCAATAATATGATTGTTACCATGCCAGGCATTTTTTACTTATTATGCTTAGAAATAATTATGTTGTGAAACACTCTTTGAATGACTGTTAAAAGCAGGGGGCAAAACTGGGGAGAGTGAGGGAAGTTTAGGTCCAGAAAAAAGAATGACACGAGCACTAGCAACTTTTTAAGAGTGTCTATTATTCTTGCATTTCAGGAATGTTTATTAGTGTCAGTGAGCTTTGTTCTTTCTGTGGGCTATCGTCACAAATGAAACTGCAGTCTTGGCTTATTTCAAAGACCTAAGAGAATCTAATTGCTATGACTAGGCTCAGTTAAATAGTCAGACTAAATCCTTTTTTAATATAAATTAAGGACTTCAAGTTTAGATTTCAAATTTCTACTTTGCTATTTGAAAAATATCTATAAAATATCACTGTGGCAAGCACAGTTCTCCAAGTACTTAGGACCACTGATTTCTTTACAGAGCCCAGGTTACAGTGAATCTTTCTTAAATCCTCTTTCAATTCCTTCTTTTTGAATTTTCTTACAGAAAAGAAACCTGAGATAGATCAAGCCGTTATAACACAGTTTTAAGACTTTAATATTCTGTCTTACATTTGCACTAACTACTTTGATTGCTTTTCCTGAATGATTGATGCAGATTTTATGTGCTGTTGAATGCCACCTGTTGTATAATCATTTTAATTATTGAGTTGCGTCATTGTACCAGCATATAACACCTTCACCTTATTTTAAAATGACAGATCTATTTGTGATTCTGTATGATGATCTTTCCTTGCCATTAGCATCTTAGCTGTCATAATACAAATCCAGAGGCCTTTATTTAGGAGCTAGAGCAGGTCTTTTATTTTTCTTTATGTACTCTGTGAGGTGTGAAGCAGAAAATAGGCAGATTACTTCAGGGCAATTTGGGGGTTTAAGGTAACACATCTAAAAGTGTGGCTGGATGAAATTAGGTGTCTTCAGGGTTTTTTTAATCGCTGTTACTACTAAAAATTGAGGTTAGTTGCAGAGAGAACGGTTTTGTTTTCTTTTCTTTAAAAGTGGGATCAAAGCAAACCATAAAACTAGGGAAGTAATTTCATACATTTCATTTGACAATATAAATTCAATCCTTAGATCACAACAAGCAGCTGTGAATTGAATGTACATGCTTATGGCTGTGGCTGTGATAAAGCCTTTGAAGAAAATCCCTTCGGTAAGCACATCACTTGAGGAACACAGAATATATATTCCACACCAGTAGTCTCAGTGATTTTTCTTTAACATGATCCTGTTTCATGTTTATCTACAAAAGCCTTTGTAAACATATTTTTTAAGATGAAAATTATGGTCAGTCTAATGGCTTGAAGGTGCAAAATAAGTATTGCTCAGGATATGCAAATAAGCCATTATCAGTAAATCACTGATATGAATACAATTCTTTTTAGAAAAATTAACAAACTTCACAAATAATCTTTCTCTTTCGAAAGCTTAATCTTTGGAGATTCAGCTGTTCATCTGTTAAAGCAAATCCCTCTTAACAGTAACCTGAATATCATGGGCAGGTATAGGTAATACAAAAAAACTGTATAAGAAAAAGAGAGGTGTGGAGCATATCCCTCCGTGGTATCTGTACATTATTTTAATGCAAGTTTCACAGGAATGAATGAATAAATAAATTAAATACTCCATTCTCTCCATTCTTACTGTGCCCATTACTATTTCGGTTAGACTGCAGTCAGACAGAAGTAAAGAATGCTTCACATTTCCACATATATTGAAATGGAAAATCTTCCTGGAAATTGAAATGAAAATCCTCAGCTCAGTTGTCTATTTTGTTGTTTCGTATGACACCAGAACAAGATGTAACTTCATCTGTTCTTTTACTGTATCATAGATTCACAGCACCAGCCCTCATTTTATCTCTGAACTAATATAATATATGCAGCTTTTATGTTGTGACATTAAAATAGGCTTTCTCATGACTGCTACTATTTTATAGCAAAATTTTATTTCCAGATGTAAAACCCTGGAAGTGACCTAAATCTATAACATAACTCTATGAGTAAGGCACAGGGTAGCTAAGCGGAAACAAAAAGCAATTGAACAATAGAATGAAAAAGAGTATTAGCCTTACGTCCTCATATTACTCAAGACCTAAACTCAAACCCAGGCTTGGATCATAAAAGAAAATTAGCTTGATCTTCTCATTTTGGCATCCATTTGTGGAAATCACCGTACTTCAATGGAGTTAACAGTCCCTGATCAAGAGAAACATGAAACCGACAGTCCCTGAGTGTTCAAAGCAAGCAGATGGAAGTTGATCTGGGATAAATTGCCTTCAGCTATTCCCTTCCTTGGGACCATATCTGACACAAGCCAGTGAAACTCATCTTTATTTTAGAGAGAGGGTAATAGACCAGATAAGTCTCATGATGATAATTGGCATAAAAATTATTAGCAGAACAGACCTGGCATTGACCATGAAATGACAATAGTGCCTCAAGAATATTGAAGAACTGAACACACTTATTCTTTAATACTAATTTCAGTTTAGGATTTTTTAGGACTGAAAATTCCAGTTTCTTCTCATTTGGAAATTGTCTTTAAACTTTACGAAATGATTCAAGTTAAATGGATCAACTTTCATGATTTGTGAGTTTGAGAGTGGCAGGTTGACTGTATTATGCAGCAAAATCCATTTAAATTTATTAATAAAATTTTATTCAGTGTGGGTTTCCATGGAGAATCAAGAAAAAAGACATTACAATAAGGAAAGCCCCTACAAGAAGTGAAATGGAAACCAATATATCCCAGCTTCATTCAGTTCAGCAAATCATTTTTGCCTTCTAGGCCAGAGAGCATTGACCTCATTGAATCATTTCCCTTGTCTAACAAAAGGTAACAGAATATGAATTTGGGAAAGGAAGAGATGCATAATCCCATAAATAACGCTAGCTCCATTTTCCCATTATTATAACTGAATTTTCTCCTATCTTTTATTTATTTACTCTAGGGTAAGATCCAATCCTGCATCACCATTTGCTGGGGCTCATCCTTGAGAGGGTTTAGGGAAGTATCCAATCATTTACAAACAGCAAACTATGAAGCCAGCTATTTATACCTCCTATTCATGCCAAATGGGATGAAGCTAAATTAAAGCTAATTTCTAGATCTCAGTATTTTGAAAATTCAGCTACAAAAACACTTGATATAAATAGTTCAATGTTATTTCAAAAGAATGTTTAGGAAGTATGTCCCAAATAATAAAATCGTAGTACAATATCTTAAATAAGACATTAGCAAAAGGCCTGAATTTATCAGGATAAAGAGAACTAGGAAATAAAATTTATCCAAAAAACAGTATTTTAGACATTACATTAAAAAAGATGAAACTGGAATACCTTCAGTTTTAAAAAAACACAATCCACTCTAACTTGAAAAGGTTTGTAGTTTCTGTTTTTTCCTTGTATTTTACAAGAGGTATGGAGCAGAAAGATCATCATAGAATCATGCAGTTTCAGAATCAGAGCATAGTTTGGGTTGGGAGGGACTTTTAGAGGTCATCTAGTCCATCTATACGAGAAGAGACATATTCAAGTACATTAGGTTATCAGAGTCCCATTCAGCCTGACCTGGAAGTTTTCCAGGGATGGAGCACCTACCACTCTCTGGGCAACCTGTCCCTGTGTTTCACCATGCCCATCATAAAAAAATGTCTTCCTTATATATAATCCTAATTTATCCTCTTTTACTTTAAAATCATTAGCCCCTGTCCTGTAACAACAGGTCCTACTGAAAAGTCTGTCATCATGGTTCTTATAAACCTCTTTAGGTCTTGAAAGACACCATTAAGCTCACCCCAAAACATTCTCTTTTCATGCTGAACAAACCAAATTGTCTCAGCCTTTCCTCATAGGAGAAGTGCTTCATCCCTCTAATCATCTTGGTGCCCCTCCTCTGAACTCACTCCAACAGGTCCATGTCCTTTCTGTGCTGTGACCCCAGAGCTGGATGCAGTGTTCCAGGTAGAGTTGCACAAGGACAGAGCAGAGAGGCAGAATCCCCTCTCCTGACCTGTTGGCCACACTGCTTTGGATGGAGCCCAGGTTGGATTTTGGGGCTGTGAGTGAACTTTTCTGGCTCCTGTCCAGCCTCTTCACCCCCCAGTCCTTCTTAGCAGGGCTGATCTCAATCCATTCATCCCCATCCTGTATTGATACCAGGGCTTGCCCCAAACCTGGTGCAGAGCCTTGTGCTTGTCCTTGTTGAACCTCATGAGGTTCACATGACCCTTTTTCCCCATCTTGTCCAGGTCCCTCTGGACTGCAGCTCATTCTCAGGTGTGTCAACAGCACCACTCAATTTGATGCCATGTGCAAACTTATTGAGGGTGCACTTGTTCCCACTCTCTATGTCAGTGATGAAGATATTAAACATACTGGTCCCAGTATTGGCCCCTTAGAGGCACCACTTGTCACTGCTTGCCATCTGGACATTGAGCCATTGACCACTGCTCCTTGGATACATTTATAGCATTTGACTAACTTCTCAGAGTTTAACCAGAAATTAGGTGGTAAAAATGCTGAAAGTGTTTCATGTACTTGAGAAGACCTTGTTGAAGATTTGTCTAGAAATAAACACTCGTTGTCCATTGTCTCTTCAAGGGCTATCTTGCTACTAACATTATTTTGTTTACCATTGCTAACAACTCCCAGGTGATGTGCACTTTCAAACATAAATGTGCAGGCTATGTATCCTTATTTTTCAAGAATTCGTGTTCTGTCAACCCTTTACGGCTGCTTCCTTTTCTCCAAGACAATCTATATCAAGAGTTCAGCAAAATTGCCAAATATATTTTTATTTTAAAGGAAAAGCAGTCCAAAACTGAGTATTTAATATTTTCCATTGCAAATATAAATAGAAAAGCTGATTCCACACATGGAAGTACTGTCGTGAACTGTGATCTCTGTTCAATATCTGCTACAACTAGCAAATAGATTTTCTTTATAACAGCAGCTTACTTGTGCAGGAAGTAAGAAGAAAAAGCATAGCATTTTTTTACTGTGATCAGCTGTTTCATTTTTACTGTTTCACTTGAACATGCATAAATGGGTATTTCCTGAGCTGAGTAACTCCTGCAGATGTGTTGAGCTAGCAGGAGAAATACAGATTTAAAACAAGCATATCACAGGGAAGCGAGCAACCATGCATCAACTGGTCCATGGCAACTATTCCTATACGTGCTCCTAGCCCACAGCAAAGGCCAGCTAACTGGGATTCTGTTATTAGCACTCGGTAGGATGGTGTGTGCAGACAGTTCACACAGAGCAGCAAATGGGTGGTAACTTGTTCTGTACCATTAAATCGGTGGCCTGTTTCAGTTCTACATGTGATGGTGCAGCAAGGCTTTGTATAGAGCAGTACTTTAATATATTAAATTTTGTCTGTGTTTACATAGTAGGCCTAGGCTAAAATGGACTTCCTAAATTAAATGTCTTAAGGTGCAACATAAATTGCAAATACTAGAAGTAACTTTGAGGACAGAATTATAGTATTTCACTTATGGAGGCAGAGCTTTCCTGATTTTCAGGTTTTCATTAGAGTTAGACTATGCTGGATATACACTGATTTTGGACAACCCATTTTTATATTTAGATTCTTGTATCTTTCAGATTGTCTGTGGACAGAAAGCCTTTATATCATGTATATGTTTATTGTAACTAATACTCATCCTTGAGGTAATGTAAGAAACATTCAACAGTACAAGGAGTATGTTAATATCACAATTCTAATCAGAGAGAAATGTGATGTCATTTTCAGAGGAGAGCATGAGTTGAATGCTTCTGAATTCACTGTCTGATGTGAGGGGGAATTTGAGAGATGTGACCCCAAAATAAACTTGTGTGAGAAAAGTTGTGGAATACATGGCTTCATGTTAGAGAACTGAAGAGTAAAAGAGAGCAAATTCTGTAGCTGTTCTGGCAGACCCTTTCAAACAAGTAATTCTGATTCTGCTGGTTACTTCCCTCTGAGTCCCATAAGTTGTGTTTGACTTTCAGAAAGGACATTCAGCCATGATTTGAAGACTGCAATGCAATGAGACTTCAAGCACTTCCTTTGTTCCAATGGTTAATCAATCTCACTTCTAAGAATATTGTACCTCATTTTAATTTTAACTTGTCTGCCTGTAGCTCCCAGTCATTGGTTCAGTGTTCTGTATTTTTCCCTTGAAGATACTTAAACACTATAATCAAATTATCTCTCAGAGATTGTGCAGTCTCCAAAGGGCATTTTACAGGGCATTTTTCTGTACCACCATTCCAACATCCTTTTAGAAAATGTCTATACCAGAGTAGCACATGATATTTCTGTACCATGCTCACCACTGCTGCGAGTTAGAATTAAAATCACTTTGCTACTCCAATTTGTGGCCCCCCACCTATATACCAAAGGATCTGCCAGCTCCTTGCTGCATAACACAAAGATGAGTATAGTCACTTGTCCTCTATAACCCCAAATTGACTTCCAACACTGCTTTCCGAAATGTCATACTACACTCTGTTTTCCTGATTTTCTTGTTTCCTCTCTCGTTCAAAGATGCTTTGTTTGGCAATGTATCTCTTAGATCAAAGAATATTAGAGCTACAGTGTCAGTAAGGTCATTATAACCTTAATTTAGAGTTAGTGAATTTAACTGATGCCAGTTGACTTTACAGACTGCAACTCTGGACATAAACTGTTTATCTGTGGTCACATTATTCTCACAGCATAAAGAGGTACAGCTGTTACTTACACAAATCAGTGAGCTAAAGTATGTAGGCATGGATATATACATATACAAACACTCAAAGATTAATACATTGCAATTTTCAATAATATTTACAGCTTGACGCCATTATAATTTTACTGTTTTGATAAGTTTAAATGAAAAAATCTTCTTCCTTTTTTCATGCATCTCAGATTTTATCATACCATCTGCACTATACAAGAGCCTGCATGCTTCGCTGTAATTCTGTTTTCAATGCAAAAAAAAAAAAAGTACATTGAAATTATATTATCTGTGTAGCTGCTGGAAGTTCTGAATCTGCAATCAACAGTTCTCATTCAGGCAGGCCTCTGCATTTCTAAAGCCAATCATAGAGCTTTTGATACTTCAAATTCCTCAAAGCTGAAGTACTGGGAAGATGTCAGTGGACAGAAGAGCTTTCTAGTGCCTTCAGCTTATGACACAATGTAGGAAATTAGAGCATCTTAGTGTTAGAAAAATACTGAAGTAAAATAACTGGCACAGTTGAGGTCCCAGAGAATTTTGGGTTGGGGGTTTTGATTGGTTTTGTTTGTTTTTTTGAAGGTTGTTTTGTGGGTTGTGTGTTTGTTTGGGTTCTTTAGGGAAGTTTTTGTTACATTTACGTATTATTTATTAGGTTTAAGAATTTCTTTAGATTCACTGGGTTGGCTTTATGCCAGAGTAGACCAACTGTGTCAGAAGATTTAGGCTGACACGCAGAGAGACATGAGTTTAAACTGTGACTTCCAGACCTTTTCTGTTGTATTATATAGTGGACTCAGTACAGTGCTCATGTTCCACTGAGATTTTGAGGTGAACTCAGATTTATTTGATCCATTCATACTGTTCAAGTTCTCTAAGAAGAACCAGAAGAAAGGAACAGAAGAGACCAAGAGAATCACCACATAATAAGGCACAAGATAAATACAGCCTGGAGTCAGTCCTTGGAACTGCTGTTCCCCATGTGTCTGGTTAGATCAATTGCCAAATGATCCTGCAGTGTAGCTCTCGCCACATTACAAGGCGACAATGGAAAACATCCCTACTAATTTGACAGAGGGAATTTCCTTATAGATTCCAAAGCTGACAAAACTGATAGAGCTATTTCATTACTCTCCTATCCTGCTTCAGAAAAAGAAGATAATTTTTATTTAATTTCTTGCAAGGAAGCCAACAGGTTATCTTAATCAGATAAGCATGTTGTTGCAATGAATGAATGTATGAAGTTCTAATTTTCTGGCCCAGCTGGAAGAACCTGATGAGTAAACATCACTGCAAAAGCTAGGACTAGATATAGATAGATATTTGAAATGGCTCTGCTTGTCTGACCCCAAAATCAGGATCTTCAGTGAGCACAGCATACACCCAACCCTGAAGATACTGCTGGGCTTTAAAGACTTAGGTGCACAGTTCCAGCTGCTGAGGCACCTTTGCAGCTCCTCCTCTCCACAGTGCAGACCCACCCTCAGGTCATCACCACTCTTTATCCTAGAAAACGCTAATTTTTAAAGTTTACAATATGAAACATATACGAAAAATTGGGATATAAAATATAAAATGCAGAACATGGCTAATGTACCTAATCCAATATAACAGAATTTCTGTGTATACAAAAATAACTCATTACATGCTAATTCTGTCCTTTTGCATTTTTAGTGACTATCTATTTGTCTCCACAGATACTGCCCAACAGATCTTCCCCTTCAGGAAAACTGAACTGTCTGGAGCTGTCTGAAAAGCAGAACACATTTGGCAGAAATGACCATAATGAAGATAAGTGTTAACAAAACATGCTAAACTCAGTCCGGGACACGGGCTTTCAAACTGCTATTTCCAGCTTCTAGTTGAGAAACTGTTTCAGACAACATAAAAAGCTGTATCTAATACTTTCTGACAGTGCCATATTGTCTGGGACTAACACAAAAAGGAGGTGTACACAAAAAGGGAAGGATGAGTTCACCTTCACTGCTACTAAAACTTCTAAACTATCAAAATAATCATAAAATTAAGAACTGAAACACAGGGAGAAAGTAGCCAGCTTGCCTCCCAGCAGCTTCAGTTGGAAGATCAATGGGATCTTGACAGTATTGGTGTCATCTACCCTTTAAACCTATTCAGATGTTTGTTTAAAGTGAATTAAAGAAAGAGTGAAAACAGAAATAGATGTAATAGAACAACTCAATAGGGGAACAAAACTGCATTATAGTCTAGAGAGAGTCCAGAACAGAAAGTTGTGCACTTAACATTGATTGGGACAAATAAAACCCAGTTAATAAAGAAATCAGAAAGGTACCAAAAGCCAATGAAAATTACAAGAAAAAGGACAAGCTGAAAACTTATGCAGACCTTTAAAAGAGGGCTGCCCAAGCTTTGTGTAACAGATATATCTATAAAAAACAAGCAGAGACTTAATCTGCATGTAAAGGGGGAATTCAGCTTTCCTCCTTACTTTTTGCTGAAAAAAAAATTGATTTGAAATTGGTATTGCATAGCCTGAAGTAAACAGCAAAAACATCTCAAGGCCTGAATGCTACTTTTTGCCTGCATCAATTACTTTCACAATGGGTTCACAATATGAGTCCTCAGCAGGGGCCAAAACTTTCTCCATGTGCAGTCCCTGGGAGACCTGAATTAAGGCACCATGAGAGTTTGCAGTCACTGTACCTCTCTTTGTGCAATCAATTCCTCATAAATGGACCTAGAGGAGTGTCTCATTTTTCCTCCTCTCGCCAGATACCCATAATAGAAATTACACCCAATTAGCGACATCACCAACCTTAAAAGTCTTGAAATTTTATTACAGGTGAGAAAAGATGTTGTTTTCAAAAAAAAAAAAAAAAAAAAAAAGTGGGTTTTTTTCTTTAGTTTTATAAAGCATACAAAAATATTATTTGCTTGGATTTGTTTCCCATCCTTTCATGCAATGCAAGGCCATTCCATTCATTTTCTTGAAAAAGCTTTCATAATATGCTCAAGCTTTACTCATAACCTGCACTTGCAAAACTAAAAACTAATGTTATAAGGTTACATGGGATCCTGTTCAATGATGATACCTTGAATAAATAAAATAAAATGTGTTTTACAGGGGTGCTAAAAACCAATATATCTCCAGACTTGGTTCTTCCTCAACTCAGCCCAAGTAGGCAGCAGGAACTCATCCATCTGTGCCAGGAGGGCTGGTGAGGCTGCTCAGGAACTTGACGTGGTGCAAAAAACAGAGGCAGCAAGGCAGAAAATTAAGCCATGTGGCCATCCCTGTGCAGAGTGCTATATTTATTCACTGCTGACTTTTTCTGTGCAGACATAGAGTAGTGTAGACATATCCACAGCTTTTACTCTGAAAAATCCAATGAGAACAAGTGTGGTGAGTCCCATAGAGTACTACTATGCATAGATTGCAAAATTGGGGTGTTCTGATGAAAAGTATATAATACAAATGTTCACAGACTCTGATGGATCTTCTTCCTCAGCAAGACACTTGTAAAGTGAAGAAAGATTTCAGTGCCTATGCCAGCAGTGATAGCAAAAGAATGGAGAAAGGGGAGTCTTGCTGGTGAACTATGCTTAGTGATATTATGCAAATGCAGATACTTTATGCTTAGCTCTTAGCTTTTTTTTTCTTTTTTTCTTTTTTTTTTTGAGGGGAGTAGAAGCAACTAAAAAAAATCCACATACTTTCCTTTCCTGCTTTGCGAGTACCAACTCCTCAAAAACAAATACTTTCAGAAGAACTGCACAGGGTATGTATTAGAATCCAACTGGTGTCCTGTCAGACACTGATCTCCTGCTGCTTACTTTATATGGTGACTCTTCACTATGTTTCCAGGTCCCCAGAAATGGAGTATCTAGGAATTCAGCAGCACGAGAGACTAACTTGTCCCCATTCCAAGTCCCAGCTCTTTCAGCTTTTTCTTCCTACATGTATAAAAGAAAATAGCCTCCAGGAGAGAGACTTTTTGGCATATCTTTTATTTTGGTTTTTTTTTTCTTTTTTTTTCATCCTTCAAAATCTTTGCAGAAAGAATATCCCAAATTTTGTTCCCCTCTTAGTATTGCCTTCATTTTGCTGCACAGAATATAGTCATCTTTAATTCTATGTGATAAAATTTTATATGGGAAGTCATTTAATTATATAATTATAGTTATTTAAAGCATCTTTTGGAATAAATATACTAAATATTCTGAGCTCACCATATTCGCAGCAGCTTTAGTCACAGTTGGTAATATTTATTGCTCTACCTTCTGCCTCCATTTCTCTCTCATCTTTTACTTTGTGCTTTGTCCATGCTAGAGACAAAATTTTGCACTCAATGTAGCACTTCAACCAGAAAAAACAGTTGAAACCATCTGGTTAAGACCTTGGGTTTTCCCTAGCATCCACTGTGATCAGAATCAAGCTGGTCTCCAGGGGGCTTTGGCAAATGTATTTGCACCTGCAGATGGTGACCTTTTTGCAGTTTGCATGCCCTAGATCAGCAAACAGATGCATTAATAAACATCTGAAAAAGCAAATTCCTTTGGACATAGCTCATCTGTGACCACTTGAAAAAACTGTTTTGTCTGGTGCTTTGGTTGTAAGGGATAATTTATGAGCTGTGTCCTGGGAGGACAGTCTTCACTTCTGTCTCTTTCATTGCCACAAACACATGAATCTGCTGGGAGCACAGGAACACCATTGAGAGCAGAAGGAAGACACATCAACAATGGAAATACATCATACATAAAAGTGACACACTCACAAAAGGCCTATAAATAAAATAACAAATTAGCAACACAACCAGGCAGCTTCCTTGTTGTCAGTATCCATCATCAGAGGAGCTAGGGAGGCATTAGACAGGCAATGTGCTGCTCTGATTCAGCAAACCTGCAGATCCCTGACAGCACTCATTTGATGGTCAGCACAGGTAAGTACCATGGTTCTCAAAAATGCAAATGAATTCTGATGGGACTCCACCTGTGCACAGAGTTAATACCATGAATATAGATTTTTTTCCCCTTGCAGAAAAGAGATAGGGTATTTATAAACAGGTTCTATCTATCTGATGTAATTAATTCCCCAGAATTTTATCACATAAATTTCCAGGTGAGAGAATTTATTGGTCTCTGAAGCTAGATAAAGAACCTAATGTGGGTGTATCCATCTACATACACAACTGTATGAGGGGAGGAAAAGAGATAAAGTAGGATAAAAGGCCACCAGATTTCCTATTTTTTTTCTTCCTTTAAAAAAGGAAGTTAATTTATAATTTAAAGCTATTTGTATAATTCTAACTTGTTTATATAGCAGTGAACTCTGTAATTTTATATAGGAAGTTACAGACAAGAAAAGAAAATCATCCCTTATTAGAGATAATTCACTGAGGAACAATAGCTACGTAGGAAGAGAAAAACACATATATAGACCAGCAAGGTATCAGCCAGTTGGTAAAAAAGTGTTATTTTAATTAATAACATTGTGGACCATGAGGAAAGCTGGTCTCCAATTCTACAGATAAATTCCTCATTTTCAGTCTATAAATTCCAATAGCAAGAATTACTACTGAAGCATTTTATAAATGTAATGTTACAAAGAGAGGTACTTGCTGGAAATGGTAGAGATGAGTATGTTCACATTTTGTCTCAAGGTTTGAGAGAAATTGCTAATGACAGGCCACATGACTATGTAACTGTAGAATTTTAAGAAGAAAATTTAGTAAATGTATTAACGTATTAAAAAAACAGTTTATTTGGAGCTCTATATTTTTCTGAAGTAGCATTTACATTTACCTTTTAATTATGAGGAAGACAAAACCTTTCTTATATACTTGCTCATAAACATACCAAATGTATACATGTAGGTGAGGGGGGGAAAAAGCAACTTTTCTTGATTCTTTACATGGAACAAAATACTTTGGCCCAACATTGGAATTATTCCAAAGGTGTGAGACAATTTAGACATTTTCATTAGAAACAAAACTGAAAGATGCCTGCCCTTCCAAATACTAAATTGGAGATCTGGGGCAACGTATGTCTTCACACCTAAAAATATTCTATTTAAGGTATAATCGTCTCTAACATAATTCAGTTTACTACTGCTGTACTGTAGGGTTCAACCACTTTAACTGCTTTAAGGAAGCAGACAATACAACACTTGTAGTTTCCGCCTTAAACAAGAGCAAAGGAGAAAACCATAATGTGCCACTGTGGCATTGTGCAACTTACTCAACACACTATTTCAAAAAAGATATAGCAGAACTGGAAAAGAGAGAACACAGAGAAAGTGGTAAGAAAGAACAAAGCCACTGAACAATTGAGGAACACTAAGAAAACTGCTCAAAACTTCAGGATCAGAAGCAGTCACAGGTTCTATGTCATCATGACTTAGGTATGACACAGTTTATGATGTCATGATTCTCATAAAACTGAGTGATTACAAATTATTTTACTGTGAAGTGTGTATCTGAACTATGAGTTCATGGCTATAATGTAATAGAAACTAGCATCAAGGCAGATTTGCAGAAAGGTTCATCAGATGATATTACTACAACATCGTGGTACATTACTACAACAAATCAATGGGAGCTGAAAAGGCTTATGAAGGTAAGCTTCAATAAACACTCACTCTCTTCAGAAACCCCTTTTCTATCCTTGCTGTACAAGATTCTCTCTCATGGGAGACACTAAGCTCAGCAGAACTTAGCAGTGTAATCCAGTACAGCTGTATTTTAAGTGTTATTAGATTTGGAAATTTGGTAGTACGTTTTAGTCAAACAGTTCTAATTTTTATTTCTGTTCTTTTACCTGCAGTGTCTTAAAAAAAAAAAAAAGCCTGACTTCCACACCAACTCTTTGTGGCCATTCTGCAGTATGGTCTGTGGCTGTGCCCTCTGTCTTTTTCTGGAGCTAGCCATCACTGGGGGGAATGTTCTCTGAAGCCATCTACTGTTCATTTTAAGATCAAACACCCGGAACATCTGATGTTCAGTCAGGTTTTACAAATCAGACTTTGTTTTCTGTTAAAAACAGTTTCACACAAGACTTTTTTACCAGATGGTGGAAAATGTATATATTATTAATGCTATCCAATTCCATTAGAAATTATGTGTTTGCTATCTAGGGCAAAGTGATAATTCATAGACTCCATCTGCATAGAATGTTTGGTTCTGAAGATTTTTTACATAAGCAACAAAACCAAGTATATTTACTCAACTGTTATTCCAGAATCAGAGTGCTGTATATCTACCTTCAAATCCATTAAAAGTTGTTCCTTCTTTATTTTTAAAACCCAAAATGTAAGCAGGTACTGGAACTTAATGTATCATTCTGGACTGAATCTAAAATCATTTTCAAAATAGATTTTTTTCTCCATCAGGTTCAGAAATATCCCTAGGAAATCTGCTTGTTTTGTACCTGTGGAAAATGTCACAACCACAAAATATTGGTCTTTTTCATCCAAGAGATGTTGGTATTAATATTAAAACTGTCTGAGGCAAGACGCTTTTATCTATATTTCATTTCACATTTAGATTCATTCTTGTGTTTTACCAAACCCATCTGCATTTCTCTCTGCCTTTAAAATGTTCAGTGGGAAGCATTCTCCTCTCTGATTTATCAGTCTGAGTGAAACAAACATATATTGGAAACCAGCTACAGGTAGTGTAGCTGAGAAGGTTCCCAGCTACAGTAACTTGTATTTTTTTATCCACTTATTTCTCTACATTTTATCAGCTTAAGAAGATAGGCTAATTGAGGCACATAAAAAAAAATAAGAGCTGTTAAGATCACAGAGCCTGAAGGAAAAAAACTTTATCATCTAATGCTGCATGAAAACATGTTTTATCTAATACGGATGGCAATTAATATTTTTAAAATATAAAACACTTTCCAGTATTTTGTAGCCAATAAAAGCAAATAAAAATGTTTGAAGTCTACCCTCCCACACATTCTGCTCATCAAGCACAAATGTGAGTATCTCACTCAGTGTCATGGGTAATTCTGATTATTTTCAGTTACAGAAAATCTAAAGGTAAAATATTCAAGCTACCTACATAAACATATATTTAAATCTTTACCAAAACACCTGAATAACTTGCCTTTGGACTGCATAAAAGTTTTCTCTTGTGATAACATAACTATTTGAACAAGAGTATTCAAAGTCTCTGCAGTGACCACTAACTTAAGACTACTACTATCAGAGACTGATTATTGCTGGTAAGCTCCCACTGAGGAATCCCAACTTCCCACATTCCTGCCAACACTTGAACAGACAGTCATTGCCCAGCACTCCCTGTGACCAGCTCACCTAAGTGCTTGCCTTCACTCCTCAGCAGTCTTCGGAAGTAAAAAGAAATAAGATCCAGCTACTAAGGAACAGCATTGTATAAAAAATAGTGTAAATATATTTTATCAAAGCAGGATTTTTCTACCAGTATTCCTAGAGGAGATCACCTTTCCACTGGAGCAATATGGCAGAGGTGTCTCTCAACTTCCCTGACTGAGTAAGCTGAGTTCACAGAGCTGACAAATTCTTTGGAGAACAAGAATCCTTCAGTTAATGCCTGCATAGTCATTTCTCTGTCCATGAGCAGAGCATGTAGCTATGTCAATAATAAAAAATAATCACTAACAAAACAACGGCACTATACTAAAATACAAAACCATAACTCTGCTCAGGATTTTTACTTTATTGCTTTTGTATTGATGTATTGCTGCACTATATTCCAATACGTACCGACAAATATATTTAAATCATACTTAATATGGCATACCTGTTCCACTTAAGCATCCAGGGAAATCTCTTTTTAGGCTTTTCAGGGCTAAATTGATTTCAAAGAAAAACAATTTCTTTAGTCTTTCCAAGCAGAAATGCTTCTGAGTGAAATAACAACTCAGTATTTCAGCATCCACTCATTTGAAAATCACACGTCCTGCATCATATGATGGTTTCTGCTAGAATATAGTACGTAGATGATTTCTGCTAAACATGAAAACATAAGCCATACAACAGGACCTTGAGGGACAGTTATGGGTCTGGTCATCCAAATTATATTTAGCTGACCAGAAAAAGAGGAAGTTCTTTAACTTTCCCAAGCACTGTATTATGACACTCACGCCCATGTTACAGGGCTGAATGAGGCTTTGAATAGTTGGACAGTACCTCTTCAGACAGAGCATGTTCAATTTCCACAGTGTCAATTTGAATGTAGAGAGGGGTTAGGACAGACTTTAAGCAGAGACCATTCTAGAAACACCACAGCTTTGTGGCACATCTCATTTGTAAAGTGCTACACAAAGGAAATTAAGTCAACAAAGGCTCACCCTTGTTCTCACAAGTAGAAATGAGCACTAGATTCTTGGTATAAAAATATTGATAAAATTCACAGAAAATGTGGAGGAATCGGCTTCACAACATTGTTATGCAGAATGCTGTGGAGGACTCCAGTTTCACAATGGATCTGAAGCAAAGGAGACCAGTGATGGGGAAAAAAGAAATTATATTTCCCTGTTGGTGTTCCCAAGTTCTCTGACATTCTCCCCTCTAAAGCCTTTTCTTTTTTCTTTTTTTTTTGCACACTTGTCATAAATTGAAGAAATAATCTGATGAATACAGAAAAATATTTTTTCCACTGATTGCAGTGGGAAAAAGAAAAGGAAGATATGTACGTCTCATGTATTCACATTATGAACTACACTTGTCGATAACAGTATTAGTCTGATACACTGTCAAGTTCCCAGTGAAAACAAGTTCTGTACCTGAAAAATACAGACTGCTCTCTGATATTTGTAGTTAACAGTGAGCTAAAACCGTTGCATATAGGTAAAGCCTTATAAAATAAAGGCCTTGTTACCTTTGTAAAATCATGGCTCAGACCTGCTACTTTGGCTAAGTAGAGGAGGACTGTGTGAGAGTGGCTCAGCTGGAGCAGGGGTAGAGAAACGTGAGAGATGTGAGAGCCACGAGGGATGTGAGAGATGTGCTGTGCGACTGCCTCATCTCCACATCGTGGTGTTTGGTTGGTTTGGTTGGCTTGGGCTTGTTGTGCCTTAAAACTATATAAACTGGTAACTGGCTAACTGCTTAAAAAGGCTGGGTTTTTGCAATAAAGGGGCTCTTCTTTGCACTGCCTGGGGATTCTACATCACTCTGCATCATCACATAAAACTAAGAGATGACAATGACTGTGGCAGCAAAACCACCAATCAACAGGAAATCAAATTTGGCACAAAAAGAACAGTCTGAAGTCCTGTCATGCCAAACAAAAGCTTTCCTTCCCCAGCTGAGAATGTTTGCCTCTCTAATATTCAGAAATAAAGAGATCATATTAATGATCATGAGCTGTTTTCATCTCATATTAGGTTATATATAATTCAGATTTTCAAGCTTCTTTTCTTAACAAGACATCTAAAACTTGTAATTTTTTAAGTGGAAGTTGAAATTCTAGTGTAATCACTGAACTTCTGGCAGGCCTTCAAAGAAAGGCACTTATTGCATTAAAACCACAAGAGCTGGCAACAATGAGTCTGACAGGAGCTTTAGCACTTTCTAACTTTAGCAGTGCTAATTAATGATTAGCAAGCTTCTGTTTCACACAAGAATCCTGCACTTTCCAAACTTATTTTATAACTTATGTGTACATATACTAGCAACACATTATATTCAGAAAAACCTAAGTATAATATCTCAAACATGGGGAATTGTAAAGCAAAAAATTAATCTGTGAACCTGAGGAAGTTTTTTGTTATGTTACTTAAACTTATTTATTTTCCTGAGAAAATAGTTTGCATAAATGTTAGTTCTCTCATCATATGATAGTTGGATAGTTTAGGGAGGGGGTTTAGAGAGACTTTTATTGTAATAAAAACAAATAATTAAAAAAAAATTTAAAAAATTTAAAAACCAGCTTTTGACTAAAGCCCTAAATCAATTTATTCTAATAGATATTATTAAAACACCTTTTCTGTGTGTACTAGAGAAAATTTTTTTTAATTAAAATCTTTGTTCTGTAGCTAAGGTGGGTGAACTAGGAGTTAAATAAGCAAAAAAGGTTTTAAAGAATTATCTGTCATATTTTCCAGCATTTAAAAGTATTTCCTGGCACAGCTCTGAGAAGTAACTTAGAGACTCCTTGCTGCCTGAGGGTAAGAGGACCGTTGTGGAGAACTTTATATAAATTTAATAAGTGTATGTAATTTTTCAAGACCTCAGAAAGATTAAGACTGTTTCATCTAAGCAGCCTGCAGTCACAACTACAGTGCTCTGCTACAGCTGCCTGCCTGCAGCAGAAATTGTGTTAGGTGGCTTTTGGCCTCCAGCTTCATTCTGCCTCATTCATTCAACCTCATTCTGCCCGTCCTGTCTTTATTAATTCAAGCATGTGTACTTTGCCATCATCATCACCATCATCATCACTGTTATCACCACCACTTATTAGGGCATTAGTCCTGGTGTTAGTCCTTACCTGCCCCACTTGCTGGCACCTGAGCCCAATTCTGCTGCATTCATCTCAGGTAAGGCATCTTCTTTCTTCTTGTTGCTCTGGAAACTTGCAGCACCTCTGCAGGTGCACGGCAGAAACTCACAGTGGTGACAAAAGCTGTAGAAGAGGTCGTGACAGTCAGCCTCATGCATGCCCAGTGTCTCTAATTCCTCAGCTTCTCCCTTGGGTCACTGGAGCCACATAAAAGTCATTCATTCTGACAGTTCACAGAAAAGGCCAAGACATGGTCCTGGAACAACTGTGTGCTCTTAGAAATATTTAAACATAGCCAAACAGCATGAGTTCCATTTCATGGGAAATTTTATAATTAAAAGAGGCTCTTGAGCAGGCTGGAAAGCTAGTACTGCACTTCAGTAAAGCCTTTTATTTACTCGTTTTCTTTAGTCACCCCAAATAAACCAGCTAGATCCATTAATCTAATGATCACTTTCCAGTGATCTGCAGCTACTTTGTAAGAATTATCATCAAAACCTGGAACAGGATCAAACCATGTACACAGGTTCTCTTTACAAAAGTTCTAAATGTGAAATGTTATGAATTAATTGGGTCATAATAATAGATAGACAAGAGAATAAAGCAATAATTATTAAATTTTCATAATGTATGATGTTTTCTGTTGACCTTATTAGTCCCTTGTTTTTTACGGACTGCTCTAAAATGCCACAGCACATCAGCTTACCCAGATAGATGGTAGGCATTTTTAATGCATAAGAACATCATGTATTCCTTTCAAAAAAAATTTAGTAATTGTGGGAAAAGGAGGGAAAAAACTGGGAGAAGCAGAGCATAAAATGTTACAAATTAAATTTTATGAAAGTTATGCCTGCTGCACAGTGAGGCACAGCAGTGCATTAGTTAGAATTCATACTGATCTTTACCCCAAGCATTATGTTGTCCAAGTCATTAGAAATTTAATGTTACATCCTAGCCTAACTTTTATGCCACGTGTTTGACATCAGCCAAAAGAGTCATGATCAAGAATTTAATCAACAGCCTTCTCTTGAAAATATTTTTAAACACTCTTTTGGAGCCCCTCTACCAACTAAAATATCATCTGCACTGCCAGGTGTGGTCAACTGCCAGGGTATAAGCTAGGTGTGAAAGCCTAGCAGACCTCTTCAGCTATAGTGACTTGGAAAGAGGTAGGAATGTGGTTAACAGGAAAAAGTTTTTGATCTGAAAATGTTGGTGGGCAAATGGCATGTGTTTTCCTTTATATCGTGGGCAAATGAGTGTGAGCAAATACTGAGCTGAAGGATTCTTTGCTTATGGAATAACATGCAAGTACCATAAAATATTCTGCTTTTCCCTCTGCTAATTTGAGAGTTCTCAAGCTTTAAAACATAAAAACACAATAACTTTCCATGTGTTATCTTAACCAAATCATTGTCCTTACACTTTTGTGGCTATGAAAATGATGCGCCATTACAAGGTTTTGCTAAAGTAAACTTGAAGACTAAGATCTTCTCTGAACCCAGTTTTAATGAATCAAATGCATGTTGGAAAGTCACTGGAGAACATAAACAAGAGAACTACATCCAGCTGCTACAACACATCACTGGAATATGAACAGGTATCCTCCTCCTACGTCCCTCACCCCAATCTACAGAACAGATTCCCTCTTATTACAAGAAGCCTTTCTGTACCACAGAATGATGAAAGGAGGGGGAAATGATTTGTCTCTGTTCCTTCACATGTTCTTATGTGATTCATAACACTGAAGTTCACTTATGGTGCTGGGGGAATCTATTTGATTATCTATTGGTTAATACCAAGCTTTTCAAATCATAAATTTAAAAACTGATACAGAATTATACCACTAGTTATTTCTATACTGCCAATCATTAAAAAGCAAGTCTTTCTTTAATCAGTTTGACAAAAAAAAAGAAGCAGAGCAAAACAGCTTGTCTTTCAAGAGAAATGCTGCTGAACTTTTAGATTGTTTCCTTTGACTTTAGATGGATGTTTATTTGGTGCCTGCACGACCAGACAGGTAAGGCTATCTTCTGTCTCTGTCCAGTAAATTAGGGTGAATTGAAGTTAAAAGAAGCGAAGGAGAAAGCTTTATGCACAAACTTCTGTTTTGTTTTCAATTTCTAATAGGAACTTTGGCTATTGTGAGTTTCCCTAACCTACTTATTCATTCTTAAAAATCTTATAGTAGGAAATACTATTACAAAATTACATCAAAATGGTCAACAACTTATAAGGTTATCATTTCCCTCTGTGATGTGCATAGTCAAGTACATTGTGGCATTTATGTTACAAAATATTTCCGCTGCATAATTTAGTTTTATTCAGTCAAAATTTAAAAACTCCCTTCCTTTGAACAAGCGTCTATTTTCATAAACAGATTCACATATTTTTAAGGTCTAAAATATTAGTATTAAATTAATTTTATATTATTTAATAATTATTATTATAATATTAGCTATTTTCAAGTATTTCTGCTGCTCCTCATGACACATAAATCCTTACTTCAAGATGGCATCAATGAACAAGCAGTAGAAGACACATTGTTCACCACTGTAGACCAGAAGGCACACAGCCATTACATGCATTGGCAGATAAGCTGCACTTTTCTGAGCTTTTAAACTTCATAAATGAATTCTCTTGTATGATGATATGGACTTAATTATCACATCTTGCATTTACTCATTTTCAGGACCAAAAGAGAATTAGCAGACAGCGGAGTACTCTCTGCTACAACAATCTACTGGCAACAAAATCCCCCATTTAAGACAAAGAAATGGAGAAGGGTCACTTTGATCACTTAATCAAGTCTTTGTGTAATATGGTTAGGGAAAAGTTTAGAATTATTCCCAAAACACCTACCTAGGCCAGTAGACAATCATAAATACCTTAAAACAAACCTACTAGTACAAAATTCCCAAAAATCAAGTGCTAAAGAAAAAACACAATGGGTATTACAAATTTTAAAAATTGCTTAAATAGCAGTCAAAAAAGAGGGAATGCCTTTAAAATGAAAAAGAGTAGGCTCAGAATTAGCATTAGGAAGAAATTCTTGACTTTGGAGGTGGTGAGGCATGAGCACAGGTTGCCCAGAGCAGTTGTGGGTGCCCCATCCCTGGAAGTATTCCTGGCCAGTTTGGATGAGGCTCTGAGCAACCAGCTTGCATGAGGTCCAAATTGTCCCTGCCCATGGTGCCCATGGCAGGGTGGCTGGTAACAGAGGATCTTTAAGGTCCCTTCTCACCTAAGAATTTTTTGCCTTTCAGAGTTTTATAGCAAGTGGATAGAGACTTGGATAACTTAAATTTTTCCAACAGTACTTCTAGAACTTAATGAGCTGTGTCCAGGGACAATGGAGAGTTATGATATGATTTCTGCGACTGAGTAGAACATCATTAAGCAGTTAGAGCACTTTTATATCATAATATCATAATGTGTTTTCAAACTGAGGATGAATATGTTTTAGCAATATAAATGTTCTATTAATAGAAAATATTATCACTGTGTATTCTAAGACTTGCCCTTTTTTCCTGAATCCTATTCAGGAAAAGAGATTATAAGAGGGGCTAATCAAGAAATAGATACAGCTGAGTTGTAAAAGACAACATATCTGATTCCACTTTCCTCTGAACTGGTAGTGGACATCTCCCACGGGTGGTGGTGCATCCCACCTCCGCACCCCAGGCTGCACTATGTTCTGAGAAACTTTGTCATGCTATTGCTTTTAAATTAAAACTGATTTTGAAGATAACTTTGACAATGCTTCTTTAAGAGGCCTTACTCATTTGCTATACTGCAAGGCAACCAAGATTGAACCCCATACCTGAGTAATCTCCCTGAGATAAATATGCTTATGCTTACCTGGATGAATACTACTTGTATCTTGAAAGAGTTCTGATTTGAGTAAAACAGCTATTTAAACCATTTGGAACTCCCAAATGTATATTAGCTTCTGTACAACATATTCCTGCAGGGGTCAACACACCTGTGCTGTGTCATTGTTCTACCTTGTGCTGGGAAAAGGCTCCTGTGGAGGGACAAACTAAATCAGTATGGTCAGGGAGTTCCTAATGTATGTTTCATAAAAGTTTAACAAAGAACAAGTTCCCCTACAAATGCGGTTTTCTAACTGAAAACCCCAGTCAATTCAGTGTTCCAATACTGAGTCTGGCATACAGAAATATATAGAATTTAAAACCCTGTGATGTATAGTAAAGCTTTTAAAAATGTTTTACAAATGAGAACATTGTTAGATGTTAGTTCTGTTACATTCCAAGACCTCACTTTCTTTTTCTTTTTTTCCCTCCTTTTATGCTTAACCCTGTAAAATATGGTATGGTTTACCAACATCTTCCCCTTGAACACACACACACACACACACACACATACATACACACACACATCTATATATATACACGCCTCTTCTTTTCCCTTCTTTTCCTTCTTTTCCCATTCATTTTCTCCCTGATTTCCATAGAAAAAACAGATTAATATTGATTGCACAGGACATGTGAAATACTCACTATGTCCACATTAGTCTGGCAGAAAAAAGACTAGGCAGTTGGCCTTGTCCTACCCTGAGGTGAAGCTGGATGAACAGAATGTGAAAAACTATGCACATGGCATGAGAAATTGCTGGACATGTCAGAGATTAATCTAATAATCTGATGAGCGTTACAGATAGTGCTGAAAGGGACATCAGGACTTGGCAGATAGATAAAAATGAGTTTTGTGAAAAATGGTTGGACTTCACAGATAATAGAGGGGAGTATCAGGACCTTTTGAAGAACAGATTCTTTCAAGGCCAGCAATGCTTAGAAGACCATATGAATAATACCTTATGAGACACAAATTAGCTTGATTTCAATACCTAAAAAGTCAGATTTGTGCAAAAATGTATTATAACTGGGACCAAGTAAAAAGCCATAAAAAGCCAGATTGTGTATTATCTGCTGTGTTAGTTCAAGAGCCTGAGGGACCAGCTTATACTGTAAGTTACTGGATCATAATAAGACCAAGGAAGCAGGTCTCCCCATGAGGAAATGTTGCTTTAAGCTGAGCTTGAACAGAAATTACACTGTTCAAAAAGGCATAGGAGAAGAATGATCCATAGAAGAGTCCTTCTCCTCCAACCATCCACTCCAGTAGGAGCTGAGCACTGGAGGTGACAAAGCTACATTCCGTAACTTTTACCTTAAACGTTCACAACATGTCCACGGGCACAAAATTATTTTAGGTGATTGGAGAATTTAACCTTCAGGCCAGATAAGGACTGCTATGTTTTAATGATGTCATCTGGACAGCTTCCCATAACCCGATGAGACAATGTTAAATTAGACATTTCTGCCTACATTATGTACTGACTCATTAAAGCACCATAACAGTAGATGAGATCAGTGATCTTCTATAAGTATTTACAGCTCTGTAGTTTCAATTTTTCTCTTTTAACATTTTCCATAATTGATATGCAGTTCTTTCCTTTGGATAGCTCAGATTTGCTGCACTTTATGAAGAATGTCAGCCTTTTGAGTTTCCTCCAAACCTTTAAACTAGGGATGCGTTTGAAAGGATAGAGCTTGTTAGAGAGCACTTTGAACAGCAGAAAACTATCACTCAAAACAGTGGCTTGATAATGCAGCTAAGGCAGTGAGTTATCTCAGAATGAACAGTATCTCACCCAATTAACGTGGTATCAGAGTGGAAGTCCATCTAAACAAAAACAATAACAAAGAGATAGCAAAGAGGCGAGTTTTTACTTCAGATATTCTCTTTTTCTGCAGCCTTTCCAAGCACAAACCAGCACAGATGATCAGTGCAGCAACCTGTTGTAGAGATCACCCATGGTTTGATAAGGTCAAAGCAAAGCCATTTTCCATCCTTTCAAAATACAAAGGTCTGGAAAGAGAAACTTGTTATCCAGAATGACACAGTCTAATTATAAAGAATGTAGCATCTTTGGCCAGAGACTGTTGAAAACCCTGGTTTGCTATGTCCTTACAGAAAATACCAGCAACTTTTGCTGAATTTTTGCAAACATTTGGTGTAACAATTCTTCCTATGAAAGTAATGCCTCGATGAATAAAGCCTTACTATATCTGAAAACCTAGTACTGACTGTCGTCCCCTTCCATGCATCCACAAAAGCAAAATTTGAGCAAAGTTCCTATTAAACAAAATAATATTTGGCTGTTAATACTGGCAACCTAAAGGCATAAAACTCAGCGGAATGACATAATTGAAAATAAATGATGGATCCTATGGGTCACAGTGAGACAATTGAAAGCCTGACTCTCTTCAGCTGATTCAAAGTAGCACACATCATCCACTACACTTACAGATCCTGGGATCCAATTAGACCTCAAGGAACAGAGCCTTTCTGGGAAGTATTTTAGACTGAAATTTACCTTGTGAAATATCAGGCTGCAAAAAGTTTTATGCTTTCTGAATTAGCAGCAACAAACTGCCAATATTACCCTTCATGTCTAAACTGCAATTCAGCAATTTAGCAGTCTCAGTCTGTTGCAATTTGCAGAGAATAAATCTACTTTAGGACATGCAAGCCACTAATTCCACAAGGATTCTTCATGCAGCAAGATAGGGGTGGGGGAGAGGGGGAAGGGGGAGAGGAAGAAGCTTCCTATTCCTATTCCTATTCCTATTCCTATTCCTATTCCTATTCCTATTCCTATTCCTATTCCTATTCCTATTCCTATTCCTATTCCCATACTTCTGAATGGGAATGGATGTGAGATTTTATCCATGGAGTCGTAGAAATACAACTGTTCAGAAGTGAGGCCAAGACAAAAATCAGCTACATTAAATTATGCCAAATCAATGGAAGACTGAGAGAGCTGTTTGTTTATAATTCTTAAAGCCAGTGAGTAAGAAGGTACTCTCTAAATGGACTGAGTGCATCATAATAGCAATTGTTTCCTAGTACTCAGTTTAAATAATCCTTGACCCAAATGGAGTGAATTCCATCTTGTCCTTGCTCAGCAGACAGAGAACAATCATGATCTTTTTATAACAGCCCTTAAACACAAGAATATAATTTCATGACTCAGCCTCCTCTTTCCTAGACTGAACAAATACTCTTATTTCAAGCTTTCCTCATAGACCATATCTTTTATATCCCTGTACTGTCTTTGGGCTCTCTCCTGGACTCCGATGCATTTTGCTCACATCTTACTTAAAAAACATTAACCAAACAATGGAAAAAAATATTTTCTGAGACCTTACCATTCCTTACCAAGTTATTCATAGTCTCTAATAAAATATTTCAAGTAATATATATATCTAAATTACCTGGGTTTACCTGCTTTTCAATAGCCATTTAAATGTTTCTGTAACAAGTCCAAGGTTATAGAATCATGTATTCTTCTCATATCCTCATTTTAATTTTATGATGGTTTTCTGTAGTACCTAACATCCTAAAAAGAATAGTTTTTTGCTCTCACTTGGCAATTTGCATTGCCATCCTCTCATCTTAGATTAGTCTGAAGATTCCCGATTCCCAAAACCACAAGGCTAATCTTCTGGGTACTTAGTAAACCCTAGTTATGTTTCCCACCCCTTGTAGGATGAGAACCCACACTCATTTGGAGAAGTGCCCTCCTCTTAATAAAGCAGGACCCACGAGTTCTGCTGAACACTAGACACAATTACCAGTACCAATATAGAGCCATGCCAGTTCCCTGGCTGGTCATAGGGAGAATTTGTTCCCATATTACCTTATCTCCCCGTGTAGTTCTGGGGCATGGTTTGGGACAGGTCAGGCACTCATTCTTACTTTAATTGGAGCTACATTGGCATAAGGGAGTTGAAATGCACAAGAGTAGATTTCAGTGTCTAGAAAAGTATAGGGTACACTGGATACACTGCAGTAGGTATAGTCAATATTCATCTGTATTTATCCTGGTTTTAGTACCAAAAAACAATTTGCAGGCAAAATACTAGTAAGCTCATTCAAATGAAAAGTACATTCAGGATGTGATGGAAAAGACAAAAATATAGCACATCTGCTTGCCTTATTACCACCCTGATACATTGCCTTAACTTCGGGATTATCTCCAAGTTTCTTTCAGCTACAAGAAGCAATTGTGCAGACAGAATAATCATCACAGCTTGAGAGACTTGGGCTTTATTCAACAAGCAGTGAAGAAGGTTTGAGACATAGGTAGCACTGTGTCCATGGCACTGACTTGTACATTGTTTGTGAGAGACCCCTTGCCCAAATATTGGCTTACCCTTCTCCATTTCTGCATTTCATTTAGCCTTGATCAAGTGCAGCTTTCTACTCATCTTTTGTCACGGGGTAAATGAAATCTGAACCAGCCCTTGAATGTGATGGTGATGCTCCCAGTTTGATGTCAGACATAACACTTAAAGTGCTGTCCTTTCCACCATCCAAGTCATTAGCAAAAAAAGCAGAACAGAACTGGCCAAGAGCAAATCCAGCTGAGCACCCACCTGACAATAATTTCTCATCAGCTGCATTTCCTTTGGGCTTGCAGTAGTAGGGGCTAGAAGGAGTAATGGAAATGGGCTCTTTGACAAACTATAGTGATATATCTCACAAAGCAAAAGGACTATGGGAACTGGTTCAGAAGCACTGATTTAGTCTAAAATAAAACTACAGCAGATCATATCACAACAAGAAAATATGAGAAAGAAAGATGGTAGAGGACTGTGTTTTCTAATATTCTGAGGTAATTTTTGAACAACTGTGTCTTCTTACACATATGTAAAGTCATTTGCCACTGCAGAACTACCAAAAAAGTCCACTATTTCCAATTCAAGATTTTGTCTGAATCATAATTTTCTATTTATTTTGTTCACATACTGACATACACAGAAATCCACTGTCTAGCCTCTTATCTACTACTTCAACTTCAATCAAAAAATGGTGTTTTACATTATGTCTCCTCCTCTTCTATCACATTAATGAGAAATGTAAAGGAAAAATATATACTTCGATTAATGAATATTTAATACAGGAGATTAAATCCTTCAGTCTGTGTATAGAACAAACTTCAATTAATAGCACTGCAAGTTCACCCTGAAGAAAGATTGATAATTTTTGCCCATTTCAACTGTTTAGATTTCCGTCTTTACCCAGAAAAGTCAGAGAATATGCACCTACTGTACTTTAGCACAGATTTGTGAAAACAGCCAAGGACAAAATGATATAGATATGGCAGCAAGTCATTTACATTTACAGAGTCGTTTTTTTCAGGTTGAATGTGATGGGAATTGTAAAACATCCTGCAATGAATTCCAAGGGCTCTGTGCTGAAATTTTGAAAATCTTATAAAATACCTATCTTTAAATACTTGGCTTTTTTACTCTGTCACTATGTAAAAGAACAGTATCTATAACTATTTGAAGAGTGGGTAAAAAGTTATATACATATATTTATATGTATATATAAATTATATTAATTTTATATAATTATATAATTTTTTATAATTTATATTATATAATAATTTATATTCTATATAAAGTTATATTAGATATGAATTTATATATGTATATATATAGTAACAAAAAGAATAATAAGAAATAATAGAAACAGCTGTAATAACAGTGGCAACAATTATAGTAATAATAATGCAGAGCAAGATTTTATCATTCAAGCATTAAAATTATCAAGAGCTACTCCTGAAATATATAAGAGAAAAAAAACATGGCCCAATTCTCATCTGATAAATATTTATGAAATAATAGTCAACCTAGAGCAGCAGAGAATATAGCAAAATTTTATTCACAAACATACAATTTCACACCCTAATAATTCTTATTCATACACTGATTATTATTCTCAGATCTAATCTCATTTAACAATATACCTAATCTGTAAAGCTGTAATCAGAGTTGGCATAGGAATTTTTCAATGAAGATATTATTATTGATAAATAAGTACAGCAAGGCTTTTTGTTCTGAACTGCCTTTCCCTCATACAGGTGCTGTGATTTTCAGTTTGCACATAATATTTTCTGAGGAGTACAAAAAATTCTCTTGTGCCAGGACTGACTGTATTCAGAGTTGGTAATGGTTTTTTCCAGTTATCAAGATGAGTGTACGTGTGTAATGTTATTAGTGCAGTCTAGTTCTATGCTTCAAATTATTATAACTTTATCAGTTTTCTGAAGTGAGATATTTAGATGCCATTTTCCACATTATTTCATGTGTTTTGCACCAAGTACACTTTCCATATATAAAGAGTAAGACAAGGAATCTTTTTTCTGCTGATAATATATTCATATCTTAAATATTTTCTTTAAGTAAATTCAAAAGGGATGTACTTAGTGCGTAGAATAAATTTTGTCTTTATTTCAGCCTAAAGAATGTTCTTCTTTCCTCAAGTCACCTCTCATAGGGCTCCTTGACAGATAACTTGTTATTTGGGCAGCAGAGTCTTGTGCCATTTTGTGTCCTCATTAAGATTTTAAAAGTACTGGTTATTATATTCAGTAGTGGCTATCCACTGTGGCTCTTTTGGTTTTTGTTAGCTTGTCAGCTAGATCTCCTAAGGTTTTCTGCAATTACCTCTTAAAAGTAAAGCTTTATTTGAAGTGTTATGAAGAAGACAGTGCTAAAACAGTGCCTTTCAAAGTTATAACTTAGAAAATCAGCTGGTGTGAAGGAACAACTCTAAAATGTAAGACGACTGCAGCATTTTGTCACGTTATCTTTTTTCTCTAATTAGAAACATGCTAAGGAAATCCTTAAGGAAAGTTCTGGAGAGCTCAGTCAGTCATTTTATTTTGGCAATCCCAGCCATGTCTCCTGAATTAATTCAAAGAATCACAGAATATGCTGAGATGGAAGGGACTCATAGGGATCATTAACTCCAGCTCCTATCCCTGCAAAAGCAAACATGGTGAGGAAAACTAGAACTGCTTAAGCAACTGACATAATATTTTGGTCAGGAGAGTAAAGAAACCAGCAATAGCACAGTGACAATGTGACCTAACAAAAGAGAAGTTACTTATTACAAGGAGCTCCTTTCTAAATACATGCTAACGAGGCAAGAAGTACTGCTTTTAACTTGCAAGTATGGCAACTATTGTAATGAGTGACTCTGCATTCAATAAATTCTGAATAGAATAAAATTCTGTTTTAACAGCATTTAAAGCCTCTCACATTTCTGAGGAATGCATTTGTTTGCAACCAACATTGTTCTGAAAATTGCATTCCTCCCTCTACAATAACAGACCTTCAATTTTTTCATCAGTATAAAGGCCAGAATTTTCAAAGTAGCTGCTTCCAATTATCCCTTAAATTTTAAGGCTAGATGGCCTACTAAACTGTTTTGAAAAACGTAGCCAAAAAAGATGTCACAGTAGTTTACAGATTGCTCACCTCTTCTTCGCTAAGCCCTCCTACTTTCCTAATTGACTCCACTCAATTACCTTTTGTGCTCTGCAAAATGTTACAATCCATCACATTTATAGTGTGGGACTCTTAAGCAGATGACTCAGCGCTGATGTTCTTCAGCCTGCATATATCACAAATACAAACTGCAATGAGCAGAAACCAATATTTGCATAATAGTGCTGGAAAATTACTCAGAAGTGACTTAGGGAATTTGTGTGCTTTACTTTTAACAATATTTACCGCCAGTACCAAAGCAGAGGTCAAATAATAGGAAAATATGGGGTTGCCTGTATTATTTCAATTTATGCTGTGTGCTGTGTCCTGTTTACAAGCAGTGTTTTGAAAGATGCGTAAGATCTCCAAAGGCTTTCCTTTTTCCCCGTTTTATCCTGATTTAGGTTTTTTTCCTTCTATTTTAGCAAAATGTTAAACATCAGGAAGGCAACCAAGTGAAAATTGGAAACTTAATTATTTGCTTTTCCTTTAATGTGAAGAAAAAAGTTTACTGAAGTGGTTTTCTGGACCAGTAAATCCTTCCCTGCAGTGAAGCATTACCTTTTCATTGCTCAGCCATTGCTATTCAACTAACTCTACTTCTTAGGTTGCTAATTATGTTCTAATATTTGATCACTGGTTTGGTTTTTTACTTACTTTTCCGGTTTACATTGCCTAACTGGCTAAGTAAAACAAGATTCTTGAATTTCTAACCACACTGAAGCAAAGAACGAAGTGAGGTTTTACACCTATGAACATGTTTCTCCTTTTTCAGATGAAAGCCTTTCTTTGTGCAGTAAATCTTGCACATGCTGCCATTGCATCCAGTCAGATTACTGAAGTGGGTAAGTGCTGGCACACTAAATAGAAGCCTTCAGATTCTTATTATGTGGACCCTCACCCCACACAGAAAGTGATTTAGCTTTTTTGGCCACAAATAACTACTTTCTGCAACCAGACTACATCCAGGACAAAGTTACACAGCCATCTGGCTCACCACGACAAATAGCAGTCATTTCTCACAGCAGTTTTTACTAACCAAGAGTTGTGAAAAGAACTGAAACAGAGCATCTTCTTTATAAGCCAAGCCTTCAATTAAATATCACAATTCTACATTGTCATTTTATTTTTCCAGCTGTGGATTGGTGGCTAGACACAGTTTGAGATTAAATTAGTTACAGGTTAAAATATTACCATTTCAACTATATTATCTGCTTCATAACATGGAGTAATCATTAAAATTTAGAAAGCTGTATCTTTTTATATGGTTTTTGGCAGCAGCACCAGTGAGCTTCTAGCAATATTATTACAAGGTATGTCTTGTACTGCTTAGAATCTGACCTGGTGTTACTGAAGTGTTTGTTCAATTAGGTGGAAAGAAGGTTGGCAGAGAAGGACCTGGCGGCCCTGGTGGACAAATATGATGAAGAGACTGTCAACAAAGATAATTAAGCATCTCTTCTGCGAGGAAAGGCTGAGGGAGTTGGGAATGTTCAGAGTGGAGAAGGCTCAGCAGTTCTGCCCCTAGAAAAGAAAGCTCTGAGGAGACTATATAGCAGCCTTCCAGTACCTAAAAGAGGATTATAAGACAAAGAAGAACTTTTTATCAAGATCTTTACTGACAGAAAGGGGCAATGGTTTAAAACTGAGAGATTTAGATTGTGTATTACAAAGTAATGTTTTTTGCTGAGAGTAGTGAGATGCTGGCATAGTTGCCCAGAGTAGCTGTGGATGCCTCAACCCTGGGATTGTTCAAGGGGAGTTTGATGGGGCTTTGAGCAACCTGGTTTGTGGAAGATGGCCCTGCACATGGCAGAGGGGTTGGACTAGATGATCTTTAAAGGTTTCTTTCCATTCAAATCACCATTTGATTCCATGATAGCTTGTGTTCTGAAGCACTCTTTATAATTAAAAAAAAAAAAAAATTACAAATCCATTTCAGATAATCACCTTTGTTTTAGGTCTTTTAGAACTGGAGATTATGAGAGACAATGAATGGTAAAATATGTATCTCGTGTGAATATGTACTCATTTATATGCACATAAGGATTCACTCATATATACAGCAGAGTATATCTATCCCTATTTGTTTCTCAAGGAATTCATTTTTCTACCAGAGGGTTAAGGTTTTTTGCCTTTTTTTAAGTACTGGTTTTTCCACCATTCATCAAAATTCATTAATATTGCAGTATCTAATGTCCATGATGTATGAAAATCATTACAGAATTAGTGTGCTTACAGAGCTGATTGTCTCAACCACACTCCCAGAAGTGGGCCCTACTTCGGTGAAAAGGAGCTCTCCATTCCTCACAGCTGTGTTGATTAACTCTCTCAAAGAACCCTTTACTGATACACAGAATTCATTGTTGTGTCTCTTTTGGGGGATATGCCACCCTCTTCTTAGACACTGCATTTTCATAGAAATGGCTGTCAAGAATGAGAAGCCAATAAAATTTTAATTAAACGTTCAGATTTTTCCTAGACTTAGTCACTCAACACTCTCTCAATAGACTTTTCAAAGTGTATGCAATAATGAAACCTCTAAATTAGAGTTTGCATTGAGAATGGTTTATTAAATCTACTACATCTATTGGAAGATTATTATGATTACCATGTATAATTTAAAAGCACCTCAGAGCCCTAAGTGAGTACCTGTCATTGCACTAGATGCTGTACTAGCAGAGAACAAAAAGATGGTTCTTGCCCTAAAAAGATTTTCATTCTATTGTCAAGGAACAATAAGATTAATTAATGTTTCAGTCACTTTGAATTATTGCCCCATGTCCCTCAATAAAATCTCTAATCACTAAAGAATTCAAGGTGTAAATGCTCACTTTACTATTTACATACTGTTTATGATGGATAACAAGCCATGAGAGTCACATGTGAATGCTTGCACTCTTTACTTATGAGGATTTTAATTTCTCTTTAAAGAAATAGAAAAAATGGGAATTAAATCTATTTATAAACAGCTACATTTGTTTAGACTAGAATAGCAATTGATATGCTAAAAAGTTGTTGTGCCCCTAACAGCTGTGCAAATACAAATATGTTTGCTTAGACATTTCTGTACTGGAAATAAATAGGCATATCAACAAAGTGATCATATATGAAAATCATAGTAACTACGACATATTGTGTGGCTGTATTCTTGTCAACCTTTGAGAGACTAATGGCAGAAAATACCAAAATTTTCATCCTTGACTTTTCTTATTCCAAACCTCTTTCTCGAATAAAATACCTTAAACAGTATAATAATATCTATAGCCCAGGGAAAGTGTTGGAATTGCAGTGGCACTCAATTGGCACTCTGTACAGTGTCACTGAATTACCTTCTTTAGTCCAGCATGTGTAATTTATAAATGGGAAATTGCTTTTGTTAGTGTCAAGAACTCCTGAAAATATGAGACTCAGCTACACTCTGTACAAATAACATATTTTTTTTTAAGTTGTGATTTGTTGAAATCACAATAAAAATCAGGATAACACAATATTAGCCCAACATGTGCAGCTGTCTCATGAAGAGCTTAATGCCATTGATCTGATAAAAGGAGAAGAGAGATACTTCACCATTTTGAATTTTGCAAGTTTGACTGATGTGACAAGGCTTTCATGTCACTGTTTGATGGGGCAAACCCAAAAGATCTACAAAAGAAATGTAAAAAGAGTTTCAAAAGGCATGAAATTCAAAACTAATCAGGTATTCTTCATTTTTACTGTCAGTAATAGGCCAACTGTTGGGCTAGAATTTACCACCTAACTTCCAAACTGACAGGGTTTCTGTAAACACCAATATCTGCTCTGACAGAGGCAGCAACCCCTTTCCATATCACTCTGAGCTTTTCAAAGGTTCAGAAGACTCAACTGCTGTCACACTGAATGGAGAGAAGGCTTTAGTTCTCAGCTGAGTGGCCACGCTGAAGTGAAACAGGTCAGGTTGCAGTCTGGATAAGGGCTAAAGTCTGCAGTGTTAGAGATCAGATGGATGAGCACAAGCACTTAGTGCCATAGCAGAAATCCTGTGGTATCATCTTCTGTCTGCTGTACCAAAGAAACAGTCCTGTGACCCATCTGGGAACCCCATGAGAGTGACTCACTCTATACCAGTAGTCTGAGAATTTAAATACTTAATGCTGGATCTTGCAATACCTTAAAGATCAACAAAGAGCTGCTTTGAGGATTAGGATTAGGAATTCAGGGGCTGAAGAATCCTGTTTGTTACTTTCCCATGCAACATCCCTGAGACAGGAAAGTGTTAAGTTCCAGAAAAGAAGATTAGTCATTATTTTTCTCTAATGCTAAACAGGATAACTAGGTCCCTCATTTAAACTACAAGCTGTCATAAACATAAATGTTATAGACAGAAAGGCTTTATTTTGAGTTCTTGCAAGCCCTTTTTAGCAGAAGACTGGTCCAGATACTACAGAGAGAAATTACTTACAGTACATTCTGTTATGGATTTTTCTTACAGTTGGTGTCCTGATTACTATTTAGAAGATTCATAACTATTTCTTTATTCACTTCTATTTGAGTACCTCTCACTGTGTTAAATAAGAGGATTTGTAAGTATGATTATACAAAACTAATGAGTACAAGAGAGTTATCTTCTATATGTGGAAAATGATTGGAACTAGAGGCAATAGAGTCCAAAAGCAGGCACCAAAGGCTTCTTGCTGACCAGCAGTCATAAGCCAGATGGCAAGTGTAAGGTCAAGTTACTGCCTATAGCAGAATGATCCTTGATGTTGCTAAATTGCCATTCTTCTGCTCTCTATGATTTCTCTCAGAATTTTATATCTTTCCTTCAGGCCAGTATTTTTCTCCTGAGCTACTGCTATTATTGATTTAAGTGATTTCACTTTTGACTAGGTTTTTGCTTTTGACACACTCTCACAAAATGCTCATTTTTTGTGTTAAATAAAATTGCGAAAATGTCACACAGTTGCATGTCTCAAATTGAGACCTGGATCACACACACACACCTGAGTTTTGCAAAATTATTATTAGCTATTATGATTAACTATAACTGTTAAGGTATATCATTAGCTTGAAGTTTCTGCTGTGATTAAACACAAGGTTATATAAAGTAGATTCTGCACAGTTAATACTACATTGAACTAGGCAAATGAGGAAAGCTAGTAACTCTTCTGGGTTGGGTTTGGTTTTTTTTTTCAGATTAGACTGATGTTAACTGAGGGCAGGGTGCAGAGGGGGTCAGGCAAAGGAGCAGCACAGACTTAGAGACCTCCTTGCAGAACTCCTTCAGGATCCCTGAATCTGCATGAAGACAAGCTTCAGAAGCAGAAAATTTCCATTTGCTTCAGTCAGCACTCACTTATTGGGTTACCATTAGGGGTAAAACTCCATTTGCACTTACAGTGAGGAGATTATAGAGTTTATAATTCCAATAAGGTTTGCTCTCAAGGCCTGCTGAACTTCAGCAAAGGCTGCCTCAAAAAGAAAAAAAAAAATGGTCTATGGATTAGGTTAAAGGGATCGAAGCATTTGGTTAGCAGACAAAGCTTCATAACAGGCAGGAGACCTTAACTTTTTTATCTACTCAGACACTTCACTAACCTCAAACGAGGATGAGATGAGAAGGAATTGGAATTAAGATTATGATTGCTGAGCACAGAATGTCGGGGGACAGCCAGAGCAGAGCTGTCCCCCAAGGGCCAAAGAGCCATGAGTGACTGCACCAACAGGGCCCAGCCCCAGCATACTCAGGCAGGGCAGGGGTGACGACAGAAACTGGCTCTGCTGGCAGCCCAGCAATCGTCAGGCAGGGCAATGCCTGCACTCAGGAGTACAGCCAGCATGTCAGGAGACCAGAAGCCAAAACCTACCTCTCAGCTCAGGAGAGGGAGCCAGAATACAGGCTGAAAGAGGGCTCCTGACCCATGGATGGAAGCTGAGGATCTCTGTTGAGACTGATCAGGGCATGTAGTGCACTCAGGGTGGTGACAGCATGATTGCATTGTTGCTTATTGTGTTGTGCTGTTTCACACCAACAATATTGCTATGGCAAAAAATAACTCAAAGCCAGAAGAATTACATTTATAATTGCAATTTGTATTATTTTTATACTTTAATCTGAACTCTAGACTAAGATATCTGAAGCCTATCCTTCACCAAGAGTGATATTGTAAACTTCAGAAAAAGATATTCCTCTCTTGTATGACTTACACTTTGTAGAAAGTTGAGTATGAAAAAAGTAATGCTTCATGTTTTTTCCTGTCCAGAGATTGTTCCCTGGGCTCCCTGCAGAAGTTGTGGAGGACAATAACCAAAGAGCTTTCCCCTGCCAAAGATGCCTGGGTGCTTGTTCTGAAGCAGAATCAATAGTGGAGACAGAAGGAGGAGTTTTTCTCAGTACCTTCACTAATGTTGACCTGTATAGTAGTGCTCCAGCACTAGAAATAAGTGTGGTATCTACCAGAGTGCTGGATATTTTTATAAAATGCTGTTTTTATAAAAGAAGGATAATTTTTAATGTTATGACACCTGAACTAGGAATCTTTCATTAAGCCTAAATTAAGATTACAGAGAAGGTCTTAAAATTCTGAATCCTACAAAGTTAATCAGTCATTGATGAATGATGATTCTGAAAGGGAGAATGCTTTCTGTGGTTTTTTATCTAATCTAATAAAAACATTGACATTATGGATTAATTTTAGAACTCCCTTATATCAGATATTAGGGCCATTATTTCCCAAACTTACAGTTGATGAGCAAGTTTGGGAGCCTTTAGGTTTTGGTTAAGCAGATCAGTCTGTTAAAAACTACAGTTACTGATGGCTAAAGCCCCTCAATCGAGGCAGAGAGTGGTAGTTACTCTGATTTACTGTTAAACCCCGATTTAAGTCTTATGTTCAGGGTCATGGACAGCAGGAACCTGCTGATTCTGCAAGACTTGCTTAGAGGTGGTAAAGAATGATTTAGGAAGAGGACTGACTTCTATGTTTCTTTCCCCCTCTAATCTTGGCAGTGATGCAAATTGATAAAAGATGTCAGAGCAGGAAAGTAGCTCCTATTTCATTTTCTTCCTTCTATAGAACTTCTGTAAACTTATGGTAAAAGGTGAGTCAGTGTGAGAGATTTTTCCCAAGATGGCTCCCTTTACTAAATTTATAGTTGGAGTTAGGATTAGAAAGGAGAGGGAATGAAGTACCTACTCTATTACTGGACTTTTCAAGGCTCAGGAACATAAAACATGACCTACTGCTACAACAAAAAAGTAATTCCTATTCCATTCACTTCCCAAGAGTTGAGTATCTCCATTCTTAAGCACAGTGTAACAGGAAACTTGAAAATTGCAGATGGAATATTAGGAACAGGAGCATAGCTGCTAGTGAATGGCTAATGGTAGGTTTATAGAGAAACCCTACTCTGCACCAGCCTGAAATCCTACATGTCCAAGTCAGGGGGAAAGATCACTTCATATTTTTACTGAAGTCTCTAGTTATTGGTTTAGTCTAGGTTGGGGTCTGAAGCTACACTTATGATTACCGAAGTCTGTGTGACAGTTTTCCTTCCCTGTTCTTTCCCTCGTGACTGTGGCTTGCTCTAAAAGAGAAGGGGGAAAAAGCAGAAGCCTGTGGAGTATGCTGAGCTTAGCAGTGGCCATATCATGAATAAGCATAACCTTGCAATAATCTGAAGTATTCCTTTATCTTGGTTCATGCCTAGATGAAAACCCAAGTTTTAGGGCAATTTAATTTATATGTATATCTATATTTTTAATATCTTAGAGAGTTCACAGTATGTTTTTAGGTGCAAGAAAACGGGGGACTGCAGGTTTGTGGCAGATCTCCTGGAAGCCATTCCAGAGTATGGCTAATATTTTCTTCTAGTCCAACAAGGGTAACCAAGGACAACAGTTTCTCTAATATCCTTTCATTCTCAGATGCAGACTATTGTAACTGCACAGTTTATGAGGTTTCTGTAACTCAGGATGAGGTTCCATGCCAGATGTAAAAAATTGCTCAATTTTTTGTAGCTCATGTCTTGGGGATATTTTTAAACTCTAGCACTGGTAGGATAGAAAAGAGAGTGGATGGACCTTCTCTGGCCTATGAATTTTCAGTGCCAGAAAATTCCCAATATATATAGTTCCCAATTTATATAGTCCTATAAATATATGTATTCTCCAACTGTTCTTACAACTTTTTTCTCTTACAATTCAATCTTTTTGATAGATCCTGGGAAGTTCAGCCATCTTTTTTGAGAAACTATTTCCATTTACTTTTGATGAAGTAGAGATGAACCCTACTGTTCCCTTTTTCTTGAGCTCTGTTTAAGTTTCTGAGAACAAAGCATGGAAAGGAGATTTTACTGAGGCATCCTCCAATATCTGAATTGTAAATCAATTTTCCTTTTATATGGGTCTGCCACCACAAAGCACAAACGCAGGAAGTTGACTCTGCTGATGTTTACAGAACACTGCATGGCAGAAGGTTTCAGGGAGCCAACCCAGAATAAAGCTTCTTTTCACACTGGAAGTTTTTTGTTGTTTGGCTCTGTTCTTGCAAACATGTCAAACTTATTAGCATATGAGTACAACTGTGGTTCATGGTAACTTTCCTGGGAGCAGGGCCTGAAGTGATGAATACAAATTCGTGTTTCTTTATCCTCCAGGTCTCACTGAGACATTTTGTTCTACTGTGGCCGAAAAAGAGAATTTAATCTTTTTTTTTTTCTCTGCCCATCTCTCTGTTCTATTTGAAAACCTAGGAATGGGGTCATAACTATGGCTAAGATCATGGAGTGGACAAAACAAAGTTAGATTTATTTAAGATCCTATGAATCTCATGAGCATATGGACACAGATTTACTCCTTAGCGAGTTGGAAACTCTCAATAAAAATAGCAAATCTTGAAGACACCATTTCAGTATTTGAACCTGTAAATGATACCAGTCTAGAATGAAGGCTTCAGGAATCAAAAAATGGGCCTTTTAAATTATTTTTTTTTTCTGAATATTGATGACAGCTTATATTTGGGCTGTGGAAAGGTGCAATTAAAAACGCCAGGTTTAAATATTCAAAAAAACTCTGGGTGAGGAAGAAGGCAATTTCTGGAAAGGAAACAATTTGTATTATAATATGGTCCATAGGGGAGATTCTAGTTAAATTCAGAATAAGGATCTTTGAGTACAGGAACCTAACAACTCTCTTACTAATGTCTCCTGTTGTCAGGTCTGCCTTTAGAAGGAGGAAGGTTGGTTCCAGAAAAAATACATTTTCTTTTATGTTTTCCAGGGAACTGGTTCTCTGGGCTGATATTTATGAATAGTAAGTAAGAGTAAGTTTCCTCAGAAAAAGCAGAAGCTGCAGAACTACACAGCCTGCTGTGTGCAAAAGCTCTGCCAGTGGAGATTGAAAGATTGTGCTGGAGAGAAGAAAAACAAATCTGTGGGTTCTGTACAGGCTAGGTTTGGTACTGCAAATATGTTTTGGAAAGACAGCACGTAAAGAAGATATAAATTGGCACTTATGATAATGCAAAATGAAGGAAGAGTTTCATCCAATGAAATTATGTATATAGATCTTGGGAGGATTGGTAGTTCAGAGTAGAAGAAAATAATGATTTGCATATTATTCTGTTCTTTGTAGAAGTTTTTGGCTACAGTTAAGATTTGGTTAGGTATAGGATCAGGAACCTCACAGAGGCTTCACAGTTTTGCTGAACTGCACTGAGAATGCCAAAGTAATGTTCTCTCTCAAAAAAAGTCCCCATTGAGCACAGAAATGAAACTAGAGCTACAAGTGAGAGGGCCTGAAAGAATCCATTTATTCATAGACCCTAAAAAATCTAAAACAGTAAATGTGGCTCATAGTTCTCTGGTTCAATGGACTCTGGCTTGGTTTTACTCTTTAGGTTGCCTGTTGCATTTAAGATTAGGACTACACATAGCAAGATATATGTTTAATAATATCATATCATTTCGTCTTGCAAGAATCCAGTGGATTCCATTAAATACTAATGCCCTTATTACCTTGTGAGATCATGATTTTTTGATTTGTTAGAATTTGGACAAAATCAGATGATCAGAAGATCTTTTGACCACAGAAAATAAGGGTTAAATGCTGCCTACCCTTGTTTCTCTTAATTAAATCTAGGTCATCTGGGGCTTTTTGTCATTTCAAATAGTTAACAGTTTTCCAAGGTAAATAGACTACAAATTCATTAACTTCAAGGTGTTCGAGGATAATCTTTCCAGGTGAATTAATGCCATTGAAATATGAAATCAGATGGATAGGTCAAAATATTCTAGAAATTCAATGGTATTTGTGCTTTGGAAAAAAGTTTTACAAATATTTTATAGAAAAAGAAAAAACTAGACAGATAATGTCTAGGGAATAACCCATAAGAGAAATTTTATTTGATCTCTTTCTTTTCTATATTTTCATTAACAATACTACATGGTGCTTGTTCCTTAAAAGAGTCAGCATTTTTGTCTGTAAAAAAAAAGAGGTAAACCAAAGGAGGCAATTTAAAACCAATTTCAATTGCAAACAATCCATATTTATTACTGGTGTGGTTTCATCCAACTTTCCAGACTGGCTTTTAAAGTTATTCTTCCACATAAAAACTAGGTGTGCATTACACTTCAGAAATGATGCATCGATATTTGTGACTTTTTTATCTTGGCAAAATAAGCCGAATTCTCAACAGCAATGTTACGAAGAAGTTAATTTTATAACTACAGTGCTATTTTAAATCAGTTTGCAGCAGAATTTAAATCCTTAATGTGTATTCAACAGAAAAGGCCAAACAATAACATCAGGCCCCTAAACATTTTTAATAACTAAAACCCTGGCATTTGTTGAGACTTTTTATATCATCATTCAGAGAGTGATCCAGTTCATCAGCAACCCCACTTTTATTAATCTTACATGCATTCTGTCAGCTGGACTAGTGTCATTTATGATTTGTTTTTTTCTGTTGTAGATTATGGAGGTAAAAAGAATGTGTGCCTGACTACAATTTTATATAAGGTCCTAAATCCATTCAAGACTTTTTTCTCTCTTTTTCAGTGTCACCTCTTAACCATTGTAATAAAAAGAATCAAAGCAAACAGGTATTGAAAAAGCCACAGGGAGCCTGAGATTCAAAAAAAATCTGCTCATGTGGCTGCAGTCATGTAAATTAATCTAAATGCCAACATAATGAAGCACATATATGAAATGGTAAATGCAAATGATGCTATTAAATAGGTACAGATTCAGGCTGATATGTAAAATTATATATAGGTTTCAAAATGAATTAACTGTCTCTATGTTTCTCCTCTTGCAGTCATCTGCATAGGATTCATTGCTGCAGTAAGACATCATTCTAGGTCTCACAGCACTGAAATACGGTATCTCTTAGCATAAGAGAAACATAAATCTTGCAAAGAAGGAAGCATAAATCCTATTAACTAGAAAAGCCCAACAGATTGCAAAGTATCCGGGTAATACCTATTGCTCACAACCTAACAGAACCAGCATTTTTTCTTCTCTCACTTTATGAAGTGCAAAAGTCAGAGTAGCTGTTTCTGTAAACATTAGTCTCTTGTTTAGGAAGACTGTCTGAAAGAGACTGGCTCCTAAGTCACTCCTCCTCCAGACTTCCAGTATCTTTCACTTCTAAAGATGAATAAAACATAACCGTTGCTGTCCTACTTCAACTATAGCACAGCTAGCATAAATAAATATTTCCTCATATCAATGGAAGCACACCCGGTTATAATGGCAATATGTTTTAGGGTTAGCTCTTCAATACTGAGAAATCAAGCAGAAATCAAAGGTCCAATCAAGCAGACTGCAGCCATCCATTGCAGCACTACAATGTCTCACATGTGAAAATTAGCTTAAATCAGAATAAGAGGCCAAAGTCCTCAGCACAAGCCCTGCCCTTACATGACAAATCTGTATTTTCAAAACACAAGTCCTCCTACTTATTTGCAAGTGGCTGTTTGTTTGGTACAGTTTCAGAGGTACTATTTGCAATTGATTTGTAAAGTTCAATTCATCTAGTGCTCCTGTATTATTAAAGTGGACTTTTTGGTCAAGTCATTTACTAAATCAACAATCCAAAAGGAAAATAAATGTTGTCTTCTATTTTGCTACCTGACCTGAGTTTTCAGTCTAAATTTGAGATAGCTCTATATTACTCCTGAATTGTGTCTCTCCAACAACAAAACAAGGCCTTGGTGATCCTATACAAAATTCTGTCACGAAAAGAAATTACTTTCCTTGTATCTGGTTGCATTAATGACATGTTTTCTATTCCTATGTTCAACAATATTTCCACCATTTCTTGCATTGTTTTCTTCTCAGACTTCTGTTTTCCACGTTTGGTTAGACCCACAATTTATGCCAACATGTTAAAATACAGATTTGGTTATTTGAGAATTGTCACACATAGACACAGTGTTGTTGTTCCTACTTCTCTGTCTTTCAAATACATCTAGCAAAGTATTCAGAAGGATCTTGGCCTAACTATCCAATATCAGAGAAATACTCAGACTATTCCTCTTGGATATTCAAAGTTTTCAATTTCAGACTGATGACATACTGCCACATATTAAAAGTCAGAGGTTTCTTGAACTTCCTTCAGATTGACCTTCTCACTTCTTATAAATAACCAATTCCTCATTTTCTTCGATGGGCAGCTACACCATTATTTCCTCTGAATCTGAATCCAGTGATTTGCTAGCATTAGCAGAAAAAGCAGTGACAGTTAAGTGACAAGAAAAGTGGGCATGGTGTGTTGAAAGTGTAAGACTGATACTGCTTAAGTTTGTTTGGTTGAGTTTTCAGCTATTTCTTTTCCTCTCCTAGTTTTAACTAGATGCACCAAGAAGTACTGGAAACAAACTTACTATAACCCTGCTTTGAGATTCTCATAACATTTTGTTCTAACATTCTTGTTCAGACTAAGCTTGTTCCAGAGAGAGTTTTTTCTTTAAAAAAAAAAAAAATTGAAACTTATCATTCAGTCCATTCAGTCTTCGGTGTAAAAGCACAGGAGAAAATGAAAAGTGAGGTGAGAAAATTGTTAGTTATGGGTGTCAAAGTTCAATTTAAGACCAAATAAAAGCATCTTGCTGAGGAAAAAAATTGTATTTAATCTGGTAAAAAAGGAGGCAGTTTGTATATATGGAAAAGGCAGTAAATTAAAGATATTTATACAATTGGTCTGCTAGAATTCTTTAATTTTTTTTTAATTTTAAAATTCCTTTCCAAACTGTGCTTAATATGTCCTTTAACATACAGAAAACTATTTGCATTCCATTATACCTTGTAGAGCTTCAGCTTGGCAACACTTCCATAAGAACCTTTCTGTCTTTTAGCAGTATTTAGCTGTCTTTTAGCTATTTTCAGTCTGTTTCATTAATTGCATGTCTGCTTTTGGCATTCAGTGGGATGGGTGGACATCAGTTCTGGCCCTGCATAGGAATGGTTTAGAATGAGGCTGCAATGCAACAGCTCTGCCAGATACACATCAACAGCAGGGACTTGTATGTCTTTGTCCCTGCACTGACACCAACAGTTTGGTCCCATAGATAGATACTGTCTTAAGTAGAGAAAATGAAATGCTAGGTACCCACAGTAGGATCTCTGACACCCACTCTTCAGATGCTGTCAGCTCCAAGAACAAGAATGCTCAATGGGATTACCAAGTTACTTGAAAAGTAACTCATGAGGTAAGTGCAGCACTTTCTATCCATTTAGCATAATCCACTTACATAGGGAAAAAGACCATTTTGCTGAAATAAGTCATCAGTCAGGAAAAAATAAGGTACCTATTTCAAAAGTAATATACTGGACAATGAGAATGCTATACATGTCATGATGTATTTGTGTCTCCATGAATATATTTATACATATCAGTCAAAATCTCTTCACTTCTCTCAATTATGCATCCTTTTTTAGATAAAACCACGTAAGTCTGAGCCATTTGCATTTGCAGACACACAGAGAGAAGTGTCTACCTATCCTCTCAGGCATACTGTTTTGGTGAGCATAATATGTCCATTACGGCAGTAAGCACTGGAACACAGCACGGAATGCAGCAGGCAGTGAGCAGTGTGGTTTCTGACACGGAATTATCGGAAACACTAGGAGGCACACTGAAGCAACAATATGTGCTTACAGATGTCATTGCAGCAAGAGTCATGCCAAACTGCTGAGGCCCAGATGCTCGCAGTGAAAATGGTCATCCTTTAAATGGTTTCTTCTAAAACATAATTTCTTGGTTCTGGATAGGAAATAGAGTGGTAGGGGAGCATGTATCCTTTTTTTTTGCTTTTACAACTGTGTGAGCCAGAAGAGTTACAGCCAAAATTCTGAGTCAAGTAAAACGATAAAGTCATTGTGCTTTTAACTGAACGCCATACAAATTTTCTTCTGCTATTTTTTAGACAAGATTCATTTACTACAATAATCTCTTTTACACCTAAATACTGCTGTGGTCACCATCTAAAAGCTTTATAAATGATCTTTCAAGTCTGCAGTGTAAGACAATTACCTAGGTGCAAATCAAAGCCTGCCAAAACTCCAAGATATACAGCAGGTTACTATTTTCTTTTAAAGCCCACATCTGCAGCTTTTGCATATAAATTATGCATCCACCAACTGAAATTGCAGATGTAGGTATGCATTTTTCCCTACTACAAATCTATAGAGCATTTCAACTTGTGTGCAGTCCCATCTTTTGCATATTAAATTTTTGCACAAATTTTAAACGTTAGCCTACCTACCAGTAAGCTATGTAAAGCGTGTTCTACTCTGTGTAAATTGAAGTCTATTTCTGAAATATCTAATAGCTATGATTTAGCTAAGGCATAGCTCCATGCCAAATTCACAGAGAGCAATATTTGTGCCAGTAATCTACTCAAAGGTAAGTACAACCAAGTTATGGATATATTTCTGCATACAGAGTGTTGAAGCTCTGAGGTATAATGAAAAGCCCAGCAGAAGCTGCAGCCCCACTAATGAAATAACTGGGCTCTCAAGAGAAGAACAAGAGACAGATATAGTTAGACACTGAAGCCCAAAGAGAAATGTGGGTGATATACAGAGTTTTCAAGGGAAAAGAAGTGATGAAGCAGGAAGAGACTACCTGAGATTCATGAAGGGAGTCAAATCTGTGCAACTGGGGACTAATTAGAAGGAGAAATTAATAAGTCTGTCACCAGTGCAGACAGAGAATCTGGAATAGCACTGTAGCCACAAAAGTAAGGATATAAAATGTGGCTCTGAAGTTGATAGAAGGTAGGAGAAATTCTATAATTATCCCTTATCTATAATTATCCTTAATTATCCTAATTAATCTTGATTGCCTTCCATGATGAAATGACTGGCTCTGCAGACAAAGGGAAAGCAGTCTGTGTCATTTACCTTGACTTTAGCAAGGCCTCAGACACAGTCTCCCACAGCACTCCTGCAGGCATGCTGAATGGCTGTGGACAGGAAGGGAAAACTTCAAGGGGAGGGAAAAATTGGCTGGACCATTGCACTCAAAGTATTGCAGTCAACAGTTCAGAATCTAACGGGCATATGATTAAAACTGACTCTCCTCATTGCTCAGTACAAGGACTGATACTACCAAATACATTTGGGATAGGACCATCCTGTTATGAACAACACCAAACAGAAAGGAGCAGTTGATACACTGGAGGGGAAGCAGGGGACTTGGACAGATGGACGAAGAGCTGACCCGTGAAGGTGAAGGAAAGCAAAGGCAAAGGCGGAGTCCTGAGCCTGGGGTGGCATTAACCCCAAGCTGGAGGTGACTGGTTAGAAATCAGCTCTGCCAAGGGGCAAGGTGGACAGAGAATTGAACGTGGGGCAGCAGTGCGCCCTAATGGCAGTAAACAATAACAGCATGCTGGGCAGCAAAAGTGTCCAGAAGGTATGAGAATGGTTATCTCCTTTTGTTTTGCTCTTGAGAAGCTCCATGCAAAACAGCCTCCAGCTTTGGATCCTGCCATCTGATTACTAGAAAGACTACAGCACGTGACATACAGAGACCAAAGGGAAATTATTTGTTCAGCCTGGAGAAAAGAAAGCAATGATGGGGGGAGGAGGCAGCTCAGGTTGCTGCTTTCAATTACCCAAAAGTGAGCTACAAAGACAGACCTAGACTTCTCTTCAAACTGGCCCCAGGCATAGCATGTTCATAGTGAGAATGACCGAGCTCTGGAACAAGTTCCCAGAGAGGTTTCAGGATCTACGTGCTTGGAAATTTTCACAATTGCTTCAAAGTGGTTCTGATCGAGTTTTGAAACTGAGCTTTCTTTGAGCAAGATTAAATGAGCTCCAAACATTACTTCTGGACAAAATATTTCAATTATATGTTTGGGGTGGATATTAAAAGAAGTGACGTCTGAAGCGGTTTTAGGGAAATCTTTATTTTCTAGAAAAGGATAGGAATAAGCAAAAAAAAAATAGGAGAATTATGAGGTTTGTTAGAAATAAAATTTGGGGATATGATGATGATGATTGATGATGATGATGATGATTTATTTGCCTGTTGATTCCCACTCACTTAGGGGAAAGGAGCATTTTCCTAGTGATTTGTATATTTGTGATGTTATGTACTAGGGTAGTCAACCTAAAACCTAGATAATCAGTGGTTTTAGGAATTATAGCCAAAGAGCATAAATCTTTATGAATATTAGTTAGCTCAATAAATAATTTTCAGCAGCTCATTCAGACAAGAATCCAAGCCAAGTTAGAGTTCATAAGAATTTTTCAGGTATGAATTGACATTCTGAATGTCTGAATCTAAAGAGAAACTCATGGGGAATTGATGGCACATTGGGTAATATGTATCTTCAAAATAAGAGCTCTCTTTCGTGAACATGATATTTTTGAAGAAATAATTTGTGTAATAAATTCTTGTGTGTGCAAGTCCATCTAACCATCTTGACGGCTTGATTGATCAAAGAAAGAAAGAAACCTTCTGGAGAGGATCTAACATACAGATTTTCTTTTATGTACGTAGTTCTTTCTCTAAATATAGTAAGTGGCTAATTAATATTTGTATTTCATACATATTTATTGTATCTTACAATTTCTTGGCTATAGGGGTAAACACAGGGAACTGGCAAGTGAGACATTTCTCACATCTGATGATTATTAAAACCAGATTACTGCTTATTCCATCAAGGTAATGCTAAAGATACTTAAGTTGTATGGAAGATCTTATTCACAGACCAGCATTAGGAAGTGACTAAACAAGGGTTATTCTTGCCAGAGGGTTTTGGGCATGCAACATTGCATAAGTCCCTGAAGGGTCTGAGTCCTAAAGGTCTATCAGGGGCTTTGCAACAGAAAATGTGTGTTTGCACCTTCTCGTCAGACTGACTTCTATTAAATACTTGGAGCACTAAGATTCTACAACCTGACTGTAGGCAGGTATTATGAGAAAACGTGGAAATTAAGAATATTATTGGGACATCATTCACATCTTATTGGGACAACATTCACATCTGTTTTCAATACACGGAGACAAGAAAAGCCAGGTAAACAAGACTGTAACAATGGATAAGAAAGCACAGAAGGCAGGAGGAGGATAAAAAAAAATCTCCCCACAAAATGAAACACACACACACAAATTTTTAAAAAGCAATAATTTAAAAAGAAATGAGCGTATAAGTCAATGTGGCTTATGGAAGTTACTGAATTTAATTCATGTAAGAAATAGAATGATTTCTGAGAGAAATAATGTTCCTAGATTAATGCAAAAAGCCTGGACAACAAAGCGGAGAATAGTACAGGACATTAAACTGCTGTAACAGCTATAAAAGAAAAATAGAGCAATAGCAATCCTGATGGGAAGCAGGTAGAGGCTTTCTTCAGAAAACCATAAATAAACATAAAGGCAGTGTAGTTGCACTGTACATTAGCAGTGTGACAGAGAGTAAAGAAAAAAATATGAAGCAATAGCACAGATAAAGTGGAACTCATTTATACCAAAACTTATTTTAAGGAAAGACTGGTATCATGCCAGATTTTTCTAAAACCCCTGCATCAGATTTACATTCATATGAAGATTTCATTTTATTACTGTAGTGAATAAAAAGATACCTGGACTTACATCAAGGAAAAGAAAAAAGGCCCAGATGTTTCTGCATATTGCATTTGACAAGTTTTCTTTAACAAAAAGTTTTGAAAGTAAAAATGATCGGTCATCTTTGGGTCAGCAGTGAAGAGCTAATTATAAAAAAAAATTGTTGACAGAAGTTATAACAGCTGCCTTAAATTATGTTAAAAATATGCACAAAAATTACATTTGTAAGGAAGCTTCTGATTTCAAAATCTTGAATAGGAAGAATTTCTGGAAGTAAGTAGATTAAGTTTGGTTGTCTGGCTCAAGGAGGTTTCCTCTATGTCTATATTCTCTGAAACCAGTAGTATAAACTTATCTTTAACTTGTACCCCAAGTACTGTGAAACTCTCATGTGGAAAGTTCCTGTTCTAATGGAATAAATTGGTGTCTCAGAAAGGTTATTAGAAGTCAATGGAGAGCTAAAAAGCAAAGGGAAAGACTGACAGGTCACCGAAGAATGATGTAAAGACCTTGCTATCCTTCAGAGCTCTCAGGACCTTCATTTCTGTAACTGCTGAGAAAATCAATCAAGGAAGGTGAAATGGTCATTGGTCTCCGTTCTGCCTCGGTAACTTCAGCTCTGAGAAGGCTGCCTTGTATCTAGAAGAAGCTTCGACTAAAGAAAGACTGGAGCACTGGTTAGTGAATTTGGATGAGGGGAGTGGAGACTGTTTGGAACATCTCCCTGGGTGGGCCCTGTGGAGGTGCAGGGCAGGGGAGGGATGAGTTTTGCCCACTCTCCAGGTGCAAGCCATCCCTGTGGGTATGTTATATGGTTGTGACTGATTCCCAGCCCTCCAGGAAGGCAAAAAGAAGTATGTGGTCTGTACATAGGAAAGGTGTAGCTAGGCCTGATGCCATTTATGTTTCCATACTTATAGCATTTGCCCTGCAAAGAGGATAACACCTCGAGTAACAAAAGGCATCTTGAAAGATCAAAACAATTTTGGTTCCAAATGCCTTTTGTGTGGAAATCTAACTGTTGGTGTTTAAGTTAATTTTATTATTCCTTTGACTAAATTAATTAGGGGCACTTAAATGATACTAGGTGGAATATTTTCTGTAGGGAAAGTGCTAATGTTGCTTCTGATAAAACAGTGCTTTTTCCCTGTAATTTAGAATTAATAGCTCCATTTATGCAGCAGGATTAAAAATGCTTGAACTTTCCAAATGCATTTCCACTTCTGCCAATTCAGCTGTGTTACAGTAGAAGATTAAGTACTAGGAGCTCAGGAATCTGACTGAGTCAATTTTGTATATTCATCTGCATTGGTATTTATTTGTTTGTTTGCTATAACTTCTGTACCACAGGTTATGCTTTAGAAAACCTGCATTCCCATCATGGAAAAATGGCAAGAAACTAAAGCAGTAAAACTGTCCTTTTTTATCCCTTCATCAGTTTGGTTTATACTTTAAGAACCTGCAGCCAATACTTTTACAACAGGCGTCAGTAAGAACTTCTCCCTCGCATGTTTCTTCTCCTTCTTCACAGCAGGTTTTTTCTTCCTTATTCCCTTCCATTATAATGATCATTTCATGTGCAAGTGGTCAAAAGTGGTAAGACTTGTGCTGAGCGAGTACACTGCCCTCAGCATCATGGTCCTTATGCAATGCTTGTCAGACTCGAGTGTCCTTCAGTGTTCAGGCTCTTTGTCTCTTGGTCCAATTTGAAACGGGTCACTTTCTCAGGCAGACCTTAAGAACATGAACCAAAAGCGTAAGTCACCTAAACTTTTGATTTATAGCATTTACAACTCTTCTGCAAGAGTTTGTAAGAAAGTGACTTACAACAATCTCAAAGCACTCTGTGAAAGAGCTGTAAGGGCAATTGCATTTTCAAAGAGAGAAGCAAGAGTTGCCTTTACTAACAATTGTCATTTCACCATCTGCGTAACACTAATTGAAAAGGTACATGCTGACATACAACTTACAAGCATTTCTCTTACTAATTATGTATTTACAACAATGAACAGTTTTGCATCAGGTAAAATAACAAGCAAGAATACATGTTTTTTTTAACACCTGCTTTAAAATCGCACTCTTTCTGACAAAAACAACCCTGACAGTTCTTTGCACCATCAAAATCAACAACTGGGTTACATAACCTTATTCTCTGTGATATGCAAATTTCTTGGCTTGGGGAACAAGCGTCACAAAAGAAGTTGTGCTGGTATTAGCCTGGTCTGAATAGAAGGCTGGATAATAACGTAGAGATCAGCTCTGCTTTCTATATTCAAGTCTGAGGATCAGAGAAAATGGATGCAAGTCATTAATCACATCATTGTGGGGTTCTTTCATTGTTTCACGAGGAAACATCAACCTGCATGGCTGGCAGGCTTGCCCTCTCTGTCAGTTAGAAAATGATAAAAGTGTTTCTTAAAATAATCTTAGTTTAATACTGTTACTTTTGTGCACAATATAAAATTGCCAGGTCTCTACTATACTTCAAAGAATATGATTAGCAATGAATGCATCTTTTTCTTTTGCTCTCATTTTGCAGAGACACTTGAAAATGGTAAATCTACTGAATGTTAGTAGCACTTGGCTGGTTTTTTTTTCCTTTGTGAGCTGTTAGAGTGTTTAATCATCTAGTTAAAGGCAGCAATCATTTGCCTAAACCAGGAAATAATTCAAGTAATGAGATATGCAAAACAGGCACATACGCACATGACAAAAAGCTTCATTCCCATAAGTCTCACTTTCTGAATTGGCAAAAAATAATGAATCTTTATGTCTGTGGTGATAAAGCAGGACTCCTCAGTCTCAGTATCTCCATCTTCAGTTAGATTGCTTGCAGATCCACTGAAATTAGATGTCAGTGTAAATTATGGTGTAGGCCGAGTTACTAGCCAAGGCTATGAAGGGTAGACACATAAAAACAAGGTGCTATTGAAGGTAATTGCTTCTGATCTTAAAGTTCTTAGTGACAAAATTGGTGCTGATGTGGCATTTGCATCTGAGGCTGCCTTTTAATTGACACTGACTGGATTGAAAGCTAGCTTTTTTTCCCTACGGGTTTTATTTTTTCTGTTAATTCTTAAAACCCACCTTCAAAAACAGTGGCAAACGGTGGAACACAATTCAGCTCAGCAGGAAAAGGATATTTGTTTTTTTCACAGATTCAGGGCAGAAGCACATATACAGATTATATGTACCCATCTTGTACACGTGTGTGTGCGCACATGTGTTTGATACAGAAGACAGAAAAGAGCAACTTTAAATTCGTAAGCAAAACAGTTGTGTTAAATCTGAGGAAATGGTAGCTGGAGTCACCATTGCAGTACCTAACTCTCAGACAAGGCACTGCCTAGTGTAGTGCTCAGCTGGATTTGGCTCCCCAGGCTCTCCATGTCATCTGTAAATAACAACTCTAACAATACATCAAAGCCATCACGTCAAAGAAGGCAGCACCTGATCTAGCCAGGAAGAAAATACAGGAAAAGAGCAAAAGCTAAAACTCATCTATTTAATGCTTTTTAGCGCATTAAGCCAGAAAGATGGAGACACCAGGCATTTCAGTTTTCCAACTAAAGCTTTTTCAGAAAAGTTCTTCTAAAGGAGTGATGCTTTGCCACAGAGCTTCTGCTGATTACTCATTACATCCTTTCAAAGCACCAAGGTGGGATTCATCACAGTTTATTTTACCCATCTAAAGGACATCTGGATTAAGCTGCCAAAGAGCTATTGGAATTCAGTAGGAGAAAAGCACTTCACAATAATCACTGATTTCTGTGAGGTGACAGCTATCTTGGACTAGGGCTAAACTTGTTGCTAGCAATAGTTACTGGAATTGAGAAGGCCATTCTCTGATATCCTCCCACAGAGAATGGATGCACAGCACAATTAGTTACACAGCCATATCCCTGCTCATCGCCCAAAGGAAAAAGCTATTTGCAAATATTGTTTTATTGCAACTTTTATACTAACATATAGTAAAATTTTATGCTAACTATATTAACAAAACAAGATGGCAAAGTTGTGGGATTCACTTTCAGTGAGATCATTTCCCAGAGACAGGGTTGAATAACTTTATACTGCCTACACAGAATTTAGATTGAGAGAAAGTACATGAGTCTGCTCTGAATGTCCCTCTGGAGAAGTCCACCTCCAGGCTAGTTAGGAGACTAACTGCCTAAATTCAACCAACCCTCTCCTGAAAGTGGTTCAGCCCATGTCTGGCCATTAAAAACTGGATCCATGAACCTTGTTCACTGCTACCACCACCACAGCCATGTCCCCCTGGGAGCCACACTGTGTCCTCAGCTCTGCAGGCACTTTAGCATCTTCAGTCTTCTCACATTCAAAGCATCTCACAGGAGTATCCTGGTCCCCAAGGGGGAAGGAACTGCAGTCACAGCTCCCGGCCTGATGTTCCCACCCCACAGCCAGCAGATCCTCAGCACAGTTCAGCATTAGGCACCTGAGATAACTCTCTGACACTCTGTGTGAGGCACCCCCAGCACTTCTACCATCACTGTACAGCTTCATGTGACAAGAAGACTCTTGGCAGCATCCCTCAAAGGGGTGCTGATAGCAAAATGCACATGTGCCAGTGAGGGAAACGCAGTGCTGCCTGGGCAAAAGAGGAAACTGCAGAAAAGTTTGGGGAGCTGTCTGAACCATCACGAACATGAGCAACTTGCAAAGGCATCACAGAATTTCTCCATTAAGCACAGTTCTTCCTGGCCCAGCCAGGACTTCATAACCTTATACTGATCCTCTGTATACATCCTGGAGCAACATTATTAAATTACATCTTTTTTTGGCATATTAATGTACTTTGTTTACCCTGTATTTTTCTCCACAACTTCTTTTTCACTTCAAAGAAGCAAATAATAATGCTTCTGAAACATTACATTTAAAAGCTTAAACTGAGGAGCTGCCAATACTTACAGTTTCTCTTAAGGTTTTGCTGAGATTAAAAAAAAATGTAGCTATCTTTATTTCTACTTTCACATCTTCTGTGGTAATCAATTCTCATTTATATGCTCACATAGTAATTGACTAGCAGAAAATTTACAGGATGCTAGCACCCATGTGTATTATAGGAAATCCATATAAATTCTGTTCTGGGAAGGGGTGTTATGATCGTGTAATTCAAGAATAGGAAGAGAAAATTGAGATCTCGATCTCTGCATTTCAGTCAAAGAAGCTATTTCAGCCTCTTTTTACCATGTATCCAAATTACTATATTCACTATTTAAAACCTCTCAAACTAGGGGAAAAATAAGATACTTCATCCACAAACTGTGGATATATGCATTGTTTTCCCATATCTGCAGTAGTAAAAGTATGGTAAAAGTATTAACATCAAAAGTGATACCACTTTCCTTTAGACTTTTTCGAGATTAAAGTAGGGAAATTTCCCTTAATGTACTTGGGTACAGGTATCAGGTATGATTGGCACCAAGCTCCTATACCCTTACATCTTACCCATTAGAGAGCCTATATAATTTCCATCTTACAGCTTTCTTTTCTCCACTCCCCCCAGCAGTTTATTCAAGAGGTGTAACAACCACATTTGCATTTTATAAACAGGAAACTAAGCGATATGGAAGGCACAGTGAAAAACTATTTCTTCAGATTATACAAAGCCCTTGACAATAGCTAATCAGTTAGTGTTCAGACACTGCTACTTAGCAAACCCTGTGTATTGGCTTTCTTGATAGCTTCTCTTCCACCCCTCCTCTGCAATTGTTTGTTCTCTTTTACTGTTATGCCTTGTCATATGTCAAGATTGTAAGCTCTTTACAGCAGAGATGGTTTTATTATGCACATGGATGGTGCCCAGAATAATAGGGTCTTGAACCCTATTTGGAATCCTTATGTGTTACTGCAATAAAGAACAATTATTATTATAATAAAATGCATTGGTTTGAGAATGGTTGGCATAGTATAAATGTATGGAAGGAGTTAGAAAGAAAGACCCTTTTCGACTGTCAGAAGTAGTAGGTTTGTTCAGCCATTTTTTTACATCAGTGCCTTGCTTTTTTCCCCTTCATAATACATAGATATAAGCTGCTTACTTGTTTGTATTCTGGAAACAAAGCTGGTGTTAGTTAAAGGTGGAAGGACCACATCTGGATGTGGCTAGCAGATAAGTCAAGAGAGTATGTCATTCCCTGCTTTTTTTTTTTTTTTTTGTCTTCTGAGTTGTTCTATTATGTCTGTGAATGACAAAGAAAAATGCACCGCAGTCTTACATTTTCTCTCTTTCCATTTCACATTTAAATAATGTATTTTCTTTAAGTGCCTTAGCTGTAATAGAAGCATCTCTTGGTAAAACTATTAGGAAAGAAAATACAAAAAAGCAACAAAGTAACCTTCAAAGTAACCATAAAAATCGCAGCAAAGGAATTAGAATTTAAAACATCAAAGTATCCACACTACTTTAATCGCTGAAATGGAGGGTATAGGGGGAGGAGGGGTTGCATTTCTTGTGTTGTTTTATTCCTGTGACTTAAATATCCATGTATTTCAACAACAACATAAGAACAACTGTGTTTTAAAATACACAAAGAAATGTAAATAGGACATGTCACTTTTATTTCTTACTGTCTTTTAGCCATTCTCTTAGCATGACATCCAGTGTTCATCTACACTCAGAAGAGCCTGTGCATGCTTCCATTCTTTCTCAGCTATTGTGATTTACCTCTCTTTTCTTGTTTAAAATAGAGCATGCAATTTGCTACCAAAGGTGATTCCAGCACAGTGTGGAAGGCTTAGCACTTGATGACCTTTGCTCAGTGCCCTCTCCCTGCAACGAATAAAGCAGTTCCTTCTAATTGTCACAAGAAGGCAATCACATTATAACCTCAATCTTGCTCAAAAAATCTCTCTGGATAAAAGATTATAATTTGCACACTAGAATGTATCTGGCTGTCAGACATGGATTTATTAGCTCCACCTAGGACCACTTTCCTATTCTGCTGTTTCTGTATCTTGCTTTAGCAATGAAAATTATTTTCAGCATCTGCTTCTATTTTCAGCTTCGAACTCCTGTCTGACATTTATCTAAAAAGCAGGATTCTAGCAAGAAAATTTAGCTGGAGCCAGAACTCAGTTTCCTTTGGGAGCTCCACCTCTAAAACACAATTTTTTTTCCCCTGCCTACAGCATCTCAATCACATTAAACTCTCTAAAGCACTGCTGTAATGATTGTAAAAGTGTTTCCCTGGTGAAAAAAAAAAGATAGATAAATAAATATGCATAGACAAAATCCTCCATGTTTTTCAGGCACTGGGAAGCCTTTAAAAATCTCTGCCTGTAGCAAAATGTAATTCTTACTGGAATGTAAGTTTCGTGACAGTATGTAACACTCACCAGAGAGAAGTTCCTCTACCCTATATTTTGGACTTCTCTAGTTTTGTCAATAAAAAGTATTCACAAACACAGGCGTGACTCAAAACCACTCTGCTTCCTCCTTTGACTTACTTTATTTCTTTTCGATTAGCCACATTTTAGAATTCATCTTCTGAATCGCAGTGTGAAGTGACAGCTACAGTCCTTGTTTCCAGAATGCAGTACTACAAGCTAAGCATAAAATGTCAAGAGCCATGCAATAAAAACTACACTTTTAGATAAAAATAATCTAAGGAAAATTCAGTGGGTCATCTAGCTTGTCCTATGCCATGGCAGGATCAGCTTCAGTGATGTCCTATCTCATATATTTTTGTCTCCTCAGTTCTTAAAAATTTCCAGTTCTGTGGATCCATATTCACCCCAGAAAATCTATTGTAGTGCTTCACTACTTCTACCATTTAAAAGATTTTTCTCAAATCCAGCCTGAATTTTCCTTGATACATGCTCATTGCTCTTCTCTCATGCACCGAGATTATTTTCCCCCCTTTGCAGTAGCCTTGAACTTGCTTCACTATTGCAGAGCCACTTTTTTTTTTATGGTATACCTATGAATCACTGCTTGCAAGATTAAGCTTCATAGATTGAGGCTACTTTTGTGATGCTAAACTGTAGCATTTTCTGATGGTTACCTTGCTACCAATGACCCTCTAAATCCCAGATTTCCACAGTAATGTGTCTTTGATAGGAAGGTTTTGTACCAACCAGCAGCAGCATAAACCCAGTTCCCATCCCTCTCACTTAGTAAGCAATTGTTGGGGCTATAGGTGGGATTTCTAAAGGCATCCAATGAAACAAATCTACCAGTGGTATTCTATTTGTAGCCTAAAGAGCACTGGTAGGTTTAGAGAACTGTTAAATTCAGAAGCAAATAATGCCACCCATTAAGTGATGAAAAATGTGTTCCCCAACCAATCCACAATTAATTCTAAAATGAAGCATTGAACAAAGATAGTATCAATGGAAAGGTGCCTCACTGCACCTGAGGGCTTTGTTACTTCTCACTGCCTCTCCAACAACATGAGAGGAATCCCATAAAATATGCCAGCACTCAGCAGGGCTGTGGGAGAGTAGAAGAGAGGTGTGATCATGCATTTTTAGGAAAAGTTTCTTCACCGAAAAGATTTTCAAGCATTGGAAGAGGCTGCCCAGGGATGCTAGTTGAGTCACTATACCTGGAGGTGTTTAAAGACATAGATTTGGCATTAGAGACATGTTTTAGTGGTGGACTTGACAGTGTGGGCTATGTGACTCGATGATTTCTGAGGTCTTTTCCAACTTCAGACAAGGGCAGAGGAGCTAGAAAAGTTAGTTTACTTCCTCAAAAAGACATTGATTTCCTGGAACACATCACTGACACTTGCAACTTGCTTTTACAGGAATACAGAATATATTATCTGGGGAAAGGGTCAGAGATCATAAGTACCAGTCTGTTCTCAGCAGAGTTTGGGAGAAGATTTTGCCATTCAGGTTCAAGATGAGGTTCAGTGATGAGACCCTGATCTGACAGATCAGGACACAGAAACAAGCTGTTGTCATGAGGAGAACCTTCTTATTTTAGAATGCAGTAAAGCTCAGTGCCAGCCCAAATCTCCCTCTGTCCAAGTTCTACCATACCTATACCCTCCTTACAACTGTCTTTGTGCTTAGCTATAAGGTAGACAGGGATTTTTTTTCCCAGAGTCACTAAGCACCCTTCAGCAGGATATGTATATTTTAATTTTGTTTGAAGACTACCAAGAAAGAAAGTAATTTCTTTCTTTTCACATGGTGTGTGGAGGAAGAAGGGTAGCAAAATTTGATTTTGCTATGGATATGGCAGTAGCACTGTGGGAGAAAAAGAAAGATGTCTAGACAGTTAAGCAACGAGCCTAGGACTTCAGGATGGGGACCAGGAAAGACCAAGAAGGACTCAGGGAGGTTGCAGCTTTTGGGTATCATGGATGTGGACAAGTATCTGTCTCCCCCCCATTGCTAGCCTTGTATGTCACTAACCAAGCTTATTTTAGGCTCTGGGATGCTCTTTCCCAGTTTACAAGTCATTTGGGAGCTCCACCAGCACAGGGGCTGGCATCTCCACTCCGTTCTCCAGAAACTAAGGTTCACCTGGCAGCCCACAGCAGCTACCCTCCTTTGGTTCCACAGTGTCCCCAATTCCCAGACTACCTCCCACACCAGGTACCCATAAGAAAATAATATAAGCCAATCTAGAAACGTGATATTTTGCAAGTGCCAAAATAAAGTCTTCATGCCATATTAGTTCCTCTTCAGCATTTAGTACAGATGTTGTGAAGAACTTAGGCAGACCAGGTCTTGTGCTGACCCGCTCTGCTGGCATGTCCATGTCCTGCCAAAATTAGCACTTTTTCACAGGTGCAGCAAGAGGTTGCCTGCTGTGACTTTGCCACCACTCACTGAATGCAACATGCACAGTTGCTTTCATGAGGTGAAGACATAGCTGCACTCATGTATTTGGAACAGTTTGATCTGAAAAATAATTAGCCAAAAAAGCCCACAAGTTAAAAATTACACTTTAGGACCACACAGGAATCAGGGGAGTCCTTGGACTAACCACAGGGTAAGATGGACACAACCAGTCTATGGCACCTGGCTTAAAGAGTGTTTTCTTTTTGGTCATATGGATCTGATTTTGGACCCTGAGCTGTGGGGAATAGTCAGCTGTGTGAGCAGAAAAATGTGTGACAAGTTTAAACAATGCAAGCCTATGTTCCAGTCTGTTCTTTGCCTCCCTTAATGCAGACACACAACATGAGCCTTCTCATTAATTCCAATCATTTTCAATCAGGCCACAGCAGTCTTGAGTTATGTAATTTAACCTTTAAATGCTTTTAGACTTGTTTTATAGTGATAGCAATATTCAGTAGTATTCGTTTCCACAATGCCCTAGATTTTAATGTCTTTTTCTTTTTTTCTTTTTTTTTTTTTTTTTTTTTGGTGTAGCATTAAGTTGTTTAATTTTCTTTTACTGCCTATTGTTTGCAATAATGGAGGCAGCTTTTACACTGGCAAGAAAACACTAAACCTTTCTAGATCCCCTCTCTAATGAAAGAAAACTGGAAGGTTGGTGAGTCTGAGGATTGTCAAGTCAGGAAAAACTTTTACTGCCTTACCTTAAATGGCAGCAGAGAAGCTGCACTTTTGTGCTGACAAAATGTCTTTGAAGTTGACATAAGGTTATAAGCCATACTCTTCAGATAAAAAGGAAAAGCAGATTCTGGACCCATTGGTTTACCTGTGAAAAAGTCTCTGAGCAGTCTTATGGGGCACCTATATGCCAGTGGCCTTGGGTCAGCACAGGGCCTGGTCCCCCTGAGTCCAGCTTAACCTCTATTTTCCTACTTAAGAGGAAGTGACATGGCACACAGTCCTCATTTTGACATTTGCAAAAAGCCACTTTTCCAGACAGTTTATATTAGTTTTGTCTCACAACTAATTAATTGTAACCTTTTGATGGAAATCTGATTGTTCTTTTGCCTCTGTTTTTTGTTTGGTTGGTTTGATTTTAAGCTCATTAATTCAATGCACTTTCTTAAGTCTTGAATGCAAACTTTGCATTGCATACACAGGGGTTGATGACATCTACATGAGCAGTTATCATTCATCAATAACACTTAGAAAAGTCTTCCTTTTCCTCCGAGAAAACCCACGTTTGTAACAACCTGTTGGTGCACCTTCGGCAACAAGAAAATTGGCACAAACATACAGGACTTCACCGTTCTATAGTGGTTAGAAAAAATGAGTGAAGAAGACAATAAATGCATAGTACAACTGAGAAGTTCAGGAGTAACAAGACCATTAATCTACCTTCCTTTTTTATTTTATTACATTTACATTTCTTCCATCTCTCCATAAAGCTCCCAGGACAAGGCATTATAAATTGTTTGTGAAAGCAGTTTTATCTAAAGGCTAAAGATGTCAGAGCTTAACATTCCTTACTTACTAGTGATAATTATTATAAACAATACTGATGCTGCTTGTATCCTTCCCCACTTCTCCATGCACAGAAATAGTAATGTAAAAGTACTTTCCTCAGAACTGAGGAAAATATTATTCACTGAAAAAAATACAAAACCCGAGAGCTGTGTGGAGGATTTGAATTCAAATTAAAGATTTAGCTCAAACTTAATCACTAATTGGACTGCCACAGTTCCTTACGGTAACATGTTCCACTGGAAATAAAGCAATTGACTGAAAAAAAATATGGAGAATTTGAAGATGGGAATCAGGCTAAATTTCAGTTGTAATTTTGTTTCTGATAGACAATGCAGTATTCTGAATGTACTTATTAATGTTGAGGAGTTTTAAGTATTTTATATTGAAGCTAAAGTTAAAAAGCTTAGATTCATTGAGTTATTCTATCCTCCCTATATATGGAAAATGTATTCCTAGGTCTAGCTGTATCAGGCTGATAAAAAAGCAGAAGCACACATCTTGTAAGAGGCATCTAGATTTACATATGCCATAGCTGTATAAATAAGAATATGGTACATATTTTTTTACTATTCTTTTAGTTCAATAAATATCCTTTTTAAATGGATCTCAATAGAGTTACATTATCATTTGAATACTCAATGGTATTGAATGCCAGTACTCATCCTGCTTCCAGGAAAAGCACTGAACTCCTGAGAAGAGGTAGATGCCCCTTGAAGTTGAAATAAGGAGCTGCATCAAAAAGAATCATAGGTCTAAAATCATGGTTAGTGGTTTGGTATTTTACATAGTGACTATGTAATATGTTTTTCCTCATGTACATCTATTCTCCCAGAAATTAACTTCTCCAGAGAAGTCTGAAAAAATATTTTTGAGCTATGATTGCTTCAGTTCTCATAGTCGTTTGTACCTTTGAAAATTCTAATGGTTGCATTTTGTACCTGTGTAAAAATCTACCAAGGGACAGAGCAGGGTGAAGCAATGTCTGGCACTCCCCTGAACTCTAGGGAAACTCAGTAAAAATAAGGCCTTCTGCAGGAAACAGCATTCACTGTGTTGTGTTTCCTTCTTTGTTTTCCTTTCATTGCCATTGTTGCCCTGGAGTTTCTGGCCTTCTGATGTTGATATATTCTTGTTACGCTTTCTCATACTCTTCTTGCAAATAAGGATTGTTTGCATTCCTCTTTGGAGGAAGAGAGGATGGATGGACATTGTGATGAGCCAATGGAGTCAGAGGTCTCTCCATCATTGTCCAATCCACGATCATTGTTAGATTTCCATAAATAGTCATGTCATGTAAATAAAGCTCGTCTTTTCCTGCTCATCCAACTTGGACTCAGGTGTGTGTCTGTTCTCTCTCTTTCAGTGTGCATCACAATGATCAAATACCATAAATCCTAACTACAAATTACAGCAGGAGCCACTACGGAGTCCTTATACCACCACAAGATTCAGAATAACATTCATAACATTTGGAGACATTAAAAGTGCTAAAATACTAAAAATGCACAAATATATAGCAGCAGCTTAGTTTTCTGCACTATAGAAATAAGTTTTGTTGTCATTTTGTTGTAGGACTACTGTGTTCATGAAATGAGACTAAACCAGAGTCACTGGTGGGCTACATAGGCACTAGTCAACATTGCTACCTGATGAGGCTAAACAGCCAAATTATTTGAAGGGTTTTGAAGACTTCACAGGTGTCTGCACAGGTATCTGCACCTGGGATATTTTAAAGTTGATTTGCCTGTGTTTAAATGTTTTAATATTGGTTATCCTATAGACAATCTCTTCAGATGCATTTTGAAGAGTCTACTGAGTTTCTAGGTCTTGAAAGAGGACATGTGGATATTGAGTATCCATGCATCAAAGAGCCAAAACATATTAATGTTAACATTCCTTCCTTCATGTCTACTGCCCTCCTCCTCACATTTCTCTGAAAGTTTTCTCAGGAGGTTCTTAAACAAACCTGGCATCTTGACTGCTGAATAACTCATGGAAAATCCCTTACCATCCCTTTCCTTGGCTTGGGACCACTTTGGCAAGAGATGATGGTTGGTATCACACCTGCTGCAGAATAAAATGAGATGGGCAATGCCAAAATCTTTACTCCAGACATTGCCCATCACAGTACAAATCTTTATGCTGCATTTAGGGCTTTCTCATGCAACATCTTTCTAGTCTTTTCCAAAGCCATTTCCAGAGCTTTTCTACATGGCCTCTTTCCAAGCATGCATAAGAAACAGATTTTATTTTCCTGAGGGCTTCAGCTCCTGCCTCTTTCAGGAACATTCTATAAAGAGAGATCCTTCCAATTATGCAAATACTGGTTAGATGAGAAAATGCCAGCAGATGGTGCTCAAGAATATGCAGCAATGCTCTTGTACACATTAAATGGCTTCTATGTACATTAAATGGCTGTACTCTATGTACAGCCTTCAGTCCCAAGAATCATACCCTTATGCTACTCCCACTTTGGGCTGATCTAGAAACAGACATATGCAGCAAACACAGTTCAGCTGTCTGAAAAGGCTCCTCCAGTATCCAAACAACCTATGTTCAGGCATAACAAAGGAATTCAGAAATTCTATTGGAATAAACGGTAATTTTCTTTAAAATTTGGGTTGAATATTATTATACTTTTTGAGCAGACAGCTACTTGGAAGTTCAGAAAGTATGAACAAACTCAATCTCAGCTGTTCCTATCTCTATATCAGGGAGACACTTCTGGCTTCCTACAATTTCACTATTATGTTAAATACCATAAACAGATATTCTGTAAATATTCTGAAGGGAAAAATCTGGCAAAGAGCAGGAGATTTCACATTTTTCCTCCTACTGCCCTTCACACACATAAACACCTGAGTGTGTGGCTACACAGACTGTTATCTTTTGAAACTAATAAAAGGCAGCCACTGCAAAAATGTACTAACATCCATCAAAGGCAGAGCTGTTCAAGATCTGTGAAGCTCACCATGAGCTACGGTATACCATGAAGGAAAATTCACACAGCAGAACTCATGAACCATGTAATCTAGCATGTGAAAGCTGCAAGTGCCAGATTTTGAACAAAATAGTATTTCACAGGGAAAATCTGAACACTTCTTAGAAAGGAAAAAAAAAATCACAGAAACTAATAGCATAAGTCAGGCTAAAAATCTGGGAAGGACAAACATGTCATGCAGTAAATTTACTTTCTCTATCTATGCAGCAGCATTTAAAGGCAACAGAGACTTCAGGTCTAGACCATCTTAGACACACAAAAGGCCAGCAAACCAGTAACAGAGTGAAACAACAAACCCATGTTGATTGACTGGCGTTAGTAATTTATCACATTTGGTCACTGGATACTACCTTTACACTATGCCTTAGACATCAGCTAATGTATTTCCAAGCTGCAGAGTTCCTTGTGCAGTCAGGAGCTGGAAACTATAGGAAACAAGGACCAACACTGACTGATGGCACTCCATGGAAGTCTAAAAGAGCTTGTCATTAGGCATCTTGGAAGAGAGGAGAAAATCCAAGTCTCCTTTTCTGGAATTTATAAGAAATTATTCCTCTGGACATCAATCATAAGGCACAACTGCTCTACAGCAGTCCTGAGAAACCAGATGGACAGGTCCCTGCTGATGCCTGGCTCCCTACAGAGCACTGCAGGCTCATTTAACCCCTGTCAGTACCAATCTTACAGGAGCTCTCATGTCTCTAGTTCAGTCCTTTATCCAATCCTGAACATAATAGTAAAGTTGCATGAAGATCTTGAAAAGCATTTATTTTTTATTAGATTTTCATTCCAGCAGCTGGTGGGGTCAGCAAGAGACAAGGAGTTGCTGATGCTCCTAGACTCTGTCTAGGGTAAAACAAACACCCAAAGAACCTTCTCTGGTGGTGTCTTATATAGCTACTTTTCTAAGCCAGGATGGTGAACTAGATCAAGCCATAAAAACAACACTTTTGATTTGCACATGCCAAATGTTATAAATAACAGCCATGCTCTCAAGCGCAAGCTTGAACAGTTATACAGTCATTTTCTTTTGCATCAGGTGTTAACAGCCATAGAAAATATCCCAGAAAGTTCTTGCAGTACTAGAAACTGCAAAAATGTATCTTCATATTTCCCTGCAACTACCTGGGGAACCAAATAAAGAATTGCACAGATATTTTTGACTCCTTTCTCTGTCATGGTTTCCTACACTCACAGAATGTCATAAAGTTTTTTGTAATATGTAATTTCATCATCATTGATAAAAGCACAAGTCCAGTTACAAAACACAAGTCTCTCTGGCCTTAACAGAAGAGCTTTCTGTTCTAGCCATTCCTTGCACCACAGAAAGGAATCTGTCTGGGCCACCACTGTCTACACAGTAAGAACTGCTGCTGCTTTGTAAGCAACAATATATTGTTCTTCTGCCCCATGGCTATGATATAACAGAATAGATACCTTTTCAGTCGTGCCATAAGCTCCATTCTAGCAAGAGCAGGTGATGTCTCCTAAACACCTATGTATTTTGTAGAACTCAGATACTTTGGATCTAGACTGGGAAGTTAACATTTCACAGTGCCTTGCACATTTATGAAAAACAAACATGTGTTGTCTTCCCGGCTTTAGGCACTAAAGCTGGACTCCAAGTGTCTAAGAGGCACTGCACAAGCAAATGATCCTCAGGTTCTCCCTGCCCCTAAAGATGAGCTCACCTTAGCTTGTGTGTGTGCTGAATAACCACAATAAACATATGGTGAGCAGGAGACAGCTGTAAATTAAACATCAGTAATTTAACAGTTTCTCCAAAATTTACTGATTTTAAAATCCAAGAAATTATCCCTACAAGTGTAGAACTAAAACTCTTAATTTAAATAAAATCTGCCCTTCTACTAAAGAGGAAATTAAGCAGAAGCATAGATAAAAGATTCACAGGAAAGTTGAGAATGAAGCATAAAACCTGATGGACAGAAAAAGCACATCCATCCAGCACTGAAGAGGTCAGGCAGGGTGTACTACTCCATTAACATCAAAGTCATTAGATAACAGTTTGGTACATTATCATAGAGAACAGCAGACAATGAGTTATTGTATTCCCATGTACTTCATTCCATACTTTTCTGATAAATTCAAATTAAACATACTCTAAATGCATTGCTGAACAGAAATTATTACATTTACAATTTAAAATTATAGACACTCCTATCCAATTTGATTTGTAATTTCCTTGTGCCTTTTATTCTGAAAAACTGTGTGTAGAATATCTTCTGAGATACTCCCCTTGAGAAGGCAAATCTGAAGTACGTGACTTTCTGTTCTCTGATGGTTGTGCCATCTCTTTTTAATTGTTGACTCTCATACTAGACTGCTGCAAAAGTATTGATAAAGCAGTGGTCTAGTTTACAAAACTGAGAAAGCTGTACAGTAGCCTAGTGAATATTCTCATATGGAATTGAATAGAGACAAACTAGAGCTCCTGATAAAGCTCTTTAGCATTCTGAACTCCTAACTCCATCCTCTAGCACAAAAGTATACATTTTTCTCCTACATTAATGAATTTTTATAGCAGCAATATGGTAGTTCCAGGTGGTGTGGTTATCATGAGATAATCACTCCCCTCGAGGATGCCTGTTAACACCCCAGAGGTGATGAAAACCAGGCCTTCTCTCGTGCCTTACTGTTTCCATACGTGCTGATGGCAGCAGCTAGAAAGAATTGTGAAACATGAAGAGCATGCAGAATTAATCTGCACTGTCCATTTGTTAATTATAAAGGCTATGAACACTGCCAGTGAGCACTATCTACACTTTTACACTGTCATCATAATTAAAAAGTTTTAGTATGTGGTTTTGTGTTGCAACAACATCGATCAAAGTCCATTCCCTGACATGTGCAGCAGAAGCAATACGTTCCGCATAGGTTATTTCTGGAATTGTATTATTTACTGTAATAGAGCCCTGTCATGCTACCTCTATTGCACCAAATGTACCTGCCATGTCTGCAGAGACTTATTCCATTTCCTGGCTTAGACTCTCTCAAGCATGCACCAAATGGACTTGTCGCAAAATAAAAATAAAAATAAAAATTAAAAAAAAAAAAATTTATATCATATTCTGTAGAAGGACTTTTTCCATTTTATACGCTGCAAGACTGATTTTAACCTCTGCCCTCTCCTCTGCATATCCGTGAATATGTTGCTGGGAATAAGGTAATACTTCCTACAGAGGTGGATCAGAGAAATAACAGTAACAAAGATTCAGAACTAATGGAAACTCTCCATAAAGTAATACTCCAAGTGCAAAGCTAAAGAGTAGAAGGGGTGGGTGATGGTTTGGGTCACTCATGCTGGCAATGCAAAGCTTGTATCACAAGGTAAGACCACTGTAAAACAGCCTATAGGGTCTGCAGCTGCTGCTCACTTGAGCTCCAGACACAAGGAACTGCCAAACTGCCAGACAGCACCAAGATAAGAGCAGCCACATTTCTTCACTGTCACCTGCAATACACTGTCTCAAGAAAGACAGCCCAGAAGCTTTTCCACCAAAGTAGAAGGAAATTATAGAAACTCAGACTCCCAACGAGTTAACTGTTTATAAAATAAATATAAGGAATGCAGGAGAAAAAAAAAAAAAACAAACTACAAAACCCAAGCAAAACCTGTAACCTTTCCTCCCTTACAAAACTACAGTAGTAAAGAACGTGTGGAAGGAGGGAAAGGAGTGAGAAGTTTAATACCCACTTTACATAAATGTCCCACTTGTTTACTCTTTGTAAAAATGTAGATGAGATGTCTGCTCTTCATGTTTTCGTGTCTATCAAATGTTGCTTTTTTGGCACCTTGCTGTTTGCAGAAGAAAAACAAGAGAAAAGTTGAAAAACAGCAGTGCCTTGATAAAAACACCTCTCTTGCTTTTGATTTTCTATTCAGCTTGTATTAGTGTCATAAAGTAGGAAAGAGAAAACAGGTCATCTTTGAGGTTAGCTAAAAGAAGTCAGCCTGAGCAGAGAACCTGACAAAAAGTAGATAGTATCCCTAAGTGACACTAAGTACCTATCATGGATGGAGCATTGGTTTTTGCTGTTTATGAGATAAAACGACATTTTCAGAATTTGATTTTTTTCCCAGAATTTAACTAGCTGTAAAGAATTAACACACTGCCCTGGTGCATTGCAGAAATCATTCACAGTTACAGCCTGGTGCACAATGTTCTATTACAAAAGCAGGTAAATGAGGCCAGTTGCAAAATATATAGCAGAATCTCATTCTGGCCTTATTTGTGCCATGAGACACCTCTCAGAAATTAATATGTGGCTCTCCATGTGGCTCCACTTCTCTAGGTATAACTTTGCATGTACTGTCTTTCAACTGTACAGTTGTGTTTTTGGATAGTGGGGACTGTAATATATATCTAGAATACAGGAACATGTGGCATTCATATATGAACCAATTTACCGGTTGCCAAAGGACAAAGGTGCTGTCATGTTCATTAAAGGATATTAAAAATGTGCAATGCCAGATGAAGAATTCATTACAGTGAGAAGTGGAGGGGATGTACCTCTTTGGGCTGTTGATAACCAGGTCAGGTAGTTCAGAAACACATGCTCATCTGGAAAACTTGTCCCAAGAAAGTGCTTTAAAAAAAAAAAAATTAAAAAATAGATTTTCAGAAAAGCAGTTAAAATGCATAGCTACATACTTCCAGGGATTGAGAAATACACTGACCAGTGGACAGTAAATAGGATCAGAATAACAGGGATTTGTCTGGTTACTGAGCCAAGTGGGATAAATAACATGACCAAAACCAAAAAGCAAGGCAAAATCAGGATTGTTGAAACCTCAAGTCAGGTCAGTTAATGACTGTCATGGCTTTTTCCCAGAAGCTGACCCCAGCTAACAGAGAAGCTAAAGCAACCTTTTATTTTGAGAGCTCAAATTAACTGTCTTGCTCTACATCTTTACATTGAAAATTTCATACTTTTCTCCAATACTTTCAGAAGTTTTGACCAAACCTGGGTGTTCACTGAAACCTCATCTCCCTATTAATTACACCAAAAAAAGGTACTTGAAATTCAAGTAATGTTTTTTTACTGAGAAGGATGTAATCTTAGCATTTCCTGAAACTTGTTTGAAATTGCTTTTACAGTATTCTCCAACCCCTACTTATTTCTGCTTAAGATTTTTTTCAAAATCAATCCTCTTTTTGTTACAATATTTCATTAGCCTCATTTTCAAGTGGCTAAAGGTTAAGGATTTTAAGGATTTGATCAAGTAGTTCTTGTCTGCCCATGGCAGTAAACACCCTTTCCTTTCATCTAACGTATAAAGTCAATGCTGTTTGCGCTTCCACAAGACTGAATCTTAGATTCAACTACTTGTCTTAAAACACTACTTCTGAGGGATAATTTTTAGAGTTTTATAACTCTATTTCAGTAGCTTTTCGGTTTACACAAAGGGAAAATGCAAATCTCAAGTTTGTCAAATTTAATTTATAAAGAGCAGAATCTAATATACTTTAAAAACTTCTTAGCTTTCTCTTTTTTAATTCCATTTATCTCTTTGTTGGGTTCAAATTGCTCTCAGGAGGTGGGATTTCTAAATACCACATCTTAGAAGATGTGATATTTTGGGAGGCAAGTATAGTCACATTCATAATGGGTTTTTAATGGCAATAGCATGAAAGTTCCACTGTCAGCAATGCCATGGTACTGCATCTGAGGAGTCAAAAATCCTCAACAAGAATGAGAGGAGAATGTAAAAGGAAAGGTAGGTTGGAGGAAGAAAGAGAGCAAGAAAGGAAGAAATGGAGGGAGAGAGAAAAAGAGAGAATGAAAAAGAATAGGGGAGGGAAGGAAGGAAGGAAGGAAGGAAGGAAGGAAGGAAGGAAGGAAGGAAGGAAGGAAGGAAGGAAGGAAGGAAGGAAGGAAGGAAGGAAGGAAGGAAGGAAGGAAGGAAGGAAGGAAGGAAGGAAGGAAGGGAAGGAAGGAAGGAAGGAAGGAAGGAAGGAAGGAAGGAAGGAAGGAAGGAAGGAAGGAAGGAAGGAAGGAAGGAAGGAAGGAAGGAAGGAAGGAAGGAAGGAAGGAAGGAAGGAAGGAAGGAAGGAAGGAAGGAAGGAAGGAAGGAAGGAAGGAAGGAAGGAAGGAAGGAAGGAAGGAAGGAAGGAAGGAAGGAAGGAAGGAAGGAAGGAAGGAAGGAAGGAAGGAAGGAAGGACTACAGTGGTACTGAAAAGTAATTGTAGGGATTGGATGGTTTTAAGAGCCAAGGTATCTCACTCAGTGATACTGGAGTGGTTATTGACCAGAATTCAGTCTAACAACTTTTAAAAGCCGTGTATGAAATTTCCGTTTCTATTTCTGGGTGTCCGTCCTTTTAGGAGTTAACATCTCCCCAGTCAGTGAGATCTGTGTAGAGAAGAAGTAAGTTGGTCATACAGCTCTTTACCCTTCTCATTAGTTACCAGAGCTAATGTTGGGAAGCAGAGCTGTTAATTTTGCCTTCTAAGTGCAATCTATAATCAACTGGGATTTGAGGGAGAGAGAAAGGGAAGGAAAGATTATCTTCACTACATGAGTCTTTCAGCCCCCCAGCTGGAGCAGAGCTGTACAAACATTTGATTTCACTTTGGGGACAACAGAGGGGCATAACCGAACAGCTACCTCCAGTGCAGACCTCCTGCTCAAGGCAAAATGTTTATTCTGTTGGTGGCAGTTCTGCTTTTGGACAATCCTTCCTTACCAGCTGCTGCTCTTTCTCTCCATTTCTTCACTTTCTCTGTTTTATCCCAATAGAGGGTCTGACCCTTCAAAACATTTGGAAGACTGAATTATTAGTTCATGTGAACATTTTCTGTTGATGCTAAAGAAATTATTACTCCTGAAAATGTTAGGCAAAATGGTCAGCTTTTAAAAATCCCACCAGGAACACGTAATGATTCTTAACACAGATACCAGCCTTCAATCTCCTTTCTCCCATTACCTTCTGAATTCCCCTTATTCTCTTCATAGTGCAAACGATTTTGTTCAGGTGAGAAAAGTGGTGTCTAATTGCCTGTACTTGGGATCTCATTACCCTGACAACTTCTCCAAGAGAGCACAGAAAATTCTACTGTTTATATATCTTGTGAATTGTTTTGCCCAAGGAGAAGTCTGTCATTTGGCTGCTGATAGAAAGGACTTCAGAAGAGAATTCTCCAAGCTACACATCTTGAACAGGTGTCAATAATCACGTTAGGCATATTAGGGGATCCTGTTTATCCTCCAGCCAGGGCAATGTGGGTCCTTAACTGCATGTTCTAGAAAGCAGTCTTATGGAAGAGGTCTTAGAGATCCCAAAGTGTATGAAATCTATTTGTGTCAAGAGAATCTATTATGCACATGTGCAGGTGCACATATGTATAAATATGTTTGATTTCAGTGCTAAATTTTGAATTATCTTAGGCTATGTCTAATGAGAGAGGCCCTGAAGTCCTGATTCTATTGTAAAAATGTGAGTGAATTTTCTGTGTCTTACCTCTGACTCACATATTCAGGTTTTCTTTATTTGAAAAGGAGCTAATATGAGTTACTGGTCTTGTCCTTATGTGACTTGGGGACATAAACCCAGAGCAGAAGGAATTGTCACACCAGATAGAAGTCTGATACATATTCCCATTCTGTATTTAGCACAACCAGCACAGCTTATGTTCATTCAGTTACCATGGTGGAAAACTTGACATGAGGGCCAGAGCTTCACCACTTCACAGTGATTCAGCCTGATTATGCTCTAGTATTTTGTAGTTGCCTAAAGCACTGTCATCATTATCTTCCTTAGTTCTATGACCTCTCTCTGAAGGTGAGGTTAACTCAGGTTCTTGTTAATAGATCCTTTGAAGGTAGACTAGAGTGAAATTACACTGAATGGCTGGTGTTTAGAAATATGTATATTCATATTGATGTATTTCAGAACTATTTGGATGCAATGGAAAGGATGTATGTAGCCATCTTGGTTGTTCTCACCTATAGTAATATCACTTAAGAAAATGCGAAAGGGGAAAGAAAGAGAAAGGAAGGATAAGGAAAGATCTCACTGCCCCTGGATCCAGTAATGCAACTTTATTGTTGCAATTTTGATGTCTGTTGGTCGAAGTGATGGTCACAGTTGTGATCCTTTGGGGGTGGGGGAAAGCCCCTGCAACATAGAGTTCAACAGGTCAATGTGTTTTCGGGTTTACATGGGAACACCCAAGCACCTTCCCTGCAGAGGGGAATAAATGAAGTACTTATAGCTTAATTCTAGAACTATATGCTAGCAAAACATGGCTTCTAAACTTTTTAGATTAAAAATGTGGCAACTCTTTACTCTGCTTTCATGGCAGTGTTTTTTACCAAATCCCACTAAACAAATGTTGTTTATGCCTACCAACAGGACATGATTTCATAGCCACTAAATTTCATGTCTTGATGATAAGATATATGCATATAAAATATTTTTTTACATTCATTGAGTTCTGAACTGCCAGATCCTTTCATTCCTGAGGGAGTATAGAATTAAAACAATATTCCTCTTCTTGAAAAAACAATGTGTAAATTCTGTCCATACTGAAATTAGTTGTATTTTTCTTAATGGCTTCAAAAGTTTAGGGTCTAGTTCTAGGATAGCAAGTCTATTTCATGAACAGAATGTTTGTACTGAACGTGTCAGTTATCAATAAGCTACACTAGGAATGACTAGCTAAGGACTTGAGGACTGATGAAATGTTCAAGGCACCTTTACCTGCCCCTCATTTTGGTTAGCTAGTTAGCCAAAAATCACATCTTGTCTAGCATGGTGGGCACTGCTCAGAGTGCAGGTGTCACTTGGTGAACTGCAAGGGAAAGATGCTGCAGGAGAGGTAAGTGGTACAGGTCCAGCTCAGATCCACCAAATTTCATTCATGCAGGTGCAGCACCAACCAAACTGGATTTGCTAAGTTTTGTGTTCGGACTCATTTATATTCTTTAGCACTGAACCCAAAGTTACAAGCCCTGGGTCCACTCTGTGACAAAGCACAGACTCCTTGCTGCTGAGGAAGGTAATATTACTCCTCGTCAGTTGAGCACATCAGAAACAGGTAGCTACTCCTTGTGCTCCTCCATCCTCCAGGGTACAGTAACAGCACAGCCCTGGCTCTGCTGGACCATGCTAGCTCCTGTTCAGAGCTTGGGCAGTCTCTGCTATGCTTTACAGAGCACAGGTTATTTACTTGAGCTACAAGTAGAATGAAATCACTTTGAGTTTGGTGTTCTTCCTACAGGAATAACCCTCATAAAATACGGAGGGCTATTCACAAACATATTTAATATTACCAACCCAGTGATTCCAGGACCATGTGCCCATAGCATTTGATTGGCTCTGGTCCACAGGGCTTATGAGATCTGATTCTGAGCCTTGTTGTAGTGCTTAACAGTACTTAACCTGGATTCGCTCTGGAAACTTGCCACTTCATTTGCATTAATCAACTTTGGCAGCACAAACCTGTATCAATATTTTCTCTCTTCCTTCTATTTCCCTTTACTTCTAGGTTTCCCTGTTTTCCTTTCCTACCTCACTTCCCCCACCCCTGTGCCACTCCTTTTACCTCCCTACTTTTCCATTATATTATCCCTATTTAGTCTTGGAAGCAAAGGGACACGTTCTATCCTTGCTCTGAACAGTTGTGCACTATCATAAAAGAACTACAGCTGGATTTTCATAAAAGAGCACTGAAGGTAGCCTCTAGACCCTGGTGATAACTGTTTACAGCATTTCACAACTTCCAAGGATTTTTTTTTAAATGCATCATATAAGGCTGTAATATCACACCATTGTCTTTTCAACAGATTCCAAAATTATCTCAGCAGGAAGTAAGTCTTAGGAAAAAAAAACAAAGGAGAAGAATGTGACATTAAACTAGATAGAGATTAAGAATTCTTAGCAATAATGCATTAGATATTAAAGATAGCGTTACATGATCTATGCATTCCATAATTTGTATGAGATCTATAAACAGATTAATTCTCACTAGCTGTGCATCTGTAATTGAGATAATCTGGGGGTGGGATATGGAAGTAAACAATTTTAAAGAATTGTAGTTTCACTGCTTAGAATCATGTATAGTGCTGTTTCTCTTCGCAAAGCCAGTCTTAGTATCAAATATTTTCAATTTCCAGCACCAGGATTTCTGATTCCAGACTTTAATGGAACCCAGAAAACCTTGATATTAGGACCAATTTTCTAAAAGCATCTCCTGTAATTACCTCACAGCACAGAACTTGCTCAAAAGTGCAAAGCAGGTCAGAAGTTCCCCATTACTGTGCAACCCTTCCCACCCGTAGGCCAGCAGACCAAATAACAAAAGGTCATTGCAATTTAAACTTGTGTTGTTCCCACTTGTTCAGATGCTGGCTCTTTGTTCAGCTGCACGCTGGTGAGCAGCAGTGGTGCCCTCTTTACCTAGTGGTGCTTTAAATCCAGCGTGTATTTACTATTCAAATGTGTAAGCAGCCATGCGGAACACAAAACAGTGGCAGTTCAGAGCCTCTGCCACAAATTCATGCTTGCTAATTTCTTCATAAGGAAACTGTCACCAGCCAGATCCCCAAACACTGTTTAATATAAAATGAACACATAATCCTTAGTGTGATGCAAGGTTATTTTTCCAGAGGATTGGGAGTTTTTTTAATTCTTTGGAGATATTTAATGTATCACTCATGAAGGTAAAATTACCTGCACTCTATTTTTCCATTTCTCTTAGCCTACTTTACCCCACCCTATCCCACAAAAAAAAAATCCTTTATGTAAACAGTTTCATTACTGTTTCATGTTTGAGAAACCAATGCAATTTTGAAACTAATTATGCCATTTTCTCTTTCAGGCTTGTCTTTTTTCTTTAAAATCTGATCTTACAAATCACTTAGCCATTAGCCAAAAAAATTTGCAGTATTATAATTCTGTAGGTGTTTCACAAGCCTTTAAGTACATTTTTGAGGTTTGCTATTAAGCTAATCTCTGAGTAAGATGCTGTAGAATATTAATGGAACCATTTTGGAATTGTAAATAAATGTGTTTGGAGCAATCTAGATGAAGAGCAGAACGATAAAAATGGTTATAAAAATCTAATTAACATTTTAACTGTATAAAGCTTACTGATACAAAAGAATAGTCTCAGACAATAGATAAAGTTAAATATTCCCATGCGGGTTTCCAGCAGATGAAACACTGCTATCAATATTTAATGGAATGTGTCAGAATTTACCATCATTTGAAAGAATGCAAATAGAGGTTACCATAGAAATCACCTTGGCAGATTCCTTGCACAAAATGCAACACAAACTACCCCTGAAGCATCCTCAAAGGAGTTAGCTAGATCTGTGTCTGTGTACCCTTTCATGTAGTTTCTTAAAAGGAAGGAGAAAAGACCTCTGTGTGCGTGTGTGTGTCTGTGTGTGTGTGTGTAAATATACCTCATGAAAAGCTATTAATCAGTAATGTTAAACAAGAGAAATAAGAAACCAAATCTCTTCTAAATGCTTTCATATTGCAGATGTCTGAACTCGGTTCATGCAACAGAATAAATAATTGCAGTGAACAGGTTGGTAAAATGTCTCCATATAATTAAGAAACATGACATACTAAAATTCTCACATCAATTTTTATACCAAACTTTTCCAAACCTCCTTTTCTCTCAAGAATTCCCTACTATCAGCTTTCAGTTTATCTTTACATTGCCTAAATACAAGTGGGTCCACAGAATATAATTTGGATAGTTCTGAGGATAAATTTTGTTATTTTCATGTTTTTTCTCTATGAGAAAAATATGTATGTTCTTAAATGTCTTTCTCCACACAAAGCTATTTATCAACCAAATTTGACAGTTCAAGAAGCAGCTATATGCCTAACTATCCTATCAATTTTATAATGTCTGCAGTCTAGAATATGGAATCCTTCCCAAGCTTCTACATTTTGAAACCTTTTCCTTGTAGCTCTTGCCAAACATGCTAAACTGGAGCTAATGAGCATCTTTAGAATGCTACATTTCCTCTCAGCTTCTCAGAAAAAGCAAGATGTGAGAAGCAACTAAGTGCTCCAGAACTACCTAAGATAAAAAGTTGATCAAAACCTCCTCTTGGTGGGAAAAAAAACACATAAATATAATGTAATGTCTTTCAAAACTGAGTGAGAGAGCTTGAAGGAAATTTGCAATGACAAAAAACCTTCCTCTTCTGCAAGTTATTCTGAAATAGTTCAGAAAACAGTAGTATAAAATGCAGCTGAAATCTTACCTGCTAAGACACCTCAGAACCTTATCTTCTACTCTTATTATTCATATTTGAAGTAGGCAGTGTATGTTACTGCTTAGTAAACAACAATACACTGATTCTTGTAACGGGCAATAGTCTTATACTAAATATATCTGAATTCTGAAGTTCTCTCTTTGCCTTTCAGAGGTTATACGTGCAACCAGGTAATATAGTAAAGCACAGTGTATTATAGTTTGGGTTTGGTTTTGTTGTTTAGTTGGGGATTTTTTTTAATTAATCAAGATCTAACAGAAAACTATATACAAAATGGTTTAATTTCTCCTCTATAAAAAAGTCTTTAGCAGTATATTGTCCACCTCTTCGTGAAACCTAAGCCAAAAGAGAAAATTTTACACAACTTCATGTTGATGGCTTGAAGGAGGTGTACCAGGCTACACCTTTGACTAAAACAGTGACCATCTTCCTACTGCAATTGGATCATTGTACAGCAAGGTCTAGAAATGCATGAAGCCAAGAAAAAAGGCAAGAAAGAGTCTGCTTCTAGGTGGAAGAAATCACTGAGTCCCATTGTTTGAATCTCTGGTGTTTCAAATGTTCTCCCAGGGGCAGACCCTAATCCCTTCAGTTTCAAGAGTAATAAGCATAATGCAAGCATCTAGGCAGATGATTTTCCCACAGGAATTTTCTGAAAATATTCATTATTTCTTTCTTCAAGACAGTTGATCTTAATAGAATCTAATTAGGCTTTTTGTCTGAATATATTTTGGTGCTTTCTCCCCACGTTTTGTTTCACTGCATGTCACACACTGCAATAGGAGCTAAACAGCTACTTCTTGCTTTTCTCCTGGAGAACTCTACAACAGTATACGACACAAATGACAGCAAATCCTGGATTGTCACACATCTAAGCTAAACTATCTTTTTGTTACTTTTGTTCTTCATGGCTCTGATCTATAGTGCTTTGAGGGCAAAAGGGATGTCTTGTCTGACTAGAATGATATATACTGCCTTTCACTAATATTTTGCTATATAAACTCCTACAAAATCCTTGTGACTGGTTGAGGACCATCCTGTGACTACTACTGCAGACCACTGAGTTACTGGGTAATCCTGCTGGTCCAGTGTTACCTGAAAATACTGATGTTCTTTAAGTTTCAGAAGTATAAGTCTTTTATAAAGTACCTGATCAACACTACAATTTTGTGTTGCTCAGTTAAATGGAATAACTTGAATCTTTATGCAGTCATGAAACAAGAATCCTTTCACATACTGCTACTCTGGTCACCCTTGGAACTCAACCTGGCTCAAAGAGCAGAATTGACATGTAAAGCAAAACGCATTTCTTACAGTGTCATTACCCTAAGAAGGAAAAACTTGAAAATTCACACGAAAGGTTATTCACAGGCAATCTGACCATTTTTGTACATTTATGGGTGATTCAAAGTCACTTTTGAGTCTAATTTTTTTAATGTGGGTGGTATCTTTGATTTCAGATTGTACCTATTTTATGCCAATGCATAATGGACTGAATGCTTTATATGCCTTCTGAGATGCCAAATGGATGAAAAGGCGTAGATGGAAACTCATACCTGCTGTGAAATGGCATCTAGAACATATTGTCATACCAATCTCTCTATACATTATGAAAATAAAACATTTTCTTAAGCATTCTGAAATATTTTACCCATTGTTTCCTTTGTCTTGCTCAGGTAGATATCACCATTTAGTCGTATGCTACTTTCCTTTAGCTGGAAGGAAGGACTAAAGGCTCCTTCTAAGGATATTTCTGCAATCAATGCTAATGCTGATTTTTAAACAATAAGATCTGTCTGCACCTCTGGAGTCAAAGATCCTGGAGACATAACACTAACATCTCCCAGTACATATCATTCTGTTTGCTTAGCTAAGCTTTTAGACTTGCACAAAAAAATTTGGGTGGTTTTGGAGAATTATACTTTCAGATACAGTTACATTTAAAGAAACACAATTTAGCCATAGCATGGTATGCATAGGTTATATAAGTAGGAGGCCACACAATTTATCTTGTGGTTTAAGAAAGAAAATGTTTGCTTTCATTTTTTTATCAAAATGAAAAATACCAGTAAGCCTAGATTTTGTCCCATGTGTATCTGTTGCAGCTGAAGCAAAGCTGCAAACTCATCTAAACAGGAACAATCTGAAAGACACCTGGGGATGTGGGAATGCATTAATTCTCTCCTCCTGCTGTAAACCCCACTAGCATATGGAACTGGTGCAGACTAAGGGCTAAATCCAAAGCCTCAGGGATTCAGAGTGCTCTTCAGCTCTCTTCTCAGGAATATGTCTGTGTTCCAGCATAGAGACTTACCATCTTCAGACCAAATAAAACCTTTCCTAGACAAATACATATATCAAATGCTTACAAATGCAGTTACAGGAACTGGTAATTATGCAATAATTTTATATTAACATCGCATCAAAACAAGACTGACAGATGTGACACAAGTTCCACAGGTTACCACTCCTGGAGCAGAATTTAGACACCAGCAAGGGTTCTTGGAAGGGGATGGACACCTATATTTAGGTAAATGAGTCAGCTGGCTGTGACAGGTGGTGAGGTACAAAACTCAAAAAAGTAAACCCACATTCTAAGTACCCAAATTCAGGTGTCTAACTCTGAGGGTGAAACTTTGTAGCTGGGATTGACCCTAGTATGTATGTAGCGTTTTTTCAAACAGAAGCTTCCTTCCAAGAGCAGGGAACAGATGTCAGGTGTTGGATATCCTGACAGTCCTTAAGGAACCAGAGCCCAGAACAGAGGTGGTCCTTTCCTTATATTATTGCATGGTGGAGCACTACATACTGGTAAAGTGGATAAAGTTTCTGTCATACTTGTTCTACCTCTGTGCTTTCAAATTTGTACAGTAATTTGGTTTGGAAAGCACCTCTTGTTCCAACAGTAGTCCTAACACCATCTAATCCCAGCTAGAGGACCAAAATTATTGTTATAGCAGGTACCTCAGGACAAGCTCTGGACACTTCCAGAATGCAGATAACCAAAATTCCTCTGGGGAACCTATTCCAGTGCTTGAGCACAAAAGGGTGCTCTTTTCATTTCTTCCATGTATATAGTTGGAATTTCCCTTCTTGCAGCTTGTGACAGTTGCCTCTTGCCCTTTAGCTGTAGGAAAGAATCCTGGTTCTGTGCTCTGATCCCTCTAGTTGAAGACAATAACTAAATCTTCCCTTAGCCTTCTCTCTTTTAAACAGAGTTGTCTCAACCTCCCCTTAGACAACAGGACTTTTCATATGATAAGAAAGCTCATTAAATTTCCTCCCTTCCTGAGTACCTACCTACTTCTCTGAGTGCTGCTGAACCTAAACAGAATTTGTACATAAACTATACATGAAAATGACTGTGCAGCGACACATAAAGGAAATCAAAGATTGAAATGTATGACATTCTTTCCTCAAGAAACAACAACCAGGATTTTCTGAGAGTCTTCATTTTTTCATGTTGGAAAGACAAAACTGTTCATTTCCATTTTGTCAGTAAAATTAAAGCCTTTTAAAACTTCATAAGGCTTTGTATTTTAATAGTAAAACTTATCATTGCAAAACCATTATTAAATGTATGTGTAGAAAAGAAGCACTGTTATTTGTGTGGCGTCCAACCAGATAACAGAACTTCCTATATCTGCTGAAAGATTTATTTTCAGGCTCATTTACCCTTGGACTGATAGAATAGCTTCACAGAATTCTCTGCCTAAAACAGCTTTGGAATATAAATGTAGGCTCAAGGGAGTGAAGAAAGAAGAGCAAAAACAGGGCTGAGCTGAACCTTCACTTGAGTAGGAGCAGACATCTGAATTAATCTCCCGCTGCTAAGCAAGAACATAAACTAAACTAATCAAGAAAGGATAAAAAGGTTGAGTTTGAAGTTGAACCTTAAATTCAGATTTAATCCAAACACTCTAAAGCCAAAGCAAAACTGATTGCCTGAAATGAAACATAGTGTTCTTTGTGCACAGTTATACATTGCAGCTGGAAACAGTTGAAATTTCCCCCAAAGCAGCATGAGAGAGAAAGGAAGAGGAGAAAAATCTATTTGGGTATAAGAAGCAGCAAACAAAGGTATGCTAAGTCACCTAATAACAAGTAAACCATGCCTGATCAGTGTAATGAAGCTGGGCATATTTTTATATGTCTGGTCCTGTCCGGGGTTTAATCTTAAATCCCTTTCAAAGAATATTAAATTTCTGTAATTTTGGAGAAAGTTGTAATGTTTTTGGTCATGATCAGAACTGCACACCATTCTGCCTTGAGATCTGAGCATCTTCTGCTTTATCAGTTACACAGACTGAGACACAGAATACAGCCAAATAGAAGAAAGTCTGAACTTTAGACTGTGGCTATCTCAGTTGTTAAAAAGGTGTATTAGAAACTGTTCACAAAAAAGAAATTCATGTTGGACAGAAATAACAGAAGGGAAGTCAATGTATAAATCATTGCTTTGGTCTCCCATTGACTATGTCTACCATTCTAGGCATCCACATGCCTGTTTTTCATAATCTTTACTAAAACTCTTCCCTTCTTGACAAAACTGAGGTAGTATTGCCATAATAAAGAATACTGTATACAAAGAACTGCTCCTTGGTAACACCACTGCTGAGAAGTGCTCCACAGCATCAGTGCTGTATCTCCAGCATTTCCCCCTCACCCACAGACTGAGGGTGGGCAAAATCTTGGGAGGAGGACAGCCAGGAGAGCTGACCCAAACCTGACCAAAGGTCTAACATCACTTGCCTTTGGGAAGTATAGAATAAAATATTTTTATGTTTTTTTCTTTCTTTGCGCACATGTAACCTTTTGCTTTTACTTTATTAAACTGCCTTATCTCAACCTACAAGGGTTTTATTTCTGTCTTATTTTCTTCCCCTATCTTGCTGAGAAGACGATAGAGGGCCTTGGTGGGGACCTGTAGTCCAGTCAAGGGCAACCCATTTCACCATATTTACAGACACCCAAAGCTATCCAGACCTCAGTTAAGTGCCCTTAATGCAAATGCATAATAGCACTTTTTGCTGCCTTGGAGCAGAAGAGAGGTCTCAGAGAGATTTTTCTCGTGTGTTCTCTCCTCTGGGATCTCTTTCTCTTATGCATTTTCTGAGTGATAGGTTTAGCTTGTTGCACTTTACAGGAAAGTTTCAGGATTAACCTGTCTGAAATATTACTGCTAGAACAGTAGGGAATCCACTTTCTCAAAATTACCATTATGAAAAATGAGCTTTATTCTTTCTGTTTTCTCAGGCATTCATCATGAATAGAAACAAAATTTCATTTTCTAATGCTAGAGGAAAATTATGTGGAAGATTGCCTTTATGACACTGAACCAGAAGGGGAGTATGAATCAAAAGAAAATTACTCCTTTTTTGAGCATGGCCCATGCTCAGTGCAAGTCCTTGTACCAGGTGAGAACTACAGAAGCTGGGTTTGCCAGGTTATGTTGAAAGTCTTAGCTTTGTCTCTACCTGGCATAAGCCAGTATTGCTGGTGCAAGGAGGGCAGAAACCCCATGAAAACCTTCGAATGAGGTAATAACCATAGTCATAACTCTGTGTCTGGCTCATCCTGTGATTCTTGAGATATGTCACATTTCTGCCTAAGGGTTGTTGTCAAATAACTAAAAAGAGAGAAAGCTGCTTGGACTTCAGAGGGATTTGGTATGAAGTGACGATAGATCAGAAACTTTAAGGCTTCAACCTAGCGACCAAGCCTGGCTAAAAAGGAACTCTTTCCTATAATTCTGTCTTTATGCAGTACTATTGAATGCTTGTAGAAAGATTTATGTAGAACTGCACTCTACTTCTCTGCCAGATTACACTTGGAATGGTGTACTCTTCAAAACAGTAACTTTGTCTGTTTTGACTCTTTTTTCTGTAAAAATATTTTGTAATTGGAATTTTCATAGAACATCCTTTTTTTTTTTCTAAAATAGCTAGAGACTGTTGATTACGTCATAGTAAACAAATGCAGGCTATAGAAACCACACTTCTGCTCCCATCTCCTCTCAGAATCTGTGGAAATACCATCAATCTAACTTGAACAAAAGTAGTGCATGCAGTGAACAACACTCAAGTCAGAATATTACTTCACTTTAGAAGTTTGTGTGCTATACATTTGTTTAATGATTAACTGCATAATGACCTACAAATTTTGGCAGATGAGAGAGCAAACAGCTCCAGTTTGTAGAGCAGTGTATTTCTAAGAAAGTACCAGTAATCGCGATTTATGTGGTTTAACAGAGCTAGACACAACTTCTGAAATTTTTTTCTTTATGATTTTGAAGCTTGAGCCCTAATTAATCAAAATTCTAAATAAACTACTGCAAGAGTTAGTCTGTACAAAGCCTCCATTTCATTAGGTAAAATTTTCTTTAGAGTGGTATCACATAAAAAAACGAATGGAGAAAAACTGTTATAAAAATCTCATTCTCAGGGATCCAGCAAGATGAAATATGCTTCAAGTACTAAGTTCTTAAAATGTAAACTATTAGATGAATACAATAAAAAAAGGATGAGTTTATTTAAACACTATGTAATCTATCAAGATGTCTGCCTCTCTGTTCAAGCCAATACAGGAAGATTTTAAACCCATTTCTCTTCCATCCACAGTCTAAATAAAAGCATTTTTCTTCATAAATGTGCGCATTAAAAAGAGAAAAGGTGTTTTTCCCCCTCATCTTCTTGGGATGGAATAACAGAGCTGTTTGGTGTGAAAAGTGCAATTTTTCACTCCAAATATGAATTGTTTGCCTTAAGAAAGTTTTGAACTTTTCAAATTGCCTATCTTGATGTCAGATGCCCACAAATTATGTACCCAAATCCATGATAACAAACTCATTGAAGGCCCCATCCTGCCTTAGCTGTTCCCAGTTATGAACTTTTTCCCATTCGAACATAAGTGTTTGACACTTTTCTATTCCTGGATGGAATTGCTCCAGAAATCCTTTCAACACTAGTAGAGCTGAATGGAAAACCCAGTGAGATATAAGGATATTCATTAGCTATTTATCTAGTCTGATATAATTTCTACATATGTTATGATGAGTCTTTGAAAGAAAGTTATTTAATTTCACATGGAAAATGAAGGGCATAGCAATTTTTCATCTGACAAGAGAGTCAGGGAAATAGATTTAGTACTATATAAAAAGGAAGCATTGCAAGAAAAAGAGTCATCATTGGTGACAGCTTCTTCATTTTATAACAAGTAACTCTTGTTGGTATGCAAGGGTTTATACACTCCTAATCTGTTCCAGCCCCAGCATAAAAACTAACCTAGGCGCAGCTAATTTAACCAGTTTTGAAAAACAGTTCAACCAAACTGAACATTGTTTCTCCTCAATGTTTAAGATCTTTTTTTCTCACTTTTACAAGAGGTAAATGTACAGTTACTGGCTGAAACAGCTTGGTTCCATCACCTGGTCCACATGAGAGGCTGCTGCACAAAGGTCACTCTGCACAGCCAGAAGCAGCAGCACTGGAGGGAGAGCTGTGATGGTTAATCCAGAGAACTGACTGGAGTAAGGAAGACTGCAGCTTTCAGTTATTTTACAGCCAGCAGTTGACAATGGGGTACTATTCTCAATGCTTTTCTGAAGAGATCTGCATCACTCAATTGAGCAGACTCTTAATTTCATTGAGAATTAGTACAATAACATTGTCTGACCATATTTAAAGAAGAATCTCTAAAATACAAGGGCATTAAAGCAGATCGACTCTAAGGAATTATCTGCAATTAAAAAATCACTAATGCAAAAGCAGAAGTCTAAGAACATTTACAATATTTACTGGGAAATAAAGACCACCATGGCTTCAGAAAACAGGTTTCAAGCTTCTACATAAACAAATCATTATAAGCAGAATTGTTTATAATAATATGAATGTGGGTCTGGTCTGCCAATTAGAGAATTCTTTGTTGTTTTTTTTTTCTATGCAAGAGAATACACTTTTGAGCTCTGAATTCAACAAAATATCAAATTATTTTCAGAGCATGCTACACATTTCTGAATCAGTTATGAATTAGGCAGATTTTAAATAAAATTTTAAAAGCCCCTTAAGTTCTCTTCCCTGACTGGATAATTAAGTTAATACTTCCAGAAACCAATAAAAGAAAGGAAGCTGAAGTCAGTGGGTGTCTTTCTGGATGATTACAATGGGCTTTGTATCCTGCCCCTTCTTCAAATATTCATATGAAAAAAATTAGGACTGAAGACTGACATATGTTTTCTGTGAATGTTCATTGCTGGCAAATTGGCTGCATGACTCTTCATAGAAACTGAAGTAATTTAAGAGTCACAAATAAATCTATTTAAAATTTCAAATGCTCATCAAAACTATTTGACCTTCTGATCAGCTGCTGAAGGATAGAAAACCTTAGTTCTACAGAAGAAAGTAACTTTCTCAGTACAGACCTGATAATATGTTTGCAGTGATATTTCCCTAAGCTTTTTTACGATTTTTGAATTCTTATCTCTGATAAATATATGTAGATTTTTTTGGTTACACAGGTATGATTGTAGGTCTGGTAACAGCCTTTCAAATTATAAATTGAAGCATCTAAAATTGTCATCAGTAAGATATGAAAAGATAACACCCAGATAAGTGAGGATACATGCAATTGTTTTAAAATAAGTCTTAACTATAATTCAACAGATATGCGAACATTACAATTCTCAAATCTGTGATTATTAAGAACAACCATAAGTCAAGTATTTATATAAGCTATTTACAGGCTGCTTACAGATACATCATACAATAGACAGTGAGCACTTCTTTCCATCAATATTATAAGAATGTTCCCTAAAAGAATTATAAAAAGCATGTGGAGATATTTCCATCCAATTAGATTTACTAGGATTACATGTATATATTTGAATTTGCAGACTTTCTGTAGGTTTGTACAATATTAACACTAGGTTGTATTCCTTATCTTAGTTGTGGAATTGCTCCAGTGACAGAGGTACAATTACTCAGGTGTTCTGAAAGGATAGATTCTTGCAATCTTGGTCAAAAGAATGGGCACAGTGGCTTAGGGTGCATCTTTCCCAATGCATTCCCTCTCAGAACTTCCAGCCAGTCATTGAATCTCAAAGGAAGGGTGCCATTCCAAGCACACCCTCCCAACTGGAGAATCTATTCATAAGTGACTGCATTGTTTCTCCTAAAGGGACAGGAAAATACATTTGGCCTTCAGAGAGCTGTTAAATCAAATACATCTTTTCTAATAAGTTTATAGAGAAAGCTAGCAGAAAGGACTCTTGCATAAAGTTATTGTTTTTTAAGCATAAATCAATGACATTTTGTACAACACTTTGAACCATCTTGGTGGCCTGATGTACTCAGTTTAGAAGGAAGATCTAGCTGCTAGTTAGTTATTTAAGTGCAAGGATCATTCTAACTCTGATGTCAATTTCTGTGTAACAGAGACAGCTACTGAGCAAGGCTGGTTAACAAAATAAGGCAGCAAAGTTCAGGATAGGTTTTGATGATGTTTGATGTGGTAACATGCTGCCACAGATTGCATATAAAATAATAAATAGGGATATATTTAGGTTTTAAAAAATTAGAACCATGCAAGATTATTTGAAAGAAAATGTAGTTTGCACTGCTTTAGTATCAAATATTTACTAGGTAAAACTGGGGCCAAAAAGTCAATAACTCATCAGAGAAAAAGTAGAATAAAACTCTTCTGGGACTTCAGATAGGACAACCAAGGCACTGTAACATACACAAATTATTGATTACAATGTGCAGATTAGAAATCTTTCTATTGTGAAGAGCCACTAAAGAATTTGCAGCAAGGATATTACAAGCTGTCTTACTAACACACTTTTCCTCTTTGAATACTTTACTACTATAACATTTTTAGGAGACATATATTTAATTACAAAATCTTTTTTTTTCACTAAGGCTGTATCATATCACCCTATAAACTTCAATTACTAGACCATACCTTCCACAGTGAGTCCCTTTTCAGCACTGTGATATCCCTAACAGCCAGTCACAAAATGGTCCTTATTATTTTCCAGTCTGTTAAAGCTTATTTGTGAAGCCAAATGAATATCACGTGCAAACTGCCTCAGCCATGATAGAAAGAACCAACATAAAGCGCATACTCCCAATATAAATTAAACCAACTGGGAATTACTTCAGCATTCAGATTCATGGCTCTAAAGTCTCCTAGATTTAGTGCAGCAAGAATAGTCAAGGATTAAGCAATGTGTTACCAAGGGAATAGCCATCAGGTCCCAGAAGAAACACTGAGAATCAGTGCAATCATCTTGTGGAGGAACTGGAAGAATAAATAGAAAGATTTTAAGCATAAGCCCTACACAGACAAAATGAAATTAATACTAAAACCACAAATGGAAAATATTTTAATGTAACTAAATGCCCATTAAAGATATGAACATATTCTGGTTTGTGCCAGAGCACTAAAAAGAAATCTGAATTAATTGAAACATAATATTAAGTCAAAGGCTAGAATATCAACATTTCAAAGATAATTAACGCATTTAGAATAAGAATAAAGACAAGTTTTCTCTGAAAGATTTAAATATACAGAAGTTTTAAATACACTTTAGATCATATATTTTCCAGCTTCCAAAGAAAATTTTGTCGCATTTTTTGCACAGGACAGTCAAAACACACATGTACAGCTACAATTTATTCATTTTTGTTCCATTGATATTTCAATAGTATCTTTAAAGTGAAGAAGATGATTTTGACTATGTATCCTTTTTGAAGGTGATGATAATTTTTCTACACAGAATGAAATAAAATAAAGGCCAGGCAAATCATTGGAGGTCACATTTTTCCTTGCTATGCATATTGGGTTTACCTGGCAAAATTTTGGTAGCAGAGAGTCTGCAGTGCTGGATTCTTTTGAGAAGACACTTGGCTTCTTTTGAGAAGCCAGGATCTGGCTCCATGGTGGACAGAGCCGGTTTTAGTCAGCTCCAAAATGGAAATGACACTGGCCAAAGCTGAGTCCATCATCTGTGTGGGTGGCACCTCTCGAAAGTACTTCAGAAAGTGTGAAAAAATGCTGTGCAGCAGCTGCAAGAGAGAAGCAGTCCAAACTAGAGCAAGGACAAATTTGTGAGGGACTGTCTTCTGTGCAAGGGACTCACATTGGAGCAGGGGAAGAGTGTGAGAAGGAAGGAGTGGCAGAGAAAAAGAGCCTGGATTGATGGCAATCCTAACTCCCCCACCCACCCCGTGCTGGTCAGAGAGACATGGTAGAAGAGGTGGGAGTGAAGGTGAGCCTAAGAAGGTGAGCATGCTGGTGGTTCTAACTTAATTGCTCACTCTCTTATTCTGTTATTTATTGCCAATAAATCTAATTAATTTCTCAAGTGAAATCTGTCTTGCCCACAACAGTAATTGCTGAGTAATTTTCCTGTCCTTATCTGAGCCTGTGAGCTTTATTCATTGCATTTCTACCCCCTGAGAGAGTGACAGAGTAACTTGGAGGGCTCCTGTGCCTTGTCAGTGTTTACCCACCACATCATGATACAATCATAAGGATTTCTTTTTTACTCCTTTGATAATAGATTTGCCTATACATTGTCCCTTCCTTCAGAGACATGCAATTGTTACATCAGCACCCTTTCAAGCTGTGCTAAATCATAGCAGCAGGAACTGGTTGAGATACTGAATAAGAAGCTGAGAACCCTAGCTGCTCTTCTGGGCTCTACTACTAAGTCCTCATAGGAGTCATTATTCCTCTGAACCCCAAATTTTATCTCTTCAAAAATGCATTATTAGACTCATTTTCTAATAATGCCCTCATGGCAAACCATATAAAGTTAACAAATATTTATTACGTATATGGCACCAATATTGAAGAAATTAGAAAGGTAAAGTAACTTTACATATTTCAAATAATGCCATATTGGGAAGGACATTGAGATAAGGGCAATTGAATAGGCAGGAACGATTGCCAGACCAAAGCTGATTAAGTTTTCTTAAAATGTAGTACTTAGAGTGGACCATGACAGCAGCAAACATCAAATTTGAACTGGTAAAGGGCACCACTTACAGATGCCTGTCATTGTATTCTGTCGTTTATTATTTTGAAGAACCATATAAATACTGCAATGCAGGTAACTTTGTTTCTGATAGCTTCTCTAAGGTTTTGTTTTTCAGCTGGCAGCTTACACATGTGTGAAGTGATTCTCACAAGGTAAAAGGCAGCCCAAAGGTACATTCACCTTGGTAATAGCCACAATCACACATGTTGGTACAGTTTAGGTCTCCACCACTATCTCATTTCTTGCAAAATTAAGATTAGTGTAAGAAAGAAAAAGTCTCAAGTGCTCATTATAATTAACTGTATAAACTTATTGTTAAAGCATTTCAGGAATAAAAAGTTGCTAAGTTTTAGCCTGGGCTGGTATCTCCCCATTTACTAGCTGGTAATTTGGGGGTTTAAGCTTCTTCTAGGCCTAGTGCCTGAAGGAATTAATGCCATAACCTCCCATTTTGCTGCCCAGAGACACTCACACCCTTTAAAAAGGGCTCAGATTTTTGGCTGACTAGGGATAACAGCAAGTTGAAGTACAAAAAGGTCTTCAGCCCACACACTTTTAATTCATCTCAGGGGCCTGTTTGTAGCTGTGGCTCAAAGCATTAAGTGCTTTACCCTCTGCTGGTGGCTCGAGGGGCAGGATGGCCAGCAGAGCCAAGACTGCCGTGCCCAGAGTGAGCAGGAGCTGAGATGAGCTGATCACACTGCGATGTGCTGATCACTGAGCTGATCACACTGCGATGTGCTGATCACTGAGCTGATCACAGCTGATGGTGTGCTGATCACTGAGCTGATCACAGCTGATGGTGTGCTGATCACTGAGCTGATCACAGCTGATGGTGTGCTGATCACACTTGGCTGCCACAGGCCCTCATGGGGGTTGGCTTAGTCTACTCATGGGTGGAGGTTTGCACATGATTACTGGGCCGGGCAGACATCTGGGTTTGAGGATGAACTCAGCTGTTCATAAATATGAGTGTACAAGTATTTGGTGACAACCTGGGTCACAAAATAATGTCACCTTTTGGTATACACAGTCATGTTTCACTCTGGTAGCAAAAGCTGGCAGTATATTAGAGAATGGATCTAGGATGCTTAACTTTTTTTATCTTCTGTGTTACAAGAGCTTGTTGGGATTTTGTTTGCTGAAAGATATTTGCTTTTTCCTTAGAGACGATCTCCACTGAACAAATACAATGTTACCTTGGAACGACTACTCCATTATCTGTTGCATAGTTGCAATTATCTGTCTTGATAGATAAGTGACAGAAAAAATTAACAAAATTATCACTTTACAGGTAGGGTTGTCCAAAATATTACTGCCTAAATGTCAGGAAAAATGGAATTGAAGACTGGACCAAAGCTTATTTCCATTCCCCCCTCAAGTTAGGATTCAGTGCAGTGAAGAATAAGTGGGCAATGGAGGCAGAAAAGCAACCTGACAGCTGATGGTTAGAGACTATTTAGAACAGGAGGCACATGGACTCTGCCACAGCTCTCGAATTTTTGTCAGCAAATACCTTCAGTTCATATGTGCTTTACAGTGCCAGAGAAAAATTCTGTTACTAACAAACTTGTCTTTTAAAAGAAAGCAACAAGATGTAAATATTTTATTTTAAAAAATTTTAAATACTTAGAAACTGAGTGAAATGTACCCTTTTTAATAAGAAATGAAAACATAAAAAATACCTCAGAGAGTATTGTTAGCAAAATAATCTGTGCAATTAGATCAGAAAAATACTAACTGCATATGATAACACCAATATTTTTGCAATCAAGAAATTACTGGAGAAACAAATAAGTGGAGAAAGAAATAAGTAAAGAAACAAGATAGATTAATTATATAATTGATCTAATGCAACCTTCCAAGAAATAATTGATATGTTCTCATTACCACAACAACTAATCCACATGACAAAACTGATACATGACACCTTCTTAGAAGCCAGTTAAAAATCACTACTAATCACGTCATTCTGCATTATGGCAAATCGGATGAATAAAAGGCTATTTGTAAAGCATTTAATATCGTCATTTTTCATAGTTCCCTGAATGAAATACTAATGGACATCACAATTAAGAGTGAAATGCCTTTGAAAAGAAGAAAGAAGTCTCAACATAACACAAGATTCATAACTGTGAAAAATGCAGGGTCTACAGATATATCAGTGTAATAGGTGATTTTTTTCCTACACTGGAAGAGAATTCAGAATAGTCATTAAAACAAGATGCCAACAGGACTGCCATGCCATGGACAGACATTAGCCAGTTTTAAATGGAAATTTGAATAATTCTAATTTCAGTGCTTTACATTTTCATATATTGAGGTGATTAAAAGCACTAAATTAATTACATTACAATGACTTAAAGTGGGGCAAAATTATCATTCATTCCCCAGGAGGGAAGCTGCTTTCGCAATACATTTTCTTCCTTTTCACAATCATCCTGAGAAGTTCCTGCAGCCATGGAAAAGGCAATAGCCTTTAAGAATTGAAGAGAGGGAAAAATGCATTAGTTAGATATCCTTAAGAGGGGTCAAAGAATGACATTTTAAAAGGTTAAATTGGACAAATTAATTGGCAACACCAGGTGGATAAATCAGTCCAATTTAAAAAATAGCAACTTTTTCATACACTTCCAATGCATTTTGTAACACTCTTCAATTGGCTCTGGTAGCTGTTCTCAGGCTTAGAAGGCTCTCTTCCATCAGGTGAGGAAAAAGGACATTATTTATTCAAATGCAATGTATCAAAATTATATCAGCTTCTTAATGTATAGGAATATCTGAAGGAACAAGGACAGCCAACTGTTTTTTGAACAAAACTTATAAGAGCTTTCGGGCATTCAGAACAAAGTGTTGTGGGTTTTCATAAGATGACAGAAACAATTTTTAAATCTAATTTTGGCACAGCATGACTAAGTGATATGCCTCCCGGGTTTTACCCCACCATCTCCACTAAGCCCATTTTCTCTGCTTCTTATGTCATATTTTTTCAAGCGATTTCCCAGCCCTCTTTTTCCCTGGATGAAATGCAACATAAGGGTAAAAGTCTTATCCTGATATGCCAGAATATACATATGTAATAGATTTCGTTTCTAAATAACCATATTTGAGCCTGAGACATGCAAGTCACTTATTTTAAAAGTTCTTACACTCACACTGTATGTTGTTTATGCAACTAGAATTCTCGTGATTTCAATTAAATTTAATAAGGATAATAATACAAAGTCTGCTCCTAATGCTTAGAAGAAAGCATTTTCCCACTTTTGAACAGTTTTATATGACAGATAAAGACAGAAAACATTACTATGTACTCATATTCATTTTCAGTATTAAGTCTTGTTCAGTTCAAAATTTCTCTAGAGAGAAGGGGGAAAAATGTCCCTAAAAATTGCAACAGACAAAATAGCAATTAAATATGCCATCACTGGAATCATCCAGAAAAAAAGTGCAACTTTGGGGAAAACCTAGAGAGCTGCAGGAAATGTCTTTAGTAATCCAGCTTTTCTCTGGGAACCAATACTCACCAATCCCATGACCTGGTGTTTCTCATAATTAGAGCCTTCCTGTCATAAGGATGATACAGCACAAAGAATTGCTCTGCTGGAGTGTTACATGAGTAAAAAAGGATGGCATCATGTAACTGTCATGCTGACTGGTGCAAAAATGACTGAAAGCTTTCTCTGATGGTTTTGGATAAGAAAAGCATATCAGTCATTTTAAGATCTGTGTGGGGATTGCAGCTGGGTGAGATGCTGATACCCACCCTCAGCAGACTTCACTGCACTGAGTCCAGGCCCCTACATTTGATTGGTAGCAAAACCCCACCACGATGCTGCAGTCAAACGGGTCAGTAGCAGTCCAGCAAGTTTGATTTATACATACAGTCAAAAAACAAATCAAAAATTTTATTCCCATTCTCAAACTATCAAAGGCCTAGGGGATCAAAAGTCAGCCTTGCTGTCTGAAGCTTTTATGCTGCCAAATTTCAATTTTCTACTCTAGCAGAAAGGTTCAGCCAAGAGAGAAAAGGAAAAAATTCCAGGAAAAAAATATTATGAGCTTTTAGAAAGAAGGTCCACAAACATGCTGTTGTATTCAGTGTTAAATATTTTTGATTTATGATGCTAGAAGGAGATGCCACCCTGAAGGCTAATTATCCCCTCTCCTTACACTTTGTCTGCACTCCAAAATTCTGCGATAAAACATGTGTGGTTTTCATTTATTTGGAAGGAGCAGAAGACCAGATGAGGCAAAGCTATATGGAGGTAGAAATGCTATTTTACCCACCTTGCAGAAGCTGATAGAAAGGTAGGTCTGCCAACAGCCCTGAGTACTAGCCTGCTGAGGCCTCTTGAGAGCAACCTGGAATCCAGTTGGCTTCTTTTCCATGATCCATTTCCAAAAGGAAAAATGCCTTCCCAGTCAGCTTCTACATAGCCAAATGAGCCATGGGGAACTAATCAGAATTTTTTCTTTAGTAGGAACTGGATGATTTTAGTGCAGCTTCAGCAACCAACTTTTTTTTTTTTAATGCTCTAGCAAAGTGAATGTCTGATTCATAAGCAGTAAACTGAGGCTGTGACAGAAGCTAAGTTCAATCAATAACATGCTGGAACACCAAGTTTCACAGTTCCATGTATACCTGAGAGATGTGATAGGGCATCTACAGGCAAATGGAGCTTCAGAGATGAGGTTTATAGTTACACCAGCTCTTTCAGACACCTTCAGCACTTGTTCAAAGTGCTTTTGTCCATAGCTCAGCCTTTATTGGTATGTCTTGACAGATTTATATTCCCATATTAGACAGAAACCCCACTTTGTTTGTCTTTTAAGACAAGAATTAGCAAAACCAAGTAGTGCCAGAATTCAAAGTCATGCATGCCTTAAAGGGGCTTTTCTGGACTTCGGCTTTAACCTAAAAGATATAGAGTGGTAGATTCAGTTAACACTCTGAGCTATCTGTATATTTCTATGCCTCCTTAAACTGAAATAGCTTTTGTGAATATATCACTCCACTTTACTATGCCATTATGTTGTAAGTAGAATATGAATATACAGAAATACAGATTTCTCCCTTAGGCTACACAGGACTCAAGGACTGCATAACCAAACAATTTACAGTAATTTTGACTACGTTCTCTTCTTAGCAGATATCTAATAGAATGCTATGATAGAAATTTCATTTAACCCGCTCTATTCCTTTGAAGTTGACATTGTCTTGGAATTAGCCTTAAGCTGTTTTTCAAAGGAAGCAGTCAATGTGTTGACACCAACAGTGTTAAAATGAGATAAGCCAAAGAAGTATCTGGGCAAAATCAAGAATAATAAATTAAAATACCTTAGGCTCCATTTTGACCTCTCAGTCCTTGACCCCCAGTCCATGGGACTAGCTGTGAAACAGCCAACTTTATGACATAAGAAAAAGGAAAGTATCATTATACTGCCAAATTTTGCTACTTTAAATTGCAATTAAATCATAATTGTCGAAAATAAGCAAAAATTATTTGGTCTTATGAGCCCACAGTTATTTTTTTTCTAAGGAATTTGTTCACTTTGCGTCTCATGAATAGCATGATGCACTGACAATTCTCTGTCATGGGGAGATTAAAAGTAGAGATGCACCTTGGAAGCAGTTCACAAAAATCCTTTAAAAGTCTTAGAGACACACAGTAGCCATCCACTCTCTGCAAGGGAGCCCAATGGTCAAGAGGTGTAGGTTTGCACACCACAGGCAAGAGATGAGAAACTTCAGAATCTATCGAACAGTGAATTTTCACAGCAGACCAGCACAAATATATTTAGCACAGGGCTTTCTGTCACCATGAAGTGTCAAAAGAAATTTGAGAACATTCAGCAAACTGCTCTGTGGTTTGCTTGTGCTCCTTTCTTCCCCTCAGCTTCTCTACTGAATTAAATGAGCTGCATGGCATGAAAACTATCCTTATATTACACTGGAAAACATTATCTAAAAGTACTTGAGCAAACAAAGTTTTGCTGACTTTAGTTTTTTTCTCACATAGCCTTGTAGAAAAAGTCATTCAGAACAGCAACAGAAAAGAAGCAATGAATAAAATTTCCATTTAGGTGGCTAATCCCCTGTGGATCAGTGTGTCAAATTATATGGATAAAGGGGTCATTGACCTTTATCTTCAGCTGTGTTCCTCAGGATTATAAACACTATGGGAGACAACAAAGCATAATTAAACAAAATGCCTCATAACCAGCTGTTTTCTGAAGAGTCAGTACTTTAACGCCATTGAAAGTTCAGTATCAACCAAAAATTACAGCCCATACAGTACACATATAGTACATAACATATGAGTGCAATTTATCTTCTGCATTAAGAGAAAAGCTTAAAAACACCTGTAATGATAGGTAGAAAATGTTGGCTTTACAATGATATCTACTAAAGTTCCTATCATTTCTTTCTCAGGGTTCAGTAATAGTTGCTACGTATTCATTCCTAGCAATCACAGCTATGGGGAAAGACTATAAAATATCCAAAACACATTAAGTTTGGAACTGCTCTCATATAACTTTTTCTTATTATATAAAAGCAAATAAATGCTGAGACATCAGTTGTGCAAACACACATCTGCATAAATACCAACCACAAAAAAAAAAATAGCATTTTTCTCTACAGGCATAGCATAAACCCATATCCTTTAAATATCAAAAATGCTGGTTTGGAAAGTGAAAAAAAAATGTAATTTTTTTCAAATTCAGTCTTGAGCTTTTAAAATAGTGTTGCGTATATTTGACAGTGTTTTCATTTTTTTCCGTAAAGTATCATAGAGAGTTGTCTATGATAAAGACATACAAAGATAGTAGTCATATTTTTGTCAATATTAATATGAAAGACCAGAGAAAATTAAAAACTTCAGTCTTTCTTGCCTAGTGTTGGATCTGTCTAGCTCTTATTCATTTCAGAAGCTTTGTTTCTATTTTGGATTTTTTTTGTTTTCCCCATTTTGCGGTTATTCACTGTGTTGTTCCTTACATGCTTGAAGCATGTCTAGACCATTCCCAAACTAGCATTTAATGAAAGCAGGTTATTCTGATTGAAGGCTGGTAGCTGCTTCGTGCTGTGGTTTGGGGTTTGCCTCTCTGACAGCTGTATTAAGGCATCTACTTCTACCCTTTCGTGAGGCCTTCGACACTACCTGGTATGGGACTAAAATTCACACAAGCTCTCCCTTCTGCAGGGTAAGGATCAGCAAATGGGCACTATCAGAAAAGCTGGAGCAGGTGTAGGAGGCATGATTTATTCTGCCTCAGTGCAAGACTACCACAAAAGAATGCATTTTTTATAATGTGTCACAAGTAGGTTTGTAGCAACATAAACAAAATACACAGCAGCCGTGCCAGCAGTGATCATAAATACATGTTTAGCATAGCAGCTATAACTTCCACATCATCATACAAGAGCAAATTCTTGTCACACTCTTGTAGGTGAAAAAAAATATGCTCTCTAAAATGTTTCACATGAAAATTCAATGCTCCCATTACCAGAGAGTGCCGTTCTCACAGGACAAATAAGACTGCAGTCTGAAAACTATTTTAATAAATCAAAACTAAATACGCTGCTGTCTATATTCCCTTTAAAGGCTTATTTTGACTCTGACTCGGAGTTTTGTAGAGCAGATATGGCAGTGAGCATATGCACACACTCTTTTTTCCTTTTCTGCCTCTCTTTAAACATAATAGAGAAAAAACAAGTGGCACTTGCTCACAGTAGCTCCCATCTCCAGAGGATCCTCAAAGCACTTTCTAATCCCTATTTTTACTAATAAATGTGATATGAAGATCATCCAAGTATAGAGTCCATCCAATAAAACATGAAGTGGACATAATATGAGTTGGAGTCTATTCTCTTTTCTGCACATTCTGGAGCCTTGAACTCAGGCCTCATTGCATGAGAATGCAGGTCTCATTCTCCACAGTTTCTCACCCCCCCACCCAAAGCGAAACCAAGAGCCCAGGCCAGGTCCCCCAAAGAACCCCCAAACACAGAGAGGAGACCAAATGCCCCAAACCCACAAATTACAATGCCGCTTGCCAATTTTGCCGTCCGCGAATGCTATACCCAAGACTAGGTTTCCCCCCCACCTAATTAAGCTTTGTTTACCAGTCTTCTTCCCAAAAACGAGACTTTGCTGATGACCGTCTGGTGTCCGCGTCTCGCTTCTCTGACAGTTTCTCCTTAGTATTCTCAATCATTTGCCATAGAAAGGCAAGTTTAAGGTGAGTTTAAGGTTTTCCCAGCTGCATGTCTTTATTGTTCCTATATTACTTCCACATCTCACTTCTATTAAATATATATCTTACTTTTATAAAACTGTCTTGAGGAATTTTCATTTCCTTACTTGGTTGTAATTAAGCAGGGAAATGCACTGCTTTTCTGTTTTCTTCTACTGCCAACACTTCAAATATTAAGCATTTATTCAACCTTGTATTTCTGGTTGTTCACTCCATCTATTTAGTCTTCCCATTTTCTCTTAGTATCCTGAGAGTCAGGGCTTCTGGCTTGTGAAGTCAGTTCAGATGGTTATCTGCAATTTCTCTTTGCAGTGCTCTTCGAGGTCAAATCCATTACAGCATGTGCTCAGACCGACTTTCCACACTTAACTCTGCCAGGCTTACTGTGACGCACTCAGCAGTTCACCTCAGAACCTGCTATCCATAGATACAGTAGATGTTAAATTTGATATATAAAAATAACCTGTTTCCTGTCTCCTCTTCACTTTAAAAAGTCTTCAAAAGGAGGAAAGTTTTTGAGGGAAAAAAATAAACACGATACCAGAGGCTAATTGGTACCACCGTATCCAAAATTAAATACACCCACAAATTATACATTCACATATCATACAGTACAGCCACAGTCAGGAAGTTTAATCACACTGGCCATCCCAAAGACGTTAGAGGTTGGCTTTTCTTTCATGTCATACCGAGAAAGAAATGTGTGTCAGCAAATAAAGCTCCTTAAATATTTGCAACCAATTTGTAATGGAAATTACAGCATCAAGAAAACATTATTTTCTTATACCTCACAGTCTCAAGTAAACTGGTATATATATAGTGGGGTTTTTATATACAGGAATAGATTTAAAATCCATCACAGATACTACTGAAACAGCCAGTCTCAGGTACCTGCAATTTACATTCCAGCTGTAGATTAATACAGCAGCCTTTGCACCTGCAGGTAGGAGATTCTTCTTCTTCTTCTTCAGTTTTCAGAGGGTTTTTTTACTAACCTAATTAAGATGGATGTGTTCACAGCTGTTAGGAAAAAAACACCACTAGGACAAGAGTGAAGGAATTTCAGTCTTTGAAGTGATGTTTGTATTCTGAATTTGGTTGGCATTACCCAGCCTAACAGTGACCAGGATGGCAAGATGGCCCTTATAAGAAGATTGAAAATGGCCCATCCTCAGTTAAAATATTCCAGTACTCATCTGTCCCCTCTCTCTAAAACAAACAAAAAAAAAAATGCCAAAGCTGGAAAGCAGAGTGAGGGAGACAGGCCCTGATGAGACTGATATACTCCATATCAAGCAAGGCTATCTTGCCATGATTGTGACATCTATATTTTGGAAACAGAACTGGTGATGACTTCCAAGGACAGCCACAGGATCACTTATCCTGAAGAAGGGTCTCTCCACTTCTCATCACCCACAAGAGGTACAAATTTCAACACCCTTTGAGCATTCATCAGCTTCTTCTCCCAGACCCCAGTGTTACCTTTGGTCTTAAAATGGAGGTTCACTATCATTAATCCAATAGACATTTTGTTAACAGCAAGGATGGAAAAATTGGAGACTAAAGGTTTAAAGATAAGCTCACTTCTATCTTTTTCATTCATTTCATATTGCAAGCTTATCGTTCAGACCTCAAATGTGCCTTAGCTGGGCATCTAAAGGTTTCCACCCTAACTCTGCCGCTAAAAGCCAACAAAAAAACCCCATAATGTTTCATGACCATAAAGAGTAAAGAATCGGCTCTAAATGTTAGAAAAGTAAAAACTAAAATATGTGTCCATATCATCAAAGAACCATGAAGTTCTCTCAACTATTCAGAAAAGTGCCTTTAATTTCCAGTAAAAGGTGCTTTATATCTCAGTGGTACAGTACAGAAGCTTGATTATTATCATGTAATGTGGCATTTGCTAAGATAACAATTTTTTTTATGAACAGTTGAGTCAATAAGCACATGAAATCCCTGCATTTTGTCAATGTCTGTGTTATTGCTGCCCTTTGGCTGAAATAATTATATCTTTGTTCTTTTAAGAAAACTTACCCAGTGTTTTCTTTCTCATTATTATGTCTTCTGTACTTCTATTTAATTTCTCAAGGTTTGGCAGTCTGCTTTTTATTGTTTGCACTCCTGTGATGTGAAATGAGCTGCATTAGACTGCTTAATGTGCTTGGTTACCAATACTGTGTTGGGTAAAATTATCTGAACGAATTAGCCAAAATTATAATATCTCACTTTCCCTTTGAAATTCAAATATTATTATCCAAAATTGCATCTTTCACAAGCATATCATGCTCAAGTTTCTAAATAAATGCTAGGAAGGAAGATGATGTATTACCTGATCCCCAGCAGTTGAAGTATTAGCTAACCAAGTGTGCGGTCCCTTCTGCCTACTGAGTTGTTAGCAGAAGGTCTAAAGGAGGATAAAGGTTGGTTGGAATTTCGATAGGATATACACCAGAGGATTAAAATATGAGAGGAGGGCTTGGAAGACTGGTATCTGTTTCCTGGCTTTGCCATAATCTGCTTGTGTGGCCCTATATGAACTTTTGGGTCCTTACCAGTCCACACTGGTAAATGGGGGCAGCACTACAAACTTATGTCTTCCCTTGCTTTCCTGACTTATGTTTCACACTTTTCTAGGCACTGAGTTTTTGCAGACTGCATTGAGGCCTCAATTACAGACTCTAGAAATGAATTTTAAAAATAATTTTTTTCAGTTCATAAGCAAAAGTCCCAACTGAGTAAACTGATGATACATACATGACTGAAGTCAATAGGTCGCTTACAGTTAGGGATACTCTTAAAGAGTTCGCTGATTCAGGGTCTTAAGCTCTTAGGAAAACATTGATTCATAGCTTGAGGTAATGGTTATTTTGCTTTTTATTTCAGTGCATGCTTATTTATAAAGGATTTCCTGTCTGAGCAGACCTTATGGCCTTCGCTGTGCTGAGTTTCTGCTCAGTAATCCCAACAGTTTATAAAGATTTCTAAATATGTAATTAAAAACTTTTACATCTAGCAATTGGATCTGTCAAGGGATTGAAATGGGAGAAACACTAAACCTTTTAGCTGAGAGCTTAATGGCCTGAAGTGCGTATGCAGTGTTTGAAAGAAACTGTTTGAAAGTCATTTATGGATTCCTTTGTGAATGTGTGGAATGATTGTTTTCTTCCTGATCTTTTGCTTCCACACACACAAAAGAACTCTAAGGGAAGGGAGAAAAAAATATTTCAGGTGGCATTGAAGGAAAAGGAGCAGAAGCAACAGAACCATTTTAAATAGAGCATCATGGACAAGGAGACAGCTCAGGTAAAATAGGTTTTTAGCTCTGCTGTTGAAACTACTGAGGAACAAGTAATTTGCCTCTGATGTTCTAACTGTTCATCTGTCCTGATCAGACACTCAGTTGAGAAGAGCTGTGCTGCTCATAAAGATAAGAATATCTCTCTGGCTGTACTAATGTGAGAACAGAGAAGACCAGGAGCAGAAGCAAGAAACATACTGCACTTATAATGGAAGGAGAAGGTTGCTCAGGTAGGAATGGAAGTCAGAAACAGATTAAAAGAATCCAGCACTGAACACACAAGTGGCCTCGTTTGTTGCTTTAGATAGATGTGTATTCTTGCACAAGGAACAGCATGTTTGCATCTCTCAACCTGCATGTCTCTCCTGTTCCTAACTACCAGGATTGCCTCAAGAGGCGGGCTGAAACCTCAAAATCCTCACAGGCAAGAGTCATGAGGGCTGAATCCCATCTGGACTGCCTTAGAGACCAAAAACGGTGGGCTGTAGTATGCCATGTCTGTGAATAAGGAATGGCATTGGCAAGAGGAGGTGGGAGAGTACAGGAAGGAGAGTCACTGTGGCCTCCTCATGTGGGGGAAAGCATCTGGACCAGCTTTGCTGGTACCTAAGCATAGAGACCCTGGGGTGCCCGGCAAGCAGGCAGCCAGCAGGATGCCAGGGCTGCACTGCACAGGCCCCTTGGCAATCACCCAACATCTTCTCATGAAACAAGAGGATTAACCTTGCAATATCCGTGCTGAGGAAGACTAAGATGCACCCTGGGGTGCCTGTTCTGGCTTCCATCTAATGAGAGTTGAGAAATATTTGTGTTGATACTTGTGACCATTGCCAGCATCCACATTGTGCAAATTTCACAGGTAAGAAAAGGATCTAAGTTTCTATTAGTCTCAAGCTGGTGTTTTTTACAAGCATAAAAATTATGTTTTAAACAATGTTCATTCACCTGTTTTCAAAGGCTGCCAAATGGGCACATTACAAAGAAGAAAGACACGGTGTGACTTACCAAATTAAATTCCTGCCATCTGGGAGCAGAGAGATGACTTTCAGCTTAGCAGGCCAGGAGGTTCATAAAGCAGTCCAAGAGTTTAACATGGCATTTCTACCTTCACGAGCAACAGAATTTTACTGGTCAACTTTGAATGATCTTCTGCTGCCTTGTAATGCACCTGCCAAAAGGTTTAACTGATGTCATGTTTTCTGACCATACATGTATTGACTTTTCTGATAATCTTTAGTAGCAAAATGCACTGAACATATGCTAAACATTTCTCAAATAACCACTCTACTCCCTCTCCTATATCCTACACACTGATGCTTGTTGCATATTTAGCAAAAGTCTTTATGGATGCACAGAAGATTGAGATAAATGCCCAAGTGTCAGCATGAAACACTAGTAAAAAAAGACCGTGTGGGGGTTGCCTGTGGGCTGAGGCACGAGATAACAGTGGCTTAACAAGTTATTGTGAACCAATCTGAGACATCCATTTGTGTGCACACCTTCCACAGGAGCACATAGGGGATGGTGAGGATGAGATGAGCACACGGATATTGAGAGCTGCTTGGTAGACATGCAGCAGCATGTTAAGCTGCCAAAGCATGATTCTGTGTCCGAGCCTGATTGCATAACCTGTGCTAGGTTAATGTGCAGAGGTTTTCTGCTGCCCAACTACTTATACAGGTATAAGATGGTGATGTCAGGTATTAAACATCGGTCAAGAGCTCTAAGAGTCCTTTTATCTAGTCTTCATATTACACTGTGTTTAGGGACTCTATCTGCAATGATGACTTTGCCATGTTAGACATATAGCAAAACCCGTGGTGGCAGATGACAGTCCCTGGCTTAAGGGATTTTAACAAAAGGATCAGATGCAGCAGGTGGGATTGCCTCACCTAACTTCAACCATTTAAAAAATATCTTGGAGCCTGAGCTAGTTACTTAGGCCCCCTTCAAAGAGAAATAACCTTGTGCATGGAGGGGCCATTTTTCTCGGCTGTCTTAGACACTGCTTTTACCTGAGATGAATGTCTCTTCCTCCAGCTTCTGTAAATTTAGGGAGAGCCCAGAGAATTATCTTGACACCCAGCCCTTGCAGGACTGAGAATTAGGTAAGATATCTCTACCAACAAAAACATGAAATGCAGACATTACACCCATGCAGCTAACAGAGAGCTGGGGCACAGGGATAACACCATCAGCTGCCAGGGAGATGTGCACTTGTCCCAGACATGAGCCCAGATCCTTTGAGGAAAAATGCTCCAGGCTCTTCATCTAGTCCTTAGGGCATGGGAATAGGCAGTTCCACAGAGCTGCAGGAGCCAGGGCTCCCTCTCACTGTGAAGTTTCATCTTCCACTGAGTCCCAAGGTGGAGTCACAAGACTGTGCCTGCAGTTCTCTGTGGAGGATTTCCCATTTCACACACTAAATGCATGGTTGGTTCCCCATGAAGCAGAATAATTCATTATATTTAGTAAACCAGGAGCTCGGATGCATAGTGCTAACCACTATTAACCATGGATCAGTTGCTAAAAACAAGACAGTTGATTTCAAGAGAAATGAAGAATAATGAGTAACTGCAACATTACCTACAATTAATTACTGTGATTGTCAGTTACAAACAATTACAAGCCATTTTTTGGTTTTAATGTCACTGTTGATGCCCACTGTTGATGCTAGCTATGCTGGGAACTCCCCAAGCACTGTGCTGCCTTGTTCACTGCTTTGTGGACTCACATTCAGGGAGCCATTTGGCCTGCAAACTTGCTAGATTGTCTGTAAACATGGTGAAAGGAGACAGGTATTGTATGAAACCCAGAGAGTGCACCTGCATGCTAATGAGTTAAATGTCATGACAGAAACGCAAGACCAACACTTCATGCTGCCCTTTAGAAAGAAGGAGATTTACTTCTGCAGCATTTCAAACAGAAAAATGCAGGGTAACTTCTTGTGTCAATACTTAATTTATTTTGTAACAAATAACTAATATATTACTCACACTTCTCGCTTAATCCCCAGTTGTGCTTTTCACAGGTCCTCCCTGCCCTAGAGGTTCTGTATTGGTTGGATTTGTTAAAATATTTGCTGCCTGAGGTTTCTATATACTTAAAGTTCTATAAGAGTGAAGAAGTTTGAACCAAGAAGCAGCTTTCATTCCCCTCCAAATACTCCCAAGTTATTTATTTTGCTATTTTGGTTTTATGTTACCTCAGGCTGAAGAGATTCTAGTACCAGTAAAGAACAAACTGAAGACAGTATAAACTATAATGCATACAGCTTGTTTTTTTCTTTTTTAATCTGCATCGCACCTGTGATAAAAATCAAGAATACCATTAAAATCAGGGCTAAGACTGCAGTCAAACTTTGATACTCCCATTGTAGTTAGGAATTACAGCAGCATAGAGCACACAAGACACGCATCAGTATAAATGGAGCTGTGGATTACAGCACATGACATTGTAGCTTATTTGCAAGCTGATTTCAGATTTCTGCAATGCAGATCCAAAGAATCAGAAGAGAAACTTTCTTTTACACCTACAGTTTGAGTCTAATTCACTTTGGCAGTGATTGAGAGTTATCATAAGATGGCTGTTTGAGCATCCATGTAAAATGAGATGGATTTAGTTTATTTACATGGTGGGCTTATCCTTCATAACTGATAAGCGCCTGCAGAACCGAATAATTTCTCACAGATGATACAAACTGGTTATGATGGTGAATTTCTAAGTTCTAATTTTAAGTGTTTTATAATACTGTAAAAGAGAGAACTATTCTCCTCAAGCTCCATTCATGCATAAACTTAGAGGACTTCAGTTATATTTCACCAGTAAATGCCATGAAAGCATTACAGTGCCTGTCAGATTAGCCTATCCCACCAAAGTCATACACCAAATGGAGAGGGCAGAGCAGTAAGAAGAAACTACCTGAATCTCCCATCCAGCTTTATGCTGGCTTAAGCCACCAAGCCATTCTTCAAAATCAACAATGAATGCAAGTTCTTATCATTTCAGTTTAAATAATATATTGCATGTGCCTCATCCCTATGTGGCAGCTGTCTCCTAATGCAGGTTTTGGAAGGGCAGATCCAAGCCAGACCTGATGGAGGCAGCAGAATCAAGGTGCATGAGCAGGTTGTTTTTTGTCTGCCCTTCAGTTATCATGTCCTCTTCAGTTCATCATTTGCTCTCCAGGACCACACCAAGCCCTGGATCTCACAGATAAGTGCATATTAGTTAGATAGCTAAATGGCCTTTATTCCAGCCCATTTCCTTATTTCATAAAGAACAAGACAAGGCATCAAGTAAGAACTCTGTAAGCCCCACAGAGACAGAGACCCCGAAGTGCAGCCCAGGCAGAGCTGGAGCAGAATGTCCACCAGCTCCAGGAAGGCACCATCTCCCAGATGGTGAAATGGTGGGCAAAGGAAGTTCATGACTACTGGCCCACGCTGGGTGTTCCACGAGAGGTAGAGCCTCCAGGACAGGTCACTGTGCTTTGCTGTGCAGACACAGCTGTGCTACCTCCCCTTCTCTCCTGGCACGACAGGGGAAGGAATGGTGGGGGGAGTGGGTATAAATATGAAATTATTTTTCCTAAGTCTTTTCACAGCACCTTCCACGTGACTAATCCATGGCACCCCCATCCATTCTATGCTTCCATGCTGTCTGAAACATTTCTCTTCTAGAAGGAGAAAATAAAGGGGAAAGTTCTCCAGCATTTCTGAGGTTCAGAGATAACTTGTGGCAGCACACACTCTTTCTGCTACATTCAGATTTCAGAGAAGAGAGAAATTCCAGCAAGCAGGGCCCCATTTTGCTCCCATTGCTGTGAGGGGGGAATTGTTGAAGGAAGCAAAATCTCATCCTTGCTCCTGAGAGGGTACTAGCATCCTCTCCAGCAGAGGTGCACAATTATTTACAGGCCTTTTACAATGCAAACTCTGGTAGGTAAATGCACACTGAAGGCTTTTAAGAATGAACATTATTGAACCACTGGGCTGACAACTCAAAGCAGTGACAGTCTGTTGTGTAAATACATGCACAGGGACCGTTCCAGGTCCTTTTTTAGCACTCTCAGCATGCAAAGAGAGTGCTTCAACACCCAGTGTGAGATGATCATTTCCGATTCTTTCGTTTAGAGAATTCCCCAAAGGTGGCCCTGGGCCATCTATTTTTTGGAACGATGTCAGCAATATGCACATTATGTTTGTAAAGAATGACGCTGTTACTGAATCATAGAAACAAGAAAGCCGTCTAATACACTCAGCCCAGAAGGAGACAAAACTATTTTTACCAGCCAGAAATAAATCTCAAACACAGTAGCTTTATGTATCTGCTGAAAATACTGACATTGTCTCTGATATGTAATAGCTGTGCAGATGGAGAAATCTCCTTAGTGGCTTTTACTGCTTCTCTGGAAAATGGGGCATGACTGTCCCTTGGCAGGATTTGCTCACAGGCAGCCTGTGCCTCCTTGCTCTCTCTCCCTCCCCTTGCACGCTGTCGTGGCTGGCAGTGGTCCCAGGAGGTTCACGTCCTGCTGTTTCACTGCCTTACCGAAACAAACCCTGATACAAAGGCCCTGCAAGCAGCTGAGAACCTCGATATTTCTCCCCTCTGTTTGCCCCTCAAAACCAGACCTAAGCTAATTAGGCTTTGGAAATAGCACAAATTGCATAGGATTGTGGCCCTAGACAGCTCCTGTACTCATACTTCCTTGGTGCCTAAAAGGCCAGCCCAATTAATTGGCTTTATTGAGTCTCTTCCTGGGTGCAGGGTGTTGATGAATTAGCTAATAAAAAGAGAAGAGAATCTAGCACTTACAGAAAATGACAATATCAGGAGCAGGCAGGGTGCTTTGTGTTTTGTGTCACAGCTCATCACCAACAGCAGTGGTTGATATCTTTATTAGCTCTTAACTTGGTGTACAGGTCCTGTGTGTGTGCACGTGTGCGCATCTCCCTAGCCCCTGAGGAAAAGAAGGAAAGACTAGATGTGTAGAAGGTAACTTGAACACCTTCATACAGTACACAGTATTTCTGGGTCCTATTAATTGGAAAACTATTGTAAAATAGATCCTAGAGAGTTTTAAAGTGCTTTACTATACATGGACAACTGTGTGTAAACAGCCTTAAAAATAATTCTATTTTAATGCCATTTTGCTGATTTTTTTTTAAATGACATATTTGTAAGTGTTTGGCTTTAAAAAAAGCTTTTACAGATTCTGATGGTATAATGAGGTCAAGCTGTAATCTTACAGGCAAGTACAGTATAAATGAAATAATGAAAACTAATTTCAACCATTTCCTGTAGAGCCTAACTGGTAGAATATATCACCTCCAAATGCAAAAAGAAAATGATCAGAAAAGACTTTATTCATTTAAGACCCACCACAGAGCTAAAGGAAAGGGTACGTGCTGCTTTTGTGAAATGTCAGAAATCCATTTCACAGTGTTAATGATGTCTCAATGCCCACTTCATATTTAATCAGTGAGCTACTAACATTTTCTGTAAAAAAATAACCTTTGATTTATATCGTATCTGAATGTTGTTCAGTTGGGAGAATCTAGTATAGATGAGAAAATTTCTAAAGTCTAAACAATGTGACTACTAAAAGCTAAGCATACACAGAAGTGTTCTGTGGGGTCAAAGAAAAACTGAGTATTCACTCCAGGAAGTATCTGGCTGTGTCATCAGCTCTGCTGCCATTTTAGGCTGTTATGCAGCAAAAACCTTTCGCATACACATCTCCTCCCATTCTGAACTAGTTTACTAAGGACCTTGGTCCCAACCTTCATTGATTCCCATAAGAGCCAATTGTCTTCTTTTCAAAGGTTTTTCTGTCTCTTTTATTAATTTATTTGTTTCTTTAAATTAATTACTGCAAGCCTAAACTAAAACCACACCTGTTTCTGTAGACACTGTGCAAGCCTCTTGTTACAGCTGTGCAGATTTATTTCCATACTGACCTAATTAACATTTCTTCTGTTTAACTTTTAAGTGCCCATACAGCAAGCTGAAGTTAGCTAAACACCATGAAGGATCCATGTTAGTTCAGCCAAGACCAGCAAACTTGTTTAACTACTAACCTCAAGCATGCACAAATCTCATATTTTGAAATAGAAAGACTTAAGAAATTTATGCTCTGCTTCTTTGAAGCATGTGAATATGCTTAACAGAAAGTTCTTCAAGAAATAGATAAGACAGTCTTATAAAACCAAAGGTTTCTGATAAAATAGCCTCCTTATTCAGACTCTGTTCTCAGAAATGCAGTAGCTGTGATACTGTAAGTTTTAATATCAGTTCATGATGTGCTTTTCCACCCCCTTCTTTTTTTAAATTTTTTGGAACCTGTTTCTAAAGCTTAAGATTGAATCTGTAAATTATTTTTAAACAGAACTGTGGTGATTGATGCAATATTGGAGACTGCATGGTTTTTAGGATTTTTCTTTTGTTAGATGTTGTCTTAGAGCAGCATCTAGTGGCACAATAGCTCTGCACCCTCCCTCAAAATAACTCATTATGCAAAAGGTGTTACTATGATAATTACCTATGACAGTTTTACACACACTCTCTCTCTGCAGGAGGTATTATCCCCAGCTATTCTGAGGTACCTCTTACACACCTTTACAGAAATTTTATTATATTCAGAGTGTAATCATTAAAAATCTGAACTTAGACCCTCAAAGTGACAAGAGGAACAGCTGAGCATATTATCATGCTTTTCACAGCTGCACCCACGTTAAAACTCTACTTCTTCTGTCTTAGTTCATCCAGAAGTGTGTTTTCTGAATAAATTTCTGCATTCAAAATTAAAAATATACATTAACATTCTTTCCTGATACAGCATTCGATTTCTGTATTTGTACAGCTAGGAGCTACAGATTTGTCACCCTGACTGAAGCAGTTAATTGTTACTTATTTCTGTGGTCTCCTTGATTTCAATAGGAATCAATCCTATTCAACTGATTTCACATTGAATCAATTTCAATTATGTACTTAGGGAGTTGTAGTTGTACCTGAGAGTATTGTGGCAAAATTTCTTTGGTCTCTTTGAGTTGCTTTTCAAACACCCTCAGAAGAAAAACCACCCTGTAAGTTTCTTTAAGTTAATTACTGTAAGTTATTCTGGTTTAGTCTATACTCTCAAGAAGACAAAAGAAATTATTATGGTTTTAGACATATTCAAGTTCCACTCAATAACTAAAAGAGAACATGATTTAAGCAGGAAGATTGAAATAGCTCAAAAAATAAGTAAATATTTCAAAAGTCAAATTTGCAATCATGATTAAGGTTAGCCCTCTTATAATTGTTTAAAAATGTTAAAGTAGTTGAAATCAGCATGCAAGTAGAGCATTTTTGTTGCTAAATTTTTGTGAAAAATAAACCTAGGAAACTGATGGGGAATATCAGGTGAGATCACGATCACTCACCTCACGTGTGTTTATTTTAATAGCAATTTTTCAAGTGCTGAAAGATTTTTTTTCCTCTTTATTCTGGTTTTGCAGTTTTGTACAGTATTTAGTTCATTCAACTGAGTGGGATTAAAAGGTAATACTTTGTCTTCCACATCCAATCTACAAACAAAAGAAAGCAATGAAAGAGTAAAAGCTAATTATTTTGAAGTCTTGGGGGAGATGTAACCATAAGCAATTTGATTAATTCACTAGTAACAATTACTAGTTTCTCATTAATAAATCAATTATCCCATAGTACAAAGTGCTTTTAAAAATATATCAACAATTATTGAAAATAATTGCATTTAATTAATAAATAAAAATATGCATTCTCTGTTATTAAATAGAACTCCAATTTAATAAAATTTTTATTTACATTTACAGTACTTTGACACAAAGAATAAGTTCAAGTATCCAACAATGAACAAAAAATATCACTTAGCATTTTAATAAATAAAATATTAAATTAAGGAATAACCGTGTGTAGATTTAATATGTGATTTACATTTATTTGCAAATCAATATCTCTTTAATTAACAACGAGAAAGATAGATTGTTTCTAAGAAAATAATTTGAAAGGAAAAAATAATAATGAAAGACTGAAACTAGTGATTAGTTCAATGAGACTGTTTTGCTCATGACAGAAATTGCGCTGAAAACACTTGGTGTTTAAATTCCTATCTAAATATGCTATAGACTATTTTTAAGCAACAGTATTGCTTTTTAGTTACTTTTTAAGTTTCATCAGCTCAAACTGAGCCAAAGAAATTCTTAAGGGCACATCTATGTGTTTAATGCAAACTAAAGAGCCCAAGAAAAACATCACACCTGAGAAACACCAGACAATCTAAAGAGGGGAAAAGAGGTGAAAAAAGGTACCACACCTACAGAAACCCTCAAAATAAAGAGAAGGCTGCATATCTACTCCTCCACCATAGAATGTCAAGTGAGCAATGCAATCCCAGGCGATATGTTGAGGGAAGGAGAGCTGAGCTCATTCGCTTCAATGGAGAGCCCAGCTTTGATGGGCACTCCTCAAGAATAAGCAAGGCATGCTTTCATTGTAAATTCATCAGAATTGCTAAATAAACAACATTTTTAAACCACAATATGTTGTTGAACCCAGCACAGATACAATAATAAGCTCTGGGTCCTCCACATCATTCTGGCATGCTACATGATTTCTGTGAAACTTGGGAAAAGATGTTCAGTTCCACCTCATGCCCATATTGGGGCACATATTTAAAGATTGGCGATAAGTCTGCCCTGTGATGAAAGGTGTTATTGATACCACATATTTTTAGCCACATAATTTAAGCAACTATTCTTTCTAAAGTCTGGCCAATAGGCAGTGGAGAATGAAACAGGGTTTTTTTTCTGGAGGTGGTTCAGACTATGTAAATCAGAGCCTTCTGGAGAGCCTGACAATAGAAAGAGTTTTGATAATAAGTTGATCGTATCCGCTGCCTAAAACTAGATTATGTGAACACTTCCTTAAATTTTTTTTTATACTGATTCAGCTGCTCATTATGAGTTATTGCACAATGTGAAGTGTAAAACTTGGTCAGGTTTGAAACATTTCCTTTTCCTCCTATCTGGACAAAAAGGTAGGATTTACTTCATATATTTAAATAGGATTCTTTTATAACCCAAAGGCAGAAAGGCAGCTGAACAGATTCTGCCGAATCCAAATAGTCTCTCAAGCATGAAAAGCTCTGTCATAAAGGTCAGTGTTACAGGAATTAATGGAAGTACAATAACAGAATTTTTATAACAGAAATTGATCTGAAGCATCCTGATGACTTCTCTGTAAAGCAGTAGGTTGAAGCCCTTTTCAGATATTATTCTGTTTAAATACATACTGAGTGTAAGCACCTTTGGAAGTTGAATTATTGGGTCTGACAAATTTGTAGATTATAAGCATATGGAAAAAGACAGCTTGAGAATATGTACTACTACAGCTAATTGTGTTCAGAAGTCTTTCTGCCAAGTATTATGTTACAATCCCTTCACCTTTTCAATAACTTATTGAAAGAGGAAAGAATATTTAATCATTTGCAGTGTATCTGAGAGAATTCACTAAATTGCAAGCGCAACATTATAAATTTAGTATTGTATTATTCCTCTCAAGATCACTGTCATTACCTTAGCTTTTTCATCTGTGTTCATTTTAGTTCTCATAGTCAGTACCACAGGAAAGAAATTTTAAAAGTCTGAAGTCCCCTAGATCTTGTGGAAGAAAAATTAACTTCCCTATCTTCTCCTGTGTCACAGTTTACTAACCTGATAACACTATTTTCCACATTTGAAGCCTAAGCAATAGGCATATTTTGTTAGAGTTTTGCTAAATAGAATAAAAAACTATAAAAATGTTATGTTATTGATTTTAAAAGTAGGATTCTGATGGCTCTCAGAAGAACAATACTGAATCAACACCATCCATTATCGAAGACTATTGTTATGCATTCAGTGACAATTAACATGTAGCAAAGCATTCTTGCAAACGAAAAATAGTCATGATTTATTGAGTTGGTTAAGACTCAATAGTGGAAGGTATTGAGATACTCCCAATGACTTCCAACTACACTTAACATTACGAAAAAGCACTTATTAATAGTCTTGTAAGCTTTGTGTGCTGTGGTAAAACACTATAATTATATCCTTTTCACAGAAATCCTTTTAGGAGTTCATATTCCTTCATAATTTTTTTTTGAACCACCAAAAAACAAAAGACATTCTAAACTAAACTGTGACACGAAAAAGCAACTCCCATGACTGTGGTTACAAGTACCAGCTGATCTAAATTTCCCATTAAAATTTGACATGGAAAACAGGGTAGCAGAAGCCCTCATCCACGGAAGGGCTAATGGAGAAAAAATAAAATGTAGAATTTTATAGCATAAAATTATACCATTTTATAGCATGAGATACACTTTCTGATGGCTGAGCTATTTGCAAAATGACAGAAAGAGAACTGTCTTCTCTCAGACTTCTGTTGAGGAAATAACTGATACACAGGCATTTTTAGTGCAGAACCTGAGATGCCTTAAAAGTTTCTAATTTTCAAACAGTAATATATTTCTGCTTCATTGAATTCCCCACAATTACACATCTAAAATTAGGAGGCATTTTTTGATATCTTGTTCTATATAGCCCCTTCTCAAACATGCAATCATGAGCCTGCATCACATCCTACACCTTGAAGCTTAAGCAAGCATTCGCTGCAAATTATGGAGTCCTCCTGAACCAAAACTTCACTCATTACTTTTTCAGGAGAGAGACTGTTTCAGGGATCAGCCCTGAAAGAATTTCCCAGTTATGATCATTGCAAAATATGGTCATGAGTTGTTTCACTAAGCATGGAGATTTTACTATAAATGACAGACAGATGAGGAAATTCTCATGTACTAAAACAAAGTTATAAATTTACATCACCATCTGACACTATTATTTGGAAAAGTCTACTAAAATAATATGGGTCAACTAAGTGCAAATAATTATTTATCATGTGATCTCATTTAAAGCTGCACACTGTACAAAATCTACTGTTTATGCTCAGGAGAGTACATATATATAGTCACCTGTTGGCTCTTAAATGCAAAGTGTGTTTGTATGCATATGTATACACCAAGTGAGAGAGAGAAGCTAGAAAATGTCACAGAGCCATTTCTTTATAAAAAAGAAGTTTTATTATTTGGCTCGATCTGGTTATTTGTGCTCAACAGACTCAGGCTGGAGAGTATTCTGCATTTGAAAAAGTCTTAGCTGTGTAAAGTGACATTGAATAGGTCTGAAAGCCATCTACTCAGTTCCTACTCTCATGGCAATGCTTTATAAAATGTTGAGTTTCATCAGCTCCTGAATTGGAAAGATTGATTTGCTTGTCATGTCAAATAGGGTCTAAAAGAATTTTAAGGAACAATTGACCCTGAGCAGAGCTGCAGCAAAATCTTCTGGGCATCAAGCAGAAGGCAGCTGAAGATTTTTAAGATAACTCAAATTGTCTCAGTTATGAAAAGCAGCAACATAGCTCACTGTGGACTGACTCAAGAGGATTTTCATAATTAAGACTAAGAGAAAAGCTTCTTTAAAGCTGCATTTGCATAAATACAGTTAAATCTCCACTTGAATATGCTTGGCAGAAAAAAAATTCAATACAGATTTGGGGTTGTATTGTTTTCATTCTTATTTCCACTTTTAAATACAGTTGTTCTAACTTAATTCACACTGGGATTCTTGCTGAATGAAAGAAAGGGAAAAATGAAATGGTGTTGGCATCCCAGGGCAGATGTGCATGGTGGCTGTGCATGCCTAGATGCAGTCACACATCTCAGGCTACAACACTGGCAGGGTGAGAGCAGGGGGTCCCTGAGGGATGTGGTTAGGCCCTACAACACTCAGAAGAATTAAGCTGCTGTCTGCTTGCACCTCTCTGTCCACGAATATCTGTAAATCTCAATTCTAGAGCAACTTCCTCCTAACAAAGAAAACCTCAGTTAAGTCAGTACATGAACGTGGTAGGAGATTTGAAAGTCTTTTTCTGGACACCCCTTTTTAGATAGTTTCAGCTTTTTAATTCTTGGGTAGACAGAGACCCTATCCTGTGTCTCTATGCCAAATACACTCACGTGTCATCCCAGACATTTCCAAAGTCTTTAAAAGCAGTTAAGGCTAGGAAGGAAAAATACAGCTCCCTGACAGTGCTCACTCCTTTGTGATGCATTTATTTCAGGGATTCTGGCTAAGAATCCCTGAAAGAATCAAAATTGGATTTTTGTACTATTGGATTACAGTGAGCTGAATTTTTTTTTTTTCAGATAGAAATACATACTTAAAGTGAAATTTGAAACCATGTCCACTTCTCTGAGATTTTCACTAGGAGTAAACTCAACTGAAAATCACATCAGTAAAGTTGAAACTGGTGCACTTAGGTTTGCCTATAATATAATACTTGTTTTATACTGTATGTAAGTATATCTATATCTATATCTATATCTATATCTATATCTATATCTATATCTATATCTATATCTATATCTATATCTATATCTATATCTATATATATAAAGAGTTATGTCATATACATTCTGGCTTTTTTATGCACACTAAATCATAGCTCTTTTATTTTAATCCATTCATAATGTCATATAATTTCAATATATTTCATTCACAAGGCATTCTGATAGCCCCAATCCAATGCACTTTTTCTGACATGAAGGCCAAAATATTCTTTAAAACAGTTGAACTGCATATAGACTACAATCCCAACTTCTGGTGATTCCAGGGGAGGGAGAAAATCAATAGCTAAAGAAATGCCATTTGATTATTATTGTATTTATTGCATCTCAAAAGGAAGTGGGTTTTTTAAATCTGATGGCTCAGTAAAACAGAGCAAGATGAGAAGCACTGCCTGATCTATAAAAAGCAGCAGCTCCTGCAGGCCAGGCTCTGCTGCACGTGGGTCACTCTGAAGAACACACTGCCAACTGCAGCTGTTGACTGACACTGCAGATGTCCATCGTAGGCTGCCTAAAACATTTTAACTGCTCATTAAGTCCATTAAACTCTGGAGGTGAGGTGACAGTCATATGCACATAGCACCAGTGTAAATTCAACATGCAAGTCACATGCTTCTATTTTCAGTCCATTATTTCAAATTTGGCTAATGAAGAATGAGTGTTTTTACATCAACAGATTCCAAGGTTGAGCTGCTTTACAGCATGCAAACCCAATCACTTCAACTGGCTGTGTTCCCACTGGCAAGGCAAAAAGCTGGCCATTAAACTGCTATATAAAGTAATAGTGTGACTACTGGCAATGTTCAAGTTAAGGTTGTGTCAGCAATAGCCTTTCCATTACAAACTCACATTTTTCAGGGGTTTTATGCCTTGAGGTAAAATCCAATTGTAATTCTTCATTCAGTGCCTCAACTCGGCTGTGAGGTTTTTTGCATCCATCATGTTGCACCCATGGTATTTTTTTCTCACTGATTCATTTCCAGTACTAAACACAAAATACTACAAAATGGGCACATGTAAGGAATCATAGCAAAAGGGAATGAGCAAAGCTTCTGCCATTTTTCTAAAAAAGAAACAGGAAAGAGGCCTCCAACTCCCTACCAGCCAAACTTCCCTTTTAACCTCAGGGTATCCTCTCCCATGCATCATATATTCTAGGCTAAAACCACAGTGGAGGTAAAATCTGCACTCTTGTGCACAGTTACCTAGTGCAATGCTTTCACTTGTACTTTTACCTCAGGCTACCTGAAATACATAGTACCCTGAGGTGAAACACAGCTATTGTGGTAATCAAGACAAGCCCTAACGGGGATCCCAACCCTGCCAACAATTAAAGGTAGTTTTATTCTCAAAGAAGCATTAATCGCCTGACATCAGGTGCTGTGCATGCAGAAAACATCACACTCCCTAGAGTTATAACTGTGGCATTTTCCCTTCTATCCAATGTTAGAGATGCCAGACATCTCTTAGCATGCCAAGCAGCCACCTGTGAAAAGCTGGCTGTGAGAAGGGAACCTGGAACAGCCCTTTTTGGTTTCTTGTTTCAACTTTGGTGGTCTTTATCTGGTCTGAGAAAGCATTGTAACATTCTCAGATGTTGTTTATTCAGAAGCCAGGACTGGATTTGATAAGTAAGAACATTTATATAAGAACAAAATATATCATTTTTTAATCTATTAAAAAAAAAACACTTAGGTGAAAAGAATTAATGAGAGGAAAGTAAAGTCTCCATCTCTTCCATTGCCTGCCACTTCCCACTTTCTCTGCAGCACCCACAGGTGCTTCCAGGGCCATCATGCTTCAGCACAAAACTGGCAGGAGCACATATAAGAAAAAAAGCCACATGGGTTTTCTTTATCAGCTTGCACCTATAGCTGAGTTAATCAGTGTGCTGCTGCCCTAAAGAGAGTCCTCTGTGCACAGGCTGCTTGTACACTGTGGTGCAGGCACAGTGTACACAGTGTGCTCCCCACAGACACAAACATAAATAGTCATGCAGGCAGGAGGACAACACAATCAGAGGCATCACTTTGAGTCTGAGGTTCTAGTCCTTTCAATAGTATATGCTTTGTCTATTCAAGCCATTTCTTCAAAGTTATGGAAAAAACTAACCGCGAGATCTTTTGTCTGCATGTTGATAATGAGAAAATGTGATTATTCACCATTTCCTGTAAGTAATATTTTAAATTTGAAAATGGTGGGTTATTTTTTTTAATTCCCATTAAAAAAAAAAAAAACAACAAAAAAAAAAAAAAAAACACCATATTTTGGTTTGGGTTGAAATGACTCCAATAAAAACACTTTATTTCTTTTTTAAAGCTGAGGCTTGGCATCAATATACAGCATCATACAGACAAGTCCTACCATGGTGTACATATTGGCACAGGTCTCCATTTCTCTTCTTAAAACCTTTTCATCTTCTACAAATAAATGTCTCTGGAGCAAAGACTTGAAAGTCTGGCCCAGTGAGTGTAAAGAAATTATCAGAGAGAAACAAGTCCAACAGACAAGAAAGAGACTGAATCCGTAGCTGAGAGGTTGGTGATGAGAAGGAATTGAAAAGAAGAAAGCAGAGCCCGAGCAGATCAGTTCAACATTTTTCTGCACAGACTGTTGCTGAACTTTGACAGCACAGTTAGCATTGCCCACTGAGAGAAGAAGGACACCCTGAAGCCACTTATAAATTAAAGACTTGACCTTCCAGCATGTATTCTTGTATGCTGTATATACCAGCTGCCTTAAGTCCTTAAGAGCTACAGTGGCATCCTTTGCTGTTCTGAAAGATGTTATGCAATGTTGATTTTTGCTTTAATTACTTCAATTATTTAAGGGTAGCATCAGCAATATTCAAGACACGTTTAAATAAGAATTCTCATTGTGAACAAGACAAAGTATTTAATGGGAATGTTATCAGCACAGCAAACAAATATCCTGCCCTTGAAAATTTTCAAAGCCAATGGATACAAGACTGAATACAAATATTTATTTAGTTGAAAATTTGCTGCACTTGGCTTTATCATTCTGAGTTACCCACATTTCAATTTTCGTAAATATGCTCAGAAACCATGGTTTGTGACAGAAAGGAGACGAGTGGATACTGTCGCCATGGAAACAAAAACATTTTTCTTCTGCTCCAAAAATGTTGTCTATTAGGGACCAGGGAGGGGGAAAAAAATGTGCATATAATTAATTTTCCTCTGTCATGATTTCCAAAGATTATTTCCATTAGGGCTTTCAGAAACAGAGATACTTTACCACAGTAGGATTTTTTACATGCAGTGGGGTAGTTCTGTGCTAATGCAGTGAAGCAAAGGTGCATTTCTCCTTGTTATCCCCATGCTTCAGTAGGAATTTTATTTCCTCACTTGCAGTTGCATTGGATAGGACAGTCAGACAAGATTTAGATCTTCATTTTGTATTTGAAATTTGGAGCTATTTCCTCTTGATGTATTGCTGTTAACAGGCCAAAATAAAACGAGATACTTTTTATAAGCTGACGGTTTGTTAAAATGCAGATGATCATTGTTTATTCCATAAAAGCTTTTACCAGCTTATTCCTTCTCAGACTGAGCTCCTTCCTTTGTTCTACATACAGATGGACCCTGGACTTTAATCCCAGTAGTAAAGTTCTAATTTTCTTCAAAACTGCTGTGAGTTCTGACATTCAACAAGACAATAGTTTTGCCCTCAGTCTGGACACAACTACAATCCTCTCATATATTCCAACATGCAAAAAACATTTAAGCATCATCTTTACTTAGACACCATTCTTCTCAGATCGATTTTTGTGCAAGAAAGGAGTTACCTTTTTTAGTTTTTAATTAACAAATACACATATTCTTATGAAACTTTCAACTTTGTGCTTACATTCATGTAAAAGCTGCACTTCTTTGGAGGGGGAAGAACACTGGAGTATTCAAATATTTTCTACTGTTTCAGCTCCCTCTGTTTTGAAAGTAGTAGATACTTTGTACTCCTCTTTTCTTTCAAGAGTATATTGTAGGTAATTATGTGATTTCTTATTAGCTTTTTGTTGATTTGTGCTTATTTGGTGCAGTCACTTGTGATTCTGCAATACACACTCCATCATCTCTTTGATTTTTCCCTAATTAATTGAAGAGTCTGATCAACCACTTCCAACTAGTTTTTAAGTACCCTCAATTATTTTTTGTTTGGGAATTGATTTAGAGTTGAAACATGTCTCTACCTAATTGTAAGACATAATACCACAAAACTGTATGAATTAAAAAATATTAATGTGTACTTAACATCTGGGCTAGATACCAATATTTATACACACAGTCAGGATGCTGCAACAGGCTGAAATAAAAAGCCGATAACCATGCAGTTTATCCAAAGTCTATATTTTCTAGTAAAATTTAAATCAGCACGAGGGATATATCCCATTCAGACCAGTTGCTCAGCATCTTTTTCAACAACAGGACTTTCTAGATGACCCTTATGCCAGCAGAGGTTGTGCTCCTAGCTGGTATTACTCGATAAACATTCAGTTTGAGGTATTTCTCCAAATGTTTTGAATTCTGTTTTCATTTTTTTAAAAAAGTACCACATGCTTTTAATCTCTCCTGTTTGACACTAAAATGATGCATTATAAAATTGTCAAGTTATGCAAATGAGCACCACTTTATATTCTGAGAGAAGACAAATTTTCACAGGAAAAAAAAGAAGAGGTTAGAAACACTAGGGTTGTTTGAACATTAAGTGATGTAATTTTTGAGTACCTTTCATGCCTGAAGTTTAGCCACCTCGTAGTATCAAAAACCCAGCTGTATAGGCATCAGAAAACAGCAACAAAAAAAGGCTGGAAGGGAAGAAAGGGAGGGACAAAATCCATGTGTGACCTTTGGTGATTTTAAGACATACTTAGAATATTGTACTTTCATCAATGATTAAAAGTGTCTCTCTTTTAAAATGTACTGAACTCTCGTTTTTATATGTTCAGTTATTACCATACCAGAAATTCAACCTCTCACTGAGAAAAAGATTTGTCATAAGAATGGAGAAGCTATTCAAACAGTAAAACCAATGCACATGCAAACCATCACCAACTCCTTGAAATAGATTGACAATCAGAAGTGTAAACCCATTGGGCCTGCATTTCCCAAAATAACAACTGTTGGCAGATGCTCAGCTGACACTGACACTCCAGGTAGCCATCACTATGGGAGGACAGGTGTTCTCTGAAAACTGGGCACCTCAAAAAATTTGAAAGAGACACTCAAATATTGAGGTGCCCAAAAACTTACTTACAAATAGAGATTTTACCTTTTTCCCAAGTCTTTCACTGTTTCTTCTATATGTGTATGTTCTCTTCCTTGCTCTGACTGAAACCAATTAAAGGGCATCACACAATATGAGACTAGAATAACAGGTATATATATACACATATTAATTGTATACATCTATCAGTCATCAGGTTAATTTTTAGATGCTATTTTGAATGCATCTTTCCTTTTTTTGGGGGGGGGTTGTTTTTTTTTGTTAAGGATCTTCAGGAGGTTTTCGGTGTACACATTTATACATAGCAGAGACACTGCAGTGGAAAATGCAACTTTGATTCTACAATATTTGAAAGAGTTCTGACCACATACCAAGAGGCTTAATTTTGATGTGGTGAGAAGAGGAAGGACTGAAATGAAGAGCAAACATGCTTTACAATGGAGAAAGCCATAACTATTTCTGGTCCACTTCTTTGAACATTAACCTCCAGGAAGGCTGAAAGATGAGTGTAGGAAGCCTGGGATCTCTGGGTCTTTGAATGGGCAATGACAAGACTGTGCTGGATGAGGGAAAGAGAAGATTTTATACCTTCTATTTTTTTCCATTTTTGCTTTGTTTTGTACATCCCAGCAGCAGATAGATTCCTGCAGACAGTTCATTGAAAAGCCTATGATGATTTGCCATAACTGTCTTAGTCACCAAAAATTCAAACTGTAAATTAGACAGAAAGTAGAATACAACTAAGGTATCAAGCTTCTGTGGGCCTGTGTTGGCAGGCACTTTAAAGCAGCTGGGTCTCACATTGTAGAAAGGGATCTTTGACGTTTTCACACTCTACAAAGCTGCATTAGTGAGTCATCTAGAGCAGTCCAAGGTCATTTTGAGCCTGCTCCCACTGGGCAGGTTCCTGTGTGCCAGGGGTTTTGCTGATGAATCACCCTGGTGTGTGACACAGGTAGGGCACTTAGCCTGGGTGGTAACACTGCCAGGGGGATTGTTGCTACCAGAGCTTAGCTCTGTTTAGCTGAAATTGAAATTTTGGAGCATTATTTACTTACACTTTGCATAGAAACATATAAGATCTCACGTTGACTGCCTTCTAGCCATGACCACACTGACTCCAGGGAAGCTGTGAAAACAGGGAAATTACTCAGTTGAGGAAGGAGCTGGTGATCCTAATCGTGTGCATGCTTTGCTTCTGTGTACATTTTAAGCACCTTCTAATCTTACTTTAGAGAAGAGTAGGGATTACATATGGTTCTATTCACAGGGATAATGTTATCAGTCTAGGGGAAAGCACTGCAGACTGAAAACTACATTAGGCTGTAGAAATTTCTGAGCAAACTTTAAAGAAGCAACTTGGGTGTCAGAAGCAGCTGGCGTGGCCACCCAGAGCTCAGTGCAGCCTAATTTAATCTGTGTAATTGTGTGTGGCTGGCACAAAAAGCAAAGATAGATTTTATCAGATGTATCTAAATGCCTCTTAATGACCTGTGCTTTCATCAGTGTTTTCTCTATGCCTTGCTCTTTGTGAGAAGTACTTAGCAGTTATATAGTCCTTCAGAGAGAGGGCTGACAGCAGCTAAGAAGTAATCCTATAGAGCAGTGACAGAGATACCCTTCATGTTATATATTCAGGCCCAAATGCCACACGTTCACGACAGAATTGACTTGTACTGAGATACAACGTGACAGGAAAAAATCAGTCTCATTTTCGTACTTCAAAGAATAAGAGGAAAATTGTCCATCTTCTCAACAATCGCAGCTGTGTTTCACCATGCCCTGCACAGGAAAGGTGAGCCTGCTTGGCTTACAGGACTTGCTCCTCACTGCTTGCTCACTGTGTCTATAACCAAACTGGCTCCTCCACTCCCAAACACACTCATGCTGCCTGCAGGAGCCGTGTTCTCAGCTGTATTATTTGTGTGAAGGAGCTGCAGAGAGCAGGGTGGCAGTGAGCTAGCTTCCCAAAGTGGCAGTGATGCCACACGGGGTGTTTTCCTGCGAGATGTTGGCAAGCAGTGCAGGGAGCCAGGCATGGCTGCCTGCCCCAGGGCCTGCACACCCTCATCCTGCAAGCAGAGGAAAGCTAGAGAGTAATGCATTCCCCAGAGCAGGAATGCATGCCCCATCCCTGGAAGTGTTCCCAGCCAATTTGGACAGGGCTTCAAGCAAGCTTGCCCAGTACAAAGTATCCCTGCCCAAGATGGGCATGGCGGGAGGGTTGGAGCTACATGATTTTTAAGGTCTCTTCCAACCCAAACCATTCTATAGTTCTATGATTCTGTGCTGCTCCTCCCACCCACCATTCCCATCTCTTCCCCTGGCTCAGAGGCCTGGGACCTGGAACCAGTTCTTCTAACATCAGCCCTGGAGCTGAGGGCAGTGTGGGGAATGAGCAGGAACTGTGACAGTGGCCCTCATAAGAGGAGCCTTCATTTCTTGCAGTTGACATGCCACTGGCAGTGATGTATTTGCTGTGCCTTCTCATCCTTCTGCCCATGTGGGGGCCTGTTCTGGGCACATGGGACACCTGTGGATAAGTAGTCCCAGACTCTGGAAGGGAACTTGGCTGTATTTAAGGGAATCCCTGGAGGGTGCCTCTTTGTGTCCCCTGACACACCACACGGGGAAGCTGCAGTTCCTTGCCAGCACCCAGGAGCTGGGGTGGATGGATGCACGTGCCACAAGTATCTCTTGGCCTGCTGTCCATGCAAGGCCTGGTGGGTAGGGCAGACAGAGCTCGAGCCTGAGCAGCGGAAAGCCATCAAGCAGGACTGTGATGACTTTCCACTTACATGATGACTTTCCACTTACTCCATGGCTGATGAGTGTGGCCCCATGGCTTATGACTATGGAGTGACACACACTGTGGGTGGCACAGGTCCCCAGCCAGGGGCCTTGTCCTGCCTCATCAGCATCCCTGGCAACCAGGCAAGCAGCATATGTGCAGGAGCTCCTTCATCAGCACATGGCAAGTCCTCACAGCAGCCCAGCGCTTCATCATGGCCAGGTAAGGAGGCTGAGGACATCTCAACATGAGCAGGTTGGCAGTACCTTGTGCTGTTCCCATCCCCTCTCCTTACAGTACACCCAGTGGCTGGGGACTGCAGAGCACGGATGAGAGACTGCTCAAGAGAAGGCTGGACTTCAGCCACTGCTTCCTAGCAGCCTCCAGCCAATATTCCTGGAGCTTCTGCCTTGTGAAGCAGAAGGTGGGGAACTGCTGGCCCACCACAGCTGATGGCTCTGGTCCTCTTTCTCCATCTGTCTTCCAGGAGCATTGGCACATGGCATGTGCTGATCAAGATCACCCAGTTGACTAAGCTGGGCCCTGGGGCTGAAATGCACCAGATTGAGCAGTTGCTGGTTCACCAACACTACAGTGCTGTCCACCAGAGGAATAACATCACCTTGCTGGAATGGGAGCAGCCTGTCCAGTGCAACCCCTACTTAGAGCTGGCCTTTGTGCCTGGCTCCATGCTGACACCACCTGCTATCCTCTGCCTGGAGTTCCAGCACCATGAGAAGTGAGCTCCCAAAGAGGACTTGTGTTCATGAAAGCAAACTTGGTGCACTGGGAGACAGGTTTGTCTTTCCCAAGAGCAGAGGCCAAAGTCAGAGTCAGGCTGTAGGATGAATGGCTTTGGAGAGATGGACCTGGCCCTCTCCCCAAAGCCAGACAGAAGGGACATAGCAGAACATCTCCAAAGGCAATTACAAGCCCTAGAGAAGGAGGCCGCCCTCAGGCAGGTGAGAACTGACAACGACCTGCTGGGTGCTCATTCCTTTCTGTGCTCACAGAAGTGAGCCAAGTGATAGCCTGCAAGAGGCCAAGATCCGCCTCATCAATGTCCACCTCGGAACAGCAGCCAGTGACACGTGGGGGACATCCACACCCACAACATTTGTGCTGGCTACCCAGAGAGAGACATCCACACCTGCCTGGTAGGAGCATACTATGAGTCACTCAGCCCCCAGCAGCACAGGCAGCCCTGTCACCACCTCCCAAATCACCTTAGGATGGGAAATAAAATTCTATGCCCTAGGTTTCCTGCAAGAGAATCTCAGACATCCAATTCTCAGAGAGTGGTATGGAGGATGACATGTAGGGCTGAGAGCAGGAGCATCCTCCTTTATCTACGTCTTCCAGTTGCTGCATGTCACCGCCCATGCATGCTGGATGTCACTGTCCTTGTCAGTGCAGTTACAGAGCCACAAAACAGTCAGCAAGGGCATGGAGCCTGCCAGAGGCTGTGTCTGACATGGCCAGCGAGGACTGTGCTGCACCTGCATTTCACTGTGCAGGAAGGGTGACCCTACTTGGCTATGCTTGGCTTACTTGGCTTGCACCTAACCCCTTGCCTGCTGTGGCTGCAAGCAGATGGGCTCCTCCCCACCCAAACACAAGCACTGGCTGCAGGAGCAGGTGGATGTTCTTGTAAAGAAGCTGGTGGGAAAAGCAATATCGTTGACAGTTACAAAGGGAGTGAGAATCTGTGGGAGTTCAGGGTAAGATTGCCTTCATCTTATCAAGATGCTGAAGGCATGCAAGGTTGAGTAGCTTGAGATAATTATCAGGTCTGTAACTTTACTAGAGGGACTGTGCCAGTACTGCTCCTGGGTGACTGCAAGCAGCCAGGTGTGTGTCTAACAGCATCATCACCTGTTGGAAAGATAGTACCCTGCATTTGAGCTCAAATGAGAGCTCATTTGAGGCTGTGCACACAGGCTCCCTGCAAGTACTAGGGAGGAACTGAGGTCAGAGGGAAGCTGCTGTCACACTGGGAACAAAAACTTCAGAGGAAGCAGAAGGTTCATTGTATTTTCTGCATGAATATTCCTGATGTCAAAAAAAAGGCTTTATACCTGTCCCTACTCTATCCACCACCAATACAAAGTTAATGGAGCCTTGTCACTCATTTTCATCTGCCAGCCTCCTTTCTCTTTCTGGAAGCTCCTCTTTACACTGAAGACCTAGGGGCATATGGCTAGAAACAGCCTGCCCAGAAATTAAGGAGCAAGTGAAATATATCAAGCAGAGAATGGAGCAGGAGAGGATGTCTGCAGACATGTCCTGCTCAGCCTTCTCTGGAAAGAAGAATATTTCAGGAGACAGAAAAAACCTGGATAAATCATTGAGCTTATTCCTAAGATGTAAGTCCAAGCACAGGAAAAAAATTGTGATTATAATGAAAAAGAGGAGGAAAAAGTTAGAAAAATCTAAAATATATATGTTAGCCAAAGATAGCGTGGACAAAAAAAAAACCCAGGGATATCCGTAACAAAAATCCAGTTTTCATGGAACCTCTTTGAGATCAGTCTGTAAAGCCAATAACTGTGTTATATCCCCAGCAGGCACATCTGGGAACAAATCTGGGAAAACACTTAACATGCACAAAACAGCAAAAAGACTTCCTAACCTCCTTCCTAGTTCCTGCATTTGATCATGTTATTACAACTCTTCTTTTCTGCTAATACACAAGTTAATCTACACAGAAATCTTCCATTTGTTACTGCAAATTGCAGAGTACTAATGGTTGAAGAGACCATGTTTCTCCATCTGTAATTACTATATAATTTGCAGCATTACAAGAAGATTGTAGTGTAGAAGACAGAAATGAGTGGCTTTTGGCTATTCTGTAGTAACATGGAATTTACCATGTAGAGTCTTGGTCAAATTTTAGCCTAAAATTATACAGCATTTTATATAGAAGCTTGTCTGCACCCAGTGACATGAAGAAGAAATCGACAGCAAGGACTGATACAGGTATACTGAAACCCAAGCTTCTTGAAAGCTCTTCTCTAGCACTTTCTGGTAAATTTCTAATATTTTTGAAACTATTTGTTACATTTTGCATATTTTAAAAATAATCACATAATGTTTGAAGATTTAGGGGGGATTGACCTAGATGGGCCTCAGCGTCTTTCTGTTCTAAAGTTTCTTAAAAGGATAATAGTCCTATTCTGAGAGCCAGGAAATGTATCCATCTCATTGCTTGTGAAGAAAAATGCCTGAACTAAATATCTTGTCTACTTTTATTTCCTTGTTTCCTCAATACATCTTATCAGGAAGACTGCTTCAAAACAGGCATTGTAAATTCTGTGGATGCCAGAATAAAATACTCAGGTCCACAGTTCACTCAGAAGATGAAAGAGCCCAGAGAATGGAGAGTCCGTGCTGTGTTTTCTATAGGCACCTCAGGAACAAAAGCAGCTCAGTTCCGAAACGTGACAACCCTGCCCACGCACTGTGGATTTATGATTTTGTTTGCACAGTGAAATTTACTGATCATGAATATCTGAAATCCTCTGCTCACCTTAAGGCACTCAATGCCAGCAAGCAAAATCATCAGGGAAGACACAAGCATTCAGAGGAAACGAAGAAGTGGTGAAATGAGAGAAAACCATTCAGTAGGGAGCAGCTGTGGGATGGCAAAGAAGTAGGGGGAAGTCTTCATCCTGCGCTGAATTTATCAGCCTCACTTCCACTGGTTTCTTCCCCCAGTACAGGTGGGACCTTGGGCTTAGAAGTGATATCTGAATTTCCCTGAGGGGAAATGATATCTCTCTGCATATCAAACTGCAGATAAAGCAGCATGCTGCAGCCACAGAAGCAACCTCTACCATTTTCCAGTAGAGGGGGAGAGTTAAGTATAAATAGTAAGCTAGGATTTGTGGTGGAATTATAAAGACCTTCATGTGGTTTATGACCACACTTTAAATGTTACTGTCTTTCCATAAACTCTTGCAAAGGCTTGTCTTAAAAAAAATCCAAACAGATTTGTCAAGAACAGTCTTACTATAATTTTAGAGCAGTGTAAAATAGTGCTGATATGCTGCAAAGCACTGTCCCAGGACATTACAATGCATCTTAAAAGGGGAACAGTTTCCACTTTAAAAAACAGTCTAGTATTTTCCTTCATACAGAAATCTTAGAATGAAAGAGAAATAAACAGCCAAATGGTAGCTTTCTGATTTACTCAAAGATATTAAATTCAGTTTAAATGAAACAAGGCTTTCCATTCTATTTCCTGCACCTCAAAAAAAACCCCAAATATATATACACACACACATACATAAAACACAGAACTAAATTAGTCTTCCAACAGCCTGGTGGTCTGAAGCTAGGTGAATACAATAAGTAAGGGTTGTCAGACATGTGCTTCAGTTTCATGCTGTCCCTCAATTGCCAGTTAGTGGTTTCTCTGTGACCAGCAGACTGTGTTCCAGTTCTCGTGGATTTTTATGGAATACATCTTCCCTGTTTATGAACTTCGATGCGAGGTGGTACCTCCCAGAGAGCTAGGTGCTCACATGACTGTACACAGAGGTTTTGCCACGTCAGGCCATAACAGGCAGTGAATGAGACATCTGCCATCTTCCATTCCAGACCCTTTCCAGTAGAACATGAGCAAGCTATTTCTTTGCTGTTTCCCTGTTGCAATAAATACACTGTGGTATCTGTCTGGTATTTGCAGATGTTGCCATGGTTAGAGGAAAAGTAGGATGTCTCAGCTCCTAAGTACCTGCAGCTGTGCCGAAATTTCAGGACAACTGTAGCCTCTTCTAATATGTATCTGTAAAGGGCCAAATTCATTTCCCAAAGTGATGGTTGGAAAGGTAGCATCTAACTGTGTCTTTTGGTCAAGACTTTTAACTTCATTCAATACTAGGGATTTTTCATCCCTACTATCCTTCCAGCTACTCAGGACAGATGTTAAATTCCAGGTTGTTGCCAGATGAAGAACTATTTGCTCAGCTGGTAGAAAAATACAATGCTTATTCTGCAAACTATGCTGAACATTAACCAAAAAGAGGACACAAAATAATGAACCAGACTAGTATTGCCAACTCAGCTCCAAATTTGGGAAGAAATATCAAGTTCAAGCATTCAGGTGTAACTTTAGGGTCAACGACTACCAAGGACCACCAGAGGGACCCTCGGGACAAGAGTTTTCAGTTACTCATAGGTTTAATGGGTGTTTCAAGTATACCCAAGAGTGTTTTATAGCAACATTGAATGAGGAAATTCTTTGGGGGTAAAACACCAGTGGAGCACGGAGCCATGACATAGTCTGTGCTCCAGCAAGGGTGTGATCCATCCTAGTGCTGATCCTGGTAGCACATCCATGCCACCCAAGAGCCAAAGTGCAAGTCACAGCCACTTGTACCAGCTCAGGAAGATGAGTCCTGCAGGTTTGCATCATGCATGTGCTACCTCACCCTTGGGCTCTAACTCCCTTGGTGAATAAATCCAGGTAAGGTTCAGCAGACAGTTCTTTCCGGGGACTAGTTTCTGTACATTATGCACATGGCTGCACGTCACACCACCTCCCAGTTCTGTTTGATCATGGTCACAAACTTCCCCACTCACCTTACTCCCCACAGCTGGGGCTGCACATAATATGTCTGGGAAATCACACCAGAAAAAAAAAATTCCTGCATGCTGCAACATGGCCTCCTCAGTACTTATTTGCAACTTAAAACAGCAAAACCCCACTAGTACAATCAATTATTGAGTAATTATTTTTATTCATTATAATTAATGATTTCTATTACAACATCTCAAAGCCCAAAAGGCTGCATAACCAGAATCCAAATGCTAGGTAGTATTGAGACAACTCATCTATTATGCAGAAGAATAGTTTTGACCAATGTGAACATGAGCCTTTCAGTATCAGTTGGCATGAGAGTGGTCATTAGGATGGATGCCATCAGTACCACCACACTTAAGACATACCAAAGTCTTCACTTTGTGTTCTTTTTTGTGTTTCTTTCCATGAGCAAGCACTACCTCAGAGAGATGGACTAGCCTGACAGTCTATCTCAGTTCGAGTTGTTCAGCTCAGCTGGAGATGAAATTATGCCATATTACTACTTACTCACTTCTATAGAGACTTTCTGACATCATTTCCCATAGAAAACTCAGCCATGCAGCCACATTTCAGGCTGGACCTGGTTATGGTTTGGTTTTGATTTGAAAAGAAGCAGCTAGCAACAGACAATTTAAGGGGCACTGTTTCCTCAGGCAAAACTTATGGAAACACTATAAAGTGAAGGACTGGGGGAAGGAAGGGTAGTTGACACTGCAGGGACAGCCAGACAGCCAGCAGCCTGGTTTTCACATTGTATAACCACTGCAGTGCATCTCTGCAGCCACACTGTTCAATGGGGAGAGCTGAAAGCTCTTGAGATAGAGCAAAGATAAAAAAATACATGCCATGCATGCAAATAAATGTAAAACTGGCTGAAGGCTCAAAGGGATAACCCGAGGTCAAATTAGTAAAATTTTGAAGGTCATTTAATTTCATTAACTCATATGCAGTGGCTTCAAGTAATTTTTAAGTGTGTTTTTCCTATAAAATGTATGTTTTCATTAAACGCATCATTACTTTTATGGCCTCTGCAATCAATCTCCTTTTTCTTCCTTTTTAAACATGAGAAACCAATCAGACATAGGCACAAACATTTATATTGATGAGTTTCTTTCTAAGTGTGTGTGATAGCTTAGAGGCAAGAGAATGAACTATCATTTCATGACATATGATAAAAGAGATGGTTTTGACTACCAGAGGAGAAACGCACTTCAGAAAACAAGGCTTGACACCAGAGATGGGGAACACACCCATGGAAAATAGAAGAATACAAATCTATTTTTCTTACTAATATATTTCTTTTTTTTTTTTGTACATATTGTTTACAGTATAAGGCTGAGTACCCTCAACTGCTTCTCTTTTTCCATAGTACTTATACAAAATAAACAGCCTTGTACACAAAGCACAGACCCAACATCTCTATTTTTCTCTCTGTTTCTACACAAAATCATGAAAAACACCATTACTTTAACTCTGTCATTATCATTTCGTCAAACTTCTTCAATCAGTGCCAACATTCTAAGGATGCTATACAAAGAAATGCAATCAGAAAAGTGCTCTGTATCAATGTAAGATGCCATTTATCCCTTACACTGTGAAAGAGAGACTTTCTGGTCAATCATCAAAAAATTTGATTTATGCTACAGAAGCAGAAGGAAAATTTTCCACAGAATAGGAAAACTCTTTCCTATTCAGACCTGATATCCTACATTATCAGAAAGCACAGTTGTTTGGAATATTCTGGGAAATGAAGAAAAATGTGGAAATTGTAGGTTCAAGGGTAGGTCTGAAGAATACTGTGCAGCAACAGCCCAGGGTCTCTCATGTCCAGCAGAATTTATTAGCAGCAACTCAGTTCCAGCGGATTTCTTTTCCCTATGCTGACAGTCTCTGTAGTTTATCTATATAAAATGTTCCCAGGATTGGGAGGCATGGGAATGATTCAGCAGCCTGTGTGCTCTCTGGGCGAGCTTGATGGGCACAGACAGTCAGCGGCTTGCTTGGTAGATGGGCTGGGGAAGGGCTGCAGCCAGAGCCTAGCGCACCAGGGACACTGCTGTCACATCAGAAACCCACTGGTCACCTGTACCTGTGGCCTTGGCACAGCCACCTCAGCCAGCCACACTTGTGCAGCATCACACCCAAGTCTAACACCCCTCAGCTACGGCTGGCTCTGCACACAGCTAGTTAGCACATGTGTGATACTGTAAATCCACCAATAAAATAAATCCTGTATGGATAATTGCATTGACTGTATTTGTAATGAAAAGTGGAAATCAGCTGCTTGTAATGTAAACATTTAATAAAAACTGCAGCCAATAAAAAAAACCTATGCCAAGTTCAATTATGTGAGGATAGTGCATACACGTATGTTTTTTGCCAAAGTAGAAATTTTAACTTCACCATTACTGACCTGTGTAGAAGATATACTGCAGCAACTGTCTGTCTGTTATTATGCACTAGAAGTATCTGACACAGTGGGGTTACACTCCCAACATTCTAAATAACAATAACTAAATGAATGACTGGAATCACTGCTTTCATCACTGCATTCCTTTTTCCCCCTTTCTTACCCCTATGATAAGATCTGTCTACCTCACATTAAGCTTAGAAATAAATTATTCAGAACCAGTTTATCACAAGCAAACACTATCTCTTTGCTTACAGTGGAAATATTTGCTTGTGCATTTTTGTCTAGACACCCTGTACTTCAGGAGCTCAGTTTTCCTTCTGGCCTCTGAGTGACTCATTAAACAGCAGATCTATACAACATAAGCAACCAAGGGGAGGCAGTGAAAATAATTATCCAGACCTGTGGTTCTAGAAAGCTCAAATAGTAATTAAAGTAGACGGCTCTGCAGAATAAATCGTGTTTTGACAAGTGCATTAGTAAGTGAATTCCTGCTGGTTTGGAAAGTAAATGCACTAGCTAGCAGTGGTGTATGCTTGGACAAAATTTTTCACTCTCCTGAGAGATGAAGTAGGGAGGGGGAACCAATACTCTTCATGAACTATCATAGTTGTACACTGGGCCCAGAAAAAATGCTCTAGGGGTGTTTGTTTCCCAGCTCCTGGGAATAACCAGCTGGGATTAAGGGGAGGGCCTGGGAGCATTTCACAACTCAGCCAGAAATTAAGCTACCCGAATCCAAGCCTCTCCTTCATGTCATCTCATTCTTTGAATTTGCATTCTTTTCCGTGGAATAAAGAACAATATGAATTTATTTACAATGGACATTGTTCTGCTTCCACAGCCTGTAAAATCTCAAAATGCATTTTCATTTTGAATATACTCACAATAGAGTTTAAGTCTCTAAAATCCCAGGGTCTAGCATTTTCTCAATGCAAGTCTTCTAGTTTTGGTTTGAAAAGGAACCAGGGACCTGGAGCTAACTGCTGAATACAGTGGGGAGAGTAAAAATTTATGCGTTTTTCATTAGTATCTTGCAATCTAAATTTAGAAGCCAAAAGGTGATTCAAAACACCAAAATCGTGTCTGTGGTCATCTCCATCAGGGTATCACAGCCAATCAAGCATTTAAACAGACATTTCAGTAATAAAAAAAATGTGAGAGACGTGAGGTCTTGAAAATCAAGACAAGCGACACATGTTTGAGAGAGAAGGAATGGCAGCTAAGGAACTGAAAGAGACTGAAAGTTGATTTCAAATTAGTAAAGTGGAGAAATTATCTTTGCAGCAACACTGTGAGTGGATGTGAGCAAGGCAAGACAGCAGGTGTCAGAGGAAGAGATTCCAGGAACAAAGATGCGAAGGGGACCTGCGCTAGTAATGTGTACACACCGATGGATAGGACAGCCTGTCTCAGAGGCTTTGTATGGAACAATCTTATAAGATGAAAACACAACTTAAAAGTGAAGACTTAAAGAAAAATCTCAACAGGTTACGGGAAAAATGAGTGGCAGCTGCTGATAAGCAAAAGCAGTCAAAGGGAGAGACAGTGGATAAGAAAGAGCTCTGCCCACACACAGCCCACGTATTTTCCTTTGCACTGTCACTGCTACTGACAAGAGCTGGGTTTGCCTTGTCTGCTACTGGAACTCACAGGCTACCTGTGCCCAGACAGACAGTGCTGTGTGACACTTGGTACAATCTGTGTCAGGTTTAGCAACTCCGTCGTTAATTAATGACGAAGATCTGAGCTGGGATTTATTAATGTGAACGCATATAAGTGTACAGCTTAACTAAATTAAAAATAAACTACAAATTTAGAAATCGCTCCATCTGTGTGATGAAAGCTTAAATGTTTCAGATGACTTTTATTTAAGACCAAACTAAGAACATCTTAAAGCAGAACTCTCTTTGTTAATGAGTTCCAGTTGATGGAAACACGCTCAGACAGTAATTGAATGGTCTCTCTGCAACTCCAAGTGTCGTACTTGGATTAGACTTTGGACTTGCACTAGTGCAGCTGCCCTGTGAGGCAGGTGAGTTTAAAAGTCAGCTTAGTAACAAAAAATAGTTTAAAGGTTTCATTAACATTCCTGTTTTTAAAAAATCATTTGCTGAATTTATGTGTCTAATAATTTTTGTTTAATTCAATTGATTTTTTTTTCTACAGGCAAACTTCAAGTCTTTGTGACAATCTGCTCAAGAAATTAATACAGATTGGAGTTTTCCATGATTTCCATGACAAATTTTAGCTCTTAACTTTCTGTCATTTCAGCTCAAGAGTGGGAAAACAATACTTTTAATTAAAGAAATGTGTTCATTTTTATTCTTTTACAGAACACTTTTTCTTTCAACTACAGACAAAAGCAGGAACATTTTTATAGTTATAATTAATTCCTCTTTACATGAAAATAGAAACTGTAGCAGAAATCAGCATATAGTTTAAGATGTAGCAGAACCCAAACAGGAGTGGTAGAATACGCAACAAAAATTTGATTTTGGATCTTACAATGGTTTAGTTATCATCAAACATAGTGAGGCTCTATTTGCGACTTCATATAAGTGTGAAGTTCCATAAAAGTCTTTCACTATTGTTAATACAGTGAAACATCAACTGCAAGCAGATTTTATAGTATAATTTTACCCAGGGATTTTTTTCTCCTTAAAAAAATCTGTGTGAAGAGAATTTTAGGTTTTATTTCAATATTCCACTTTAATTCCAAGGAAATATGCACTATAAAGACCAGTAAAATAAATCTGTCTAAAAGCAAACCATGCCATGATTTTAGGGAGCCAAAGGACTAAAAAGAGCATGTAGGTACACACTCAAATATTTATGTGAGGTTATGTTCCTACCCATCCTCTGAAATGCATATGATTTCATTTCCCTGGTCTTGACATTACTTGCTGCAAGTTAATGTTCATTGCTATTTAAAAGTAATGGAAATTAATTCATACGGAGTAACTACAGGGATGATTTCCAGGTCTTTGCAGCATTCTTTGGGTGACCCAACTTTAGCAGCCAAGGGCATTTGTAACCTCTCACACTAAGCTTGGATGATTAATCCGAGGTAGATGTCTCTGAGGTAGATGCAGCTCCTAACATGACACAAACAGACAGAGAAGTAGCATCTCCAGTCTTGTTCCTCTTTACACAACTGTGTGTCTGAGCTCAAAAAGAGTTACTCAATTTGTTGGGAAGCATTTGCTGTTCATGTAGCCCCCGGTGGCAGTTCAAAGATGAGAGGGAAATATCTCATGACTTTCAAGAGCTAATTGATACAGCTGAGGTACAAATAAACAATCTCCCTGGCTTCCTTGACTCTACTTCTAGTTCCTAATGGTACAGTTCTGATAGAATTTACTCAACTGTTACAAGCAGGAGAGCCCAGGAGAATAAGAGTAGATCAAATTCTTCCAAGCAGATTCTTCTACAGCTCATCCACAGCCTGCACTGTTGCTTTAACAGAAAAACTTAGTCATTTGAACATAGGTGAAAATAATATTCAGGAAAACAAAGGAGCTTTTAAAAAATCCAGATTCCCCATGGCTAGATATAAGAGCAAGAAACCATAAAGCTTGAAGCCACCTCTCTGTCCAGCTTACAGCAAGAGGGTCCCTACAGCAACACCACTCAGGCATTATTTCCAGTCAATCCTTGCCATCCTCAGTGTGGGGCAAAGCAGAAGGACTCATATTCTCATGCATTGGAGACATTTTCCACCTGGCCCTTACCTGTCACTGATAGCATAGGGTTAAAATGTTTCTAAAATCATAGGAATTGCATAAAATAGATTCAGGGGATGGAAAGAAAGGTTGGGTCTGGTAGGCCTGGGAAAGGGAACTAGGCCCTGGGAACGAATATTGAGCTTTGTCTTTTCTATATCATGTGAAGCTACACCTGCATAATCATCATATGATAAATGATATGATTGTTAAATGCAACGATTATTTGGCAATTGAATATAATTATTGTTTAATCCTAATAAGAATCATGAGAAACGATGTAATCATAACAAGAATCATGAAAAAGGATATTGGGGGCCTAATGAAAATTACAAGGATTCATGTTTGGATAAGATCAATGTATACAATAGAACAGTATGGGTTTAATAATTAATATATAGTTATATAACGAAAAGGTATAAAAACATGTAAATCTCGGATCCATGTCGGAATCAGATTTGGGTCTGCACCCCTGATTCCCAGAGCTCTTCAATAGAAACACCTGCCTATCATTCTGTGATTATGTGTTTCAATGCTACCATCACCACAAAAGGGTGGGTACCTGAAATGACTGGAGGATTCCCGATCTTCCCACTTCTCCATATTATTCTGAATGCTCTTAAATTTCCTTCTGATCTGCTAAACAAAATATCTTAAACATCTCCTGAGAGATTAGAACTTCTTTGTGTCCTCTAAAATCTCAGCAGACATTTATGCAAGGAAAAGCTTGACACAAATCAAGTGGTCCTGGAACAAATCTAAACCTGATTGAAACTGCACATTATCACTGTGACACCAGAAATTTCCTCTAAACAAGCCACAAATACCAAAAGTGACTGACACAGAGGACAGCTCTCTACGATTTACACTCATCTATAACAAAAATTAGCCAACAGCTTCACTACCTACTTCAGCTGCTGATTACCAAAAAAGAATTTTGGATGTCAATTTAGGATAGGAAAATTACTATGTGAACCTTCCTTTTTATTGTCCACTCTCTAGGGAGAAGTGGATGAGGCACTGGAAAGCAGCAATAAACAAGAGAAACAAAAAAAATGAAAAACACACACACATTTTCTAGGCATTTTTCTGGAGCATTGTTTTTTAAGTGCCTCTGGCAAAGAACAAAAATTTGTGAGCAAACTAGCCAAACGTTTTATTGTTCACAGTGAATGCTGAACTCCCACTAAGATTTGTGAAAGTGTAAATGGAGTTTACAAAACACATTATTAGAGCCCTCCAAGCCCTAATAACTGATTTTAAAAGTGTGACTATTAACCTACAATCAAATCAAATTCTGCTAAAAAAAACTGCTAAAAGCCAAGCACAGAGGCAGAGCTGTTCCTCCTGCTGAGATCCAAGGCTCCTAACCCCAAGTTCTGATCCATCAAACAGCCGACAGGCAGGCAAAAAGCCCACCCAACACACTCAGCTGGAGCCATCAGCTGACTTCCCAGACTGTGATTCACTGCTCTGTTTGTGTGACCCACGATATGCTTGACCACAGGCTAAAGAAATAAATTCAATTAGCCAGCTTAAGGCTTCACTCAGTGTTATATTTCTTGGGTGAAGCTGTTAGCAAAATAAAATAAAAATAGTGAAGATTTAAGAAAACTTATTTTCATTTAAAATGCAGCACTTCAGAAAATTTTTAATGACCTTCTTTAAAAAAAACCAGCACAGTGAGACCATTATTAAGACTTCCTAGAGGAATTGCATTGCAGCTGTGACTAGCCATTCAGTGACTTCCCTACAGGATATGATAAAACCCCTTGCTCCAGTGGTGGGAAGCAGTGGATCTTGCATGCTGTGGGTTTATACCAGCCACTTCATAATCCCTGAAGTTCAGCAAGAGAGAAGACAACTGCACAGAGCAGCCATGAGTGCTGCAGAGGTAAAGACAGCACTGCTCTGTGATGATGATCAACAGAAGTTGCATTGCCTGTCTCAAACAGCATCAGCCTGGGCCTGGTTGATGCAAAGGACAAGCCTGACTTGTACCTTAATATTAGGACAAACGTAACATGCCTTTCATGTGTCAACATAAAAAAGGAACTGCCCCAGAATGTAAGCAGAGATAAAATTGAAATGCATTTGCAACATAAACTTCTGATTGACTGCAATGGAGAGAAGCTGCTTTTGGTCACATTCACAGTACTACTGCAAAAATGGGGAGTGCTTTCTTCTCAATTCTCCTTTGAAAAAAGAGAGAATAGATATGCACAGTAGTTCATGAGTCTGATAAAACTATTTTTAAAAGAGTACCAAGATAAAACAAAGTTTCTCCATACATAAGAATTCCCAAAAGAAAAATGTATTTTGTTGATATTCTCATAAGTATTTGTAGGAATAGCAATGCAGCATGCATTCCAATTACAGCAACTATGTAAATGTTAAGGAAACCTTTCTGTCTGTCCATCCAGGAGTTGCTCTGGCAGTCACACGCTTGGACCACCTGAGCTGGGACCGAAGCCCCTTTGCAGCAGGCAGCTCCAGGGGGCTGAAGGGTACCTGGTGTGACTCCCTGCACACCCCACACCCACACAGTCAGACAAGCTTTCCTTACCCTCTTGACCCTCAGATTCCCATAGCAGAGCCTCAGGCATCTGGATCCTTAAAAGATCTTAGTTGTGGTGTAACAGCAGAATAACAGCTTGAACTGGCTCCCCTGAGCAGGAACCCCAAACCAAGGAGCCCCTGGACTTTTATAGCCTCACTGTCTGTGTGTGATAGTGTGGGGTTTTTCCTCTGTGTCACTGGCTCCTGCCGTGTCTCTGAGTGTCCAGTCACCTGGCAGGGCCACAAGTCCCCATGCCCTTTCCCGTGCAAAGGGTCAGCACCAGTTTTGGCCTCTTGCTTGGGGCTCCCATCACCCGGAGCTCAACCTGCCGCTCCCACCTCAGCTGCATACCAAGCTATATATATTATATTCCTCAACATAATGTTATTTTGACTTCATAACTATTCAGAAGCCTCTAGGTGATCCAACAGCTGATCCAATGGTCCTGTTAAATGCTAGAGAGATGCAGAGGAATTTTGTCCATAGCAACAAAAACTTCACTAAAAAACCCAACAAACTAAAGCAACCAAGCCAACCATTAATTATATCAATTCAGGAAACTGCTGTAAAATGTTCAGAAAGTCTTGAAAAAGGAAGGAATAGGCTTGCCTCATGGATAGGCAGACTTCAACTGGATCCTCTCAGGCCTGGGCTCCAGCAGAATATTTCTTCCACTGATTATACACAATCTGTTTTATTTCAATCTCCATTCAGCTCAAGTCTCCCATTTCTGTGCGATCTTCTCTGGTACTTTCTGATATCACTTTTTCCATATCTTTGCTCATATTTCCCTAAACCCATGCCCTATTTGTTTTCATTCTCTCTCCTGAAGTCTGCATTCCAGCTGCATTTCTTTCTCCTTTCCCTCTTCTGCCCTGAGAGCAGCAGTAGGAGCACACAAGAGCAGCAACCCTGGGCGTGCCTGTCATTGAAGCATTTCAGTGTTTCCAGGAAGGACAGTTCCAGGGAAAGTCTTTCTCACTTCTTCCCAGCAGCTGTTGGCCATGCCACAGTTAACATTAAGAGAGGATGGGCTATGCTTAATCTTTGAAAAACTTCAGCTCATAAAATTAACAAACTTCCTTTTCTTTTTCTCTGTGTGTGTGTGTGTGTGTTGGTGAGAGTTCAGATTTAGAATTTTTTTCCCAAGGTGCTACCCAAAAAATATTTCAGATTGCTTCTCCTTCTCATTACCTATTAACACACTTCTAAATTCTGAAATATATAGAATTTTCAACTTTTGTAGGACAGACAGAATAGGATGTTTCCCTAATTTCCTATTGTGAAACTAGAAAACTGTTGACATGAATAGCCATCATGAACAGATTGAGCCCAAGTTTCTATGATGAGGTCTGAGCTGTTCAGATCAGTGTCTTCTAGCAGTATCTGTTGAACAAAGTGAAGGGCTTCTCTCACTACCTGCTCTGTCTATAATAGAAACTATATGACAAACATCAGGAGGTAATATAAAACTCTATTTGCAAATAATAAGAGTCTTTGGCTAATTAATTTCATAAAGACAGTTCAGCAATTTCAGTCTTATAAGCTGCCATCATGGCCAGACAGGAAAGTGCTAGAGATGTTTGTGTATTTCAAGAAAACTAACTGAAGTTTGAGGAGACTATGATGTACTTTCTACAATTAATACACATTTTACAAGCTTATGCACAGCCTTTCACAAGACCTTTAAGCACTGGGGGTTTTATCTGGCACTGTTCAGAGAATGGCAGGAAGCTGATAAAATGCTCAGTGGAATTTGCCATTCATTTATCTGTCCTTCTCCGGCCTTCAGAATTTACAATTTTCATTTTTGGGGGGCTTTCAACAATATAATTATATATGAAAAGGCTTCTCATACCACACAAGCTTCCATTATGGCATATTAAAATTAAATGAGAGAAAAAACTTTTCATTATATGGCTTTCATTGTTATTCATTGATGCATTCAAGTAACAATACTGACTCAGACTTCTGTGGTGTACTCTTAAGCTTTAACAAACAGTTTATCTCTTAGTGCTTCATCCACCAGCCAGTGTTAATTAAAAGGAGAGAATAGTCCTTATTCCTATTATTCTAAGTACCAATTGATGAACTTCAAAGGCTCTGATTTTTATCAGAGGTCTCAACAAACTTTCATATGGACTTCTAAAAGCCTGTGCTCTCTACGCAAGCCTGCAAAGCAGCTTAGTCTTAATACAAGGCCTGTTACATTCAGAAAGGAAACATCCCAGTTGCTTGTGTAAGATCATACATATTCTGTAAGTGAATTACAGGGCAACAGATTCTGCACAGGTGCTAAGAACTACACCTAAAATTACACCTTACCATGTCAAAATAGACTCAGTTAAAAGCACACATGGCACAGAGTCATACATGATATCATTTAGATGACATACACATCATTTAGATGACATACAGAATCCATGTTTTACAAGCTCATGCATACAGCCTGTGAGCACCAGTGAACTGGAATAGTCTTACCATAGTTTTCCATATCTGCCTTAAGGCCTAGAAACCAAATCTGAAGATCTTTGCACAAAAATGGGACTTGTTCTTAATTTTGAACTGAAACATAAAAGCATGTAAATTAGGTCTTGAAAGTAATGAACAATGTCTGCATCTGTTTAAAATGATGATAAAATTCTGGGGTCAGTTTTCAGTTTCACCACAGATATCCATACATGCATATGTATTTACACCCACGCTGATAGACAGGCATGTAGCTTTCCTCCTGCATTTGCAAGTTATGGCTTTGAGAACACCAGAATTCATGTCTCAATTTCTGTGAAATACCCAAAGGTCTAGGTTTCTCAGCTGATGTCCATCCAACAGAAATTATATACGAAGGAAAATCAGCCAATATAGTTGGTTGCTAAAAATGTTTGGAATGAGGTGGAAAAGAATTCTAGAGGACAGAACATCTTTCAGTGAAGCAATCCAGTCTCCAGTGGTAGCCTTGCATTGTAAAGATTTGTGGCCATCCTTCAAAAAGTTTCATGGGTCATTTTGCTTTATGGTAGAAATTACTGTTACCTTCCTAATTTCCTGTTTCTTTTACAGATATTTCTGATCACAACACATTTTTCCAAAAACATAGAGAATAATGACTGCATTACAAAAATACAACAACTTGCCAGATTTAGGAGAAGCTCAGTAACATAGTTACTGAGGAAGTGGGAGACCTACCTCAGCATCATTGTCCAGTAGTTCACCCAAGATACAAACAGTGCTATGAGCCATTAGATAGAAACATTATTTGTCAATAAACAAAGTAATAAGGGAAAATGTTGGAAAAAAATTAACTTTGGTCTAAGTTTTGGACACTGACATTGTACCTGGCCTATGTTTCCTGTATCCATGGAATGGTGAGGGAATAAGATATTCTTACCAGTTTGTTCATAACTAAGAGGATTGTCATCCATGTTAAACTCTCGTTGAACATTTTGATCTTAACATTCAGGAACATTATTTACAAGGACATGATCTTATAAACCTTTGTTTTGGATTATGTCAAGATCCCTTTATACAGAAGACAAGGTTGATGCTTGTTCTGACATTTTACTTTTTTAGATTTATCTACTGACCTTACATTATCTGAAAGGACAGTACAAAACACCCTAGAAATTATAGATCTAACTTTGTTATGCTATGAGTTATTTCCTTTCTCCGGGGTATATATTACCCAGAGAAATCAGAGGCCAGCACAGGTCTCCACTTACTGCAGATTTTGGCAGTCTTTTTAAGAAGGGGTCATTTGAACAGCATGGCGTGTTAGAATCCAATTTAAGAGCAAGATCATAGCTCAGATATGTTGATGAGATTTTGTCAGTTTCTTTACTTTCTTGCACTCTTCCAGCATCTCAGTATTTGATGGTGGACATTAAATTTATTGACATGATCAGGTTTTGAAGAGAGGAGAGCAGTTCTGGTTATTCTAGCTGCTGTTACTCATTTTCATTACTTTTGAGTTTTCAGTGACTTGGTCATTATCCTTCAGATTTTTCTGGATGCTTCTCTTAAGAACTTAAGCAGAACTCTACATGGGCCCACTATACCTCCTTAAATAAATATTATTCATAATTCTTGCTAGTTTGAACAACTTGCCTCAAATGTGAAATTCTTACTTTAACACTAAATTGATTGTAGATTGCAGTGATTGCAGATGAGAGGTCCTCTGGTGAATAATCTCCTGTCACGCTAGCTACCACTCAAGTATACACAAAGTCCCTCTCTTGGGGTTTACAGAAAACACATAAAGGAAAATAGCATCCTCTAAGGGGCTAACTTTCATATCATTTACCTCATCCAGCTAGTCATACAGGATTTTGTTAAAGCCAGTGGCAGAGGGACAGATTCGCCCATGAGGCAATTCCGAGCAAAGTGAGTCAACCTCCTCACTTAATATCAAAAGACCAGAAATATGAGCCAGCTGTCTGTTACTCACACTTGGATTATACAATAAAGCCTTGGGTATTTTACCACTGCATCTTTTGTCCCCTATTTTTTTCCTGGGTTTTTTATTTATTTGTTTTCTATTGACTTGAAATCAGATTCTTGAATTCTGATAAATCAATCCAAAATTAAAAGATAGTCTTTACCAAATTCTGGTTAGGATTTCTGGATGCTATACTAATAAAAGTAGAGAGGCATCCTGCTAGGACATCATGATTTTTTTTTTACTCCTGTTACCAGACTATATGAACAAGTATGTGATATGGAAACATTAAAAGAGAACTGGAGGAGAATTGAAAATAAAGAAGTGTCATGGTTATCCAAAAAACCTAGAGAAGTTATTTAATTTTTCATATAATTTATTTCATAAATGTCCCATAATTTCAGGTATCATAAAAAAATGAAGTAAGAGGAATTTAAAAAATAGAAATTATATTATAAATGTACTATGTAGTTATCATAAGGCAATCATTTAGCTTTCAATGCCAAAGTGAAGTTTTCAGTGTAAATGAGCCTACAACAAACCCATTTGCTAGAGATTCAGGGGGAAAAAAAGGAAACCTAAAATACAATTCCTCTTTTTTAAAAGGATTGTGCCTTTTCAAGCTAATCAAAGTATAACTGCCTCTGCTCGATTGCTAAAAAGTATCTCCGACCTTATTGTATTGTCTCTTTTTTTGAGAGGCAGCAGAGTTCCTTTTATGTTTCTGAAACTTCTCACTCCATTTTCTTAGCAGGTTTTGCCATGTCAAGAGTTGCAAAGAGGGAACATATCCACTTGCTCTGGAGAACATGAAAAAATCAAAACCAACCCTAGAAAAGGATAGAGAAGAACATGAATAAACAGCACTAAGCCCAAAATCTTCTTAAACAAGAGGGTAAACAAGCTCAGGGAATTAGCAAGCTTGACAACAGTGTTTGTTGTGCTGCTAGAACTAACCTGTAATGAATAGCAATTATTAGTACCACCAAAATGGTTCAGTTTCAGAGAAAATTTTCCCAGCCTCATGTCATAAATCTTACCTGGACTTATTACTAGCTATGTCACTTGCAGCTTGGGTAGCTAAATTCTTTAATATGCAATCTGTATGGGCATCTCAGCACTTGTTTCCCACAGCAGAACACGTGGACGTGCATGCCATATCTTATACAAATTTGTTTAGAGAGAAAGAGGGAGAAATTGTGAACTGGAAGTGTCCTAGAATGCAACCTCAGATTTAATATACTGCAAGGAAAGAGTTTTTCATCATACATGTAACAGGGCTGCTCTGCCAAATACTTGTTTGGAAATATGAATATTCTTAGGTGCCAGTATAAAAGATTGCTTTGAAGCATTATACAACTGTAACAACTGTTTACAATCACATATTTTATTTGTATGTACCAAAATAATTCTATAAAGCCCAGTGTATATTATTCTTAAATTATTTCCATACTGCCCTTCACAAATTTCATAACCACTAAATATCCTATAAGACAAAGCAAACAAGGGGTTTTTTGTCTCAAAGGTGAAAGAGCTTTTCTTTCCACTTTGCAGGCAGTAGTCAGCAGCTCAAAGGAAAGAGACCGTTTCTCTCTGCAACCTCAAAGGAGGAGAGCAACATTCCTGATCAGTAGTGACAACTAGGACGGTAAATTATCTGTCAGGAAGAACAGCAGTGAGCACTGGGAGGGTCTCCAGGGGTGAGAAGATGCGAGGTGCACAGTGCCAGGGGCTGCCCACTCTACTGCCCCTTCAAGCTCAATGAATGGTCCTGCACCTTCTCACGATAACACAAGCAGTTAAAATACATCTAATTAATTGCATCTGCAAGTGGCAATGATTAAAAGGAGGGTGTAACAAGTCTGGGACTTGTAACGATACAAACACCTTGAGATTTATATGTGGTAAAGTGAGTTCTTTGTCTTTATCCCCCTGTCTCAGTTATAGGCACTGAGGGTCCTTGTACCTGCCTGTGTCCCCAAATGAGTCTGCACATGCACAGTGTGTTCAAAGAGGTTATATTCTCCATTCATCTCTTATAACCTTGTGGGAACAGCTGCAAGAACTCTAACACATATAATAATTACTTGCAAAAATATTGATGTGCTTTTGCTATTAAATTTGGAGGACTGTTGAACATTAAAAATAAATACAAGTGAAAGAAATATACTTACTGAGATTAAATATTTTTTAAAAATTGAAGTAGCTTAAAATCAAAAGACTCTAGGCAAAAGTTATATTGTTCCATATGTAAGACAGAAAAAAAAGCAGAAAGCGGTCCAAATTTTTACACTTAAAGATAAGCCACAGAAGAAATTAAAAATTTATTTAATTTAAAAATATTAAGAAGCAAAGAATTTATTATTTGGATGCCTCACATGATAGAGGAATACAATTGTATCTTCTCCCAATATTTGTAGTGAAATAAGAAACCTGACCAAGTATTTATGTATAAGTTACCAATGGGCACATTGATAGAGTTAAACAACACAAAGATAAAATAAAAATCACTATGGACATTTTACTTTGCACATGGGGAAAAAAATACAGAATTTCTGTATTCTTTTGACATTTACTTTAGCTCAAGACTGGAACAATTGTGTTTTATTTGCACAGGCATAGGCAGAAAGCACATCTTACACTTGCTTTTGCAAGCGTACTCACTGTCATACTGCAGGCTTCACAATGCTTATTCTTTCAGGTTCTTCTCTGCACTCAACGAAGCAGGAAACAGAAATATCTCCTCTAAATTCACAACCTGTTACCAACACAGGAGAGCATTTAGGAGACCTGGTGTTAAATGGCCACTCTAAAATATTTTCCCTAGCAATAGAGATGTTGGTGCTCACAAAGAAGTCCAGAGCAGCTCTGCCTGACAGCTGCCCATACCCAGTGATGGTGTCTAATTTTGTCACATGCATTATTCTCTGCGAGCTACTACCAGCTTATTGGGTTATGTCAACAGCTATTAAATTGTGCCACCAGACAGTCTTTAAAGAGGGTTTTCTTAGAATGAGTTCCCTTTGCAATTGGATTGGGAAGAATACCTGATAGATAGAAGTACAGTAGCTGTCATGATCAGTTAAGGCACGGTCAAGATCCTGACTGTAACTGTTCCTCAGGGCAGAGATTTATATCTATCATCATAAATAAGTTTGTTTTAAGTTAAATTTAAATGTCTAAGGCAGCAAGACTTCAGATTGTCTTAAGAATACGAATAAGGATCTCTGCAGAAGTGAGCTGGTGTGCATCATATCATCCATGTGAAGTCCCCAGGGGCTTTAACAGTGCTTTTTCAGAGCCCTATTATTAGCAATACAGTAACTTCTGCAGATCTCAAATAGGACTGAAATGTCACTGTCCTAACACTGTACAAAATTGTTTAAAAAGCACTCTACACCCGGAAGCTCTTATGCCATAAATTGGTTAGCGATATAAAGGAGAGGAAAGTGGCAGCATTCCAGATCCTTGTCTGAAAGTACTGCAGTTTTCAATAAAAAAAGAACACAATAAAAAAAATTCACTTGGTGCAGTGCCTGAGATCACACAATAATTTAAACTAACCACTTTTATTGGGTTTTATTAAACTTTTTCCTCAAGATCCTACTGCAATAATAAAAGCCCCCTAACTCTGTAATATGCACCGACCAAATAGCCCTGAATAATATTATTGCTTTAACAGAATTAACTGGATTTGTAAACACAAGACATTTTTAAATTTGTTCAGCTACACTTCCATGGAGGGAAGAACTCTTTTGAATGCATCATACTATAAATTTTTTTCACTTCTAATGAATAATTTTCACTAGCATACATGATTCAAAACCTATAGGCACTTCTGCACTGACGCAAGGCTGTTAAATGATGGCAAACATGGCAGCAGAAAAGAAGTAATTTATCCTCACACCCTCTTTGATGCAAGGTGAATGAATTGAAGGAAGAATGGCAGACCTAATATGTGACATGGATGACCAATGTCAGCCTACAGAGATCCTGAAGATATAAATATGCATCAGAGAGAGCATTAAATAATATTTTATTGCATTTAGAGAGCAGATTTGAGCTCCAAAGAGGTGCAGATACAAACCAGGATTTTGCAATGCAGTTTCAAGTAAAAAAGAGAGAGAGAGAGAGAGATGGATGCAGATTTCTGTACCATTCAGGTTTGGAACAGCAATTAGCAAGAATCTTAATTTGGTTTCCATGGTCTACAGGTAAAAAACACGGCAAACTTTGCTTTCCATGTACCACAGAAGGTTAACATGAGAGATAAGATTTTCTTCCAGGGTTAAAATTGATGAATTGGTTCAGAGTGTCTGGTGCTAAAGTCACGCCAACATCTCTTCCCTTTGTGAATATTTTCACACTTGAATGTTCTCATTAAAAATGCTTTAGGAAAGTGATTTCCCTTCAGTCCAGGGTATCTCACCAAGATGCAAATTTCCTATTATAACACCAAGCAAGGTTCCCTCCATGCAATAGAGAGTAGCAAGTGCTCCTAGAGAACAATTATTTTCTTCCATCTCACATAGACCAACTTGGGATACAACAAACCATTTTTTGCAGGCATCTCTCTCCACTGATGTGAAGGCAGATCGGATGAGCTAAGACTAAGAACTGTAGAAGGGTTTTAGTTGAAAGAAGATTATCTTTCATCTGAGGACCTCAGAAGATCATCTAGTCCAATTTCCTGTTTATGGTCTGGGATATTGTTCACTAGACCAGCATCCAGAATATGAGAGTGGCTGAATATAAAATTATTACTTACAGAAAAATAGACAAAAAAAATGTATTCTCTCCATGATGTTTCTCTATGACAGTGTAAAGCACTAAATTGACTATTAAACATTACCTACTCTTTGTTTCACTTTGGCAAATAATTATGATACTTATTCATCCATGTACTTCATTATCAGCTTTTTCTAGGAATTGGTGGCAACATTGCATCCAATCTGATGTGCAGAGTAACCCAGGATGAACCCTATGTCTCATCAAAGAAATTACTGCATGAAATTACAAACACTATCACAGTACATTGTGAAGGAGTCTATCTGCATTTCTAAATGATCTCCCAGTTATTAAGATCCTGAAAAGAATGAAAGGATGCTGAATAAATAATGTGAATTAAAAAAAAAAAAAGAAAAAAGAAAAAAGAAAAAAGAAAAGCTGACAAGAAAGCACAAAAAAACAAAATATGAGGAAAACATAGGCACAGTCTTACATGTATTTGGTTCAGGCAACAAAACTATAGGATTGTGACATTCATGGAATAAAGTCCCTACCCTACTTGCTACTTGCTCTCCCTCCACCCAGTCAAGACAGTTCTTTTTCAAACATTCAGACAGACACTCATAAGGTCCATTCTTGATTTGTTCAAATATGTCTTGGGATATGGCAGATGCATAAAGAAATAAGCTGTGCACTTTCAGAGAATGCCACTGAAGGTGGCAGTCAGTTTTCTTTTTAACCTGAGTAATGCAGTGGTGAAAATAACTGAACAAGCTCAAAATGCTGGAGATAAAATGCTCAAAAAGAGAGATTCAGTTCACACAGAAAAGCTACAATACTTCCAGATTTGCCATTTCAAGAGAAGGAGTAAGATTTCCTTTCTTGTTTTGCCACAGTAAGACATTAGTGACACTTAGGAAAAAAAAAATGATCATTCCTGAACAGGGCAGTTATGTTACAATAGAGTTTACAACATTGAGATTTATTTTGGCTCGAGGCAAAGTTAAGATTAAAGAGATGGTGCCGCTCAGACTACAAAGGCTCATAAAACACTAAGCCATTATCTTGACCTTAATATAGAACTTAGGATTCAAGACATCAGTAGTCATAATAGTCTTACAATCATTTAAAATTCAGCTACAGTTTGTCACGGTCCCTTTTTAGTTTTGATCTAACCTACCCTAAACTTAAGCTGCACAAAGTATTTATTATTTCTTTATTATCTGAAAAATTCACAAGGTCAAAGGTGGGAAGCACCAAGTCTCTGAAAAATCCAAAAAGCAACTAGCATTATCCAGGCTGTCCTCTTGTGCTGCCTTTTTACTATAGAAGGTCAATTTCCAACATAATAGAAAACAGTATTACTACAATTTCAGACTTGCCATGGAGGAATACATTTGCAGTGCATTGAAGACTGAGACAAATTTTCACACCACAACCTTGCAGTCATTAATAAAGAAGATTGTGGTCTCTGTTTGTCAATATATGTTTCTCTCACAAAATATCAAATCAAGCTTTCCCTGAAAGATGGAAGGAGAAAAATGAGTTTGCCTGTGGATGTTCTTGGCTTAAATTCTTTTCAAAAACATGCTAGAAAACGGAAACACTTGCATCTTCTTTTTGAAGGTCACCATCGGTCTGGCAATTTTTAAATTGCATTGATTTGAATGCTCCCATCAGAACTCTCAATTCATCTGTATTCCCACAAAAGTAAGGATTTGTTTTGGTGGGGAAAAACTGCACAAGCAAAAGATAAGCCAGTCTTCAGAAAGAAGAAAAAAGAAAAAGAAAAAACAGATAGAAATAAAGAAGTGTATAAAGTTTCAGTAATGCAAATATAATCAACAACAAAACTGTGAGGGAAAAAAAGACTTAATGGCCCTTGGACTTTGTTGGAAGGAACAGGGATACATTAGCCTGGAACATCTGAGGCATCAGGTTCAACAAATACTTATCCTTTTTACTTTTCTTCTGGCAGGAAGTGGAAGCATTAGAACATAGCTGAAATGCAGACCAGAGGTGACAAGCAAAAAGACTGTATAAAAACCCTCCTGTCATGAGATTTGGGTTTTTAACCACCATTATGGGAATTTTAAAAGTAATAGGAATTTTTAGAGAAGGATCTTGCTTTTTCAAGAGAACATATGGAATTATGAAACAGAATCCCAGCCACCACGGAGAGACACCCATATTTCTACCTTCAAACTAATATACACAAAACAGGTGTTTCCAGTAGGAGAAGGAGATGTTGTAGTACAGGTTCCCAGAAACATTATTTCTCAGAAGCTGAGAAAAAGGAGGTTCCTGAGTACAGCAGTACCCAACAGCTGGTTCCTCTGGCTAGGATTTCCTGATAACAGTACTAATTGTCTCTGACTTTCTTCCTCATTGCTAGTATTATTTTGATTTCTGTGGCCTCAGAGTGTGTTCTCTCTCACAAATACTATATTAATAGCATAACGCAGTGGATCTTCAACTTACAGATAACTTCTTCATTCTAAACCAAACTTTGTCAAAATATAACCAGTGCATGTCTGTGGGGTCCAGGAACCAGAGACCCCTCCACAGCCACAGCTTCCACATGGAGGAGTGACAAGTCAAGTCTCCCATGGGAAGGACCACCCCTGTGAAACTGATCTGGGCCATTGCATTCAGCTTCACAAACCAGCAAGCTTTCAAAAGTAGGAGGATATAGTTCAGCCTGGTTTTTCAACAGATGCATTTGCCAAATATGAGTTACGACAAAAGGTATTTCTTCACTCAAGTGGTCAAGTCCAATTCTACCTCTTTCTGTTTTTCCCTTTTTATTTATGGCAAATTTTATTCTGCTCACTCCCTCTCCTACTCTATTTGCTGCAGTGCATACTTACTCATAGGAGTGAAAAACTGAAGTAATCAAATGGTCATCGAAGGCTCAAAAACCTTAAGCTGTTGTTTTCAAGTTTTATTTATGTTTATTAAACTTTCTCAACTCATTTCATTATTCTTCTGCTTACCCACCCTGCCAAACACCGCTTTGGTGAATAATGAAATAATTCAAACAAGAGAAAAACAGATATTTGATCCAATTTATCTTGGCAGGCAAGCAAAAGAGGGAAATACCAAAAAGAGGGAAATACCAGTTAATTATGAAAAAAAAAGAAGATAGACTATTGATAGTTCCAAAATACATTCCTATCTAATGATCTCTATTTCCTTCTAGGTGTTCTAAGTCTTCAGAAAACTACATGATGTATATGTATCAGGACACAAAATCTTATTCTCTCCCTGCCTTTGAGCCACTACAATGATCATATTTTAAAGTCTTTGTTTTTAAATGGCCTATAAAGAACAAAGATGAAAAGTGTCAAAACTGCCATCAGTTAATATTCTTCACAAAGGAAGGGAGGGAGAGTCACTATGCCTGGTTATGAAGCTATTAATAAAAGATGAATAGATGAATTTCAGTATCTTCTCACAGTTTATTAGCAGACTGGTATCTCGGAAAATGTTCATTTATAGTGGCTTCACTGTTTCATGCAAACACCAGCTTTAACAAAAATGAGCCTGTCTGATCTCCTCCAAGCACCTTGCTATATTTTTAGTACCTAATTTTCCACCCTCGCATCACAGTGCTTTGTCTTTTTCCTGGCAGAAAAAGGTGTTATCTTAATACAGAGAGTAACAACATGTTTGGAGAGCTGGACTTTGGTCACTGAGAAGAGAAAGGTATTTTGTAAATCCACTGACTTGTCTCAGATTAGAGTTGCATCTCTCGACATAGGCTGAGCCTCTTGGCCTAGGCTGTGCTCTAAATTTTAATTAGGCTAATGAGATTGCACATACCATTTTTATTCCATGGCAGTTGGATAGTACATGGGAAGGAATATCAGGCTGTGAAGCTTCAGTCTGAGAACCCCTGATTAGATGGGTTACTTTACCTCTGTTCAAAAGTACCTGAAAAAAACGTCCATTGAAGCTGTGCTTTTTCCATTTTATCCCCCGGGACTTGTCAGAGCACGGGCCCTGGAGGCAATACAGATGGTTTCACAGAGCTACCCAGCCACAGCCCCTTGCAGGGTAAATCCTTTGCACCCTGCTGAAGGGAGCAGTGTTGTTGGCATCATTCAAGCACATCTGGTAATTCTGCTGGACTCTAATTACCAACTCTGTCACCATTCATGCAAACCACCGTTATAAGCAAACTGGGAAACATGTTGGAGGGAGATGTATACTCCTGCTTGGCTAGAAGGGACCACAGTGGATTATCTGATTCAACCTCCCTGCTCAAGCAGGATCATCTTAGAGCACAAGCAGAGTCAGGGGAATTTAAAATAAAAATCTCCCCCTTTATTTGTCTGTCTCACTAGTGAAATTACCATAGATCTTGAGAGACAAAAACATTTCTTTCTGTTCTCAGCAACTCTTTCAGCCCTGATTTTTCTCAATGCCCAAGTATGTGACAACTTTTGAGTTGAGTTCTTCATGTCTTCATCTAAGAAAATTTTCTTTTAGTGTATTGTATTGGGACGGGGTGGGGAAACACCATGAAACATACACAATCATGTTGAATTGATTATACTAACATAAACTGCAAAATATACTTTTGTCATTTTCATGCATTTTACTGATATAAAGATTGGGCTTTGGCAATACATGTATCTCTAATCTCCAGCCTTTTAACCATCATTAAAATTACCCATCCAAAAATTGTAAGTTTTCACACATTAGCACTCTCAAAACATTATAGCCATTTTATAGGTTGAAATTCAGGTAAACAGATTAATGTTGAAATTTGGAGTATCCCAGCTGCACAAGACAAACACGACTTTTGCTTCAGCTGAAACAATGGAAAACTGCCTGTGGTTTAGATCACAAGCAAACCTTTACCATGCAGAGTTTATAACAAATGCAAGGGCTGGAGATTCAAGAAAGTGCAGCTCTTCACTTGCAGTTAAAGGAAAATGGGATTTTCCCTCCAAAATGGCAGGAAGAGAGGGAGGCTTACATGAGAAACAATCATCAAGCCACTTGTGCATTGTTTGTCAGTCTAGTAGTATTATTCTGAGTTCTTCATCACAAGGAGCTGAGCAGGGTTTTAATGATCTTGCAAAATCTTTTAATTCCACTCTGATCATTAATATGAATTCAGGCCTGGGGTATTGCATTCACACAATCAGGTTTCTGTCTCTTCCACTCCTCCAAGCAGTAGGTAGTAGGTAGCTAAAAACTAAATCTACCTCAGACCTTGTTTTTTTTACCTCAGCTGAAACATTCTTGCTGTAATCTTTCCAGAGACACTTTTCTTGGCTTCATTGATCTCCTTCTGTTCTGCTGAGGGAGCTTTAAATCACGCAGTGGCAGCTACTCTTCACATTACTTTTTATGATTCAGTCATTGGTTCCACATGTAAATGTGCTGCCAGTGGCAGACTACTTGGCATGAAATCCTCTCTCTGATGGCCCTCTTAGAATAAAAGTGACTTGAGGACCATCCAAATCAAGGTCTGGTATGGTAAGTGCCTCCACCACTCAGCATCTCCAGGGATTTATTTAGGCAATAGCAGAGCTAAAAGTTCTTTCTGGCATGTGCACTTGATCAGCACAAGAAACACAAACATTCTTAGTTTTTAGGCCAGGTCATTAGGTTGGCACTTTTTATCATTCAGCTAGCCATGACATCATGAGTCACTAGCATGATGTTTCCCACATTTGCATTCACCATGTCGCTACTTAACTGGACATTTCAGAAGCAAGAATATTCCTTGGGAATTGCTACTTGGCTAGTACAGCCTGATGGAACTCTACAAAGTAAGACATCCACATTTAGAGACTTCAGCTAACTGGATCATCTTACAGGAGAGCCAGGAACATTTTGCGGCTTTGATGAATCGATACTTTAGGATCTTTTTCTTTTAAGAATCAAAGCTTTTTTGAATTAGCCCTTAGAAGAATCAGTTCTGACAAGATTGACCCCACTTCATCCTATTCACTTGGTTACCCGAATTAGGAATCAATGCTTACTCTTTCTCCCTCATTCTCTTGAGGAACAAAGAAAGAAAATATTAGTAAGCATCACTCACTAAAATATGACACTACTTGAAATGATCTGAGAGCAAGTGCTGCTGTATAAACACTACAGTCATTTTAATGTCCGCTAAACAATAGCTGACATGAACAATAAGAATAAAAGTTCTTATTGATTTCCTATCTGGTATTATTTTTCACTCCCAAGGTATATTATTCAAAATATATCAGCACAGACACTCTGCAAAGAAAGAGACAATGAATCATATCAAAAATATTAGTCACTAATGGGAAAAGGATTTAACCTTATGAAATCATGTTATCATGTTTTTCTTCATTCATTGCTTCAATATTTATAACTCAGTTCTTTCCAAAATCAACTAGTATATTTATTACTGGCATATTTCATCAAGTATTAAACATTTCTTAGACAGTTTAGACATCTATAAGGCCCTGCATGAAATGAATTAAAAGTCCTATTGAGTAACATGATGTCCTATACAACAGAGAATAATTTTTCTCTAGGTATCCAACAAATAATTGGATATGTTAAGCAAACAGCACATGACCTACTTTTGACATATAACTCGCACTGTGTGCATTTAGTTCTTGCTGAACCTTTTTTTTTTTTTGCTGTCCCCTGTTTCCCAGGGAGAGCAGCAGCAAAGCTCCATAAGGGCAGACAGGAGCAAGGAGCTCCCAAGGGGCTGTGGTCAGCACAGAAGTGGGACAGGACTACTCTGGGTCCAGTGCTGCCTGGCATCATCCTGAGTGACAACAAAAAAGTGAAAGAAGGCCGAAATATGACAAAATTTTAACCAATCTGTCCACTGAGTGGAGGAATAAATGTGAAAAGGCAATAATCAAAGTCTGGTGTCTGGAATTCCGTTCCAAGATCCATTTTTAAAGCTGTCAAAACAAAGTGCTCAAGTATCACAGATGAGGTACAATACGTCAAAGATTTACCATTTTCCTCTCCATCCTGAAATACATCATGAAGCTCAGGAGGTTTCCCATTTCCTTTGGGAGCATATTGTTTGCTTTCCAGATCTATAAGGTTTTATGCTCCAAAATTTTAACAGCTGCTGCTCAGCTACAGCAACCTAGCACTCCACTATTCCATCTGTGCCATCTTTCACTTCCTTGAGAATTACCTTGGTACCAAACTAAATGGTGCATTCTAAACCCATGGTTCCCCTGTGCCCTTGGACAAGACCCATACAACAGGCAAAGTAAGGAAATTAATGTTTCATGTTTGAGTGCTTTCCTATAATTAAAATATTCTTGTACTTGAAATCCAACTACTGGTCATGATTTCTGCTCTGGATCGGTAGAGAATAGAATCATAGAATGGTTTGGATTGGCAAGGACCTTTGAAGGTTATCTAGTCCAACCCCCTGCAATGAGAAGGAACATTTTCAACTAGATCAGGTTTCTCAAAGCCCCATCCAACCTGACTTTAGATATTCCCAGGGATGGGTGTCACGATCTCCTATTAATACAGAGTGGGGGTCGTGATGGTTCGTTTGATCTCAAAGGTGCAAACAGGCAAAATGCAGGGGACAAAATCAGTTTATTCAACAACAGCAATGCATTTTCATTAAATACCAACAACTCAGTTGCGATAGAAGGGAGAGATATAGGAAACAAAGTATAGAGAGAGAAAAAGAAGAAGAAGGGGATGGGAAAATAGCTACCAACAGACGAGACAGACTCCTCACGGGCCAGCCAATAGACGAGTCTTCATCCGTGGGGAGATCTCAAAGGTCTTCTCCAGAGGGTCGCTCTTTTATAGTCCTTCTCCAAAGCGAGAGGCCTCTGCCCGAAAAGTGGGAAGATTTATGGACCATTGTGTGGTGCTGCAGGAGACAGGTGCGGTCAAGCAGTACATGCAGTCTCCAGTTGGTACAACACAATCTCCAGTTGGTACAACACAATCTCTGGTTGGTGCCACAACAGCACAGTCCAGTGAACACAATACACCAGCACACAGGCACCTGACGAGCATCCATCTTGGCCAGGCCGGGAAACCATTGTTTGGAGTCAACCTGGGTGGGGGTCCTCGAGGTCTCCTTGCGACGGTCGAGAGGCAAAATCAAGGGAAACTTCGGACCGACCCTTACAGATGGGGCACCTGCAGCTTCTCTGGGAAAGCTGGTCCAGAGTTCCACCATTCTCACTGTAAAAACTTTCTTTCTTCTATCCAGTTAAATTTCTTTAAAAAATCAGTATAATCACAGACAAAGACCCTCTAACTAATTAAAGTTAGACAGTGGTATGTTTATTCACCGGGGGGCAGCACGGGAGTCACCTCCGAAAGGCGTGACCGCCCCGAACAAGGTTCTTTGCCATCTATTTATTCCCCAAGATCTTACATACAATACATCTGCATAACCCCAGCACCTCCCATCCCCACCCCATATTAAAATGAGCCCATCAGTCCTTCACACGTGGGCAGTTCTTCTCTTGAATTGGGTCGGTGGTCTCGAAATGGGTCAGTGGTCTCGAAGGATGAAGTCAGGAGAGTCTTCATCAGGTCTCTGTGACCCTCTGGCACGATCCAAGGCTTCACACTTTGTGATTAACGGTTTACTTATTTTACATTCTTCTGTACGTAAATTTATAATAGCAGATAATTATATCAATTAGCTCTCACCTAAGCATCTAGTAATTATTAACCTAGCATTTACCTGCCTAACTTACATCTTGGTCATGGAAACTACTTCTACCGTTAGCAAAAATCCTAACTTTTTAAAACCATGATTTACAGTCTGAATCTACTCTCTTTAATATCAAGTCATTTGTCCTATGACAAAAGGCCCTACTAAAAGCTTTTTCCTCATATTTTTCTTTGTCCCTTTCTGTGCATACTGGAAGGCTCCCCTTTACATACTGGAAGGCTCCTCTAAGCTCTCCCCTTGTGCCATCTCTTCTCCAGACTGAACAACCTCAGCTCTCTCAGCCTGTCTTCATAGGAGAGGTGCTCCAGGCCTCTGATCATCTTTATGTCCATCCTCTGGACCTCCATCAGGTCACATCTTTCCTGTGGTGATGGCTCCAAACCCAGATGAAATACTCTACACTCCAGTTCTCAGTGCAGTGAAAGAGATAGCCTTTAGCTTTAGCCTTTATCTAAGCTTTAGCTTTATCTAAGAGTTGAAAATACCATTTAAAAATACTTGTATCACATCACAAAGAAATTTAGGATATTATATTCACAAATCTAACTTTACTTTACAACTACAATCACTATAAAATACTAAAATTAATCGATTTAATATCTGATTACAAGTTTTTTATTTATTCCTATAATTTTAAACAATTTTAAACAACTGTCAAAATTATGGCTGATTAAGTTTAAATTAGCATGTCTTTCTTGACACTAACATGTAAATTCATCATCTAAAGAGGGCAAACCCTGACCTACTTTAGCAGCAAATCCATTCTTTTCTGCCAAGCCTTGACACCAAGGATGGGTGATTAGATTAGCTGAGAACTGAGCTCCCTTTAAGACTCTCTCTATTCTAGATAGCCAGTGATTCACTTCTGAGCCTACTGTTTTCTAAAACCCCGATTTACATTTGAATAAAGGAGTTGCTTTTCTCTGCTTACTTTTTACTAGTATCAGTTAGTTAAAGTATTATCTCTTCCTACAAATGCTGCCTCTTTTCTACCCCTAAACTGTAACTATTTCTCTTTCACTCCAGCCCCTCAGCCATGCAGCAGAGATGAGCAGATTTCAGTCTGATTTCAGCATCCAGCATCCCAAGATCCCCAAAATACAGTAGGTGTCCAGACAAGGAGGTCTCTCTCATTGCCTGGTAACCACAACATTGACGTGTGCTTTTCCTCCTCCCAGCCTCAAGCCTCAGATGTGCATTTCTGAGCACCTGGATGGTGTTTTGGTTAAAGTAATGAGCTTGCACTTGAAACTGACAAAGCTGTTTTCTTACGAAAACCTTTCGTTTCCAGTATGCATATGTGTGTGGCATTCCTCTGCACTTACTAATGTTTTTTTTAAAACCTGGTTTCTGACAGATGGAAGTCCTAAGCGGCTACATTGTTCTTTTCTACGTGCAAAAACCTCTGGAGATAGATGAAGATTCATTTATTCTCCTAAAAAAAATAAAATGCATTGCATATATTCAATCTTTTCCAAGTTTAATTCATCTACTCATTATCTTAAGGATCTTCTCAAGCTTTTTATAAAGAAAGACATAGCACTTTTGTTTCTTATCACTTCATTTCCAGGAAGCACTATATGACTAGTGTGCAATAAACTGCTTCATTTTGTGGAGCCTGAATTCCCGAAATCACCCAAGTGATCTAAGGTGCCTTGAAAAAAACAAACTGCAGGTGATTGGGGGTAATCTTAACAGCACCCATCTGCCATTTTCTCATGTGTAGCAGAAGCCTGTCCACACCTACTGCTCCCATGGGTGTTCATTGCTTTGTACATCTCTCCCAGGCTCTAGGTCAGGTACAAAAATCAGAGGATCACATTTGTATGTTGCTTTGTAGATGTTGACTCAGACACTTGTTCAGGCACAGGCAGTGGGGTTCAAAGCAGGGTAAAAAATAAAATTGAAGGAGTCTTTGTTTAAATCCATAAGCCATGCAATCAACACTCAGTTGAGCAAAGCTCAGCTGAGCTTGTGTGTACTCAGTATGTATTAAGAACCCGTATTTTAAAATAGTTACAATGAGTAAAAGACAGTAGATATCAATTTTATCACAAAAATATGATAGTTTGCCTGGAGGTAAATCTGAAATGTTAATGAGATGTAAAAATGCCTGTTTAAGGGAGGTAAGCTATTCTTTCATTTATTAAAACTTTTTTTGGCTTGAGTAAGTTTAGCAATAAAATTTCCTTTCACTTTTATCATCTACTTATCCATGAGCTATATTGTCTGCTTTCAAGTTTCATTGTTAAACTTATGCTGAAGGCAATTTAAAAACTCCTAAATCTCAATTTTTCCAGGCATAGTTGCTATGGTTACATATATGCCAATATATACCTGGGTAAAAGGAGGAAAAACATCTGACTATTCTCCTTTTAAACGGAGAGCATTATGTTCCACAGATAAAAGCCTGACTGAAGATCATTTCACCTGCTCTGCTTCAAGTCAGTGGAAGCAGAGCTGAGCTCCATGCCACCTTCTCTCAATCTGCCATGGACCTCTGAACCAGTGTGAGGATTGACTACCCTTCCTCCAAAAGCAGCACAGTTACCCCTGCATCAGCCAAACCTGGCAGAGAGGCAGGATTCCTGCATTCACCAGCTATATGGGATGGATGCCAAGCCTCAGAATGGAGCTCAGCTCCCTGGCACAGAGAGCTTCAAACATCATTCCCCCTGCTGCTCCCTATCACACTTTCACTGCACGGCTTTCTGGTTTAAGGGTATGTGTTCTCTGTCATCTCCAGCTCTGCTTTATTTTGCAAATAAAGAAGGGGCTACTCCCCTCCTCTTCTCACACTTCATTACCTTTGTAATCGACATTTATCTTCTGGTTATTGACTCAGACAAGCTTCAGTTTTCAGAAACACCCAAGCCATGTAAAGCAAGCTCTTATTCAGCCCCAAGGTCATCAGTAAAGAGCCAGGACCAGTCCGGTAGGTCATAAATTGGAGCAAGCAAGAAAAAATTCTGAAGGGATTTGGTGACATTTTTTTCTTTACAGCTATTGTGATTTGACCCCAGTAGACAGCTAAGCCTCATACACTTCTCCACGGTGAGATGGGAAAGAGAACCAAAGGAGTAAAAGGTATAAAACTCATGGGCTGAGATAAAGACAGTTTAACAAAGAAAAGGAAGAAAAGGGAAAAAAATACGATGGGGGGAAAAAAACCAACTGCTTATCACCAGCCACAGTCCCTGAACAATAAACAGCAGCCCTGAAAAACTTCTAACAATTTTATTGCTGAACACAATGCTGTAAGGTATAGAATGTTCCTCTGATCCGTTGGGGTCAGGTGTCACTTGTGTACAACACCTTGTGTACCCCCAGCCCTCTCTCTGGTGGGGTGAGAAGCAGAAAAGGCCATGAGTCTGTGAAATAGTGAAAGCATCCTTGTAATCAACACCAGTTTCAGCATAAAACCAGAGCACAGCCCCATAACAGCTACTCTACCCCAGTCCAAACCAGCAAACCAGCAAACAGCAGCATTTTGCCATTTCCATGTTCCTGAATATCACAGTCCTTCAAGTCAGTTATCATTATTTGAAGATTAATATTTTTGTTAGTGTGGAGGAAAAGTAGCTACCTCTCAGTTGCATCTACATTGCAAGGTCAGATTCTGTAGCATTAGCACAAGGCATTGATCCTGCCACAAAGAGCATAAGTGCATGTCAATTGGCTTCAAACCTCCCAGAGAGAGAAAGTGATTCCTCCACCTGTCCTGCAAAATTATTGTACTTATTTTATAAATGAGCAGAGTTTTTACCAAAGTATAAATCAATTATAAGCAGATTCTAACTTATGTAGTTTGAGAGAAAAGCATTACAGTAATTTGTCCATCAAAATTATTGAAACTGCTCCCTATTTCATCCACAGATGTAGCCCTGGACAAGCCCCAGAGCAGAGCTCCACAAATTAACTATTTGTCTCTGTGAGCCAGAAAACATGGCAAAGAGTACACCGGAGCCTTATGCTGATTTGACCAGACTGAGCAAGAAAAATTGCTACTTACTAAAAATTACAGTGATCATGTAAATTATGAATATTCACATGCTACCTCATTCTTACCGTCAACTGGAGTCAAACACTATGAGGAACCAAATTTTGAAAATCCCTCTCCCTTGGGAAACACTCCACTTGTGTTTATGCTCGATTGCAGTGTCATGAAAATTAGTATCAAGATTACACTGTATTAACACATTTGCACAAAGCCTGAACAAGAAGAAGATAGTCATTACTGATATTAAGCTGCTGATATTTAAGTAATTGCTTTTCTTTATCAGCCTTATTATCAAATGATCTTGTTACAGCTACAGAATTACCTATAATCACTTGCACAGAGAGGATTTTAAGCCTGATCAGGAAAGAATCATTAAACATTAATTAAAATACTGCATGTACACTCTGTATTTGGCTTGACAGTTTGCAGGAGCAGCCTGTTAAACAATCCCTGCTAAGCACAGAGATAAAGCAAGGTGTGTCTGCACTGAATGCCCCGCTGGGAGTTGGAAACATGACTTTAGTCCATTTATAAAGTTTTCTCATTAGATTTCAATTCAGGAGCAATGCCACAATGGTATTTAAAGGATATTCAATCACTCATGACAGAAAAGCTAGACTGACATTGCACAAATGGTGTTTGATTATTACCAATCTATCATGTCAGTTAGCAGGAGGAAAAGATACATTTCAATTGATTTCAAAAGACTGCTGTGACAAATGTGTTCCGGGAAGCTGGGCAGCAACAGATTTCAGGTCCTGATTAATCTGGTATACACAAAACTGTATACCCTGGTCTTTTTAAGCACACAACACACTCTTCAACAGAAAATTCGAGCAGCTACATGACCAAACACTGGATTATTTTCTTTCCAGTCTTTTATTTGATTAGCTCAGCTCTCCAAGGGGTAGTGGTTAAAACACTCATGAAAAAATCTGGACTTCTACTTATTTGTTACATTGTCACCACAAGTAAGAAGTAAAACAGTGTCTTTGAGAAACTGAACCAAAATATCTGGAGATTGTGTCAATTGCATTACACAGGAGCAAGAAATTACATCAGCCAGCTCCAAACACAGTGGAAAGGGAATGTCACCCATCCACAGTGCAATCCACAATCTGCCACCTCCAACTGCTCTGAGTGGTGCCAGGGCCTATGGAGGGATCTTCCTTTAACAAGCAGGCCTGTATGTAAAGGAAATGTCTCCACTGAGTTGTTTTTTCTCTTGCTGTGGACACTGGTAATTGCACCTGGTATGTAGTGTTTTCCACAAACAACGTTCAGGCTTCTCATGGCTCCATGCTCCCAGGTTTTCCAAGTAAAGAAAGAAGAGCTACTGACCTTGCAAACATGAAGGAAACACCGAGCAAAAAGAGTATGTTCAAATCCAGTGCACCCCAAGCAGAGAGTACTTATACCAGCATATTTGATTTCTTATAAATAGTTCCATTACAACAGGGAAAGCCACAGAAGTGCATTTATTTGTTTATTAGATTTTCTGCTGATTAAGACTAAGAATTGTCCTTGCACAGGAATTCCGTTTTGTCCCCATAGGGGTAAGATAGATAGGCATTTTTCCAAGTCTTCTCCACTCAGAATACCACAGAAAAAAGAATATAATTTTTTTAAAGGTCTCTTAAAAATACATTCTCAAAGGTGGGGAAAATAGAGGACAAGGTAGAATTCCTTTTGTGCCTATCTAGTTAGAACCATGTAATTGGGGAATATTCATGTATGTCATGGAAGACTAAGCACAAGAACTCATAAAAACCACAAGCTTTTCCATCATGATGCTTTCACATTAACTCTGATGGTCTGGACAATCAAAAGGAAAGGAAGTGTTACCCCTTTTTTAATGTGGCTAATGATTAACTACGACTGTTTAGCACTAAGGAAAATATTCCAACAATTAATGGGGAAAGTGTGAAATGCAATTTGCTGTCTTCTTCATTAGCTGAGAAACTTGAGAAAAGAATTAAGTCTAACAGTAATTGATGTGGGCTGATGTAGTGAAAAAACAGGAGAATTAATCCAGTTAATTCAAAGTCTTGCTCTCTGATGTACCAGTGCAGTCATAGGAAAACATCTTTTGCCTTCACAGTGGGAAAATAAACCTGAATATGAACCAATACAAGGCAGTCTTTCATTGGAATGGCTGTACATAAAGACTTTTTTGGCACTTCTGCCACATTTTCTCCTTCTGGTGACTGGCAAGAAGCTTAACACTGTTGGATGATTCCAAATAGATTGATCCATGAAAAAGGCTTTAGGAGACTCCCTGAACAGCAGATAGGACTTTTGAATTCTCTCTTGTGCAGCAAAAAGGAAAATAGGCAACCAACACCCCTCCATATATGTCTATATGTCTATAGCTGCTGTTCTCTCACTGAGATCACAACTACATCTGAAAGTTGGCAAGTCTGATTTCAAAATTTTCTAAAGGTCAGTTCTTCAGTACAGACATCTTTCTTTCCAGCTGCAATGGCGACAACTTCCAAGAAAAAAAAACCTCACCAGTTTGCCTCACAGTAACACTGAGCTACAAGGTTTAACCATGATTAGCTAACAGGATTCTAAACACAGTTTCTCCTGATGTAGTAAGGCTATAAAATCACAATCAGAAGCACAGCAGCCATTTATCCTTCAGAACAAATTTTGCACTTCGATAAGCTTTTACTCATGTTTTCAAAGGCACTGTTCATAAAGTGAGGGGTTGTTCAGTGAGAGTAAAGGAAGCAGAAATGAGATTGGTGATTGGCACTGTCCTTGTAGTCACATCAACTCCAGAAAGGCATTTCTCTCCAGTCATGTCCTATGGGGTGTTCTGAGCACATGTAAAAACAAAACTGCTGAACTAATTATTTCACACCTCTCATAAGAACAAAAAACAAATCTACTCTTGGGTCTGAAATCTTGTGTGACAAGTTCCAGTCCATTTACTAAAAACCCTTGTCATGTGGAATTCATAACCACTGTGACAGCTTTAGCTAAAAGCATGCCATTATAATCTGTCACACAACATAACTATTACCCAAAAATGATGTTGTGCATATTCACTTTGTGAAACATGGTAAGAGGGAGGGAGCTGGAATAGGACAGCATGACACCTGAAATGGGCTTCACTGTCTCAGACCATTTGTTAAAAAATACACTTTGAAGTTAATCACATTACTTTCACCTCAATAACCAATGTAGACCCTGAATGTTTAATTATGCTACTGGTTTTATACCTAATCAATCTTTTTCATTAAAATCCAGTGAAGCAGACAACTGAGATAATTACTAAAGAATCATCTTAATTAAAAATTTTAGCTTCTAATTAAGAGTCATTGTTTACCTCATCAGAAAGCCATTAGGATTCAGGACAAGGTTGCCCTGTTCATTATGTTTTCACCTTTTTTTTTTTTTAAAGCTTTGGGCAAAGACAGTGATACAGGATTTTATGTTTAAAAGGAATTATTACAGCTGTCCCATGAAAAGGGAGAATATGTACAAGCCAGGGTCACCATTTTTCAAAAGCCCAATAGCATATTTACATTCAAAGTAATTGCAGAATATGTTTGCATATAAATTGACACTGCCTTGGTTCTTGGAGATGAAGAAATGTCTATACTTAAAATGGACATGATCACCTGAATTATTTTTTATTGCTTTCCAGCTACAGTGAAGATAATTCTGAAAGCCCTGAATCCTCCTATGCTGCAATCAGAAACTTCTTTATACTTTTTGCTGTTGCTTTCTCAAGGGTCTGACATTGAAGTCTGCTTCAACATCAGAAAAGTCCAATCAGACACTTCTGCTGGGGACTCAGAACTGCCTAGCAGTTAAATGCCACCACTGAAGATGTGCAGCTTCAACACACTCACACTCACTGCAAGGCACCAGCTCCAGCTCTACAGATGTGATGATGCTTCAACTGACAGAACTAATTAGGGAAAATATTATCCATTCCTAACTGGATTGATTTGCAGGTTTCCTTCTATATATATATTCCAAGATGGAAGCAAAAAACAGACATCTCCCTATGGGAGGTTTTTTCCACCTTCACCCAAGCAAGGAAATTTCTAAGAATCTTGATGGTGTCATGCTGAAAGTGAGTTCAGACATTTGAAATGCTAAACTGAACATCTATAGATGGAATGGTTGCTAATAAGCATTGACCATCTGCTGAAGACAAAGATAACTATGCTAGGATCAGCACTAAACCAAAACCAAACCTATTTTATAGAAACATCTTGTACCACGTATTATTTTTTTTATTTCTAGTGGCATCCTGCAGGATGGTATAAGAAGCAATACATATCTCCAGTTATCAATATTTCTCACATTTTGGAAAACTACTGACCCATACTTCCCACAAGGAATTGAGAAAATAGCATTAAAAGTAAGAATTGTTTTTCATGCAAATTATTTGTAACTGTTAAAGCAGGTGAGGGAATAGCTGCCAGAAAATTCGTGTAAATCTTTCAGGTATCGCTGGGGTTATTAAGTTAAGTAACAACTGCCCCTATCAGTAGGAATGACATTTGCCAATAATAGAAGGCAACCAGTTATCTGATTAGTATCTAATACTTATTTTAAGGGAGAGAGCAGAACCAAGAAAACAGACGACATTTAAGAGAAGCCACACAGGAGAATAAACAGAAGCAGCTCCTAGCTGATTTCAGACAAGAACCCAGTTGTGCTAGCTGGTGCCAATACTTCTTAATCAGACGTACTTGCTCTAACCTTATAACAAAGTCTGATTGCAGGATGCTGAAACAGTTCTCACTTGATTCAGCAGACAATTGGAGCCTGCACACCTGAGTGGTAGGCAACTATCAACACTACTGGCACACCAAGACAGGGAGACTTTAGGGGTCTGAAATGCCAGCAGGTGTATATTTTCCTGGGAAACACTCACACAGGGGAAAGGCAAGTTAAGTCTACAGTTGCACCTGGGTGACCTCACTGAAGTTTCAGGTGACCTAATCTAAAATTTAGATCTTCATCATAATTGTCACATGCTGACTGTACAATTTCCAAGGCACAGATATTTCTACTACACTACCACTGAACTCACCAAAATCTCTGGTCCAGTAATTTCAAACCCTTTGGGAAAGACACGTGCTGTAAGCATGTTTGTATATCAGAGATCAGGCTCAAAACATCATGCCCTCTGACTTGGATGAGTAAGTATGGGAAGATCCACACCACAACATAGCAATTAGGGAATTCAAATCTAGCACAACTTTCCACATTTCTGCTCCTAGATAAATATGGGATCTCATCACTGGGATCTTAGATGTAGGGGAAGGAGAACCAAGAGTGAGAACAAATCAGCCACTTTAAGAACCCATTAAGTCTCTTAAGTACTGAAACAGCCTTGTGACCTCTCATCCAAACAGAGAAGCCAATCGTTTCTTTCCAGTCAAGATTTTGGTGCTTGGCTAGCCATGCTAGAGAACAGGAAGATTCCCAGCACCACACTCATAAGCTCTTGGGAGCTTAAACACCTCTCCATTCTTTTGATGCTCAGTTGTCAGTAGTTCTGCCTCCCTGCACACCACAGGGAGCCTATCTAGCCTGCTTTTAGTACAGAAACTTTCTAGTTATTAAGTTAACACTAGTCCTTGTAAAGCTAAACCCCATTCACCATCAGAGAATTGGCTGTGAGTCATTTTTAGTGGTCACTTTCTCCTGTGCCACTATAAAGCCTTTATTGTAGTCACTAATGGAAAACACATGCCAAACTAGTTACCTATTACAGCTGTAGGAAAATGACATAAAGCAGTCACAGTGCCTTGCCATTGAACTCTTATTAGATTTCAGCCCACCATTTTAATCGGTGCAACTAAATTAATCACTTAATTATGTGTCAATTTATGAAGAAAAGTGATTTTCTATTTGTTACCGATCAAGGTTGCAGTGGCTAGAAAGTCAGAGATTTAAACAGAAACTCCTGTCTTTGCACCCAGCAGTAACAATTGCTTTGAACAAAGAAATTATCTGTTTACCCAAGGAAGCAAATTTCAGAGGATCTGAAATGCAAGAATAACTAAGAGCAGTTGTAAGGCAAATGTGAAGATTATCTAGGCGGGGGGAATATATTTACAGTTAGAGTAAATGAGCAAACATTCTCCCTCTTGGTCTTTTGCTACCCAGGGAACCCTGAGACAAACAGCACAAGAAAAAACTCAGTCTATTAAGCATTGAAGCTGTTTGAGCATACCTAGCTACAGATCCTCATGTCCACCCAAGTAATCTAAACTCACAGAGGGATTTTATGAAGTCTGAGTAACACTCAAAATTGTATCTGCATGAGGCACAGGATCTGAAAATGCCCATGTTTTCTCTGTTTCTGGGGCCGATTTGCAGGACCTTGTATCTAGGACAGTGATAGCAGTGCCAACAGCACAATGAGGCAGTTTTCCTTATAGGAGCACAAGGTTTGGCAGAATAAAAACCACAGGGAATTGCTAGCCAGCAGCAGGCTCTGCTGCTAAGTGAATAAAAGGCTAGTAATAAAGAAACATCTCCTCAAAGGGAGCCTAGTACAAGTCAATTAGCTCTTGAGACCAATATAGGGGCAGCACTCACTTAAGGCAGTTTGAGGAACACTCTGACTACAGAAAAAGTGGGCTGTAGTTATCCTTTCTGTGGAAAGCTGATGGACTTTTCATTTAAGGGACATTATCACCTGCCTGCAACAGTGATGGCAGCCTGGGGAAGGACAAAGTGGATTAAAACCAGTCCATGCATGACCTCTCTTGCGTTCAAAGCAGAGTAGCTACAAAGCCATGAAACAGAGCAAGAAAAGAGATAATGAGGAGCTACAGCTAAACAAACATCTTAATTGGTACAGGAAAGCTGTTACCCACCCTCAAAACTACCAGAAAGGCATTGGTAAATTATAACCCAGAAAGAGAATGAATAAATAGACAAACTAAGCTCTAGACCTGAGCACCGTATGAATGTGAATGGCAACAGCAGGACACAGGAGATATTTGCTACACATAGCCTGGGAATACAGTTTTAAAAGGAAACTGTCTAGATTTCATTCAGATTAGCACAAAAGGAAAAATAAAAATTAAAAAAACCAAACAGATATTTAGCAGTGAGACTGAAAGTTGCAAAAATCAATAATCTTGGCAATACACAGTGGAATCCACAGAAGCACCAGTTCAAGGCAGAGGAAATGAAGAGATTTACTGACGTGTTGGAGGGCATGGGACATTTGGAAAGACAGTGAAGAACTCAAACTATCACTGAACACAGTGCTAGTGGTGCATGCAGAGCAATGCATGTCAGGAGCGTTATGGACAAAGTGGGAGAGCAGCTCCAGCATTCAGCTTAATTAAGTGTAATTGGAAAAGTGGAGGAATCCTCAGAATGGGTTAGTTTGATTGCTACAAGTAATAAAAAAACAAACACATGCTGGGCCAATCTGAAAATGTAAAGGCCTTTGGGACTCACACACAGCTACAACAGAGAAAATTGTATCACAGCCACCCTCCCAAATGTAACTTGCAAGAATTCCACGAAGGCTGGGTTCAGTGCAGAGGAACAGGTACAGTCTACTCTCATCTGCTGGGGGAGCTGAGGGATCCCTACTTCCATTACTGCATCAGGAGGAAAGCATTTCTGTACATTAGAAGCACTTTGTACCCTAGAAAAGGGAATGAGATTTGAAGAGGGGAAGTGATCTGATCTAATCCTCTGAGGAGAAGACATTCAGGGATTTAAAGCACCATCATCCATGAAAGAACTGAACCACGCTGAGGCTGTGAACTCTGTTAGTATTTACACAAAGATAGAGAGTAGCATCAGCACTTTGATGAGGTCTGAGGAATAGAAGAGAGCAACTGGTAGTGAAGGATATGGACAAAAGCATCCAAAATACAAAAGATGACAATCACACTTTAGTGACTCAAATTAGAAGTCAAAGAAATAGAAAAAAATCCTGTAGCAGCTGTCCTGTCGTGCAGCAGGATGATGGCCTGTAAAAGACAAGGGACAGATGTTCACTCACACTTATGATCTGCCAACAGAAATAAGGGAAAGGAAGAGAAGCACAGTGTGTAGATCCCACTGATTTCTTTTTAATACAGTCATCAAGGCCTGAATGTCAGGCATCAGAGATACTTGGAGTAAAAAAAAAAATCTGGCTCTGAATGTGGGATATGAACAAATCCGAAGTGGTTTAGAGAAAAAAAACCCAAGGGATTCTAGAGAATATTTCTTCCAGTCATTTGGAATGAAGTCTGTGAGGGACATTAAGATGGGGCACTGTAAAAAAGGCAAAGAAGTGCACAAGAATTTTCCAGAAAGATGTCACAGGTAACATAAATTCTCCTACACTGTTTTGTTTATGTAAAGTATCAGAAAAGAAAAAAAAAAACAACAGCGAGGAGAAAGCACTGATAGTTCATGATGCACCTAATAGAAGCTTGGCAGCAATTGGTGTGTGATTTATATGAACATAGGCAGAAACACTGCCTGCTGATACTTGATTATTGCAGTCATTTTGTCAAAGTAACTCAACTTAGAAACACATTATACAGCACTGCAATGAGTCAGGCCACAGGAATATTCACCAGGCACGGTATGTACAGTAGCAAGCTAATTTGTAGGAGTAGCTGGCACTATATACCCAAGGTACTCCAAAAATTTGCAACACAATAAGCAGTTTGTCTTACCTGCAGTGCAACAGAATACCTGGAAACACATATTTGAGAAACTGAGTAGACGTTATTTAAGGCAAGGGGTTGAAATCCATACTTCTGTTTATTACAATAAACCAACCAATTTGTGAAGTTTTGTTAGTACTGATGCTAAAAGTGCAAGAAGGTGTAACACTCACAGGTGCAAATTAATGGATAAAACAGAGTGTGGTGGACAAAAAAAAAAGTGGAAATTTCACTACGAAATGTCAGGCTGCTAAAACAATCGCAAGAAACATCAATGTCATAATGTCACATCTAGGCAAAAAGGTGCAGTAACAGGAGGGTAAGACTATTTCTTCTGTAATAGATAGAGATAGAAATAGATAAATCTACTATAATATAGAATACTACGTCATCTGCAGCAAATAGCAGCACCCCAAAAAAAATCTACCAAACCCATCAACTTGGCTGATCAGTGGGAAATTGTCACTCTTGCTAATGCACCTGCACAGTTTCCTCAGGTTACAAATTTCCCACCTGCAGCTGATGGGTCTTCTGTTACCTGACAGGTCTGCTTTGCAAAGCCTGTTGATATCCCCAGACAAATGCCACTCTCTCACATATAATGATCAGATTAATAGAAAATTAAATATAAAATAACACAGGCGTGAATACTAAGAGCATTAAATACATCAAGATTCAAGTATTCAGTAGTTATGAGAATACCAAGATAATGTTAATTCATGCATTCTGTCCCAGAAGCATAAGCACTACTAAAAAATTTAGAGGGCTTCCTTTAGTCCACACAAAAGTGGTAAAGCCAGGGCTGCTGCAGAAAGGGATTTGACCCAGAGGTGCTGTACAAACCACCCAGTTGTGAGACATGTCCCACTCTTCAAGGTTTATGGTTTAAAGTTACCAAAGAAATAAAAACAGAAGGTTAAACAAAGGCAAAATGAATGCACTTACGTGGTCATGCACCACATCACTATTAAAAGGGACTTGCACTAGTCCTCCTGTACACCAGTTGAGAGTTTATTCCTCAGATGCTGCATTGTAAGAAATGGCAACCTTTGCCCCACAGCTTCCTGGAAAAACCCCAGGATGACACGAAGCCATTGATGGGGCTCCGAGTTTGACTGGAACACCACAGTATTCATAGACAATAAAACCTTCCTCCCAAGGTCACAAGTCTTGCAAACTTAGTTGTAAAGCAAACTAAACCTTCTGGGAATAAACAGTCCTTGTGCTCATAGTTATGTAAAGGAATATTCAAATGTTACTTAAATTTTTAAAATAATGAGAACATAGTTTTTGGTATCTAACTAATGTGAAGACTAGAGGATGATGCCTCTCCCTGGACAGTTATAAGCAATGACATATTTCCTATAATACTGTAACTGCAGGCTGAATATGTAATAGATTAAAAGTACACTGAAAAGATTATTAACACATGGTCCATTATGGGTTCCCTAAAGTAACATTTTCTGAAATATTAATATTTAATTATGGAGGTGGCAGAAGGCTGCAGGGTTTCCCTTCTTTCTTTTCAATGTTCTTCTTATCTATCTCTAAAATATTAGAGATAATGAGAAATCATGTACCTATGTAAACTCTAATAGGAGTAATATGAAAAAGCAGAACAGAAAAAGAAAAAAAAATGGGCCTCAAGCTGTTCATGGGGTCTCTGGTAATTGGAAGAGTCAATGGCTATATGATTCAAGAAAATACCTTCCCTGGAGAAGGAGACTGATTGTGCCACATTTATACAGCAGCTAACCAACACTAAGCAGGCTTTCCTTTGCATATTATTGGTGCCAGCCCAATGAGGCAGAAAATTGCATCATGTCATTTAATTTCCCAATCTTTGTTTTCATTGTATTAATCTTTTGGCTTTACTTCACTTTATAATTTGAAGGCTCAGCAAGAAGCAAACCAAATGGAAATTCAGCTTACTTTCATGTCTAGCTGAATGTTCGTTGCAGTTTTGGAAAGTTTAAGTCTGCGTAATCTCACCCATGAATAATAATCATCTGGTTTTGTATGCAGACATATTAGTCGTTATTAAAGACTGCTTTAAAAATTCCTGGGATTTTTCCCAAAAGTCAGTCACCAAAACATGATTAACAAATAGGTTACAGGAAGAAAGCAGATAGGTTTTTTCAACAGAACCGTTTCTCCTTAGTGTTACAGAAGAAAGTAAAGTTGACAAACTCCCGGAACTTGAGAGATAATTTTAAATTTTACAATTCCCAGACTGAATATTCCAGTGCTGAGGATGTTGAAACAGAGTGGTTGTCTTAGAAAAAGCCCAGGACATAAATATGGAGGTTTCTGTTAAAAAGATGGAAGAGGAGAAAAAAAAAAAGAAAAACCCTGACTCTTTTCATGTGCTTGAAGTTACTTGACTGACCAAGGACTGGGCTGTGCTGGGTCCCTGTCAGACAGCAGGGCCCTACTGAGATCTGCCCAGGAGCAGGAACAGATTAGCAGAACCCTCTACACTTCGTCTCCCCTGCCAGGGCAAAGTTAGGAACAAACCCCGATTCCAGGACTTCAGTTTAGTCTTATCCCATCCTTGTGAAAGGTCTGAAGGCTGACTCAATTGCTATTGAGTGTCTTAGGCACATTACTCTTGTTGTCATTTATTGCACCATGATGAAGACACACTGCAAATTTATACAACATGTTTAATACATATTTCATGCTGTGGTTATATGATTCCTAGTTCATCCAAATAGGATTCATGAGCCATATCTGATGAATAAAGCTTTATTTAAAATGAGATGTCTTTTTCATGATCCTGTCACTGTTTTGTCAAAAAAAGGGTATTTTTCTTTCAACCAGAATCTCTTGTAACCATGATGAAGAGTTTAAAGCTTCCTCTGCTCAGATCTTCAAGGACATGTCTTACCATAGAAGTTTAAGGATTTGGCTATTGTCTTCCAGTTGTGGGAAGTTTCCACACTTGCATGCGCCTTAGTCACATTAAAAGAACATACAGCAAATAATGCCATCACTGTGACAAGAGCAAAATTGTGAAGACCTAAATAAATGAAGCTTGTGCTAAAAAAACCAAAACAAAATAGAAGAGGGTATCCTTTAAATGTTCATGACCCAGGAGAAAAGGAAAGGGCACCATTAACTAGACCCTGCATTTCAGTGCAGCTCTCCTCTTCTTAGTAAGAGGCAGAAAACATCGGACCTGCTGCTGACTAAATGATGGTGAGTGGAAGGCCCTGAGAGAAACCACAATCTGACTGATGAGAGTGTAGGCTCATTACAGAAGTTGAGCAAAATTATTTCCTCCCTCTCACGGTGAGTAGCCCTACCCAGTCACTTTTCTCTGCTTGGCAAAAATAAGGTGTCCTCATGAAACCCTTCAGAAAAGTGAATTGCAATTAAAAGTCTACAATTTTGCTCTGCTGCTGTCACTTGGTCAACTTGTGCCCCTTGAATGCACAAATCACATAGGGGTGCACTTGCTGCCTGCCATCATTAAACAGGTGTTGAAGTACTTAATTATCACCAGGAAACAGATAAGATGTTTTAAGGCCTCTCGTGAGATAGTCATCATTCAGAGAGTGTTCAAAATTAGATTCTTGAATTCAGAGTTTAAAATGGAGTTTTGAAAAGCTTATGAAAACTTTGCTAGAGCCACCCATCCTCTAAATGCACCAGAAGTTACTGGACTAGAAGATAAAATATGTCAGGAAATTCTGCATGTATAATATTTTGGCTGCACAATCAGATAGTCATATTGTTCCCTATGGCTCCCAAATTTCGCAGGAAAAAGTGAGCAGCAACTCAGAGCTCCATTAGTCTTATTGAAATACTAGAAATACCATCCCCTTTCATCTGAATTAATCTAGCCTCAAGCAAACTCAGAGCAGACAGGGCTGCTTCAGTTTGCACATTGAAATAATAATTCTTCATCCATTGCAAACTCCCTATAAGCTCATTTAAAACAGACCAGAGGTACCCAAAATACCTTCACAGACCCCAAGTCTCTCTTACATAAATTCAAATACTCCATCGATTAAGCTCAAGGAAGATTTCAAAGTTCATTAGGATCAAGAATTGCATTTACTTCCATATATCTAGAATAAAACAAGCTCCAACAACAAAAAGAATTGAATTTTTTTTTGACATTCTGACTTAAACTGCCAAGAAATTTGACTTGATTCACCAATTTGCAATTGAGGCAAGAGATGGACAATTATTAAATACTGTGATATAGAATAGACTTAAAGGGTTTTCTTGCATAAAAGTTGATGTGTCTTAGAAAGTCATTTACCAGAATTTGTAGAAACCATTGCGCCGTTTTCATTGCCAGGACCTGACATGAATGTATTGTTGATATTTAATTGCAGAACTGAGAAAAGATAAAACATGTATCAAGATAATAAAATTGTAAAACACAGTTACAAATCCTGAAGCTGGTAATTTATGAAGTCTTTTCTACACTTGATATAATTTTATAGTGGACTTCATGAGTTCTGAAAGAATGTTTTTCTGTTTAACTTGTTTTTTTCCAAACACTTGTTTTTCCTTCTTGTCATGGTTTGATGCAGAAAGGATGAACCTCTTGCAAATCTTGGGTGCAGGAGGAGCATGGGCCTTGCAAGCAGTCAAGGAGAGAGAGCACAGGTCCAAGGCTGCAGCACAAGCATGTCTGCAAGATAAATGAATGTGGCATAAGACTTGGACAAAAAAGGCTTTCTGCTATGACTCAGTCAAGATGCTAAGGAGAAAAGTGCAAGAAATGAAGTGCTAGCCTTCCTCAGAATTCTTTCCCAAATTCTTCACTTGGCAGTTAATTTATATCTTCGTGAAGACTTGTATGTGTGTAGACACATTCATCAATAACTTAAGCTAACACTGAATACACAACTACAACTGGAATAATAATGAAGTAAACGTAATTATAACACTAAGAAGGTTAAGGACTTTTTACCAAAAGAAGAAAAGAAGTGTGCAAAATGTTAAATACTCTATACACACTCACATGTTGTTCAATAAATTAACCTCCATGAGAAAATACACATAATGGAATATCTTAATAAGCAGATTTATTATAATTTTAAATAATAGAAGGAAAATTGTTGGCAAAAAACGTCATAAGAAACATCATTAACACTACAATTATGCAAGAGATTTAATTTTTATTACACCAATTATTCTTATTATCCATATTGCATTAAGTGAAGAAATGAAAATAGACCTGGTCAGCCTCGATTAAAAAAAAATTTGTAAAGGCCTGCTTGATAGCAGAATTAAGAGATGTCATCTTTTTCTTTCAAGCCCAGAACCATGAAACATTTGCAAGACATTTGACAGTCATTTACATCCTAAAAACTGTTTTTCTTAATGCATCATAAGTCTCAGAATGTTAACAAACAATAAACCATACCACAGAAAAAAAGGGGGGCTGGGGGACCGGGGAGGGGAACAAAAAGAACCAAACAGAAACTCAAAATCAAACCAATCCACCAATCAAACCAACCTAGCCAAGCCAGCCATAAACTACAAGGTATCAAAACAAGGAAAGACTGCAAGAATCTCCAAATTTTAGGCCCCCATAATAGCAGGATATTCACTAAGAAGTAAAATCCTATTCACTCTGAAAAATGAGCAAGCAACAAGGAAATGTTCACACTGGAAAAGCAAGTACAAGAGAAGTGATGTTAGGAAACTATTTACATGCAAAACTAAGGCAGTATTTTTAAATTATCTTAGTAGACAGTTTGAATTTGGTGTCTCCAGCTCACTGACAGTATGCTTTAGCACTGGTCAACATTTACCTGTTTCTTGTCTCTCCAAAGGTAAAGGTTCAAAAGATCTGATATTATAAAAACAACTCGCTGTTTCAGAAAGTGGCTTTCAAAATGTTGCAATGGAAATTGCAGCACTGTTTCTGGAATTTGGATCTAATTTCTTTTCCAAACTAAAATTCTCAGACTTTCTACATATATATTTGGGATGCACTGTAATTTTCTTCTATAATTTGAAACAAAAGGAGAAAGACTATGACAGTTTAATTTGGGGAGAGAGAGGGGTGAGGGAAGAGGGTGTATCTTCTGTGTGAGCCACAAGAAACAGACATTACAGTTAACAGCAACAAAAATAGTATTTTCTGGTTTCCTATGTTTTCAGAGCTTTGTATGGGGATATCAGGGACAGTAGGCTGCTTCATTTTATATTTCCACAGACTGCAGAATATTTCTGTGCTTTCCCATCACTGTAGCCCTCTGCCTTAAATAGTCAGCATGGCAAAATACCTTCAAGTTCTAAAACAGTGAAGAAACTTGGAAAACAGTTTTAGATTCCTCAATGCTATGCCCTTGAGACTGTTGAAGCCTTCTAGTGCCAATGGAAATGGTCTTTTGACTTTTCTGGACTTTCAGTAAGACCTCAAAAGTACAGTTTCAATTCTAACTAATTGGTTCAGATGAAAGGAAATGGTGATAGCAATTGCCTGTAGCATTGGACCCATATGTAGTTCCATGAAGTCTAGATATTAATGCAGCAACCCTGTATTCCCTGTGGCCCTGGCCTCTGACACTACGTTTTAGGAAGACTGTCACGTTCAACAGCTCTAAACAATAAGGAATTTCTGATGGGAGTGAGAAGAGATACTGAAGTTATGGCTACAGGCAAGCACTATTTTATGACTCCATAAATACCTGAATTTTGGTATCATGTTTAACATCAACTCCCTTACAACGAGTCTGAAGCTTATACTCTTTCAGATATTCTGTCCTTACCTGTCTGTCATATCTTGTAGGTGACTGCTGCTGTATTTACACTGGTGTGTACTGCAGCTCTTCAGCCTCCCATGGCCATCCTGGGACTTGCAGCTTCTTAGTTCTGCTCTATTTGGGAACAATGCATCTCTTTAAATACGAATAAGAGGCCAACAACAATAACAAACAAAAAAGAGAAGTTCTGCTAATAAGCATTACAGTCTCCATTTCACACAAGGGGAAACTAGGGCAGAGAGATTTGTTAGCCTGAAATTGAGGAGGAAGTCTATACCAGAACTAAAAACTGGAACCAGGCTCTGTGCTTTTACTGCAACCATCCTATCCTCAGGTAGCTGTTACCTGCATCCTATGAGTGCCTTCAGCCACTAACAAAATTACCTCTGGTACCAGGGACAACATCAGGAGCAGTGATGGCACCGTGTGAAAATCCCAGCACCATCAGGGTAGATTTGATCTGGCCCATGTATTGCCCTGCAGCAGTGTTGGAGCACTGAGGCAATATGCTCATCCCAGCCTGGGGGGACAATGACAAGTGCACTTGCAGCCAGACGAGCGTGTCAGTAGGAACAAGAGGCAGCCCTGCCCTGTCAAGAACTCTGGAGAGCCATGTCCCACAGACACGAAGGAAAGGAGGAGTGAGGGGTGGAACCAGCTGGAGCAATAAGGAGATCTGCGAAAGAAGTGCAATTGGAAAAAGTAATCTCTTGGCTAGAAAGAATCTGGTAGTTGGGAAATGAGAATCGGTCCACACTCTTTGGACAACCGTTTGGAACAAACATTGTGAGTTTGCATTTAAAGTTAAATTGGGAGAGACAGCAAATAATAAGAAACAATGCAGAGAGATAAAGAAGGTCTTAGAATAGATATTTTAAATACCAACACAGCTAATAAATGCAAATGAAGTTCAGTGCTGATAAGCACAGAATTATGAGACTGAAAGCAAAGAATGAAAAGGAGGAACTATCTGCTTAGAGGCAATCAGCTGCACTGTAATGGCCAAGAATGAGATCTGGGGAATTATTGTAAAAGAAATCCCTAAAGCTTTCAGTCCAATGAGGAAATGATTGAAATAAACAAGATGATAGGCTTTATTAAACCACCAGAGTGTAATGTTCAGCTTCCACACTCTGCAAAGGGTAGGAGTGAAATGCACCAAAGCAAAAGGATTAAAACCAAAAAAGCAGCACTAACCTCATAGAGTAAGATGGATTTTTGCCCTTGGCTTTTGTCTGAAGCCTGAATCTTCTCAATTCTTGTGCTCCTTTGTTACTATAATGTCCTATTTTATTATTCCTCTTCCTTTTATTATTTTTCAGCCTGTCAGATAAAACTTTATGAGAACTTACCCAGGAAAGGACAGCATCTCCTTCACAATCACTGTAATCTATTGTTCAGGTCAGGCAGATTTTTAAAGCATAAATCCAAATTACACATTGCATGGCTACCTGGGTTACCATATTACCTCAGAACAATGTGCAGGAACAAAATTTAAAGCAGTATTACTGCAGTATAGCAATGTTCAGAGAAGGTGTTGGCAGAGCCTGGAATATGGCAAGGAGGAAGCAGGTTGGACAGCAGGAGAGAGGAACTTGCCCTTGCAAAGGTCTGGTGTGGACATAACACACGACTTAAATACAAGAGGAAACCTATTACTCCAGTAATTACTCAAGGCACTTTGCCCAGCCATCTCTCAGCACAGGACCTCCAGAACCTACTGGATAGCTCCTGGCAGCCATTAACATCTTCTGGTAAAATTTCCAATCCCATTCCTCAACCTCATTGCTGGCTCTGAGAACACTGCAGAACAGACGAATGGACATAGTGTGGCAGCCTGAAAAGTGTTTAGGTCAGACCTGCTGAGGGTTCAGCTCAGACCAAACACATAAACAATATTTTCTGAAGGTTTTTTCAATACCCTACAGAAAATGCTGTTTTAAACAGGAAATTGTTAACATTTAATTTGCCAGGTTGTCTTTTAGCTTGTGTAAACTTTTACTACCCATACAATTGTTTGGCAAGAAATCTCATGGGTCCACTCAAAACAAGACCATTAGTTCTGCTGAGACTTTTCTAGTGATGAGAAGAAGAATGAGTAAAGTTTTCCTGCTTTTTTTAAGAGTTCCCTATCCTGCCTAAAAAATATTTAGCTGTGATCAACAACAAAAATCATTAGATTTTTTTTCACAGGACTGGTTTCCAGTTAGTTGTTCTTTATCCTGGTTTTGGCAACAGTAAACAACGTCAGTAAGTGTGGAGTCCCATCTTTGCCATTTTCTTTTTTTGTATTTGGACTGTTTCTGCATGTTGTCAACATCATTTAACCTGTGCTTCATGTAACTGTTCTCCCCTCCTCATTTTTTCCTGACTTGAAATTTAATAGGATATTTTTTTATCCCAGAAGTAAGATATTAAAAACAGCATTGAATTCTACCTGAAGAAGAACAGATGCCTGCAGATGCACTTCCATTCTGACAGTGAAATATTGCCTGATGACTTTTCTAAGGTTCTAAGGTTTTGCCTCTACCTTGCATAATTCCCACTGTGCTTCCAAAAATGCTGTAAAGACAGACCGAGGAGCCTCAAAAACTTCAAGGGGTTTTTTGGTTCGATTTGGGTTTTTTTCCAGTAGGCACTTGTGTGTACTTCATCTACTCCTGTATTTGCCTACAGCTGGATTCAAGCTGACTGGCCTTCAGCAGTTCTTCCACCCATTTCAATCTTCATGAAAAGAGATTCTATCTGCCCTTCTCCTAAAACATCATCTACACTCTCTATTCCTGCAGAAATAAGTTACTATGGCTCCAGGGTCATTTGGGGCTCTAAACACCCTAGTCCTAATCTTCCTGCTGCCCAGCAGGAGCAGTGAATTTGAAAGCTTCAGGCAGATATTCTCCACCTTTTCACACTTAATTAGGATGTACTGAACCTGCAATAAAAATGAAAATAGAACGGGCTTTAGGGACTCTGTTTCAATGACATTTTTGATCCACATTTTCCTGCTCTGTTGGGCAACAAATCAACCCTTTCCTTGGCCACCATCTCCCTTAGCAGGTATGGCTAAAGAATGATTTGTTTCTGTTCCTCATGTCTCCTGATGGTCAGATTGATTCTTTTCATGCAGAAGAATAACGAGCAACTAAAATGACAGTGACACAGGTGCTGATGTGATCAGGCTTCAAACTGCTGAGCCACAGGTGCAGCTTCCTCATTTCCTGGTGATGTATTAAAAATGCCTCCTCTGGTCTATTCTTGCAGACAGCTGTTTTCAGTTGGATTTCCTCATAATTGCACTTTCCAGGGCACATTGCTTCTCATTCTGTTCTAATTCTTCTATTTTGGTCAGCCCAGTGTATGAAAGCTTAAATTGAACACTTTCAGGCTGCCACAAAGGTTAAAAAACCTATTTACCACAAAATTAGACTCTGACTTGTAGGAGATACCAAACTCCTCCAGATTCAACAGGACTCCAGTCCTTATTAGGACCTCTGAAAACATCCATGCTCCTAATCAGAATCTCTCAAGAGTGGGTCATTTTGTCTCAGCAAGGCTATTTTACACTCCTCTACTGGCACAACAGAGCCCAAAACCTGGAGTAATTTCCACCTGGGCTTTTCAAGAGGGCACAAAATCTCCATAAACAGCTCTAGCACTTTACCTAGTTGCTCCCAACACAGTGGTACAGAGTTGCTTTATTTATCCCTTTGACTCCTTGAGTATTTGGAGGCAGCTCCTATAGGGCAAAGAAATGCCTTCACCACCAAACCACCCAAACATCTGCAAAATGTGCCTGGCTCAGGGCCAGCTGTGGCTCAGCAGCCCCAAGGGGAGCTGACGTGTCAGAGCAAAGTGGGGAGTGCTGGAGGAGTTAATATCTCATCTTTAGCATCTCCCGAGCCTAGCTCTGCCTTTGGGTCATTGACTTTGTGACTTCCTTTGCACCAAAAGGAAAAAAAATAAAAGAAGGACATGCAGAAACAGAAGCATTTGAGAAGTACACTTTTAATAGCCTCTCCTGGGCAGAATCAACTGAACTCAGATGCAAAATTACTTTTTGCCAAACTGCATGAGAGTATCATAAGATCTCATTTTATCTCTCTTCTCTAGATTTATTGTAGTGGTGCCCTCTCACACTTCCACTCCAAAAAGCATTCCCATTATAAACTTCCTCCCTTTTTCAAATAATTTGACTCATCCTGCATCTCATATGTGCATGATGCTGTAGCTTGGCATATAAAGTCCTTAGTCCAGTTGTGGGGTTTTTTTTAAGAGGTTAAAATGTGTTCTGCAGTTTTTGATTTACAGACGCATAAAAACGCTAAAATTTACACTTTTAAGAGCTAGGAAGTGTACCTGAATAACAGAAGTGATTGAAGCCAGGGGGGAAATGAACTATTCCAGATTTTAATCCTAGAATCATTTACTTGAAAGGCAAAATATGTTTTTCTCAGACCTCATCTCCTGGGCATCTACTTTTCAAATATAGCAAGGGCTCAATGTATTCTACTTGCAATAAAGTTGCTGGAGGGGAATATAGGAGGAATAGAGAATTTTGCCTGTGATATGTGGTATCAGGGAACAATTCTGGTAGTTGTAGTTATGATTCAAAGGGTTACAAGACATGACCAGAGGAGCCAGTACCACGTCACCAGACACAGACAGCAATAAAATGGTATGCCAGCAAAGCCGGCACTGCAACCAAGAGGTAACAACTTCTGAAAAGTAAAGGACATGATGGCTGATCCCTTAGAAATACAGCTGCTAAAAAACTGTCCCCACACCCACATAAGGCAGCTTTGTGTGAGTGTTCTGAGCCTAGTCTAGCGTTAGTGTAGTGGTAATAAAGTCAGTTCAATTTTGCTGAGAAGTCTGCCACACACCAGTACCCAAGACGCTCCAAAGGGGGCTGTAGGTGTCTCAAAGCAAAGAACAGCCCACCTCTGCTTCCCTGCATTATTGCCTGAGCCCACACCCCTTACTGTTGAAACAAACAGGTGTAAAATCTTGAAAATCTAGTTTGCAGCAAAAAGGAAGAAGGCTCTGCTGGCAAACGACCTAACATATTCATTGGCTGTTGGAAAATATCTTGCATAATTTTATAACCCACTTGATGCCTTGTGTATTGAGTAAAGGAAAACACCACCAGCAGCATCTTTTACAGCATCCTGCTGGTAAGTTAGGGTGGGTAGCACAGAGACCTGCTGGTCAGATGTTCAAGGCCAGAACAAATTGTTGGTCTCATTTACTGCTTTCCCTCTTAAACAGGTAAGTAAATGCACTGTGCTGCACTGCATATCTCGTGCCTCAGCTGGGCAGAAGCGAGCAGAATCCCAAATTCTGCAGAGGGCTGAGTATATCGTTGTACAGTGTTGTCACCCTGCCACTGCCACAACCCAGTCTGGATGCTGCTCTCCCTGGGCAATAGCCCATGTACTCCTTGGTCCAGGCAGACATTAGGCAACTAAGCCAGCAGTTCTCAAAGTTGTATTAGATCCTTGGTAGATAATTTTGTTAGCATAATTAACTAGGGTTTATGCTGCCTCACAACAAAGACTTCCCCTTTGTATGTATGTAGCCTCCATATATTTGAAAGATATCCCAAGCACTGAGATGAAAGGGGAAACTGAGGCTGTGTCACACCTGGTGTCACATCCACTGAATTCCCTTGTCTTTGCTCTTTTTCTCTCTCTTTTACCATAAAACATGCAATGAAACCATCTTTCAGCTATTTCGAGAGCCATGGCAAAAAATCAGTACTCGACCAGGGCTGTGTGCTGTAATACTGCAATATAGACTTTGCCTCATGTTTGAAGTGATCCAAACAAGAGAAGTAAGAACTACACACTTAAATTAAACAAGTTCAAAAGCTAGATCACTGAAGCAACCCAAAATTTAACAAACCAAAAATGGATCAAATCACTGTTTATGGCCTTTGCAAATATTTTTTGAAAAATATAAAAAGAGAAAAAAAAATTGACTGTTACATTATGTTTCTTTTTGACACATTGCCTGAAAAACCTGGCATATTTTTAAATGACAGTAACCTAATATTTTAGATTTCCCTTGGCATAATTTTGCTCCATATTCTAGAAAATATTTAGCTTATTGATGCCTAAAACAGTTGAACAAGGAAGTGCAAAAATGGAAGTGACACAATTTTCTTTTTAAGGTGATTCATAGACATTTTGGTAACTGCTGATCCAGATATTTAATTATGAATGTCAGACAATTCACTATTAAACCTCCCCAGTCTGTTCTGCAACGACCAAGGAAATAGGGAAAAGGATATTAACAAAGGTGCAGCTTTCTGATAATCCATTAAACCAATAACATACACTTCTCTTAAAAAATGAACTTCATTTGCTGTGATTTGGTTACATTTTCTCTTTACATGTACATGTAAATGCTTTTTAGATGTAGTAGTCTCATTACTTATCTCCTGCAGCTGAAAAGATTTTGTTTTTCTCACTTGATGGTGAGCAAAATTGTCCCCTAATATATGCCCTAATGTTAGGACATGAGACTGTATGTCATTTAAGACAATTCTAGAAAAGAAAGTATCATGGCATTGAAGTGCAACAGTTTCAGTTTTCAAAACATAAAAATAAAATTATTTGAAAACAGAATAATTTAAAACTAAGTCAGGAAATTCAGTATTGTGGGCTGTGATTGTTCCACCACACAAGCTCAGTTGAGAGCAGGGACATTTCCTCCAGAGCAATGAATCCTGCAATAACATTCAAGTGTAAAGCATTTACTTTCCCTCATAAATTGTCACACTTCAAAACATTAAAAAACATTCTCTTTAATCAAAAACAGTTCTATAAAAGCAGAATACAGGTTTAAAGAAGGCCCTGGATATACATTACCATGACACTGTAAAGTGCCGGGTGTACGAGGTATGCCACACTGTCATTGTTACTGAGCTGGAGAGACCTGCAATGCAGTAAATGTTTGATAGGAAATGAAAGGCTAGGAAGGTTTACCTTTCCTTTACCCAAAGCATTTCATATTTCAATGTACTTATATAAACATGTCCTTGTTCCAGGCTTTTAGCAGAAAAAAACAAGCAGAGTTTACTACTAAATGACTACTATCTGCAAGTGGCAATTCCAGCTAGCAGCTTGTAATTTGTCAGGGACAGATAACAGAATGCTGTTATCCTGCACCTGGTTAATTCTAGCCCAGTTTATCTTGTGTGCGTGTCTGCACAGCCCAGCAACGTGAGCAGTAACAAATCTCATGGCATATGCACACATCCTGTTGCCTTGTTCATCACATTTTATTGTCTTTTTTTATAAGCTGCATGTAAAGATTCAAAGATTTGCTAACTATAGAATGTACATTTGAAATCCAGGACAACTGGAACTTTATGAGAACCTCCACTATCATTCAGCTGTTTTGAGAGAGGTAATGAGAGAGGAAGAGAGGTTTTTCTAAGCAAATGAGTTTTCACATTGGAAATAGTCTATGTTCTAATGCACCATGGCAGAACATTAAAGTGTGCTGTGCAGGCTTTTAAAAGAGAGAATATAACCATTTGTGGTTAGTCACCATCCATAGCCCATTATTTGAAGGAAAATATTATCCACTAATGGCAGCACACAGGAAATTGCTCCCTTGACAGAAATGGTTTACAAGTAGGAAACAACTTTGGAATGGAGATTTGCTAATAGCTTTACCTTGTCTTCACAACATTTTTTTATTCTTCTTTGCCTTTACTGCAAAGATGATTCCTTAATAGAATAGAGCCTCTATCAGAGAATATTAGTTATTCACGTAGCTTCTGTGAGCTGTGGAAATAAATTATTGCAAGCTGAAAATGTTTCTCAAAGACCATTAAAAGTACCCCTTTTATGCTGCTCCATTAGATATAATTATTTTATTTATGTCCAGCTTTATATTTCTCTGTTAGTATCTTGTTCACTTGTCCTTAGGACAACATGTAATCTGTCTTATCAAAATCACCCAATCCAGTCTGAGGTTAACTAGGAAAGCAACTGGTAATTATGCAGATCATCTTTAGAAAATATAAGTGAAGGCAAATACTACACACAATTTCATGGATCCAACATAAAACCTGGATGCTGCATCTCCCATTCACCAGCTGACATTGTAAAATGTAGAAAAAAACCTTTTTTCCAAGTAAGATTTAACTGTGTAACTCTCTTACACACTACAGAATGTGCATTAATGCCTATTTTCCATTGTTTTTCATCTGACAATCTCAAGTGACTTTTCAGGTATTAAGGTATTTAAAAAAATCAGTTAAGATGCTATCAAATGAGGGGTTTTTTTTCTGATCTTAATCCATTTGGGTTTCTGTTTCCTGTATGGCTGGAATTCAGACATGGGGTGTTTTACAGAAGTCTGTTCAGAGAATTGTTCTCACAACTAGTTTTGAGCTGCTAACAGACAAAATGACCTTCACCGTGCATTGATATTTACAGAGTGAATCCCCTTATGATTGCCACCCCTGGTACTTTTCCTCAGGAGTTTGAAGGGGTTGGAGAAAGTTAGCAGACAAAAGTACCAGGTAGTGGGTAACAGGTACTCAAGCCTCTGATTTCTGTCTGTCAGAGAGCAAGTGTTCAGCATAGGAAACAGAGGTCAAGGGAGACACCTGCTTACCCTGAAAGTCATGGTAGCTGAGGTGGGAATCTAATCACACAGCATACGTTTCATACCTCTACAAGAAAAGAGAAATACTGGTATTCACCCTGTAAGATTAACAATATGCTTAAATGACACTCAGCTCGTGGTCACTTAGGTCAGAATAGCGAACAGTTTGGACAGATACCAATTGTCCTCAGGAGGCTGAGTTGCCAGCTTACATTCCAGCAGAGTACCCTCTTGAGTATTCAGGGAAAAGTTTGCAGGTTCAAGCCTTACAAACATCAGACCATGACAGTCTTCATGCTTATATAAATCGGCACATATTCTGCCAGCTCCCTTCATATGTAAGCCAATGGCAGAAATTAAAAACAAGCTAGCTCACTTGATCATCCCTGCTGGTCAGGAGCACAAGTAGGCATAACCCTCCCCTCATATTGCAAGCCCATTTCTCCAGAAGGCAGCACTTTTAGTCAGCTCAGGGCTCAACTCAAATGGATCAGTTCTTGAGGGGGAAGAACAAGCTAATCACCCACGAGTGACAGGAAGAGCAAGATCCTGAGCACTTCCAATAAATCCTCTACACCTAGTAAGAACAGGCTGTTAGCTGTCTGCATAAGTTATCCCTACAATCCATAAAAGAAGTAGATTCTACCTGTCCAGACTTCCCTCTAGAAATATTGTAGGAGGGGGACATAACTCAGCTGCTGCAGATTAAAAGCGTAATTCAGATGCCCAAGTACTTTACAGGTGAATTAAGTCTGTGTTTGAATTTTGTCTATTAAGCATTTCACTGAAAGGGAATGAGAAAGTTGCATAATTTATTATTTAATATTTTCAATAGACCTCACTATCATATTCAAAAGCAAATAGTTTTCTTGAGATGCATATGTAGATGGGAGTTATTAAAAGGCTATGCCAAAAAGTTTTATGGTGATGCAGATGCAATAAGAAGATTGCTTTATAAACATGTTTTCCATGCAGTAGCTCATTTAAACACTGGAGGATCTTTGCTCATCATCACAAAAATGTACAAGACAAGTCCACTTTTTCTAATGACTGTGGAGAACATGCCTCACTCAGGCTTCCAAATGTTGGTTCTACTCTTTTCTTACCTCTCCTCACGATATGACACTTGCCTATTTCCTAAGTAAAAGTTAATTTCACATCCATCACAAAACTTGAATCAAAATGACATATCCCTTTATGCTTTTCTTGGGAACATCATCATTGCAAGCTACCTGTCATATCAGTTCTAATTATCTGTTAGCTAGATTGCTTAGTAGCATCACATTGGGTTCCACTAGGCGATGTGCAATTTTGAGATGGTGTTTAAAAAACATTAAAATCACAGGACCCAGCTATCATCACTACCCAAAACATGAGCAGCCTTTTCAAACATTAGAACTCAACTATTAAACACCAGTGTTACAGCCCAGAAATATTTCCACCTGCTTTTTGCAGTGGCTCGGGCATCACTCTCTGTTCAAGATGTGATTACTGTTTCTCAATCTCCAAAACCCTTTAAGGAGACAGAATAGGTGACAGCTCAGAAGGTGCTACTAGAAAATCAAGCACATACTTGACTTCACAAAGCCATGCAACAATAACAGTTTTGTTTTGTTTTTTCCTGTTATTTGACCCAAGCATTCTTAACTACAAAACACTCTGTGATCTGTAACCGAAAATCCTGAGGTCTCCTATATCAGGGACAAAAGAAAGAAGCTAATATCATCAGGCCTGAACTATTAGATTGCTTCAACAGTTTCTTTGTCACCAGGCACGTAACTTTACACATCAGAATGCTGCCAGCAGGCTTGTTGGAGGCCAACTTGCTCTATGTCTAGATGCTACTGCAATGACACAGCAGCTGTTTGAGAGAGAAAGGAAACCAGCAATCCTAACCTCAAGGGCCCAGTTCTGCACAGGGGCACTATAGGACTGGGAAGCAGCAGGGAACTAGAGAAAAAAATCTGCAGACTGGAGTTCAATCAAGGGACACTGTAGGATACCAGCAGTTAGCAACAGAAGCAATCATCAGATGGGATGGGGAAAATGCACAGATAATTGATTGGAACAACATTTGGGCCCAGATAACCCTCCAGTTCTCAACTAATACTTATAGGAGACGTCAAAGGAGCAATTGAGCTACCAATAATGATTATATCACTTTTCATCCCATAAGACCTTTGGATGCTTTTCAGACTGCAGGATTGCTCATTCACTGACGAATTACAGCTGGCTACAACAGCCATTTTGCAGCACTATACAATAGCTATTATAAAGGAAATGAAGAATAAACTTCTTCTATTGATCCAGCAACAGGAATCTTCAATAGATAGAATGTAATTACCTGAGGAAGAGGAAGGTTACAGAATGGCAGTAACCATGAGTATTAAAAAACCACCAACAAAGTTAGCCTTGAAGCAGCCAAGAAATCTCTGTGAGAAGTTACAGAGGACAGAGGGTCAGTCAACAACAAGCTTTAATATAGCATCACGGAGCAAGGGAAAAGGAAACTTCAGCCCCACCCAACTATCCCACCCTCCTTCCCCCACAAATGCAGCATCCTTTTCAGCCAAAACCATCACTCCCTATGGTCTTGTCACAGGAGTAAACAGTGACTTTATATGCAAATATAATTAACTTGGTCTGAAAAAACAGAGTGAGAAAGGAAGATAAAGAAGGAATCTTTTCAAAACAGTCTCCTTCACAATGCCTGTGGGGAATTAGGCTACATACAGCCTTTTTGGGTGGCAGTCCTCCCTCCTTCTCTGGATCCAACAGAAGCCCTGGCTTTGCTTACGGAACAATGCATCCCAGGAACAACCACACAATGCATCTCTTGCCACTGTGATTGCCATTTCAGTGTGTGTTTTGTTCCAAGACTGAGGAAACAAAAGTCCCAGAAACTCTCTCTCTACAGCTCAAGGGTCACAAAAATCCAAGCATTTTATATTCAGGTATTTCCTGCTCAGATTCTGCAGTACAGCTTTGCTGTCTCTAATTATCACCTCCTGCAGAGAGCAGTTACTTTCTTCTGAGACAAGGTTTTCATGTTTTCCTGCAAAATATGACTGCTTCAGAGAGCTACGTGGAAGGGGAGCAGCAAATCTCACCCTCCACATAAACATCATCATTTTCTGAAATCACATGTTACTCGTGCAAAATTACTCTTTTCTGTGTCAAGGACTGCCTGATGCATACATATGGTAAAAGAGAAGAGCAAGGGTGGATCTAAAATTTGTCTATAAAACTAATGAGCTCAAAACTGTCTGAGAGCAACTCCCTTCTCCTTAGCACCTCAAATCCTCAGATCTTCCTGTCCTTTCTGATGTCTTTCCACCCTGTCATCAAACTACCCTTAGGGTTGTTTTTCCAGCAATGTGTTGAATTTTTTTCATTAATTCAGGATTTAAAAACAAAGGACATGGATGGGAATTGAATAAGTTGATTGGTTTGGTTTCATTTACTTTTAAGATTATCCAAAACATCTTCAGCTTTGTAAAAGTAAGGCATGTATCCATTGACCCAACAGTCCTATGTCTGCAGGAGAAACGAATACCAGCTGCTGGTAGTAGGGACCACACTTTGATTTGACCCCTAGACATTTGAAGGCACCTTATTCATTTGAATTGCAAAATCTTGAGAAATGTCAAAAGAAATATGAAGCCATTACAAATGACAAACCCCAGAAAATGCATCAGAAACACTCCTTGACAAGATGTAACCGTTTACAGGGGTGGACAGGGGTATGAATAGGAACATGCATACCATCTTCTACTCATACAGAAGAGAGGGGCATGGTAGTCACTGGAGTTCTCTACAACTTCTAGCATTTATCTAACAAAATCCATCTGTATAGAAAAGTCCATTTTAAAGAGACTGGCTGAACTGCCTGCTGGCATTTTCTACAGTTTGCAGCATGTTAGATCAGCAGAGTCAATCCAAAAGAAAAAAACGTTTTCATCTTCTGTTTGTCAGGAAGCTGTCTGCATCTCAGGTACATTTAATCCATATTTGATAGACTTTGTAATACTCTGCAAACATTCCAGTAAATGTTAATTGTTGTGCTGTGGCATGATGCATTTATAGAACCTGATGACTTCATTGATTTAAATGGCCTCTGGAAAAGATCCAGGCCTGCATCCTTGCCTAGTCTCATATTTGCCAAAACCCAATTTAAAAACCATTAAATCCTGTGAGAAGGAGATTATCATTAAGAAATTATTTTAATTCAATACCATTTAAGCCTAGAGTAATAGCTAATAACAGCAGTCAATGCTTAAAAGAATGTCTGTAGTGCTTTGAAGATAGAAAGTGTTCTCAGTATTTATACCGAAGAAGAAAGCTGATTTTGAGTAAACACTATCTCTTTTGAGGGGAGGGAGAAGGAATAATGCAAGCTATTATGTGTCAGTCTGTAAATAAATAGCTTTTGTGCGACTTGAAAAGGCTCAGGCACTAATAAGATTGACATCTGAACCAGAAGATTTCAAGTGCTTTGGTGCTATTAGGTACTAATCTATTTCTCTGAGTAAAGAGGTAAAAATCAAGGCTTAGCAAGGCAGCTTTTAGAGAGCTTGCCAAATTACGAAAAAGGATACACAATTAACTATGGCTTTCTTTTAATTAAGTTTGGTAAGTTACAAACTGGCCTTGGGGTTTTTTCCTCATATCTATATTTAGAGTTACCATGCTTCAGTGACCAGAGGTGGATGAATCTCACAGGTGAGCAGTTCTCCCATCCAACAGTTAAAGCTGTTAATGTGTTGATTCATTTCCACCCTGGAGAGTGGAGTTTGTTGGGAGCTCAGAAGGGTAGAAGAAAACAAGCCTTGGTTATACCACCAGTGTGAAGCTGCAACATTTAAATCAAAAAGTTATTCTAGAACATATTAACAAGGACTTAATTTGCTAGATAGCAAATGGGTTCTTCAAGAAAGCCTGAGGTTGCTGCCTTAATGAAAAAAATATCCAGGATCCTTGGTTCAGTGCTCTGTCTTCCACACTGAGAGCAAGATTGAGCATCAAGCCCAGAGTGTGCCCACTTGTATCCCTTAGGAGAAGGTGACCCACTTTCATTTAGGATAAGGGGCAGATTTAGAGATTTTGGTGCTAAAATCTCACAGGACAAAAAGGGTGTACCCAATTAACATCACCAAAAAAGCACTGAGCAGTTCTGCTGTTAACCCACTACTTTTGTGTGGTCTGTATATGAGTGTCAAGTCTGTGATTAGTCTCAGTTTGACTCATGGTTGTCAAGTGGTGCTCTAAAGTTTTCTGCCCTGAGGGTCACCTTCTGGCTTTGCTGTGTGGCAGGGACACAAATGCAGAGCTGCCTGCCTGTCAGGGCTAGAGACAAGTGGGTGTGAGGCTGAGACAGGGTCTGGATAACTCCTGACTCAGTGTGCCCACACACGGTGGGGCAGTGGAAGTGCTCTACTGCTTTTCATGCCCTGAGTTGTTCTCTAGCAGCAGCATTATGTTAAAAAATACAGACTGAAGTTAATTCTGATTAGCCTCAAGTAGTTATCTTCTTCCAGGCTCAGCTATGCCAGAAAAAGAGGGAACCATCATATCTGCTGATCCCCTCTCTCTCGCTGGAGGCCACTGTCCCTGGCAGTCTGTAAGTTCAGAAACCTGTCCAAACACTCTCGTCAGGCTCCAAGCCAAGTGAATTAGCTCACATAACAGCAGAGATGGTTTGATCCTGAAGAAGAAAGAGCAAAAGTTTGCACACAATTCCCCATAGCCTGACTAACAGGGGAAGCAACCACTTCTGTGAGTTCAGCTGAAAGATACGCTTAGCCTACACTGCTGGTTTCTTATGTCACAAACTTCTTATTTTCATTATCAGATCCTCCAGATCTCTGCCATATGATGCCACAAAACAGTTACCTGCCTCCAGATAATTTGGCCAGCTATCCTCAAGTTTCATTATGTTTCAGGAGTGCAGTAAAAAAAAAAAAAAAAGTTCAGCTAAACAGGAAAAAGAGTAGCAGCAATGACACCTCTCTTTCAGAGTCTTCCTGAATCCAGCAGTAACTGGCCAAGACAGAGGGACCTCAGGACTTCAGCAAATGGCTGCTTGCCAGATGCTATTATGAAGCTCTCAGTTCTGCTGAGAAGTGTCTCATGGAAGAAGTGTTTGCTTCTTGGGAAGCAAATAAAACAGGGGGATCCCCTTCAGAAACTGAGAGGGAAGGAGAGCCCTTATTTTGTGCACTACTGTGAATTGCATGAATCTGCTGCAGATTCTGCTCTTCACCGCATGGGACCCTGGCTGCCTGTGCCAAATACTGTCTGAAGGCATGTTTGCTTTCAGCTGTGTGTTTGCTCAGGGTGACTTTCAGCAGATAAGTACTATGAAAAATCCTCTTACCTGTGCTAATAGCAAATGCCTTTCTGGATCATGAAGTGAAATCAGGATGAGAAAAGTGACATTGAAATGGCACAGAAAATGATAGTTATGAATCAGCAGGAAGACAAACAGCAGTTCTGCAATTATGTGTGGTACACCAAAAGCTCTGTCAACAATTGACCTCTTCAAGTTGTCATGTATGATATCTGATTGTACCATTCACCACCAATAGCACTGAGGGGAGTCAGTTGTCAAGCACCATTTCTTTATTATCATTATTTTCCATAGATTCAGATGCTCTTTGAAGACATTGGAGATTAATAAATATAAATAATTTGGTCTGTTCCATCAGTCTGCTAAGATTAACACAATCATGTCCTTGGTGAAACCTTGCCATGTGAAGCTAACGTGAATGCAGCAGAAAGGAAGATGACCAAGACTCTTCCAGACCCCATCTGCAGCTGCATCCTCTGGCTGTCAAAACACGAGTAAAAGAGGAGGACTTGGCCCATGAAAGCTGAGCCTGTTTTCATATATTTCAGTTAGAGATATGAAAGGAACTGAACTTGGCAGTGTATTTAACAAAAAGTTAGAAGAAAAACCAGTAGAAAAAGCTCCAATCTTTCTTTTGATACCATCCTGCTGTGATGATCAATCACCTCAGAGGCCATTCCCACAACAATTTCATGAGCTAAATTACATGCCCAAGCTTCTTTAGGAAGTCTGCCGTAGAGGAAAAAAAAAAAAAGAAGAAAAGCCAACATGATCATCTAAATCCCAGACTAGTCACCCAGGCACTGGAGCATCTTTCCTCTGTCAACTATTTATCAGACTATTTATTCAACTATTCAACTATTTATTCATTGGCTTTCAAATGGCTTTTTGCTGACAGTGAATTGCAAAAGGCTTTGTAGATTGAAATAGAAAGGTCTTCAGAAGGTGAACCAAGTATGATTTCAGATTCAGAAAGAAAAATGCTGTCTTGAAAGAGGTCAGAGAAACAGATGCCCATCATTTCACTGATGTTGCAAAGATGATATGGTGAACATTTAGCCTCAAACATGAACAGAGGAGCCTCCATTCCCACCTCTCTGCCCTTGCAGTCTATTATTTAGATGCCATTTGGGAATTTTTCAGATCTTTCGTTTCTTACAACAGTTTCTCTACAGTCCCAGGGCAGACTCTGAAATAAAAATAGAACTGTGCCAGATACAGATGTGACTTTTGATTAATTATCAGCATAACCCTTTATGTAGACACCAACAGCTTCATGATGGTATCGTATACAAACATTATTTCTTTTCTCCCTATCCAATTAGAAAATAAGCCTTACTGATGCTGTAAGCAGTGTACAAAACCCCTATGACCAAGAGCCATTAAAAACATTTTTTATGTCAGAAAGGCAAGGGGAGAGTAGTGGCAAAGTCACAAGAAAGGGTATGGGATAACAGCTTCTCAGACCCTGGAGTTCCATGGCAGGATGGAGCAAAATATCCAGCCAGATCCGAGGGCATCCCAGCCACATTCAGCCAAACATCATCTAGCAATGAGATCTTGCTGCAGATGGCTCCAGTGTCAAGGGCTGGCCACATGAAAATTGCGGGTTCCACTATCAAACGCATTCCTGGTGGTACTCATGGGTCTGTCCTGGATTCCAGGAGGGAACTTTGTACCCCTGCTGTTATCCTGGCACAATTAGAGCACAGCAGCTCTCATTCTCTGGCAAGATTTCATTTCACTTCTCTGAAAAAGTAAAAAAAACATCAGAGTAAAACCTTCTCAAGTGAATTTTGACAAACAAAAATTAAAAAAAATCCCAGTCAAACAAACAACAGGACTATTTGCTCCTCAGTCACTCAGGACAATCATGCTCTTTCTGCCAGAAACTCCCTGCTTGGCAAAACATCAAACCCCATGCCACAGGTTCTGGGGGCTGCAGGGAGCAAGAAGGCAAATTTTAAACAAGTTCCATCAATAATGTCTTACTGGGTAAAGTGCAAGAGGCTCTTAGACCCAGGATATTTCAACAAGACTTTCAGTTTTCTACTTCTGAAATCCTGCAAACTGGGTTTTCAGATTCATCAAATATTTTCCCCAGTTGGAACAGATAAAATATGATCAAGGGATAAACAGAGGCCTGGGCACTTCACCTGAATACCTGTTTTCAAACAGCATATCCAGTGGTGTTCAGAAGGCAATGCCACATGAAGTGCTCTCCCACATTTTGCTTTAAACTCTGTATAGCCTACCAGCATTTTTCAAAATCTTGACAGTATATCTGTACAGAGATAGAAACTAAAAAAAAAAGCAGTCAGTTTAGGGTCTTGAAGTCTAGTTACTGCTGTGCTAGAGGAAGAATAACTGCAAGCAAGGGGGCTACTACCAGCAGAAGAAAAAGGAGGAATAACTACACAGGTGCTTTTTTCATCCAGTGTGCTCACCTCAACTTGCCTTGGGGCGGGAGAGAGAGAGGGAGGAAGGAAGGAAATGCACCTGGCACAGTGCATGAGCAAGTGTTCAATCTTTCTGAAAAGAAACTGAAGAGAAAAAAAGTTTAAAGTTCTCCTAATTTGGGGGAACTCCTGCTGATCACTTTCACAGTATTGATAAGGGTTAGGGTTCACCTCTTAAAAAAAAAAGAAGCTTAACATAATGAAGCTTTTGGTTTCTAACCACTATCAGCACAACACTCACCTGGATTGTGGTTCAGTTTCTTAAGACAGTGTAACTACCTTTAAACCACACCAGGGTTAGAGAGACACAAGACATACCCTGTGTCTGTTGTGAAATTGTCTGAAAGGGGAAACAAGCAGAAACTGGGCTGCCGGCAAAATTTGGGAGGGGTATCACTGTCACCCCCAGAGAGAGATCAGACTGACAGGAAAACATGTAAGCATCTGGGAAAATAGCAAGTGTAGAGAAGAGATTTATTGTGAGTAAGCCTGGACATAATATACTGAAATGTTCTGTGCTGTTATAAACTATTTTAAAAAGAACCCAGAGATAAAAGACATCAGCTTCTAAATAAAACACCTCTTAGAAGCTGGGGAAGTGTTCATAGTTCATTTCTTGGTAAGAATATCTATTTGGAATCTCTCATCCACTATTAAGTGATACCATAATTTGATGTTCACTTCTGATCAGCATTTTTAAAGAGAGTTTTTGGGGGTTGTGAATTTACTTGCACCATAATCCAGAGATTTCCTTGCTTCCGTATCTCATGACCAGTTTTAGCAATTTATTCTGACAAAAAACAAATACATTCATGTTAAGGTATCAAATACACATGCACTATCCCAAAGAATTTCAGTCTTGTTTATCACAAATGCATCTTTGATTTCTAATTTTTCTATTCCATGACAATTACTAGATGAGCCTTTGCTTGTTCATTTGCATCCAATCCGTATTCCCATTCAAGAAGCTTAAAAATCTCCTGCCAGCTAGGTGCCCTGTATTTAAAGTTTGCCTGAAAGTTCCTACACATTTGGAGCTGTATAGATAATGTTCTTGCTTTACACCATTGGCAATCAGTAATGCTAGGCAGCACTTTCTTTAGATCTCCATTCACCACCTCCATCTGGATTTCCAAGCACTTCTGTGGTATGAGTACTTGCAATAATCATCTGCATCTTATTTGAATGGGCAGTACGTCCTGATGAGCAGCATGAAAGCAGCATTGCCTCCTGTTGAGACCGGTAGGATATGGAGCTGAGTGCCAAAGGGCAGTGGAAGATTTCCCACACAAAACATGAAGGTGGAGTGTGCTAAACCAAAACGAAGAAGGGAAAAAGCCCCAGGAAATCTACTGCACTTTTTGCATGGTGTGCTTTTTCTTAACACCTTCTTTTCAGTCTATCAAAATGATGCATTTGCAGTAGATTCTAGAAATGTAAAGAGGAGCCCACATGATGCCAAGCAGGAATTTGTCTGTGCATCTGCCCTGCATAAAACTAGGGTCTAGGAAAAAGCTCTTTGGGTAGGAAAGCATTTCAAGTTAAAAATCAAAAGCCAGAAGTGCTCTGATTCCGAATTAAATACCTCTGACTTTCTGCTGTTCAAAATGGATATATCTCATGTCATTATCCTAATTTGTGAGAAAAGTAATTGTTGAAACAATCTTCCCAAGCTGCTTGTCATGGGACAGGAAGGCTAGACTTTTCCTAGAGCACTCCCATGTGCTTTAAGGCATTGCTGTTATTAAACCTTCCATATGTCAGAACTACATAAGGAATTTATCAGCTCCTGCATGCCCATTCAGTAATGGTCTGCTGGCCTTCTAACAGCAACCTTCCAATAAGTTCTTGCTGTGGCAGTCCTGACAACTAGGGTTGGCTTGTTTAACAGCATATTAACATGAAAAATTATCTTTTTGAACTTTACAGAAACACTGCAGCATCCTGGCACAAGTTCAGTGAACTGTGACACTGTCTGAATTTCCTTGAATTGCTCTAGGAAAAAATATCCTTTATTAAATATTAATTCAAAATGGAGTTAAAATGAAAATCAAGCAGCTTTGGCAGGGAGCTGCTCCATGTTTTTTATCAGCAACCACTCATGATTAGCAGCCAACCAGACACATGTCAAAAATCAGGGTCCCCAGCAAGATCTGGAGCATGTCACCTTCATTTCCAGTCCCTGAAATCTATTTCGACCTATATTTTCCTCTTTATTCTAGAATTTATTTACTCACTTGCTACAGAATAGCTTTTAAAATGCTTTCCAACTTGCTGAGTTGTAGTGGGTCATTCCCAGAGGTCCATCTTTGCATTCATCGTGCCATAAATAATGGCCTTCATCTACAGCATTATTATCTTTTTTGTTCCAGTCTCTCTCAAAGTGACATCTTGTTTGGTGCTTCTGTGCCTCAGATGGATTAATAATACTCACAGGTACTAAACCACATTTGTTAAAGAAACATTCTCTGGGTTATTGACTTATACACTAAATGGTTCTCTCTTGCATTCCTTGCAAAGTTTAGAACTAATTACTTTGCAGAAGGTTTCACAGCAGAGCAGTACAGTTTCTCAAAAACTTTTCTTTCCTCTTGGAGGCAAGCACTTGCATTAGCAAGTTACACTCATGTTTTACTGCTCATAGATTGAATTACATTCATCACTCTGGAAGCAGCAACAGCATGACTGCCCTTCCACATGTGAGACATGCAATTCATCGATTTCTGGAGCTGTAACCACAGCTTTACATTTATCATATGTCAGTTCTGGTTTACTTAGCAGTCCCCTGTGTGGGACAATGTAGTTTAAAATGTTGCTATTAAAGAGGGGGAAAAGAAACATTTCACATACAATGGTAGCATTCATCAACTGTTTTTTGCAGAGTGATGTAGCACTACTTATCAACTACCAGTTTCCAATTTCTCTAGTAATAACTTTTTTACTCTTATAGACAGCTCAGAGATCTAAGAACAAAATGACAAAAAAGAATAGTTGAAATACGACTCACATAAACCTGCTTCTTGTGCTGAACAACAGCCCCTTTTTTACACTAGGAAGATGCAGTTTTTGATCCCTGAACTTTTGCCTGAAGGTACAGATCAGCTTCATGGCCCCTAAGGAAATCAACTGGCTCCCAAAATTAAAAGCTTCACTCCCAATTTTGGACACCCCCATTTGAGTGAACAATTCCACATTAAGGCATCCTGTTTCAGAAGCCTCTGAATTCCTCAAGCACTGGGCTTCATGTAGGCAGCCCCTCTTCTAGGGGACCTCACAAACAAACCCTTGCACCTGTCATTTGGCTTGCACATTAAATAAAAGTGAAGGTGAGTGATGAAAATCTCATCCCTATCTCGACTGTTTAGGTTAGTATCTCAAAAGACAAGATACCTTTACCTAGTTCTGAAGGCCTTCCACTCTTTTTTTTCCCCCACCTTTTAAAATTTGTGGCTGTGAATGGCATGAAGTCTCTGAGAATTGGTTGAGTGCAAGGACAACGTCTCTGGATGTCAGACACACAAATTTTGCTGCCCAGGAATTCAGGAGAAGCTGGTCTTCCCTTCATTTCTGGAGGTATTGCAGGCCCCTTACAAATCCCAGATGGACAGTGGAAGACAGGCTGCAGAAATGGACTTAGAATCATCTACAAAATATTCCCCAAGCAAAATTTCAGCAACGTGGAGGTTGTAACATCTCTCTAGGCTTTAAGGAACAAAGTGTGTTCCAGCAGGAGGAGCAACAACGTGATGGTTTTCCCAGCTGCCAGACCAGGAGGCACCACACGAGACTGCCCAGTACCATGAGAAAGGGAGCAATGCAGTCACCCACTCACTCCTGCTCAAAGACCTTCTCTCAGTCCTTGGCACTGGAAGAGGCCTCTCTTGCAGAGGAATAGCTTGTCTTATCTTGGGGTAGGATGAGGGGAAAAGCAGAATTCATTCTGTCCAGATGATGCAGCAACACACCAGCATGACTGCAAGAACCAGCAGACTTCAGCCTCTTATTGAAAACATATTCTCCAAGGCAAATAAAAAAATAATGGCTCAAACAAAATGATGCCTTCTTGTGACACTTAACCTTGAAGATTTCCCAGTTCTATCAGAGGTGCTTTCATGCACTTTGCAACACGAATAACAAAATCACACTCTTTAATCACAAGGCAAGTCTTATTTGTTTCTTGTTTTCTGTCGTGAAAATTGCTTTTCTGGCTAATGTCAAATATGTCTGAAAGAAAATGTTGTAAAAGAAAATCTCCCAAAAATATTTGTTCCACTACAATACAAAAAATATATTAAAGAATAAATTATGTAGTGCTGCTAACTGGCTTTATCTGTTTAAGAGTAAATTGGTTTTGGACAAAACAGGGCACGGGAAAAGATAACTCCCAAGAACAGTCATTTCCACCTCCTCCAGAACTTGCTAGTATGAAAACAAAGCTAGGTTTTGCCAACATTTCTCATTAAGAAAATGTCATCATTTCCACTAGTTAGAAGAATCACTTGGAAAATGGGAGATCGGCATTTGAGATGCTACTATCAGATAAGCAAACCAGAGACTTATGTCTTTCTCAAATCCCAGGTAGGCATGGAAAGGACCTCGGCATATTAAGTAGTTTGGCCTCCTTTCCCAAGTAGGTCAACTAGATCAGGTTGCTCATAGCCATGTTCTAGCTCTGAATGTCTTCAAGAACAGACACACAAAAACCTCTCTGGCCAGGCTTTTACAGTGGCTGTCCACTTTCATGGTGGAAAAAAATTTTTGATATCTACTTGGAATTTCCCTTGTTGCAGTTTGCCTCTGGTCTCTGCCATTCTTTTCCTCTGCACCTCACAGAAGGGTATTAAAGCATAAACATCCCTCATCACAATTCCTTCATCTACTCACGACTACATGAATATAGCAGACAGGTCAGGCACAATTTGCCTATGGTACATCCACACTGGCTGTTACCAGTCACCTTCCCATCTTTCACGTGCTTGGACATGTTTCCAGGAAGACAAGCTCCATAACCTTTCTGAGAACTGAGGTTAGGCTGATAGGTCAAAAGTTCTCCAGATTTTCCTCCTCGCTTTCATTAAAATGGCATTAAAAAGGCATTTGCCTTTGTTCTATTCCCTGACAATCATCACATTTCCAAGATGATAGAGAGGGATTTTGCAATTTTATCAGCCAATGCTTGGCACCCTTGGATGCAGCCCATGTGATTCCACAGTCTGGCATTTGCCCTGTTGACTTCAGTTCTTCCTAATTCAGTCCAGCTTCCCTGTGAATCAAGCATCACTCTCCCAGCCTATCACTGGATGCAGAGCCCTTCACTAGATCCAGTCATGCAAACTACCTCAGTACATTTCTGCCACTCCAGTGACATATGTCTGCAGCTGCATGTGGACTTCAAATTACTTCTATTCTTTTTCCATGCTGTGTATGTACGTGCATAAACATTTGATTGAGAGTCTGGCTTTAGACAAAATAGGTTAAAAAAATCTCTTTCCTTCATGCTTCTCATTGGAATTTCTGTTTATCTATATTCATACCAATGCTGTCACAGTTCTTGGCTATTTAAAAATTGGAATACTAAGTTAAAAGCTTCCTATATATGGATTGCATAAATTCAGTCAGACACTAGCTATACCTCTCACGTCCATAGTCTGGGGAGGAAAAAAAAAATTAAAAACCCCCAAACAAACAAAAAACCTAAACAAAAACAAAACAAAAACCAAAACAAAACAAAAAAAACCCAAACAAGCAAAAAAAAGAAAACAAAAACAAAACAAAAAACCCACAAACAACAAAAAAAAACAGATAAACTGCAAATTGTGAAATAAAGTCTGAGGAGAGTGTTATGGGAAAGATAGGAAGAGGGAAGGGATGTAGAGTTGGAAACTTGGAAACTGATACGCCTCCCCAATACTGAAGAGCATTCCACAATACTGAGCACAGAGTTCAAACTACTTAAGTCTCAAGAATTAATTAGAAGCAAGAAAGGTTTTGGCCATGGTGTCCAAGTGCCATGGGCATGAAAAGCACACCTCACAGAAGGAGTATTTAATTGAATGGTCAAATTTCCAGCAGTAGTTGAAGCCAAATAAATTTAAGTTATATGCAGGTTGTAAGATTTTAATACAGTGTGTCCACTAACTATAAAAACACATTTGTAAAGAAAAAGAAGAAAAAGGCAGAATCTCCAGATCTTCAATTCTCTTCAATTACAGTCTTTCTTCAAAATGTATTTTAATAGTTCAGAAATGGTTAACTCCTGAAAAAAAAAAAAACCACATATGTTGTGGCCTCCCATACAAAAAGTCAGAAGAGAACATAGGCATAGACCTCTACATTCAGAGTGAAACTAGTATAAAGTAGGCAGTTTCTTGATTCTGCCTAAAAGCAAAAAAATGGCTGAGTGGGTACCACAGCAAGTCAGAGGTGTCCCCAACAGCATCATAGCCAGTGCTCTGCCAAGGCAATTTCTGCTGGAAAATATCCATTTTAATTTTACCCACATTAATAAATTCCAAGTTTTTGGCATAGTGGTGTGAATACTCCAGTAATGCAGTAGAGCAGCAGCCTGTTTATATTCCTGTAGAATGACATTTATTGCAGCAATGAACTTTACAAACACTTTGGACCAGATGGCGACCGCTTTCCTTGATGGCACACAAGGGGAAGGGAAGCCCCTCGAAACTGAGCACAGAGGAAAACTGGGGAGTTCACAAGGTAACACCTCCACTGACTGCAACTTTCCCGAAGAGCAGGGCTTTGTCTCTATGCCCTTTACATGGGGGTAAACCTAGCTGCATGTGAGTTTTGTGGCTGTGTGTGAGCTCATCAAGAGAAACAGATGTGGAAACCTTGTCAAAATGGACATAGCTGTCACCTGCTCCTTGCATCATTCAGAGACTGTGGCCTACTTCAGCCAAGCTCATTAAGGTAGTTCAAGCCTTTGCTGAAGTGAATCAAAACCTTTGGAGAAATCCTAAAGCGAGAACAAATAAGGACAATATTTTCGTAGGTACCTGTCCTTTATTGTTCAGGTCTTATGTCTCTGATCATTTGCTTACATTCAGGAATTCCTTTTTAGTGTTTTTTTAGCTCTCTTCTATTGCTATCTGAATCAGTCCCTTTTAACCAGCTTGCTGTCCTGACCCCCAAGCTGCAGATGATGATATTGGTTTGGTACTTCACTGCGATGAGCAGAACTTCATGCCCATGCTGCAGGCATGGGGCAAAGTCTGCTGCTCATACCTGGAGGATGCAGAGGGGACTTTCCCCTGCCCTCTTCCCTAAGACAAGTCTCACAAACAGGCTTCAAGCTGTTTGCACATAAATGCTGCACTCCCACCCACACTTCTTCGGTCTAAATACCATAGGTAAACTCTTTTGGCTGTATGAAATGCAGATATTCACACCAGCAAAATGTACACACCTTACCAGCCTTGTTAATTCTTACCTGTAACAAAAAACACGATGCTGTTTGAGATACCCAGAAAAGGCACTTTTTAAGCATTTGTCATTGCATACCTAGTGCATACAAAGTGCTACTCTTTGCATTTACCTCTGCAGTGCAGCATTTGAGAATGTACCTCTATATATTACCTTATTGTGGGCCACGAACACAAGCTTGGTGTTAAAATCATATCATTGTGACAGTTGTCCAACCTATACGTTAGGAGGACAATTCTGCAGACTCATTTGCATAGCCAGCATGGCAAAAATCTATTAGAAGAAAGAACTTTAGAAATAAAACCCTGGATGCTACAAATCTAGGATAAATAAAATACTAAAAGTCACGCAAAATCATGCAGACCTCATTTTGGACTCGCTGAACTTACAAGAACAGCTGCTTCAGACATTTTTTCAAGAGAATTGAAAGGTACTGGAGGAAAAAGCATTTGTGTGCATACATGCATATCTTGTGCGTACACACAGGCACATACATTATATTTATTTATGCACCTGACACGATTTCTCCTTTACTGCAAATAAAGCATACAGGATCTTAAGGACTACCAATTAATTTGGTGTCTTTTATCTTCAGATATAGAGCACAGCTGCTAAATGACAGAAATTGATTGAGTGCCACAGACTTTTTTTTTTTTCCTCATCTGGTGTTGATATAATTTATCAGAAGCAGAGCTGGAATGCCAACCTGGACCAGCAGTCAGCTGCAGCCCTGGCACATTAGCTCCCAGTTCCCTCTGTTAGTTGTGTACATCCATGTATCTACCAGCCTGTCAGGCCCAACTTCTGAACACCTTTAATGTGCTCCAAAGATAAACACTTCTATATGTAGGACAGGAAATGAGGCTTCTTTTGCTGATAAAAAAAAGATTTACAACAAGTGTAGGGAAAGAACCATTCCAATTAAAACACCACTTAAGCATTTTTTTTCCTCAATATCAATGAAATCAGAACACCACTGTAATTCTGTTTGATAATTTTAACTTAGTTTATTAGAAATTATCCCCCTGAGCCAATAGCTGACCTCCAAAGCACTCCAGCTTCCTGTGGGATAACAAAGAATAATATAAAACATGCTACTGTGAAATAAGCATGGCTGGTGTGAAGTTTGTTCCTGTGTTGTCAGATAGACAAACCTATAACAAGTACTCAGCAGTGATCAAATAAATATCCAGAGACCTTTTTCTAACAGACAACTCAGCAATTTCAAACAGATTTCTTGAGCTAATTCTCTTGTGGTATGGTCTGATAAAGCAGTGTTAATCTCCTACTTTAAATCAAGTCTCTGTCATAAGGCTCTATTAATCTCTACCAAGTTATCAAGTATCTTAGTGGTAGGAAATTATACTTCTAAATTGAATTTTGTTCTCTTTCAGTGTAGCAAAAAATATTTTTCAAACTTCTAATAGGAACTGTAAAACCTATGATGCCAACAATACATTTAAATAAATAAAAGCCATAATTTAAAGCCATTTTCTCCCAAGCCCAAACGTTACAACAAAATAACAGAAACTGCTTACCTGAAAAGGAGAAATTAAACACAAGATTTTAAAAGAAAGTGAAGCAGAAGGTTAACGTTTATATCTTTTTATAGCAATTGGGTTTTTTTTTTTAAGAATCCTTTATGTCAAACAATCTCCAGGCACTAATAAAACACTTATTGATTCTTAGCATGTACACTTACTCTACAAGATATCCTAACCTGCAGTTTCCATTATTTTTAACAGAAACATATACCTTTTACATAAGTCTGCAAAGTTAGTGCCCCTTTGTTTCATGGGAGACAAATTTACAGTAAGTAAATATCTCTGCATTAAATTTACTATGCTTAAGTTAAAATTAATAACCATAGGTGACAAAATAACTTGATTTTATGGCCAGCAATAGAGCTGCAGGGTGACTAGTGGCAGGAGACACCAGAATGTAACTGCAGCATCAATAAATTTTATGGCCTTTGCTTTCCAAGAAGAGCTCCACATTCTCTGTAAGGTTTAGATAGACCTGTCCTGCTGGGTTATTTGAATCTTATCTACTGCTGACCATTACCATCTCACCAAGTGCAACAAACAGCACTGGTCAGTGCTTAGATCAGAAATGCTGCCTGCATGGTCACACAGCAGTAAATACTGAGACCTCTTACACATCAACATAATAGGATTTGCATTAAGCAGAGTGTTCAAGGCCACAGGGCCAGGGCATCACCACTCAACTGATGTCAGCTTTGCAGTCAAACCGAAATCCAGGTAGTACAAGGAATCAGCTTGACTAACGCGGTTTGAGGTAAGATGGATTCAATTTCACTTAGATGAAATTTACATTACAAAAATAAACACAAGAACAACAAACCAAAAAAAGACCCACCCATGCTTGCTATGGCTTTATTCTCTCCCTGTAGTAATTAGATTTTCCTCACAAAAATGGAAGTCAAAACACTTGCCACAAAGCTGTTTCTTTGGGAGAGGCTGTGAGGTGGGAAGGATAGTGTTACTTTTTAAGTTCAGCTGGGACACAGGGTGTAAGGATTGAACACCACCAAGAGCACTGCAAGATTGGAGCAAGAAGCATTTTAATGACTGCTGCCTCAAGTTTAATTTTAGCTGACCTTCATTAACTGTTCAGAGTTGACTTGTATTAAACTTTCCTATGACAAAGGTCTCAGAGTCTCCTCGGACATCACCATGATCTTCCTCGCCGCATTTTCTAATATGTGCCAACCTTTAAAGCATCTGCTCTAATAATCAAAGCTGCTAATGAAAACTGGAAATAGCTGTGAAAGATAAATTTATTGTTAGCATTTTTCAAGGCTGGCACAGGCGGGTGCTTGGTGTATGTGCAGGGAGAGAAGACTCATCCAGACACAAAACAAGCAAGAGGAGCCAGCTGAGGGGGCTACGGTGGAGCACATCTCAGACTGCTGGCTCTTCTGGTGGCATGAATTAAGATTCGATGCAGAGCAAATAACATAGCTAAAGCGTTTCCACAAAACAGAGCTCTTTCTTTCCAACCTGCTTTCTTTGTGACAAATGGAAGGATAATTCTCCCTGTCAACAGAAAAACAGAGAAAGATGAGAAAGGGAGGAGGAGAGAGAGAAAAGAAGAAGCAACAGAGAGAGAGGGCAGTTGCAGCTACCAAGGCTGGAGAGAAAGGGGGAGCATATCCTAGAGCTAACAAGCCTCAGGTGAGCATTGCAGCAGCCCTCCTGCAGTTTCTGCAAATAATTAGAAGTGAAAGGAGTCTGTTCTTGTCCATGCATCCAAAGGGGCCCCGACAGTTTTTATAGTCCCTTTGTTTGCCCATCAGGCTTCTCCCGCAAGACATTAATTTTATCCTCTTTTAAGTAAAGCTGCTTTAGTGGCACATTTGAGTGATATTTGCAGCCCGAGCTCTGAAACAAATACATGATGTATTCAGCAGCCTGGGCACACCACATTTCTGTGGAAACTTCTTTCCCAGTTTGCCCTAGGTACCCTGTAATAAGTAGCAGAAGAAATGCCTTATGAAGACATTGATTTTTCTCTGGAGACTGCTGATCAGAGTCTTTTCCTACCACAGTCTCTGAGATCCAGCAATAAAGAGGAAATATGGTCTTAGGACAACATAAGCAGAAACACATGCTCCTTCAAAATTCAGAATTTTAAGAATTCCTCAAGACTACATATGAAAATACAGATGGCAGATGGGCAGATTTTAACTTTCGTATTTCAAGCTGGTCTTATACATGGAGAAAGAGAATTTGAAGAGCGTAAGTAGCTCCTCAGAGGTAAGTGTCCTCATTTGTGTTACCTGAATTCAGTAAAGATTTAGATAAATCACTGCTCAGAACATAAATTTAGCAGTTTGACAATAAAAAGAAATCAAAAATGGGAGCAAATGACGAGGCACATTATTCAAAGGTCAAACTCACACCTTCCAGACAGCTGTCTACAAAAAGAAGAGCAACATACAAACACTAAATTCATTAGAGGAAAGAGGAATTGGACTAATTAACTCTGTATTAAATACTATTCATTAGAGGCATATTTTATGATCTTCCCATTCCAGCAACTTATACCAATTTACAAGCATGAGACCATTTTCTTAAACAAGTCATTGATAAAAATTATGCTTTTGCCCAAAAGTTAAAAGCCTTTGGAATATCAGCAAAGGTTTCTGAATAAAGATCTTCCCTTACCCACCAATTTACATAAGTCTGATGAACAGGATATCCCACATGTAGTTTGGCCTTTGGCAGCTGGAAAACCTGGTATCCTACAAAGATTGAAATCAGATAAAAATGTCAAAGTAATTAACTTCCCTTACTTAACAGGTTCAGACATACTGAACTAGTACAGGTTTATGGTCCAGGATCAGAGTAGTTTTTCCTAAGGCAGCAATGTCAATGGAAATATTTTAGATACTTCACACTCCTTTTTTTGAGGGATGGTAGGAGTTGATGCTTGGCATACGTCACCACATAACTCTGTGTCATCTTCAAAATTAGAGACCTTCAGACCCTGCAGATTCTTTGCTGGTTTACTGCTTTCTATCCTACCTTCCATCCTGCTCAGAAGCTTTCCTGATGCTGTGAAGTTTGATTTGCCTGAAGAGGAGGGTAATTGCATGAAATTGAAAGATCTGATATTCCACAGTCATAGGAAAAATAAGGTATGTTTTTAAAAAGTAGCATCTCTGTACTCTGGATGGAGACCAGCACATTTCTGGAAAAATCAAGGAACTCCCTACCCTTGTTCCCCAAACTGTTGAGTTTTTTAAGTGCCACCCATTTCAAATACAGACCTAATGTCTTTTCATGTAGGTAACTGCTCATCTTAAAAAGATACAACTGCACTGGGCTTTATTTTATTAAACCAAAAATCATATTCATTGCAAATACATATTGAAGGTCCAGATTAAATTTAGAGTCTGTACATAACAGAAAAAAAATGCAGACTCTAAGTACAGATTGCACTAGTGAGAGCTTGTACATATAGAAAAAAGGTAGGATCGACACCAGATGGACTTTTGGGATGGGTTCGACTTTAGGCAGTTAGTCTTGGAACAGAAGTTGCCAGGTGATGTTGAATGGATACAGAAACAAATCCAAATAGGAGCAGTATGACAATCACCATCAGGGCTTCTGAAAATTAAATTCACTTCTGCTTTAAGGAGAAAGTAAGATTTGCTTGCCATAGGCTAACTCCTACTGCTTAAAAGCAACTTTTCAACTTCGTTGCAAACCAGAAAGCAACACTTAGATCCTTATTTATCTAAAAATTAAGGAATTAGCATTAAACCATGAGGATTTGTAGCCTTATCAGAAGCACCTCTCCATTCAGACCATCAGTGTCTGGGTGTAAAAGCCTCCAGCATCAAGGCTACAAAGGCTCTTGACAAGATGGTGCTCCTAGTGCAAATTAAAGCACTTGAGTCACACTTGTATGGAGCATCCCCGCCAGTTCACTGGTTATCAGACATGACTGCTTTCCAGACAGACCAAAGGAATGAACATATTCCCCTACACTTTACCAAGCATATGGTCATGGTGACAGGGCAGGACAAGACACTGAAGCAGAAGCAAGTTTTGGAGAGAGTTTGGTTGATCCCAAGCCCTTCAGTTACCATTTTCAAAATGTGCGACTGGTGAGCACTAAACAGCATTTTCAAGATACTGAGGTTTCCTAAGCACAAGTTTATGACAACCATCTGCTCCAGTTTGCTCCAGCTGCCAGAAGGGCTCAGCAGGATGGGTGAGACAGAAGAGCAAGTACACTCCTGAGACCCCACCCAAGGACAGTTCCCAAGGAACAGAAGTAAACCCTGGGTAAAAACACAGACGCTATGTCTGGATACTTCCACAAATCCCTGCCAAGCTCATCCTCTCTGCACGGTGTCACACAGACACACAGAGGCTGTCTCCGTCCCTCAGAAGTTTACAGTCTAACTGCAATAGCACAGCCTACGTACAGAGACACAAAGGGATTCACCGAGGTTACAAAGGGGGTCAGTGGCAGACGCAGACATCAAACACGAGCCACAGCAGTCTCCCTGTCATCTGCCTGTCCATTGAACTTTGCTGTCTGTTAACTACAAAGATACATGACAGAGCAAAAGACCCTGGTGAACTCGCATCAAACCAGTCAGGACTGAGTAAGTGAGAAGCTTGGTACTGGAAACAAGACAGAGAGACAAGCAGAAACAAAACCTACAGGCCAGAAGGGCAAGACATGGTAAAAGGGTTTTTTGTTTGTTTTTTTTGGGATTTTTTTCTGTTAAAGACAGTAAGAAAAACCTTTTCTTCAGGCATTTACACACATACACAAAGTGCACATTGCTATGAGCTGTAATTACACACTGCTGGACCTTTAGACAGTTTAAACCAAAGTATTAATGCACCTTGTGAAAAGCATAGCTTTACATTAGTTTACCTGTGATAAACTTTACAAAGTTTATCACAGTTTTCTCTCGTGCATTTGTATTATTTCAGTCTATTCCTCTGGTAGCATTACGTGAAGACACAGGAAATCGTCCCACAATGTACAGAAACTAATGAATAGCAAAGACTGAATGTACATTTGCCTGGTCTAAGACAGTTCTTAAATTGCCACAATCCAGTCAATACTGAAGATGGAGATTCTAAATACACTAAAATAAAAACACTTCCACAAAGATCCACAACCTAAACAGAGACTATTTCCAAAACAAACACACAACATAAATAAGGTGCATTTTAAAATTATGTCAAGGTGCTAAGGACCAAAAGCACAGATATGACAATTGACCCCCCATGCGTCCTGCCCATGGATTTTACATTTAGAATTTTCCTAAACTGGAGACACACTTCAGCAGTTATTCATGCCACTGTGCTTAATGGTGAGCATCTCACCTCCACAGAAGGGAGCCCCTCCCCACATACAATTTGAAGTGGTGCCCTTTCAGCAGAAGCTTAACTTGCTTTAGCAAACACTGCCAACAAATCTAGCTTAAGGCTTGGGGTGGGGGGGATATACCAAAAGGACAAGTCAGCAGTAGGCTCATTCTGAGCTAGTATCAAACATAAAGAAAATCCACCACGCTCCAGCAACCCTCCTGGCTGAGCCCAACCAGTCTTCCCAGTCTCAGTGGCAGAAGACTGCAGCCTTCAGACCAGGCAGGGAAGAAAAAAGGATCATATCTCTACGAGGCCCAGGCACTTTTCCCATCTGCCAGCAGAATGACATATCTGTTCTCAAAACATCCATTATTCCACATTTATATTCAGGACACAACTCACCTCTTTCCTGAAGATACTCTTCACTTTCAGAAGTGTGCGTCTACCATTTATTTCCTCTTTTTTCTTGCTTATGGTCCTACACCTAAGAACATCACTAATACGTCCCACAAATCAGGGGTAAAGCACAGTAGTTGTCTCCAGGCCACCTCTCCAGACCTAATTAAATACAAAATTTAGATCCCCCACAGAACAATCCAATCTTTCAGCTGACATACACCGAAACTCCATGCTGTCGTAATATCCACAGGAATCCAAATACCAATCAATAGCTGCATCACTTTGCAGAAATAAAGTCAGCAATTAGAAGAATTAATCTAAAATAGTGTCTATACATTGACCTAAATATATCAGAATAAACTTACCAGTACAGAAAAGCTGCCTATAAGACACCTGTGAAATCTTTGCCCTATGCATGTTAACTAGTATCATTCTTCAAGCGTTCAGTTTTCTTTCCAATCCACGTAATTTGTAGACCAAAGGTGTTTTTATATACTGGACAGCACTAGGGTTCAGTTTCCTTTTACCAGGGGTAATATATTTGACTAGACAGCAACAATTGCTTTTTAATCTAAGCAAACTGGTATGTCAGAGGCAATCAGTATGGCAAAGCTATCCCAGGAGTATCCTAATAATCCCAATGAATCACTTGGTGTTGTATGAAACTGAATAGCTGAACTCTTGGCACAGAATGTCACAAGCACTTAATGCAGAAAGTATATGCAGCTGCAAACAGCGAGCTCAGGGACACTTCCCTTCATAGTGTTTGTACTCCTGCTCAACTTGTGCTCTTTTGGCATTAACCAGTTTCCAATCGTATTAGCGTATTTTATTTTTTTAAAACAATTTCCCATGGGAAAAACCTGACACAAATTTGCTATTCCTACCAATGGTTATAGGTTACATTCAGAGAAAAAGTTCAGGGAAAATCTCAGAGGGCTCTGATATAAAAGAAAATCTATCAATATAAAGTAGTTAATAAAATAAGGAGACCAAACTGTTTCCAATGAGAGACTTCTTAACACACAAATTACTGACACAAATGACATTGATTTCAGAGGAAATATTTCAGTGGACCACTGCAGCACTTCTTAGTGGTGTTTTGAGCCTAATCTGTAGCATTTCAAACATATTAAGTGAGCATTTCAAAAATAATGTTCTCCAACTAAATTGTATGCCATTTATGGAAAGACATGCAATAATGCCATTTTAAAACCCAAACTAAAGGTGCAGTCTATCTTAATTCCATTTTCATTAATATATTCTATTCGTTTGAATTACATGCAGATTCTTAAAACTGAAGCTAGAAATACTGCTTTACACACATAATCAGAAATGTTTCAATATACCTAACTGCACAGACCTATTTTCAAATGAAACTAGCCAGTAATTAACCTATGACTAAGTCAGTAACCTTACACTAGGTTTCCTTATGTGGTGTGATTCATACTGCCTCTAAACAACAGCTACTCCCACAGAAGTACTTTAACTCTGTTAGTGTCCTCAGAGGGTAAAAATGTTGTTGAATTGACAAGTGTGTCAATAAAACATGTATCACAGTCTCTTGTCTATCTATCTTGTCTCTTGTCTGTATGATTACCTATAGTAAGTCTGGATAAAAACAGATGTTCTGACTTGAAAAGCACTTATCTTTACAACTCAAGAATCTCTGAGGAGGTTTAATCTAGTTGATTTAAAGCTTTGCTTCTTAGCATCAGTTTAGCAGTTCGCTGATTTTACTTCTTAACTACACAAATCCTCTTCTATGGACACACTAAAAATTCTCAGAAATAATAGCTGCATAAACTACTGACTTGCCTATAATTTCTAAAGCACAGGTGATCCTAATATTTTTTCCTACTGTGCACATGAAAGTCCCCAAGTATCTGGAAAATTCAGGCCAGCCAGCCACCATCTTCTTTTCATTCCATTTTCAATCTTATTCGACTATGGAACATACAGTAGAAGTCATTAAGCTGCATTTCACAGTTTATGGTTTTAATGGTTTTGCAACATTAGATGCACAACACATTTTCAAGCATCAAAAACTAGGCTTTGCTATCTAACATTTCATAAAGATAATAAAAACTAATGAGCACTCATGATCTATGATCTGACAAGACATCTGTTCTGTTCTTTCCAAGATAAAAGACTCACCCTGCCTTGTTCTGGCACAGTGGGAGAGAACAAATATAAACCAATTAACCATTCTAAACTATAAGCTATATTAAGTTATAGTTTCTCAACAGGCTTTTCATACCCTGTTGCTAATAGGGCACAGGTGTCCTTAAAAAAAAAATCTTTCAATGCAGTAATTAAATCCTGCTAATTTCACATGGTCAGCTGCAGTCAACAGCATTGTTCAGTTTCAGCAGGAAAAACCCCTGTTCAAAACAAACAATGACAAGGTTGAGTTTACACCAAGAGTCCACTATCAATAGCTCTCTTCCCATTATCTACATCTTTACATCGTGCTTTCTTATTGCAGGAGGATTTTAGAGGAATTTCATTCTGATCTGTTAGGGGGGGTAAGTAGTACAAACATTACAAGAAATCCTACAAAATACATCACAAGGGACATGACTAACGTGGGGCACAGAGGCAACAAGAATAATCTGCTCTACCATTGTGAGGCTGTAACAGGGAGATCTGTCATAGGAAACTGCTAAGAACAATAAAAATCTGCCTCCCTCCTTTACATTTCAAAACCAGCTGCCAAGCATGTTAGGTAAACTGTTTGAGACCAAATTCAGTTTGTTGTCACCCACAGTATAATACAGAAGTGGGGAAAAAAATTTCTTTTTTGTCTTCATTCAGCCTTGCAGTATGACTTACTTGGAACACTGCAGGAGCATGCAATGTTTTGGCTTCTTGGAAACTGCTGTATATTCCTGTAAATAAAACATGTGAAAGGGAAAAAAACCCCCACAGAATGCATAGCAGTTAACGAACAACATTATTTACAGTAAAACCTTAGAAAAAGACAAAAATCCCAGTTTACATAAAGAAAACAAATACCCAATGTCTGATAAATACCTTATACTGCTCAAAACACTGTCCTCCTATCAATCTACTTTGCAGAAGCACATGGTAATAATAAGCAATAGAACCAGGGAACCAAGCACAGCCCAGCTGTGCAAGAAAGCCAAGTACTTTTGCTGAACTGAAAGATCCAAGGTAACTGGGATTTAATATTAAAACCCTATACGTCCTCAAACATATTACCTATTCAAGTAGCATAAGCTTCCTCAAGCAAGTCAGAAAAGAACAGCACCTCCCCATTTCCTTTCAGGAAAGGGAATCAAATCTTGCAATTTCAATGAAGATTATTTGGGCAAGCTTCAGTCCATTTCCCTGCAATTCTTGTCATCCCATTCACCTTTATTCCGAAACCAAGTGAAAACAATATTGCCTTTTTTTTTTTTGTTAACATTTCTTTAGTTCCTTCTCCTTGTTCTTTATTTACCTTTCTTCCCCGATTTCAGAATTTTAGTTGGAGTAATTTTGGCAAGTTTTGGTCCTTTTCACTGCCCCTCATTTCATCTCATTCCATTTGGTTGTAGTCACTCCATTTCCAAATTTTCTGAGTTTTTTCCAATTGCATTTTTTTAACCATATCTCCTTTCCAGAGTATTTGCTAGACTTTGTTCTCTGATTCAAAATTTCATTCCCTTTCCTGAAAGCAGCTTTCCCTGAACTGTTCTGCTGGAAGTCTGCTCTTTCCACTAACTAAAACTGGTATTCTCCTCATGTTGCAGCCACAGACTCTGCCTCAGAATTTAAACCAACATTTATACAGTATGTGCACAAACAGAACCAAAAAGGAAGTGAAGCTACTAAGTTCATGTATAAAGCTTAGTCCAGACAAAAATTACCATGGCAAGAAGGTTCATGGATTTTTCTCTCAAGCCCACAGAGAGGTTATATATACTTAAATAAAATCTGAAAAAAACTAAATAAGCACTATATAAGCGGCTTAAATTAGCTGGTGAACTTAGGCTACACATCTATTAGCATTTAGTGTAGGAAAACATCAAAGGATCAGTAGGAAAAAGTTTCTGCTGTGGACCTGAACCTTAAAATTTGCATGTTTGGTGAGTTTGCTATGACCAGTTAATTTGAGCTCTTCAGATCTGTAATATTCTTCTGTGATATTCTTCATATCATTTAAGCCTTGCAGACATAAATTTGATGCTCATCCATTAGCATTTGGTACATTTTTGGATCAATTTTTTTTGTTTAGTTTCATTTGGACAGAATTCAATTTGCATTCTCCAAGGGAAAAGCATGACAAGCAGGGATGACCAGATTAATTTGCAAAGAAAAAACATACCTGCAACTGAAAAAACATACCAACAGCAAAAAACCATTCCTAACCTGGATCAAAATAATAATGTAGGCCTACCCCAGGGTCCCTAGAAAAGCAGTCATGCAATAGCATCATCAACCCCAACATGTGCAGCTACTTATCAAATGTGCTGCACTCCTGCTGTGTATTTTCGGATATTATAATTGTAAAACATTCTATATAAATTTTGACACGTTATTCTAACTATCATAGTTTAGTCAGTTAACCTCCTAAACTCAATTTACTTCCTTGTGCATTTTTTTATGTCTATCCATACACTTTGACTTCTCAAATACTGGTTCCATGACAATTTAAATTATAGGAATATTAATAAAAACCTGGTAGAAAAAAGAATAATCTGCCCACAGAGACACACAAATTTGTCACATTCCGATTCTGGTTAAAATATTAAAATTTAATTAATACCATTTGAACATACAATTATATCAAGGGAAGAGGAAAGGCATTCAAACAATGGATATAGATCTTAAACAATATTTACAAACTCTAAACTGCAAGTTGACTATAAAGTCACAAATACTTTAAATATTTAGTAGAATATAGTGTAAATTCTAATATAAACTAGATAAACTCAATCTGTTGTTTTTTTCCAGTCATAACAGTCTAATCTTTACATATTATATACATTAGAATGCTAAAAAGTTATAAAATTTTCTTTCTGTTACTATGCAAAGAAATGGAAAATACATCAGTTCTTACTGTACAATATTCCAATTGAACTTTCTGTAGTGGTCTGCAAAAATAAATGGCACTTTCACATGCAACAAGGCATAAAGTACAACTCTTTTCATTTGCAGTATTCCATCTGAGTGCAAAGTAAACTGCAATGCAAATGTCATTCAACTACATAGCTGAAAATCAAATGTAAACTGTGGAAAGAGATCTGAAAAACTTTCTCAGATTGAAGTAATAATGAAAAGCATGTAAACTGATTTCCATACAGATCTGTAATTTTAAAAAATGAAATTATGGCATACTGAGAAGTTTGTTATGATGGTATCAGAGCTACCTTGACAACACAATAATGGAGGAAAAACTGATGATGCTGTGCCAGTTCTCTGAAGCCCAGCCCTGCCAATGGGCTGCAGCATCTAAGATGTTTCTCTATTGACAGTTTCCAAAATTACTTCTGCCACTCAAAACTGCACATTAACAGTCAGATGGGTTTCCTTATGCCATTGTGTAACCATAGCTTCCACAGTGCAATGCCACAAGAAGCCTGTCTTTCAGGATTTCTTTACTTGGGTATTCAGGTAACTTGAGCATATTGATACTGAAAAGAAAAAACAAAAAAGGATACCACAGTTCAGCAAAAAACTCAACATTAAAGATTTCTGATTAAAACCCCTGAAGAGATCATATGTATGGAAGAAAACAAGCCTGTGCAGACTCATAGTACCACTGAGCACTTAAATATGTTGTAGGAAATTATGTTATTTTTTCACTTCAATAAGTTCTAATAAAATAATTTAACTTCAATATTCCTTTAGTAATTTCACTACCTTTAATTAGACAAATTCAAGTTGCAAACAATGAGCAAACATAATGTTTCATCATTTGGGATAAAACCCACCACTTTCATGTTGGAGAGTGAATACTGCAGAAACTGTTTAAAATTTTTTGGACCTTTTAAAATTCTAAAGAACTGTACTTTTGACTGTGACTGACATGAAAAAGCTCTGGTTTTAAGATATTTTGATGAGAATAGTTAACATACCATGTGCTTGATGTTGGTAAAAGATTTGCAGTATATGGTACAGCAGCAATGGTAAAATTTTGCAATCCACTGCCCCCCATTATGTGGGCAAAGCCACCATGAGGCACCCTGGAACTGAGAAAATGTACAGAAATTAGATCAGTGTGATAATGTTATAAGGCAAAAAAATGTCATCTTTACACTGAAAATATCTCTTACTTAGGATGATTTGACAGTTACTAATACTTTTACTAAAGTTCCATTTTTCTTACTGATATCAAAATTCTCATTGTTAAAAAGCTTTTAATTACAAGACTGAGTAACACATTAGTCCACTTACAATAGGCATCATATTGTTTGACTGACATTTAAGATAATTCAGCCTGCAAGAAGGACTCATTTCTACAACCAGTTTTTGTAGCAGAATGTTCATGAAATCAGAATACTCTGAGTTGGTAAGGACCCACAAGGACTGAAAGCTGACTCCTAACGCTGCAGGGATTGCACCATGTGCCTAGCAGCGTTGTCCAAACCCTTCTTGAATTCTGTCAGGCTGGTGCTGTGACCATTTCCCTGGGGAGCCTGTTCCAGTGCCTGACCACCTTCTGGAGGAAGAACCTTTCCCTAGCATCCAACCTGAAACTCCCTGACACAGCTTCACATCATTCCCTTGGGTCCTGTCTCTGGTCACCAGAGAAGAGATCAGTGTCTGCCCCTCCTCTTCCCCTCTTGAGGAAGCTGTAGACTGCAATGAGGTCTCCAAGGTCTCCCCTCTGTCACCTCCAGGCTGAACAGACCAAGTGACCTCAGCTGTTCCTCACACAGCTTCCCTTCAAGGCCCTTCGCCATCTTCATGGCCTCTTTGAATGCTTTTTAACAGATTTATATCCTTCTTATATTGTGACATTATCTCAGTTAAGACAAACATGTCTATTTATGTTTAAAGTTTAAGCTATATCACAAAACAGTTTATAGTCTGATTACTATCTGTGGGACAAATGACCAAAGTGCCCTTGACATGTCTGTTCATTTAGTACTTCAGGCCAAATATTTCAAGTAACTAATAAAACCATTACTATAGTGTGACTGAAGCCCAGTGATAAACTATGGCAAAACTAGAACACACTAAAAAAATCAACACCTTCAGGAATGCAATCTCACTTAATCATATTACTCCTTTTTTTCTTGCACCAACATATTATTTAAAGATTACTCCACATGTAAATGGGCAATAGCTCATTGTGTTCAGACTCCCTCTCTGTCATTCTAAACTAACAAATAGAATAAAATTCAGATATTCAGATATTTTCATAGTATCGACTTAAGCTGACATGCACTACAAGATAACATCATGCTAGCACAGCCCTCGCATCCAAAAAAACCTCAACCCCCCCTCAAACTCCACTATAATGAAAGGATAAAGGAAGTTGAATGCATTAGGAACAATGCCACCAGTAGGGAGAGGGTGATTATCCTTTCTCTGTACTTGGGGAAAAATATTCAGCTCCCAACTCCCCACTACAGGAGTGACAGGAACATAATGCAGCAAGCTGAGTGAAGGCCCATAAGGATTGTAAGGGATTGGAGCACCTGACATAAGACAAAAGTGAGCTGGGACTGTTCAGCCTGGAGAAGTGAAAGTTCAGAACAATCTAATCAATGTGTATAAGTATTTGAAGAAAGGGATAAATAAGATGAAGCAGTGGTCCCTAGTTAAAGTACAAGAGGCAACAGGCACAAACTGAAGTCTAGGAAATTTCCATTTAAACATAAGGAACACTTTTATACTGTGAGGTGGTCAAACACTAGTACAAGTTGCCCAGAGAAGCTGAGAGGTCAGCATTCCAGGAGACAGTCAAAACTGGTCTGGACAAGATCGTGAGCATCCAACTGTAGCTGACCCTGCTCTGAACACCATGTTGGACTAGGCAAAGAGATTACATCCATTGGTTAGAGCATGGTACTAATAATGCCAAGGTGGATCCCTGCATGAGCCATTCACTGATAATCCTTGTTCATCCCTTTCAACTCAAGAATATTCTGTGAAAGTTCATCTCAAGAGGCGGCTTTCAGTCTCAGCTGTTCTCTGATTTTGTAGCTAGCAAAGAAAGAATCTGATAAAAAAAAGAAACCTTCCAAAAATATGTAACAGCTGTTAGAATTCTGGATTACAGGTACCTATACTAAAAGCAGTGCTCACCAAATCAAGTGACTGTAAAAGCCAGAAGCAAGTGTAACAGAAGTAATGTTTCCACTCAGAGTAAAACCACCTGGCAAAAATGCAAAAGCATAATGGTTGCTGCTGCTGAACGTGAAGGAGCTGGGACACAACTCACAGTAACACCTTTTAAACATACCTTTTAGAACCAGCTGTAGTATCCAACACAAATCTGTATTACCTAGCTCAACAACAGCAGTGTTGAGCATATAGTTCTAACACTGCAACACAAAGTAACCACTACGGAGAGAAGTGCTGATTATTTGCAGCATATTATTTCTGACACAAATGGAATTGTGCTTACAGCGGTAAAAGATCAGTACTCTTATACCACAGTTTTGGCTCACATTCCAATACAGTCCTGCCTCCTCTGCAATGACTTTTTTTCCTCCCCTCTGATAAACATCCCACGTTCAAATCAGCAATAAAACAGAGACCTAACTGCTGAAAATTTCTTTCAGCCCATTATTATCTAAAAGTTTTTTCAATGTAACTTACTACAATATTTTCCATACAACAGGTCAAAATTGTAAAGCACGGTCAAAGCCTTCAACATTTAAAGGAGAAGACTGCTGCCAACTTGTGCCTCCAGGAATTAGTTTTCTCTGTAAGCAAAACACTGCCAATATAGTAAAGAAAACCTTCCAAACAGATGCCAAAAAAATCACAATAGCTGTGAGTAAGAGCAACAACACAATTTCATAGCTCTGGAAATTTCTACGTTTACATCTGAATCATGACTTTTTTACCTATTTTTCCACTAACAAGTTTTGCATAAATTTCCTTGGAATGAAAACACTGTAGAAGAGATTTTAAACTTGTTGTCTTATGTTTTCTTATTCTTATGTGACAGGAGACACATACATCTCTCATATTTAACAACAATGCTGCATTTTTCTTAAAATAGCATAAGCATATTGCTTATTGCTCAAGAAAAACTACAGTCCCCAAAGAAGTTCCATACAATCTTTGCAGCTGTAGGATACAAATAAAGTAGAATTTATAATTTAGAATCTATCAAGCTGTCAACACTTCCTTCCAACTGTTCACTAAAAAACCCATCAGAAGTTGCCAGTGGAGAATTAACAATAAATTAACCAAATACTATTATAAATACCAAACAGATCAAGGGGGAAAAAATAAGAAAAGCTTGTAGAATTGGCAATATCATCTCGAGCAGCTGTTACCTAAGAAAGAATGACATCATAAGTGAACTTTCAGATCTCCAACATGAGCCTCAAAAACATTTAGGCTTTTTCTTGAGTGTGCTAAGACCTTCAAATATGCTCAAACTTTGCTCATTACAATTACTTTACTATTAAAAGATGTCTCAAAATTGGTATTAATGACAAATGCAATGTTATCTCCACTGAAACTACCAAAGCAAGACTTCATAAGAGAAAAAGAGAAAGATGTAAAAATGGGGGAAGAAGACAAAGGGCAAAGTCTAAGAAATATTTAGAGATGTCAGAGAAACACTGAAGACATAATCATAAATCTAAGTATTTTATTTAATTTACTAGATTTATTCCACAGTCTTTGATTGGAAAAGAAAGAATACTTCCACTTCACACACACAAAAAATCAAGTAAGTGAATGTACAAAAGAGATTAAAGGGAAATGGAGAGAAAAAAAGACTTTTAAATGTAGCCTACCAATCTGTACCCATAGAAACAAATTCTTCACTAAGGCAAGAAAAATATCATAGTTTGAAATCAGGTATACTTTTAATGTAAAATTTTACTTAAGATACCAGACTGTCTACTATACTAGGCTCACAGAAAAGTCAGCATCTAATCTTCCATTTAAAAGAAAGTAGGACTATCTGGAGACTTATGTGCAAAAATGCCAGCTGCTTATCACAATTAGAGGTAACTTTCAAAAGTTAAATATTTATGGAAAAATATATCTGTTGCATTTCAAACACTGAAGAAAAAACAAAGGGTTCCTCCTAGCTGATACAGAAAAGAAAAATCCTGAGCGGATTGTTTTTAAATTTCAGACCAGAGTTCTCAAAGCCACACTAAAAATTTCTTTTGTACTAACAAGAAAATGGGTAAGAACAAGACAGTAGGTGATTTGTGACCAAAACAAATGATGCTGATGCACGTATTAATGAGACAGTGTAACTGTTTACTTGATAGAAAGTGTCCCTTAGAATCCAGTAGATTAGCCCAAATGCCGTGAAAATACTGAATTCCACTTCAGTATCATTTGGAATGTTTTAAGAAGCATTTGAAACATGACCTTACATTTTAAAGATCCTTATTTGCTGTCTAGATTTAGAAATGGACAAGTCTACTAAAAATGAAAGACTGGCAGTTGGCATGCCACACGTGCAGTTACAATTTCAGGAATCATTTCTTCAGAGGACAAAAAGATAAATGTGCATACAACTAGCTTCTTAAATCATCCATGATCCCTAAAACCAAGGAAATTCATAATAAATCAAGTGAAACTAAAAGAATTTGGAGACCAGGCCATTTGATGATACATCCGTGACTTTGAAATTCCTTAATATACAAGGTAGATTTGATGATCCTAATTTGTATTTTACCATTGTTTAACCACAAAACTTATACACAAAAGGTCAACTACTCTACTAATCCTAGAATATTAAGGGAACATCAAACTAAGAAGATGGCGTGATCTCTGCCTGCTACCAGAAAAAGACTGGATTGCACAACTCAGGTGTCATATTTATGACTTTGTGAAATGTCTGTACCCACAAGCTCAGCAACCCACCCAGCTCACAGGGGCATTTATTGCTAAAACATTCCCTCACTGCCCCCAAACCGTAAGGGAAATAAAAGTGGCTTTCCCTAGAGAACTAATAGATTTAGGACAAAAAACCTTTATAAAGCAGACAGTCTTCCATAAGGTTACATCTTTACTTCTCTTGGCACATTGTACTAACGTTAAATTCAACTTAGGTTGAGGAGAAGGATATTCTGCACACACTGACTGAAGTGATACCTACTTATCTCATATATTACAGCTTCAGCTGATTACTGGAAAAGCCAAGAGTCACATAAATATGCAACAGGAACAAGAATATAAAGCTCAGTTAAATTCACTACAGCCTTGTCAAGAACGGCCTGGACAGCAACAAAGGCCTCTTGCAAAGTGGTCAAGTATAATAAATACATAATCAATCATTTTGCAGCAAAATGTATAAAAAAGAGACAGTGAAAGTATTAACACACACTTCATCTACTTTGATCAACATATAGAACAACCAGTATGCAGAACAGCTTCTAGATGATCTTTTATGGTCTCTCAAGTCTCTTATCTTATTTCAGAGTATCTAGACAATGTATTTGTTCTTACAGAAGAGTCTCTCACCTGCCAGTAACAAATTGTAATAGTAGCACTCTCTCTTCCTGAGTTAGCTCTTCCACCACGTCCCAGAACCACTAAATGACAAAGAAGTTAGTTTGTACTTTACTTTAAATACTTGTAGTATGTGAAAATACGCTGATGAACCAATAAATGGAATATATCTGAGTTTGCTACTTAAATTATGATTTTTTTTTGTACCAAATTCATACAGATTTAAGTTACTGAATGTAGAAATACAGTATAAAAAAACCTCCACAAATTTCAGCCAAAATAAGCTTCCATACAGATAATGACAACAACAAAACCACATTTTTTGGATTAAATAGTGTACATTATTTTTAAAAAACCACACATATATATATGTAATTTTACCTGAATAACTTGGTCCCCTCTCTCATAACCACTGGTGTATTCTGTATTTTTTAACCAGTCATTCACATCAATTTCTGGCATACCAGACAACAAAAGCTCCTTCAGGAGAAACACATAGATTGTGATTAGTCCTCCTGGCTAACCCCTTATTTCTAGAGTTTATGCTATTTTAAGAAGTAATGTTTTAAGAAGTAGAAAGCTTACAGTGCTTTTTCAGTTTATTGCAACCTCATGGAACCCATGACTAAATTTTAATACATGAAAATTCTTGAATTCAGGTAACTTCACATGATCTGTTTAATTTAAGTATGCATTAGCAAGAGGGAAAAAATACTGCCAAAGAACCTAAAAGAAAAAAATCTCTGAGTCTTGCCATGACTTCAGAGAAAATTTGAGATGTGTTGGTTACAGAATATCAAACCACCAACAAAAATTTACTGGAATTTTACTCTGTGACTTAGAAAAAGTAAAGACAATAGACAGCATCTCCTTACGCTTAAAGGATTTCTGTCCTCCTCAAGGAAAATATGCAAAGACTTAAAGGCCACAACATGCTGATTCCATACTGAAATTACAATTTAAGGAATTTATTAACTGCCATGTTAAGTTTCAGAAGATGGTAATCCTGACTAATTAGAAAAAGCAGGAAAACACATAATGAGATCCTCACCGATAGATGCTCAGGAAGCAAAGCCCATGTGAAAGCTACAAAATCTTTATTTTGTGGTTACTGAGCTTTACTTCTACATCATTTACCTGCTCATGAAGTATGCTGAACAAAGTGTTTAAAAATACATATGCCTTTCTGCTTACCAGTTCATATTCATCAAAAAGTTGGATCAAAGATGGTGGAATGAACATATGGAAGCCTTGTAAAAAGGCATTTATCTGAGGCTGAATGGCTCTTGTCATTCTGAGCTCTGTCACAAGCTGGACATACTCAGCCTGCAATGTAGAAAACAATATTAAGATAGACCCCAGCAAAACCACACAATGCTCAAACTCAAACACACAAATGCAGTTCTCAATGCATTACAAATCTCTTCCACTGTAAGGTAGTAAGAGTTCCTTTGCATTTTTCATGTGGAAGCAACACAAAATAAGCCCCTTCTGCTCGTCCAACCTCCTTCCTAAGAATTCCAAAACAGAAGTGTTTGAATTGTTACATAAACCAGTCAAAAAACAGACTCAGACTAAGATAAAGGAAGTAAACAAAACTAAACTTGTCATGCCTACATCTAATACAACCTCCATTAAGCTCAACTAAGAGCATAAACACATCAATGTTGGTAAGCAAAAACACTCTAAGCAAGCCGACATTACTCAGGAAAAGGGGCTAACTTCTGAAAGAATACTTGTGAGCCACAAAACTTCCTTGCTTTCCTCCTGTCTCTGGAAGCCTAAAATAATACAAAACAAAGCCTGCAGAGGTAATTAGTCCTAATAAGAATTTCAATTTTTTTAAGAAAGTCTTGAAAAATCTCCTTAGTTTTTAAAAAAGAAAAACACCATAAAACAAATTTCCACCATAGCCAGGGAATAGACTATAACAGGCTTTAGAGATCTGGGGGCTCCATTCCCTTTAAAAGACACCAGCCAGAAAAGGAATCTACCAGAATTTTGCTTTTGTTGAGAACACAAAAGCCTAGGAGGTGTTAATGGAAGAAGGCTTTTAGAAGGAGACAAGTGCCTTTTAGAAGGGAAAAGTGCCTAAATTCAAATTCTATAAACGTGTCTCATCTATCCCGACCAAATTACAGAAGTTTCATAAAGTTTCTTTACTCAAGAAAATAGTTTTCTACTTGAAAACAAAATTTATTCTTAGATTATTTAAAGTATTCTGTTTAAAGAAATGCTTTGACTTCGTAATCATGACTTTTAATAAGAAAATCATGAAATGTATCTCCCAATTAAACCATCTGAACTATCAGCTTCCTTCAAGAAAACAATCTTACAAAAATACTTCTTTGATTTTTAATTTAAAAATACTTCAAACTAAACTTTTAGGTTCTGAACCTGCACAAAAGCAACCAAGCATTTCTTCTTTCCTCCCTTTCAGAAAAACAGAATGAAGTATGAAACATTTCAAAACAAGGGATATTTTTTAAAGGCAGCTTCTTACATTCACAGCTGTACAGAGGGATTGTTTGCTTTGCAGTTAAAAGATACTTTTAAATGCATTATCACCATTTTATTAGTTTGAGAGAACAATTAATTTGTGAAGCGCTCTGAAGAAGAGGAACATGACCTAATAATATCTTCAACTTCAGTACTGCTCCCAAAAATCTAGATTCAGTCTAATAATCTCCCCAGATTGCTTCTATTATCAGTGGAGCTGACGACACCTCCCTTCTCTTAGGTCTGAGAGGCAGCCAAAGGAGATTAACTGCACTAGACAAAAGTCAGTCTATGAATACAGGAAAAAAATCAGAAATTTTTGCAATACTAGGATTCAAAATAATATTAACACTGGTTGTCTGCAATGATCAGAAATGCATGTTTTACATCTCTTAAACTGTTCTTATGTAAATTAGGCTACCCAGAAAGAGAGTGTTGTGGAAAGAAATATTTATAACCCTATTTTCAAAATTCAATTTTTAAAAAATTACTTATTTTATGCATGACGAAATACTACATTGAACACTTTAATTATGACAGAAAGCAGTTGCTGTACTTTAGGTGTAACAAGAAATGTGTAAAATAGCCTGGAACTGCCAGGCATCCTGGCTATCAGCACTGGCACATGATGAAAGACCCGTAGCACAAAATTTACATAATACATGTCAGTAAACAACCTGGTCAATTTGTTTTGCTTTCTGTGCACTTCATTTACATTTTATTCCCCTCTGAAGCCTTAGGAGTACATTACAAAACAGAAATACCTACATCATTTTAGATCTCTATATGCATTTCTACATAGTACATAAAGTTATGATCCAGCCTTCTTTAAGGAAGGGAGATTTGACTGAACACACTTTAGACGGGCATTGCAAATATAATGACAAAGTCTTTGGGTGAGGGGTTGTTCTGTATTTTACTTTGAGGTAAATAAAGCAGAGATCATGCTTCCTCGATTTCACAATCCCATATACTGTGAGACAAGGATCAATGGTTACGATGATTTTCAGATTCAGAGAGCAGCTCCATTTTAAAGCTGCCTGGAAAAAAAAAACCACCTACTTTTACTGCCAAACAGAATTGCCAGCCCACAGACGGGTTCTGGGAGGACAAAGAAAGCCATAGGATTGTTGAGATCTGCTCCATTCTTTAATACAACATATAGTCAAACTTTGACTAGGCCTTATTTTATTTTTTTCCTAAAAAGTAGAAAGCAAAATGATACGCAGCAAAGAGCAAAGATTAATTCAGGACAAAGCCTGACTTCTCCCTTTGAAGTCTCTCCATTATCATGACAAAAGGCATTTGAACCAAGCTATAACTGTATTTCAGCTGGGTTACATGGACACAGCAATTGCAAGACATGAATATTTGCATCATCTAATTGTCCCACAACCATTCATCTTCTACACAGTTGATATAAAAAAAGAAAATTACCCCATTCCAAGAAAATAACATTTTACAAATAGCTCTTACTACTAGTGCATTTACCGTTTCAGTTTTCAATGAGAGAAAGGGACGGTTTGGGTGGTTTCTGTGCAGGGAGGGGCAAGGGTGTGTTTTATTTTGGTTTTGGCACGAGGAATTTTTTTGTTTAGGTTTTTTAAGGGATAAAGATTCATTCATAATTTAATTTTAACAGGTAATCTGCTATTGTGCATACACAGCAAATTCTTTTAGAAGCTGAATTTTCATCTCCCAGAGGTATAATAAATACAATGAGTTTTAAACAGTGATCTATTATTCCTTGGGTAAAGGCAGGGGGGAAGAAATATATCACTTGCAGGAGAAAACGAGATTTTTTTTAAATAAAGTAGACACATTCCCATTTAAACTGATAGAACAGCTAAGCTAAAACATACTGCAAAATTATGTCACATTAGACAAACTGGAAAAAAAAAAAAACAAAACCACTAAAATACACATCTCCAATTTTCAACGACTTGGCCACTGTCAACAACTTTGCCAGTGAACAAAACAGTGCCATCTTACAGATGATTTTTGACTTCACATTTTGCAACTTCAAATTCAAAAAACGCATTAATAGTTTCAAAGCTACCACCAGAGTCACCTCTTTCTTACCACCTTTCAAATTAAAGCTACACAAACTTTAGTCCCCTCCTGCCATGCTGACGAAGGTTTGATGAGATAGAATAGAGGCATCTCCTCTATACATTTTCAATCACCCTTCTTAGACTGTGCCTCAGCTCTAAACTTAAGAGAGCAAAATAAGCTGTTAACAGGTAGCACCCTCCTGTGGGCAAACTTCTAATTTTATGCTACTGAAAACAGGTTTTAAACAGTTGTTATAAAACTACAATTTATGTTAAATGCATCTTTTTTATATACTGAGAAGCTAAGACTGATCAGATACAAGAATCAAGATCTTTGCTTTCTCCAATAGATAATAAAGAAATTAATCATCCACGACCTTCACAATTAGACTTGTTTTACCATCTGTATTCTTTCACAAGTGACTGTTGCAGGAATCAGTGCACAATCAGGCTAATAATACATATTCCTGCCATTGGAATGACACTCTGTCTTCATGAAAATGAGGATGAAGGCTACAAGAATCAGTGCCAATTGCTCCAACACGAACTGCAATGTCCTTGCAACAAAGGCTGACACCAAGCGGCTGTTCCCCAGTGCAGCAGCTGTCCATACCACTCCTGAAGCCAAACGCTTACTGAGCTCAGAGAACAGGCTCGGCCAGTCCAACACAAATAAAAATCAGAACGCAGCAGGACCAGGAGTCAACATCAAAAAAACTGCAGGTCTACCCGTGACACTCCTGCAGTTACTCAGAACGTTTAGTCAATAACTGCAGGATTCACTTAGATTCAATGTTTATTATAGTTTCTAGACAATTTTTTAAAATCTGGCTGTGTTTTCCCGTACTTATTTTTTTTAATTAATTCTGCAGAGGAATGGGGGGCTTTTCAACCTGTTACCACTGAAGTAAATTTTAAAAGTAGGTTATTTCCATACACATCAAGTGACTTGCAAATAGCTAAAAAAGCTTCCTGCAGACTTTTACTCTGTCCATTTATCTGCATGTTAATTAGAGCACACCAGTGCTATAGACTGGCCTAGAAGGCAGCACACTTTGCAACATTACCTATAATTTTATGTTTAGCGATTGCTACTGTTCTACTTTCTTGGTTTTTACACCCAAGACATAATTTTAGGACTATTTGTAACTTTTAAATAAATCCTTCATTTAAATTGATCTTATTTCACTTCCACAGGTCTGTCAGAAAGAAGAACCTCTAATTTGAACTCTTTCAAAAGATTTTAAGTAGTACTATTTATGTAACATGCTAACCTAGAAAAAGGGGAAAGAGTGTTAGCAACTGTGATTTTTTTAATATTTTCTTCAAAACAGGCATACCATTCATCCTTCCAGTTATTCAGAAAGTCAGCCCGATGGCTTTTCCTACACAACCATCTTCTGAATAAACCTGTGTACTCACCTTGTTTTCCTGTGTAACAAGTATGCTTGCACCCCCTGGCTTCAGTGGCACTTCTTCCATTGCTCCAAACACATCAGTCTCAACAGAGAAGGTCAGCTCTAAACCCAGATCACTGATATCATTATCTAAAATCCACTGCAAGTTCTTTGCATACTCTGGATCAATAGATGCTACATCCTGATAATTTACAGGTATGCCTGGGGAAAAAAAAAACAAACAGAAAGACAAAACTGCTCAAATAAATAGGATAAAGCAAAAAGGGTTCTGACTTAATACATGGTAGAAGATTGCCCTCTAGAGAGAAACCAGAATAATGCACTAATAGGAAAAGAGAGAAAGGGAGGCACTGTTGCTAAGTACAGCAGAACAGTATATGCTGTATTTTTACAATACTACAGAATCAAGTTTCCTCTGTATGTTTTTCCTCCTAGTGAAGCAAACGACATACCACTCAGGCAAAACCAATTTGCACAATTTTAGTTCACTAATGGATTTTAGTAAAAGCATCTACTCATTCTGAACACAAAATGTAAAAGGTTTCCTACAAAGTCTTAAAGTTTTCTACCTAAATTTTAGAAAGCAAATACCATATTTCTCTATAAAAGTATCTTCTCCCCTGGAGCATTACTTAGGGGGCGGGGGAGTGAAACTATTATTATAGGAATTTTACATTCCAAACTGAACCTGCAAGTCATTTAGAATCATTAGAAGGAGAGTTGCTAGAAGTCTGACTTTTCTCCAGGTACAGAAAGTGCCTATTTACAAACCCCTTCAAAGGCATGATGGCGCTCAAGAACATCTGAGCAAATGGGCACAGAGCAAAGTGAGCCTAGTTTATGCAAGAGAGCTACCCTCTTCACAAGAAAGCAGACCTCAATTGTTGTAACTCTGGCATGATAGATACTTCAACTGTACCAAGATAGATACACTACCTGGGAAAAGGGGCAGGGGGTGAGGGTAGTAGTAGCTTTAGAGAAAAGCAAGTTATTGGGAAGTACTGTCCTTGCTTCACCATCTTCCATGCATTGTAAGGGGTGCCCATTGGTAGAAGCTCTAGCACACTATGGATTGTGGATGCAGTACCCCAGAGAAACACAAAATTCAAAGGTTAGCAGCCACTGCAAAACATCCAAGTGTAAAAAATGTTACAGTATTTCCCTGGAAGAGCTGACAAGCACTGAAATGGTGTGTACACTGCTGTAAGGAACTGTTTTTTCAAACAAAATCAAGCAACACTCCAGTTTAAGAGAGGCACAGATAACTTACTAATTAAATATCATTGTCATCTCTCTCAAAATAAAAAATCTAACAGCTGTCTAGTAGTTTCCAGAGGACTTTTACTTTTGCCAACTAGCAAGCACATTTGCATTTGACACACAAAACATGGGAATAATGATGTCTCTGAGGGATATATGCAAAATGTGGGAAAAGAAGACTGAAAACTAGGAATCAGAGACTCCTTTAGAGAAGAAACTCAACAAGTGTTATGATGAGAGTATATTCATAGTCAGCATGTTGTGAGACCAAAGCACTAAGCTCAGTCATTTGGTTGACAGATATTTTACCAATGAATAGACTCAAGCAGGCAGTTATAAAAAATTCCATCAGATTTATCACAACAAAATTTGAATTCCAAAAAATACTCTGTATCTTTATCCTGTATACCCTTGAGGTCCCTGTAGTTTGGAAAGGAAGAGAAATCTATCTTAGCATAATTGTGAGAAATAGGTGTTTCTGTGCAACACAGAACTTCAAAGAGATACTACAGGTAAGATCTGAGACAAGCTCATTAATTATTTAAGGTTTTAAGGCCTCCAGTTCAAAATACACTGACCCAGAAATTAATTTTCACTTTTGTTTATGCCATTTCAAGGACTATTTTCTATTATAGAGAGGAATGTACGAGTAGATAGAAGAGATAAGAATTTATCCCCTATGGATCTTTGTAAGCTGGAGGTGGAAGTCTCCTTTTACAAAATGGAAAGTAACTGTATCTGCAGAGAAATACAAAGTAACTGGAAAACACCACTCGAGAAACCATCAGCTCCTCTCCTGTTTAAGTAGAGGCCTAATAGATAAGAAGTGTGAGAAAAATGAACCTAAGAGGTTTTACTGATTTCTGACTGTATTTCTCCCTGTGCTACATTTGGAATAGAGTGCAGCCTAAATAAATATGCAGACCTATGGAACAATGTTTGGTTTCACAGCACACACACCAAAAAAAAAATCATGCACACTACACATCTAATACCTTAAAAAGCACATTAGTTGTGTGTTAGCTGAGTCATCACATAAGTTGATGATCTCTCCTCATCTACTGGATATTGTTGCAGGAAGATCTCAACTCACCACAGTGGAAAAAGGTAATGCACTCACCTGAGTCTCAAAGAAATGTATGAACATTTGTTCATACAGGTTTCAGCTTCTAATTAAGGCACTTCCACATCATGTCTGTTGACTAAAAAGAGGAGTTCCTCTCTGAAGGAGATTCACAGTATGCTTCAGATACAGAAGGGCTTCACACACCTGGTGGGTCCAGTGCCATCAACAGATGGATATACTTTGGCTACAGAAAAGGAGCTCAGTGCAAAGTGAGAAACCAAAGGAATGGAAACAGTCTCAGAATGCAAGAGATTTCATACTCCTTTACTTCAGGCCTGGCAAGTAGCTGAAGGGAATTTCTATGTCTGTAACCAAATAACTTGCACTTGGTATGAACAAGACCTAGCAAAAATAAAACAAATCTGCTCAGGAGCACCCACTGCTGTGCAACTCTGATTCCTTGAACAAGAAGACAGGAGACGCACAAAGCTGATGGAAAAGGCATTGGGAAGGTTTAAATAAATCACAGTGATTGAGGCACAAAAAGCAACTACTTTGAGAAGTGGAGGTATAATTTTTCCAGCTCTTTGTCTCTGATAAGTAATAAGGAGTGATAAAAAAAAGATTTTTTTGACCTTTAATAAGTTGAATGTGTATAAACCTCTAGAAAGTTCCAGGATGCCTGTAAAACATAATGTTGGAATGACAAGACCTTACTAAGGACCAGCTAAACCTTATTAACAGAGACTAATGACTGCTGCTTGGTTTGCAATAGTTATTCTAGCAAATTGAAAAAAAAAAAAAAAGAAAAAAGTAAGTAACAGGTCATCTTGTCAATTCAGAAACCATATCAGAAATCAAGCATATAATCACAAACCAAAACTAGGAGGGAACCCAAAATCATTAGCAGTCATTTCCAAAAGAGGTGACAAGAACAATGTTTCACTATTCTCAAGGTAACACTGAACAGCAGAAAAATAAGATTTTATTTTTTGTGAATACATCACAAAGAAATTAGCCTGTGAGAGTTATTCACAGCAATGAAAGCAGCATGGCCAGGAGGTCAAGGGTGATGATTCTGCTCCTCTACCTCACACTCACGAGACCCATCCACTCAAGAGACTGCATCCAGCTCTGGGACCCCAACATAATGACAGAGACCTGTTGGAGCAAGTCCAGATGAGACTACAATGATGATCAGATGGCTGGAGAACCTCTTCTATGAAGACTGAAGGCTGAGACAGTCGAACTTGTTTCAACCTGGAGAAAATAAAGCTCCAGGAAGACCTTCAAGCAGCCTTCCAGTACCAGAAGGTGGCCCACAAAAGAGTTGGAGAGAGACTTTTTACACAGGCAAGTAGTTACAGGACAAGGGGTAATGGTTTAAATCTGAAAGACAGTAAGTTCAGATTAGGTATTAGGAAGAATTTCTTTACTGTGGAGGTGATGAGGCACTGGAATAGGTTGCTCAGAGAAGCTGTGGATGCCCCATTGCTGGAAGTGTTTCAACACCAAGCCGTACAGGGCTTTGATCAACCTGGTCTAGAGGAAGGTGTCCCTGCCCAAGGTATCTAAGATCTCTTTAAACCCAAATCATTTATGATTCTTCTACTAATTCTTGATGTCAGAGTCCAAGCCTTAAGTCAGCACCAAACTGTGCCATGGCATGATACCTCTACTTTAGACTTTCCTGTGTGAAGATCTATGACTAGGAGAGCCTGATGAAGCATTGCCAACATGGTGCTGCTGCAGACTGGCTGTGGTCCACTGGCCCTTGCCCAGCATAGTCACTCTTCTGCCACAGAAAGCAATACTGAGGGAGAGAAGTAAAATACACTCCTCTGTGAAGATCGTAACAAAGATGACTGAGCCTACACCTTCAATGAATTGCAAGTGGTCTCTGAACACTTTCAGGGAGAATAAACAGTAAACCTAAAGTTAAGAGCTAATCTGTCCTGGACTCAGCAAACATCACATGAAGACCACAGGTAGACAAAACGATTACAGAAAACCATCAAGCTACCTTATACTTCCAAAGATCAGCAATCGAACACAAAGGAAATTCTGCATGCAACAGCAAATAAATTTATGTACTTGGGGGAGCAACAAGAGTGCACTGGGAATCACATCTTCTTTCAAGTGTTTTTTCATGACAATGCAGATGACAGGCATCTTGTTCACCAATCAAGAGGCACAAAGCTTCTTAAAGAAGAGCAGAGAAGAGCCCTAGACCACAGATACCACCAGCTAACAGAGGGTATCCTCTACTAAAAATGTTACATTTCTATAAAAACATCTGTCCAATCCTCCTGAATGCTACAGTAAAAGCATATGAATTAACTTCTCTCATTAAGGAGACAGGATGAATCTGCATTAGTTCTGAAACCCTATTTTGGGAAATAAGTAGTGTTTGTTGGAGTAGGCAGACAGAGATGTTTTCAACAGCAGGGCTTCACCTTTTTAAAAACCATTGCACAAGTGAAGAACTTCAGACATGATCAAGAATGCCTGATAGATTTTTGCCAGAGTTCACAAACGTTTTCAACTTTGTCTTAAGTTAACTAGGGAACAATTATTTTCATTTCTCAAGAATGACATCCAGAAGAACAAACGAATTTTACACCTGTGATGCAAAGAATTGTTGTGACTCTGAGGTACATAAAAGACTAGCAAGACATTAATTTCCAAAGCCTTTTCACTTTTAACACACACACAAAAGTAAAAAAGGCTTACTACTCAGACAACTGTTAGGACTAATAAGCAGGACTTTAATAAAACCATACCAAGAATATGTTTGTAGAATGACCTTGTGAAGTAGATGTTCACCAGCTGCCTGTGATTCAGAGCCAGCCCCAGGATCTGGCCTGCGAAACGGAAGTAGTTCAAATGATCTGGATTTACAGAAGAGTTGCTGTTCGGCTGGAAAGTTGTTCCTATAAAACAAAAATATTATCATGTTCCATTACTTTTTTTTAAATTAAGCTTTTATTTATCAAATACCCTAAGCATCTGAAAACACTGCAAGAGTTTTATCTCAGGGTTTTGAAAGTCTGTTTGGGGTTTTTTGTTTACACAAAAAAGATGTCAGAAAGAAATGTCTTAGAATGTAATGAAACTACAGTGATACTGCTTAGCCACTCTCCAAGGTACTGTTCTGAATCATCAACAAAAGGGTAATTGCTAAATTTGGTCCTCCATCTTACTGTATTGCTATATACAAGTTTTACTCACTCTAATGGGCTTTGTTTCCATCAACTTGTGAACATGCTCAAAGGAAGGATGAGAACATATCGATTTCCTTTCATCTGTCTCCAGCCAGATACAGGCAGGAGACAGTCCAGCCCTAGTCTCCTTGGAGAAGACTACTTCGAACAGGCAGACCTGAACCTCTCCTTTTAGCTTTCATGAAATAATCTGTGCCTCTACACAGATTTTTTGGATTACAAAAATGCTTTTATAAAAAATGACACCCTAAACTTAGGGGGGAAAAAAAAAGAAAGGGCAGAGACATACCATCAGCTGACTGGGTAAATAAGGCATAATCTGGGTTAACTATTTCACTGGATAAGATATCAAACCACTCACGCACCACACCCTGTCCCTGCATGTCAAAAGAACAAAACATATTAGTACACAAAACTTTCACTCAATAGTTATGCTGAGTAACGACATTTTTAAAAATATTTTTAAAGTAGGTTTTAGTTCAAAACCACACTTGTAAATGAGAATTAATACTTTCATATGAAAATTTCATAAAAGAAAACCATGCACTTTTACCCACCATGCCTTCTTCTCCATGAAATCTCACAGCAATGCCCTGCTTTAATTTTGCACAGTTCGCTTTAGACACAACTTCACAGCTACTCCTAAAAATAGAATCTAAATACAAAATACAGATTAATTTTTTCATCTTCATTCATTATCTTTCAAAGACACACTAATTCCATTTAGAACACAATACCTCTGTGAACCAAAAGTATGTCATTTTCATTGACAGGCCTGTGCACCATGTCTGAATCTGGCTGCCCGGCGTGCAGATGTTCATAGAACCATTCACAGCGATCTTTAAATGGCTACAAAACAAGGTGCAAACCATATTATACACATGCATTCCCCTGAATAATTCCTCTCCCATAAGCAAACTATTATGCATAATTCCCAATTAATTTTTGAGATGTGCAGAGTTACCCTAATATGCTATACAGTATTTTGGGAAGAAGAAAGGACTAGACATGTGCTTGAGTGCTTGCTGAAGTTGGGTCTGCAGAAAGACTGGACCACCAGTTATCCCGAAATAGCTATTAAAGTTTTCCACAGAAGAGAAAAATAGCACAAAACTTCTTACAGATAAGGGGAGAGCATGAAGGAACTTAATTAAGAAATAAGTCATTGGCTTCTATAAAACTACTGATAATCAACAACAGCTGAGCATAGAAGCACAAGTGAGATGAACCAGCCCTATTTGCAATAAGGTTCACTGGTAATATAAAAGAGCCCAAAGGAACCAGAAACATTAAAAATTCCTAGGTGAGAAGGTTCTAACTTGTTTGACTCGGTGTTTATATTGGTATTTTGCAGCTCTTTCGAGACAGATATGACACAAGTATGGCCTTTCTCATCCCCAGCAATTCACAGCACATACATGAGTTGATTTAACAAACAGGGTATCAGTTCTCAGGGTCTCCTCATTATTCATAGATAGTGAGTTTCAAAAACACACATTTCAACAAAAGAATGAATAAACAATACCCCTACACCATGTCCCAAAAATGAAACTGGATTAATAAAAGCAATTTATCTTTAAAAATAAAAGCACAGTATGGTTCACAACTAAGTAAAAAAGCTCTTGGAACAGACAAGACGACATGAAGTTTCACTAAAGGAGCTGCCACTAACTATTACCAAATCAAGTAACAGTGATGTATTTATCCTCTGTTTTGTCTCAAAATGCAAGTCGTTTAGGGGAAAGGAAAGCATTTTAAAGTTCAATCTATTAGATGTACACAATTAAAAACAGAAATTTCACTCTTTAGCTGAAAGTTGGACTTGTAAGACACATCCAACATTGGTTATTTCAAATGGACTCACCATGTATTTTAGAGAATTATGAAGACAGAAATATACCTGCCATGAGTGTTTAATGATCTTTCCACATTACAGATTCAGAAGCACTAGAGGCCATGTTTAGTTCTTTCATCCTCCCCAAATAGATTTTTTTTTTTTAACTCTTTGTATATTCACAGAAGTTGCAGCTAAGCACCTCCTGACATTTACCTGAGCTTTTATGATGTGCATAAATCTGGACATTAGCTCAGGACACTCCAGAAGAAAATGAAAGTGATCAAAAATTATTTTGGGATTTCTGAAAAAAAAAAAATAGGTTAGAAGCCATTAGAGAATAAATAATAATGCTTCATGAGGCAAAAAGTCTACATAAAGGAACAATGCAATTCATCATATAGACAAGTTTCAAGAGATTCTTCTATTTTATCACTTTTCCTCTTGTTTCCAGACAACTTACACTACCTCATCTGCTAAACATGGAAGGATTAGAAGCAGCTCCCCACACAGAAGGAAGGTTATAAACCTGACAGTCCCAGAGAAACTCTGGAAACAGCCAACTCTACAAAGATGGTTTAGACTCCTTTAAGTTGTCACACATTTGAGGAAGAATGAAAGTTTTCATCTACCTTAAAAGGGAAGACCTTATTTGGAACAAATACAAGGAAAGAATCCATTCATCAAATTACTCTGTTGCTCTGTGAAATAGATTTAGTTCACGAATCTTACAAATAGATCACTTAAATATGCAGAAGAGTTCATTTAAGTCTGAGCTCTGAATCATTAATCTACACTCCCTTGAGTTCAGCAAGACCATTAAATTGCATATTGTTCATATATCACAGCAACAATCTAAAAATACAACTCAGTAAGAAGAAAAAAATGAATTATTGTCAGGGAGGAACAGAAGGGTGGATTACAAGGTCCATATTTGTTGAAGCTTACCGGTTAACAAAACACTTTAGGACATCATCATGTTTACAAACAAATTCTATAAAACGAGGTGACGTCATCCTGTTCAAAAATAATACGATGGTTTTGGTTAGTGCAATCGAAACTAATTTGAATTGCATAAATTGTTGAGTTGGTTTAAATACTACAGAAATAGAAATTGATGCTGTTTAACTAGTCATCATGAATCTAAATATTCAACAGCACTAAGATCTCACAACAAACTAACAGAAAAGGCAAAAATGTCAAGAACCAATCACCTTCCAGAACATCCACAGAGAACCATGCCCCAGAAAAATAATACTGGCCAATCTGAAAGCTTTTATTCAACTCAGTTTGGCAGAGAAAGTAAAACCCTTATGGTGATTAGGAATAACCAAGAGCTGTCATGTAGTAGGACCCTTGCTTCTAGACTCCTCAAGGAGCTTGTAATACCATCATACTTGCTTAATCTTCTACTCATAAGGGCCAAAGTCACAAATCCATAACAATCTTGGACAGACTATAATCTCAGTTACAAGTGGTTACACTTGTTTCCCTTTTAAACCAGACCTAAATTGAACTGGATGTTCCACACAAAACTACATGTTTGTCAACCTGGGACAGATTTCCAAGTGAGCATTACTTTGAGGCTGAACTCTCCTTGTTATATGTAATACAGTCAAATAAATTTTGCCCCAGCCATAATTTTCATACACAAAGATAACTCACTTTTATTTTCTGACCTTATAACTCTTTTTATTGGATAATCACATTAAATTCAGGGATTAAGAACCAACAGTAAATACAGCTAAGTTTCAAAATATCAAAATCCTACTATCTACAAGTATACTGTATGACAACAAAGAGCCATTAGACATTCAATACAAAATATGCCCCAGTGCAGCTACATTCATAGCAGCAGCACTACGGAAAACGTTGTTTGGTGGGTTTAGGACCATTAGAAACAAAAAAAATTTTTTTTTAAATTAAAAAAAAAAAAGAAGCAAAAAAGCATTCAAATAACTGAACTAGTGAAAGCATTAAACAGCCTAGCCTCGCCTGTCACTAATAAAATGTGATCAGTATCAACATTCTTCCAAGAAAGTATGTATGATTTTAAAATGGTAATAGTTTGGGTAAGAAAAATTAATCATCTCCTCACCCCTGAGGCATCTGACAGGAGCAGCACATATAGAAGGCTTGAATGACAGCACTTAGCCTATTTGCTGTCATGGAGATAACATCCTGACAATCAGCACAAGCTTCCTGCTTCCCAGCAACATCATATGTTTTTAACTCGACAGCATCCGTGGACAGCTCTTTTCTTCCCTCAGTTCCTGCGGTGGCAAAAGGAGGTGCAGGAGTAGCATCTTGGTGATCAGGTCCTTTTTGCTTCAATAAAATAGAAGTAATGTTGGCAGAGTCCCTTTTGTTTTTCATCAGCTCTGTGGCTATCAGAACAAGCCATTCATCCAGAGAATGCCAGAGCAGTTCCAGTGGCTGCAATAAACACATGAAAAAACAGACAAAAAGGAACATGTTGACATTAGATAATATTAATAATGTGATAATCCTCTTAAGGCAAATAAATATCATGCACATTTTAAAGCTTTAAATGATCCTTTAGAGGTCATGTTAGAGATAAGAGGCAAATACTCATAAAAAAATCTGCACTTGTAGCCAAACAGCACTAAGAGAAAAATTCATATAGAAGGAAAATCACGCAGCAGATGGAAGAAAGATAAACTTATTTGGAAAGAACTAGAGAACTGGACTATATGACAAAGTTAGGCTTCACAGAGCACACTACTGCCTAACCACTGCAGCCAAGCAGGGGAACAGGAACATACAGATTGAGTTTCTAGAGTAAGAGAGTGTCAGTTCTTTTCAAAAAACCTGGTCAAAGGAGCTTCCTCTACCAAGAAGATGGAGGAAATCCCAAACACCACTGAGATTCAGGTTCACACACATGTCTAGTAAGAATGTGCTTTATGCATAATGTGAGCTCATTCAGCTCATTTTGATAGCACCTCAGATGTTTCAGAATAAGGGTCACTGACACCTAGCTTTAAGAAATAGAAACAAGTATCAGCAGAATCCCATATGAAATTATAAAGCTATACATTTTATTTTATTTTAACAAAGACACGCTTTTTTCACGACTACCTGCTAAGTCCCAATATAATTGCCAGTACAATTCCCTCATTACACATTTACTCTGAGCTGCAGGCCTACTATAGAGAAGAAAAAGGAATAAGATCTGTGGTTTTCTCATGAGCATAAAAATGTCCACAAGGGCTAACTGTGTTGTCCCTTAACAGTGTTTAAGAGCTTGTTTCAAAAGCCTACAGCCTAGTGAGCATAGGGATATCAATCTCACAGGGAGGTAATCAACTCATGTACTTCAAAGCATTCCAAACCTAAGAGTGAACTTCTAAATAGGTTCCTTTTTCCATGCATTACTGTTGCATCAACATTCTTCACCAGAGAAAGCATTCAAAAACTTAGCAAAGACTGAAAGTTATGTTCTCATATTCTCAGATTGCTTTTGAAAATAGAGCTGCTCACAGCATCTGTACATTATCTGGAACACTATCAGTTGCACCTCATAGTTGACACGTTCTCAATACACAAATTACTTCTTGTAAGAGCTGTGTATTAAAAGATCCTGATGAAATTCACCATTGAAAATTTTACCACTACACTTCCATTTTTTCCCAATAGGAGTGTGGGGGAAAGCCAGACTGATCTCCAATACTGGTAGGCTTTGCTAAATCCTTTGTAGGTCACTCACTTAATGCTTGTGCTCCCAGTGACCACACATTTCTCTAGATGGTGATCTGAATACCTCTAGCACAGGTAGCTATAAATATCTGCCATACAGGATCAAGTTATCCCTTCCAAGACCCATCTGGCAGAACTTTACCACGAAACATAATGTAAAAAAACTTTCTAATGGAAAATATGATTAACTGAATACAGAGAAGAATTTAAATGCAACTGTGCTCTTAACCCATAACTCAGGAGAAACTAGGTAGTTATCTACTAGAATATTAAAATCTACTTTTCTTCCCCTCAAACTTTATAATGTTTAGCTTGCCAGACACCATATTCCCCCAATATCTCGTGTTTTATCTTTTATTTCCCACATATTTAAAAGCACACCTTTCAGAACCTTTCCATCCAATTTGTTTCACCAAAGCTAGTTCTTCACAGCTTCTGATCATAAACTCATTTCAAAAACTAGTCAAGCACAGTCGCTTTAACACTTCATTTTATTTCTTTCTAGTCCAACTTCAGGATATAAAACACTTCTAAATATTGCCCATCACCTCCATATCCATGACTGTCAGCATTTTATGTTGGCATCCATGACCAGACCTTTCCAAGTGGCATATGGACAGATTCAATTAAACCACTAGAAATGTTTTTTTTCAAACTACTAGTCAGTATTCTTCATTCAATTCTCACCATGAACTTCATATTAAACAAAGACATCCACTCAAACTTCAGTTGTCATATTTCACAGTGCAGAAAAGTTTCTCTAGAATTATACAGCTGAGTCTGATGGAGTACCAAGTTTTTACAGCTGCACACCTTACCTCCCAAATGCAAGAATTTACCTATGCAATGCCTTCCTCTTTACTCATCTAGAAAGCAAGACCAGTAACCAAATCCATATTCAAACTGCAACACTGAAGCAAAATCTTTTGCCAGATGTCAGATAGCTTTTTAAGACACAGGGTGCAGGAGATCACTAATCCATGAAGTGACTTTGTTACAGCAGAGAAGTTACCTCAATTCTAGAATAGAACAGTATCTGAAACAAGGAAAAAACATTAAGCACTTCCCAACCTTGTTCAATTACAGAGAAATTTTGCAGTAAGTTTCCCAGATATGTGATCACATTGAACAGAACTTGGAAGAGCAATACATGGAAAGTAACGAGTGTAAACCTGGTCAAAAATTACTACTCAAAGTTTCTCACTGGTAAGATCTCATTTGAGTTAGCAGCTTGTTTCAAGCCTGGGAGACAAAATTCAATTATTCTTCTGTATCATACAGGATCAGTACCAGAATGTGTTATCATTAGCTAGTGCTTCCACTTTAAAACATCTGTATAGGCCCGAATCACATACAGGGAATTCTGCTAAAGCACAGATAGCACTGTAATTTTCTTGACCTCATCAAGCAGTAACATTCCTCAGTAGGCTCAGATCAAGAATACTCATATTTTTAACCCCTTCCCAGCCACATTACAGTGACAATTCTTCAAAATATGTTCAATCAATACATTGATACAGAAAAATTTAATGAAACATTATGAAAAGTCAGGTCTTTCTTATCTCTTCCCAAAAAGTGAAAGACCATCACAAGCAAATGTTCAAAGAAAGCACAAAAAAGCAGAAGGAAAGGTAGGACTAAGAGAAAACTGGAAGTCACCCAATTCACTCAGCACTATATCTAACCTTCCACTACCCACTCTACTGTAAATTCAGCGAAGAACAGACTAAACCGACCACAACTATAGATTAACTTAGCATGGCCAGACCTGTGTGTCCATTCCCAAACAACAATAATTTCTCATCAGCAGTTTTATATTTCTGGGTTTGAAATTTAAATCAATCTTTAAAATATTGTGGACACAAAAGTGGCTCTACTGCATGGTTGCCTCACTCATAAAACTTCTAAATAAATTACAATAATTGCAATAATAATTTTTAAATAATCCTGAAATTTTTGTTTTGTTAGGCAATGTAATAGCACATTACCATGTACTCATGTTACAAATGTTACTCATTTTGCTTACTTATTAAAAACATACATGCTGTTTTCACACAAGTAAGAATTACTGATATTTTCTGGGACAACTGTGGCAGTTGTTTAATATAAGTCTACTACACAAGACTTAAATGCACAGGAAATTAAGAAACAATTCCTTCATCATACAAAGTCCTTTGGGCACACAGATAAGTGATTCTACTGATATACCACTTCCTTTGAAAATTGCAATTTAATGTTTTTGTTTATTTTATGCTGAGTTCTGAAATTATGTGGAGTTGAAAAGCAGGAAACTTTCCTTTTTTTCCTTTTTGGGCTTAGTAGCAGAATATCTTACTGGAGATAGTTATTGTATGAAGTGTGTTTAACATCTTTTTGTTATTTAATCTGGTATACTGGGAGTAATTTTCATTAAAACTGTTAGAAAGTGCTACTTTTAATAAAATAATTCTGGTGATTTGGGTAGGGTTTTGTTTTTCAAAAACAGAATTCTGGTTAAACCCACACTATTGCCCTATTTTGATGAACAATTCCAAAGAACAGTTATTACATTGCACACTGTACAATGCACTACATCTTGCAAACAGTATTGTTTAGACTCAAGCACTAGTTTTATATTCATTATATAAATCAATTTGTTCTTAAAACTATTGTGCTACCAGAAGAACAAACATTTGCGCTTTCATGGTTTTTGGGGTTTTTTAACAGTCTAAATAAAGCTTTTCTTCTTTCCAAGAGAAGAAATTTAAACAAAAACTGAGATGCTTCACTAAATAAGCTGGAATTAAGAGTATCATCTTCCACAATCTTATCAATATAGCTCTGTCTTAAAAGCCCTTAGAAGTAACGTAATATGATGAACATATATCATCAAATAATTGCAGTAATTTCAAAATACTGTTTTCACAACACAGTGAAAGAAACGCAAAGGTAAAGAAAAATCCTCAAGTAATTACTGGCATCTAAATTTCTTGATACAAGCTGTGCTGTGTAAGAGTATGGAGTAAAATGTGAGAAGAAAGATTACCCTGCAGTTCTTTTTTATTAGGTGCTCTGCCAAGTATGACAGCTGTATATCCAATGAAGACTGAGTGGCACACAGGAAACTGGGGCTTCTTTACAAAAAAGGTAATCTATGACTTTCTACAGAGACATTCCTTAACAAAGAAACATAAAAATACAAAACACCTTCAGGAACTAAATCCCTAAATGGCAACCACCTAAAGCATGTGTTTGAAAGTATCTATAAATCAACCTTGCAAGGGTAGTAGTGAGCTATGTTTCAAACCACATAATTATAAAATCCAAGAACAACTCGGGAAAAGATTTCATTATCACATTGAGAACAACATACAGATCAAGAATTCAATTGTTTCCATTTGTCTTGTGAAACTGGGTAAAGCTTATTGATTCATTTGTGTATTTCCAACTACAATTTTGAAATTACATTAATATAATCTATAATATTAATATCATATTTTGAGACTACTATACTCTTAACAGAAATGAAAACAAAATTTACCAAAGTCACCTGGGTAACTAAACCTTCAACACCTAATAAACAATCTATTAAATAAGAAATAAAAAGAAATCATAACATGAGATGTGCATCAGTGGCTGAATTAATTCAGTGGGAAAAAAAATACAGGAAAAGGAGAGAGATAGGTTTAAAAGGATAGGGACATCAACCAAACTTACTTCCTGTTCATGAGATGTCTGATTAATGAATGCATGCTTTGTGACATTCATCTCTTTAACGTCTATCTTCCTAACAACATCATATACTTTTCTGACCTTGAACACCTGACTTCTTGGAGTTTTATTTCCATTGTAGCCCATGTCATTTCCATTACTGGGAGAGGATGGGCCAATGCGAAAGACATGGCAAAATATCCTCACGATCCTTAAGAGACTCTTCATTTGAGCTTCATAATTACTTGACAAGCTGGGGGAAAAAAATGGAATGTTTAAGTTTCTTTTCCTAGATGAAACAATTTAGTATAATAAGGAGTAAGCAATCTAATGGTAGGGTCTGACATACATGCTGAAAAAACCCCTAAGCTTCAAACTCTAGTAAATTTTAACTTTCATTTCCTGCATCAGCTCCAGAAGTCAAATATAAGCATGATGATTTTATCAACATGTACATGCAATTTTAACTAGAAGAACAGCAAATTCCAGATCTTCAAAATCCTTAGTTTTGTTTTTTAATGCCCTTCTTATGAACCCCGGGAGGAAATTCTGCTTTCTACAGAAAGAATCTCAGTGCATGAAGCAAATTGGGATATCCAGATGCAAATGTTTTTCAACCCAAAAAAGAGAGCATCCAATGGTAAAAGTCTGCTGTCTGATCAGATATGCTGCTACAGTCTGCTACAGTCCATCCTCACCAGCTACTATTCTAGATGCCCATTACTACCTCAGCCAGAAAAGGGATCAGGATGCTAAGGATGCCACTATCAAGAAAAACACAATCCAAAAGATACTAAACAAAACCACCACTATGTTATTTATTCATCCAACAAATACACTAAAAGTTTTATGTCTCCTTAATTGAATTGGCAAACACTGAACTCTGTACCAAAACAGTGCAAAATACGAGATATTCATGACTTTATGCATAAGCAGAACCATCTCCACCAAACTCAACTCAGTTTTCTTAAACCCTAAGCAGTAAGAATTCTTCTGTCTTGAATGCATAACAAACTGCAAGAAATTAATTCTTTCTCTATAAAAACCTACTAATTTATAAATATTATAGAAGTGAGCACATACTCAATTCTATGCTAAAGTACTTGCAACTTAAAAGCATGCTTCCCAGCCAGAAGATCAGTAAACACCAGAAAATTGATATCTTATAAGGTGCTGTAAATGTCTGCTGCAATTAATAAAAACGTCTGTTGTCTGTTAATTCACAAACCTGAAACACAATTATTTGTAACAGCTAGCACTTTATTATGATCTCATTCACCCTATGTCATCAGCAAAGGACCTATTTGTTTTCAGCACTATATTTTAATGACTGAGAGTTAACTTTAAAAAGCAATGGACTAAGAATTTTACCAAGCTACCATACAAAGTACAACCTTCTTGTGACAATTTACACTTTAACTGGGAAAGTTTTCAGTAAATCAATGTAAGAAAGGAACAGAAAGAGTAAACAGTGCTACAGTAGGAATGTTAAGTTTTTAACCAGGTAGAGAAAATCCCCTGACTGGCAGTTTGCAATTGTGTTACCAGAAGCTCTCACCACAGCTAAAAAACAGCACTTGTAAAATCTTTGCTTATATACCAAAATAATCTATTAATAGAAGAAGCTAACCCAAGAAGTTAACTACTGAAAAAAGAAAAAAAAATTAAAACTAACATTTCAGCTGAGGTTTATCATGTCTCAGCAGTGGTATTTTCCTGGTAAAATTTCCTGGTCTCCAGGATAAGGACCCACATATATAAAAAGACCTTAGAGGGCTTTTAATAGTTTACTGAAACTTCTACTGGCATGTTTGCAAATATTCAGCTATGCCTAACCTGCACCATCAAGACAAAATCATATCACACTTCAATTATTTTATTGGAAAAGGGGAATACATGGTGAAGATAATTCTAAGTGAAACAGGGTCTTTGCTCGTACTCAAGGCAGAAGTCTTCAGGCAGAAATTTAGTGGCACTCCTGGATACTTGCTAGAAGCATTACAAGAAGTAATTTTAGATACTTTTGAACTAAACAACAGATAAACCCAAAAGAAACAGGTTGTGAGTTAATACCCAGGAAATTAACAGAGATATTAGTTCACCCAAGTAAGAATATCATTATTGGAGGTTTTCATGTATAAAGTACATTTTACACACTTTTGCTGGAAGGAAAGAGAGGAAAAGAGGCCCAAGCTCAGAGTATTCACCAAGTACTACCTTAATCCTTATTGTGTTTATAAGAAAGCAACTGAGAAGTATTTCTTGAAGGAGAAATTCACTGCTTCTGCCAGGAAACCAAGCTGAAGAGAGGCACAGTTTTTGCAAAACTGCGTCTGTGAAACTGTCTTGGTATCGTTTTCTTTTGCTATCACATTTCTGTTGTGATATATTACAAAGTACCAAAGAGAAGCTGGACACTCCAAGTATTGGCATCTCTAGAAATGAATCCTCATACAAGGCAATGCAACCTTTTGATCTTGTCTTCAGTCTCCACTAGCCCACCCATACACAGCAATACCGGAGCACACAGCAGCTCAAACTCAGAGACAGTACAGGCAGAGAGTTATGGTTTCTACAGCCACACTGAGGGAGCATTGCTCAAACCAAAAGAGCAGTAACAGTACCAAATCAAATCTAAACAACAGTTTAATTTACCTCTGAAGACACTGAAACAAAACAAATACTACTTCATATGATGTAATCCAGCTACTACAACTTCCAATAACGTTGCTATACAGAGCAAGTTTGAAATCCTTTCCTGCACTATGGTTTTACACTTTATCACAATTTATTTGTGGGAGATCGATTGGCTCTAAGGAAGTCTGGAGACAAAAATGTATGTGTTGCAAGTTAAGCTGATACACACTGAAGCTCAGCAACAGCAGAAATTCTTCAAAAAGTTACCTTTGCAGCAACAAAATTTCATTAATGTCTACACACTTTAACCTCAAAGTTTAAAGGGATTCAAACCTTTACATTAATTCATCAAAGTGAACACCCACCAGAGTAAGATTTATTCATGATGTAATGAATTTCCTACCATCATCCAGGAGTTCTGACCTGCTATCTACAAGCTCCATTTAAAAACGTTACTAATGGGGAAGAAAAAATAGGCATCTACGAGTAAGAATATACTATTTATTTTCCATCTCACTGATGGGCTCCTCGGACCCCAGCCCAAGATAAAAATAAGCTTCTCATGTCATAATCCTCTACAACCTATACTGACAAGTTGCTCTGATTACAGAACACTCTCAAACCTCTCTTTGCCAAAATGCGATCTAAAACATGTTAATAAGGAACTTCACTCATGTTTTCAGACCCTCGACTCTTTCAGTAAAGATTTCCTAGTAAAGCATAAAGGTTACACCAAAATATGTTAGCTGTTGAAAATAGTAAAATGCTCCAACAAATTGCAGACAAAGTGTTTTGCACAAACTCAAAGAGATGCCACAAAAACTAGGAAAGCATGCCAGGTAAATATGCTTGCCTATGTCATGTATCTGCCTAAGTTACTGCTGCTTGTGCTGCTGAGACAGCACACTAGTAGATGAAATTTTTTATCTCATATATATTAGTAGCCATGTAAGGCAACCAGAGCCAGTAAACATGAGACAGGTGTCAGAAGTAACAAAACTCTCCTCAAGCATAATAAGGAAGAAGGTAGAAAAATAAAAATGTGGAAGGGAAGAAAAAGTGAGAAGGGTGGAGAAAAAAAAAATTATTTGAAAGTCTATTTGTCTAAGAAGCTTCCCTTCCTAGGGCTGACATAGCCAAACTAGCCAAATCAAAAACACACTTCTCTGGAACTCAAGCTTCTAGATACCAGCAGCTATACATAGACACCAACATTTTCTCTTGAAGTCTTTGTGAAGACAGTGATCTAAACAGACATTATCATACAAATCACATTTGAGATCCATCTACTCCAGCATGCGCTGAGCATCGGATAGCTTGGACTAATAAAACTATTAAGTGGCACTAACTGCCTTGTAGTTCATCAGCACGTGTCCTCACACTTACCTGAGCAATTTGTGACCATTTGTTGTAGCAACCTCAGCAAGACTTGTCAAGATTTTAAGATACTGGCTTTCACTCTGCTGAGACAAGTGTTCCAGAACTTGCCGCAACTGAAGGATTAAAACAAAAGCAATTGCATAGTGTCAAGGAGTATCAGATCAACAAAAATTTATCAATTATGTAGAATTCTACCACCCAAGCCTTAATATCTAGCAATAATAATGCACATCTATACTGTACAACCTTCAATCTAACCTCAGTTAATGTTTCATTATCACTTACAAAGATTACTGCAAAGGTACACATTCTAGTGTCGATTCATGCACTACAGGGTATTTAATGTTAGAGAATGCTACAAACACTGAATGCTCAACCCTGTATTATTAATTCATAAGAACAACTTACGAAATATAAAATGTAAGTCCTGACTTGTAACACATACCATTTCCTTATATCATCACTTCCAGATAATATGAACTGGTCATTACCCAAGACTAAGCAGAACAGCTCAGACTTGGCCATAGAAAATCATTTTCAATGTATGATTACATTTCAGCAATGAAGCAGAACTATAACACGTATTAGCTAATATATTTTGTATACACTCTCATTAAAATCTTGTTTGCGTACACAGCTCCACCATTACTCAGACAGATGAAAAATTTTTCTCACTTATTTTCTTCACTTCTACAATATACAAATGGTCTTTTTGTTCCATTGTTTTAGTTCTTTCTCTTTTAATTCAAATCACCTATAGCATCTCCCCTTGCATCTAACATACACTTTGATAATTCCCTTCTGCGTCATTTCACGCTGTAAAACTCAACTCTGTCTCAGAAATTTAAACACTGACTTGGAAATCCTCAGTGTTACAGTGGAAGTAATGAAGTTATAGAGAAAACGAAACTGTCAAAAATTTAGCAAACTAAATTAAGTAAATTGGCAGCCAACACCTTACTAAATTTTTTTTTTTCAGTCTGTAAGGTTGCTTGCAGTTACTTTGAAACAAATAATGTACTAAAAACCCACAGTGAGCTAGATTTACAAGGGGGAAAAGGCATCCCATGCTTCTTTTCCCTTGCACAATCAAGAAACAAAACCTTTTTCCTTGATTTTTCTTTGCCTTAGATTGTACTACCCCACAATAACCAAAGAAGAAAGGTATAAGAGAACCACTAAAAAAGAAATAGAGTCGTTTAATCTACAGAAGTAATAATCAAATGAAATCGTGGGTGCAATCTTTTCCACTCTAATTGTACAAGGCAACTTTATACAGATGAGTGCTCCTACCACAAACTTTTAAGTTAATTCCAGATGATTCAGCCTCAAGACACATTCTAGAATGGAGGTCTGCAAATAATGACTAAATGAAGGAAAATAAGCCCTGCTACACTAAGTAACTCTAGGAATACTCTATCAGTACCTTTGTATTGAAGTTTGCAATGTCTGCTCTTTAAACTGTCTAGACCACTTCGCCAAATATGCAATGTCAGAACACTAAATGAAAACAGATCCTATATTTCAAATTCTTGTGTTTAAAATTATGTAAAGAATGTACATTTTCCATGTGGAAAGAAAGATACCTAGTGGTAAACTAGTGTGGTACTGATTGCCACTGATATTAAGCACTCAGCTCTCCACCACATACAGAGAGATCCCTGGCTATAACACACAGAATCCTGTATTACCATGTTTTCCCGAAGATCTTCATTCTGTGTCATTTGGATTATTGTCTGGAAAAGCCGAGGATGGTACTGTATTAAGACTTCACAAGTCTCTCCATAACCACCCTAAGAAAATGTTTTCATTAAAAGAAACATTAGAATTGAGAGTTAGACAATTACAGGCAATAACATCTATTAAGAATTATAGCATTTTTTTAATGCTGGAGAAATCCTATTCTAAAAGAAATTGAAATTCAAAAATGTAGCAAAGTTAGGTATCCTAAAATGTTTGGGAGAAGACAGAATCAAATTTTTTTCAGTATACTGGTTCACATATATCCACTCCCATTTTTCTGGTCTTTGAAACATTTTCCTACTTACCAAACTAAAGGTACAGTTGAACAGCACTTCAGCCAGCATTTACCAGAGTTTAAAAACAGTGCAATATTTCACTTCTCTTCCTCTTACTGACATCTACTTAATTACAGCCAGAATCTAATCCTTCAGAACAAACATTTTTTAAAGGCTCATAAGACACATATCTGACTTGTTACAGGAAGAAGTATGATAAACCCATGAAAGGGTTATTTAACTTTAAAATCTATATACAAATATGATTCCACTTGTGTCTTAGACTAACTTCACACTCTTCTGAGAAAAAATGTTTTCTGGAAAGAACAGAACTTGATTTTGTGGTTCATTTGTATCAAATCTTATTTAACACAGCTGCATTTTTAAGCAGACACCTAACACCTGAATATGCATCAACTTCCACTCTGAAAAGATGACCATATAATGTGGTAACTGTAGCAACTCCAGGGACTCCTCCTTGAATGACAGTTGACATTACTTCAGTAAAAAACATACATTAAAAAGATTAATTTAATTGTTTCTGGTACCAAGAAATTAAGTATTAAAAATTAACCCACCCAGAATCTGTAAGAATTAATGAAAGTCATATCTTCAAGATCAAGGTAATGTTGGCAAGAAGTATATGAATCTATAATTTCAGTCTTCTAAAAACATGTATCAACTTTGAAAAACAAACCTGTAAGCATAGAATAAAACCCTCAATGTAAAAAGAAAGAAAACATATTGTTTTCTCCATTCTTACTTGGCATCAGTATGATCTCGAACACAGTAAGATCATCACTACAAAACAAACACCAGGTGTCACTACTCACACCTAAAAAAGTTAACATAAGTTTTATGTGTAAAGAGGTGCCCTATGGATTGCAAAACTGGAGACTGACATAGAAACTCAAAACATTAATCATAAAAAATAGTAACTGTACCATTAAGCACACACTAGTAAAATACTTTTAAAAAAAACACCTTTGGAAAAGACCTTAAAGATCATCAAGTCCAAACATCAGCCTGGAACCACCCCTATGTATGTTACTAAACCACATGCTCAAGTGCCATATCCACAATTTTTTGAACACTTTCCAGGGTGGAGATTCTACCACTTCCCTGGGCAGTCTTCTCCAATGCTTTACAGCCCTTTTCATGAAGAAATTATTCCTAATGTCTAATCTAAACCTCTCCTGCCATATACTGTCTTACAGGTCTGTGGCTGCAGAAGACCTTGAAACTGATCAGACTCCACGTGCCTTTATGTAACAGTAAGTCATTCTGTCATAGCAAAGAAAAAAACTCTGAATTTCACAATCAAGTTAGCAGTGAGATAATATGGTGATCTGGCACTTCTCAGTGACCAGAGCTGAGGACTTACTTAGTTTCTTATATCCAAAAAAGAAATACTGTAGGTAACCTAACTGGATCAAGGTCTTCCACAGATAGTCTGTGAAATACAGCTTTAAGAGTTAAACATTCTAAAAATATCCCACAGGTACTGGAGACAGCCCTCTTGCACATACACAACTATTTTAAGTGCAAGTCTTAGGCACATGAGGACACCTCAGAAATTAAATAACCTGAGGTTGAAATAATTTGAAAATACAGAAAAAAAACCAGAAAATTTCAACTTTATCCTGACAAACTAATGACATGCACAAAGGTAGTGTGATGTCCACTCACTCCAGTGATTCGTTTTTTCAGTTTTCAGTTCAGTTTTCTAATCTGATTACTAGCAAAGGTTCAAAAGCTTCCATTCAATCGTGTTAGTTACACACTAACATTCAACTGATCTGACAGAAAAAAGTGTAAGTGTTCACAAATCAAAAAAATTCACTTTAGCAAGCAATAGAAGCAGTACTTGGTATCAAACAAGACAAACTGTCTTGCAGTTGAAAATGCTGTGTTAGTTGAAAATATGTAAGAATTTTGTTCCTCATCCAAATACAGAAATATCTTTGGAAAGTATCATCACCATGTAAGTTTTGTTTGCTTTTAACAGCAACATCTACTCAAGAGAAAAGAAAATCACTCCTTTCTGCATGTCTTGACCTCTTACTTGTTTACAGGTAAGAATCTAAATTGTCTACTACCATTATACCAAGGATTCCCAAACTTTCTAGTCAAACAGAGTTCTGGAAACTCTTTCTCATGAGGCTAATTCTTGCATCTGACTTATGCAAAGGGTAGAAATTATGAACCTGCCTGTAGGATCAATTTCATAATAAAAAATTACGTTTAGGACTTGTTTTGCCAAAGGACTACCATCTTACATAGACCTTAAGAATAAAAAAATGTAATAATGATTAGGTGACACTGTAGCAAGTCACAGAAATTCACAGAAAAAGTGTTGCTAACTTAATACCTGTACACAGAGATCCAGTGGAGTAACTCCGTTCTTGTCTGGTAAATATTTGGCTCCTCTCATCAAAAGAATTTGTGCAGTGTCTCTCTGACCATGGCTATTCAAAAGGAGAGAAGAAAGACAGTTAATACAGTATTTATGATCTATTATGAGTCATAAATCTGCTTTTTATTGCATCTAACCAACAAAACCAACATAAGCGAGAAGAAAATAGTTACTGCAAAAGAGCAGTGCAAAATTCGGGCCATTTATAAAGAGCCACCCTCATCATTCAGAAATGATTCATCTTAGCCTCGCCTCAAATATTTATGAGCTGCATTTCCTGCAAAAAGAAAGCTCTTTCTCAATTTACATCCTAATTTACTTCACAGAGGAAGTTCTCTCTGCCAAGTTCTTTGCTCACTTCTACCATATTTGCAGAAAAAAACAATCTAATTGTGCTTCAACCATCAATAAAATATTAGCAAGATATTTTTATTGATTTTTTTTGCACAAGAGATAAATACACTACTCAAATGGTTCTAATTTCTATATATAAATGTCTTGTATAGCCTCTAGAATTGGTGAGTTTTACTTTTGTATTAAAAGTCTATTTCACAGTTTATTCACTAATCTGCTAATAGGTTGTATAGGACCCTTAGTTCCCTCGAGTTAACAATTTCCCAACATGCCAGCATTGCCTATAAAACAGAGAACCAAGAGAACCAACTATTTATATCTCTCAACACTTTCCCAACACTTTTCTTCTGAAAATGAAAAATCGAGTACTAGTGATCAGAGGTTCACTTCATTTAAAAAACATGGAACAGTTACTTGAATATTGCCTTTACCACCATTAAGTGCATATACTGTCAAACGTAACAGAAGCATCTAAAGGGTGAAAGACTGATAAAAAAGACGTAGCAATTAAAGTCACAGATACAAATTTTCTCAGTGAAGTTTTATTTCTCAAGCTAGTTTGCAGTACACCCTTTACACCAACGTATATGAGTATTTGGCATCCTGGAACATATAAGAGGCTGCCAGCATCTTCAGCCTGATAGGTGCAGCCTATCAGCTCAAAAAGGGCACAGGTAAAGTGACAACTGAAGGGCAAGAGGTAGCTTCACTGATCTCTCAATAGCTCCCAAATCAGCTCTCCTCAGTCCTGTCCTTCAAGCCCAGGAAGCCAACAGGTTAATCTAATGTACCAGAATTTGTCCCAATGCAAACAAACATTTAGGATCAGAAAGGAGCTAAGACTAATGGCTACTTGCAGCATCTTCACTGTAATTCTCTAGACTAAGTGCACAACCCAAGACACTGACAAAACAGGTGTTTGAGACTCAGACTTTGAACACTGATACCCTTTCTGCAGCTATCACCGGCCACTGCTACCACATCCTGCCCTCCCTGTTATCAGGGACCTACAACCTTTCTTTCCAGGTTTGCTGTAGTACACACCCTGTTCATTCCACCCTGCCAGCTGCTCCAGTTGGTAATTCCTAAAGAATATAGCTCCTGTACTTGCCTCATTCCCTTCTTATGAAAATCTTCCAAGCCAAGACAGGCTGCTTACTTCTTTTAAAGTGTGTACAAATATCAGTCCCCAAATCAAGGACCAAGGCTAGCAGCTATTTATTCTCCACTTCTCTTCTTCTCAACTGCCACAAGTCAACATACACTATCTCCAGAGACCACAGCTCCCAGAACACAACTCTTAGCAGGCCTGCAGGTCAGTCCATTTCTCCTTTTGCTTATAGGAACAATTTATCTTATGTGAACTATTCAACCTGTAACCAAAGCACAGGGATTGCAAAAATTGTAAATGCTCTAACAAATTGCAGAAATGCTCTAATTAAAAGATCATTATCATATGTGATTAACTTTGAAATATAACAAAACTTTGAAAAAAACAGAACTGATCAAAGCAACAATGTAATTTTAATTCAATATTATAACTTGAACACATATATGTACATTTCATGTATACTGTAACACCATACTGTACATTAGGAATTGCCAAACATGTCTTATAAAAGGCTCTGGTTTTAGCGTACTCAAAATTATCTACGTTGGCAGAATTCATTTTTTCAAAAAAAGGTTGAGCAGTCATCAATTTATGACTCATGCTAGAACATGCACAGGTATGTGTTTAACATGTCTGTTAGAAAGAGGTATATAAGGCTGCAGTACTGTAGTACTAACCTAAGTATTTAGAAAAGACACCAAACAACACTTAAAAATAAGCCAAGATTAAATACCAGACAGCTTTTATATTTCCTGTATGTTGTCATTTCTAATCAGTTATTGCAAAAGGGGAAAAAATATTTCACTTTTAGCCAGTATTCAAAAGTTAAAGGTATATAACCTGCAAGCAAAATAAAGCGGAGTTGCCCCAGAAACGTTCGGCCTGTTTATATCTGCACCGCTGTCCAGCAAACACTGCACCGTCTACAAGAGAACAAAACACCAGCTTTAGAAAAAGAGCACTGGAAAACCCTACTGGCTTGCATGTCTAAAATATTAAAACACTGACCAGACTCTCAATTAACTTTTGTTACATTTCAGTTGCATAAATTTGGTACATTTATAGGTAAAAGTCTTTCAGAATTTGACCTTTCGAAATCCAGCACTGACAAGAACAGAAAGGATCTGGGTAGAATTACAATTTATTCTTTTTAACAGTAAATAGTTTTGGTGGCAATCTATGTACCTCTATGGGGCTGTAATGCAGTTCAAGTAAAGCATCCAGACATACTCTGAATATAAATAGTCCTAACGCAAGGCCAGGCATAAACATTATTCACATAGATCAATAACAGAAGAGTTTATTTGAATTTGTTTACTTCTAGAGTTAAAATTGCAAGTGACCCAACTCTGTTTTCATTTTTTACTCACAGTAAATTAATACTTCAGATTTCAAAATCATATAATAGCTTGCACAATTATGAATTAAACACATTCTGAAAAATAAGGAAAAACACTTTCAAACATTTAGCATAACATAAAAACTTGATATTAACAAGCCTATAACAGCACTACAGAAGAGCTGAACAGTATACAGTAAGTCACCTAAACTCCCATAAGCACTGAGATCAATCACTTCCAGAAGGATAAATAAGTTGTTCCCATTGAAGTGCATGCAGTCGATACTAAAACACACAACAGCATTCTTCACACTTGTAGCCATTATCATGTGCATTACTACTCTGAAGTTTTTTAAAAAAAACACAGTAGCTTTGAGGCATTACCAGGTTCTTCACAAATCAGTTGTGTTCATACAATTTAGAAACTTACTGTCTTGTGTCCATTTTGACAAGCTACATGAAGGGCTGTCTGTCCCATGGCATCTTCAACATCTACATTACTGACATGCTGAACAAGATCATGAAGCAATTCTGTCCGTCCATTGACAGCCAACCAATGAATCTAAGTTCAAAATGATACACGTTTCCTTTAGCAATTATATATACATATATATATATATATATCTCCCATAAAAACGATTTTAAATCTGGCTGTATTATTGTCAACACTTTCACAAAGAGAAGCTTTAAATAATATTAAGAGAAGCTCTGAACAATACAATCACATGCTTAGGTATTTTGATCATATCTTTTGATTCTTTACAGCACTGGACACACAGAAATTTTGTTTAACATGTATGATGGCAAAAGCTTAAAAACCAAGAATCTCCAAATTCTTCACTCATTTTAAGAACATCATGATAATTAATAGCACTTACTGCAGTCAAGCCTTCATTATTACAGATGTTGACATCTGCGCTGTATTCCAGCAGCTTGCTCATACACTTTTTCTGGCTATAAGCAAAAGAATACATTAAAATCTAGTCAGGGAAAATCACTTACAAAGACTAAATATCTTCTTAGAGCTCCACTCACTCTTATTTATCACTGTTCTAAGCACAGAAGGTGATTCCAATTTATAAGTATAGAACTGAGCATGTGAAAGAAAGTGATCTTCACAGACTCAGTGCAAGGGTAGCAAATAACAACACAGGGCGAAAATCAAAGCTGTTTTTGTAGAAAGTGCAGAAGCACTTAACCACTAACAGTTTCAGCTCTGCATGAACTACCCTTTCAAGACAAAAAAGCCAGAGTTCAGCTAATAGAAGCCCATGAGTCTCACCACTGCCTGTAGATGTCAGGGAACATGTTTACAGTACACCACAAAATCATTACTTAATGAGACAGTCATTGTAAAACTATGCAAATCATTGGTAAGTACTGTCTTAATAAAAGTAGAGCTATTTTTTCCTAATTCATGTTTTGTTTGCTTTTTTAACAATTTTTAATGCTCTAAGTGCTTTACCTTTACAAATTTATTTTGCTTTTCCTTTTTATTTGGTACCTTTCACACCTTTCTTATACCTCATTACCACATAACTGTCTCCTGTGTGTATTTTTGCACTTCTTCATAAACCACTGGCTGCTTCTTTCCTCTCCTACAAATACACTTCACACATACCCAGCAGTCACTAAACACTATCACCGCCTCATGTGAAGTATCAGCTGTGATATAATTCAGTTATTTTATCACATACATGTTCTAAAAAGAAAAATACAACATAACTTTTATAGCTGCATGTTTTCACATACTACAATTCAAGTAGGATCTTAAAAAGGTACTTGCTTGCTGGTTTGGAGTGTTTTTTCCTGCCCCTCTCCTAATACTGCGCACGCCAACTTTGTATTCCTTTTCTTGCAGTGAAAATTTTCTTAGAGATACTATTCAAGAAAAATCAGAAGTCTCTGATCCCCTCCAAGCCCTCCAAAACATCTTCTTACTCAGTTAACTGGAAGGTGAATGTACCTTGTTCAATTACTGTTCTAAGAACCATTATGCCCCTGATTAACAGAAAACACTAAAATGACTGGCACTGGAATTGGTATTTCAGACATGACTTACTATTTATAAAAAAGTCATTCTATCAATACTCAAAGTAAGGATTTTAACCTCCATGTTCTCTATTTTCAAATTTGAAAACCAAAGGCGTTTTTCTGAACTATGCAAACATATTACAGAACATGCCAGCTCAAGTGCATTATGAACAAAATTTAAGAGTTTAAGCATTTTCAAAACTTACCCATTCCTTGCTGCTAAATGGAGAGGAGTACATCCTGAGATGTCCTGATAGTTTGGATTTGCTCCTTTTTTTAGTAATAGAACAAGGCATTCAACTGATCCACAGCTAGGAAGAAAACAAGAAAGGGAAAAACTGTAACAAGGATATTTACAAATCTAGATTGGCATAAAGACCAACAGCAATACTATGTACAGATCACACTCACTAGAACATCTCTATAGAAAATTGTTTTACACCTCATAGTTCAGGCTACACAAAGCTAAAGGAAAGTCACTTAAGGCAGTGAGAAGTGACCAAATATAACCTGTAGCAATACATGAATAGATGCCAGCCTTCTCTGTGATTTTAAGTACTTTAAAACATAATGGTGAGTCTTTAAGACTGGTAATTCTTTAACCTATAAACTGTTTTAAAAGTTTTGCTTTCGATTTCTTCTCATGTCCTTCATCCCTAATCTGTTAACAGGACTAAATTTTCCATTAAATATTTTGGGCTTTGTTATACTTCTATGTCTGGAAGTTATGTTTTGAAGTTTGAATATCAGGAAAATTCTAAAACTCATACAAATATTTCTTTGCTATTTATTTTGAACCTGTAATAAAGAGCTGAACTCTTACTTTTCATAATATAGCAGCTCTTCAGAATAACCAATGCCACTAAGAAGACAAACTCTGCATTACATGTTTATCTTGCTCCTGAACTCTTCAAGAGGAAGAGCTGATTGAGAAGCTAAACAGAGTATTTTTGTATCTGTTGCAACCAGCTAAATAATTTTTACAAATCTTCCCAATGTCAGAATTGCTACACAACAACCCAAAGAAATTGACACTAACTGCACAATATGTTCCAAAAACAGCAGCTTGATGACCCCTTTGTGACCCAATAACTAAGTCAAGATAAAAGACCATCCAGAAACTAAGTGTAACACAACTTCTTGTATCTTCAGAATCAGTAAGTACAGTGCATTTTCAAATATACTTCTAAAGTGTATGCTAAAAATTTGCTTGCACTTTTGTAAGTACTTCCTTAAGTAAATTTTATATAAGCAATATGCAATTTTGAGATGAAATCGTTGGGAAACAGCTATTTCTAAAAGTCTGTTTAAGAAGCTGGTATTTTCACATTTATTGTGACCATTTACTGCAATATATATGCAATACTACTACTATTTTTTTTTTTGCTTTTTTTAACAGTTTAAGTGTAAGAACTTCCAAGATATTCAAAAGGGAGCCAAATACATTAATTCATCAGTTTAAAGTTTAGTTTCCTGAAAGGTCATGTCAAAAACTATCTGGTTCATTTCCATTTATATGATGTTAACCTGCCCATTTATGGGCAGTTACATATCAAATAGTTATCCCCATTGAAGAGCTATACAAACAATAAATAACGTAGATCAAAATTTGTACTTAAGCCCTCAATCCAGGACACAAAATTTATTAGAAGTGACTGCCCAAGTAATATTCCCCTCAGTTATAGTCACATGAAGTACTTTGGAACAGCTGTTTCCCAACAAACATCCAAATGCTTCCCACTATTTTAGAATATCTCAAAAACAATCGGCACCTTCAAACGAGAGATCACCTCTACAAAGGCAAGAGTAACTCAGCTATACAGGATAGACAACTTGACTGCATTTTTTAAAAGACTTGATATTTCACAGAATGGTAAAAAAGTATCTAGCCAGACGTCTGTCACTGGAATTTGGAATGCCATTTGATACCATGTGTAAAACCTGTCTTCTTTATGAGGCAGGCACATTACTAAGAAGAACAAACAAGATACAAAAAGTGTGAAAACAAAATGTTAACTGACACTACAGAGTTTTCCAGCTTACATTGGTGCCTTAGATTTGTGGCAATATTTTCACTGTTAACTTCTGGACTGGACTCAAGTAAGTCTTACTTTGCTGCAATATGAAGCAAACTTCTCTTCACACGTCCAAAGGCATAATTCACATCAAATTTTGAATTTGACAGAAGCTCTGAGACAGACCTTCAAATAGAAAAGTAATTTTTTAATTTTAAAAATAGCTCACAATATCCAAGCAATGTTTATACTGTAAGTAGTACAAATACTCTATTTCCTACTTAATCACTATTTCTTTTCCCTCCAACTGATTACTAAGAGACAAAACAGTTTTTAAGCATTTGCTGATTAACAATACCTTTCTACTTCTTACTCTACATAAAAAATGAACTGTGACACTGGGAAACTCTTTCAAATGTAAACTAGTAAGAATTAGACCAAACAACCAAATCACTTCTTTACAAATATGAAAAATAAGTATTTCAACACCTTTGGTTTAAACAAAATATAAATTCCCATTTTCCTCCTAATCACAATCATCCCAACCACATATCCAATAGTTTTCCCAAACATAGGCAAAGTTCAGAGGGAAGATCAGTATGTGAAATCATAATGATGAAGTAGAAAGATACAAGATAAGGATAAAAAATTTAAAGACCTTTCAACTTCTAGCAATGGGCCGATCACATAATTTAAAACCCTTGCATGCAATCTCAAAATACTACATAGTAGAATAAATGTTTATCCTGGCTGGAAAAACAGCTTACTGTTTCAGTAAGAGTTACTGCCTGCTTCCCTATAAAATTCATGTGAAGGAAGCACCACTTAGCTGGCATTATAAAGCCTCCAGGTTCCGAGCACTTTGAGGACAACTCAATAAGAAAAACAGCTGCTCATCTGAGGAATTCCAGAAGTATCAATCTCATTGTCCAACTCTTATTCCATGTCTTTCTGAGATGTCTAATGAGACTGAAAGCTTCTATGTCATCTATAAATACACACTCAGAGCTAAGACACAGTTACAAACCAACATTTTTGCCCTTATCGTAGGACAAATTTCCTATGTGCTTCAACAGAACAAATCTCAGTTCTGGTCTATGGCATAAATCAAAACAGGAGAAAGTATGCTGGGATGCACACAGTCAGTGAATAACTTCAAATTAGAACGTAACTCAGCAATTCAGCAGCAGGACTTCTGAAAGCACTTTATGAGCTACAACTTCAGCAAACATACTGGGTTTTTCAGATCATAAAAAAAGAAAAGATAAATTTAAAGAAGCTCTCACCTGTGCTGGTCGGCCATAACCATTGGCATCAGTGTATAGACAGCAGTTTCATTATCTAGGAAGAAATTAAATTAGTCTGTTACCATAAAGATATCTTTTACATAAAATAAATGTATCTAGCAACACTTATTTACTTTTTCCACTGTTCTATAGATCATTCTTTTTACATAGATTCTACACACACAACATTTCATTATAAAGAAAAAGTCACCATACTTCGACAAAAGAGAGAAAATTGCAATACATGAAATTTCAATGTGGCTTCTTTTCTTTTACTAAGTAAAAATTACAGAATTTTCAGTGGAGCATCAATTTCTTTGAATTGACAATTTTGTAAATTAAACCGAAGTTTTTAAGACATGAGCATTTTAAAAACCTGAATAAAACAAAAACACTTAACTATTTAATTTTAAAAAGAAGGAAGTTTCCTGTCTTCCAAGGTGACTTCCATAGTACTGAGATTATGATTTTGTAGTAGTGACTTCTTTAAATTACTTCACGACCTTTCCATTTTGTCTCTATATTTGAGTATACCTGAGTGCAGTAAGTTTCATTTTAATATTTAATCTCTAATCAGTTTCACGTTTCACACTTGTAGGCAACAAAGAAAGGCCAGAACACAAATATCCACATCAGTGGTGGGAACACACTGACATTCAGCCACACAGCCTCTGTCATCACTACTGCTGCAAATGCCAGCACACTGCATGGGTGTGATGAGACTGTTTGGTCACTTACAGACTTCCTGAAGCTAAATACTACTTTTAGAAGATTAATTTGACAAAATTTAAAATCTTTTAACATATAACAATTATAATAATATTAATGTGCAATAATTTTTATCATATTATGGACAATTATTATAACTTTTCCCTTCAACAAGCTACCTATTTTTGAGAGTAGAATCTCCACAAGATTGTTCATGTGGATACCAACTTATGACAGGAAGGGCTATGCTTTCTGAGAACTCAGGTATATGGTTACAGGATTGTTTTCATAAAATCTTTATTTTCAAGTTTTTCCTCATCACCTTCATTGATCCAAAGTTACAAAGCAATCAGAACAGGAAAAATTAAAACAGTTCCAAACAAGCATAGTATTTCATGTCTTTTACATACCATGCCTCTACACATTCACTACTTCCCCTAGGTCGGCAAGGTGACATTTACTGAAGATTCTTCAGAATTATGAAGTGGAATCCAAGGAACTGTTACCATGTTGCAGCTATGCTATTTGTTGTTATGGTTCTACAGTGCTCCACGATTACAGCTGCTATTAGCTATTTGAAGTTGTGTGTCCCTAGCTAACAAAAGAAAGAATATTGCAGAGAGTCACCAACCATCATCACCAAGTTCAAGTCTGAACTCTCTACAAATTGTTCCTCATGACAGAGTTCTGTGAGCATCAGATAACTCCATCTCCAACACATACCCCTAGAATTTGACTGCTGGGGGAAGAACAAGCTAGGAGGGAGTTGACACAGAGAGAAAGAGTCCTGAAATAAAATTACATTAGCTATGTAATGCTAAATAAATATTAATTGAGAAAAATATTTGAACAATATGAAAAAAACATCTATCCATTATTAGCTCCCAGTATACACAAACTAAAAAAAAAAATATAGCTTGAGCTCCATTTCACAGAGCTCTTGGCAGGAACATAAAGCTTTCCAAATAAAGCAAAAAAACAAACTAAAGAACATCAGTTAAATGTAAAGATCACATCCTTATATATCTCCACAATCATACCCTATGCAAAACACCAAAAGAAAGGTGAAAAAAACTTTTAAATAGATCAGTATGCTTAACTGAAATGCTTAATATTGATTCTAATTAAGTTTTACTATATTGCAACTATAGTGACCTAGAAAAAGACAACAGTCAAATATGAGTGTAGCTGGGTCATAACAGGCATTTATGGCACAGTTACAAAACTAAGCCTTTTGCTATTTTATTAACAGAAATCACACTGTGGAGCACATGCAGATTTTTCCCAGAGTTCTTCTGTACAGAAGTAATTAAAAGGGTGTGGGACTAAGGAGCTATTATGCCTATCTTTTGTGATTAAAAAAACTCCAACTGACATAAACTACATGACAGCAGATAGAGAAAAAGCATTATACACCTCATGGACTCACTGAATTTATTTGCTATCTAACTTGCATGCATTTCAAATCTTGATTATATTAAAAAAAAAAAGATTATTAAAAAAAAAAAAGGCATACACCAAATGTATTGTCAGGTGCAAGACCCAGTTTTCAGGCACTGAGCCTTAATAGGAGCATCCAGAATTTGTGTCAAGCTCTCAAGTGTCCAGAAAACAACTGCTGCAGGATACTTTTTGGGAGAGTGATTTTAAAAAAAAAGTTTAAAAAGTTATACTTGCAAGCTCAGGGTATTCCTGGCACTGGGCCCAGGTGTTAAGACTTGCTTTAAAAAAAAACAAAAAAAAACCACTTGAATACTTGAAAATCATCATCCAGAATCCAGCCTGGCAAGATGCACTTACTACTTTATTTCCTCAGAGATACTGTCATGAAGCTGGCAGAGATCACAATCATAAAGAAGTCTCAACACTGTCCACATAATACCCTAATGGCTATGGCACATGAGATGGAAGTTCAATACCTGGATTTATGGCATTCTTCAGCGTAAGTAAATTCAAACATACATCTCCATTTCCTGTGAGAGAACGGTGACTCTCACTTTAAGGACAGAGGGGTAAACGATGTATCTTTCAAATTAAATGTCAAATTAAAGTTATTCAAATGTGATGGGGGGGCAGGAATGGGAGGAATCATAATTCAAGAGGCCAGACACAGTACAAAAGAAGTCACCAAACTATATATTATCCTAGACAATGTGGAATATTCCAAGCTGATCCTGTCAGTACATGTTTGGGACAACATACTACAAGCCAAACCTGCTTCTCAAGAACAGTTTGAGCAGACCTGCATGAACCTAAGGAACACCAAGGTCAAGAATGAGGATACCTAATGAGCTAACAGAGACCCAGAGTTGAATGGCCATTGAACAGAGACCTTCTTGGAATACAATTTGACACTTCAGTGTATCAAGCTCATTCATCTCCTTCTATCAGTCCCACTGATTCATTTCATGCAATTCCTAGGGAATACATAGAACTCACATTCCTTCTACACTACAGGGTGATAGAAATACTTGTTCCAAGGGTCTCAGGGCTTGCACTTGCAGTACAAGGTGATAGAAGTACTGGTTCCCAAGGTCTCAGGGCTTGTACTTGCAGTGCCATTCCACATATATAACTACCTCTGAAGAGTAAGATAAAAATGCCCAAGATGTGAAGAAAACAGATAAAATTCAGACTTGATTTGCCTACATTAGAACTAGAGTGAATTTAAAGCAGCTTCAACTGACAAGGGTCGTGCAAATTGTTATTCATATTAGCATCTTCAGATAGTTAAACTGGTGCTACTCCATTATTTCTGTAAGTCTAAGCTTAAGTTAATAGTATTACGCCAATTTTCACTGCTGCCATTCAAAGCCTTACAAGCAGCAGCAAAATCTGCCTGAAACTTGCCTGTCAAGTGAAATTTATGACTGCACTGAAAGACACTGGAACTGTGACATAATAAATATGCAAATAAGTGAAGGGTGTGAAGGGAGTTCAGGAGGACATCACGAAGTCCAAACTGGGAATGCACAGAGAAAACAGGATATTACTCCCTCTCCTCCACCACTAGAGATGAAAGGTGGCAGACAGGCAGCCAAAGATTCACCCATAAAAGTAAACACTGAAGAAAGAACAGTGACAGCATGACTCACAAGAAAATATGCAATGCAATATCCAAGAGTTTTACAGTTAGTCCTCCCAGAAACTGGACCTGGCTGGAACGCCAAACCACTTGCTGCAAGAGCCTGAAGCTCTGTTTTCAAATTCATCCTGATATGGGGGACCAGCATTCATTTGAAGTAGTTTAGAGCCAAAAAAATTAGGCTGTGACGAGTGACAGTAGTGACTTTCAAACAAAATTCAGCACCATTAAAAAACAAACCAAAAAAAAAGAAACCCAAAGACTTGACATCACTGCTGTTGCATCGAGGAGGCACCTGGCGCAGGATTTAAAAGCGAACACGGACGGTGTCCGGCACCTTGGCCGCCCACTCGCCCGGGCTCAGGGGCGGCAGCAGCAGGAAGAGATCCCCCGCACCCCGTGGCGGGGGCGGCGAGGCAGCGGGGGAAGGAAGGGGAGACACCGCTGTCGCCGTCAGCACGACAAATAAACAGAGTCTGTCGGAAGCCCCATTCTCCCCCAGCCGCCTAACTCATCCCCGCCTGCCCGGGCGCGGAGGCCGCCGGGACCGACCGCTACGTCAGGGCCTCGCTCCTACCGTCCGGCAGCTCCACGGTGCGGGCGCGGCGCAGGGACCTCGTCAGCCGGTTGAGCTGCTCCATGGCTCTCTCCATCCTCGGAGCGCCCAGCCCGGAGCCGCAGACACCCCCGCTGCCGCCGCCTGCCCTCAGCCCATCGCGGCGCTGGCGGCGCCCAGGCCGCCGCCACCCCGGCAGGCTGCGCGCATGCGCGGGGCGGGGCTGGGGGCGGTGGCCGTCTCCCTCAGTTTGCTTTTTTTCCCGAAGGAGGGAAAGGGGTGCAGGCGATTCTTTTTCAAAGCTCGTGGGAAATGGATCTTTAAACGTTTGCTTGTTACAAATAAAACTTTAAAAGTGCTTCCTGTTGAAGCCGCCCCTGCTAGGTGATCCTGCCCGTGCGGGCTCATTTCCCCGGAGTCACGGAAGGGAATGGGGCTGCAAAGGCACCTGAGCGGGACAGAATTACAGAATCAATCAGGTTGGAAAAGACCTCTGAAACCATCGAGTCTAACCTATGATCTAACTCCACCATGTCAGCTAGACCATGGCACTAAGTGCCACACCCAGTCTTTTTTTAAACACCTCCAGAGATGGTGATTCCACCACTTCCTTGGGCAGCCCATTCCAGTGCCTCATCATCCTTTTTGCGAAGAACTTTTTCCTAATGTGAAGCCTAAACCTCCCCTGCTGCAGCTTAACACTGTGTCGTTTCGTCCTGTCGCTGGTTTCCTGGGAGAAGAGACCAATCCCATCTGGCTACACCCTCCTTCTAGATGATAAGGTCAGCCCTGAGCCTCCTTTGCTCCGGGCTACACAACCCCACATCCCTCAGCTGCTCCTCACAGGACCCGTGCTCCAGACCCTTCGCCAGCTGCATTGCCCTTCTAGTGACAGCACAAAAACTAGAGACACTTGGAACAAGTCTGTATTTCCTTGTACAAGGAAACAACTACCAGCATGAGCCTGTCAATTAATTTCTTCCTCTGGCACAATAATACATGTTGTCAAGCGTGAAGGAGCATTCAGTGTTGGGTATTTTGGCTTTAATGATGCTTCAGGTGTTGATGCAATCTTGGCAAACAGGGGGAGTATGGGCTACATGACAATGCTGTAAAGTTAGAATGAAAAAATTATGCAAAATTTGAATGTGAAGAAAACATACCCTCACAAGATTTTATTCAGGATCAACTTCTAAATGCAAGAAAGTATGTGGGACTCTATGGGCATCTGTTGTGATCTGGTTCTGTGTAATGCTTTCATTGTTTCATTCTGTAAAATGCTCTAATGACTTTGAGTTGGAAAAATGAAGAAAAGCTATCTAAGATTTGAAAAATCTTCAGAAAGGACAACGTGGACAATCAAGAATCATGGGATATTTTAAATTGGAATAGGCTTTTGAAGGTCACCCATTCCAACCCCTCTGTAATGAGCAGCGACATCTTCAACTAGATCAGGTTGCTCAAAGCACTGTCCAACCTGGCCTTGCATATTTGCAGGTTTGGGGCATCCACCTCTCTGGGCAACCTGTTCCAGTGTTTCACTACTCTCAGTGTAAAAATCTTTTTTCTTATATCTAATCTAAATCAATCCTCTTTCAGTTTAAAACCATGACCCCTTGTTCTATTGCAAAAGACCCTGTGAACTGGCTTCCATAGAAGTGAGACTGACTTGGAATTCTGCTATATGGAAAAGAAAGACTGTACAGGACAAAGCAGAAGTGGAAAAATAATGAATGTCATGGAGATATGACCTGGGGGAAAGAAATAAATGTAATTTATTACCAATCAAAACAGAGTAGGTTTATGAGAAACAAAAACTAAATTTTAAAAATCGCTTTCTCCCCCACAACTCCCTTCTTCCTCAACTTCATGCCTAAATTATCCACCTTCTCCCTACCAGCAGCATAAGGGGACAGGAAATGAGGGGCTGTGGTAAGTTCATCACACACTCTCTATGCTGTTCCTTCTTCCCTAGAGGGAGGACATCTCACACTCTTCCTCTGTTCTCGTGTGGAGTCACTCCCACAGAAGTCAGTCCTCCACAAACTTCTCCAAAGTATATCCCTTCCCCAGGCTGCAGTTCATTAACTGCTCCAGCATGAGTCCCTTCCACGGAGTGCAGGCCTTCAGGAACAGGCTGCTCCATGTGGGTCCCCACAGGGTCACAACTCCTGCCAGCAAATCTGCTGCAGCACAGACTCCTTTCTGCATATGGTCTTAGAGAGCTATTTCCTTTTATTCCAAGTTTCTAGGGGCTGAGGTTAGACTTTATTCCAATTTCTAACAGTTCTCACTAGTTTAGAGGATTAATTACGTGACTGTTCAAGGTCCCTTTCTTTTCTGTGAGAATTATTCCAGATACACCTAATATTAGCACTACAATATGTATGAACAACTATTCATAGAAATCAAAGAAGAGAAAAGTGAGGAAACTGGATAATGTATGTTTTATTCTAAATTAGTATCTTTTGAAACCCTCTGTAAGTACAGTAATATTCCTTCAGTGCAACACTGCCATAAGGCATATTTGATGGCATCTTTTAAAAGCACCAAAATACTGGGCTGAAACAAAAACATTAGGAGTATGCAATAAGTCACAAAATGTTATAAGTTTTTATGTCTTTAGCTTCTAATTCCTTGCTAAACACAAAATATATTCAGGATGCATCCTCAAAAGTTAAAGGATTGATACAGTAGTATAAAATTCTTAGTAAATTTTGTTTTAAATATTGAGTGTTTTACTGTGATCTGCAATCAGCAGGGAGGAAATGCTATTAGTGGACAGTGAAGAGGTAATACAGGTTCTTACTCTTACTTAGCCAGCCTTGCTTGATCTCATTGTGGTTTAAATTCTACTTAGATCTTCTTGGGAAAGAGAGTGGATAAAATCTTGGTGGTTATTATCTTCCATACTGTCACAAACTGCTCAGAAAAAAGGGAATGAGCATACGTATGAACTGACTCATTTCTATAGCAATAAGCTACACAGTCTCCCACCCCAAAAAGCAAGGCCTTTCTTGACCTAAATACAGGTTCTTCTACTCTCTGTCTCCTGGGGTCTTTGTTGTGGTTTTGCCGCAGCCCACAACTCAGCCCATCCCAGCTGCTCATTTACTCCCTCCCAGTGCAATAGGGAAGAGAATTGGAAGGGTAAAAGTGAGAAAAGTCACTGGTTGAGATAAAGACAATTTAAAGGTGAAACAAAATCTGCACACATAAGCAAAGCTAAACGAGGAACTCGTTCACCATTTCCCATGGGCAGGCAGATGTTCAGCCATGCCAAGGGAAGCAGGGCTCCACCACATGCCATCACTCTGAACATCCCTGCCTTCTCTCCCTCCATTTTTGACCCTATTTCAGGCTTTCTTGTACAAACTCATTCTACTTGCCAAGACAGTCCCAAAAAGATAGGACATATGAATGGGCATTTGCAGCTTTGTAGCCTTATTCTTTACACTACAGCATGAAGAAGTCTACAATGTTCGATATCTGCTTTAATTGATGACTATATAAAACTTCAAGGAAGGAAAAGCCAGTGGAGGCCAGAAAGCAATCCAGGTGGGGGTGACATGATTTCAGTGGTCATTGTTAATGGTGGCTTATTTAATTCCAGTTTAATAAATGGCTCAGAGGCTTATTTAATTCCAGTTCAACCCAGTTAGTGTGAAGGCTGCATATATGGCTAAGGTTTCTCTTTTTAGTAGACTACTTTGTAGTACACTTAATCATTCCAAAAAAGTCTCTATGAGCTTTTAGTAGATTCCAGAAAATTTCTACCTAAATAGTGTGCTTTTTCAGTGGTATTGCAGCTGTCCTTGCCTATATTGACTGCTGTGGAGAATTAGGCACCTCTGCACAGTAATTAATTCTGTCTAGTTTAGAAATGGGTATTGCACTAGAATTAGACACCTCCAGGGGTGTTTGTAAGACACCTGTAGTAAGACTAAGTCTTAAATTGAGAACTTTTAAGTGAGTAAAATTAGCTGAAAATAGTAAAATTAGCTTAATTTGTTAGACTATGATAATACTTCCAAATTTTATTAATTTTCTTGATGTCAAGGAAAAAATTGATATCTCAAGGAAAGATTAAGGTTCCCAACTTACCACCTAAGCTTCAAGTCATTTGGCCATTGAGTGCAGTCAGCAGAGTTCCCTCCCTTCAATGCTGAGATAAGGGGACCTCAATATATCTGTCCCTTGCACTTACATATCTGAAGATGTCATGTTCAACTGCCTACGAGTAATTGGTCAAACTTATGTTTCATAGTGAATTAAAACAAATCAATTATCAGCCCTGTGAAGAAAACACTGTCCTTGACTCATATAGGAAGCTCATTGCTGTGAGCAGTCTCAGGGGGCACGAGAGGTAGACCAGTTCTTTTCAAAAAAGATAATACCAACCTTAACAGTTAAAACTCTGGTGCCTGTGGCATTTATTTTTCTACAAGAAAAGTTTTCTTCAGAGATAAAAATTATTTTGTTTTTAGGATTGGGAGAAATACAGATTGTCGACAGAAATGGAATACAGTACTGTGTGAAACTAAAAACATTCAGGTCTTTCACTCTGTTTTTTCCTCTGTACATTCTTCACAAAGACATACAAAATTAGAAGAACTTTATGCTAGTTAGCCTACAGCATAGAAGTGAGGAATTGATATTGATTTTTCCATGTTTAAATGGCAGTGGGAAATTTGTGGCATAAAGACTTAGTAAACTTTAGATCTCTGTGGTTTTTTCCACACCTTTTCTGTCATTAAATAGCTAGTTATTCACAAAAAGCCTTCTCTGGACAGTGCTGAGCCCAAGCATCCAGTCCTAAATTGGACCTTTGGTCATCACACAACACCAAAATATAGGAACAAATTCAATATGTGGGAAAGTGCATTTAATCTATAGATTTTTGTCTCCTTTTGCAAAAAAAAAAAAAAAAAGGGTTTCTGCTCAGATTCAGTTCAACAGGCCCTATTAGTTTACAGGAAAACTATGAGACAGGACTACTTTGAAAAAATACTAGATCTCTGCAGAAAGGAAAAATATCATTAAATACTTAGAAATAATTTTTTATTTTGCCTGCAAAGAATTCTAGGAACATTGAGTCCAACCATTAACCCAGCTCTGCTATGTCCAGCTCTAAGCCATGTTCCTTAGTACCAGTACTGCACAACTTTTAAATACCTCGAGGGATGGTGACTCAACCACTTCCCTGGGCAGCCTGTTCCAGTGATTGACAGCCCTTTGGGTGAAGAAATTTCTCCTAATATCTCATCTAAACCTCCTCTGATTCAGCTTGAATCTGTTTGCTCTAATCCTATCTCTTGTTATGTGGGAGATGAGACCAACCCCTGCCTGACCTACTCCTTTCAGGTAATTGCATGGAGCAATAAGGTCCCCCCAAGCCTCCTTTTCCCCAGGATAAACAGCCCAGGTCCCTAAGCCATTCCTTATAAGACTGTACTCCAGACCCTTAACCCACTTTGTTGCCACTCACTGGACTTATTCCAGTACTTTGATGTCCTTCTTGTAGTGAGGGGCCTGAAACCGAACATAGGATTCAAAGTGCAGCCTCACCATTGCTGAGTAGAAGGATATAATCATTGCCCTGGTCCTGCTGGCCATACTGTTTCTGATACAAACCAAGATAGCATGGTAGTCCATGTTTCATCAAGGAATGAACTAAAAATCTGAAAAGAGTATGAAATTTTTATGGGATACTCCAAATAGTCAGGCGTGAGCCAAAGTTCTTCCTCCTGTAATTCCATTTGCCTCGATTTCATTCCCTAGCAGTGAACTCCAAGTGCAATCTGAGCTCTTCCTGGAAGCAGCTCTGCCAGCAGAGATTTTCTTCTCCACTGCATTTCAGTGTTAGGAGTCAGCACATTTTTGGAGTGTGGCTTGGTGCCACTTTTCCCAACAGCCATGTGCTCCTTGTGGACTGAGTCAGCTTCTTCTGGACATGCCAGCAGACTAAGGTTGAAAACTGCCCGCATATATATATATAACTGTGCTGTAACTTGCCTGCAATGAAGATGAAGCTATGTAACTGAGGACCTTTGCAGAAATGGAGATCAACTTTAATTAACAGAGATCTTCAGCTGCCTTCCTCTGCCCCATGTTGCCACCAAAGAACATAAGATATTCACAGGCAACATGTGCACAGTGCTTTCTCTCTGTTCTTGAGGGGGCTTGTCTTCATACAATCAAAGTGTGGTTTGGACTATAAAGGTCATCTAGTTCCAGCACCCTGCCATGGGCAGGGACACCTTCCACTCGACCAAGGTTCTTAGAGCCCCATCCAACCTGCTCTTGAGCACTGCTAGGGATGAGACATCCACAGCTTCTCTGGGCAGCCTGTACCAGTGCCTCATCACCCTCACAGTAGTGAAGTTTTTCCTATATCTATTCTAAACCTGCCCTCTTTCATCCTAAGGCCATTCCCCCTTGTCCTGTCACAACATGCACTTGTGCAAAGTCCCCCTCCACCCTTCTTGCAAGCACCCTTTAGGTGCTGCAAGGCCACAGAAGATCTCCCTTGAGCGTTCTCTTCTCCAGGACAAACAGCCCCAACTCTCTGTCTGTTTTCACAGGAGAGGTGTTCCAGCCCTGTGATCCATTCAGTGATCCTGTAAATGATCCATTCTGGTTTCTGGGCTCTTTGGGATTGAGGAAATTAGATGAAGGCACTGCAGTCAGAGAACTGTGCATAATTCCAAGGAAAACAGTAATAGAGGATCTATACAAATCTCCAAGAATTCCACTGCTAACACAGCTGCATGTCTGTCCTATACACTAATTCATGCAGCTGTGTTTTCATATATTTGGCCATGTAAAATGCTACCAGTGAAACTTCAAGCAACGTTCTTTGTACTTGGATAGATAAGTTTATACATGTATACGTGAATCCATGTTTTTCCTGAGATTTTTTGGATCCCAAAATCTACCTTATACCTTGTTATCACTAGTATTGAGTGTAAGAAAATATAGCTTTAAATTGTTTCACTTTTATGTGTTATTTTTACTGGAAATCAATTTTTAATTTGCATATCTGTCTTAAAAACAATCAATGCAACACCACATTTTTGTCAATGGGGTTAAAAGTCAATAATAATAATATAGATTATCTCTACATTTATTTCCACTGTCAAAAGAAATGTGAACTTGGCTGATTTCAGATATGATTTTTGACCCTCATTTTTTGTACTAGAGATGCCAAAGCAATACTAATAAAGGCTGCATTAATTATTAATAATAAAAATAATTTTGTATTTTATTATTATTATAACAATAATTAATTATTATCGTAATAATGATTAAAAGCCTCACAAAATAAGATCTATTATTTCTATAACTTGTCTTATTTTTGAGTAATATGATCCTATGTAAAAAGATGCTCACTTTATAATCACTTAATGGGATTTCTTGAAGTCATTTTAATATATTATTTTAATAGACAAACTTAGTTCCCTAGATAACATGGAAAACCATGTTCCAGAAAAGTACAAACTCTGTATACTTTGACTGGGTTTCTTTTCATTTTAGGATGAAATTTCATCAAGGGGGGAAAATTGCTCAGAGAGGGCCCTACATGCACCACAGCTGCTTTGATTCTGCCAACTGACAGGCCAGCAGCTATGGCTCAGAACATCACAAAAACTCCCCATCACTTTTTCTGGTTTTATTTTATCTGTCTGGTTGAACTGTCTTGCCTTTTATTTCTTTGCTGCTTTGCTGTGAGAACTGTACTAAATCCTGGTTTCTCTTTCTGAGATTATGGCACTGCTGCAAAAAAGGTATAATTTTTTTTTAAGATAAGGTTTAAAATGTTATCATCTATTTTTATGACCCACATGATTTACACTGACTGTCAAAATTTCTAAACTAAAGGACCATCAATTACAGCTTATGCAGCATCCATTTCTGTACTTTGTGGAGCAGTTAACACTACTTGACGCCTACCTACATTTCCTTAAAGCTGGATTGCTGAAATTTGTCAAAAATACTACGTCCAGGCTTGAAGATATATTTTTAAACTTTGTCTTTGCCTAATTCACCTAGGCTCCTGGTCTGAAGCAGCTCCTGCCAGTTCTATTTCTGCTGTATTTGTGCTACATTTCCCTTGCATTAATTTTTTAAAAGGAAGCTTTAATGTGCCTCAAAACAAATCCAGAGTGCTCAAGGATCAGAGTGAAGATACTTTGAACTATTTTCATAATGTCATAGCTCTTAAGTTTGCATTGTCTTTACTGGAGCTTGAAAAGCTTACGACTATGTCTCATATTAAAAAAAAATCAACATTCAGATTTTAGTAAAACCTATCTTCTGCACAAAGCAAAAGAGCAAGAAAGATATAAACATAAGGCTTTTTTTCTGCTAATCATTATGCTTCTCTCAGTATTAGTTTAGGTGGAATCAGGGAAGAGCCAAGTATTTAAACACCTGCTTGGCCAAGAAGAAATCAATAACCATTCTGTCTTTGTCTCTCTAACGCTGGTGATGTTCTTGCAAGATTATTTCTGGCTGTCATGCTTTTTCTACCACCTCTCTGGTTAGTTGTGTTTGCACCTTTATTCTGTGCAGAAGGAGCTCTCTACAGATGTTATGGAAGTTTTTTCTCCAGATAATGATGGCCATTTATTTATATTATCTCATGTTTCTAGAACATGTATATTTACAATTCTGCAACAATAAACATGACTTAAGGTCCTGTAACTCTTCATCACCACACTCAAACAGAGATCAAAAAAGGAAACCTACAAGGTGAAAAAGGCTGAAATACTATCTTGCATCCTGAACAACAACCTAAAAATGTTGAATGAACAGTGGAGCCATTATTTTGTTCCATTTGCTGCAAATTTTGAGTTTATGATATACTGAGGTTTTCGCTCTCTCTCCCTGTTTCAGGTCCTTGTTAATTCTGTAAAAATTGCATTCAGGTTGGCACTATTTGCTGTCATTCTATAACCGTTTTGAACTGATTCTATTTTGAAGGACAAGCAAAATCTATTAATCTGTTCCTAATAAACTCATTTTCATCTTGGGAGTATATTAAAACTGGGCTATTTTTAGTTGTTGGGAGACAAGGAAGCATTCTGTCAGTCAGAAAAGTTCAATGGAAGGCAATCTCCTTTCTTTTCTCAAGAAAATAAATAAATGGATTAGTTACATACACAGGGTTGATCTATCTGCACTTGATAAAGTAACTGAAGATATTTGTCCTGCTGTTCTTCTGTTACTTGCTGCTGATGCTACACAAGTGGACTCCCCTCGATATCCCAGACCTCATGTAAAGCATTCCTGCAGACATTGCTGATGCCTATGAACAAGCTGATCAAGTACCAATAGAAGATTGCAGAGTTTCAGATAAACGTCCCAATTACTTTCTAGCTTTGTATCAACACACTGTCAGTTGCAAATACCTGTCTAAGAAAGAAATTTCTACCTTAAAATTTAGAAGAATGTGAATATTGAGCCTCTTAACACAATCCCTGAGATCAGAAAGATAATTTGGCAATAGCAGTCTTTGAACTGGCAAAAATAGTATTCTCTGAAATGGATCAGATTTTGAAGAGATAGGAGGTGCATCTTTTACCCTTGCACCACTCTAAAATACATGATGAAACCTTGGGAAGTACAGCTGAGTCCCAGTAACTCTCTTGATTCAATACATGCAAAAGACAGGTCTCACTATACACATTCTGCTGGACATGGTAACTTTTAACTCACAAAAGACAGAACATGATTCAAGAGACTTTCAAATCCAAGGAGACTCCCTTGTTACTCTAGCCAACGCCCTGAAGTTTGCATATTGTTCTAGGATAGGATTACTAACAATTTTTTAAATATTCAAGATGATAAATATTACCATGTAAACAGAGACACAATTAAGGAGACTCTGATTGCAGTGGTAAGAATGCTTTTGTGCATTAACAATTCAACACCATAAAGCTCTGCAGGGGAAATGAAAAATAGAATTAAATTTTGATACAGCATTAATTCTTTTCTCAGCTCCCTGTTGAGGTTTTTGAATAATTTTCAGAATCGTGTGGCTAATACATCCTCAGTAACATGGAGAGAATGTACAGTAGCTGTTTAAGCCAAGGGATAAATTCAGTGTTTCCTGAGAAGTTCGGACAGAAGGCGTCATACGAAAAGCAACCACAAGATGTCAGTCTTAATGAATTACAGTAGGTTATTCTGATTGGCTCCTTTCTGGTAAGTAGCTAGGCAGGGGAAAACTATTGATCATGTTGAAATATTTGTGGACAAAGTGATCTAGGAATAATATTGCTAGTCCTAAACATATTCATTAAAATGAACGATCAGATCCAAATGTAGCCCCTGTGCGTATTTGTTTCTTCTAGAAGATTTAACCCTTCTCTCACAGGAAGGACATAGCAGGGATTTGTCCCTCCCCACTTGCCCTTTTCCACACATTTTCTCTAAGCATCTTCCATCAGAGATGGGGTATCAGACTATATAGACTTCGGGCTTTTGTTTCTGTAAAGCTATTTTTATTTTCCTAATAATCGTGACCATTTTTTATCCTACATTTCTGAATGTTTGTAAGATAATAAGAAAGTCCAATTTTCGTTTCCAGGCCAGGTTTAGAGACATCCAAGTGACAGGTATCGATCATTGTTCCTGGAATACTTTACAATCCATTCCCTCACAGTTCACCATTTGAGCCCTGACAAAGGAGCTGTGCTCTACATTGCTTTTTTTGAGGGACACTCTGTTTACTTCTTGCTACTCACATCAGCACTGTTCTTGTATTTGCTACCTTTTTAGCTCACCTTTAGCTACCTTTTTAGCTACTGTCAGCAGTCACAACCTCCTGTTGTTGTTTCTGCTGGTTGTTCACACTGTGCTGCTTTGGCCAGTTCTGATCTGCATCAACACTGTGGTTTGCTTCTGTGCTTCTGCTCAACCCTTTATTTCTGCAGTCCATAAAATCTTTCGGTTGTGCTTGAAAAGCTGAAGTGATATCCAGGATCTGTAAAGAGACCTTGTGAAAAAAGGCAATTTTCCAGCAGGATCTTTCCCATATGCTGAAAAATACAAACAAAACACTGAAATATGCTTTGACCCAGATTTACTTTCACTTCCTTTACTGTGAGATCCAGTGACAAGCTATAGCATTTGTTTCCTCAGCAATTGCAGATAGGTTGCCCATAACATAATTAAACCCCTTACAAATCATCTTGTAGCTGAAATATCCCAAGGCACCACAACACTTAACAGGAAATTAAACTCTGAATCTTTGGTTCCTTCACTGGCTTGCTGCAGACAGGCCATCTTATGGGATCCTCACAGAGGCTGTCAGCCTCCCCTGCACCTCACACCTCCAGCCTTACAAGCCACTTAACTGAAGTTGACAGACTCTTGGCATTCAGCTACTAACTGAAAGCAATTTTACTAAAGTTACTTTATTAAAATTTAATTCACCTTCTATGTCTTCAGGTTTCATAATGCACTGTTTGATGGTTGCAAGTCTCCCTTGGGGCATTTTCTTCTGCTTTCTGACAAGAGCAGGCATCCTAATATGCAGATTAAAGGTGCTGTGGGCCTTGGCTCTGGTCTTCTCAGTGCTAAGAGGATGACAGAGAGCAGAGACACCACTCTGCAACTGCCCAATACTAATCCCAAAACAGGGACACACACTCATGCAGGGCAAGAAGGGAGATGATGCACTCATGTGGAGCCTCCAGTAGTCTGAACCTGCTGAAAGTCTCCTGCCATCTGGGACAAGCATGGCTGCAAACGTAGGTTATTTGTGTGCCTGGTTGAGAGATGACTCATGTTCTGCTGAGATCTGTTCTGTGCTTTGTAAAACGAATGGGCTGTAGTAGGATGTTTCAAAATTTAGGAGGGAAAATGTTTTGGGATGTTAAAGCGTTTTCCTTATACATTATTTATTATAACAGTATCCTTTACTTACAATAATCCTTCGCAAATATTAAAATAGAAAGGTAAAGGATGAAAACCTGGGTTTTTTCTTGTTTCTCTCAATTTCTGTCTTGTAATTTGCCTGAAATATTGTCTGGTTTTTGGTACATAATCAGTTCATTCCTGTGTACTTTCTGTTCTGGAAAGCAACTAGACATATTGGCCACTAACAGAGTCACGAGGGATGCAGAATCATAGAATCGGGAGTTAACTTATATTGATTTAGTGCTCATCAATTATTTTATAATGAGTACCACTGGAGCAATGCAAAATGTCAGCAAGACAATGAAATTCCAAAACTTATCTAAAAATATATCTGACATAGATAATTTCTGCGAAGTCCAATGATTCCAACAGAAAAAAAATCAATTTTCAGATCACTCAGCTAACAATATTTATATTTTTCAACACCTATAAACACACTCTATTAGAATTTGACATTTAAAGAGCTTGTTCATGTCACAAGACTAAGTAGTGTAGCACCCCCAGCTCTTACACTAGAAGCTCATGAAGCACTTGGTTTCATGGGTATCTTTACATTAGTCAGTACAACCCAAGCTCAAGTTTCATTGAAAACAGCTAGTAGAGTTACTGTATTCCATTAAAAGAGAGTTTTCTTTCCTTGCCTGATGCTTAATTGGCTTCTTAAATGTTATTGCTCGCCTGTTCTCAAAATATGCTTTTCTAGTTTTACCATATTAAGATAAAGTTATTGTACAGGTTCCAGCTGGGACAGAGTTAATTTCCTTCATTGTGGCTCTTACAGGGCTGTGTTTTGGATATGTGCTGAACACAGGGTTGATAATACAGAAATGGTCCTGTTATTGCTGAGCAGGGCTTGCACAGAGCCAAGACATTTTCTGTTTTCCATATTGCCACACTGGAAAGGAAGTTGGGGGGTACTTGGAGGCTGGGAGGAGACACAGCCAGGACAGATAACCCAAAGTGACCAAAGGGATATTCCAGACCATACTGGCATCATGCTTAGTATATAAAGTGGAAGGAAGAAGGAGGAAGGGGAAATTTGAAGTGATGGCATTTGTCTTCCCAAGACACTGTTAGGTGAGATGGCGCCCTGCTCTTCTGGAAATGGCTGAACATACCTGCCCATGGGAAGCAGTGAATTAGTTCCTTGTTTTTCTTTGCTTGTGTGCTTGGCATGTGCTTTCGCTATTAAACTGTCTTTATCTCAACACCCAAGTTCTCTGGGCTTTTACCCTTCAAATTCTCTCTCTGATCTCTCTGATGGGGGAGTGAGCAAGCAGCTGCATGGGGCTTGATTGCTGGCTGGGGTTAAACCATGTCTGTCCTATTTTGGCAGCCAATGTGGGGTTCAAAGACTTTGAGATATTGATAGATTTTATTGGGATGTGGCAAACTGAATTTACATCTGATAGTGCTGTTTAGTTAATAATGTGCAGGCTCCTTTGCTTCCATGGGGCTTGCCTGCCTGACTGTATTGTGCTCATTATTGGCTGCTTTTCACTTTCACTGCTGCTGTACTGCTTATCACCTCACTCTTTTGTGCCTGGGAACATTTTGATAGCAGCCATGGCGATGAGCCTGGGCTGGCAGGTGGCCAGGCACTGCTGCTGTTTTCTGTGCTGGACAGACTGGAACTCCAGTGTGAACTTGAGTTGAAGGGACTGTGATGAGTGAGTGAGTCCACAAGAGAGCAGAGATACACATGTAGTCTGTGGAGGACCCCATGCTGGAGCAGGTGGATGCCTGAAGGAGGATGTGATGTGACCATGTGAGAAGCCCGTGCTGGAGCAGGTTTGCTGGTCAAACTTGTGACCCCACAGGAGACCAGGAGTGGTGATTGTAATGGATGTGCCTTTAAACTCTTGTAAGCTATGATTTGAGTTGTACACTTCAGGAATTACTGTAACAGGAACCACCCAACTCAATGGAAGAGAAGCCTCACAAGAGGCAGTTGCAGTGCAGCAGTGACCTGACCTGAGCTGGCTTTGGTGCCCAGTAATTCCCCACATACACCACCTCTCCTGTCCTGAGTGACCATAACAGATGGAGCCCAAAGTAATGGACTACATAAATTCAATGGACATTTTGTGAACGTTGTGTGGACATTTTGTAGGGGTGCGGGCTAAGGGAACAATAGCCGTGTGTTATATCAAAGAATTGGAAGGGAGGTGTTGCTTAAAGAGGTTGCATTGAATAGTGTGGGACCTGAGCATGATGTAAATGATATGGAATATGCTGGTTTCAGCACAGGTAGAGTTAATTTTCTTCATAGTGGCTGGTATGGAGCTGTGTTTTGGATTTGTGCTGAACACAGGATTGATAATATAGAGATGTTTTTGTTATTGCTGAGCAGAGTTTGAACAGAACCAAGGCCTTTTCTGCTTTTCATGCTGCCATGCTGGAAAGAAAGTTGGGGGGGTGCATTGAAGATTGGGAGGAGACACAGGCAGGACAGGTGACCCCAACCGACCAAAGGGATATTCCAGACCCTGTGACATCTACTCAGTATATAAAGTGGAAGGAAGAAAGGGGAAGTGGGGGAGGACATTTGGAGTGGTGGTGTTTTTATCTTCGTAAGTCACCATAACACATGACAGGGCCCTGCTTTTCTGGAAATGGCTGAACATCTGCCTGCCCATGAGTAGCAATGAATTAGTTCCTTGCTTTTCTTTGCTTGTGTGCTTGGCTTTTGCTTTCCCTATTAAACTGTCTTCATCTCAACCCCCGAGTTCTCTGGCTTTCACTCTTCCAGTTCTCTCCCCAGTCTCACTGGTGGGGAGCAAGCGGCTGCGTGGGGCTTGATTGCTGACAGGGATTAAGCCACAAAGTCATAGATTGATGTTTTCTTTCAATGTCATTTTTAACCACTGACACTGGTGATGATAGATGATGTATACCATTCCCCATGGCAAGACAGTAATTCACAATGCATTTCCTGCCCTCCATTCCTAAGGTTGCCCATCACATCCTTTATCTTCTATTCTGCCACTTTTATTTTAAAAACTTGCCCACCCATAACCACTACCGTCATCCACCTACTCTGTGTCAGTTCCACTATCTCTTGGGACCTCCCAAACACACGCAGGCAGAAAACAAACCAACACAGACCTGATGAGTGTTACCAGTCTTCTGTCTCATTTTTCTCCTTGCACTAGAGCATTTTTCAGAGGGCAGGATGGGGCTTAGTGCTGTGCCTGAAGAGCCAGCCAAACAAATGGAAATGTTGTGTACCTTAAGATAGGGTGTCTTTTTAAAAGCTTGTGGCAAGGCTGTGGAAGGATAGGATTGGGGGTGTTATTCTCAGTTTAGCTTCCAAAAGTATTAAAAATATTATTTTCCAGATTTCTTTTTTTTTTTTATGTGTTTTCCTGTACTGCATGAAACCCATATTTGGATTTTGAAATTTTCAGACCTCTCAGCATCCTTGTCACTCAGCTTTTTTTTCCCCTGAATTTGGACATATGGCAAAGTTCCTGTACAACAAGGGACCTGCTGAGGGGCAAAACTGTAGCTGGGGGGGTCTGTTTTACAGCATGCACCTCTGGGTGCTCCTGTGGCCTCTCCTGTCCTCCCTGCCACATGGAACTGATCACTTGGGCTTGCAGCTGCACCTGGCCTGAGGGATTCTGGATCCAGAAAACAGATGCAGTTTGGGGATGTATCTTGTAGGTAGCTCTTTGTTTGGCACCATGGCTTGGGAAGATGGGCCAGGAGATAGTTAAACAAATGTCACTTTTGAAGGATGACACATCCACTTTTGAGAGGGAAGGTCATTCCTGCTCTGTTACTTTCAAAACACCTGACAAACTTTGAGCACACTAGAACACAGGTATATAATGATAATAAATAGCAACACTATTACTTTTTCTTATTATAGTATTTTTTCTTTCTTATAATGTATATTATTTTTCAGATAAGTTTGTCATTGGATTGTTCCTGTTGCCAAAGAATTAAGCTCTATAATTGAGAGCAACTTTATAAGTGAAGTGTTAATAATCTAAGGCATATATACAGTTGGGAAAAATAACTGCATAGAATAGCCAGTCTTGTCAGACTTGCTTATATCATCATCTGCATAACTTCCTTGGAGCAAGAAGGGAGTGTGAAGCCTGGGAAGAAAGGAAGGGATATGCAGGACAAGAAGAAGCAGAATGGTTTACATCACTGAGCTATTATCTTAGGCTATTACTCACTTCCCTTCCTGAGCTTTTTGGGGCCACCTCAGAGAAATCAGTGAGAGGAATTGTCTATTTTGTATGCTTTGGACAAACCCTCTGTAATTATAGCTCAGCTTTTCCGAAGACAATGTATATATAAAAAGATTAACCTGTGGAAAGTGAAGCCATGATAAAAACAGGTACTACAAAGTGCTAGAAAACATAGCCATAGCCAAAAAGTGGCACACAGCCACTGACTGTTGGGTGAAGTTTACTCGTACGTTGTTTCTTTGTAACTTGAGTTACAGAAGGGAGGGAAAGTGACACCCTCCGGCATTCTGCTGCCTGTAACATGCGTGGGGTGCCAGAGAGGGCACCTGGCAGCAGGGAGCCAAGGCACTTTACTCATGGTGTTGGAAGCCACGTGGGACAAGCAGGCAGGAATGCACAGGAAACAGCAGCAGCAGAAGACTGCAGGGAGATAAATACTACAGAGGAGTTTAATTTATTGCCACCGTCTTCCAGGGGCTGGAATGAGTTTCCCACGAACGGGACTCTAGCAGCAGAGCCCCATGTTCAGGCCACCCATCCTGGATTAATTGTAGGGCTGCATGGAGCACCAAGTGCTGTGGAGCTCACCCAGATGTACAAAGCAGAAACCTAGAGTTCTAAAATTTTCATGTTATATGCAAGGAGGTTTAGGTCATCAGGTCAAGAGACTTCTGAGCTGTCACACAAAAGTCGCTAAGACAGCCTAGCACCCACAGACTGTGCTTGGCTTCTACCTCCCTTGGCAAGTTTCACAGCAGACGCAAATTAGGATGTTCTAGAATAAGACATGCCAGATCTCACATTAACAATATACTATATTACCTACATATAAAAATATAGAATTTGACAGACCACTGGGATGTTTCCAGTTCTTGCAATGACCTAGTTTCTGGCTATTCATAAAAGCAGACAATAGCTATTTTAACCTGAAACTTTGGGTTTTGTACTGCACCTAAATAATTAATCAAGGAACAAAAGTTATTATCTAAACATATTAATAAATAAAATTATACTCAGCTATATATGTATATACAAGAGAATTATTATATTTTTGTCTCTGTATTTCAAAAAAATACCCTCAATAAAGCTGCAACAGGGGTTGAATAATATTTTTGGCCAGTCTTCTATATATAGCCAGGGCATCAGATTCTTTGTGAACGACAGAATCAAAATCCAACCATAAAGGAATTAATATTGATGTACTTTCATACAAATTATACCCTTATGTAATAATTAAATGAAGTTTTGGGGAGGTATCTATCCCCATGCAAGGCCTGATTAATATATGGGTACGTATGTTAAAAATTATTTAACCTGCTATTTTGCAAATCTGATTTCTGGATATGTTAACTCTGCAGAACTTGTGTGCTCCAAAGGTTTAATGTCTGTATCTAATCCTGATTATTCCTAATCTTAAATCAGAGAAAATCCTCTACTCCCCTCTGCAACACCTGATCTTGAATCCTGGATTAACTTCTAAATAGTTAATTGCTTATTAACATGAATCATCTCCTTTTTTAAATATATATTTTACATAAATAGGGACCCAGCACTGCTCACGCCTAGCATCACTCTTTTATGCTATTATGTCTCTTAGGTATTCTAGGTATACTGTAGAAGAAAAGAGCTGGACTCATCTAATTTTTGTACACTTTTCTTCTGCTCCAAATACAGCACAAATACATGGGGAAGAAATGTCAGAGATGTAAAGAACTTGCATCCACTCAGCACATACATCACAGTGCCAATCTTATCCACCCCGTGCTTCTCTCTCTGTGCCTAGGACTGTTGCTGGTCATTGAAACTGAAGTGTCTCTACTGCTAAATCGTTAAAGGAGTCCCTGGAAAAGTCTCACCCAGGCACACCTCTCCCAAGCAATTCCCAGTCATAGCTAAGGAGCTGTCCAAAGCCAGGCACCATTTCCAAGAGGGCATGCATATGGCCACCCTCATTTAGAAACAAGGGCCATTACTGGCTGTTGTGTCAGTTAACTAGGTTTTTATTTAATTGACTCATAAGCCAATTTCTTCGTGGATTAAATGTGAGTTCATTTCATTTTGAAGAGTTGGTTATGGCTCCTAGCAGATGTTCCACATTAGGTATGGTAGAAGGAACGTCAAGCCTCCCACAAGGTGTTATCTCCGTGCAGGCATCATCTCTTTTATGGTATTCACACGGAAGAATTAACCATATTCATTTGTAAATCAATGGAGAAGAAAGAACAAATAGAAAATGCCATTGCACCAGCACCACTAAACACAGTAGGCAGTTCTGCCTCCTCACCCGGCACAGAAAAAGTGAAAAAGTATATCAGGGATAGTCAAAGCTATGAAACTGCTCCTATCTGAGAAGTTTCTAAATACCCCAAGACAGAGCTGGGGGTGAGGAAGAATGCATAATAGATCTCTGTAAAGTCAGGAATAGCACAGAAAAGGTGCACACCAAGTGATTATGAACATCAGTGAAATTTCCGGGCAGCATTTTCACTATAAACAAAAGGAAAGATTACTGCAGACAGCACAAAGGAAACCAGAACTCATTGACACAGAACATTGTAATACCCCAAAGTATAAATGAGTTAGAAGACCAGCTAAACAAGTTCTTAGAAAGAAAAGTTTGCCAAAGGCTGTTAAACACCAAGTCCTGGATACTACTTTGTCTCTAAAATGTCAGTAGACCAGGAGAATATACCAAGCACCACTATATGTTTTACATTTGCTTTAGCAAATCACATTGATCATTGCTTGAGACTGGGATGCTGGGCTTTGCATTCAAATTACTAAAATCTTCCTTATTTTTTGTCCAGTCTATAATACAATCATCCTAGTTAATTAAAGTTCATTAACTAGAGTTTAAGCATTAATGAAAACCCAAATTGGTCTTATCTAAAAAACTCTTTTGTTTGGATCTTTGGCCTATTTAAAGTGAAATAACTTTGAGGAAGAATCCTCAGATACTGGCCTGCCAGATATCCAAGATGTGCAATTGAATACATGCTAGGGATAGTTTTAAAATAACAAAGTTCCCATGCCTGTTTTTAAACGGATATATCATCATTACTATAGATCAGAGCTGGATTAACTTTGGATATATAAAAATAGCTTCAGCAGCTGTGCAAGGTGAGTGTTGGCTCTGGAGATTAGTGTCTCACAGCAAGAAGAGATACTCTAACCAATCTCTACTCACAGCCATATCTCAGAAATTTATGAAGTCAGGCCGACAAAGCTCATGATTCTCTTCAGTAACAACACTGAAAAAGGTTGACATTATGTAGCTCTGGACCACATTTCTGCTAAATGAGACCCCTAATAATTAAATCATGGAAAAACGGACATCAATATAGCAAGTTCTAGGTACACAAAGTCACACAAAATTTACTTAATATCCTGACAGATCTGTAGCTGAGCTGTGAGAAAATAAATTGCCCTGGTTTTTTCCATCTGTTCATCATCTTCTTTTTTCTTCATATTTTTCCTTCCTTCCTTCAAACTCTGGCAAAGTAGATATGTTTTTGACCCTGACAAGACAAGAAACACACTACACTATGAAAAGCTATACATATGAAAGTCATGGATTTTAGCTTCTTAACCCCCTGAGAATTTGGCAAATGAGCTTGTGCAGATCTGTCTTGTCTCTGTAGGATATATGTTTAAATTAATATTATTGTCAGCACAACCATGGACTTACTTAAAGGTCTACACCAGCTCTTGGTCAGCTAGGATTTATGGCCTCGACTTTCTTTTGAAAAAATGTGTACAATTACTGATCCTTCAGCCTATAATGGAGCATCCTGGTATACTGCATTACAATGTATATTAGTAGAAGGTACCTTGATGGAAAAAGTAATCTTGTTAAATGGGAAAAGAGCATCTTAAATACACTCCTATGAAATTTTGATTTCAAAATATTGCATTAAGCCTGTCCTTAGAATGCTGGAATCTAGTCCAGCAGTTTATTCCATCCTTGAGCTCATTTATATATTAATGCCTTAAATAATAATATCAGAAATGTACGTGGGTGCCAAATTATGTGCCCACTGGTGCTGAGGACAATGCTATTTACTATCAGTGTGGAAAACAAAGCAACTGGCATCATTGCCTGAGAGGAAAAGTAACAGAGATACAAAAAGGGCAGCAAGACAAGCACTGCCTTGCAAATGTGCAGACTTCTGAGCATATTGCCTTGACATCCTAAAGACTTTGAGTTTTCAATTCCTTTGCATCTCCCTTGAGCACATGTTGTTTCCTCCTCCCTTCATGGTCCCTGCTGCACAAATCAGTAGTCATCACTACAGGCTTGTGATGAACTCAACAGCACAGCTGAACCCTCTCAAACAATCAAGAAAGAGCTGCCTGTAAATAGTTTTTCATGTCCTTTTTGCACCTCAAAGACCAAGGTAAGAAGCCTTCCAAGTGGTGCCTGATGGATATTTGAGTTTCTTGGAGGGCGATTCAGGTGAGACACAATTCAGCTGAGGAAGAAAACTCATCCTATTCTTGGTATGTAAGACTTGTTTTTCAACACTTTCCCACATAAGTCCAGCTAATTGATAGGTTTAGGTGTGGAGATAATAACAAAGGGTGATTTACTTTTTTTTCTTTTCTGGTTGATCTTTTGAAACTTGCTTTTCATCCAGTTCCATTAACAAAAGTTTAACTGACCAACTGCACAAGCCTAGTTTCTGGTGTAATTCAGGGAAAGATGCAAGCAGAATACTTGGAAGTTTTGATCATGTGAATTTGAAGGTGACATTCCACACCAAATGAAAAAAAAAAATCAATAAATTTCACCAAATCTCCAACCTTCTCCTCTAAAGTTAAAAAAAAAAATGAGGAGGGGATTTTCATTTGTTTTTATGAAGGGGAGCTGATGACCAGTTCCAAGAGTATGCAAAAATATAATGCTGTAGAAAGGACGAGAAAGGGATTTCACAGTCTGAAACAGATTATTGGTCACCAATTCCTTTCTTGTTGAAATTGGCAATTTGGTAGTTGGAAAGCCTAATTCCTGTAGTATTTTATGGATAAGTGAAACAGTCATAAGGCAACAGTAGGACAAAAAATTTCTTAGACACTCCCTTTGAAGAAAAAACAATTGAAGTTCACTTTGATCAGTGTAATAAATGGAACGGTGTCTTTAGAGGGAAAGGCTGATGTCATTTTTAAGTCCAGATCATCCTCTTCTCTGGAAGCTTGCTCTATCTCTGTCTTTCTTTGACAGAGAAAGTAGAGCCCCCAGCCCTTTCTTACTTACTTCAGCCAGAGTGCTGAATTGTCCAAGGGCTCAGCTGTGGTGGTACCCTAAAGGTCAGGACATAATCTGCAATATAGGTCACATTTGCCACATGAGGTCAGCTGAACAATGGTACTTTGCTCTGTGAAAGTTTGCTTCTAACTACTTTATTGTTGTGTCTTTCATACACATAGTAAATGTGTAAATGTATATGTCCCAAGTTCCATTTACTTCATGCTCTATTATGATTTTGTTTGAAGTTCCAAAAGGACAGGAGAATTGGTCTGCTGCTAGATCTCTCCTGGTTAGGTAAAATCTTTTGGACAAAATTAATTTATTGTGTAGTTTGCACATCATTTATGTAGTGGCCTGCTGGTTTGTCAAAGAACAGATTTATTTGCTTAGTACCAATGAAAGTTGGTAGAAGGAGTGTCCAAGTTCATTTAAAACAAAATATTAGTAGGAAAGGGATAAAAGATTATTTTATTTCTTCAAAGTATATTGAAGGATGGCTCTTCACTTGCCTTGCTGAGTCTTGGGGTAGACATGTTGGAAGGTGGAGAGAGCAGCAGTATTCAAGAGAAGGGACAATGAGCTTTATACAAAATTTGGACGATGTCAGGAGTGCCTTGGAATGGGGGAGCAAAGAGAAACGAAGGAGCAGCTTCACTTACAGGATTTTTGTTTGCTCCCAGTCTGCTTTCTTCTGTGTCAACAAGGATTCAGCAGGAGCATTCATGCAGGAGAGAGCAGGTGACAGGACAGCCAGCTTTGGGAGGGGGCAGTGCTGCCACATCTCTGGCCGACATTCCACATACCACTGCCCACTGAACTCAATTTGTGGTGATGAAGTCATTTGTTAGCAAGATGTCGGTTCCTGTCTCCAATCAGTCTATTTGTTAAAATCATTAAAACGAAACAAAACCACAACTTTGCAATTCTTCCTGCACTGTTCCCTGCATTGATTAAAAGCTCTCAAACGCCAGGCTATTCCATTATCCTTTTTCAAGTAGGATTTTTATATTTCTTCCATAATGCCTGCAGAAAATATGACAACAGTTAGATTACTGGTATGCTGTAACTACTGTTAACTTGTTGACTTCTGATACATTCTTATCAATCTTCATTCTTATTTTGAATTGCAAGCTCTTTACTGAAGATTTTTTTTCCTCTCTATTTGCATGAATCCTTAAAAAAATATATGTCAGGTAAGAAAAAAGCAAGCAAGAAAAAGAATTCATCCCACATTATCTAATTCAACTACTCTCTGTTTGCTTCACTCACTTTTTAACTCTAGGTCCCTTCCAATAAACAGAAGTTGTATACTTGCATGGCTACAGTTCAGCTTTCATAGACTGAGCCTGGAGGGTGAATCAGCACAGGATGATGCAGGTTCAGTTGAAATTCCCTTCTATTTTTAACAGTCTTTTTTTTTTTTCTGACCATAGAGATAATGAAGGGGTAAATGCCTTATCTCCTTTCCTCATTCTTGCTATTTAGCCCCTCAAAGTTGCTGACTGATTGTTCAAACAAAAAAAGAGAAAAAAAATTCATCCTTTTTACTTCAGACTTCCAGCTGTGTTAGCGTATCTGTTTATTTACATGTTCCCAGGTCTGGCTAAGCACAATAGGATGGTTCTACAGAGCTGAATGAGGCTTGTCTCCCCTCATTAAGTGCCAGTTTATAGTTGAGTGGCACAGGGATTTTTAAGGAGAATTAGTCATCCAAACTCAGAAAAGGCTATAATGAAGGCTATAAGGAAGTGTTCTGTATGTATATCTATATCATCTCTAGATCTATATCTATAATAAGGAGTTACAGAAAATTCCTTGTTGTGGCTTGGTTTCCATTTAATTTTCCTCTGAGGATTCCACTATTAACTTTTAAGTAACATATATAGCATGTCACCAAGCTGAAGTGCATGAATCCCAGCATTTGTCACCTATATTAAGAAAATGGCATGTTGAGGGAGAGTTGTCTAGGCTTTCTGACTCTTCCTCAGATTGGGAGTTATTTTTTTAGAAAGACAGTGAGAGTTGTGGTTTACAGATTTTGTGGAAAATTCTTTTCTCTAAAGTCTTTCATCAACAGATGTTTTCATTCTTGTGCTGTAAAAAAGGAAAATGAGGGAATCTTATTCCCATGAGAGAATAATTTTTAGCATAATTTTTAGATTCGATTTCCCAAATTCCATTGTACAATTTAGTCTTAATTTCTGTATCCTTAGAGTGAGGTTAATATTTTTGTAAGTACCAAAAATAACTCACTGAAAGTATGCTAAGTGACAAGGAGCACTGCTACATTGTGTAACATGTACAATTAGGAGAGCACTGATCTTACCTGATTATAATCTTCGACCAGTAACCAATAAATAGAAAATAATTTCTTAAGCCATCAAAACATTCTTCAGTCATTCATAGACTCTTGAATTGCTGTCATGAAACATTCCAAATGAACTCTCATTTGAGATGAACTTAGGGCATTGTATTTACTTATTTTAGTAAGTAAATATATATGTATCTATTATATTACACCTAATCTATAACTTTGGAATACCTTCCTTTTTTCTAAATTACATTTTACTTCAAAATTGGTTGAATATTTGCCCCAATTTCCTTGATGTAGGATATTTATTTCATGTAATTATGGTGCTGTTCATTCCTGTTCTAGTAAGACATCTTGTGTTTGATATATTAGTGTTCAGTGCATAGTAAATTTTACAATTCTTTTAAATTTATATTGTATGGTTAGGGGGATTTACCTCAAATCAGATCATAATCTGTATCTCAATATAGCTACTGAGTATCTCAAATAGCTACTGTATGTTGACTTAGTGAATCAGTGGTGTAGAAGTTACAACAAAATATGTAAACATATGTACACACTTTTTTTTAAAACTGAAAGGTGATGAAAGCTGAGGAAACTTGTGCTTATTTTATCAGGTCAGATCTGTGATTCCCTTTGACTTAATGCAAAGCTGAACACTTCCTTAAATGTAAAATTCTACACATGACATTCTCAGATGTTTTCTCAGACAAACTTTCAAAGTTGATGTTTTATTTACTCAGATCTCCATGATCTATAGTAAATCTTTAAAAGTTCAGTTGTTTCAGCTTTGCTAATGGCCTAATTAACCTCTATGTTTGTATAATCTAATTCAATTTACTTATATTTTTAAGGTTTTACTTTATAAGAAAAATAGTCTAATGAATAGGCTACTAAGCTGAAATTAAAGTGATAGCAGCTTGCTTTTCAACTCAATCATATAGCCATCAGCAATAACAAGAAAATAAATTATTTTAGTCTATGTCGCCTATCTGTAGAATTAGAACACTTCTATTTCTTTCATGGTTGTCATAAGAAATAAAATTCATTAATGGCTATGAGGCTTTCAGATACTGGGATGAAAAACATACAGATGCACATACAGTAGTAAACTAAACAGTGACAGAAGATGAGTCTGAACACAGGAACTTACTCATCTGCATAAACATTGAACCAGTTAGGGTTTTTTCTCAGCAATGTAGGGCACAACTCACAAGCTGTAAAGAGGAGACACCATTTCCAATTATGAGGTTGTACCTGGCCCCTATTTGAAATTTAGAGAGTTTAATAATGCCGACCTTGGCTACCCTAAGTCAACTGGCCGAGAAAGACATGGAGCCAATTAATCCTTAGATGCACTTTCTCTGTGCCCATAGCTGATGAGTACATTTCCTGCTGATAAAATCAGATCTGCATGCCATGATACACAGTGTATCACTGTCTCATGTGAGCAGATTTGAGGAAGGAAACATTTCCCACTCCACAACAGTCACTTTTTTGAAAACCCTCTGGTGTGCACATTGCAGAGGCACAGAAGACAAAGGATTTTCCAATTTTCCTTTATTTTTTAATTAAGAGACTAAGAACAAGATTGACCACACTGGTTGCCTTTGCTCCCAAAAATACGTTTAAGAGACCTGTCTAAAACCATTATCTGGATTCAGTAGGCAATTTATTTCTTAGTTGACCAGTTCCAATTTGCACAACGCACTTATTATATCATATTCCACCATAACAAACTCTACTTGGAATTACCCAAATATTTGACCAAGTGAGTTCGTGTCCTAAGTTAAGAAGAGCTGGAGTTTTTTCAGTTTCCTTAATTTTGACATGACGTCACCTGAGCACTGATTTTGCAAGCTGTTCCACCCAAGTGAGCCCATGCAGCTCTGTATATACCTCCAGCTGAATTGCAGATACAGGTTTCACCTATGTTAGCATTTTTTACCATAACTAATGTGATATCTTTTACATGGCTTGCCTTTTTTCACAGGATTCTTATTTCACAGATTCAAAGAGCCACTGAGAAAGGAACCTCTGAAGATCATCCAATCCTCCTGTGCTCAAAATAAGGTCTCCTACAGCAGGGTGTTCAGGGCTGGGTCCAGTCAAAATTTAATTATCTTTAAGGATGGAGATTCCACAACCTCTCTGGACAACCTATGCCAGCATTTTATAATCTTCAAAGTGTGTTTAAGTGGAATTTCCAATATTGCTGCTTGTGTTCATTGCCTCTTGTGTTTTCACTGAGCATCACCAAGAAGGACTTGGCTCTGTCTTTTCTCCTTCTCCCCATTAGGTATTTTTTATACTCATTGATCAGGTTCCCTCTGAGCCTTCTGTTCTACAGGCTAAACAGTTCCAGCTCTCTCAGCCTCTTCTCACATGGCAGATGCTCTGATCCCTTAGTCATCTATGTGGCCCACTGAAGGACTCCCTCCAGCATATCTTTCCTGTTCAGTTTGATGTCACCCAGAGCTCCTATCTCATTTACTGCCATGATGCTTTCCAGCTAGGCAGCCTCCAACATTTGCTGGTGCATGGAATTGCTCTTCCCTAGGTGCAAAACTTGTCTCTTCTCCTGGCTGAACTTGGAGGATGCCTCTCAACCCATTGTGCCAGCCCATCCAGGTCCAACTGAATGGCACTGTGACTGTCTGATCTATCAATCACTCCTTGAAGTTTTGCAGTTGAGCAATGTTTTTATTACTTATTTAGGAAATTCATCTTTAAAAATCCTTTTATTTCTCTAAGACACTTATTAGTCTTTGTGCAGGTTCTTTCTGGGTTTTGTCTCATAGAAAGTGTAGAGCAACTCAACTCTCTCCCTGCAAAAATCCACATCAAAGCTACCATGACTTTCAAAGAAAAAAGAGATATTTTTGTTGGATTTTTTTCTATGTCTGTCCCTTTTTGTAGAATTAATCTCAAGTTTACAACTCCTGTCAATGCTGGGATACACCCCTAGAATGGACTGTTCTTCAAACAAGATTGTTGCAAGCAATAAATCTGCCTTTAAGGGTCTTTCATTGCCCAGGAAAGCTAACTAATGCAAGGAAATAAAATATTTGTCTTAGTAAATCACTTTTCAAAAGTAAAACTGAATCTTTAAATAAAGTCCTGCAGGTTCAAAGAAACTTGGTAGAGACCAAGATTTTGGAAGAGGTATTTGCAGTGTTTTAATTTTTTTCTAGAAACAATCAATGTTTTAAGAGAAGCTGGAAAAGGCAAAATCCTTAATTTCTGTATGTAGCAGATTCTGAAGCAATGAAGGAGATCAGTATGTTTGGAAGGGCACTTCAAGCTCTAAACCAGGTCACATATTTTAAATATGCAGTTAGACCAGATGAGTGCCACTTAATTTCAGAGGATTGTCAATTTATAATCTTTTATTGGAGTAATCTTTGATTATGCAAGGCAAAAACCAAGTACAAACCATGCATATGCTGGCAAATATCTTCTGCTTTTTCCAAGAATATCTTACCCACTACTTGCTTTGTATGCTGCCACTGAAGACAGTTCAGGTTTCACCTCTCTCATGAATGCTTTATCCCTTTACTTCTTTCTAGGCTTGTTTGTTAGCTTTTCCTCTTTATTCTGAAGAAAGCAAGTTTGATAGGTTTTGCTAATGATCATGCCCTCTACACTAACTATAAAACACGTATAATTAACGATGGAAGCAAAAGGTTAAGTAAACGAAAGGTCATGACAATTGAGGCTGATTTCATTAGACAGCATCGGTATGTTATTGTTCCCAATGCAGAAATTTAGGTTTAAAGATAATGCATTCATTAAACTGGGCCACAGGAAATGATCATTCTTCCAATTCCTTTGTGTCACCTGCACTCTTACTTTAGTTAAAGTCACAAGAAGACACTGCTAACAAATAACCTGAAAATTATATATGAATGTGCTTTCATCAAAATGACTCACATTTCGATTCTTCCACAATTACTCATTGGGTAAAATTTTGCAGTATGAAAAATCAATCTTACATATAAGGGTGGAAAATTCTCCCCACTGATTTGTGTCATTTCCATTTTCATCTCTCAGTAATAAGAGAGGAACAGGACACTTGGGTCCATGTGTTTTGAAAAAATCATGAGCTAGGATTAGGAAAGGGATACTTTATCATATGAAAACTGAAGCATGGTACTTAAAGCAACACACAAAAATTGCAACTTTCAGCTCCCCTACATTAAGGATATATTGCTGAAGTACAGATAAACTGCTTGGGAAAAGGACAGTATTTAAACTAGTAGGCACATGCTTGGCTACTTAATTACGTATTGGTCTATATAAATTGTAGCAGCAGAGGTCCAGAGTAATTTTCTTGATACCTCCAGTGCCTGCAGTGTAGCTTTTCTACCAATGGATTTAGCCAATATCATTAAGCGTAATATCTTCAGAGTCTCAGTCAGCGTATGCCCGTGTTCTGTCCCTGAGAAGGAAAAATGTCAGACACCTAGATGTTTTTAATATATTCACAGTTCATCACTGAACTTTTCAGCTGCTCAGTGTCAGTCCTGCCTTCCTTGTTCCCCCATGTTCACCTAAATCTGGCATGCTGTCTTCTCTTCAGTGGCTTCATTAGCCAGCCAAATATTACTGCTACTCACACAGTTGGTCCTTCAGTGACTGTCAAATTTTTGACGCTCCAGTTTCTCTGCCCTCCTTTTCATCATCAGTATTTCTTCCTTGATTGCATAGAGAATCTTTGCCTATGCTGCCATTCTATAGCTAACCAATTTGTTCCCTTTATTTTGAGCCTCAGACATGCCTTTGTTATTTTTACTGCAGAATCTGTTGGAAAAAGTTGTGAGACCTTTCTGTTTCCATAGAAAGCTGATTCTCCACTTCCTAGCTCAGCTTTTACTTTGGCCAAGGAGCCCTTCTTTTTCTCCTTTCATTTTGCAATTTTTATTTCTGTCTGTTATCTGTCACCTTTTTTTTTCATTTCTTGCTTTTCTGCAAGAAAAAGAAAGTAGGATTTGTGAGGATCTCCCTTCAATGTTTCCTTCCCCATTCACATTTTAACTTGGACTCTGCCTAATTGAAATTTTCCAAATTTCTTCTGATAGCAAGTAGAATGGGACTTAAACTATACTGACTTTTAGTCAGAAAAAAAACCCCAACATTTATTAAAAAGCCATGCTTCTATTTCCATTGTCTTTTTTATTTATTTATTTTAAAGGGTATGGGAAATATGAAGGAAGACTCTCCTGTATCAAAGCAGTCTCCATTTGAATCAGTGTCACTTTCAATCAGTTCACCCTTTAGCAATGTGGTTTATTTCTGCAATTAACCTATGGGTGAAATCTGATTGACTGAAACTGAAGTGGCAGAGGTAAGCCGGGAGTAAAACAAAATCTTTTGAGACAATATTTTTGAGTAGTTTAAGCCTTGCTTATCAATTAATGTTTCATTCTTAAAATTCATGAGTAACAATAAGAGTGATGCTGCAAATGAAGGATTGGACATTATTATTCTACTTACATATTATTCTAGTCCAGTGGAAATGCCGAGAAGCTCTTTCTAAATCATGTTAACTTCTCTGCTTGGCTTTTCAATATTCAATAGAATAGGGAAATGCTGACCTAACTGACTGTAATTAGTTCTTGTGATTGGAGCAATAGTAGACGAAAAAACAAAGTAAATGTATAAGCCAACTGTGTGTTTCCACCCACAGATGCATGAGGCAGGCACTTTCTCACTCTACGCCCCCAACTCCAAGTAATCATTTCCTTTCTTCACCACTGTACACTTCGAAAAATGTTCTGTAATTTTTTTCTACCAGCTAACAATTCAATTTTTTGAGCCTGCAGTTCCCAAAGGAAACTAGTTCAAACTCTTTAAATCAAGCTGCTATAAGGAGCCAGACAGTTTCAGCTGATGAAAACCACATCCAGTGTAATGCAATAAAAACCCTCAGACCAGCCTCAGTCATAATATGAAATTTATTCTTAATGTTAAGCTAACATTTTCCTACGGTCGTTACTCTTAAAGGTTACACATATTGATTTAAAAACCATTAAATATTAATGGTTAACAAAGTGCATGTCCCTGAATTCCTAAAACAGTGCTTGAACATGACTGTTGTAATTTTGAAGTAATTGTTTATGTGTGAAGATCTTGTGCACTAATTCATCTTCACCGTAAATCCCTCATCCTGCCTCAGACTCTTTGGTGTTGCTGTTGATGAGTGTCATATGAAAAGCCCCATCTTACTTGTCCTTTTTAAAAAGTGCCATAACCTCCACTCTGTTAATTTTTCTGAAGAGGAGCCTGCTGAAACCTTTCTGTTTGAACTGATCCTGAATCCTGGGATCAGAAATAGAACAAACATTTAAAAACTGGTCAAAACTACCACTTTGGGTAATCGTTGGACACAAGGAGACCTAAGGCCAATAGGAATCCACACATTAGGGCTTGAGTTTGTCCTATGTTAGTTCCTCAGCCACAGCCTGGCACCTATTGTTTTGGTGAAGCCTGGTTGGCACTGAAGCATTTCATGGACTGTGCACAACCAGTGCTCTGGCATTTGCCCTGGATCTGTTCATTTTGCTAATTCAGATGTGGCCAGAGAGTTTCCATATTCTTGAGCAAGCAAGCCAGCAGTGAGGATATGGACACAAGATTTTCCATCCATGAAACAAAACATGATAGGGGGAACAGACAAACTGAGAACAGTAGTCCCTTACACTTACGCTTTGGCGGGGCAAAATATTTGTCTTCTTCCTTGATGTAAAACCAATACCTTTGTGACACATACATGACATGTTCATTCCCATTCATAGGAAAGCTCAAGCCAACACTTTTTTTGGAGCCGTGGGTGTGGCTTTTGGCCTGAAAAGCAGAAAGCTTCTGCAGAAGAATCTGCGTTCACTGCGGGGGTTCACAGCTTGCTTTGGTTTGGTCTTCCTGATGAATCCATCTCCAGTTGATGTCATGGCAAGTTTCTGGACGGACACAGCTCAATTTCTGCACCAGTTTAAACAAGAAGCAAAACATCAGCTTTCAAATTAGTGTATCTGAGCCCCCGAACAAGGACAGAAATGACTGAGCATTTGAAGAAGGCTAAATATCTACTGGCTTAGAATTAAGTGCAGACTTGTAAAGGTGGTAAATACTGGCTTAGAAAAGGTGTGGAGAAGTAACAGTTAAGGTTTCGCTTGGCATAGCACTCTGAGTGTGCTTGTAATAAATTTACTTTGCAGCAACTAAATAAATGCTTAAAAAGCCATTTTTGATAAAATAATTTTCTCTGATTACCATATTGAACATTCATGTGCTTAGATATCTGCCTAGGTTTGCAAACGGAACATTCTTGAGAATATCACATTAAAATTTAAAGCTTCATAAAATGCTGCATAATTTTCACAAGGCCACAAAATAAAGCAGAACAGCTTTTTCAAACAAACTTCTAAAGAAATCACTTCCTTTCTTTGGCCCCACTGGCAAATGCAAATAAAATAGGAGGAAGACTCATAGAAAATAGAAAACTCCTCTGCTACTAACAGTTTCATTGGATCATTAAAAAAATTAAAACAAACCCAAAGGCAAAGAAAGAGACTAATGGCTAAAAAGAGGACAGAGATGGCTAAAAAGAGAACAGCCATCAACAGCTAAGAAACAGTGTGGACCGTGAGCATTTCTGGGGGAAAGAAAACAAGATCCTTTCCAGTGTCCTTCTAAAGCACATTTCATATCAGTTCTGCTGCCAGCATGCAGAGAACATTTAGCTTTAAAACTGCAGTAACTTCTTTTGGTTGAGTTTTATAGTAGACTTGATGTGGTTTTAAAAAATAAATCTGTTAGTCAAATGGAAAAAAGACAAAGACAAATGCAAGACCAGAAGGAGAAAAAAAACCCATAGATTAAGAGGAGGAGTCTTTTGAGATCAGAGCTGTTCCAAGGGGCAAAAAGCTAAGTCTGGAAACTAGGGAGCAGAGATAGAGACTTGCTGCCAAGAGCAGCTCAGTCATATCAGTGTGTCCATTGGCCAGCTTAGCTTAGTCCACAATATGTGAAAATGAGTTAATGAAGATTAGCATTACTGTTGGCTGGAAGAGCTGTCACACATATCTTCAGGAAGCAGCAGCATCTCTCCTATTAGTTGTGAGGGACAAGGACAGGGGAGGGTGATTAGAAAACCACAAGGAAAGCATGGGAGGTTAGTGGGTAAATAGGATAGGTTAAAGAAGGAAGAGGAATAGGGTCTGGGAATGCAGTGGAGGAGTAAAAAAAATATTTAGAAGCATGCCTGCAAAATGTGGATTGGGATGGCAGGTCAGCTTAGGAAAAAATGCCATGGCTCATGAAATGCCTAGGACTGTTTAATCTGCATAGGAAGAAACAAATTTTTCAGCAAGTTCTAGGGGAAACCCTACGAAAAAGACCAGTGAAAAAAAAAGCTGTAAAAAATAAAATAAAGTAATAGGGGAAAAAAGGGCAGTTTTTTAATAATATGTTTGCTGTGATTTATTGAAGGAGCTCAATTCTGCTTATGTTCCATATATAATTTGTTTTATACAAACTTGCTATAAAGCATGTGAGGGAGCTTCTTTTTCTTTCTTTCTTTCTTTCTACCTCAGAAAAAGAAGAAAACAAGATAAATACCTCAGCAGAAATACGGGTACTAGGAAAGAACTCTTCCCCATCTATAAGAAATAAATTAAAATTAAGTGAAAAACCAACTTCTGACCACGGTTTGATTTTTTTTGTTTATTTTTCAGAAAAGATTGAGTAGTCTCAAACTGTTAGCCAAATACAAATAAAGTTGTGTTAAGGAAATATAGTTTTGTGCTGGTCTAGATTTTTATTTATACACATAGAATGAGTAACAAATTTTAGGTAATAGAGTCAAATATTACGACTCTAGGTAAATGTGGGTACTTAAAATCTCATCTGTGAAACATAACGCAGCTTTCCATGGCTGTGCCTAGGTAAGTCAAAATGAAACAGTTTGGTCATTTGGTTACTGGAAGACTCCCTCCTGAGCCTTGGAAGCATCTCTGTGTTCCACACAAAACCTTTTTGATCTAAGTAAGGCACAGTATTTGAAGGCTAGAGACGTTCCACAGCTGCTTTAATCACAGGCTAAGATCACACAGCAAAATTCTGTGTAAAGCTTTTTCTGTTGAAAGTTATAAAGCTACGTATGATAAGTATTTTAGTGCTGACTTTGTGCTTACACCAAAAAATGCTAATAAATTCTTGAAAGCCTTACTGTACCCTCAAAAATTGAATCTACAAAGGAAAGCCTATGAGTGGGAAGTTCAAGGCAAGCATACTAATGCCTTGTGATAGAAAATACATGTGAACTGAGCTCACTACAGACTATGTTTTTATCTTGTTCTCTTAAGGAAATGGAATTGCATTTGCTATCCATCTCTTTGTTCTCAGGCAAATTTTGAACCCTTTTCACAGTTTCAGCCTAATTCAACGCAAAGGACCCACAATGTCATGACGAAAAACAGCGGTCAGGAAAATGAGACAGCTAATTGGTGTCCTGTCCAGATGGAAGACGGTGTGACTTCACCAGTTGCCTATTATTTGACTCACCAGTTGGCTAATCCTCAGCAGATGTGCCTGGTGAGGAACTACACTGCTGAGAACCATCTCCATTTTGCTAGTGCATGTGGAAAGTGGCGACTACTGGAGCCTGTGTAGAGTGGATTGGTAAGAAAAGGATGTGGAGCATTGGTCCATAGGTAGCCAAACTTTGTTAACCCTTCTATTCTTAGAACAATGAACAACATACCCTTGGCTAAAGTTGATGCTCGTTGTATGATAGTATGTAAACTACCACTGGGGTATTCCACGAATAAATCAGCTAGAAAGCTAGAAAAGCTAGAAAAAATAAAATTTTGGCATTTATAAATTCTCACATGCCAGTAAAGGCAACCAATCATGGTACAAAACTACTGGGAACGGAGAAGTTCTTGACAAGCCAGTCGTACAGTGGGAATCCTGCCTGCTTTGTGGATGTGGACTGCACACCAGCAGGTCGTGGCTGCAGCTCGTTTAAGTGCTGTTAAGACGTGCAAGGCCGTCCATACAGGAATGATGCCCTCGCACCTGACAGCGGCAGATTTGGGGTGAGCAGCAGCGCAAGAGGACACTGCAGCTGGAGAGTCCAGTCCTCGGGGCGGCCAAGCCGGACGCAAACACAGGTGCCAAATGGCCTCCATGACGCGCAGCCAAGGAAGCGCCTGGAGGAGGAGGCTGTTGGCTGGATGGGGCGAACGGGGCGCTCCGGGCTGGCTCCAAGAGCAAGCGGTCCCCGCCCTGGGCGAGCGCCGGCTCCGGCGGGGCCGTCGGGCGGCTCCCGGGGGCGCGGCCGGCCCCGCCCCGCCCGCCGGCTCCCGCTGCCCTGGAGCGCCCCCGCGCGCAGCCGCCGGTGCCGCCCGCCCGCCCGCGGGGAGGGCGGCGGGGCAGGTGCGCGGCGGCTGCGGCGGCGTGAGCCAGCGCCGGGGCCGTGTCCGCCCGCCGCCGCCGCCCCTCCTCGCTGGCTGCTACTGCCGCCGCCTTCCCGCCGGCAGCACCGGTTCCCTCTGCCGCCGCAGCTCGCTTTCTCCTCCTCCGTTCCGTCCTCCCAGTGGCTCGGGAAGGCAAAGCCCCCCGCCGGGGGCGCCCGTCGGTGGGTGCGTGACCCCCAGCCCCCGCGCTCGCCTCGCCACCGCCGCAGCCGCCGGCACAGCCCCGCTCAGCCCGGCCACCATGGCGTGCGGGAGGTAAGCGAGCTCCCTTCACCTCTCCATTCGCGGGTCTCGCCCTCCCGCCGGCGCCGCACCTGCCGGGGCGCTGGTGGGCGGCCGCGGGGAGGGGACGGCCGGCGGGTTTCTCCAGTGCCGGAGGAAAAGTTGCGCTGGGCGGAGGCGGAGCGGCGCCGCATTGTTGTGTGTGCGGGCGCGGGTGTTCCCTGCGGGCGGCGGCGGGGCGGGTGTACTTCCGGGTTCGCACCTTTCTCCCTTCGCCGCCGCCGCCGCGACCCCTCCTCCGCCGGTCGCCGCTGCCCCCGAGCCCGCCCGCTCCGGCCCCGGCTGTCCGCGCCCGAGCCGCCGGCACGGGGGAAGAGGGCGCCGGGCCGCGCCGCGCGTCAAACGCGAACGACGACGGCAGCCGCGGTAAAGGGTGAAGGGATGAAGCCGCCCCCCACGCCGAGCGGGGCGCGGGGAGCAGCGCCCCGCCGGGAGCCGGGGGCGGCCGGGGCCGAGCGACCGGCGGCGGGGACGGTGCGGCAGCCCGACGCCAGGGGGCGGCCCGCGCCCCGCCGACAGACGCCGCCGGATGGCGGTGACCGCCCGGCGAGCGGCCGCGGCCGGGCGGGGCGGGCAAGGACCGGCGTGGGGCGCCCGCGGCCCGGCGGAAGGGAAGGCCAGGGGAGGAGAGCGGACTGACGGCGGGACGGGACCCGCCGGGCGACGCGTCCGCTCCGAGGCGGCTGGGCAGAGGAGGATGGGGCGGAGGCGGCGCGGCCCGAAGGGTGCGGGGCTCGGCCGCCCTGCGGTAACCACCGGCGGGGCGGGCGGGGGCCGCGTGTCACGCGCGGCGCCGTGTGCGCGGTGCGGGGGGTTTAACGCGAGTGGCGGCGGGGCCGCCATCTTGGATAGCTCCCGCCGCGGCGCGGGGTCGCGGCCGGGCGCTGCCCGCCCCCGCCGGGGCCGCGGGGACAGCGCCGGGGCCGGGGGCGCGTCCCCGCCGGCGAGGGGGCGGGCGGGCTCTCCAGGGCACTGTGACACGTAGCCCCGCGGCTGGCTCTGAGGTGCCCGCCAGGCACAGTGCGGGACGCGGTGCGGGGGAGAACAAATAAAGTGCCGAAATGCCTCCAACACACCTTGCTCCTCCTTGTCTGGTTGCGCGGCGGCGGGTCTGCGTGGCCGCTGCCTCCGCGGTGAGGGTACGGCCGCGGCATCTCCGGGCTCCGCGGGCAGCGGCCGTGTGTGCGCGCCGGCAGCTCCACTCGGCTGCTGTGTTACTGTAGTACACCGTGCAGCGGGTCAGATAACCAGCCACCGAATGAGAACATTAATCTGATAATAAGTAAACAGCAGCAAAGCACGCATTTTGGCCAAGCTATAATAAAATATGGAATTGGCGTATCTAAATAAATTTGAAAACTCTTAAGTTAATTTTATTTATCTTTTAGACTTAATATGAGGGAATTACCCATTTTGATCTGATAAACATATTACCGAAAGAGATTTGATTCGTTTACTTGTTTCTCTCTTACCAGTTGTTAGCTTGTTAGTGATAGTGAGTAAATGATATACGATGGTCTTGCAGTGATGGGACAAAACAGTAGTGCACGCTACACCAATTTGTTTACAAACTCGACTCCTTTTCCTTATGTAACTGGTCTTGCTGTTCTTTTTAAATAGGCCGTTCAAAGAGCTGTGGTTTTTTTCCCACCTGTTTTGGAATTTCCCATCTTGCATAGAAATTGCAAGTATGGAGAAGTGTCCTGTCATGGGCAAGTCATTAGACACTAAGAAAATAGTTACAGCTAAATTTGGTCATAGTTAATTTAAATGTAGTTGTGTATGCTTTTAGTGATATCTGGTTATAACATTGTACTGAAGTGCAATAGTGCATGTTTACTCTTAGATTGATACTTTAGATTGATATGCTCCGCTTTGCAAAACTACAAGTCATTTATTTTTAAAAGCACACTACTGAATATCCCCTCCCCCCCCCCCAAAAAAAAAACAAAACAAAAAAACCCCAAAACCTTACAGCTTCGGAGGAGATGGTAAAATGGTACTGACAAACTTGTTTGGAAAATTATTAATAAGATATGCAGCTAAGCCATAATTCCTCAAAGAATGATTTTTTTTCTTTTCCCCTTTGGTATAAGAGTAGTAAGAATCAATGTTGAATTAAATTATGACCTAAATTATTAATACACCAGGAAGTCAAGTTTCCTTTGCTGTAGTCAAATGAATCATGTATGTAATGGCTAAGGTAGTGATGATATCTGCTGTTTCCCTTGCAATAGTTACAAAAATGCAGCTGTACTAAAAACTCTGACTGTGTGTTTATGACAAAAGTATCTGTCTTCTGCTCTGATCATTTTAAAATACATTCTGTAAAGGACATATATATGTGCTGCTGTCTCACTTTTATCAAAACTTTTTTATTTTAATTGATGTGAAAATGTATTAGCTGGCATGTACTGAGAATTTCATGAGAGGGAAGACAGTGAAACGTAAATTAAGAAGGAAACCCTACATGTTGTCCCTCCTAGGCCTGAACAGCTGCAGTGTAGGCCATTTTCAGGATGCAGTGGTAGGTCACACGCAGTGTTTCGTATTGCATCCCGGAGCACAGAAGTGAATTTTAAAGCCCAAGCGGTTAAGCCATTTGTTCCTCCTCTTTTTCTGCTTTGTAACCCCGTGGCAGCGTTTTGTTTGCGCGGTCGCTGAAGCCCCCGGCGCGCAGCGCGATCTTCGGGCGGAGAGGCGCGGCACCGAGCAGGGCGCTGGGCCGGGAGGCGGGGAGCCGCGCGTCCCCCGTGGCCCGCGGGATGCCCCGGGGGTCGGAGCGGGCAGCGCGGTGCCCCGGGGGTCGGAGCGGGCAGCGCGGTGCCCCGGGGGTCGGGGCGGGCAGCGCGGTGCCCCGGGGGTCGGGGCGGGCAGCGCGGTGCCCCGCGGGGCGGGCGGGGGTCGGGGCGGGCGCGGCCCCTCTTCCGTGTGCGCGGCGCTGTCCGCGGTGCTGAACCCCGCGGCCATGTTATTCCGTCCCGTCCCATCCCATGCCGGCCGTCCCTGGGCCAGCTGCCCCGGGCGGCTCTCGGCCGCTTCAGCGCAGGGGTCACGGCAGGGGAGTGCTCTCACCCACGGCCTTCGTGTAATACACTGTATCGCGCCGGTACCGGATGCTGACGGCAAAATCAGTGGCGAATACTACAGCGCTTTCTCCTTCGGAACGCGAGCTCTCCCAGCAAAGCATTTTTTTTTTTTTCTTTTTTTTTTTTTCTTTTGTAGCCAACTTGGGAAGCTTAACGTTACCTATATGGAATGGAAGTGTGTGGATGAAACCAGCAACTAAACAAGAACTTGGTATTCGCTATTTTTAACCACAGGTTCAGTTTATGAAAGGACATTCTGAAAGTGAATATCAAAACAGCGGTGTCATCAGTGAGAATGAAATAATTGCTCATGGCACAGGGAAGGTTCAGGAAAAAGCAGATATCCATTCGCAGCTATGCAGACACAGGCATGGGGTTTTCTCCTTTTTTTTCTCTATTTAAAAAAGACAAATTTGGAAAGGTGTGCTGTCTAGCAGATTTTTTTTTCTAAATTCACTTTAATGGCTGCAACATCTCTACTACATGAAAAAAAATTAAAAGCTTTTTTTTTAATCACAGAGACAAGCATTCATTTTTCTGTAATTACACACTGAGTATTTTGAATTCAGTTGCACAACAAAAAGCAAATATGCTCCTCTGGTGTGATGTGTAGAGGCTGAAAAAAAACCACAAAACCAACATGATGTATTTCATATGGGAGGATAACAATTTTGAAAATATACATTCTGCTTCTAAAAATAGAATGAATTGATATGCAGAATGAATTGACCTTCAAATTAAAGGTCAGAGGTGACAAACCAGGACAAAGGTCATACAGCTCATTTTCAAGCAGTTTCTAATTTTTTCGTAGTTGAACAAAAGCTTAATTATAGAGAAGAGTATGGACTATAATATTTAATTAGTCAATTCTAGCAGAGAAATAGATGTATTTTTACACAATTCCTTGTTTTCTTGAATGTAGTTCTGTTAGGGAATTATTTGTGTTGTTACTGATGCAAAAATGGGTCTGTCTTAAATTACAATGTTTAAATACATTCCTTAAGTTAACATTTAATAATTTATCATCTGTACTTAATATTACAGCTTCAGAGATGAGAGGGTTGTGTAGCCATTTTCTGCTTTTTCAGTGATTTCAGGAAAAAAAAAAAAAGATCCTGCTCATGCTATTGTTTCAGTAAAATTAGATTGCAGGTCCATTCATTTTGGCATTCAGGCACATACTTATTATTTCTAGCAAACCACTTCCCCAAAATCCTGCTTCCAGTCTGCAGCATTCTGTGTGTCCATATGCAGTAATTAGACAGACCTAATACCTGACTGTTTAACTGGTACGTGTATGTGATTTTTATTATATGCACTGTCTAAGATTCAGTATTCTAAGAATTTGAAGATACTGGTTCACGTTTTTACATCAATAATATCACATTTAGACTAAACCAAGATTTCATAAATATTCTGAAGGTATTTAATAAATATTCTATAGGCTGACCATATGCAGTAATGAAACAACTAAGGATAACTACTAGAAATTCAACTGTTAAAATTTGTATACTCCTTCACTAATAATTTTGTATCACGTATAAGGTTTTTGCTTTTCTTTCAGATACTATATGTCCTGTACCTACTTCAGCTACTGATGTGTACATTGTTTTTAAGTTTTCATCTTTTCTTTTAGAGATTGTGACTTTTTAGTTATGTATCACTGATGTTCTTGTTTACTTTTTTTTTTTCTTTTTTGGTTTGGATTAATGACTTATCTCCACTAAAGTTTATAAAATTTACCATTGCATTATTTTATTTGTTCGGTTGTTTTAAACAATGGCTCAGTCAGAAGCCATTGGCATACAGGACTGATGTCCACTCCAATTGAAATGGGAAAGATGTGCCCTGTACTATCCACTGCTCTAGGAAAGGGAATGTTGGTGTTTAAAATACAGACACTCATCTGCTCTTTAACTTCTACAATGTTTGATTTGATTATTTTAATGGTCAATATCCATATCAGTACTTGATAAGCGTATTAAAAAATAAAAATTATTATAAAATCGATCATTAGTAGTGCTCTCTAGTAAGAATTCAGTGATTAAAAAAACCCAACAAAAATGAAGAAAGAAGATTCTGTGGTTTGTAGGTAAATATCACATGCAAATAAGACAAAAGTTCTGTCCAAAGGAAAACATATGAGAAAGGTGTGTAAATTTCATCAAAACAAGTATTACTGTAAAACATCGCAGAAAGGAATTCTGAACAAACCATAATAAAGTTGTTATAACAGTAAATAAAAATTATTCATTTTTAAAAATAAAACTTGTAGTGCCATCACTTTTGAGGGGATGATATTAAAATCCTAATTGGCTGCAGTATTTTTATAGAAGTTGTAAGTTATACAAATACTGAATTCAGCTTGTCATAATATTCGTTCTTAATTTGACCTTTAACAGGTTTTTGTTTTTAATACTTCATTTGACAGTGTTTAGTTTGCAAATAGTTATCAAGTGGGGAAATAAAATCTTACTCTCTAGATGTAGTTTCTCACAGAAATAGACAACAAAATAACTCAGTGATCAAGCTCTGAAAAATGTTACTTACCTATGATTTGAGAATTAGGGCTTTTACAGTTCTTTTCCTTACAGAGTACTAATATTAAGTAATTTAAGAAGTACAAAGAAAAATCCATCTGAAAACACGTAATAAGATTACGAGGTAGTTTTCTCATAGTTTCATTTGCTGTATAGCAAATCAATGTGTGGCAATTTCAAACGCCCTTGTTAACAGTAAACTGGGAACAAAATATCTTAAATATGTAGAAAGTAGAACAGTAGTGATCCGTTTTTAAATTGTGTGTTTAAAAAAATTCATCTTTGAATCACAAAAACTTGTTTGAAACATACCTGGTTTACATTGCTTTTTAATTAAATAATTATGATCATTGTTTAGTATATGTATATTCAAATACAGACCATAAGAAATTGCAGATTTTACTAAATCAAATACACTAAATATGAAAATTGTATATAAGTAATTTCAATCCTTTAAACAAAAATAATCTGTTCAGCATATTTTTTGTTATATATTATCAATGTTTTAAACTAAATAAATGCTAAATAGTTTTTATTGCTAAAACAGTTGTCAGTATAATAGTAGCATTTAATTTTGAGGAGAAACGCTGATCCTAGAGTTGTCAGACTTTCATTCATTAGCATTCTGATATTGTGGAGTTCATTACCCTTTTTATTGCCCAAAAGAATCAGATTCCTAACAATGGTGGAAGCACATTTTAACTTTCTTTGTTCCTGTTCTCAGTGTAGTCAAATGACATTCTTACACACAATTAAAAGGTGCCTAACTGAATGTTTGAACCTCAAAAGCTTCATTTCCTAAAAACTAAGGTATGCTCAGCTTCTTTTATCAGGAAAAAAACATATCTGGGCTATTGCCTAGCTGTGTTATTTACTTGAAGCTATAGTTACCCTCCTTCAGATCAGTGACAAAAGTGAATTAAATTAGCAAAGAAAAGCTAAGTTTTAATTTGCTAGTTGTTTAATTTTCTTAAATCAGCATTGTAAAAATATTTAAATATATCACACATGCTTGCTTTCATCTTCAGATTCTAGAAAAATACTGTAATGGTGTATAAACAGAAGTATGAAAGAAAAGCAAGAAAATTATGGCTAAACAAAGAATAAAATTCCAAGAGCTTTCAACTTTATCCACCCTGTAATTACATAAGGACATTAACACTTGAGTGTACCTTTTCTGGAAATCTTAGTTTTTCTTATTTATGCATTTCAAAGTACCTATATTGAACTGAATGAAATGAAAAGGGAAAAAAGAGTTTAAACAATGAAAACATCTCAGGAGGAAATAATTATTTAGAATTGCACATTGAGGAATCTCATGTAAAACAAGTAAATTCAGAGTGTCAGACAACTCTCATTTGTGATGTTTGAAATCAGAATACTGTGTGCATAATTCTATCAGCAGTCAAGAACAGTAATAAGGTCATTTTTTACTGGCTAGTTCAAATGACAGCAAAGTTTGTTAATATATCTGACTGGTGTGTGTGTGTATGTGTATATAGATAGATTTTAAAAGCTCATGACTATGCTTGGGTTCTGTCCACAGAGTTAAAATGTGTATACTTTGCAGCATTCATCCATTTAAATCTTCACTCCTGATGAGTTAAATAAAAGAAGATCCTTTCAACACTGGAATGTTTTCCCCTATTCCTTTGCATCACCGTTTTCCTTTTTTGTTATAAAATAAAGGATTGCTGGGTTTTGTTTTCTAGTTCTTCTACTCTCTAATCATACTTATAGTACCCAGCCTTCTTTAAAGAAATACTGGCTTTACTCTGGAAGAAAACAGTCCCCTGCCTACCACTGTGAAAGAAACAAGTTTAACATACTAATTTTTCTTTTCAACTTATTTTTGGAGGAAAGCATTTATCTTACTAAAGTGGAGTAACTATTTATGCCTGCTTTACTTTCTTCCAAACAAATTATGTTTCTAAATCCTTCTGCAGCAAACTTGCTTAAGGTATTGAATTTAAAACAATGCATATCTCAAAAAAAATCATTTTAAATGGATATAAACTTGCTGTTATTTTTTACTGATCTAGAAGTTGTCAAAAAATAGGCTACATAAGCTCTTAAGTCAGCTGAATTACAGAATGTGCTACTTGTAAGAGAAAGCGGATTACTTTTGTTGGGTGTCTGTCATTTTGCCTTTAACTGATACTGCACTTTTCATTGTATTTCCTATCCAGCAATGATTCCGTATGGTGTTTTCTTACATTATTTTTCATGCCTACTGTTACAGTATCCTTCCACATGCTATGAATGCCTAGTTAAAATAAGGATTGCTTTCAAAGGTAGTGACTTTTTCTCTGAAAACATCTTGCTGTCTAGTGCAGTTCCTCAGCAGCATTTATTTACCTACTTGCAGTTACAAAATTCGTGTAAATGCCAAGATAGTTTCAGAAGTAAAATACGAAAATACTTTTTTGGTTTGTACAGCGTACAAATAAATACTTTTTTGGTTTGTAAGTGGGCACAGGAGAGTTCACTGTGAGCCATTTCAGAGCCCAAACCTGCTTCCAGCTAAATCAGGGGCTGATTTTGTATGTCTTTCAGTAGGATATAGTAAAACACATGCCAGAATAGTTTCTCATTTAAACTATCTATTTAAATGAGTTCATAGAATTGAAATGCCCAGGCTCTTCTACACTACCACATCTTATACCAAGCTTTAGGTATTGTATCAGGAAGTTTTTTGTAATAACTATAAAAAATATATCCGTTTTTTCTGCTTGATAATCTACTATGTGACCTTCTAGAATATGTGATGCTTAAAAATGTGTTATGAAATGACAATGCTGGGAACAAGAAAAACTTATGCTGTTTTCTGCTACAGTTTTTGAAAGAATTGTACTTTCCTCCTTTGAATCCCAACACCATTCCCCTAAATACTTATTTTTAATCCCTTCATAAACTGAAGCAGGTTACGTTCCAAAGCCAAGAACGGATCCTTTACTCTATGCTTGCATATTTCATTATGTTGCATAAATAATGCAAGTAAATCTGAAAGGCACAAAAGCCACATAGCCACAGGTTGGCAGAACAAAGAAGCAGATACAAGAGATTGGGCTTCAGTGCTTGAAGGTGTAAAAGCAGAGTTAGGTTTAAAACTAGACAAAAGTCCACACAATCCCAGTGGAAAACTTAGTTACTACAAAAGAAGAGGAACTGAATCAGCTTGCCAGTGTTGTTGCACAGAAAAGAAATACTGTGCCACCCCCTTTTCCAGTTTCTGGTGTTGGAAAGGATTTGGGATATTCGACTGTATGGGAAAAGAAATTAGAGAAAATTGGTTCTTATTTGTCTTTGTTCATTCTTCTTCTGACTTTGCTTACTCCTAGTAGGATAGCAAATCTTATTTTTTTTATTTTAGTAAGAGAGCAGGATAGCTGTCCAGATTTCTCTTAAATTGGAAAAAAGACAAAACTCAGATTTCTCTAGAACAGAAGAAACTGGACTTATATCTAAACAGGTTGATAGTGCAATTCGTTGGTTTTTGATGGGTTTTAGTTACCGTAGATTATTCAAAAAGACAGTAGAGAGTGACAAGAGGACAGGCTTGTGGCAGGTGAGTTTGTGCATGCTCCTATCTAATCATCCTTTATTTGTTAAACAAACTGGACAACCTAAGTAACAAGAATATTCCAAAACCAAGGTACATTCCTTAATGCTTCATGCCATCTGCAGCGGTTCTTTTTCTGTGATATTTTTGTTGACATTATACGAAATAAGCCTGGCCTTTTTCAACTAGAGCAAAAGTACACCTTTCATGAAGTTTCATGAAAGTTTCAAGTCACACACATTTGTATGACTGATTGATTTTGTTTAGATTGACACCTAGAATTTAGTATCGTTACATACTATGCTCTGCAGTTGTATCAGTCATAACTAAAAGCATTTTTCTTATATTTTTCTGATATTCATAAGTTGGCATTGAGTTACTATTTTGACCATGAAAGAATCCTGGAGAATTATTTTTACTAGCTTTTCTTAAATCATATACAAAGTATGACTTGATCGTTTAATATGTACAATTTAAGCATAGTAAAGACAACTCACTAGTTCTTAGGTTACCTACTACAATTAAATATTGATAAAGGAAAAACCACCTTCCAGTATTCTGCAAATCTGTGTCTTTTCCCTCCGTTGTCATCAGCTGTATAGCTTTCATTAGAAAGGGGCAGTGCTTTTACTGGTGCTGGGGGGCAGGGGGAAAGCAGCGCTCGATTTATTTCTCTTATGCCTTAGTTATCTCACTGGTTCTGATGAGCAAGGTAAGTCTCAAACAGTGTGTTTACAGGTCACTTCATAGAGTCAGTGCCCTGGCATTTTATGGCCTCCTAATGAGCCGTTAAACTGGAGATGAGGTAATTAAATACGGTATTCTGGGACAGTGTACTCGGTACTGACTCCAGCTCTCTGATTTTAGGTTCCTCAGAAGACGATGAGGTCATCCACGAAGGTCTCCTCAGGCTCAGGTCAGTCTTCTCTACAGCGTCTTACGTGGCTGACTGTTATCTGTAGAACTGAGGTACTTCAGCACTTCTGTCCCACTGACTCCCATGAATGTAATCATTGGGTGGGATGGGGAAGAATCGCAAATTTTGTGCACAGGCTTCAGAATTCTTGTTGGATGCAGTCTTGAGTGTTCTGCTTCTGTAAGAAAAATAAACAATTACGTAAGTTTATTTACAATAATCCCATGTCACATACCTGTAGCAAATGATGGGAACCCACAGGTTTATATGAGCGCTGCGGGACCACCACCCCGGCAGACGCGCCGGTGGGCGCACGCGCCTCAATCATTGACTAAAATCTTTACATTCACGGAGTCATTTCCGTGCCGCTGTCACACTGCCGCCACGCACCTCCTGCCATCGCGACGTCTTAGCAGTTCCGCCCGTCCAGCCCTCCTGCCCAGCCCCTTTGCCGCCCGTCCAGCCCCTCTGCCCGCCCGTCCAGCCCCCCTGTCCAGCCCCCCTGCCCAGCCCCTTTGTCCGCTCGTCCAGCCCCTGCCCGGGCGCCCTCGGTGCAGGCCGGGGCGCGGAGCTCTCCGCGGAGCGGCGCTGCGCCCCCGAGGGAGGGACGCGCGTCCCGGGGACCCCCTGAGCCGCCTGCAGCGCTGGGCAGCCGGGGGCGGGCGGTGGCAGGCGCCGGGTGTTGCCTGTGTGAAGGGGCGGGAGGAGCTGCCGTGTTACCGCCGGGCTGCCGCAGGCCAGAGCGCCTGGGCACTTGCCCGTCGGGGAGAATAAGCTCCCTGCTGGGACACCCTCGTAGGCGGCGGTGCGGCTGTCCCGCTCCCGGCTGGAACGAAAGCTCCCGAGGCGCGCACCCTCCTGCTCATCGTTCTGCGCCTGCCGAGCGGGAGGCGAAGCGGTGACACAGGGCCGTGCGGCCGGTCCCTCCGCGAGGGCCGGTGTTCCCTGCGGGGCGTTAGCCCTTGTCAGACGGTCTCCCGCGACTACTTCCAGAGCCTCTTTAAATCCCCCGGGGAAGCGGCCGCTGTCAGTTGCAAATCCGCAGCTGAGAGACGGTTAATGTACGTGAGACCACATCCTGCATCCGAGCTCTCCGAGTGAGTGCCTCCCGCATCCTCCTGCCCGCGGATCCCGCGCGGAGTCCCAGTAATTGACAGTACTTTTAGGAGTCCCCCGGCACGGCCAGCAGAGATGCACGGACTGCAGGGCGGGCCGTTTCAACACAAAGTGTTGGCAAAGCTTATGTTTGAAACCGCGCTCCGACCCCAGTTCGACCAACGGCACCTGCGAATCTCGGCGAGGGCTGCCCCGTTCCCTGAGGGAGCAGGGGCGGGCTCCAGGCATCCGGGAGCGCCCGCCTTGGGTGTGACGGGGAAGCTAAAAAACCGAGCTCCTGTGGCGGGTGGGAGTGAGGGGAGAGGCACTTTGTGCGGCCTGAAACTGCATTTCCCGAAAAGAGCCGTGGTTCGGGACGGGCGCGGTGCGAAGGCGCCTCTATAAAGCCTGTAACTTCATGCCCCGCAGTTGCACGTCCGGCAAATCCCGTCCCTGCTCGATCTGAAACGTGACAGCGCACAGTTGGGCCGGCGCTGTGTTTTGTTAAAAAAAAAATAAATTACAAATTGCATATTTTCTATTATTAATGCTCGCGGTTTAAAGCGAAGGTAAGAAGCCCGACCAGGGGAGCTGACGGTGTCCTGAGCGCGTCCGACCCTGCTCTCCCGAAGGCGCGCCGCCACGTCCCCGCTGGGAAGGAGCCACATTTTCTGGGAAGCGTTAAACAAAAGCCCGAGGGCAAAGCCCGGCTTTAGGGCAGGGTTGAGGGGACAGACCCGCCGCCTCCCGGGCCCTGACCGAGCGCGATCGCTGGACGGGCGGCGGACGCGCAGCGGTGGGAAGCGGCCTCTGCTCCCCCCGAACGGCACGGCCGCTCCGGGAGCGGGGCCCGCCGGGCCGCTGGCCACCCCCGCCCTCGACCCGGGCGCTGCGCGGCGGCGGAAAAAGAAAGCGGCTTTGGCGCCCAAAATGTAGGTGAGAGGGTTTTGGCGGGAACAGCTCCGCACCGGCACGGTCTCCCGGCCGTAGGAGCGGCGGGAAAACACCCCCCCCCCCCCCCGCCTCGGACCACACATCTAGGAAGAGCCCGTTTCGCTGGTGACCGTGCAGAAAAAACACGACGGGCATCCCATTCGGTGCAACGTCGGCGGGGCGGCGCCGAGCAGCCCAGCCCGGGCAGCGGAGGAGAGGGGGCCGGGGCGCCGCGGCGCCGACCCTGCCCCTCCTGCCCGCCCGTCGGCGAGGAGCGCTGCCCCTGCTTTGAAACGGGAAATGGTAGCAGCACCCCGAGCTCTGCTTTCAAGTGTAAAACACGCGTTTTGTTTCAAATGCACGCGTTTGTTTGGATTTTTGTGCTTTCAATCCGTCGTTTGTTTGGACTTTTGTGCTTTGTTTTTTTCCCCCTGATTTCTTTATTTTTGTTTTGCTTTGTTTTTTGTTTTTGAGGCGGGGATCTTTTTTGAGAAGGCGAGTAGTGTATTCGAGTGTGTGTGGGGGAGCTATGCTGTTTTTGTCTTGTTTTGGTTCTGTTTAGTGGAATAGAAGATACCGAAGTTATGACTTTAAAAGCTTTAGGAAGGTGACCAATAGGAAACCAAACACCACTGGTTTTGGTTACATAGTTTCAAGAGAGCTCTTGCTGTGCCTGTAGAAAGACAATGATTCCAGCTTCCTATAATTGTCTTTACCAAAATTAGCATCTGTTTAGCGAGATGTAAGGATAGAAATAGATTTCTTTTAAAAAAGATATGTAAACTATTACCATTAAACTAATTTTTACAAGAACTAGCTTGTTTCATAGGTTTTTTTTTTTAACCTCTTCCCCCCTCCTTTCAGAATGAATTTTGGAAGGGTGTTGGTTGGGGTTCCTTTTTTTTTTTCTTTTAATTTTTTTTTTCTTTTACCCGGAGAGTTCCCAGCTGGCAACAGCTCTCTACCTTCCACAAAACTTGAAAGGCTGATGTCCCTTGCAGGAAATGAATGAGTCGATAACATCTGACACCAGTGACCAGTCCAGTGACCCCAACCTTAATTCCACTAATACTGGAGGCCTGAAAATCTCAGTAAAGACACATTGCAAAGCCTACCCCCCCTCTATTTTATAAAATCTGCACTTATTTTGCAACCTAAGAAAAACTTAGCAACCAATATGTTTACTTTCATTTGTCTACGTGGTTTTGTAGTCTTTCATTTATTCATCGAAGAACATATAGTGAATTTTATTTTCACTGAAATTTGCTAACAAGACATTTTGTCCGTTTAATGAACTCAATGAACTTTATTGAAACTTGTGTCTGTTTAACCAATATTCTAGCCTCTACAGAGTTTTTTTAATACCGAATATCGGCAAAATAAATCAATATTTTAAAATAAAGACTTTAAAAACTTTATTAAACAGATATTTTCTGTCTTTTCCAGGGCAGATGAATCTTCTATTTTATAAATATGCCATTCTGCCACAAGGTATATAGTCTTGGGCAGTTAAAGTGTAAGGATTGTTTTCTTCCGGTAACCTTAATTTCTTGTTCATAACTGAGGTTTCACGTGTATCAAAATCTCGTACATTTATTATATATTTGGCTATCGCCTGGGTCATAAGATTCAAGCATATAAAATTACTGGAGATTTAATATTGTAAAATAATCGCTACCGTAAGAGGGGAAAGGAGGTTATGAGCCAAAAGCAGTGGTATGTTGCACGAATGCGTAAGGCAGGTCAGTGTAGGACGTCGACCTGACTGTTGAAATAACCTGTAGGAAATTTACGGTTGAAGACTGCAAAGGAATTTCAGGATTTAAAGCTTCTGCTCCACTTGCCAGGGTGCTTGTATTTGTACACTCTTGCCCACCCTCGCCTTTTTGTTGCAAACTATCACATGAAGCCTCCACCTTGGTGTTTCACACAGAAATGAGGCGCTAGCAGGGGAATTGACGCTTTCCTGGAAGGCAACAAAAGGAGTAAACAGGCCCATGGGGGCAAAGGCGTTCCCCTTAATTGGGCAGACTGATCGACGCCACTTCCCAAACAACAGCAAGTGCTTTGCAAATGCATAAGCCCCTTGCATTCAGGTTCTGCACGGATCAGTTTGTTGCCTTGGCTTTTGTTTGTGTGTCCTTGGGATAAGAGAGGATGCTGGGGGAGGAGGGGGGAGGTTAAAAAGAAAGTCAGAGTCCAGGTTTTTACAAGATATGGGCAACGTTTAAAGCACACACACATATATATGCGCGTGTATATATATGTTTATATGTATATGTGTGTATATATGTATAGAAATACCGCATGGAAAGACAGGTTAATGCGAGTAGGTGGTGATGAGGACACAATATTTTCATCTGTAACTTTACGCTAAAGGATATGAACAGATGGAAAATAAAACTAATTCTCCTAATTGTTCGGGTTTTTTCCACGTTTATAAATTACTATTTTAAAAGCGTTTGGCCGTGAGTAGAGCAGCGGGAAGGGCTGGAGGGCAGGGCCATAGCTGTGTACCTGTGAGCGCGGAAGGGGAGTGCCTTTGCAAAGGGGCTGTTACCAAGCCCGTTACACATCACACATTTCTTCTCCGAATTTGATCCCCTCTCCCGCTGGCAGTGAAGACTTAAAACAGCAGTCCCCGGGCACTGTTATTTCTCCCCTCTTTGTCCTTTTCCCCCGAGGCTTTTTTTTTTTCCGCCCTTTTCTCCAGTAAATCCCTCTCTCTGTCAGTCCTCTCCCAACTGCTGGTTGAGGTTCACTCCAATTCTCGGCTTGAAAACTGGGCTCTTATTTAGGAAGTCATTAATCACATCCCCTCCCCCGGAAAGAGATGGCGGAGAAACCTGTGAAGTACAATTCCTTGCCCCATCCCCCCTCCAGAAATGTTGTGAAACGCTAGATCTCCGCACATTCTGGGGCATATTAAGGTGATACCGCGTTTCCGGCGCGCTTTTAATTTGAATGCGAAATTAGTAACGATCCAGTTGCGTATCTGCCCGCGTTGTGCGCAGAGGGTGCCACAGACGCTTCCCGGCTCTCGCCCTGCGCCTTTGAACACACGTGTGTCCCCCGTCCGTGTTTGCTCACACGTGTGTCCCCCGTCCGTGTGTTCACACTTGTGTCCCCCCCGTCCGTGTGTGTTCACACGTGTGTCCCCCCCGTCCGTGTGTGCTCACACGTGTGTCCCCCCCGTCCGTGTTTGCTCACACGTGTGTCCCCCGTCCGGGAGCATCTCGCCGTGGTGTGCGTACGCGGAGCCCGCCTGCGGTGGGCACAGATACGCCACAATCTCCTCCGCACGGCCGCCCCTGCGTGCAGCTGTTGTTCAGCGGGCTGTATCTGGAAACACACGGATTTCTGCATGCACGGGAGGGCAGAAACCCCAGAATAATACGTCATCTCGATTTCCCGTAAAGAAGCGTGCAGATTAGCCGTCCGAAAAGGAAGGGGTAAAAAAAAAAAAGAAAAAAAAAAAAGAAAAAAAAAAGAAAAAAAAAAGCGCCGTGTTGGAAATTTCTTGTTCATTCATAAATTATTTTGGTGTGTCAGGCTACTTGAAATGGCGATTGGCTGCTCCTGCCTCCTGCCAACCCCTTAAGGATCCGATGCGAAATTAGTAGCAAGAAAGCATGTAATTGACCGAGTCACGTGTGCGCAGGGGGCCAGAAACGGAGCGAGAGAGACGGGAAAAATCAAAAGAGGGAAAGCACATTAGACCATGCGAGCTAAATTTGCGATCGTTCAAAATCAGGATGTTAGATTAATGCAGAAGACCACTTCGATCCACAGGGAAAGTTTTCATCTCACGAGTTTGGAGCAGAGGGCCCGTGGGGCAACATGGCCGAAGGTTAATTTTCTTTTTCTATTGTTTTACTATGATTTTCGCTCGCTCGCTCGCTCGCTCTCTCTCTCCCCCTATCCCCCCTCCCCCCACCCCTTTTTAACCCAACTATGCATTACCCTTTTTTAGCAGCTCGCGCAAGGGGGCTTTCTCCAAACCCATTGTTACCCAGCTCAGAAACTGTTCCGTACCGCCCACACCGATTCACAACTTGAAAAGCTTTCAGGGGGCTATTGTTTGAATTGTTCCTGTTTGATTAAGCACAGTTGCAGTGGTGGGATGAGAAAACGGCCGTACACCTGTCCCAACTTTAATCGAAAGTTTATTCCAAGGAGGGATGGATACACGTTGGAAAATAGTGGTTTCGGCGCTGCATATGCAATAACCAGTTGTGCAATCTACCCAATTTTGCTTATTCTCTCTCCTCCACCCCTCCTCGGCCGGCCTCCCCCCTCGCCCCCCCGGTCCTGCGCCTTGCGAGGAGAGACTAATTGGGCTGAGAATTTCTGTTGAGAAATGGGATCGGTCTTAAACCAGCAATATTCAAGTAAAGTATCGCGTTCCGTGCTGTAATGTGGCTGAAAGATGGAGTTAAATGGAAAAATACACGTATGTACAGAAACGTGGGCTGCCCTGGGCTCGGAGAGAGGGAGAGCCTCCGTGCGCAGTGTTTCCTCTCTGTAACCTCCGGTGATTTTATTTTTTACGTATTTTGGGGAGAAGGTTGTTTATTTTAGGATTTAGGAAAAATACGCACTTTTCACCGTTTGCTTTTTGATTTTGTTTTGTTCGCCCCCCGTTGTTTTTTTTTTTGTTTTGTTTTTTTTTGGGGGGGGTTTTTTTCCCCGTTCCGTTTGTAGTAACTCCTTTATACAGCGGCAAAATCATGTTACCAGAATTTAACTCTTTGCTTTGCATCTTGTCCCTCTCTTCCTTCTTTTTCTCCCCCCTTCCCCCCCACACCCCCCGCCTTTCCCTCTTCCTCAGCAGGGGCGAGTAAAGGTGGAGACGAACCCGGGAAGTTGCCGGAGCAGGAAGAAGAAGAGGAATCCCAGGTTTTGCACGGGACCGGCCATTGCAAATGGTTCAATGTGAGAATGGGATTCGGGTTCATCTCCATGAGCAACCGAGAGGGAAGCCCCTTGGAGTCTCCAGTTGATGTCTTTGTACACCAAGTAAGACCCGTTTTTGTCTTCTATCTCAGCCTGACACATTTGGTTGAGCTCAGTAGGACTCCGGTTTTATGTGAAGAGAAGTAACCTATTTTTCTAGGTATTTAAGTACATCTGTAGTTAAAGAGTTGCCTTAGGTAGTGGTTTTGTTGGCAGTGTACAATTTGAGTAAATAAGGTCGTTAGATTGTGCTTAGTCTCTGTGGCTGGTGATTTGTGTAAGGGTATAATGTTTCTTCGTATCTTCCTCCTTGGTTAGAAAAGTCTCCTGTGGTTTTTATTTATTTTCAAATGTCACACTTTTTAACAAGGTTTATCATTTGTCACCAGACTGATCAGGAGCAGATATGCCTTTCCTTGGAAACTGTTTAAAATTAAGCTGGGAAAAGGATAAATAAATGTCGGGTTTCATTCAGATAACATTTGAGTACAGTTTTAAACGGTTTACTTGTAAACTTCGAATTACTCTTTAAAAGCTCATCTGAGATTAGTTAGTGAAATTAAGACATAATTATAGTGTTATTTTGCAGTAATTCAGACCTGAGAGTGTCCCTGTGGTGATACTCTGAAGCGTGTATGTGGTTTGGTTGGTTGATTTTTAATTATTCCTTTCTAGGGAGAAAAAAAAAAATGATTAAGTTTTCAGACCAAAAGCACTGTCTCTGTAAGGCTGTTGGGGAGACAAGGGGTGTATGGTCCATGTTTTTAATTTTAAGCACAGCAGCATTGATAGTTTTGTGTTTTGAACGTGGAAACTGGTATGAATGCCTTCATGTGAAAGAGTTACAGATGCAAAATAGGTGCAAAATAGTAAGAGAACTTTTCGAGATCTGTACTGTGGTTTGTGAAGAAGACCTCTGGTCCTTCTCTAAGTGTCCAGTTGCAGCAATGCTATTTTGAATTTCACCCATCTCTTCTGCGATTAGAGCAGAGCAGAGAGGTACCAGGTAGAGAGACCATTTTGGGGTTGGCTAGGGCCATGTTAGGAAGGCAAAAGGCATCTTTTTACGTGGCTGTCGGTTTTCTGTGACGTTTGCAATGACGGTGAAGGGGGTGTTCCATGATTGTATAGTGGCTGCCTTTTAATGCTGCTCTTGGTGGCCCGGCTTTATTCTGCAGTAACTTTATCAGGCTCTTTTAAAGCATATACCTTGGATTAGGTTAGTAAAAGGGTGAGTGAAACTTCTAAAGAAACTGCTGCTGTGGCCTGTTGCCTTGCAGTGCAGGGTGGGGTGGATTTCTGGTCTTGCTGCCTTACATGTGCCCGTGTACCTAAGGGCCTGCACTTCAGTGGAGCTGCTTGCATTTGAAATTATGTACAAAGCGTAGAATCCAGTAGTGAACTCACTAAATTCCTACACTTCCTGCTTTGTACTGGCATATAAGCTGGCCCCTCTTTGCTGCTACTTTTTCTCTTTGGAATTGGATGAATGAAACACTTAGCAAAGAAGGAGCAGTCTTCCTCCTTTTCCCCTTTTCTTCCCTTCTTTGTATCTTAAGTCACGAAGTTGCTCTTTACAGTTTTATAAATTTACTTTTAAGATAAAACCCCCTGTTTCTTAATGTAATTTTGTGTTAATGTATGTAATTTTTTTTCTTCCTGAATAGTAGAAGACAAATATTTGAAACATAGCAGTGCTGTTAATAAAAAACACATTTGGAAACAAAGATATTCTTAGAGCTGAGGAAATAGAGAAGTATTGAACTGCATGATAACCTGATACATTTAAGTAATACTAGACAAGGTTTTTGGTTTCATAATGGAAAGTAGTCATAGAAAATAATAAAGTAGTAGTAAATTTGGAAGTCTCTATTGAGTTGTGTCCCCTAAAGGAGGGGAAGAGAAGGAAATGTTAGACAGGTTTGTTTATTACAGTTTAATATTCTACAACTTACCCATACCCTTGGGTTTCTAAGATAATCACAGTGTAAAATGCAGTGAAAAATACCATGTTTCATTGCATGTTAACTGTGTGCCTCAGTCATTTTGAGTTTACTTAGAGATACGTCTTACTGCATGAAGTTATTATTAGTATTATGCAGTGAATTTGCTCTTGCAGCAAAGAAAGTACGTTTTTCGTAATTTTAATTCTGATTAAATCTAAGATTTATATATATAAACTTCATGTTGACATGAATCTTCTTTTGATCAGTTTTCTGTGTAATGTAACAGACAAAACTACTATCTATTGTGTTTCAGAGTACACTTTAGATAATTGATTTTGCTACATAGAATGCTTTGTTACCTAACAAGTTGACCAGTTCTAGCAGTAGCAGCCAGATCATAAAAATGTCTTTAAATCTGCAATGTTATTTAGCGCTGCTGCTTGTACAACAGAGTCTGCTGCCTGAGCGGTGATTGGACCCTATTCCTATTAGTTGCATTAATTTGAAAAAAATTGTCATGTGAAGGATCCTTTTCAAGGCAAAAATGTTAGTTTATTAATCTGCTGAAACAAAATACTACTGTTCAAAACTGCTTTGAAAACACTTCATCATTTAGTGTGTGCAGGTAGTGTTGTGTGCATTCATTTGCTCATTCTGCAGTATTTGTAGCTATTAGTATAATTTTATAGAATTAAGCAGTCTGAGCAGGGAAGAGAAGCTTCTAGTTTACTTAGTCAAAGTCCTGTCAAAGCTAGCTTGAACCCTGCAACAGTATTTTTACTTTTGTATCTTACCCTTTCTTTGTGAGGTTATGCCCAGTTTATGAGATCGTGCTATGAGCAAAAACTTACTGTATGTCAGGTCAAAATTCCTATAATAGTTTAAGCTCATTATACCTAGACTTTTGAGCTTGCAATAAATAGTTTTGCTTTCGTGTTGGAGTTCCCCCTTAGCTATGTGTGGATTATAGTCACATTTTTCTAAAGTCAGTGCTTTGCCAATTGTATATTGTGATAAATTTTTAGAGGACCGTGCTTTTGTTTGGACTTTTCTTCCCCTTCATCCAATGAAAGTCCTGTTCACGAAACAGCTGCAGTATTGAGTTTTTAACCCTGCCTTTTAAGTCCCTCCTTTGGTGTTAATCATTTTGATTGATCTCCTCTGAGCTACCTTCAGACTGTTGTTACCCTTCTGGTAATGAAGTACCTAGAGCTGGATGCATTATTCAAGGTAGAAACACGTCAGCCATTATATATGTGCATCTGTGTGTCTTCAGTGTAATTTGGTACACTTACACACGTCCACAGTCTTTTGCTTTTTAGCTCTATTCTGATACAGCTTTTGTCTTTAAGTCTTGTGTTTGAGTCATTCAGGGTCATATAAAAATTATGAGTCCTAAAAACGATTTGATTTTTTGAACAGAAGCCATCCACAGTGCATCAATGTGCCAAGCCAACTCTGTTTCTTCTGAAAAAAAAATGGAAGAGTAGCAACGATAGTCCTTTGTATCATTTTCATATCCAAGGAATGTGCACTTTACTGAATTTAGCTCAATATTGTCATATGTTCTCTTTATAAGTTACCATGGAATGAATAATACAGCTTGTTTCTCTTTTGTGATGTGAATTCTGGACCTAGTTATGTGTGAGTGGCCCTTATTAAATTTTAGAAGATCTATTTGTCAAAGGGTAAAGCAGACTGGAGAGGTGAAGTGAGGGAAGCCTTTTGTGGTGCACATGAATAAAGGTCTTCAGTGCTAAGAATTCACAAGAGCTGAAGTTCTCATAGAATCAAAAAAGGGTGATGTTTTTAAAATTTTTTTGCACATTCAAAATTAGACACGAATATGTACTGTTTCTTTTGGATGCTGGCAGTGAGGCAAAAATGCTGTATATTTTTTTTCGTGCACACTTTGTACAGACTAAGTTAGAAACAAGTCTCTTTTCCTTTACTTAGTGTGAAGTGCGGATGTTAAAGGTGATGATGAACTGTAGAGTGCTGAATATAAACAGATGCAATTAAATGCATGTTTGTGAGAATCAAGGGTTAAAAATTTATGTCTGTTTCTCAACAATGTGGTTTTTCAGGATGGGATCGATTGTTCAATGTCGATGGAGTTTGTTGAGACCTGGCTCTGTAGTCCAAAATTCTTACCTCAATAAGGGATTGATACAAGATTTCTGAACTGGGACCTTAAGCACAATCATTCTTTGGGATCCTCTTTTATGAGATGGGGAGAGGAAGGAAGGGAGGAGCAGCATGTAGGAGCTGGTGTATTTTGTCTTCTCATTAAAAGGAACATAGTTGGCTTGAAATTTTTCACTTTCATCTGAACTTTCTTACTGTTACTATAAAATTTTATAAAAATGGAAAACAACCTTTTTTCTTGCATTGAGTCCTTCTGCACTGCACTATCGTTTCTGTATTATAAAGATTGTTCTTACTGTTCCAAGTGCCTGTAAGAAAAGAAAGAGGAAAAATTACTGAGATTATTTTGACTGTAAACAGAATAAATGGAAAATGAGTCACATAAGCAGCATCTGAACAGTCTTTTCCCTTAATGTGACCAACTATCCTTTTCAATGATGAATCAGATGCCTGTTCTTTGAACCAGTTTTTAGGCACAGTCGAACTGCTTTTGCTATGACAGAGTAGTGCATGGCATTATATACTCAGTGCTGACTTTCTTATGTTGTGAGTGCACATGATACTGTGCCTTTTCAAGGATGCATTCATTCTTTCATCTAGCACACATTTTTCATTTTTGTTTTATTGGGAGCCTTTAAAAACTACTTAATTGCTCAGGATAACTGGAAGTTCTGGGCAAGCAAGTGGGATCAGTATTTCCTTGCTCCTTATGTTTAATGTGACGTAGGAATGCCTGTTTGGAGTGTAGATGTCTCCATGCACAGTACGCTGTGACAGACTTGTCGTCTTTGACTTCTGGTGGGGACCAGGCAAGCCCAGTCCTAATCAAAACAAAAGTGGCTAGCAGGATTTAGGGAGGGAGGCTGAGGAAGGAAGCGAACAGGGAGTGGGGAGTAAACGTGTGTCTGCAGTGAGCATGTGTGTGGAAGATCCGGCAGGGATCAGACGCGGGTGTCAAAGTCTGCTCAGCGCGTGTGGCATCCGTAAGGGGATGGAGCTGCTGGGGACCCGGAGCCAAGCTTTGGCACTCACCAGCGGTGCTGCAGCATGCAGAGAAATGATGGGGACCACTGATTGTGGTGGGCGGTGCTACAGCATTGGGATTTTTTTTTTTTTTTAAATTTCTAAAACTTACTTTTGGCTGCTAACTATTTTATAAATTAGCATAGTGAATGGACACACAGATGGCAAAATACTTCACTGACAGCTTGATGGTTTAAGATGGTTGTCTGAAGGAACTTGTAATTTGAGTTATGGAGCTGCCATCTTCTCAACCTTCCATATTTCATCTATTTACATCAAACCCCAACACTGTAGTCAATTGTTATTAGTAAACCTATATAGTATTTAAGTGATTAAAGTGGTGTTGAATCAGATCAGACTTTGTTGAAGAGTTTCAAGCCTTGCATGTTGACAAGTAGAAATCACAAATGGCCCAAAGGCAGAGGGCTGCAGTGGGACAATTTTGTCCTAAGAGGTATTTCCCTCTTTGGCAGAGCAGTAAGCGCACCCTTTCCAGAGCTTGCTATCCTCCTTTTCTCCAAGACTGAGGAAGTTGTGCACAGGGGTTGGGATACTGGAAGGAAGAGGATATTTTGTCTGGGGCGCAAACATAAGATATCAAAGCAGATATATGAACCAAAGCTAAAAGGAAATGAATTGTCAGATTGGGAAAAATGTTGTTATTGTTGCTTGTTCTGGTTTGCAACCACATTACTGAGGTAGTAGGTACATTTAGAACCATCCAGAGTTTTATTTCACAAAGTATACTCCCATGTAAATATTATTTAGTTCATCTTCCTTGAGTAACCCATTGCAATAATGGCCTGACATATTTCCCCACTAATTATCAACAGGAGCAAAATTAGGCCCACCAGTTTCTACAAAGGTGTATAAAAGTGACTGTAAAAGAGTCATTTAAGAATGATCCTAGGAGCTAGAAATTAGAGGGTAAAGACCATTTATGATGCTTTTTAAAACCAACACAAATAAATAAGGAGATAGTGTTTAAATTTTTAATTCCCTGTATGTAGGAGTGCTTTTTTTTTTGCCCTTTTTAAAATCAGCTGAAAGTAACCAGGGTTGTTAGAGAGGTATTATGTGATGCTTGGCTCTTTTTAAAGGATAGTTCTTCAGGACAGATTTGGACTGGCTTTTGCCTTGTGGATATCACCAGTGAAAGCAGTGAATCTTTAAATTGCTTTCACATCAGTAGAGTATCACTAAACACCTCTGCATGGAAGGTGGGGAAGTGCTTCTGATTGCTTAAGCCTATTCAGTTGAAGAAATTGGTGTCCATGTTTTTCCTCAGATTAGTCTGGCTGGTTCTGACATAAAATGGAGGGAGGATTAACTACTTTGGGAGATGGCTAAAGGGAATTCCAGATCCTCACTCCAGAGATGGCTTGGCTGCTTGTGGTGCAGCTGTGGACCTTGTTGCAGGCTTCACAGTCTGTTGTATTATGGAAAACTGGCAGTGAATTCGATTTTTCCTGAACATGCAAAGCTGTAACATGCAGCAGTTCAACAGCTGCTCTGCAAGCAGCCAAATAAGGCTTTGCAGCAGCAGTGTGGGGTAAATAGGTGGAGGCTGAAACTTCTACAGCCACACTTCTCGGTGGGAATCCTATGGAGATGACTTGACTTTTACATTTGGCAGCAGTGCTGCTGCCTCAGTAAGTTTCAAGAGCTTTTGTATCACTCTTCGTGTTGGACTAGGATAAGTGTTTGTCGGGCTGCATTGCAAACTCAGCTGGGGAAGTGTTTGGGTTTGTATCTGACTTTTGTATTATTTTTCATAGAGAATCCCCATGATCCCCACAAATAAGGGTTGCCCACCCTTATTTGTGTTGGCACCATGGAAGGGCAGTCAAGGGTGCAAGCAAGCAGCAGCCACGGTGAGGTGAAGATATTGGAGGAAAGAGGTAGAAGCTACCGTCACAAAAATGTGATGAATGAAACTGCAGTCTCCTGGTGCAAAATAGCAGAGTTCTCACATTGCCACCTTAAGCTGGGGATGGAGAGACAATGAAAGTTATAATGACTTTTCGAGGAAAAGGGCATTCCAGGGTATTGGCATGAGTACAAGCATCTGAGCTCCTGCTGGAAGTGAAATGTTTCAGGAATCTTCGTGTCACACTTCAGTCTTCCAGTTTCTCTTTTTCTTGGTCAGTGATTACAGTTCAGTGGTGGCACTGAAATATGATTGCAGTTTTTAAAAAGCACTATTTATCAGGCAGACAAAAAAATAATCAGAGAAATTTTGATTCATATAAATAATATGTGGGCTTTTTCTTCTACAGAACAGAAATAAGCATATTTCCAGGGTATGTTCATAATAATTTGGATAGATCTTTTTAGCAGATAGGTGAGGTCTTAGTGAAATTAGTTGATAATTTGGAAAGTACAGCTCCTTAATTATTCCATATGCATGGAATTTCAACTTTGAAAATTAAATGTATCAAAGCATTTGACATTATTTGTCTGAGAGTTCTTATTCTATTATCAGAGCAGGAGCCATGAATATCATACGGTTCCTATTCCAAAATTCTGATCTGGTACTAGAATTGCATTTTTTGGAAGGAGGAAGGCTGAAAAGTTTTAATTAATTTTTTAGCATCATAAGTTACTATTTTCACTGGTTAAAATTTTTTAGCACGTAAAATCTGAGTAAAGGCATATGTAATCAATATTTGGAGTGTTTGAATTTATCTACAAAATCAAAGTACTATTTCATAACTATAACAGATCCTGTGCACTGTCAGAAAATGCTGATGTTGTTATTACATTCATAAATGTGTAATTTTCATCAGTTTAGCTGATAGTGGCTTTCTCATCAAAGATAATATGTTCCCAGAGAGACCTTCTTTTAATTAGTGATGCTAATCTATAGGTATGCAGTGCTGAGAGAATTTATTTTTCTTGATTGTTTTTATTATAGTGCCACGTGAGGCTACTTTAACATTTGTGTAACCACTCTCTGTTTATGGTCATATAAATACACAGGCCAAAATAAACCGTGGTCTGAAACTGACAGTAAAACTGATAGCCATTGTGTACTTTAAGGAGACCAGAATAAGCATCATTTTGTATATTTTTCAAAGTACAGGTGTCTTTAAAGTCCTTTATATCCTGCACATATGCTATAATTTAAAAATATTTTATTTCATTTTACAACTGTGCTTTGCAAGGTAGTAATCAAAATTTTGGTTAGTTTTATGAGACATTTGTAATAATACAATCTTAGGGGAAATAAGGGGGTTTAAAAAGCCTCTGCTGACCATATGTAGTAACTTCTGAATATCCTTAGACTTATTGTACTGGAAATACTAGAAATATATAAAAGTAGTAGTATCAAACATACCCAATAGATCCAAGCTCACTTCTTTAGATGTTGGATTAGACCCCCAATTGCATCCTGTATTTAAAATATATATCATTACCTCACCCAGTTTTATTACCTGGTCTAAGACCAGATGCAGATTATACATCCTGAGAATCAGCCATTTTTGACACTAAAGTGGAATAAGATCCAAGAATTATTCACAAACTTGTTTGCTGCCCTCTTCCCTAGGTATTAAACACAATAGTACATGAAGTGAATGGAAATTTGAGAATTGTTTAATCAGTGCACAAAACCTCTCCCTTAATGCAAAGAAATTATGACATCCCTTCCCTTCTTGTTGATTGCAGACCTGGTGGGCCAAATTCTGCTCAGTATTCCCATGTGAAGTGGTCCTACTGACCTGCGAAACTTAGAAGTGGATGTTAGGACTCTTACATTAGTGTTTCTACTGAAACTATGTGGTTCACAGGCTTTTGTTTTCATAAGGCTGTAAGTGTGCATTTTGTGCTCAAAAATTTTGTGTTCCCTCTACAGCACCTAAAATGTAGGGTAGTAAAGAGGGGTTGGGTCACTGTTGCTTAATTTAAAGTTGACTAAAAGTGATACAACTTGTCAAGTTCATGCATACATGTTATGTTATGTATATAATTTGTATGTAATTTTCACAGTATACTACTTTTTTCCTACTGTGAATGCATGATATTTAATGTCTTACCTAAATTCACCTGGCCACTCATCTACCAGTCTGTTCTGATGCTAAAGTATCAGGCTAATAATGCGTTTTTCTTCCATCTTCCTGTTGAAAAAGTGCTCAGTCCCAGATAAGTTCCTCAGTATGTGCAATAAGAACCCTCACTGTGGGCACAGGCAGGTTCTGCTGGAGGTGGATGTAGTTCACCCTCGCAGTGAAAATGCCTTTGAGGAGTGGGACAGTTACTGAGTCCTTTGCGGTGCCTTTGATTGCTGGCAGGTCTGATGGGATGCAGTAGGTATCGGGAATTTTTTTTAAAACCCTGTAACTTGCAGTATTGCATATCTGTGATGAGGGGGAGCATGGGTGTCCTGCTGGCTGGATCCTTCAGGATCTGTCTTCTTCCCAAGATCTGGTGTTAAGGATGCAGAAATACTACTCAGAGACAAGGGAGAGCAGGAAGCAGCCGAACCTTCTGCTCGCACAGGAGCCGGTGGACAGTTTGCGAATTTGGAGGCATAGCGTAATCTTCAAATATTTGTAACTGCAGTTAATCAAAAAGTTTCCATTTCACCACAATGCTCAACGGGTCTCCACTGCAGTGAGTACATTTTCATTTGGCTGTGCCAAATCTGCTTTGTTTGCCTGCTGTGTTTGGTTTTGGAGGTTTGTGTGCCTGTGTGCGTGTGTTAATTAAAGAAATCACATTACATTTGTAACCGCTGTTTTATGTGAGTCAAAATTACGTTTGTTCAATGTTTTCATGTCGCATGTTTTGCAGAAGTTGTTTATTGGATGGGAAATGTAGGGTAGAAGTGAGCCCTGTAAGGAATGCATGGTTTCTAGTGTAAGACTGTGTGTGGCTCTAGCATGCAGGCTCATTTTAGGGCATCCTGTTTGTTGTGTGTGATTCTGGTTTAGAAACTACTGCAACCTGGAGAAAAAAAAAAGATAAGACAATTTTTACAGATGTGTTCACCTGGCTTCAGGAATTAGTGATAATTGTTAACGACAGACATTACTTGAGAGTGATTGATCTGGATGTGAAGCAGATGCTTTAATAAACCAATAAACTCTTCATTTCTGATACTGTAGAGAACTTTACATGTCACCATTGACTCTACAGCACTAGTCACAAAGAGAGGACTCTGGGATTGAACTGTAGAGGATAAGAGAGCAAAACATTTTAAAGGTGCATTGTTAAGATGAAAACAATATTCAAGATTTTTAGGCAGAAATAGAGTACATCTGAAGATAAAAATTTTGCTTAGACTTGCAGGAATAGGATTCTGTTAGTGTTAGTTCCTGCCTTTGCAAACATTTAATGGAGCAGTAATTACCACATCTTTCACTAGGGAGTGCTTAATTATCTTGGACTGTAGTCTATTATCTACACTAAGAAAGTAGGTTATCAGATTCTTCTCTTCCTCAAAAATTAAAAAAAAAAAACTTTACAATATTCCAGAATACGATCTATTAGATTTGAAAATGTTTAAATAAATTCAAGATTGGGAAGGTTCCTTTTAATTTGATCGGTGCCTACATTGTCTTCAGTAGAAATCATTAAAGACTTTTATAAAAAATAAAAATGCATATTCCATTTCATATGTATTTACATTTAATAGCTATATTTTTCAAGAACGCAGATGCTTTTAAAATTAATCTGCAGTTTGCTTTGAGCAACATCTCTGTATGTTTAATAATGTAATTGGTAGATCCAGATTCCCAAAAGAATTTTCACATTAATCTTCATTAATTTATTTTAATTGAGCAATTACAATTTGTTTTTTCAAATGGCAGATTAATTCATTTTTGTAGTGCAGTTTCTTTTTTACTGACAATAATCATCAGTAGTTTATTGCGAAATGATAGCCCATTCCATGCTTATGTGGGTTTATTGTTAATCTTCACACAGTACTTCTTTGGATGATCATTCTTTAATTGGTGGCAGCTGTAAATGGACTAAGATTAGACTGCTGAAGTGGCTACAGCTGGAGCATTTGGTGAAAGATGAATTATTTTTAGTGTTCATTATTAGATAGTATAATCAATGTTTAAGATTTTCTGTGATCCACATATTAATATATTTTTAATGGGAATTAGTGTATTTTTAAAAAATTATATATAAAATGCTGCTATGTTTTTATGGTTATAAATTGATTTCCTTTTATCTGGATGTCTGAATGTTATCTGAATTACAAGGGATCTAAGCCAGCACTGACCATAATAGATAGGTGTCATGAAATACACCTATAGTATATTATATTCTCTTGAGTGAGCTAATGGCATAAAATGATTGATTTTTGTTGCAGTATTTCTGGTTTTAGGATGATAAATATAATCTATTTGTTAAATGCTTTAAAAATGGTAAATCTTAGCTTGGTTTCTGTTTTCTCCCTCTATCTGATGTGCATTTTGAAAGTACAGGATGTTTTATCTACATTTTAAGGACCACATGTTACTAAGAGATGAAATGTTGAGCTGGGTGAAGTCAGTTAAATAGTTGTCAAGGAGTTTCAGTGCATATGCACAGTTTGTCTCAAGGATTTTTTTTTTTTCTGATAGTTTCATTTGGAAGCTTAGATACTGAAACAAAAAAAAACTTGATTAAATAAATGAAAGGGGGTTTTGTGTGTGTAAACTATCATTCAGTGGACTTGTTTTTTGCTATCTTTGTGACAGCTTTGCAATCTTTAAAATGCCCCCAAAACTAATTATATAACAGTATTATTTGTATATACTTATCTTGCATGAATGTTTATCTGAATTTCTTGCAGCACATTCAGCAAGATCTTCATTAATTTAAATGTAGCTGTGCCATTTTGTGGACAAGTTTGAAATTCCTGGCATTTCAGGTGTGAAAGAGGACTTGGCAGATAATTATTTATTGATAGTATGTAAGAAAATAAAAATTTCTACTGATGAACAATTTTCTCCACTTAAGTGAACATGTAGAAAATTTAGTACAGTTTTTTTTGTTAATGTTTAATTCCAGTGATTTAACAAAGTTAATCTGTATTTATATGTCTTGTGAGCACATTGTTCTGGGCACACTAACATCTCACTACCAAATTTTTAAAGACGATGGACAAAAAAGCAAATTACTTCCTTTTATTAAATCTGTATGGAAGTAAGTTATCAAACAATAAGGGACATGCTAAATACAGAAGAAAGACATTAATCCTTTCTTCCTTTAATAATTGTTTTGTTGAAAAATACTGATTACCGACTGTAACATAATTTTTACACATTTACTAAACAAAATACTTTTGTGTCAAAAGCAGCTGTTAAGATTTTGAAATGTCAAGTTTCCATTAATTTGACAGATTTTATCTAAAGCTTTCTGGTAGCAATGTTGCTACTATTAAAAAGGTACATTCAAGCAATAAGGATTTAAATCAGAAAAATTAATTTAGAAATTATGCAACAAACCCACAATGAAATATTCATTATGAATAGATGCTGTTATAGGAAATACAAGATCTCCCCGGTATCTGCGTACAAGCCGTGTTTCCATCTTGTACTGCATTCCTGCGTGTTTCAGAAAACAGGTTTAACAATGTAGGTCAGTTTGGATTCTGCTGCGCGGAGGGACGGCGGAGAGTGATGTAGGCTTTAACCGCGGGTTTTGTATTTGCCAGCTCCCTTCTGCATCAGCGCAGTGGCATCTGGAAGGGGCCAAAGGAAAAGATTCTGGCACTTAATCTTTCTGCTCGCTGGCCAGATTTGCCAGTCAGCTGCTGACTTGTGTGCTGGGCTGCAGTTGGCGCGGGTGGCGGAAAACCTCCGCTCTGGGGGGCTGGAGCTGCTTTTTGTCCCTGGCATGGATGCTGTGTTCATGGCGCGATCAGTCGCTAGCGCTGCCGGCAGGGCAGGGCAGGGCAGGCTGCTCCTGCTCCAGGGCTGCTCGGGGCATGGAGGCACTGCGGGATGGAGCTGGGGGTTTGTGTGAGCGGGCAGGGGCTGCTCGGGGCATGGAGGCACTGCGGGATGGGGCTGGGGGTTTGTGTCAGCGGGCAGGGGCTGCTCGGGGCCGCGGCGGCGCCGAGAAGGGGCCGGGGCCTCCCTTGCGGCGCCCTGCGCTCCCCTGCCCGGCCCGGGCGCGGCGGGAGCGGCAGGAATTTGCCCCTTCCCGGCTCAGGTTGCAAACCCCGACCGAACCGGGGAAGCGAGGGTCAGGGCTATTCATTGCCTATCGCTTCCTCGGGCCATTTATAACCTGGTCCTCCCCGGGCAGCTGACTGTGGTCCAAGGAAGTGATTGATATGAGAGATTAAAAGATTTTGTTACTCTCTGAATACGGTTTAAATGTTCGGTTTGTTTTCTTTCTTCTTCTTCTTTTTTTTTTTTTTTTTTAAAGCTAATTTGGCACACAATGCAGAACTGGAAATGCTGATTAGTATCTTTGAGGATCAAAATAATGGTAGATCGAAACTGTCTGAAGGGCGGCACTGCTGGAGCTAATGGGTTTAGTGCTGCGTGTGCCCCATCTCCCCGGCAGTAACACACAGCCATGCCCTGCACTGGGGTGCTGGCGTGGGGCAGGCAGGGACGATCACAGCTTCCCTTGCCGAAGGACCAGAATTACAGAATAGTCTGAGTTGGAAGGAATGCACAAAGCCTTGCACAGCACATCCCCAAGAGTCATGCCATGTGCCTGAGAGCCTTGTTCAAACATTTCTTGAACTCTGTCAGGTTTGGTGCTGTGACCACTTCCCTGGGGAGCCTGTTCCAGTGCCCAACCACTCTCTGGGGGAAGAATCTTTTTCTAATAGGGAGCCTAAACCTCCGTGGCACAACTTCACGCCATTCCATCGGGTCCTGTCCCTGATTGCCAGAGAGAAGAGATCAGTCGCACTGATCTCTGGATCAGGGATGGGTATTACCTCAGCCATGGCCAGTCTGCCGTCAGCCACAGGGCACGCTGATACACAGGCAATGCGAATGAAAGCACTGTGAAGCAAGCACATTTCCCTAGAGCTTTGCCACCGTTTTTGGCAAACGTACTGGGGTGTGGAAGAAGCCAAGCTGGGGTTCACTGAGCCCTTGCGCTCCTCTGCCCGGCCCACGGGAGGTGCCACACACCACGGTGGCAGCAGGGGTGACATCAAGAACAGCTTTGAAAAGAAATGTGGCCTCCCTTTAAGGAGCCATTTGTTTGCTTCATTGATGCTTGGAGGAAGAATTAAACTTGGGTAATCACAGTGTTCTGAGTCAGAAGGGACCCACAGGTATCATTGAGTTCAGCTCTTCAGTGAATGGCCCATATGGGGATTGAGCCCACAGCTTTTGGTCTTATCATCACCCTGCTCTGACCAGCTCAGCAAAGATGATAAAAAATTGGAGACATCACAGTTTTCGTAATGATCAAGCAAATCATACTACTAAATAATACACCACCTTGAAGCAGTCCTATTTTACAGAAATATTTGAAAGGGAATAAATTTTAAATAACAAATTATTCTTCTTGGATTTTTAGAACTTTTCAGTGGTGTTTTGCCTCACATCTTACAATTTCTTTTAAACTTCTGAGTGCTGTAATGTGACAAGACAGAACTTTAGAAAAATATTCAGCAGAATTATCTGCTTTTGTTTATTTGGAAGGACAGCAAAGTCCTTCATGCTAAAAAGTCTTTCAACAAGATTAATGATTGCTGGATTCCAATCTTGCAAACACTTGTTCTTTAACGTAAAACCTGTTCATGTAAATAAAGGTTTCAAGATTAGGACCTTAAATATGCAGCTTTTATAACTAAATGGTCTTCTGCTTTAGTCTGTCCTTGGGTTAAGTTCCATATGGACTTGATGGGATATTTTTTCCTTGTGTTATGACTATAGCTTTACTACTTAAAATACTTCTTTGCAAAAAGAATTGATACTCTTCAGATTTTTTATTTGTAAAAAACTCAAAAAGTAGTGCATATATATACTTTAAACACTATAAATTAAATATATGTATTTCTTCACAACAGCAGTTTTGCTCTAATGGAAATAAAGTCAAGCAATCTTTCCCAACGCAGGTCACAATATGTTGGTTTTTCGGTCTCTGTGGGTGAGTTGCGCAAAGCTTTTACAAGTTTTCTGGCTGTAGTTTATAACAGCATGATGAAAAACAGTATTTTTTACATTCCTAAATATAAAATGTATTTCCAGGCTGTCAGCAGTATTTAATGATTCACCCCTCTGGATCAGTGTCTTCTAGGGGATGAGCTTGGTGTAATGCCACTGACTATGATACATTTGTGTCAGTTACTCCTTCCTCCCCCATCAGCATCCCGCTTGCTGGAATCTTATGGTTTTTTCTGATAACATTTTTTCCTTGCAAACGATTTTTTTAGGTGCATGTTATGAAAGGAGTTTTTACAGATGGAACCCTAAGGTTGCTTTGGTTGTTTCAAAATAGTACAGGGATTAAAGGCTGATTTACTTTTATTGCTGCCTTCAAATAGGTGGCGTGTGCTTTTTGAAAGTGTTTTCCAAGCAGAAGTATTTAATATTTCCAGTACAGTGCAAAGTATGTTGGTTTTCTGTTGTTTTAATTAATCCATGTGTGCCTTATAATTACGTATTTTCAGCTAAACATGGGGTTGTTTTACAAAGAGTACGATTTTTGAAATATGCACATTAGATAATTGGAATATTTAAATGATGATTTGTATGAAGTTAGCTATTTATTGAAACCTTTATATTGCCTGTTTTTTACATGTCTGTTAATGTTACATACTGCTTTTACAATGCCAAATAGGAGAAATGCTTTTCACAAATCTCAAATATTGGAGAGCCCAGTAATTGTCATTCTGTACACCAGTGCATAATTACATTTGGTTGATAGATGTTAAACTTTTCATTGCTGTTGCTGTGAGCCCCTGAATTACTCTGTATGGTTATTTTTAAATTAAGCAAGCATCTCTATTAATCTTGAAGAATAAACTGTTTGCTGAAGATATGATCCATGCTAGGCTTTTGCGATTGTTTGGTTTGGTTAAGTTTCTTTTTTTTGTTGTTGTTTTTGTGCTGGCTTGTTTGGTTTGGGTTTTGGTTTTGTTTTTCCTTCTCCTGGATGAAATCCTTGCTTGTTGCAACCCTGCAGTTTCATTACTGCCTTGAGCGACATAACTGTGGACTTTGCTAGGAGAGGCAATCCTTCTCACCCGTTCCTCCACCCTGGCCTCATGTTCCCACCCAGACTCCTGTGTCAATTCCGCTGCTTTGTAGCTTCAGGAGTTACAATACTTTGCTCTTTAAGCTGAAAACTAATAATTTATTTTCCATGTTTGGGTTTCATTTGTATCATGAAACTCATAGGACTCTGGCTTTGCTCCATGAAAGATTGAGCTAATTTGAGGGAAGCAGTAGAGGCATGCAGCCTGAGGAAATGCAGAATACACCATTCCATTTGGTATCAGCGCAGTGGTGGAGTGTAATTTTTGAGGAACTGAGCCAGAATAAAATGGGAGGTCTTGTTTCCCAAACTTCTTGTTGTTCTCATTGATTTAACATGCTAGCTGGGAGAAAAATGGCAGAGCGAGACTTTGCACAACTGCATCTCACAGAGCTGCCACCTCTGTTGTGCCCACTGTGACTGCACATTGCATCAGTGCCAGGCTTGGTCTGGCATTCATTCCTCAGAAAGAGATGCTAAGAGTTCAGTCCTGCAAATAGTGCATGTGTCTGTTTCTGTAACATTTTAAAAAATAGAGTGAGTTTCCTGTTGGCAACATTTAATTTCTGACTGCCTTTCTGGTGTGTAACCAGAAGGTATAACTGAGCTATCTGCTTTACTGGGCACAAATAGTACAGGAGGATCATGTTAAGTTGCCTGGAAGTGTCTCCATGATTTGAACTTTCTTAGGAGACTCAATGTAATGTTTGTTAACTGATCTCAGTGGCTACTTCAACTAAGGTTTATCCATGAACAACTTCTCTCCTGATGTCCAAACTGCTTCAAAGCAAATTCTGGCAGTAATTTTCCGTTTTCTTGTAAGGACATTTGAAAAATATTTTCATTGAAACAAACCCCTGAACTGTCCTGAATGAACTTAAAAATGTTTTTAAAGAAATACTTCTTATGTGCATGCACATGCACATGCTTGTCATTCACAGTGTAAGTTCAGTGCTGCAAAGCACCGTGCGACATTTACAAAGTCACTTGGATTTCATTGGATTTGGCTGCTGATGAGTGAAGTCTGGAACTGAGCTCTGTGCAGGACTCCCTCGAGTGACAAGTTGCAGGATGGGTCCTCAATTTGTCTGAGCAAGGGGGACTGAGGACAGTGTAAGGGGACAATGAAATTATGCTGGGTGCTGCATAGATGTAATGTGGGCAGACCTAGTAGATACATTAAAACATTGAGTTCTGTTTATTGCTAGTTTAAGGCGATGTCAGAAGGATGTTGTATTTAATAAAAAGCAAGAATGGTTGTCTTGAGATTGTTTATTAACACGTTGTGCTGTGACTGGTTAAGGTGTACTGTACTACAGATAGAACATAGTTCTACTTACTGTATGTTAGTGTTCACCCCAATCCCCCAAGGAGATTGGTGAGGAGGTAATACAGATGTAAATAAATTAAAGGAGCCTTTGTTTATATACATATATTCTCTGTTTTATGTGTGTGTTATATATGTATGTATATATACCATTTCTGTCAAAGTGAGTGGCCTCAGGCAGTTGGGATGGGCAGAGTAGGAGCCTGTTTTTAACTGAGCAAAATGTATGTTCTGACATTTTAGGAAATATTTCCTTTCTACAGAGAGAGATTGCCACTGATGAATGGAGCCTGTCCAGTAGCAAATCTCTGTGTAATCGCATTTGATCAGGATCCTCACAATGAGGTTGTCTTTCATCTATAAAATTTCAGATGGTTTGAATTTGTAGCTACTTTCCTTATGAATGCACCTAGGTATTTATTTTAGAAAGAAAAACTGCTAAGCTAAAAAAAATTCTGTTCAAGTGCAAGATGTAACTGAGAAGATCATTACACTTTTCAGTAACCTTCATTTATTGTGTGGATTAATGGTTGATTAAAGTAATTTGGCACTTTCTCTTGCAGACAATAATCTGTGTGCCTTGTGCACTGATATTACATGAGCAGTCTAAGATGATCACAAGTTGCCTTAATATAAGGCTGACCAAAGTAGATATGGATGTTTCTGGTACACAGATAAGAATCAGGAGAATATCAGTATTGGGCATATTTAACAAATTAAATTATTTGGCAAAGAGTGAGTTCAGTAGACAAAATACCTTTTATCTTTATTTGTAGGTTGTTCTTTGAATCATTATTTATTACCAAATTTCAGATACTTATAATTACAACACTGACATGAAAAGTAAACTTTTTTTTTTTTTCCCAAGGCTTGGGGGAGGGTATGTAGCAAAAAAATGGGAAAATTAATGTAAAAAGAATAAGCTGTATGTGAGAAAACATTTTGAAAAGGAGTTTCAGTTGTGAAAGTAATATTTGAAAAACTACTATGAAATGTAAATTTATTTTCCATTTAAAGGTATTTGCATAGCACAGAGTTTCTTTATCTAACAAAACGCAACAATGTCTACCCTTTCTGAGCAAACGTATATAAATCACTAATTGCAAGAGGAAGCTGTATAAACTTATTTTCTGTCCCATCAGCTTAGCATTTGGGAGTCAGCATTTTACAATAAATTCTAGATTTCTTTGCAAATAGAATATAACCCACAACAAATAAATAATTTCCAAATCGTTGCTGGAAATTTGTGAAGGTTGGCCAAGGAAGTGCTTTTCTTTAATATATATATATTTTTTTTTTTAAAGTTCTCAGGTAGAGATAAGGACATGCTATTTCACGAGGGCTGAGAAAAACGCTGTTGTACACTGTAGGCATTTCTGCTGGCTTTCCTTCATCTCCTGCGGGTGCCCCTCCTCCATTTTGTTTTCCTTTTTCACACGTTTTCTGGTTGTGCTCTCTCTTGACCTCACTGTGTGAGCTTGTAGCCACACAGGACACTGGCAAGATCAGAAAACACAACCGTTGGATTAAAACAAGAGCACACAAGTCAGGAAAGAGTCTGCAAAGGCAGCAAAAGGAAAGTGGAGGTCTGCAGATTTTTTCTATAAAATAATGCAGTAGTCTTAAAACAGGGCTTGAGTTTTGTGCAGATTGTTTCACATTTAATTTTGAAAGATAGCACATCTATTTGTGAAAAATCCCTAAATAGATTTCGTTAAGATCTGTTTTTCTCTTGTGATTTGTTATTACAATTCAGAAAAAATAAGACTAGAGAAATAAGAATAAGCACTCAGTCTAAAAAGACAAGCAAGCACCAAAGAAGATTATTTTCTTTATATTTTTTGCATTGCAAACTAATTTCCTCAAGATAAACCTTTGAAAACGATGTGACACAATTTAAATATTAATTTGTCCTCGCAAAGTAATGTCTTTTATTTATTCCTAAGATATGACATCTCTGATCTGTGTATAAATATGCTTTTTTATTCAGAAATTGACCTTAACTTCGTATTTTTTAATAATGATATTTTATAGAACCTTATATTAATATATTTAACCTATTTCTTGGCATTAGTATTCTAGGTTCCATATTTTGTAGAATAGTGTGTCCAAATACAGAATGTAAGCAGAAGGTACTTGTACTTTTGTGTTAAAGTGTGCTTATTCCTGCCTAGTGGGTTCATGATGAAGCTCTACAAAAGTGTTTAGAAAGTGCTTTTTGAGACAAGTATAAGAAACTTTTATTCCTCTTGTCCTTATGTCTCCAAAGTCATACCCATTTTTAGTTTGATTTACATCTTCCCTTTGACAGGATTTTAACACTACCATTTGTTAACCTTGTCATACACCTGGACACCAGGGAACGTGTTCTGCAGTTGCTATTTCATTTCCATGTTTGTCAGTCATGATTCTCTACACACAGTGAGGAGAGGCATTCACAAGTTTTGTGAATATCTGATAACAGAATTTCCTTAATACTGTGTTCAGTGGCAAGTCTTGTAAGAGAAAGGACATGTTGCATTATTTTATTTTGCTGTACCTGTGGGTCTGATTTTTACATGTCTGACTACAGATTCAGTTTCTTGGCAACTGATTTTGTCAGTTGTATTAAAAAGTAGTGCAGAGAGTTCTCTCAGGATCCAGAGATGAGCAAGGAGCACTGCTGAGCTGTGCTTGCAGACACCAGGGTACACGTCCTTGCTTAAATTAAGGCATGGGCCAGCTATATGTAATTTCTGCGAGCACCTGCCCGACCAGAAACTCTCCCAGTTAACAAACCAGTATTGCTCACTCTGTGGGCTTTAAGACTGCATCTAGTGATAAATAACTCAGGAGCAGGCTGAGGCAGTGGAGTGTGATCCTCCATCATCATGCGAGAGGTTGCACATTGTTGTTCCCTCTGTTGGCTTTTCCCCCTCCCCACGGCAACTGCTACTGCATTTGGCACACAGGGGAGGGCATTGCTCCCATCAGCAGTCAGAGCACACCCACCCTCCCTTTTGGAACTGGGGCAGAAGTGGAGAAGGAAAGAATGTTGCCAGATGAATGTTAAATTCTGCTATGCCACCTTGCTTCAGAACCAGGGAATGATGGCCAAGCTGTTAATTAGAGGCATGCATGTAGCCTGAGACTGCAGAGACTTGAGATGGGTGCACATGTTTCTGCCAGCAGATGCTGGCAGGAGCCAACGAATCACCATGTTTGTGGTAATGGTAACATCTTTGTAACTCACACATGTTCGTTGATTTGTTAAAATTTATTTATCACTGTTAATGTTCTCCTCGTCTTTAAGTTTAATAATAACAGATTGCAAAAATCGGTATTCTTGTTCCCTTTCCAAAAGGAGTTGGACATAGTAAATTTTAGAAGATGAAAGGCACTACAGTGGGTAGATAAACCCACACACGTGTTAGTCAGTACCTGGTTAAAAGGTGGGATAGAGGCATTTGACAGCAGTGTGGTGGCTTGAACTGCAGGTGAAAGTGTCCTGAGCTGTGTCCTGTTTAATGTGATTGAGCAAAGTCCTTGTGCCATGTGGGAGGTAACAGCAATTCGCTCAGCACACGTGCAAATGCCATGTGTGGATGCACTGACTCATGTTAATGTAATTACCTCACTGTAATTGAGTTAAGTACAATTGATTTAACAGTAGTGAAGATGAGCCCACAGTTACAGTCTAAAATGTGAGTACATATTTGATTGTCAGGTTTACTGTTTCTTGCAGGAGGTTGAAATTTTTCTTCATAATATAGTGAATGAAGAATGTACTTAACTTCAGCCCCATCCACAGTCTGAGTGGAACTTAGGATGGTAGTTTTTGTTTTCTTGCATGTATTTTCCAAATACTGTGTGAGCTGTCGATAATACACCTTTTGCAGAGCAGGAGGAATCAGCACAGTGTGGTCAGCACCATTTTATTTATCAGCTGCTCTGTAGGCTGGGTTCTGATACTGAAGTAGGATGTCTTTTCTTGCCACTTAATTTCTTTTTGGGGATCTCATGGCAATAATTTTTAGAGCCCTGTGGTTCACTGCTCACAAACTTGATCTTTTCTCAGAAATGTTTTTCATGCCTGCTTTATATTAGTTCCTAGCTGCTAAGAAGCTCAACTATTTACTCTGACTTAATCCAACAGTACTTGCCATCTCTAGTTCAGTATGTTAGCACTTATTATTCCATGATTTTAGAGGCAACAGAAGTGTGAAGATGATATGAGAAAGGGATTGAAAAAAATTAGTGTCTTGATTGGCTCATCAGTTACTAAGCTTACCAGATCTTAATTGTATAGATTCAGTATATTATTAATACAAACAAATTTACTTCCTGGTGAAGTTCAAAGTAAACTTTGAATTTATTTTTTAAGAGGTCCTGAACTGGTCCTTGTAATTATTGATAGAAAGGCTTTGTGACAAATTCCAAATTTTCCATTAAGAGTTCAACTGTGTCCCTCTGAGTTCTGACCGCAGTGTGTGAATACCTAAATGAGACATCCCACAAAGAAAATATTTCGAAATTGCTTTTAGATACTAAGTTTTATTTATCTTTTAAAGCTAAATTTAAATTATTCTCTTAGTGTCTGATTTGCTATAGTTTAGCACATTTAGATTCTCTGCATCAGAAGGAGCATTCTTACTTTCTTTGCTCTTCCTGTGCTGGCCCAGGCTCCAGCATCAAGCAGTTCAGCAAGCTAAACTTGTTTTAAAAACAAAACACACACAGCCCCGCCATTTTATTTTTTTTTAATTAAATTAAATTTGTGTGGACATTGCTACCTAAGTTAGTCATGACTCAGATGATTGCCAAACCTGTACAGTGCGTGGAGGAAAGAATTTGCATTTCCAGCAGGGAAGAGCAGAAGAGAGCTTCTCCTTTCTCCTGACAAGGCCACTGTTTAAATTTAAAATTATGTCAATGAGTTTATATTGTTTTAGTTGTGTTGTCATTTCAGAAATAGTTCCTGAAAACAGGATATTCTGAAAATAGGATACTCTGTATGTATCTACATAGATATCCATATCCCTGTCTTTGCACATACTGATAGAATTTTGTAAGATATTATAGATTCAGGCTGTTGTTTAAAGTGCCAACTATTTTTATTTTATGATCAGTGCATTTGCAATTGGTTGGTTGGTTTGTTTTTAAGAACCAAAATGAATAGCTTCTTATATTAACTGCAATGGAGCAGAAAAATATTAGGGACTAACCCACAATATTCCATACAGTTGTGATTACAGGTTGTTACAGCATAAAATACAGTTAGTATATCTAATAAATCTGAGCACATTATTAATCATATTAGCATTTCTTTATTAGAAATTCCAGTTAAGCTCTGATGTTGAAGCATGTTAAGGAAGCTAAAAATAGTCTCGGTGTTTAGATGATTGAGTCAGAAGGTTTCACTTGGGAGTACGCTGTATCAGAAATGATGCAGTGCTACTATTTGATGTAGAAAAACACAAAACAGGTGTAGCAAATATTTTTATATTTATCAGGTCGTTAATAATGCATTCTGGTGGGTGAGAGTTCTTCAGAAAAACACCATTGATGGCTATCTATCTGGTAGTGATAGTTTACACTCTGAGATTTGGTGAGTGAAGCTCTTGTTGGCTCCTCTGAGTATTATCTAGGTTTGAAGCATAGAGCCTTTTTGACCAGACCAAAAAAATACCTTTTTCTATGAATTTAAGGGCTTGGATAGTTGTTCAAACACCATTAACTGTAATTGGGACCAAGCCCTGTGTGAATCTTTGTATAAACAAAACCAATGTTTCTGTCTTTCTATCCTGCTGGGGCTTGAAGGCAGAAAACCAAAGGCACCAGTGCAAGGAAAGGGACTCTGTGTGTTGAAATAAACTAGTGACATTTAAAGTGCAATCAATCCAGACCTTCAATAGGTAGGCTCTGGGCTCTGTATTTACAGAAACTTTTAACAATACTTAAGGGCCTGTCCCTTCAGCAAAATTTTTGCTCCCTAAACAGGGAAGCATGATGTGTTAGCAAGCACGGAGGCAGGCTGCATTGTTAACCTGGCCAGCCTCTCCCAGGCTGAATCCATGACCCAGCTGCTTCCTGGCACTGAGTCATCCTGTCTCTCGTAAAAGGACCCTGTGATGTTCTTGCTCAGCAAGTGCAACTGGACTCATAGCTGCCATTTTTTCCCTTTAGAGCAGTGATGTGTTAATCAGTGACCAGAAATGACCTTCAAACAGAAATATAATTTTTATAGAACTAAAAGCAACAGAGGGAAAAGCATCTTAAAACCACAAGCCACAGAGCATGTAACTGAAGGGCAATGCTGTGTAATTTCCTGGGCTAAGCAACACTCATTTTGTCGAGATGGCTGGGATGGAGTCTCTTTGGGCTGGTCCATCTTTCTGGTTTCTGAGCAGAGACCCTGCCCTTTCCTTTGAGAATGACTTTTCTCATTCTTCAGTGTTAGTTTTCACTTTTTCCAGCTAGAAGGTCCATGTTACTTTATCCAGGATCCTGGGATTTGTCCCAGTTGTTGCATGTTGCTTTGCTGGGCTGTTCTTATGAGAGCACTGCTGGAGAGCTCTGCGTCACTGTCCTGGCCATGTGCTTATTTGGCTGATCATACATAGCTAGTTCTGTGTCCTTTTCACCAGACAGCAAATGGCTTTGTTACTGGTTTTGATTTTATATGTGATAAGCCTTCATTCTCTGTCATATCAGGCAATGAGAAATGCATTGGATAAGAGTATTATTTCCCAGGAGAGATATCTGTCACTTAACTGTCTGTGAGTACATTCACAGTATGTTTTCTTTGATGAGAAAGAAAAGATTTTTGATGCCCGTTTTTCTTCTGCACCCTTTGGAAGACAGGACAGCAAGATTTTTAGTTTTTGAAAGCTGCATCGATGGGAAAGTAGTTAATCCCCATTGTTACTCTCTAAGAAAGCTTCTCATTCACATTAGGTTATGACATTTGAGAAACAAAACCAGGTCTTAAAGCTGTGCTGTGGTATCACTTTGATTTTTACTTCTTTAACTCTCTTCTAAATAACTGAATTGAAAATACAAATATTTTACTGATATGGGAATAATTATTGCATCTTCAGGTATTCCTAGTTTTAGTTGCTTACAGGAGAGAAACCTGAGGTCTTGAGTCTGTGAAAATCATGTATCTTCCAGCTCTGCATCTATTTTTATGGTGTCTCTTCTCTGTGTATTTAAGTGTCCTAACTGCCTGGAGCTGCACCTCTCTAACTTTTAAGTTTCCCATGTTTTTTGTTAGCTTCAAGGGCTTATTTCTCTGGAAATACTTGAGCGTGATTAAGCAAGTTAATATGTGGTAACTATTAAAAAAAAAACAACAATCAAGGCTTTAAAGTTTTGTGGTTTTGACTTTCTGTTTTCTTATGAACTTTTTTTCCCCAATTTCTTATCTCAAAAATATCTTGCCATAAAGATACATAACAGACGTTTATGCACCTGGATACTCTGAAAAATATTCCCATGTTTACAGAACAAAGCCAGCCATAAGAAATCCCACTTGCTATATGAACTGCAGAAACCTAACAAATGACTAATCATGAACATAATCTTATTATTTCCTTGCTTTCTTAAAATAACTATTCACATGAAATAGTGGTCACACCTAAGTGGTCTAGGATGTTCAGAAGTACCATGTAGCTATAAAGAAAAAAGGCTGGTTTGCTAATTTGTCCTTAAGATCTGTTGAATTGAACTGTTTAGTAAAGTGAGATCAATTATATCAGATTGGTCTCAAAATTAGTCAGTATCCTAAGTTTTGTTAGTGTTGTTTTGTTTGTTTGGGTTTTTTCTCCTCTGTACATTTTGCTCATGAGTAGAGTGTTTACCAAGCCTACACAGTCTTGTGTATAATACTGTTCTTAGAGGAGGTGGTGGTTTGTCTGTGGTTCCTTTTCTGTGTTATTTTTTCGCCAGGGTGTGGAAACATATTCCAAGTACCCTTCTTGCCCGTGGTGTCCAGTCTGCTGACCAGCTGTGCTGCATCACAGTGCCTGTGGTACATTGCAGCACAGCCTGCCAGCTCTTCATGCAGCACTTCATGCAGCCTGATATCCACTCTTGGAGAACGATTCTGTTCTCTGACACAGAAGAGGTAGCACAAAGCTTTGTCATCTTCTTCCTGCTGTTAAGGTGGTTGTCAGCTTCTGGAATTAATGCACTATGTCTTTGTGGATACAGACATTAGTAACATATTTTTAAAGCCTTAAAATCTGCTAAAAATCAGATTTATCAAGTTAAATTTGTCAGCATAGTGAACAGAATTGCAATATGTTAGCATTTACTAATCCATTAGTTTTTGCAAGAGCTCTACCACAGACTATTTTCTTAGGCTGTGCCTGTCTAATTAGATATATTTATTGTGTTATTCAAAATTGCTGAAACATTTTTCCAGAGGAGATCATAGCATTACATTGATATCTTCTATGTCTTTGGTTAGTGAAATACTTATCTGCTCATCTGTTTATGCATTTTGTCCTTTATGTGCTCTGTAAGAGAAAATGAGACTCTCTGTTGTTCATGTTCCCATCTGGCCAAGGCAGGCAGGTCTGCTCACCAGCTTATCCCTGTGTACCCTCTGTACAACCCCATGGCTCTCAGGTCTCCTCTTGCACTGCAGGAGGGAGACCTACAGTCAGAATCTGTATTTCCTCCCTCTTATTGCATGGAGCCTCTGAACCAACAGCTTGTTGTATCCTGACCATCCCCATTCTTACCTGTACCAGCTTTGAGTCCCCACCTGAAGGTGGAGATAGATTTTGCACACTCAGTCCAAAGCTGACTTGGATTAAAAACTGTGTACTCCAGCTATCCACACCTTGTGGGAATAGAGCACAGCTATTTCACATAGCAGTTTCACCAACCATCTTTTACCAAAGCCTGAGTCATTCCCACACATAGGTGATTGTTCCTGATTTACTTCCCTGCATCTTCACAGCTATTTATAGCTATAACTGAGAGTCAAAGACTGCACAAATGGGTGTTGGCCCATGCTCAGGTGGAGCTATTGATAATCATTAGAGTTAATTTAATGAGTGCTGGAGCAGAAGTCTTGGTCAGAAATCTTCCTTCCCCTGAGCTTTCTTCCTGATCCTGCTTGCTTCTTCTTCCAGTGTATACCTCTGTGGGAGCTGCTGCTGCGGCAAGAACTGCTGGGCACATGCATTTAGTATAGGTACTGCCTGGATTTTAAAAAGCCTTTGTGGTTAAATACTGCAGTATACCTGTTCTGCCATAGTGTAGTATGTACAAGAGACATCTGCAGAACTTGAGTTACTGACAAATCACTTTTTATACCAGCAGGAGCTTCCTAGCTAACCTTTATCATACTTTGTAATAGGCACTTTGTGTGGCCTAGTGTTGAATTTGGTTGCTGTTTGATCGATCTGATGAAGCTAGGCTGTGGAGTTGGCTTTAAATTACATGTGTGCTTTCACATGCTCATACACATGCATATGAACGGTGATAAGGGAGTACTGAGTTTGTACAGTCAAGGAGAGCACACAGAAGATACTGAAGCTGAAGTCACACACCTAACAAGTCTAACTCTTTTTTATTTCTCTCATTTCAATTTGTACTCACTTGATTTTTATGATCACCTACTACCTGCCCCCTTCCATTCCATAATATGTTGTGCTTTCAACTACAAATGGCTGCATCTTATGTAGCAGCCAGAAAGTAAATGTTGCATGGTCATACGTCACTGAAAGGAGTCTAGAAAAAGAAATAATGCACAGAATTTATTTTCCCACAGCTCAGTTGGGTTTTTTGCATTATAGTTACTATATGATGTCGCTCTAATTTTAGCCTTTGGAGTCTTTTTCTTTCAAACAGTCTAAGAAAAAATGAAGCCTGGAATTTGTTTACTTGTGGTATTAAAAGCAAACAGTTCGGGAGCAGGCCACTTTTATTGGACCTGTAAAGGAGTAATATAGATGGTAGAGATTTCAGGCTGCATTTTGTTTATGGTGGATTTCAGTTTTTTTGAGGGTACTGAACTGTTGGTGTGGGTAGGAAAGGCATGGGCTCAACGCTTTCACTGATGTTATGGGCTGGCTGTGAGAACAGACCATTACGTTATTGCAGAAAAAAACCTGAATGGAAACATAAATAGGTTGTAGTGGAAAAAATGCAATTTTATATACTTGTTTTTTTCTCCCATACGAAGTGTAATGTTATGAGGAAGAAAAGTCTTCAGCCAGAGCAAGGAGGAATAATATAATTATGACTGATTGAATCTTACTACAGATGGATACAATAGAAATAAATTTATTGGAAATTAAGACAATGTAAATACTGCAAAGCCTGGTCTTGTCATCCCTTGGCCTGGAAAGGGTATCTGGAAGAGAATAAGCTCAATCATTGTTTGTGCTCCCTTTGTCAGCCAGGATCTGTGCCCCTGACAGGCAGGGGAAACCTGAGTGTGCCATATGTACCACTAGTGCCCTGTGAAACAACAGGCTTCTAGTACTGAAAGAAGGACAGATATTGGAAGGATGTTACTAGGTGAGGCAGATAAACCATAAATGTGTGTTTGGAAGGATTTCTCCTATGGATTGTTCACCTTACAACTGCATCAGAACTAGTCATCTGCCTGGGTTTCATAATGAGATGTGTCTGGCGTGTCTGAGGTGTAATCAACCCACAAGCAAACACGTTCAGAATTAGCAGGCTGATACTTCTGGGTCTGCTCTCCTCCATGAGTGTTGATGGAAGCTGTGTCAGCACACTGCAAGAGGAAGGACTTGTCCTTAAGGAACCCCTTTGTGTCCTCCTGCTGCAGCTGGTCTGACCCTCTTTCAAGAGGTCTCAGAGAACATTTACATTCTTTGCCAGAGCATGCTAAAATTAGGACATAAAAATGACAGATTCAGTAATGGAGTCTTAAATAATATTTAAGTAGTCTTGTTTTCTCTGCAATCTGAGCCGAAGCCAACATTATTGTCATTTGATTGTTGAAGTTGTATGCATAATATTTCAATTCCACAATTACTTCCTACCTAAATAATCATAACCATAGTAATAAAAGTATTTTAAAAGTAAAGTTTTTGAATCATTTCTTAGTACCTCTCCAATACCTATGCTAACATTAAACAATCTATCTTTTATAATTAAAATCCTCAGCCCTCTTCCATAAAAATCACTTTCATCTGCCTTCCATTTACTTGAGAAGGGTTTTGCCTTAAATGCTGTTTTCTCATATTTATCACTGTAATTTCAGAGGTGTTTCATTGAAATACAGGTTGTGTCTTTTGTAACAGAATATAGGTTTGATTACAGAAGTGGCTCCGAGCCAACAATTTCTGTCAGTTTTTAAAATGCAGCTGCTTAGGGAACTAGTTCACAGTAAAGTTAAAAATTAAGTATTCTCCCAAATACTTAGTTAAAAGTGCTGCTTCATTCAAGTTACTTTTTGAATCCTCAATGCTATCTCCTCCCACTGCTATGTATTTCTAAAAAATAGTTTATTTTGAAGTCAGCCACTCATTTCCTTTTACATCCAATTAGACATTTATTACTAGTTTCACTGCTATCTGGTACCTTGATTGTCATGTATTTAGATCATCTGCCACTCCCTTCCCTCAGAAAAAAAAAGTGATTAATATTTGAAGTATAAAATACCCTTGTGCTCATCCTTCATCCAAACCAAATGGGTTCTTTTATTCAGATATCTGAATACCTAATAGATGTTTGTAATTCTGATAAAATTGTGTCAAATGAAAATACAACTGCCTATAAATTGGTAGAACTGATGTCATGCTAGATTACGTAAAATAAATAATTAAAAATTGAGTAAGTGTGTATAACCTGCTGTACAAGAATAGCTAAGGAAGGCATAATTAAGGAATCATAGAAGTACTAGGGACCTTGAATCATAAGTTAGGAATTGTTAATATAGTATAAATGTTGCTGTTAATTTTGCTTTTATTGTAAAGGGAAAAGGGTTTTCATTCTACAGCACAGATAACGTTGTGAAAAGAATTTCAGCCTATTATTGCTTGTTTCATAAGCAACAACATTTGAACCCCATCAGTTTTGTCAGATAATCTTGTTTTACTCGTGTGCATAACAGCTTTGATTTCAGTAAACAAATATTCTAACCAGTATTTTGTTTTTGTTTTTTCCTTTATATATTGGCATATTAAGTAAATGGAATTAAAAAATAGATGGTAAATACAGGTTCTGACCTCTGAGTGGTTTAGCAGCATTGATGCATTGCCTGTGGATGGCTTCTTTTGTCACCTAGCACAGTGCAACGTGAGTCCTTGGTGGGAAGCAAGGACACCTGTACCATAAAAGTAAAAACTGTATTTGCCCAAAAGCTGGTGAATAGTTCAAGAGAGGTGTGTGTTTACAAGATAATGGATTTTTATCTTGGAATTGCGCAGGGCATGGTTGCTCTCAGTTGGCTAAAATACCAAGCATGTTCACTTACTCCCTCGCTTCCTGGCTCAAAGGAGCTTTCAAGCAGACAGTGGTTTTCTCTGAAGAATCAGAAGAGGCCATTGAAGCATGGAGGAGCTTTGCACTAAAGCAGCTGATGGTAGTTTTCAGAAAACATTCTCTGCAGCGTGATCTCGGGTTTCTGAGGTGAAGTTGCAGTCATGGTGCTGTGCTGGGCTGGCAGCCGAGGGCCTGGAGAGGAGGATGGAAGTGACATGAGGACAGCTTTTCAGATCCCAGCCCACTGGTAGCTGGGGAGGAGGAGAAAAAAGGAGGGGCAGGAGTGGACTGCCAGCATGGCCCAAGTCAGGACTGGCCTGTAAACCTTCATTCTGCTCTCAGTACTTGATTGGGAGGAGGGGGCAGTTGGATTGTCTGGGGCTTTGAGAACCTGCAGGTGCTGTAACTATCCACTACTTCTTGTACACAGCTTGGTTTTGGCTTTGGTCCTCAGCCATTCCCTGTAAGGTGCTATCCCTGTTTTTTTGGCATTACCCAGCCCTTCCACCTGTCCCTGGCCTGTTGAGAAAGTCTAATTGCTATGTTCCATCAGAATCCAGCAACCATCCACTCTCTTACTTCCATCCTTACCATCCCAGAGTCCTACCTCAATTTACTGCTCACAAGTAAGATTCTTTTTGTCCTGGTTATTAGGCTGTATTATAAACATAACCTTGTTACCCTCACCTTAATCATCTGTTTGCCTTTTGGACTGCAGAATTGTTGGTGGCTACCTGTTACACCACACTTCAGGAAGAAAGAGGCAGGTCAGGGTAATTGGGATATGTTTTGCTATGAGAATAGGGTGAGATGAGCAGGTTCAGGACTTCATACTTATGCTGATTTGCTGATTCACTGTTTAAAAATGCAGGGGGTTTTTAGTGTCAGCCTGTGGCTCCTGTAGCTGCCCACAGTGTTAGCCATTCTTCTGTTTACCAGTGAAGTGCTAACCACTTAATTTTCTTATACGAGGGGTTACAAAAAGGTGGATGAACTGCTTTCTCAGAATTTTCCTGGTACTATTTGGCAGCTGGTATACACTTTAAAAGTTAGGGACAGCTTCCTCAGAGATGGATATTAAGGGTCTATAGTAAGAAAAACATGACTCTCAGTCCACTTTTATACAGAGGAGGGGAAAGGTGCATGTGCAGAGAGACAGCTTGCTACATCTGAATTAGCAGATCACAATCTGGGCCTAACTTATTTTTAATTATATGCAGTGTCTTGGGATGGTGGGAGGTGATGAGGGAGGTAGATAAGAAACCTTTATATAGCTTAAACATCTCTTGACACAGAGTTGTTCTCATGCATGGGGGTGTATAGAGGAGCACAGAAATTAAGCTCACAGACATCGTAGGACAGGCATGGAAAATAGAGGTGCTGCAGTTGATTCTGGAAATGTGGTTAACGACACAAGAAAGGTGTAGTATATGTGGAGGAAACTGTGGTTTAGGTGACATAACTCTACCATTGACTCTCTGCTTTCTACCAGAGTACATTGTCAGTACTTGAAAAATGCAGCAGACTGTGAGTTGTACATTGCGCCTTCCTGTGCTTTTGATTTCCACCTCTGTGGAATGATGTACATTGAAGTTGGCTAATTTTTAGATCTGCTAGAAGAGAACTGTGTTTCAGTATATTCAGCGTGCTTTTTAAAATGAGTCAAGCGTAGCCATGCTGTGTTCTGTCCTCACCATTAAACTTATAGTAGAGATACCTGACAGGAGACAGCTTAGCCAAATCCATCTTGCAGGTTGCATTGCATTTGTATCCATTCTGGAAGAAATGAGAGAACTGGACTTGGTGGTATTTATGGATTTTCTGGTGGCCCATTCTTATTGTTTCTTTTTTTTTTTCCCCGGAAGAAAAAGAGAAAAGGTCTAGGATTCTGTATGATACCTCTTTTCTTCATGTAATAGATGGTCTACAGGAGTGGATTATTTTGACCTCTGCCTTGGAATTTTGTGTTTTTAACAGAGAGGAAGTTTGAAAAATACTGTGCCTAGGTGGACACTACAAAAGTGTGCAGCTCATGAATTTTTCAGGTTATTGCACATTGTCAGGGGAAGAGGTACACCAAACAGTCTCTGATGATGGTTTTCTTCCCTCTTGGGAAGTTTTCCACTTGCAAGCATCACTAAAATGGATTGACTATCAGGATGCCTTGGAGAGTCTGGCCAGCTGGACATCAGGGCCTCATATCCTGGAAGAATAAGAAATGGGAGTAGGGGGGAAGGAAGAGCCTCATCCTAATGAAAATAGAGGATAATCTGCCCTGCTTATTGATTGCATAAAAGGTCGTGTTTGTTCCTAATCTTTGTAGAAAAGAACCTTTGGGTTTCTGCAAAACTGCGTCACAGCAGATGAGTATTTGGAACAGAGAGTTAGGTGGTTTCAGTTGCATGAGTGACTGCACTTGCCTGAGGGTGGAATAGCTCAGTGGTGAGGGAAGGAAGGAAAGGGCCCCCATCCTGGGGGGTCGTGGGGCTCCCAAAAGCAGTACAGTCAGCTGGTAGCAAGGGAACACTTGTGGGGAGGGAGCCTGGAGGTGTTTCACCATTGGGAGACCATCAAGAGAAGATGCTTCTCAGTGGGGGAACTTCTGAGCGTCTGGGATTTATAGTGTGAGATTAAACTATCTGAGCTTAATAGTGCGGTTTCAGGAGATCACTGAGGCAATATAAGTGTCAGCAAGGTGCTGCACAGGACAGCCTTACCTGCCATGGCTGCACATTCATGAGGCTTCTTTTGAAGTGTTCTGGTGGGTTTTTTGACTGCATAGAACTGATTCAGGGAGCAGAAATTTGGCATTGTCAAGAAGAGCTAAATTGTTTTCTTCCTGAGTCAATGTGAGACTTTGGTGGGAAAAGAGGAACTTCCCTTTTGAAACTGACTCAAATAAGTTGATCTCTCTTGAGCCTAGTGTGACTGATGAGAAATACTTAAACTAAGAAATGAGAGAAGAGACTGGTTAGATTTTCATGCCTGGTATTAAAGCACAGAACAAGGAAAACTGGATAAATGAGAATTGCATATTCGGTAACCTAGATGGTCTATGCAAAAGAGAAAAGGGTGAAAATTACTAGCAGAACACTAGTTGTGAAGGTGCTACACTAACAAAAAATACACTTACTGTAGTAAGAAAAGAGGGTTAGGTCAGGGATGAAAAGCAAAATAAATGTTTATTATTCAGGCTCTTTTTATTAGTATACAAAAATCAGAACAGCCACTGCTGAATGTGTAACCAGATACAGAGACAGTGAGAACATGGTCAAATAGCATTCATGGCCTGAACACAAATACCTAAAATTAGGCAGAAAGTTGGTAAGGTTTCATCAGTGAAGTTGGCACCTTGTAAACAAAGAGTAGCACGGACACAGTAGACTCTATTTGGCCAAAATCACTTTGTGAAGGAATTATGAGAGACTTGTAGATCTCTAGCTTAGATTTATATACAGACATCATGCCTAATACTATGATATAATGATGTGTTTTTTTCTGTACACAACCCTCAGCAGTTTTCTTACCAAAAGAGTAATTCAGAATAGAAGTTATGTTATTTTGGGCTTGAAAGGAATTGCTGACCCTACAGAAAACATGATTGTTTAAAAAATGAAGATAAAACATGAACTGTGCTTACTTGGTTTAAGTTAAATGAGATGACAAAAAGTTGGTAATTTTTTTAAGATGAACATGTGTTAAATTTAAGAGAACTGTTTAGTAAACATAGACGACCTGAAGTACTGGAGACTTAAATAGAGAAAAGGTTCAACTTGAATCCCAAGTAAAGGAAAAGGAGAATTGTGGCAAATTACCTAATCATTCTAGCAGAGACCCTTTTCTTGGGAGGGATACTGGGTTGAGAAAAGTCAATGCAATACAGGAATAGATTATCAAAAGAAATCACTTCTTGGAAGTTGTGATGGGACAAGAACTGAAAGCATTAAGCTGAGTTAAAATTCATTTGAACTTCTTAAAAGTTAAAGCAGTTAGTAGAACTTTCTTTAGATACATAAATTAAGAAAGAAGAAATCCTTCTGTTGTATAGGGAGGGTGGTTTTGAATTAGAGAGAGCCTTTTGTTCAAAAGTTAAATAAATACCTTTGCACACTTCTCAGTAAGAAAAATAACAGTGTGGGGACAGCGACAGGATGATGAATGGAAACAAGGTTATGAACATGACTACGGTCATGGTGGAAATTCAAGACAGAAACGAATTCCAAGTAAATAAAGGTGTGAAATTGCAGTGTACCAGCTGCATGTGGTTACTGCCTATGTACCAGTTCTTTCCCTACTGTAAAGCTACTTGTAGTAGCTCAATCTTTCTCATAGATGTTTTATGCATGTAGTGTACATGACTCTTCCTTGTCTTAGAGCTGAAGTGCAAATCTTTTGAGAAATAGTGTTTTGTAGCTTTTTTACACTTACTTTGTGTTATGTTAGGCTTTAAAAAAAAAAAACACTGTAATGCTGTAAAGTTTGCTTTTCAACATAAAATATTAAGGACCACATTCTCATCTCAAAAAGTTGCTGTTTCCACTGCGTATACCCTGGAGCTCGTTGAACTTTTCTGTGAATACATTTAGCTCACTGGAAAAACAAAAATCTTTCTCTGTTTCCTCTTCCTCTTGTCCTCCCCCCTTCTTTTAAAACTGACTTTGTTTCCTGTCAGATTAGCGAGTTAAATTGGCTTATGGGGAGGACCAAAAGAAGTGCCAGATTTGGTGTAAGATAAGCCTCGAGGAGCAGGAACAAGCCCTTGAAGGTCAGCAGGAGCAGTGTTGAGGTGTTTTGTGAGTGCCCAGTCTTTAAATCCTGTGTTAGTGCAGCAGAGCTGCACATCGCCCTTGGAGGGGCTGTTGTTCAGGGTAGTTTTGTTTGCTTTAACATTCTGCCTGAAAAATGCATGGTCTTCACAAAGCTCCTATAATGCACTTTTGGTCAACAGCAAAAGTCTTCGTAGCAGGACTTGTATCATGCAAACTGTACTATTCTGCATGGGCTTTGACCTAATGCAGGGAAGAGCACTAATACGCATCCAGTGTAAATTCTTTTACTTCTGGATCCTCTCACTGTGTATCCTTGCTTTACTCAAAGGTTGATGGCTCTTGATGGAACTGTGCATGGTTGTTTTGGAGAGATTTTCTTGCAATCTTTATTGTGGTTGGGATTTAGAGTATGCTTTCTTTCATGTCTGGATTTAATTGTAGATAATTTTGGAGGGAAAACAGTTTTCTTACTTTGGGAAACTCAGCATACTGGTGGCGTCTGGTCATTGTACTAAGCAATCAATCAATCACTAGATAAAAAGGGGCAGAAATGAGAGATACAGAAAATAAACGAGGTAAGCAGAATGCCACCAAATAACTTTTCCCCCTCATCCCTCTAAAGGATTTAACATCTGCAACAGCAGTTGTTCACAGCCCTGACTAGAAATGGCGAACTTGTGATGAGGCACTTACTCCCCACACTTATAAAAAGTAATGCACACATATCTGAGACAATCGGGCCCCTGTAATGATCCTTAATTCCAAACTTCCTTTCTTTTGTAGAGCCTGGTGAAAGCTGTAAGCACTCCCTGACACTTCCCAGGAATGGGTGCCTTTCTTTGGGGATCATTTTGCTAATACAGTTCATACTTGTTTTTATTTTTGATTTGTAGTTGAAAATGCTTTCCACGAACTTGTGATCATGGAGTTTTCTATTCATATTTGTTGTTGCCAATACTACTAAAAGATTGCCAGCATTTTGGACCAAGCTGTTGCTTGTAACAGAGATGTGTGAGATTTTACATTAGGATATCTATTAAAAAAAACAAACAAAAAACCACACAAAAAACCCCACCATAAATGGTCCTGTCAAATTTAAAAAGGGGAAAAAAGGTCCAGTCTGAAACCACTGTATTGACTGCTGGTAAAAATAACAGTAAAGCCTCTGACAGCTGAAAGAGAGAAACGAGGAAAAGCATGTTGCTTTTAAGTTTTTCTCTTTGTTTGTTGGCGGTGTGCCCATACACCCCATTCAGGGCTCTAGAAATGGTTCACTGACTTGAAACTCTGGCTGCTTTTAATTGTGTCAGTTTTATTTGTTTAAGTAATGTGAGGAAAATACTGAGCTAGGTCTCTCAACATTAAATTATCAACTTTACAGACATTTTTTGTCCAGCTCTTTAGACAAGTTAAGAGGGATTCAGGTTTTAGCTTTGTTTTGCTGGTTTCCAAATACCATTTTTTCACAATGGCTTTGAATTGTTACTGCACCCTCAGAGAATCTCACCATGAGCTATACATTTGCACAGTAAGTCAGACAGCATCAAATCCATCTCTAACATTGAAAAGCTGTTGAGATCTATTCAAGGAGAGAACTGTGCAAGTAATTTGAAGTGGGGTTTTTTCAACATTTTTGTTGTTAAAAGTGCTCAAAAAAAAATCTAAAATATGTACACCTGCATAGCATGGGATTCATGAAAGCATGGTTGTTGCTGTACTTAGGCTTTTAAATATGTTTAAAAATCTCTTGTAAATAGAGTGCTTTGTTTAGAAATCAAGTTCTGTTGCTAACAGTGAAATGAAAAAAAAACATTCTAGAATGCTAATAATGCCCTGCTTTAAGTTACATTTTAAGCAAGTATTTATTTTGAGGTAAAGTAGAAGACAATGTTATGTGGATCAATTGTTAACCTTTTGGCATTTTTTAATAATGGTGAAACTCAGGAAAAAATTTATAACTCTTACTGAGACTCAACTGTATCTTCATTAAGTTTTAATTAAAGAAGTAGACAAGCATCCATGCTGTGTTCAGTATTGCAGGAAAATAAGGGCTTATGCCTTTGAAGTTCCCTTGTGATTAGCACCCATCTGTGTTGTACTGATTGTCTAGTTTTGAAACATTCGACTGTGTGCTTATTTTGGGACCGAACACACATTGTTCAGTTCTTTCCTTTCATCAAGATTTCCCTGGTGGCCACTGAAGAGTTGTGGATGGACCTAGAGATGGACTCACATCACAGGCAGTGTCTGTTGTTTCACTTGAGGACTGGTGGTGTCTTCTTTTGGCATATTCTGAACTTGGATGTTTCTTCATTGTAGCAAAGATCCCCTTATTGCTCTTACAGGCATTTTGAAGTGGAGAGCTTGCTTGAAATAATACTGCCTTCCTGGGTGGTTTGTTTCATTGGTTTGTGTATAATTATTGTCCTCCAGTTGCATTAGTAAGAACATTTGCATATTTGTTTTCTCATGCCTTAAATTTTCACTTTTTAAAAAAGCCAAGGTAATGATTAAGGGAACAGATATTACGTATTTCTTTCATGTGTCCCACAGCCCTCCCATGATATTCCTCCCACCTTTTAAATAGTGCTCAACCTCTAGCCTATAAAACCAGCAATTTGTCTCGTGTTTCACACTGTTACATTACTGTTACTGTAGCCAAGTCTACTAGAGCGGCACAACTGGAAAAGAAAAACCAGCCTTTGTCCTAATAGTGAAGCTGTGTTCTTGGTTACTTTTGTCTGATGGAAAAATTATAAGCACCTGAGCCACTCAGTCAGACCAGCAGTGGTCGTGTCTTGTGCTGGGTACACTGAGAATTTGGGGTTTCAGGAAGCTGAGGCATATGTGCTTTCACGTGATTTCATTAAAATAATACTCCAAATTATTTTGTAATTTATAATTTAGTCTATTAGTGCTGTGAAAAATAGACTTTGCAATGGGAGTCCTCTTCAGAAAAACAGGGAGCAGTGACACAGGTCCCTCAAGGTAGCTCTGCTGCAGAATGAGGAACTGTAATCCTGTTCTCCAAGCTCACCAGCACTGGGCTAGGATATCAGAATCACAGGAAAGCCAAGGTTGGAAGGCTCCTCTTGATTTCATCTGGTTGAACATCTTGCTGAAAGCAGGGCCTTGGATTAGGTTATTCAGTGCCCTGGTAAAATGAGTGTTAACTATTTCCAGCAAAGGGAACTGTTACTTTTGGCTTCTGTGTTTAATTCTTTTTATAGTGAGAAATTTCTCCTTGTGTCTGAAACTAGTTTGCTCTGTAGCAGCTCAGGGGGAACTGCTCTTGCTCTTGCTCCTGTTCTCTGTGCATCCTTGTGAAGAAACTCTTTGTGTGCTAACTGTGTAGGTGTCAGTTCTTGTGCTCTGCTAGAACAGTGTCTTGATGCTGCAGACCTGCCATGAATGGTTACAGGGAGCCCGTGTCAGGGGTTGCCATCTGATTTGTACGTGTTCCCAACTGCACTTGTCGAGTAACAGATGTGAGCTGTGTGCCACTTGGCTTTTTTTTGACATGTGACTGATTTGGGATAGCACCTGCAATGAAGATTTCCTTCTTAACTCTGTGGTTCAGCCAAGTGAATGCTAGAGAATGGATTAAGAATCAGTCAGGATATATTTTTTCTCTTTTCTCTGAGTAATTAATGAGCAAAGGAAGAAATATGTGTTTATAACTCTCCTGAAAGACCTCTAAATGTGTGTAAATTGAGATATTTTGTAATATTCCCAGTGAGTCCAACTGATCTCATTCATGTACCATGTAATTTCTAAAATAAAAGTGTACTGCAGCCACTTCATCTCCACCACCCCCATAAGCCTCCCTGTCATTTAACTCGATCATTTTAAGAGTTTGATTAATCAGATTTGTCCTGGAATGCTTACTTACTATTGTGCATAATTTGTTTGGAATTGTAATGAAAATTTTCATTGTATCAGAATCAGTGGTAAGTTCCTGTTTGCTTCAGCTTGTCCAAAATTTTTCTACTGTAGTGTAATAGTAAAATATTTAACAGTATTTATTTTACTTGCCCTGATGATGAAAATTTCCTTTTCTGTGAATGAAAATACAAACCCATACATAAATCATGCTGGGTAGATAAGATTTTTTGGTGTAGTCAACAGAAATTCAGCAGCTCACTAGGGATGTTTGAATTGCCCATGTCAGCAGACTTTGTTCAGAGTGCCTTCCTCATGCCTCTCATGCTTGCTGTATCTCTGATTAATTTTCAGAGCAGCAGACCCATGTCTCAGATATAAATAATGCAAATTATTAAAACATTGATCATAAATTAATTTGCTCTGAAGTGAACATTTGCTGTCTTTCCAGACCTTTTCACTTGCTGAGACCTGTTAAGTATTTTTAAGGGTTTTAAGAATACAGCATTTCTTCTGCTTCATCTATAGCATTCATCATGGAAGAGGAAAATGTTATTTCAGTTTTGCTGATACTGAAAATAGATTCTTTTTACTTGTTTAGTGTTGGATGGGGTTTTCACTGGATCCAGGACTATAATTTGTAGTATGATCTGCTACAGCTCACACAGAGGAAACTGTTACTCAACTTGTATGTGTTCTAGGATTGTAGACGGGGTAATTTGTCCTGTTGATTATAAATGTAAATACTGTTTTTAAGGCAATGGTAACCAAGAGTGTTTTTCCTATTTACAGAGCAAGCTTTACATGGAAGGATTTAGAAGCCTAAAAGAAGGAGAACCTGTGGAATTTACTTTTAAGAAATCTTCCAAAGGCCTTGAATCAATACGGGTAACAGGCCCTGGTGGGAGCCCCTGTTTAGGAAGTGAAAGACGACCCAAAGGGAAGACAGTACAAAAAAGAAAACCAAAGGGAGATAGGTAATTACCTTACTTTGCTATTTCCCCGGTTTTTTTTTCTTTGCAAGTTTTTCTTGAAATTATGTTTTCAGCATTTATTTGTTTGTGAAAGGAAACCCTTCTATGCAAATTTGGCTTTTACATGTAGCTTAGTAATTTAATTAAAGCTGTGTCTATACAACTACATCAATCATCCACTGATTAGTTTTACTTGAGAAGGTTTTATTAAATTAGAGGGAGCCTGCAGAGGAATATAATACTATTTTGAAGATATTGCTATTAGACTGGAGAGGGAGGTCAGTCTGAATGCAGGTGAAATAATGTCATGTTTAGGTGAGAATTGTGCATGCTAAGCAAACTGTTATGTGCAGTGGGGTTTTAATGTACATCAGTAGTTTTATATAGAAAAAAATGTAGGTGCTGCAGTAAGGGTTGAGATGTATATATTTTGATTAATTATAATTTTACTTAGTGAATAGAGTATAAGATGTTTCCAAAGGTTTTAATTCCTAGTGATCTGAGGGACTGTTGTAATAATACTTTACAAATTTCAGATTAATTTTGATTGCTGCACTTCCCTCTACACACATGCAGCAGTCTGATTTGCACTGCACTGTTACACTTTATTTTCTACTTCTGATGGCTTGAAGAAATTCTGAATCCTCTTCACTACAAAGCCACCTGCACCTAGTTCACCAAGGACAGCCTTCCTGCTCAAAAGTGTGTTTATTTGTTTGTTTGTTTATTTATTTAGGTAAATTCACCCTTTTTTCCTCATGCTATTGCCCGGCCCAGTAGCTATAATGATTGAGGCCAAGGGGAATACCTATTTTGTGAGAATCCTAGTAAGAACATCTAATTAACCAACCAGGTTTTGCCTGCAGTATTTCATGTATGGCATGACTAAGAGGTGATGGCTCTCTTCCATTGCAAAGAGTAGCTTAGGAAAGACAGGGTCACCTGGAAAGTAGCCCAGGTTTGAGAAATCTGGGATCAGAAACCTTTACTAGCTGTAGATGAATTCTACTTGTCCTCACCTCCGTTAAAAGGCCCGTTTTTTTTGTCGTCCCCCCCTTTACCTTTTAAAATTCTTTTTTAGTTAAGGACTGAAGACAACATGGTATTTGTCCCTTTTTCACCTTTTTTATAAAATATAAAGCCTATAAACAAAACTTATTGCTGCTGTAACAGATCAGAGTCCATAACCACAACAAGGAGAGATTTTGTAAGCTGGACAAAACTTTCTTTTTGATTGCTCTCCGTATCTCACCTTTTAGAGTCGTGTTGCATGCAATGGCTGTTTTTTTGTTGTTTGGGATTTATTTTTTGTTTGGTTTTTTTGTTTTTTATTTCACGATAAGCTTTCAGTATTACACTTACTTAAATCATTGTTTTTTTCCATTAATTGTAATTGCTAATTAATTGTAATTGCTAATCTGTTTAGCATTACCACTGTTCTTGATGTTTCATACTTTGGCAGCAAATAAAGGCCACAGTCATGCTGGTGTGATCCTGTTGACCTATTTGTTGCACATGTATGTGAAGGAAGACAGTCCTTGCTTCAAAAACCTTGAAATTTAAGTGAGCTGGTTGTAAGTAGTCAGGGAAGACTACATATTGGAAGAGGCAGGGATTTGAACAATCTATAGTACACAGTGTAGCAGATGCAGGGGGAAGCAGTACTTTCCTAGTGCAATTCATCTCATCCTAGGGAAGCATCTAAAATGTTGGGGTTGAATATTACCTTACTACTGTTCCTCTTCTAGGGATCCTAGCTCCAATCCTGTAGATGCTTCCCTTATAAGTCTCTAAAACGAAGTGAGATGAATTCTGCTCTTTCAATCATGTTTTTTTCATAGCCCAAGCATAGGAAAAATTGAACAGATATACCCTGAAAAACAGTGCGGGTGGGGGCTGATCTATGAGACAGTGTACTCTCTAATGTTCACTTGCCTTTAAAAAAAGGGAAAATTCAAAATTAATTTGAATTAATTTGAATGTGAAAATGTGGGCAAAAACATCTACCCACTTCTGTCTCAGAATTCTTACACTTAAGTCATAAGACACCAAAAAAGGCTGAAATTTGAAATGTTTGAAGTTGCATTGACATTATCACTCAGTGAAAAGCAGTAGCTAGAAGGAAAAGTAGTTTTGAATGCCTAGACAATAAAATGTGCACCTCCAACATGTCTAGTGAAAAGTTTCTTAAAGATTGCTGTGATTATACTGTGAGTGAGAGCTGCCTCCATTTATGAGAGTTAATTCCAACTTCTTGTGTTCATCTCTTTTTTTTGTTACCAATGTAAGAGTGTGAGAGCCCAGCTTCAGTGCATCCTTTTGTCTGGATCCCATTTGAATGGATTCTGTTACTCTAATTAGTGAGAGAAGTTAGAGATGGCAGAGATGGGGGGATAAAAAAGGGAAAAGCAGCAATATGTGCAGACAGGGAGGAACAAATAAGTCGTGACACTGAGGCTACCAGTGTGGGTGTATTTTGCGAGGCTTCCATGATAGGTTCAGGGTCCCTGTAATTTGCAGTATTATTGTTGTGTGGACCTTGCTGTGATAATATTTCCCCTTTGGCATTACTGTGGGCCACGTTAGTTTTACACCATAAGTGAGAATTCTTTGTCATTTTCAGCAGTGGTAGCGGCCACTTGGTCGTTCTTTCTCAGTGTGTTTGCACTTGTGCCGTGTGAGGAAGGGAAAATTTGTGGTCCCTGTGCAATGAAGCTGTGACTGAGCAGCCTGCAGGTTCTCAGACCTTACTTTTATCCATTGTAATATGTGTATGTACTTTTTCACAGTATTTAGAGCAATCTGGGCTAAATGGGAGGTTTCTAAATGAAGCTTAGCTGGGATTTTCATCTGGCAAGTTCTGGGTTCAGAAGTGGTGTTTTATGGCAGAGATGCACAGTGGAGGGGCTGGTCTCTTCCTACCTGGCTGAACCAGGGGATGAATTTGTGAGGAGTTTCGTTGTAACCACCTGCAGGAGCTCTTAATACATACCAAACACAGTGTGCTTTGCTCAGTTTTGGCAGTGAGCTGACACAAAAGTGTGCTGTGCTACTCTCTAGAAATGACCATGGGCATCTGATGCAGAAAAGATAAAGTACTCTGAAATCACATTTAATCAAGTACTTAGTAACTTGTAGACAAGTCTGTGATTTAGAGTAGAGCAAATGAAATCAGAACCTAACCCACCATCTCAGAGTAAAGTTGATAGGAAAAAAGGGAAGAAGGAAAAATTACATTACTTTCTTACCATTTTTTTTTTAACAACCACTCCCAGTGTTTCTATGTCGCCTAAAATGAAACTTTGTGAGAGACTGTTTTATGAGCTGTAATTATTTATATAGGTGGGAGAATATTCTTTAGTGCAGTGTACATTTAAATAATTTGACCCCTAGACCTTTGGGACACTATTAATAGAGGTGCATGATGCTCACAGGACTAGAAGCTAGAGTTGTCTTCGGGACCTAGAGGTATTACCCAGTATCTTTAAATACTCCTGCTAGGACCTCAAACTTGGATATTTTTTCAGCAGAGTGTCTGTTAGGCTGTATTTGCTAAGCTTGGTGCTTGCTTCATGCATAGTGTTTTGGGGAGATGGGGAGGTTGACAGCTTTTATTTTATTTTTTCCTTTTTTGATTTTAAAATCTTTATACCAAAATAGAAGCAATGAAATTAAGCAAGAAGAAAAGAACAAGGAAGAAATAATCAAGAGTATAACTCCATCCCCCAGTTCTAATTTATGTCATTTCAGTCCTCTGGTACCTTCTGCTAACATCACACTTGTGGCAGGGAAACTTTCTGGTACAGGTGACCTGTGTCAGTAAGTGGTTTAGATTTAAACATGTAATAAATAAGCACTACATTGTGGGATTGGAAGTTGACATGAAACATTTCACTGGCTTGGTTTATAGTGCAGCCCTGCAAGTAAATGGTGAGGAAGGGATTTGGGAGCTGCTTAAAATGAAGCTCAATGAACCATTGACACTGGATAAATGGTGATGCCAAATTACACCCTGGGATATGGCTGGTGAAACAGCCATCTATTTGTAGCTCAGCTGGCTAAACACTAATGAGTACTGCAGCATGGATGTAATATTTTGAATTTTTTTTTTTTTCCAATGTAGGGAAATATGAAGGAGGAACAATTAGAAAAGTGGTTTTGTGTTAAGATGTTTTAAGTGGTGTTCATCAGTAACTCTTGAATGTGACCAAAACCATAATTTTCAAATAAAGAAAACCATGGTTCTAAACCACCCACAGGGTGGAAATGCAGCCACGTAGGGAAAAGGGGGCTGTAATTAAATAATATATTTCTCCCCTGATGAACTGTCACTTAAAACTACTTTGTGTCTGAGTCAGACAGCAAATGGTTTTAATATCTGAAGGCATTCTGTGGATGATCTGAAGTCAGACTATATTAAGAAAATCTTAAAGGTCTTCTTTAAAAGCTCGTGATTTGCACAAACAGCCGCTAAGTTGGTGTGACGCAGGAAGGGATGACACATGGTGGCATGCCATGGAGGACATTTGAATTAAAGTTAACTGGACTAGGAGAGCTTAGTTTAGGGCAACAAAGTTACATGATACCAAGTTACTTCAAAGTTGATATTTTATCTATCTCTACTGATTGAATCACACTGAAGTGTATAATCTAACTTTCACAGAAGAGCCTCCTACAGCTTGAACCCAGCAGACTTTTGTGAAGGACATACGAGTAATGGGAGTGGAATGGACTGGGGAGCAGAGCCCCGAGCTAGAACCAATGTGGGAGAAGCACATAAAACCCATGCTCAGCAGACGGGTGGGGAAAGCCTGTTAATCCCTTCTGCTGAGAGCAAGCAAGGCCAGGCTGCTTGTCACTGCACACAGCTACGACAGACCAGGGCATACATCCACCTGGCCAGCCCCAGGGACCCGCTTTGGGCAGGTGCTGAACAGCACTGGGGTGAAATGGGGAGCAGGCAAACTGGGTCATCCAACCAGGGAAAGGGATGGCAGTTCAGGGAGTTGTAGCCTTTGGCACAAAATATTGTCAGCATGTTATGTCCAACGGTGAAATTTTTCTACTCCTCTTCAATGTAGATTGCATTCACAGTTCTGCCGTTTTCTAAAGAGGAAGGTGACACACAAGTAATGCAAGAATTGCATGGTTTACACTCATTTCTTAGAAATACAGCCTTGCAAAAGTAACTTACTCGAGGGTTATGTTTCAGCAATTGGAACATGAACACCTCCTCCCTGACTCCCTTTCACCTGGTATTAAATGGCAAGCATCTCTTCATTCCAGTTTTCATTCTCGCTTTTCCCATTTTTCAAGCATAGGGCATTTTCTTGACTGTTTGCTCTTTCTCTGCCTCATAATGATTTTGTTAGGTGTTTAGTTGCTCTTTCCAGTGATGTCTGAGACAGCCTTTTAAACTCAGAATGGAAAGACGTCCATCATTTTGTTCTCTTATGTGAAAATTGCCATGTGAAATGAGGTCCCTCTGGCCTACTATCATCTTTCCAACAAGGGCACGTATTTAAGGAGAGACTGTAAAAAACAGAGATGTGTAGCTTTCTATCTCTGGCAGTAGTGGTTTAAGCATTCCTTCAGTATTGACAACTAATCTGCAAAAGACAATTAGATGAAGTGTTAAGAACCTGAATTTGCTGGATACAACTTCCTTTTGGATCCTCAAGTAAAGCTTGATATTCTTTGTGCAGAGTTTTATAGGCTTAACATTTTGCATATTTAGATAATGAGCTAGAATGGGAATAAACACCATTCTGAGTTATGGTTCGTTACATAATTTTAGGATTGATATTTGCTGACTGTGCCACAATAAGCCACTAAACTGGCATGAACTGCTTGTAACAGGAACAGCAGAATGCTGAATTAAAAAAAAATAAAATAAAAAAACAAAACCAAAAAGAAAAAACAAACAAACAAAAACACCCCCCCTTGAGAGCCCACAAAGTACCCCAGGTACTTTAAGAAGGTTTTATCTTCACAGGGCTACAAACATTAGGGACCAAGCTTTTAATCTTTGCTCTTTTTCTCAGGCTGGCAACTCTTTGGAAGTTTTAGCAACATTTTGGATTTTCCAGGAGCAAGATAAAACCAGAAAACCAGAGGGTCTTGTTGGTAGGGTTAAAATGTTGGTAACTTCAAAACAGCTGCCACTTGGTGCTGTGGATTGGAGGCTTGAAAGCTGGCTTGGAAATGGATCTCTAGGGCAGGAGGTTAATCTTTGCTCGTCTTTGTGCAGACCCATCCAAGTCTTAAGTCAGAAGCCTCTGAAAAGTGTTACTGCATATATTCATTAGACAGCCCCTGTTAAATCTACATCATCCATCTGTGTTTAAAGGGAGCTCAGCAGTCACAGCCCTCCTGCATAACAAACACACAGTGTGCTTCCAGGACTTGGTCTGTCCAGTCTGATTAGAACAGAATCAGATCTTCAAGAACAAATATTTTTGGCATGAAAAAATGAAAAGAAAGTGGCTTAAGGTAGAAAAGAAAAAACAACTGCCACTGCCTGGTGTATATAGCTCCCAGTACCTATGGACCACACACTGCATGTCATGATTTCTTCTCTGACACAGGGTGTAACTAAACCAGCCTTCCTGAAATGCCTGGTGTAGAACTATGGGAAAGTGTTCCAGAGTGAGAGCATAAGCAGGAAAACCTCACCTGCTGGAAGACAGCAAGCCACAGCTAGGCTAGCTTCTACCCCCATATCCAGCATGCAGCACTGGGAGCTGCCTTTCTCAAAAGATACTGGATTTCTTTTCCATAATTCTGTAGCTCAAACAGTCAAGAGCCGGGATGCAGAGCTGAAAGATCAGTGCTTGTGTGTTGGAGCAAAGTGTAGAAATGTTTGCAGTCGTGCATAACAGCATGTATAATATTTGAATATAAAGTTTTGTCTTTCAGAAGACATGGAAAAAATCCCATTCAAAATTTTAAATGGAGAGAACATGGTTAGATTTGCAAAGCCAAGTGCCTATAGTTAGATGCGAGTTACAAAGCTTAATTTGATCCAAGGTCAGTTAGGCATTTTGTGGTACTCTGGCACACTGTAATGTGCTGAGTGGTTATACAAGCAATTCCTCATTCATTTGAAAGGCCATTTTCTGGTTTCAGACAATTTAAATACCAAATTCATCGCAAGGCCACTTAAAGTAAGGTCTCTTTTCAGATCCTCCATTGCTGGTGAGCGTGCATGACCATGCAGTGTTTCAGCCTGCTCACTTGGGTGCAAGCAGGAATTGGGCTTTGCACTTAGTCCTACAAATCATCAAAACATGCAAAAATACGTGCTGCCTTTCCATCATGTGTCTTCTGGTGGGGCTTTACGTGTGCTTCAAGTAAATGTAAATATCTGTGCCAAGGGCAGAGCCTGGAAGCTGGTAGCCATGGTACCACTAAGTAATACCCAAGTGTGATTTTCATCATTGCAAGCTTGTATTAAGATCAGAGTAGAGCCTGGAAAAAAGTTTTTTAGTATCTGTTTGTATGCATGTACAGTTAAGAAGAGAGAGGCCCCAAATTTTTCACAGTGTTTATAATAAGAAATCCAAATTTGATGCTAAAGTAAGTAGATTCAATTCTGAAAACGTACCAGGAACAGATGAAGTGAGTAGGAAGGTGTCGTTTTTATGCAGCCTCATGTAGAGTAAAGCTGTCCCTGCACAGCAGATGGGTTTCTTAAGTACATACACTGTTTTTGGAATGCAGAATATTTTTCTTTAATCGGATGTCTTCTCTAGGCCTCATGCTTTCTGATTATTCCACTCTCTTTCATCAAGGGGTGAGCTCTCTCTCACTTACAGTAAACTCCCAGCATGTATTCAGGCCTTTTCCAGCACTGATATACCTAATGATCCTACTGCATTCTTACCTGTACTAATGATTACACATACCAGAAAGAATTTAAAAGCACGAAAGAATTGAGAACTTTGCTCAGTTTAACAGACATTATGCATAAATCCAGTAGACTATATGTTAAAAGTATCTCAGTAAATAATTTTCCAAAAATCATTCTGTTTCTAAAAAAATCTTCCTGCTATAACTGGCGTAATCTTCTTTAATCCAAATTTGTTTCTCAGTGTTTAATTTCTTACTACTATATTATTTTCAAGTAGACAAAAATAAACAAAAACGTGCATACATTTTCAGGGGCCAAATGAGTGAATACTTAATCTTGTGCTTTGAAAATTGCAGGGAACAGAGCATTATTTGACTATACTTTCCCATTTGTAAAAATTTCTGTTTTGATACTGATCCTGACTACAGACTCTGCTACTTTCTGCTCATGTGACATGCTGTAGCTGTCAATGAACTGGGAACAGTCCTGCTCACAGGATAACCTACCTTTTAAGAAGGTGCAGACTGCCTGTGTTGTATTTTATGATAAAAATATTCAATGTAATCAAATAATTAAACCTCAGATCTTCTATTTTAGGAAAACAATTGCATTTCTTTGTTTTTGGGGTTTTTTTAATACATGTTGCACTCCAGCATCACCTACCAAACATACTCAAAACACGTAATAAATATACAGCACTGAAGACAGATTGCAATAATGATTCCAGATGATGGAAATAATTGTCGTATAGTTTGGCCTGTTGAAAAAGATACCAAAAACTTGAAAGCTGGAGAAAAATGAATTATAGCATATCTACTAATTCAGATATCCTCAAAACATTGCCTTTGATTTGCCACTGTGGGTGAATTTGATGCTCTTTAGAAGGAATAAAAGTTCTGGAGCCCTTTAACTTCAAATTAATAAAGACTGTGCGGTAATGTAATTCCAAATCACTACAGCTGTTTCTTTTATTAGCTGTGGCTTCATGTTTCTGTCCTTGACACTTAAAGATCAAACCTACTTAAATATGAATAATTTAAAATGTGAATTTACTTCAATATCTTATTTTGCCAAGAAGCTCAGCAGCTCATTATATAAGAGGAATGTGTCACGGAGGTAGTCATCCCCATAGTGGTGGTGCAGGCACGATGCTGCTCTTCCCACTGTGCATCCCCCACCCCCAAAAGTGCACCTGTGCCAGAGCTTGTATCAAACAGGTAATGACACACAGGCTGTGTCCTGAAAGAAGGCATGAGGCTGTAAGGACTTACACAATTTACACAGGGAAAGGGAGGCTTATTTCAGGAAAAACGTACCAGTTGAAGCCACCCCTGCAGAGCAGTGTGGCATCCTCCATCCAGAAGTAGCAGGACTGAGTGGGACTTTGCAGTTGCTTCTTCTGGTTATGACAAGCTGCTCAGTGAAGAGACAGTGGAGCTCAAATAGAAATGCTCCTGTGATGTCCATGATTCCTCAGGCAGGGTCATAGGAAGATATTTCAAGGATAAAAGGTAGGGTGAAGATTATGGAGAAGCAGGAATAGGAAAACAAACACAGGGAAGAGGAGGAAGGAGGGGGATGAGAAAGGACTTAGGGAAGGGAGAACAGACAGTTGAAAATAGTGCCAAAGTGAGAAGCCCAGGTCTTTTCCAGGCTCCAAATGATTACCTCAGTGCTGGTAGTTCTGCCTCTCTTCAGGGACTACAGAAAAACTTGAATCTCCCCACAGGCACAATCAGGGGTTCAACTGAATTTTCCTCCATTTTGAAAGATTGCTGCAGGTCAAGAGGTAAAAGCACAGGGAGCTGAAGCACAGGTGGTATGTGAGCTCCTGCTCTGCAGCCTTGCAGCAGCTATGGTGATTCCAGTGCATCTGGGAGGGTTGGCCTGAAATGGGACTTTCTGCGATATTCTGCTTATTGTGTATTCCTTGTTTACAAATAGGGTGACAAACGTAACACATCTGGAGTTCATTTTGCAGAAGCACCAAATGCAGCCCTCACAGTTGCTCAGTTTGAGCTTTGCCTTGAATGCATGAGGTGCTATAGAACAGTAAGTGCTCCATGGGCACTGGTATTTCAAATTGGGCACTTAGAATAATGCTCCTCTGGAAAATTATTTTTGAAAATTATTTTTTTCTTGTGCATTTCTCTGACACCAAATAAACCACACAATTTTGTAGAGACATTGCAAAGTAAGTAATGCGTTAAGGGATCTTAGTGAGAGCCCCAAAATCAGTATTTTTTTGTGTTTGCAATTTAGCTGAATTTAGTGGTGAGTTCAAGCATTGAATTCAGTAGGCTAAGGAAGAAGAATACAATAACTTGTGTTTCATGCAGCAAATGAGAAAAAGCCATATAGGAGAACTCACATGTGGGTTCACAGGCTGTTACTGCAGTGTAAATTGTTTCCTTCTCTTTCAAATACTGAATTGGTAGATAATGGGATTTGTAGAAATTAGCCTGCATACTCCTCTCACTAGTTTGGGGATTTGGACTAGTTTTTATTTGCACTGTAGGACGAGGATGAAGAGAGTTTCAGGGGGAAGTGGAACACTGCACAAGAGAGGGCAAAGGTGCTGTGGCCAAGCTATAGGAACAGCGAGCTAAGTTTGGCATTATTGATTGGGAAGAGGGAGCTGCGTTTGCTCAGTAACAGTGGAATGGTTAAGGAGGAGAGTTGTGTAAGTTCACTATGAAATATGGGAGTGGGCTAAACAATTCCTTTTCTTTGATGTCCATTAATTTATAATCTTATGATGTTGAGTCTCCTGGCACTAGAGCTTTTACAATGAATAGTTAAAAGTGCAAACATTGATTTAAATTGTACTGGTCTTGTGTTGAATGACTGCCTCTACTCTCGAAGTCACTTGGAGTTTTAGCCTTTTAGCTGTCGGACAGCTTAAATGCTAAACATTTAATTTACTTTAGACAGTTCTGCAAACAACAGCAAACTACAGACTGCTCAATTAATGTTGCAACAGCCTTTGTACCAAAGTTTAACCAGAATGTTTTGATTCCTTTTAATGATAAATGAATATATTCTCACCATGATAAAAAGCTGAAATAGTTCTGTGTTTCAAATTCAATTTCTGGTTTGCTAGTGTTTAAAATTAGTATCTTTGCCTTTTTGTTAGGCTAAACTAATACTGTAAAACAAAACAATAAAGAGTGTGTGTCTGCCTGAGATGAGTTGTACTGCAGAATTATGCAGTCTTGCTTCTTTCATCAATGAGAAGGAATCATCAATAGTTGCAATAGGATTGGAAGTTGTATGTAGCTCAGATGTAAGCCTATTAATTAGCCTTTTAAAGGTTTCATTTTATTTACGTTCTTTTTCCCTAGTTTTTATAAATCACTTCTTTCTAGTAAGAAAATGAAAAATCTCTCCTGTTTATCAGACTAATTTTTTCAAGTTCTTGTGTTTTGATTTTTTTTTTTTTTTTAAGAATTGTGGTTAGCTGACCAAATAATAATTGTTAGAAATATGTGCCTACACTTATTTTTAATAATTACTTAAAATGTATAAGCACTTTAGTTTTCTAAGCTAAAAATATAATCCTCAGAGTGGAATTAATTTACTTGGTAAATAATTCAATGCCATTTTATGTTACTAAATGTGGTAATATCATTATTCACTTCACTAGTGAGAAGTTCTAGAATTTTTGTCCTTATTTTCATTGTGTAGCATACAAATTTTACTTGGAGCCCAGAAATAATTTTATCAAATGGTTCTTTCTTATTATCTCTGTATTTCTAACTCCCTGGAGCCTCCTGAGGTTATCTTTCTCCTTTACAATTTTATACATTTCTCTTTTACATAGAAAAGAAACATCTGGCATTTTTTTTTAATGAGAGCTGTACACTCATTGACCAAACAAGCAGCAAGGAATCTGTTGTATGCTTGATTATTGCAAGAAAATGAGGTAGTGGTCTCACTAATAATCACTAAAATTTGTATTAACTGGTGCTGTTTCATTTCTGAGTCAGCTAATCTCATACTTTCACCCTTACAAGAAAACAAATGATGTTTAAAAATGTCTGGTGTGGAAAAATGATACTTTCAAAATTAGAGATTAGAAACATTTAAAACATACATATCTGTGGTTAAAGATGCCGACTCTTAATTCTCCCCTGTCTAGAGGTTTCCTTTTTTATCTTTGAAGTTCAGTCATTATTCCATGTCTGTTCCATTGGTTTATTTTTGTATCCTACAGAAATTAATTCAGACTGTTTAGATCAAATCTTTTTAGAATATTTATGAAAGCAACTTACCAACAAGTTTAGATTTTATGCAGCCTGCGGAGTTGAATTTTGGAATTTGCTTTTTTAGTAGTTCTTTTGTGGAAGAGAAATCTTTCAGGCATGAATTGATAGTCCAGATCTTTTGAGGTCTGTCTGTGCTAACCTATGACCTCTGTTCTTAGGAGGTCAACATCTGAGGGCAGGAGATTAAGGCAGTTAAAAGATTGGAATGGGAACTGGAATGGAAAAATTAGCCAGCACATTTTGGGTGGAAAACATCAAAGTCATCAAACAATTTGCTTATTTTAAACTCAGTTTAAGGGTAACAAGCTAATTGTACTGTGTTTGTTGATGCAAGCAATTTATATTATTTGAGAACATTAACACTGAAGAATTTTTTTTATTGGAGAAACATAATGCCTCTTCAGTATAAATGTGCTACATATTTTGTATTCTAAATGCTTTTGTGCAACATTTTTAGATAATAATTCAGGATCTGCTCATACAGTCTGTGTGAATTTAATTAGCTGTATTGCTTACAAACAGCAGTAGTAAGTGTTGTGGAACCTGAAATTGCTTGTAGTCTGATGAAGACCCCTTGCTGCTCTTGGAGAATACAGGTGCTCTCAATACAAAGGAAAAATTATTTCCATATTAAATTTTTCCAACTCCGATGCATAAAATCGTTTGTAAGCATCTCTCCTTGTTTCAGTTTTTGAAATGTGAATTCCTTTCCCATACAAATTTGTGACCAAGACATGTTCTTTTACAGATTATAAATTGACTTACAAGAAAAGACACTATTGTCTCTTTGTTCTTGTCTGACATAGTTCAAAATTCATTCGTGTGTGTTTTTAGAAGAGTGACAACTTCATCTTTCATCTGTGCATTGATTTCAAAAATGTTATTATCTAGAAGACACCTCCCCACATCTGAACAATTATGCAAGTTCAAGGATTTGTGTAAGCAATCATATTTTCTTCTTGCGTGTTTAAAGTGCAAATGAAAGTGATTTCAGTATCATAGGCAAAAGCCAGACTAGTGTTTCAGCATGCAAACACACCTAGCAGGAAAGAAAACAAAAGTTCCAGCTACCTCTCAGCTCAGGCTGTGACTAACAGCATATCTATTATAGTGCTTCTAAAGGTATGGCTGCTAATTAAATTAAAATACTATATATAATACAGTTAAACTCAAGCAGACAGCCATCCGTAAACCTCAGTGTAACCTCCACATGTTTTTATTGTTCTTTGGATAGTGAAGGATATGAGATTTAAACCCCTTTGCAAGCTTATAACTTTACGACTTTTCCTCTAACTATGAAAACCTTTTTTGCAGCTTTTAGCCCTGATTTGCACTTGAGGGGAAATTGAACAAAGTTATCACTGTAATTTCTTGCTCTTCCAAGGAGGGAAAAGAAGGGAAAGCAGGAGGAGCTGTTGTGGACTGCTTTGTTTCCTTCCTGCCATTGCACTGACTTGGCTGGAGAAGCCCTGCCAGCTGCAGGGGTGGCCACAGCTGGCTGTGCTCTGTGATCCTGGAGGCACTGCCATTCCTGGATGTGTCCTGCATCCTCACTGCTGCTGCCACAACTGCCTGTGGCCTGCCTCTCCAGGAGTGCCACAGGCATTGGGAATTAGAGAGCATTTGAAGGGGCAAAACCAACCCCTTGATGTATCTTGGAGACCTGTTCCCTGTTTGAATTCTTGGGATAAAATGGGGTAGCTTCTGATCAGGCATTTTGGGATTCTTGCTTGTCAGCACTCTCTGTGGTTAAATAATCGATGGCTGGGAGAGCTAATTCTGTTTTATGGAATGGTTTTGGTCACCCACTTATGAGAACTCGTGAATCCTTGTGCAGGAGCAGAGGATTTGTTAATTAGTAAAGAAAAAATGTTAACTACAAAGATAGTGTGCCTGACATGACTTAAGATAAATTTCTTCTTTGCCTGAGCCATTTCTGTGCTTTCCTTCTGTTCCGTATGTTTACCAGTAAACTCTTCAATGCAATCCTTCTTAGTTCATATAATACTTAAAATCATTGTAGTTTTTTAGTACAATAGTAATTGTGATTCTTGGCTATTTGAATTATTAGTGATACACACACATTTTTTGATATGGAAGACCTGCTCCCCAGGATTTTTGCTGGATGTGTGTAGCTTCTTGTTCCATGATGTTTGATGATTCAAGCACTCTGTCCACAAGTCTGCTTTTCTCAACATCTTTTACCCAACCTTTAAAAGTAATCAGGAGATACCTGAGATCTGCAGATCAAAAAACTACTCTAATGCACACTCAAGGTACTGGAGATTTTTCATCCCTTAGTAATTGTGGCATTAGTTCTAAATGCGCTAAGACCTGCCTCCAAGTTTTATGTGCAATAGCTTGTGGGGGAGAGTAGACTGGTTGCTGAGTTTGTGGAAAGGTAACTCAAAAATCGAAGAAGTTACAATGCAATTTTTTAATGACTTAGAAATTAATCTGACTTACTTATGATGAAACCCTGCTTTTTTTTTGCTTGGTCTCTTTGAGAAGTAGCTAGAGAATATATCCTCAGTTCCCTCACATTTTCTTTTCACAACAAAAAAAATGCTGTAGAGATAGACAAAACTGTTTAGAATTACTGCAAATAGTATTTTTCAGGCTTATGTGTTTGTGAAGGTTGAAATTTCTGTCAGTGCAGCTGTGCCAGATTCCTGACTGCAGACCCCAGTGCTCTTGGAATCAGTGTCTCCAAATGGACTCTGTAATTTTCCTCAGCTGAGTCACTTCCTTACCATGAACTGCCATAAAGAGATTATTACTTCTGCTTTGCTTTCTAGGGTTTAGCCTGCACTGCCCCCCTCCTTTTCAAAACAAGAATTCATCAGAAATCACCTTTTGTAGGAATGCAGTTGAGTTCAGAGGATTTCAGAAAACTGGGTTCTTGGTGGCCTTTTTTTAAAGGGGCTATTGAGGTTTGTGTTCCTCATCTGTTTCTAGCTGCAGATTTGAATGAGAAGCCAGCAAAAAAAGCATGTTGATTTTGTTTCTAAGTAGTGGTTGAAGTTGCTTCCAACTGCCAGGAGAACATGAACGCCTACAAGATACTTCAAGTGGTAGCTATCCATAAAATCTTTGGAAGTATATGGTAATAAATCTAAGCTGTTATACATAAATTTTCTTCGTGACCCATTTCTTGCTTAATTCTTGCATAAAATACAAATTATTCAAATCTGAAAGCTTTTGAGTTTGTCAGAATAAGTCTTTACACCAGCGTAATGTTAAGATGCATTTTGTAGAAGATTGACTTTAATTGTCAGGAGGAAAAAAATCTGTTGTGTACACGTTGTACACACGTATATAGTATATACAATAGATTTTTGAAAGGTTGCCTCAGTTGTATTGAAGAAAGTGGGTGCCAAAAGAAAGATGACTTGATAAGTTACAACATATCAGACAAAATGAAGCTATAATAATGTAGCTGTGTTAGCTTGCTCTCATTAGGCCAGGTAACAAAAGAAGTAAAAATGTCACATGACCTTGTATCATCTACAGTCATGCCTGTGTAAGAAGGTCAGTTGAGAGTTTCCAAAAACCTGCAAAAGATTCTTGAATTACAGATTCTGGTTGAGACTGTAAGTGAAAAACTCTATGAAGGTGGTATTAGTACTGGAAATTAATTGTGGCACTGTATGCACTCTAATCACTGTAGTGAAAAATCCGGCTGCAATAATGAGATGCTGTGTTGTGAACAGGATTCCACCAAGTTCCCTTGCTATGGTAGCAGGTGGTAAATTTGCTTAAACTTGCATATTTTGTTACATTGTAAAGTACTACAGTTTGTGTGTGGCATATAAATCCATTTTCATTTAGCTTGGAAATGTTTTCTTCAAGCAGACTCTCATTTAGTCAAGGAAAAAAAGATTACACAGAGACAGGTTTACGTTTATTATTATTACTACTATTATTATTAATTAATTAAAACAAATCTGTTTCTAAAGAAAGGAGCACTGTTTTGTTAAATCATAGTTAAAGTTTTTTAATTTAAAAATCCTAATTTCCTTGAAGTAGCCAGCTATGCCCTCTGAAATGATTCATCCCAATCAATGCGTAAAGGCTAAATCAGTATGTAAAAGCTAAATGTGCCTATTAGGAGCAGAATCAGGATGGAAGTGAAGGTGGGGGTGTGAAGAACTGGGGATGGGAAGGAAATGTGGTAAAAGGGATTACTGGATATGAACTAGGTAGTTTGTGGAGCTAGGGCTGATGGAATAAAGAGAAGTGGTGGGTGGGCAGTGTTCACCCCTTCATGACAGATGGAGGCAGGGCTGCTTCTGATCTGATGCTTTCTGTGGACTGATGATTTCCAGTGCTTATAGATAGGTCTTCAGGATGCTTCTGCCCCAAACCAGACCATCTGTAGTTCTCACTTTCCCTTTGCCCCCATTTCCCCCACAGAAAGCTAGAAACACTTTTTAAAAGTGCATATTTCAAGTGATGCAGGGGAAGGGTTGGCTGCAAGCTGATCAAGAGAGAAAACAGCAGAGGTTGTAGCTAAGTGCTTTGCACTCATGGTCCAGGGTGCATGGCTGGCCAGAGCTCTGCTTGGCTCGGGTGCAGCTCTTTGCTGTGGCAGGGCTGGGGGCTCACCCTCTTGTAGCCACCCAGGAGCCACAGACACTCTGTGCATGGGGATGTACAGCATCTAAAACCCAGCACAAATGAAAGTGTGTGGCACAGCTGTGGCTGCACTGAGATCTGGTGAGGCAATGGTTTGGTGCTGAGAGCCAGGCTCCCTGTAGGTGTGCTGTGACTGGGATGCCAGGGTGCTCCCTCCTGGGAGGGGATGGGCTGCACTGAGATCTCTGTGACAAGACAGGCACTTGTAAAATTTCCCCTCTTGGTTTTCAGACAGATAGCACTCAGGACACTGCCAAACACAGGCTGAGACTGCAGAAGTAGTCAAGCAATGTGGCCAGGAGGGTTCTCCTGAGGATGCTGTAATAGACACAGCCCTTGGGACCTGTTTGGCAGAATGTGCCAGTAAGATAATTCTGCAAATGCCACAATCTCTTTACACAAGGGAAAAGAAAAAAGGTGAAAATGGGGAAGCTGCACAGGTGGCCTTGGCCCAACCCAACCCAACCCAACCCAACCTTTCTCCAAGGTATTCAAGACAGATTCCTTTAGATGTTGGAGTTAACTTAAAATTTCTTGTATCAGTAAGTGTTCTTAAATGTGCTGTAAATTGAGTACATCCAGGTTATTGTTAATGTAGGCACTGCACATCCTGAGATTTTTTTTTTCATTTATACATACTTGTAAATTACATATATGGAATATCTAGAGTGTAAACTTTTATCCAATGGTTCTATATCGCATGCCTGTGTCCATTAATACATAGCTGGGTTTTGGGACTCTCCTCATCGCATATTGACATTCGCTGGGGACGCACAGCTGGTGTTTAATTATGTCTGACCTGTTTACCAAAATTCTCCCCAACAATTACAGCAAAACTTTTCAACCAGAACTGCTAGAGAGACACGATTAAGTTGAAAATAATGTAAATTTCAGAAAGCAATGCTTCTTTAAGTATAAAACATACACGTTTTTTTAGCTGTTGTTGGTTTTTCTGCACTGTGCTGTACAAGCTGAAGTAATGGGAACCCCCAAGGTTCTGGACTGCGTTAACAGATTGAATCCCTATTTATTATTTTTCCCTCAAGGGGAACTGTGACTTTAAAAGAAAGGGATGCGTCCCCTGACTCTGAAGCCAGGTCTCTGCCAGGGTGCAGTTTCAAATTACCGTGGTGGGGCAGCTGCCGTGGCCGCCCTGCACCCACAGCCAGCCTCGTGGTCCTCTGCCTGCAGGTCACCCGTGCCAGTCTAATTCCTCAGAGAGCCACTTCGGGGAGCGTAACTGAGAAAAAACTAATCCTCCAAAAATAAAAGGTGCCAAGCAGCAAAGGGATGGAGGGAGAGGTGACGGAGTGCGAGACGCCTCTCGGGAGCAGCTCTGTGCCCAGTGGGTTTATGTGGAGTGGGAAACCCTACGGGCAGCTCGGCGTGAAACATGCTGTGCTCTTCTGCTCAACGTGGCAGAGGAGACATTCCCTGCTGGCGGCAGCTTTTTGCCCTCTGTAGTAGGAGCGATAGGAAGTCTGCCCTCACTGGTGGCAGGTGGTGATTTAAGAGCCAGCGGGGTTCACGGGAGGAAAGTGTCAGGAACACAAAACCCAGCGGGGAGTTGGGTTTGGCCTCCAAAAGGCCAGAGGTATAATTAGGCATCAGCAAGACCTCGCAGAGGGTTTGGGGAGTGTCCCAGGCAAGGTCTTTTCTATTTCAGCTTCCTCCGTCACACTGCCAGTATGTCCCGCTGCACGGGGCTCCCCACAAGAGCGATGGTCTGTGCTTTTTAGCAAGGCTGCAGCTTGTGGTTTTCCTGGCCAGGGAATGAAAACAGGATGCAAAAAGCAATCCTACCTATTTTAGGTGCTTTTGGTGCTTTTTGCCACCACACCATTAGCTTGTCTCTGAAACTGTACAGTAGCAGGAAGTTGGCAGCTGGCTGGGAAGGTAAGCGGCATTCCTCAGCTCGGTGCCTGACATCCCTGTGGGGCTGGAGAACAGCCTTTAAAAGCTGCAGTGCTCTCTTCACTGTTAACTCCTAGTCTGGCCTTTTCAGACGTATGCAGTGGTCATTTCTGTTCCCTTCCTGCCTTTCAGCAGCTGCTCCTCAAAACTTGCAAAACGCAAGCAGTGGGCTTGGAGAACTCAGCGTGTGGTGTCATCACGGCTTTTTCTTCCCTGCCAGCTTCCCCTAAACAATTTGTTTAGGTTGTTTTCTGCTTCTGTTGCATTAGTTTGAAGTGGTGTGAATGATGTGAAGACAATTGGAGATATGTACTAAGACTAGCATTTCCTGTTGTAGTGTTCTGCTATTTCACATCAATCATATTATCTGAAGGGTGTTACAATTTCAGAGTTTCACTGGGGAACTTAAATATACTAAAATTATAGCCCGCCTTCTTCATGACAAGGAAAAAAATAACATAAATTTCACCTACAGTAGCAGAAACCATACTCTTTCCATCTGATTTTACCACATGGACCAGTTACAGAGTGTTTGTATGTCATACAGAAGAAGTTAATGTTCCAAGTTTCTTAATGACAGATCTTCAAAGGAAGTTTCCTCACCAAATAGGAAGGATATATAGAATTAGCACTCAAAGTTAGTAGTACTGTAATGCTGAAAGGCAGACCTAAGTGTCAGTACCTTTTTGAAACTCAGTCTACAGTTCACTCAATGTTGTGTTTTCCAGGCTTCCAAAAGAAAGGGAAATATATATTCCCTGGCATTTCCAGATACTAATATTTTCCTAGTCTTTGCTAGGAATCAGTGAGTTTTCAAAGGATTCGTAAATGCTGCTCAAGTATAAAAGTAAGTTATAAAATGCTATTTTGCGATGTTGAGATAGTGAACTAGCATTATTATGAATCTTTCAATCACCCTCAGTTACTAAGAAAGTTGAACAGGTGTCTTTAAAAAACTCCAAACGAACAATTAGTTCATTTAAAAAAAAATAATTTATGGTAAAGCTCTAGAGTGATATTAATGCTATTTAGAGTTCCTTTTGTATGGTGTCATACTGGCAACTAAAGTCCTGATTTATTGATGACTTCCCTTTCTATAAGACAGCTTTTGGTTTTCATGTCATCATCATTAACAGAGGAAAGTTACCAGCTGAACTAATTGATTCTGTAAGACTTCATAGGAAAAATAATTTTGCAGCTATTTTTTCTAACTGATACACGTGTGATTTAAGCTCTGGTGGCAAGAGGCAGGGTAAGGTATGGAAATGCAGACAGCTGCCTCTGAAAGAAACAAAAGCTTCAAGGAAGCTTAACATGCTGAAATCAAGGGGGGCACATAATCTCCATCCTAGGGTGCTAAAGTACTGAGTGTCACATCAGTCCAGGGTTATTAACAGCTTTTGCTTTGAGATATGGACTTAGGACTGAAGAATGTTCATGAAAAAAGGATGTAAGAACTGCAGGCAATGGCAATCAATCCTGCCGAATCTCAAAATATTTATGACAGATTTGCATCCTGCTAATAGAGAAGATACGGGAAAATTAGAAAAAGTGGATGAAGTGCAATATTAGCTTATCAGTTCCAAATTGTGCCTTATTTTTATTATTTACTTGATCTAGTATTTATATTCTGGTAACTAGATAATTTTCTTAGACAATGGAAATGTACTTAAGGTAGTCTGGCCTTCAAAAATGATCTGTTAAAATGTGCAAAGGAAAATTATTAGTTAAAAGAAAGTCCAATACATGGACTCTGAAATGGGTGAAAAATAGTTTACTGAGCTTTACTTGGTTCTGAACCTCCTGTGCTCCCCTGTAATTTATTATTTAGATTTAGAAATTATTTCAACAACATGGCAAATGTGCCTTGTGCTGCATCTCCCAGTGATGCCAGCACCACCATGTAGATAGCCTTTAAGGACAACCATATTAAAAAAATATTCAAGTTAAAAATCTCTTTTTATTATTATAAAGTATATAATATTTTATAATATATTATAAAGATATAATAATATAAAACAGGAAAGTTGTACCCTATTTATATAAAAGATAAAGGGGCAAGGGACAGAATTGCAACTTGACTTTTGTGGGGGAAAGCAGAAGTTATCATGTCCTGCCTGTCCTGCCTTTCCTGCTGGTATGTCTCCTGTGGTTATTCTTGGTCCCTGGGGAATTTTGGGGTAGATTGGTCTTCCCCTTTGCCTGCCAGCCACAGCTGCCCCAAAGTTTTTGTGTCAGGTTACAGGAACCCTAGGAAAGAGTTTGGCTGGAATTTTGCTGTTTTGGGGGAGCCTGTAGAACAGTGGAAGCAGCTCTTTTGACAGCATCTAGAACAGTTGGGAAAGAAGATAAACGATCAAGTCCTTGATTCTTTACTCCTAGATCTAGAGCAGGCTAAGCACTGCTGAGCTTCAGGTGCCTCCTGACTCCCTTTCCTAGAGGCACACAGACTAACTGGGAATGGCAGGGGTATAACATATTTCAGTGGGTAGCGTGTCTCCTATACCAGAAGAGCCACTGACCTGGGAATCAGGTAGTAGGATTTCCTTCCCTTCCTTACTCTGCCAGAGTAGTGCAAAAGCAAGCCACTTTGAACAGATCAGGGAATTCGCTCTAAAGTATTGATTATGGTTTCTCAGTTCTTTTAATAGCCTGATCAGCCTCATTGTTGCCAAAGCCTTTGTGTAGTTTCTGTAAGAACAGATAATTGTTCGCAGCATCCCTCTAGTGCCATTCACAGGTTGTGCTAACTGCACTGTCGAAGTCCTCTGCAAAGAGGGAGATGCATTGTCTGGTGCTCAGTGGTGCAAATCAGTAATTCCTGGCTGCTGCCTCCTTTTCCTGAGATGCAGCTTGCTTTCCTGATGGCAGGCCCATTGGGGAGGAAGGGCTGGAGAGATGGCTTTGTGCTTTTCTCATCCTGTGCAGAAACAGCATGCACCACTGCTGGAGTAGACTGGGAGAGCAGTACTCCCCTCGCCCAAAATTATGTTATCTTGTACAGCAACTGGAAACCTGCTAGGCAGCCAGCTGTAGTCTTGTGGATTTTCTGTTACCTCTGTTAAGTCATGTGTTGCAGCTTTTCATCAGCAAATGTTTGACAATTCTGCGTCATTGCACAGGCACTGCGAGGTATCATCTTCTGCATCACAAATGCTGTACAAACGGCTCTTGGCGTGTAACAATTTGCAAGCATCCCCTTATTTCTCTGGCTGAGTCATCTGCTGTGGGCTGTCTTTGTTCAAACTCCTCTTAATTCCTTTTTCATCTTAAAGGCACAAAAGAGGTCAAGACAGGGAAATTTGACCACATTTTCAGAAGGCAATGGTCATTACCAAAAATGATGCAATCACAGGTTACCTGGGTTTGGTAGGAAAGAAATTACAACCTGACTGTTGATGAAGTCAGTGATGATTACTTGTGTGATTAAGAACTGCTGGGGCAGGGTCTGAGGCTGCAAGGGAGGGAGAATCTGAGACTTTTGATGAATATTTGGGGTAATGACCCTGAGGTAATGTATGATGTGCTATATAGGTCAGAGTTAGGGTTTGGTTTCCCTCAAGAACCGACAGATCAGGATTTTAAGAAGGGCAGAGGAAGAATAGGAGAGTAGAATGGACCTGCTGCTGCTGCTAACAACCATTAAAAAAATACAAAGCCAGCTGCTCTCAGAGCAGAGCTTGATCCTTTCAGTGCCTTTAACAGCACAGTATATATTCAGAGGAGGGGAATTCATGAGGCCCTATGGACCTACACCATGGCATTACACAAAAATGCAAACCTGAACAATGGGTGGCCTCAGCGGTTCCATCTGGCTCGCCATTAACAAGGTTAAAGTAAAGTGGGTTTCCTTCGCTGTGTCACACACAATTTACACTTCAGATGCTTTAACTTTGGAGCCAGACTGAAGGGAGCACCACTCTAAACGCACACACGACAAGAGTCGCCTAAGATGGGTGGTAAGCACATTTGGTATTGATGCTCTTTCAAAGATACAGAATGGTAGCATTTAGATCGTTTTTAAGTACTATTTCCAAGTGTGGATTTTTTTTTCCTAAATAATTTTTTAAAAATCCTGTCAACAAACTAGAATTGCAGTCAAATATTGTTTACTCCAAGTCATTTCTGGGCATGGTAATATTAGAGGCTGGATTCAGTAACAGCAGAAATTATTAGAGGCCCTAGAAATGTTGCCACCAGCACTTCTGGTATGAAAACCTCAAAACTTCAATACACTTTGAGGCCAGTAGGGATATTGATAGATGTAAGTATTCAGCATTCTGCTTTCAGAGCCACCAAAGGACTTGGGTAATGGCATAGTTAACTATGGCAGATAATAACCTTTAAAAAACTTTTGCTCTAGATAGGCAGTGATACGTCAACAGGGTATGTTGGCCTATTAACTTCTATGCTATTGAGTGTAATAAGGCATGGGAATTATCCCAGCATTTTGCAGAAATAAGGTTCTTTGTCTCAGCTTTGACATATTTAAGGGAACCCAAGAATCCTCTATGGTGCCCATTCTTGAATAAAAATCAGTTGTCACTGAATGAGTATCAAAGTTGATAATTTAATTTCAAAGCTGGTTTATCTGTAAGACAAGCATTTGAGCAGTTAAATCTGTGGTAAAGAGAGCTAAGGTAATTTACAGAGCGAGGATAGATCTATTGTTGCTGCAGAGGTGTTCAAGGCATTCCACAGAATGGGGCGAGTGTTGCCTTGGATGACAAATGAACACTATACAGGAAACCTGGCCATCTTGGCTGCCTTTGACCATGAATTGTGAACTCAGTAGTGGAACAGAACTTAATACTGCTCCTGAAGTTAAACAATTAATCTTGCATACCATAAAACCAGCAGACATCATTGACTCGCAGTTATCCTGGCAGTGTCAGTAGTCTCACGTAGGAAGGCCTTTAGCTCATGCCATACTGAGCTTCCTCCTTGGTGAGCTTGCAGTACTGCTGTTATAGGACACACTTCCTCTTGAGCATGCTGTTGAAAGGTTGGCATCAGCCTCACCAGGGTTGAACAGTTACTTTGTGCCTTCCAGGCTTTTCCAGCAGGTCAGACAGTGCCATTGATGGTGGCCTCCTGTTCCTTTAATAAGGGCCTTGGTGTGGATGACCCTCTTCTTGTTTATCCCTCTTCTTACTCTGTTGTTCAGCTTTCTCACATACCCTTATGGCCCCGCCTTACTGCCTTTTCATCTCTCTTGCAAAGACAGGAATATCCTTGAACATGACACTTGAGTTTCTGACTATATGCATCAGTCTTGTAATCATATTCATGATTATTGTAAAATGCAGTAATTTTACAAGTTTGCAATACTGTGAATTTGGCAGGCGTGTCAAAGTTGCCACGCTCCTCTCAAAGGTTTCCTGCCCACTGCATTTGAGGTAACTACAGGCAAAATAAATTGAACTGAGAAGGCATCTCATCTAATTGGTGACAAACCATTGACATTCCCTTCTCCTCTCCCTTTTTAGCTGCTGGTCTGTCCATGAGCAGCAGCTTTTGACTCAAACCCTACCTTAACAATACCCTCAAAAAGAAAATGAAAAACTATTCTTGCTGAGCCGTGACAGGTGCAGTGCTTCCACATGAAGCATTGCAGTGGTAGGAAAATGAAGAAGAAATAACACAGCAAGGCAAAACCTGTGAAGGAGTAGAAGGAAAATAGTCCAGCTGCAAGTAAAAGCATATGTCCAGCTGCAGCTTACATGAGAACTAAATGGGAAATGCCCCAGCTCACTCTGTGTGAGTGGAGGAGGAGTTAATTAAAAAATAAGCATTAGATAGCTTGAAATAGGGCTGGTTGATTTATGGGGAATATGAAAAAGAATGGTGTAAAAACTTATTTCCTTATAGGAGGGATATTATGCATATATCTGCACTATATTTAGAGTGTATTTAACTCAAAGCACACAGCTCAGCTACTTTTTGGAAGTTAAGTTCTTTTCCAGCTCATTGTCTCTAACTCAAAGGAAATTCAGCCACAGCCACACAAAAATAAAGTGAACATGTGCATCTTCTGCCTGGACTTGGAGTGTGTGATTCTTTCATCCACTCTTCACATACACACACCTACTGGTGGGGGTCAGATGGAGTATTATGATATTGACAAATTCATGAATCCAGATAGAAATCCAGTATAGATTTGTGTGACAGCCATGTATGTGCTGTGGCCAGGGGTAAATCCAGGCAGTGTGCGCATTCCACATTGTAGTTCCTCTGCAAGAGTGTTTGAGGACAATGGGAATTTCATTGCTTAATCTACTCCCTCCCACTTCCTGACAGTGTTTATCACACCCACAGTTGTGCCAATGCAATGATTTATGGTTTTGTCTCAAAACTGGAGGTGTGATATGAAGCAAGCTAAATAAACGCTACAAATTGAAAAAAGAAAAAAAACAGTGAGTTAACTAAAAATTTTTCCTTTGAGAATTGTCTAGCATTTTAGTGACTGCATGACTCATCACAGGGATCATCCTTAGGAGTTTTTGAAAGCAGATCATATGCCTTTGGAAGCATTCTTCTTGGAAAGGGGGCTGTTTACTCAGTAATTATCTTCCATTTATTTTTACATTACCCAAGGAAAAGCTGTGAATGCAATTCAAAATAGTTGAGCTGGAGTCCTGGTCTCTTGCTGATGGTTCTGGATGGTTTGCAGCTTTGGAGTGAGATCCCTGACACTCCCTGCATTCTGCCTGGCACAGCACACTGTTGCTGGCTTGTTTTGCAGCACGGAGTATGAAAACAGAAGGGCACCCTGGGAACTGCTCCTGATGCTGCCAAGACAGCAAGCAGCGGTGGCACTCAGTGTGCAAAGCTTTGCAGGAAACTGGAAAGAAATCTAAGCACAGTAGTTTATTGAGGACATTCTAGTTCAGATTTTTTCATCATTCAGAAAATGTGTGCTTTCTTCATCTGATTCTCAAATTTTTCTTGCCTGCCAGCAGGGAATGTAAAAGACTTGTGGAGGAGATTTCAGCATTTATGTGAAGTCCAATTAAGCTCATGATAGCCCTCGTTTTCTTTGTAATGTTTCCAGTGTAATTGAAATTACTTTTCACAACTTGTCTATGACTTTTCATGATAATAGTTGGACAGTGGTGAAATAGCTGTAACAAAGAGAACAGTTTCAAAATCAGGTATTTTATGCATTGTTCCAGGATGTGCTTGATTCCTGGCTAGTTCAGTGAATGGCAGTTTGTGGTCTGATCACCATACGGTTGTACTTTGTCATATCATAACTTTCCTTGTTGTACCAGATATAATCAGATATAATACTGAGAGGCACAGACTCAGATCTTCTAAGCTATGAGGACCTTGCTTACTTCTGAACTCAGTGGGACTTAGGCATTTAAATACCTGTAAACATTTGATTATACCTAGCTGTGTTGCACAGGCTGCCTGTGACAGAGAAAGAAGTTTCTATCACCAGGTTCTGAGCCTGGGAAGGATGAGACTTTGCATAAGAGAAGTCTGTGGGCTGTGCTTGAAATCCAGAGTCCTGGGAGGTAGACACAGTCTCCCCTCATTTTGTGGTTATGTGCAACTGTGTATTTCCAGGAATTGTGAATATTTTGAATAGAAGGTTTGTAAGGAGGAGAGCTGAGGTGATCTTGATTTAGGAGCAAAGCTTTCTGTCCTTTTAGGTTTTCAAGAGTGAGGTTGGTTTAATAAACAATAGATTTGTTCCTGGAAGTATCCAGGAATATTGTAGGAAATAACAGATTTCTAAAGGTTCAGTCCCTTGTCTTCTATGGCTGACACTTTTCAGGTGTGACTATTTCCAACCTCACAAAAGACATTTGGTTCCTAGATTTGATGTTTGGGTGCTGCCAAGAGACTCAAATGCCAAATTTAGCTTGCTCTCTGTGTCTTGTGTCAACTGGGTTTTTTACTGGACAGCAGCAACTCTGTGCTCTAGCTTTTGCAGCTGAGTCTCTCAAGAATTACCAGGTTGGCTTGAGTTTTCCTCTCCACTTGTATGGCCCAAGCCAGTGAGCACACTTCTAACCTACTCAAAAGGTCCCCAAGTTCACCATGTACCTCCCCCAGTGTGAAAGACAAGTTTGGATGCAAATCTTCCCTCTATCAGGAGGCTGCTGTAATTAGTCTTCAGATAGTTGTTCAGCCTTTTGAAGGAGGATTGGTAGATTGTAGGTAAGACACTCAGGTTTCTTATCTTCACTCACTGAAGAACCAGGGTCAGTGACCAGTTGCAAGAATATCACACCCAGTGATGGAAGCAGCACAAGATATGGGGGAGATTGTACCTGATGAGGACAGGCAGTGATGGAAGCTCTGGGATTCCATCAGGTGCAGAGGGTGAAGAGTTCAGCTACAAAGCAGCTCCTGAGATTGGTGGTTTGGTTTTCACAATGGTGCAGTGATACAGATATCCAACACCGACACCCAATACAATTTGTTATCACACACACACTAAGGATTGTGGCACCCATGTGCCACCCCTCAGGAGCAGCTGTGAGAAAGGACACTGCCATTGGAGCACACTGACTGGATCCAGCCTGATGCTGAGAAGCTGTGCTCGCTCACACTGCCTGCCAGTGAACTCCCCCCTCCCTCTAGCACTAAGTGTTTATCCAGGATGAAAAAAAGAATGAATTCAGTTTGCTGTCTAGCTGTGAGTTCAAATCCGCTGCCCCAGCTGTGATATTTTAAGGTCTTGTGGCAGAAGGATACTCTCAATTTTTCCTGTGGAAGATCTGTCACTAGAATAATTAACTGCTCAATGAATAGTAAGAATTGTCTCCATAACCTTGTAGCAGTATGGTAAATAATCATTAAAGCAGGAAGAAACTGCATTTCAGCCAGGACTAATGAAGTCCTATGGATTTGACATGTTATATGTTCCATTCCCAGCTCCTGCAGTATGTCACAGTCACCTTTCTGTGTCTTCTAATGTGCCCCAGAGCCAGGGATCTGAGGAGAGCAGACAGGCTACCAGCATTACTGAGTAATCCTTTATTTTACTGGAAGTCAGGATTTTCCTTCCAAATTGGAAGAATTTGTAACCAGTCCCTTTGTAACCATTTCCCAATTCCTTCCTGTGGCCTTTGCACACTTCACTGAGTGACTGCAGAGACACACATTCCTTCTTCCACCCCAACCAGGGGTCTTGATTTGTCACTAGCAACTTGTGGGTTTGCATTAAAATATGTTGCCCTTTCCGCCTCCATGCATTTCCACCCTTAATGTACAGTGTTCCTGCCTTGCACAGTGAGTGCTGCTGGATAACTGGAGGGCTGTTTGGTTCAGAGTATAAATGAATTGTTAAGGCACAGACATAATGCTGGCATTAATCATTCCTCTGGTTTGTGACTGCTTTCAAAATTGTTAATTCAGGACTTCCATAATTGAAGTTGTGGCTTAAGTATGAATTTCTGATCAAAACTACAGGAAGTTGGTTGTGCTGTGTTCAGTGAGCATATCCATTGTGTTTTCCTTTGGCAGGTTTACTCGATGTCCAGCTTTTAATCTGTTCTTCCCCTGCCATGATCACAGCTGGAGTGCTCTTATCTGAATTGTTCTTTGCTTTCAAACATTTTATTTAAGTGTAGGGTTCCTGCTTTATCAAATCTCCTAATTCAGACAGAGTTCATCAGTCATGCCAGAAAAACTGATTTTTGCCCTAAATTTTGAAACATCCTTAATTTTGAAATCATTCATTCTTTCTTAGGCTGAAAGGCTGAGCAAAAATGGGCAGAAGACACATCACTCCTCTACTCTTGCCATAATTCTTTGGTTTTCTTTTTTAAAATTTGTGATTTATGCTGTGTTCTGCTTTCAAATGTTACATCAGCCAGCAAACACAGAGTTACAGGTAGAATGAAGGCACTTCAGCCTACATTGCTCCATGGCCTCACAGCTTGTATCAACCTGACCTCTGCAACCAGCCTTGGCTACTGCAGTGTGACTTTTCAGAATTCATTCACAGTGGGAAAATTTCTGTGTTATTATTAAAGATAATAGAAAATAAGCTTAGTGAAGTCATCAGAATTGCTCTGGATCCACACCTTGTGACTGAGATCGGAACTAAGACCATTAAGATGCTCTGTTTCTGGGAACTAGCAATATTTAAGAAAACTTTTATTAACTTCATTGTTACAATTTTACTGCAGTGATATCTACATAATCCCAACCAAGAGGGATAAAGTGATCTAGTTTACCACCTGTAGGGAAACTATTTATCTTCCATTATTTTTGACTGTACACAGAATTAACAAAATTCAGAGAAACAAGTATTAAACATGTGCATGAGATTTTGCCATCCTGGGGCCAAACAAGGAAAAAAGAAACACCAAATTCTGAATTAATAATTTTATATGCATAAATGTGCTTTTTATTCTTATGTATGTAATTAATAGTGAGAATTAACGATAAATCCAATGCTGATATAGGGCAGAATAGTAGAAAATGACATTATTTCTCTTTTAATGCTCAGGGATCAGGCAGTGTGGGACAAGAATACCTGCCTCAGGTGGGAATTAAAAGCTTTAACATATAAGACTTAATCCTGTTGCAGCTGAAATCCTCTTTTCACACTTTACTGGTGCTTCCACATTTTAATGTGAAAAGTTGCAACTTTTTTTTTCTTGAAGATACTGAGAGCCTCTTAAACCTGTGTTACAGAAAATACTCAGTACAGCCATTTAGTAATAATGTCAATATATGTCCATTTTAGACATCTTAAGGTGCAAGTTCAGAAAAGTGAGTAAGGTGACTGCATCCTTTCTCCATCAGTGCAGTCAGAGTGATGCAGATTTTCCTTACCATTGAAGTGTGACTATAGAGTATCTGAATTATTTAATTGGCCTTGTGGGTGTTGAACGTGTGCACTTAGAGGTGCTGTTTCAAACAAAACCGAGCACCATGTTTGATGCCTTTTTGTTCCACATTTGGGATAGGCAGCCCTCCATGTGATTCATGTGACATGACTTTTATCAGTGCCATGAGCTCTGGAAAGATCCCCTGTAGAGATAGCTGGGGTGGTCTCCTCATAGGGGGTGTGTCAGACAGTAACCATCTCTTTTCTGGTCAAATCCTGCAGTCCTTAACACTCATGAAGCCTGTATTCATGCAAGTCATCTAGTTCAGTGTATGTAATAGAATCCATTTCAAGGCTAGCGTTTAAGTCAGTCCATACTCCTGTCACCAGATATTTCTGAAACTTTGTGTGTGATACTGATTTATTTGAGGTACGTAAAGTCATACCAGTCTGAACTGGTATTTGAGGAGGAAGAATAGGTTATGAACTTCCAGAGCAACCTTCTTCCTCCTCTTTCTCTACTGTGGCTTGCTTCAGTTCTCCAGCCTACTGCCAGGATGCCATTTGCTGTTTCCTGCTGTTGTGAGTTGGCGTCACTTGTATTTGATGTATTTGTTGTATTCGCGGCTAATGTTAGGGATGAAATAAGGAACAAAATGGAAAAGGCAATTTTTAACAACTGATTCCCAGTTACCTACTGCCTTTTTATGTCATCTATGGATTAACTGATCAGTGGATGTGGAAACCCTGGAACCAGCTCTGCTGAGAGGCAGATAAGGTCAGGCAGGCCTCTTAGCTCATGGCCAGCACCTCACTGACCCAGAAAGAGTTGAGCCGGTTTTATGCAGCGTGCATCCTTATCCACATGGCCAGGAGGCTCAAGCCACCACTGTGAAAGGCTTCTAGTGTTACCGAGCCAGGCTTCTGTAAACAGGGGCACGGAGCAGCGCTTTCAGACTCAGGCAGCCGAGGTGTGCTCAGCGCTGGCCGCCCCCGCTCTGCCACAGGGCTGCACATGTGGGTGCACACAGCAGCAATGCCCAGAGCACCGCCCAGGCAGCCCTTCCACCAGCACGAGATGCGGGAGATACTTACTTTAAAAAAAAAAAATTGCTGCATACAGAGCTGTTCTTGTTGAAAAACTGGTTTCTTTTGTTATTCCCACAGAAATTAAAGCTTACGAGGGAAATTTGTGGCTGAGAGTATTTGTGTGTGTGGTTTCATAGTGCGAAAAGATTAACAGTAGTAGACTTACTTGAAATCATGGTATAACATTTCGTGTTTGAAATGTGTGATATATGACTGTTTAAAACATAACTTCCTTAAGCCATTGCTGATTTTGTATCTGCTTTATCTGGATGGGTTAAAGCCATTAAAATATACACATTCTTTCCATGCTATATGAATACTATAGGAGCAAAAACATCTTTCATGTTATTTAGAAAAAAGACTTCACTTTGTAAATTGTTATTTCAGGACATTTTAGCTCTTAATACAAAGAAAACCCTTTTGCTGTAATAAATGAAAATGCATCCAAATAATTCCTCCATGAGAATGCATTTCCTAAGGATTTTTGTGTGATTGTGTGAAAAATAATTTTCCTCCATGCCTGTAAAGGGAGATGAGTGGGTAGTAGAGATAAGGTTCCATGGAAAGGAAGAATGGAAACAACATCGTTGAAGTTATTTTTTAAGATCTACTGTCTCGGTAGTCCTTTCCATTTTTGTGGAGAAAAAGCTGCGTTTTGAACCACCCTTCTGTTTCATTGTTGTTCTTGGTTGTAAAAAAAATACAAACAACAAAACAAACCTCATCACCTTCCAGTAAAATTGTATTAGCAGATTTTAAGCAATTTTATTTCCTCATGAACTTAGGCTAAATTATATCCTGACAGGCCTGATTTATCAGGCAAATGCCCCACGTATTTTGTCAGCTTCTTTGTTGGGGGGAAGGGGGAGGGGAAACCCGAGCAACAAAAGACCGTAACCTATTGATATTACTTCTGTGGTACACTGGGGAAAATAGATTGATTTAGAACTAACCACAGAAAACTAGTCGATCTGATGAGTTTACAACAGAGCATTTTTATTTATTTATTTGTAACAAGAGTAAACATCATCAATATTCCACCCTGTGTTATTGGAAGCCTCGCAGACAGTGTGGGTTTGTGTCAGCCTGCTGGGGCTATCTGTAAAATGAAAGAAGGCAAGCTTAAAAAAAATGGAGGGACCTTGTTTTTCTCACAAAATTGAAAGTCTTGGATCTCTGGTACATTATCATGAGTCGTAGGATTCACAGGACAAATAGATGGGTGAGCATTTTTATTGAATTTCTTTTTTTTTTCTTTAAGAGGTTATATTGTTTTTTTAATTATATTTCTGTTATGCATCTCAAAAAGCTAGTAAAGCACAGGAAATTTTCTAACTGAATTTCACTAAAGAATGCCAGCCTGCAATTAACTTTCCCAGCATGTCGCCTCTGCACAGTGCTTTGCATGAACGAGGAGTTCAGGGTAGCAAATACTCACAGGACCAACACAAACCTAAATGTGGCACCAGTGTGCCATTTTCTGCATTGATAATGTGCTGTTTTACAACATTCTTGATTAAAAATACTTACTGTTTTGAAATTAAACTGATTTTTTCCAAGGATTGGTAAATGAGGGTGCTAGTGAGGTTTTCTGCCTCATTGTAAGCCTGCTTGATGGACAAGCCATAAATGCTCTAATGAAGATGGTAAGTATTCCTTTCTCTAGTTTATTTAACAATGTAATTTCACTTGACCTTAATTATTATTTCAGTATTCACTACTTTGAATTCTAATACCTTTTTAGAGTTATCAAAGTTAACTGTCTTCTCTCCTGCATTCAGCTAGAGCTTAAGAATTAAAGATCGATAACCAGAATGGTGTAAGCCCCAGCAGTGCATGTGTGAGCAGAAACATCCCATCCATTTCCCTGTCAGAAGGCACGAGCAGAGTGCACATTCCACTCATCTTCTGTGTGTCTTGTTAGCTCACCAAAATGCTTTGGATTGAAAGGAGCTTTAAAGCCTATCCAGTTCCAGCCTCCCCTGTCATGGCACACCTTCCACTAGACCAGGTTGCTCAGAGCCCCATCCAACTTGGCTTTTCACGCTGCTACAAAGACAACTTGAAATCAGCAGATCCTCAATAGTCCAGAAGATCCTTTCAACCCTGCTGAGGTGTTGGAGGTCTTTCTCACTTGTTCCAGGTGGTGCCTGAGCAGGCACACTCCATTCACCCTGAGCTTTGTAAGTGTCACATCCAGGTAGAGAGAAGCATCCCTTCGCAGTGTTTCATGGCCTTATTTTCAAGACAAGTCACTGAAGCCTTAAACAGTGAAAATCTTAGACCCATTTTTCTGTTAGATGATGGATAGTTTAACTTCCCTTTACAGCCATTTACAAAATAGAACAGTTGAAGTGATCTGCTGCCTGTTCCATCTGCCCTTCTTTAGGTATGTTGTTAAAGTAATGGCTGAAAAGGATAGCACATTTAGGTATGATTTTAAACATTTCCTTTATGCTTTAACCACACAGTTGCATTCAGTGTATTGTAACAGCATCTCACATGCACAAGCTGCAGGAATTCCATGCTATTTTTCAAGGCATTAATGTTGCAAGATAGAGTGTTGTTAGCCAAGAATTTTTTTTTTTTTTTTTTTTTTTGGTAGTCTGATAGCACTCAGAAAGGAAGAAAAGAAGAATTGGTGTGGGGTATATCCTGGTGAATTATTTTAGTCGTCCTCTGACTGTACCCCCTTCCCTCCCTTTCCTATCCCTGTTAGGTATTAACCCATTATTCCCTGCTCCCCCTCCCCCAAGTCAGTCACAAGGGTAATTTTACAGTTTTTTCTCTCAACATATAACAGTCTGGGGTTACACATACTATTCTCTACTTGTCATATGTATTGGATTATCATCTAAATTATATTATAAAACAACTCAAAGAAACAAGCAGTTGTGTTTGCCTAGTGCTGCTTAACCCATCTGAGTTGTTCCTGTGGAAAACATATTTGCAAGGCAAGGGTATTGTTGTTTTAAAAAGTTTGGGGCTGGGGTGTTCTTCCCGAGTGGAAGTATCTGATTGCTGGAACAAGGAAAAAAAGCTAAAGACTAGATGGTATTATTTAGTTGTGAAATTGAGTACTTGTAATCAATTTCAGTCATCAGCTTCTTGCAATGAATGCAGCATAGTTTATGTTTGAATCTGTACACTTCTGCTTCTTTGTGTTTCCTTTAATATGTATAGTTCTATGCAATCACAAATCCATAGTGAAGGAGAATTTAGGAGTTTTTTTTTAACCTTGCTACATGCTCTCTTCTTTCTTCATTAGTAGGTATTAATGTTACAGTTTTTTTGAAAGCATTGAAATATAATGCTAGACAAGTTCCTCAAGGTGTTCCTCTATTAAGGTGTTCATCTTTTTTATATAAAACAAATCACTGTGATTCACTGTCCTGTCAGTGCTGTAGAGAAGAAAGGATTTCCTGTTAAGATAATTGCCATCTCTATATTTTTGAGCCTGAAGCTAGCTAGCAAATCATGGAAGCCTACTGTGAGAAAGACAATCCTTTTTTAGCAAATCCTTCTTACTTTTGTTCTTTGTAAATGCTGATTCTATAATAATTGCACGTTTTAGGGCTTTTTGTGTTTTATTCATCTCATGATAGAATTTCCACATAAACTGACATTTAAGCTAACATACATTCTTTCCGTGGTGCTTCAGAAGTGAAGAGATATTTGCTGTGGTTGCACTAATGCAGAGTTTCTGAGAGCAGAGCCGAATGAGAATTGGTCAGTTTTCATGGCAGGAGTCAGCTTGTGTATTGTTCTGTATATGTATGTAGGTAGAGACGTGAATGTGTGAGTTCCCGTGTGCACATTGTGCTGTCTGCTCCCATGATGTTGTAACATAAGTACACGCAGCAGAGGAGCAAAGGGCTGAAGCACTCAGGACAAAAGGGTTAATGCCGTGCCTCAAAGACTGGGGATGATGCCATGCATCATTTGTGAGCTCTGTGACCACTTCCATTCTGGGATAAATCCCTTGGAAAGGAAAGGTGTTTCAGAGCAAGGTGTGATCTGTTCTCCTGGTAAGGGTGATTGACAAGGAATGAATAAATGGTTAAAAGAACTGAATAAATACCACCCTCCTCCTGTGTAAGTCCAGGCACACCCCAGCTGGCACATGGCACATATATATATATATATATTCTAATGTGACACTTTACTCAGATGCTTCAACTGAATACAAAAACAAAAAGCATCCCCAAAAACCTAATTCAGAGTTTAATCGCAACTGCTTCGGATAGAGTTTTTCTTTTACAGTGACATTTCAGTGATAATTTAAATAAATGTGAGGAATTACAATATTTTGCAAATAGGATGTATTGACTGAGTGTATGTAAAGGGTGATAGAGGCTGCTTGAGTGGAGGTAGGGGCCCTGACAGCAGGTTCTTACTGATTGGTGAGGTGAAACGGTCCACTGAATTGGATAACACAGAGCATACCATAGTGACTGATTAAATTGATTTGTCCATGGCTACTGCCTATCCTGCTACTGAGGTCCTTTACCCTATTTTCAAACTTTGACCTTTTTTTAACCATTCTAAGCAGATGTGATATTAAGGGAGAAAAGAAATGTACTGATGCATTCACAGCCATAAAATTCTATATTCTGAATTATGATAAAAACCACAATTTCTAGAATGTCTGCACACTCCTATGCTATACTGTGTTACAGTTCATTTATCCCAGGAACAAGTACACTGCTAGAAACCAATGACAAAAGTAATAATAAACATTGTTCTCTAATATAACCTAAATTACAATCAGTATATCTGTGAATTCTTAGATGTATTTATTGGAAGGGGAGAAAGTAAAACACTTAGATTTTTACTTTCTGCTGTTGTTTTGTTTCTCTAATTCCAAACTTATTTCTTTATTACATTTTCCAGAGGGTGTTTAGAAAGCTTGTGGTGGAAACACAGCTGAATGCCAATTAGGAAGACTGAATGCTGAACATACTGTCACATGGGGGTCGCTAATTTGAAAATACCTGCAATGATTTGGCAAAAAGTAGTCAGAGGGATACGGTTTAATAACTTGAAATTTTTTTTTTTTAACTATAGGAGGAAAAAGCTTGATGTTTTGGTCTTAGATCAGGATGTTTGGATTTTACGATGTACTTAGTATGTCATTTCCCTTCCTGTGCTAGGGAAATCAATACTAAGTGATAATGGGGCTGGAACATGTTATTTTCTTTGTGATTCAAGGGAAGCTTAGTCTGTAGTATATACAGACAGAGTAGTGAAAGCATAGGCTTCAAATTCCACTGAAAAATCACATCAAACTTCAGTGCAGTGGTGACATCAAAATGGAACCAGTTCGCCTAAAATATGTTATTGCAGTTGTTGTAGAAGTGCAGAGTTCATTGTACTGGGTTTGGTTTCTTCTTAGTCATTTTTAGGGAAGATATAACAATAAATCACAATAATTTCTGAAAGGATAATGAAGTTCTGTTCATTATTTAACTTCTTTAAATTATTGGTCAGTCTTGTAGGACATGCAATTATGCCATTAGTAACTTGTGCTGTTTTTTCATTTGTCTTGTGGAAAGTTGGTATCTTGCTACTAGTGATGAAGAGATGTGAAGTGGGAGGTGCCAGGGAATGTTTTTTGGAGCGGAAATACAAATGTTGATATTTGCAATCATTTTTTTAAATTACACAGTTTTTATCAATAGCATTTCTTTGCAAGCTAAAGCAAATTCAGTAGGTGAGACTCCAGCTGTACATAAGCTTTGCATGGACTGAAGTTCTTGATACTATAGAAGCTAGTAGGGACTGCTGAATACTAGGTGAAATAGTCAAACGGTGCTTTGTTACTTTCCAGGAATCTGAAAAAGTAAAATATCTTTATATGGGCTTGATCCAGAACACTTTTCAGTATTTTGTACATAGTTATAGTTACAGTCTTTTTTTAATCCTTAATTTGACTCCACACAGACCTAAATACTTGTGATTTTTTTTTTTTTTAATTATCTGGTGATTAAGGGAAAGGGGAAAAAAACAAAGGAAAAAAACCCCTGTTTAGTTCTTTCCAGTAACATGTTAGATTATTATAAATGAAATGTGCATGCATTCAGTGCAAGTTTTATAAAGCAAAGAAACAGAAACCATACAAAAGCAGCCAAAATAGAAAACTCAGTGGTGCACATAAGGTCACCATGCCAGGGGCGTGTAATTATTTCTTTGTATCGTATGTTAGAATAACGTAATCCAATAACTGGTGTTCCTGGTGTGTGCTACAATGGATTCAGTAAGGAGAGTTCTTCGGGATTCCCCTGGCTAACAAGGTTAAACAGAAGAGGTTTTGTGAGTTTCGGCCATTTCTGGGAAGTGTGGGAGAAGCCCCATCCGTGCGGCTGGAGGGGCTCCCCGCCTGTCTCGGCTCCCAGAAGCACATCCCATGGGAAGCGGCATCTCATTGGAAGTGAGTGGCATCCCATGGGATGTGAGTGGCATCCCATGAAAGTGGCGCCCCGGCCGCAACCGCGTGCCCACGGGTTCAGAGTTTGGAGAGGGAACAGACAGCCCGTGACTCCTCCCGGGGCTGTAGTGAGTTTGTGTTGAATCCAAGCCCGTGGATGCCATTACAGAGCCCGTGTCCCCGCTGTGCCGGAGTCCCGGGGCGGGCAGGGACACGGGCGGGCATGGCTGGAGATCTGGTGCTCTCTAGTGGGCAAACCTTGCCGCTCGCCGCTGCCTTGCATGGATAAATAACTCCGTCTCTGTCTCTGCTCGGTTTCAGATGCTACAACTGCGGTGGCCTCGACCACCACGCTAAGGAATGCAGTCTACCTCCACAGCCAAAGAAGTGCCATTACTGTCAGAGCATCATGCACATGGTGGCGAACTGCCCCCATAAAACTGTGTCGCAGCAGCAGCCCGCCAGCTCTCAGGGAAGACACGAAGCCGAGCCGCAGCCTTCCACTTCTGCCTTGCTGAGAGAAGGGGGAGGCACGCACGGCTTCCCGTCTCCATCGTTCCCTCAGGAAGGCAGGCTGGAGATCTCGGAGCGCTCGGGCAGGTCACCACAGGAAGCGTCCTCGAGTAAGTTGTCTGCATCGCCTGAAGAACCAAACAGAAAGGGGCCTTCTGTTCAGAAAAGGAAAAAAACTTAATGCATTTGTCATAATGTTCCGTTTTCTTTACCCTCTTGGGATGTCTACCTCATGCAAGTACAGGGGAAATAATTCATTATCAGTAGCTGACCTGGAATTTTAACTACTGTTGAGGAACTGTGAATGTTTTTTGTTTTTGTTTTTTATTTTTTCTTTGATAGACAAATCACTCCAAACAAATACATTTGAGCAGGGTGCATTATATTTTACTTTCTGTGTGTATGTATGAGTGTGCATGCGCGTGTGTGTATGTGTACATATCTATAAATATATATTTTTCCATCAGACCATTCTCCAGATCTCACCAGACATTACTGTGAAGCAAAAGTCACAGTACTCAGTGCTCCTGAACTCATTCCTACAACCTGTTTCCAAACACGTTCAAAAAGCAAACAAGAAAAAACACAATTTTTTGAAATTCCACTCAGAAACAAACCAAATGTGATAAACCACACAAAGAACTGAGATATCAAGACTGTTACTTCTCTTGTGAACCAAAGGATACTTTCATATTTTAAAGCTGCCATATGGTACTAAAGATACTAAGACATCCCCCGTACCATCAATTTGAATTACTTCCTTTTTCATCTCCACAAAGTATCAAAATCTCTCCCTTCCCCATGCCGGTGCAGGGCAGTTTCATGACTCAAGACGACTCTCATTGCCACCATCCTTTGTTGGTGGGGAGTATAAAGCTCCAGAAAAGACAATGAATGTGTAGTTTCTGTGATGGTTTCTCAAAGCGTTTTGTTAAATTAATATGATTGTAACTGTAATTTAGATGTCTGTTGTGTAGGGGAGAATGTGTCAGTTGTTACCAAACAGACCCTTTTGAGTGGTGTCAGGATGCCACCCTGGTTAGTCATTTGTATGCTGTGAACATTTAGGGTCCTTGGTGGCAGTAGTAGCCGCAGCAGCAGCAATTTCTCTTGGTCCCAAGTAGTGTCCCTCAATTTGAAGGGTCTTCCCCCTTATTTCCTGTTGAAATACCATGGAGAGAACTCCCCAGGGATTTTTATTGTTGTTGTCTGTTTGGGTTTTAAAGAAAACAAGATGCAAAGCTGATGGGATCCTGGGCTAAATAGCTTCTTAAGACTAAATGTTGGTGGGTACTTGGGGCTGCTCAGCCAGCCTCCCTAGATGATGATACAGCATGGGTGCAGACCAGCCCGAGTGAAGGGACTTGGGCAAACTTGCCAGAAGCCCCGGGCATCATCTACTTGTTGTGAACTGGGGGCTGCAGCTGACCAGCCTTGGTCCAGAGTGCCCTAGGACCACACACTTCTGTGTGAAAGAGGAGAAAGATTGGTGGCCTCAGAGTGAGACTCCCTGGGCTGCAGGCCTTGCTCGGGGTTAATAGAGTTGGAGCCTATCAAAACTTCAAGTCGCTTTCCATTTGTAACTTTTGAATTACCAAGTCATACGTAAGATAACGTACTCTGACAAATCCCATTGTGGATCTAAGTTAATTAGAGAAACCTGTATAATCCTTAACATTGGCAATAAACACAGGCTGTTAAAGCTTGAAAGTGTCGGGTAGGTTTAAGCTCGGATAATCAAACTAAGGAAACAGCCTGCACGAAAGGCTACAGCGAGCCAAAGTCTTACCATGGTGGCTCCTCTGCAGCTGATGGGTACAACAGGTGTGCAGCTGGCTCGGTGCCTGGCCTTCCCCTTCCCACTTGTCCTGCCAGATGAGACTTTTCCTGGTGCTGCTGCTGCTTCAGTGAACAGGTAGTCATCAAACTCCTCAGTGAAGGGCACAATTTCGAGATAATTATTTTGTGTGAATTCCTTGCCAGTGTTTGCAAGAATCTCAAGGTTTGTACTGAAGTTCTCAGTATGCTAATGCAAAGCTTACCTTTGACGATATTGAATGTGATATATCTATAGAGAACTTCCTTGCCTTACGTAAGGATAGTAAACTTATTTAAATTATGTAGACAAATCAAAGTGGCATTGCTTAACCTTCTAGTCGGTGTAAAAACCAGGTTAAACAGCAAAGATGCAAAACTTAGGTCACTTTGAAAATTTAAACCAAAGTTCCTTATAGAAATAGGCAACTGTGGATTTGAAAACTGGTCATTCCCTGTTTATATGTAAGAAGTTCAGAGCTGAGATAAGGAAATGTTTTCAACGTGTGGATTTTTATTGGTGTTGTTTGAAATCTCTGTGCGCACCAAAGTCAGACTGAACTGCTAAGAGCACATACCAAACTATCTTATTGTTGAAAGCTTAAGGTTTTATTTTTATATATTAGAATGTTATCACTGTTACATAACATACTCAGGACAAAGAACTTTGCTCAGGGAATATACCATGTAATGTTTTTTCTTTACAGAATAGTCTACAGACCTGCTTACTCAGAACAAACCAAATAGTCTTAGGCCTTTTTATCTCTGTATAAGTATTATGTACTGATATTAGTAACTACCTCTGAGTTGACGTAGACCTACGTTTCTGATAATCAGATCTCAGCGTTTTGTATTATAAGTTCCTGTGAAATGATGAAGTGGTATTCTGTACTGGTTACTTATGTGAGCATTTGTGTCTTTACATTCACAGGGTCTGAGTTTTCAGAGATGCTGGGCAACCACAGCTCCCACTGACTTCCAGTCGGAGTTGCTGGTGCTTAGCTTTTCTAGGAGGGGAGGGATGGGGGATGGGGGTGCAAGGGGAAGAATAAAAACACAAAAGCATCAAGCCCACGTTGTTTACATAGGTGACAATAAAATTATTATTCTGTTTACAGCAAAAGGCTACCTCATATCTACTGCATGAACACACCTTTGTGCTGCTGTGGCCTTAAAGGTGGCTGTTGATCTATGGTACATACTTTTTATCTGTACTAAATATGTAACTGTTAGTTCACTACTGCAGACATTATGGTAAATACTTGTTTAAGATGAAGCATCCATTTGAAATTGAGACCTTTCCAAACATTTCTTTCAAAGTTTTTATTTTTCTGTCCAAAGGATTATAGGCACTGCTCACGGGAATAAATACAGCTCCAGAAGAGACAAAAACATACATGCCTAAGTTAAACACATAGCAGCATAAGCTGCAGCAGGGAACTGCTTAGCACTGGGCTGCAGTAGGAAAAAAAATCTAGTTATACTCCTTCAGTTGGCTGCTCCAAATAAGCGAAGAACCTTTTAAAGGAGGAGGCACAGACTGAGTTTCGGATTCTTCCTTCATGTCTAAGGACAAAATTAATATTCGGCAGCATTCGTTCAGGCCAGATTTCCCCCTATTCACCAGCCTGTCCTTGCCAGAGCACTCCACAATAAACCTCGTTTGAGTAGAAATAGTTCAAATATCTGCTCAGACAGATGTATTTTTCTCCTAACAATAGTGGAGATAAGGTTAAACCTGAAGCAAGAATCTCTCTCCCCCCCCTTCCCCCACCCCAAAATACTCCATGTGATTTAATTGTAAGGGACATTGTGAGATATTTTTTACTCTTCCCCAAGGAGAGGTCACGATATTTAATTACATGCTACAAAAGATAGGCCACGAGGAAGACTTGTATTTGGAGGAAGAGCCAAATAACTTTTTGCTGCAGTTAATGGTAGATAATGGTTGTAATACCATTTGCAATATTTTGCCTTGAGCCAGCTTTCAGGGAGTGCCAAATACCACATTTGGATCCTACCTCTTCCCATTGCAGGCCACCTTTTTCAGCCATTTTATTCTGCACCAGTGTTATCCTGGAGTTCCTGCTTGGTTCCTGCTAACTTAGTTTTGTTAATAGAACCCCATTTAAAAAAAGTGCTTATAGATCTTGTACCATTCTTTGTAAGAAGAATTATTAAAGAACATGGGAAATCGCATTGAGTCTTAAATTTAATTTAATTAATTTATCTGTAAGAAATGTTTATCATAAAAAATATATATGTATTCCCCTGTGCTAGATATAAAAGTAATTGGGAAGATATGTACATGTGCAGATGCACTGATTTTAATTTCCTAGAAGTCTTAATGAGATTTGAGTATTGTTTTAGAAACAAGCAGAGCCTTGTAAGTGCATTGATCTTATTTTGCTTAGTTTATCAACAGCCTCTTTAAGATCCAGTGGTTGTGTTACCCCTGTTACAACTGTTGACCTATAACAAGAGGTTGATCTATGAACACACCCTTCTTTTTTTTTTTTTTTTTTGTATAAACCAGAGCTGTGTATCAGCAGCTGTGGCAGTATTTCTCTGAGAATGTTGAAAAGTAGCAAGGTATTTGCTACCATTGTCATTGAACCAAATGTATGAACATCTTTTAAAAAGACAATGGTTTTGACTACCTCTTGGATTACTAAGTTAAGCAACAACTGTCTGACGAATATCACCAGACTGGCTTTAACTAGTATGTGTTGCTTGTAATAATAATAACAATAACCATACTAGAGACCAAAGTGAACACTGATTTCTATATGTCTTTAATACTGTGTCTTATCTAGTGTTTTTAAATTATCTTCTGTAGTATAGATTACCTCATTGTCCATTTTGACTTGTATGTTGTTTACAAGGTGAAATAAAAGAAAAATCACTTGAATTTTATGTTGTAAGAAAAAAGCCTTGAGTTGAAGTTTTGAAGGTCATTTCACCTGTTTACTGTCTTGAGGGACTAAAGCACTGATTGCCTTTCTACATATCGTGTATTTTATATTCGCATTTCATGCCTAATGTCTTTTTTTTCCTGTCAGTCATGGATATTGTGAGGTTTAAAAGAATTACTTGATTAAAAATAAAACATATAACATTGGCATTTACAGTGAGCCTTTGAGATTTGCTTTATTTGCATGGTAAAAACACACTGCATATCACTGGGGAGTTTTCTTTTGCACCTAGCTCACTTAGTTTTGGGATATTACCTTCAGAAAAAAAAGTTTTAGTTATATAAGCCATTGTTGGGGGGGGGGGAGGGAGGAATAAATTATTCATTCATACATGAATCCTACTTGAAGTGCTGTAGAAATTGTACCCCAAAACCTGTTCAGCTATTGAAATTAAACTGCAGGATTGTAGCTTTTGGTACTTACTCTCTGAGAATACACTGGACATTAAAGCTGTCAGAAATTTAGACATTTAGGTTATTCTCTGGGCTGAAAAGCTTTTGATATTTAAACCTCATCCCATCTTTATTACTTCTTCCATAATCTATAAGCTTACATATATCTATTTCACGCTAATTTAAACTGAATTGAAAAGGGGTTTCTTTCTAAAAAGTGCTGTCATTTTTCATTACCTGGAAATTCCTTCTCTAAATTACATGAAGTGTTATTCGTGACTTGGATAGCATTAGCTCATCATTCTGTATTGAAATATTTGAGGACGTATATATGTCAGCTCCAGTGCCTCTGTTTTAACACAGAACTCTGCATGTGGGTGATCAATAGCAAAATTTTAACAACCTCTGCTACTAAAAGGCAGACATTTCTTTTTCTATTTGTACCTGCATGAAAGGGTGACTATCAACTACTCTTCTAGTCAGAGAAAACTTCCTTTTACTTCCCCTCACCTCACGCATCTAATACATGTCCTCAAAGAAGAGTGAGCTATGAAGATGTGTCCCAATCACATGTCCAGTCACATCCAGTCATGTCCCCACTTCACTCCCAACCTGTAGCCAAATGGTTTCATCACTCTCCTGGAATGTGGAAGAGGTGACTCTCAATCTTCTTGGCTAAGGTCCCACGTATGTCCCACTTCTGGTGTTAGGAGTGAGGCTTTCTTTGGAACATCTGATGGGTGCTCTATGAAGAACACGGGTCACACCAGGTGCTTACATGATGAGCTCCTGGCCAGCCTTACCCCAGTTTTTCAGGGAATGGGAGGGGACGCTTTGGGCATGCCACCACCTAACTCCTGGAACATTCTGCAAGGTGACACAGGCAGGAGGAAGCCACCTCAGGGAGCACTGAGCGACTCTGGCCATGAACAGATGTAGGAAGCTCTTGGAACAAGTGAAATGGAGAAACGTCCTCTCCAGCAGTGTCTAATGTTGACTGAAACCAAAGCACCTGGAAGAACAGCAGCACTTAATTCTTCCCACCTCCTCTTCCAAATGAGCAGCTCTCCTTCCCAGAGCTGCTAAAAGTCAGCATTTTTATCCTTTCAGCAGCTGCCCAAGACAGTTTGCCCAGGAACTATTGTCTTCATGTTGTAGACATATTGTCTTTTGCATTAGGCAAAGGCAGATCATCAGCAGTACCTAAATTTACTGGTGCAAGCCAAGGCTCCCCTTCCTAACCTTGCAGAGAAGTGGTCATTGCCACACAGCATTAACAACAACATTTCTCTGTGCCAACAAGAATAAATATTTGGGTTGAAACTTCTAAATTAGTCAATAGAGTAACATCGAAATCACAGAAGCCTTTTGAAATAACAATAAAAGTACCATGTTTATTTTCTTCCCTGTTCTGTGGGTCCTAGGACACAATTCCAAGCTATCTCCAGCCTTTATGTAACCCTAAGTGCCAAAACAAATGTAGCCATTTTTGAAAGAATTGCATTTTTCTTTCAATCTGCTGGGAGCAAGAACTGTTTACACAAGCCATTCATTTCAAAACTACTCATAATTTATGGTAGATTCAGCATACCTGTCTCCTTCCTTCAACACCAGTTGACTTTTCCCCAATAACAAAAATAACCCGGGTGCAAGTAATTTCATGTACTTTCAAGTTGTTTACTAATTATCCCTTGCACTTCCTGTGCAAAGGAAGACATTCTGTGGTGGACAGGAGGGAGTTCATTCTGTGGATGTCCTACACCTGATATTAGTATAATTTAGGTGATTCATTAATGTAAACACCATTTTGGCAAAGTGCTCAGCTGTTTCCAGTGTTGTCTGCTGCCTGCAATGCTGTTGACCTCTAGGATGAGCAGTCCCCTCAAGAGCATGTTACTCTGCACCAGTTATTACTTTTTGCAGTCATTGGCCACTGCATGATTGCAGAGTGGCTGCCATTGAGCCCCGGGCACCTTTTCAGGCTGCTGATGCTCAGTTAACGTGCAGCTGGTCGATTTTTGTTTGCTGGCTGTTCGATATTTGGCCCTGGGCGTCACTTGTTGCACAGCTCTTAGCCTGGATATTCAGGGCTGGAGCAGCCAGACAGTTCACAAACCAACAGTGATGGACTGGGGATGTTTCTAATATTGGGCCAGTGAGGAGAAGGCAAACTAGGGAGAAAGTGAAATGACAAGCACTGAGCTTAGGTATCCATCCAGGTTTAGATGCTTACAACCCATTTACTTCCAAATAATCCAGGATTCCAGGCCAGGATGTACCAGTTGTTTTTCTAGTTTGACCTGATGGACTGCACAGGGTATTAAATTCAGGGCAGTTACTATGGCATTGAATTTTAGCACTCGGCTTTAACTGGAGCCATGTTTGCTTGGGTGCTTTAAGCATATTTTCTAATTGGGCTTCAGATCAGGCCTGAATGCTTTTGAGAAAAAAAAAAAGAAAAAAGAGATGCTCTGCTCCATGACAGCTTGTTTTAATCACCTGCTGCTAACAAGTAGTGTCTCATTTCCAGTTCCACTGGCTTCAACTTCCAGGTCTTAGTCCACTAGAGTAAAAAGTTCTATGTGCACCAATAAGGAAATTCAACCCTCTTTTTGAGTTTCTAAAATGATAGACAAGACCCAGTATCTTTTTTTTTTTTTTTTTTAATGTAGAATTGCTTCCTCCTTTATCATGATTTTGAGAAACCTGCTACTTGCCTCATTCAGAATCCTTTAAATTCTGTGCTGGGATGGCATAGCAGCTCTGGCTTTAAAATCGGCCTTGTTCAGCTGCCAGTGTTGGTCTTCAGTGTCCTAGAAAACTGGTTCTTTTGTCTTCTATCCCTTTTAGAAATGCACTGGATTATCATGCACTGGGTTCTTTAAAGCAATTAGCTAAAAATGCCCCACCAAAACCAAATCAAAGAAAATAATAATAATAAAAAGAAATGAACAACCAAACCCACTTCAGTTGGAGCATCCAAAATACTTGAGGCAATCAGACTAATCATACATTTTGGGAAATACTGTCTGAAAGTTACTAGAATAATGTATAAAAAGTTAAATTTGGAAGTATTTTGGGAGTTGCCTATGAAAGAAAGCAGCAGTGCTGTTTCTCCCCCAAGGCAGCACAGCAAGGATGGGGGCTTGAAGCACAGCAAGTTCCTTTCCATTCAGCCCCCGTTTCTTTCATCTCTCCTTGACCTACACTGACAGCTGTGACAAAAAGTCACAGTCAAGCCTGCTGAACCGTAACTTCTCCGGAGTTTCAAGCCTGAGAGTTTCTGAAAAGCAGCTGTCTTGCACAAAGCTGCGCAGAGAGGAGCAGAGGCTGCCCCCACAGAGACCCTCTGCTCGGCTGCTGTGGTGTGGGAGGGTGAAGGGGACAGGCACAAGCACCATGCCAGCAGTCCCTGAGCCCTAGGATCTGTTTGTCTGTCAGCAAAAGCTAAGGGGAATTAAAGCAAAAGAACTGCAGAAACAGACATATGGTTTCAGCACCAGGTGATTAAAAAAAAAAAGTAAAGAAAAGAAAAGGAGAAAAAAGAGGGCAAGGTTTGCTAGCGCCTCTGACCAAAGAATCTGGAAAAAATAGGATTAGTGGAAGCTCCTGGAGTTTGGGGACAGCCTATCAGGGGGCTTCAAAGAGTAGCAATAGGCTCAGGTGCCCTTCCATCTGTTTCAGCAATGCTCCACTTTCAGATCAGTGATTGGGGTTTTTTCTCCTGATGGCTCATGAAGAAGTGATGGCTCTGAATTGACGTGAATACTAAAAGCTACAGCCTTGTTCCCCTGCCCATATTGGGTTTGCTGGCAAGGTTTGGGGCTATGGGGGGCAGGGGGGGTTACAGGGGTGTCTTGTGTGAGGAGCTGCTGTAAGCTTCCCCCATGTATGACAGTGCCAGTGCCAGCCAGCTCCAAGGCAGACCTGCTGCTGGCCAAGGCTGAGCCCAGCAGTGATGGTGGTACCTCTGGGATAACAGATTTAAGAATGGGAAAAATATTCTTCACAACTGCAGATGGAGAAAGGAGTGAAAGAGCCCTGCAGATACCAGCGTCAGTGTAGAAAGAGGGGGAGGCTCTCCAGGTCTGGAGCAGAGATCCTCCTGCAGCCCTTGGTGAAGACTGTGGTGAAGGAGCTGTGCCCCTCCAGCCCATGGAAGCTCATAGGAGAGCAGGTGGATGCCCAGAGGAGGCTGTGACCCCATGAGAAGCCCACGCTGGAGCAGGTTTGCTGGCAGGACTTAAGCTGGAGGGGACCACTCTGTGCCTGGTCTGCACCCTGTAGATGGGACACACACACTGGAGCAGTTCATGAACAACTGCAGCCCATAGGAAGGACTCACTTCACTGGAGAAGTTTATGAAGGACTGTCTTCCATGAGAGGGACACCACTCTGGAGCAGGGAAAGAGTATGAGGAGTCCCCTCCCTGAGGAGAAAAGAGGAGCAGAGACAACCTGTGATGAACCTATCACAATCCACAATGCTCATTCCCTGTTCCCCTGCACTGCTGGCAGGAAAGAGATAGACATTTTGGGAACAAAACTAAGCCCAGAAAAAAGGGGCGGGGGGAACAAGGTGGGGAGGTTGTTTTTAGATTTTATTGTCATTGCCATACTCTGATTTGATTGGTAATAAATTATACTAACTTCCAAGTCGAGTCTGTTTTGCTCATGACAGTGACTGGAGATTCATCTCTCCCTGTCCTTATCTCGACCTATGAATCTTTCATTACATTTTCTCTCCCCTGTCCAGCTGAAGAGGGAGTAATAGAGCAGTTTTGGTGGACCTCTGGTACCTAGCTGGGTCAGCACAACACACTGTCAAGAGAGGCTGAGAGTATTTCACCTTGAGCCAGTACTACTGAGAAACAGCCATCTCTGCAGAACATCCTTCCTCTGGGTGCTGTGCTCTGTATGAGTCACCACAGTCCTGCTGGATACAGGCCATGAACCACAGAGAGGAAGGTAAGAACTTGCTCCTGGAAACCTCACATAGCTTCCCGGAAACAGCAAGGGAGGGGCTGAAGTTCCAGCTCTTTGACCACACAGCATCATCTCTACAGGTAGTGGTGTAAAACCTCCCTTATTTTGTCTGCTCATGGTTTCCTGCTCTTCAGCTTGACAAAGTGGCAATGGTGGGCCTAGGGTTCTTCACAATTTTTCTGCAAGGTGAACATTTTCTGAGCACTCTGGCAACTGGTAGGTTTTGGGGACTGGGAATGACAATATGCTGATCTATCTCTGAGACTTAAAACAGGTATTTTTCTCTACAAACAAGAAAATTTTCAAATCAACAGCACTGACATGAATTAGGACCGATTTCTAGGTGAATTTTTTCAGTGCAAACAGCCCACCTGCCTCTTTTTACATGGATTTGAAGACACAACAGGAGCAGGGAAGGTAATGGAAGAAAATACACCAATCAGCACAGACTTTGAGCCCCTAAGTAGCACAAGGTATTTATTAGCTTGCAGCTAAGACTACAAGCAGTCACCAGAAAAACCTTGTTCACCCCCGTGAGTCACACAGGGACATGCTATACTCGCTCAAAATCAAAACAAAATCATCCATTTCCTGGTACGCTACCAGCACAAAGCCTAAGTGAAGTGACAGGATACAAGAAGAAAGGGCTGGTAGAAGAATAAAGAAGGTCAAGAGTCTCTTTCAATTGGTTTCCTGCGGCTGCAGAGAGGCTGTGGCAGGTCCCAGGAGCCACAGGGCTCCTGGGGTCACCCGGAGCCCCCAGTTGAGCTTCCCAGGCCCGTGCCGGCGCTGCCAGGATCCACCCGAGCTCCTCGGCCGGTGCCTCTCAAGTGTCCATCTAACCCATTGCTGCTGAGCCTGGCTTTGTCCCCACCCAGTCAAAGGGGGAAGGATTTGGGTCACTGTGAGCTTTTGTTAGAAAGGTTCCCTAAATTAGCTCCTCTATTTGAGATAAAAGAAGAAAGGGGTCCATCTTTATTTTCCCCATTCACCCACTGTAATTACTCCATCTCATCCCTGTCTGCTATTCACTGGCTCTCAGCAAGGCCCCGGCAGCCAGGTCACGGGTCAGCATGGAGGACAAGCCCCTGCTTCCCTGAAAAGGATTGAAATGTCTTAAGTGCAGCTTCAGCAGCTTCCAGAATGTACCAATCCCTTCTGAAAAAGTGGGCTTGGTGAACCACACCTGCAGTGACATGGCGAGGAGACCACAGGTCTGGAAATCCCTGCTCCTGCACTTCATAGTCTGGTCGTCACTTGGTTTGCTCAGGTTCTCAGGAAAACAGTTAATGTACCCCAAGCCTCTTCATAGTGCACTACTTTATTTCTCCAGATTACATAGCAAGGTACTTGCCTTGTGAATTTTCAGATCTGCTCAGCTGCCTTGTTTTTTTAAGGCGTTTATTTTTTCATTCAATGTGTAATTTTGCTGTTGTTGTTAGACGGTTCTGTACATGTCAAGTCCTAGCTCTTGTATGAAGTGTATAGGTAAGATCTTCTTCCAGGCCTTAGAGAAAAAATGCAATTGCCCTGTGACTATTTGTTTGTTTGAAAAGATACACATCAAAACATCATAAAACAAAAACTGGGGGAATTTTCTCTGTTCTGTCCAAGGACCCAGATGCAGCTGCTTCTCTAGTTGAAGGTACCACACACCATAAGATGACAACTTCTGGTACAAGCAATAAATGTAAAAAAATACAGTTGTGGGTGTAGGCTGAAAGAAGGAAATGTCTCTCTTTTAGCAGTTTCCCTTTAAAGGGAAGGCTGTCTCAAAGGGATTAACAAACAGTTGTTCTCCAAATCCAAAGGAGAGGGGAAAGACCCCGAAACACTAAACCCAGTTTCCTTTAACAGCACTTTTAAACGGATCAGGAGTAGGTGAGCACTGAACACCTACATCTCTGACCTTACAAAAGGACAGCCCTGGGTTGGGCCAGACAAGACCAAGAGAAGGGATTTTATCTTTCCCTGTCCCATTCTGAAGGGGTAGGGGCTGTCAGGGAAGAGAAGAGCTAGCTGAATGCCTTAGGACTAATGCCACAGCAGCAGCTGCAAAAAAGAATCTGCTGCCTTCCTGCTGTACTGCATGATGTACAAAATCCTAGTGAGGCAGGTTTTGATGAGAAATATCCCATTTACCTGGCCATGAGGGTAGCGTTCACTCTGCAAGACCTATACTACAGATGCCAAAATTTTCTCTAATAACAGCTCAGTAGATGTTATCACTTTCTTTTCGCAGTACATCCCAGAGCTGGGCTTGGATATTAGTGCATTACAGCTGATGTACATATCATTCAGTCAACAGAACTGGTAAGCAGAACAAAAGGAGGGTAAGAAAGCACATAAGAGGCTTTGATTTTCCAAACTGAACTGCTTAGAAGTGCCAGATGACAGTGGATATTCTCCCAAAGGATTTCCCCCTTTGGAAAAGAAGAATAATTTTTTCCTCACTGCAGGAGTAATTAAAATATTTCCCATAATTTTTATATACAGCATCTTCCTTTAATTCAGATTGACTCTATTGGGGATTTCCATTAATTTCAGCAGCCAGCACTTTTTAGTGCTTGTAAATGCACTGTGCAGCATGATAAATATGGTGCTGGACAAGAGCAGAACTCAGATCAGCTGCTTCAAGACACGAACAGCTGAGTGATCATTCTTTCCATGACATGATTATGCTAGTGCACAATTGATTCTTTTTCTCCTTGTCTTTCCTCAGTAGGCTCTACTGCACCTATCTCAGAGACACAGAGAAAGCATCTTCAAGAGGAAGACAAGAATCAGCATAGGAACATCTGTCTGGGAAGGTTGTGCAGGGGCAGCTCACAGACCTGCCACATATCAACACAATTCTATTCATCTTAGTAGTTTCTCCCAAAAGTCTGTGATCACAACTATACTTAAGCACCCCAGCCTAGGGCAATGTTGCCTCCGATGCTTACTTTGGCAAGACTTTGCTTAATTTACCAAAAGACACACTCCAAGCTCATCTGGCTCATCCCCAAGCCTGAAGCTTGCATACACTACTACAGTCTCTGCCAAATCCACGTCTTTCCAATTAAGTGGGTTTTGGGTTTTTTTGCCTTCCCCACTAATACTGACATTTGCAAAAAGCACAGGAAGTTTCTCCCCAGCAGAGGCTGCTGTTTGTCTGCATTCTTGTCTTCCAACATGAGCAATTTTTAAGATTCCTCCTCTGATAAGCAAAACAGCCCAAATTCCAGGGTGCTCTCGCACACAGCAAATTCCTGTTACAGCGACTGACAGTCAATCAGAGCTCATCCGTGTTCATGCCACGAAGAAACACTTGTGCTGGCTGAGTGCACTCTAGAAGCAGTTCAGGGACAGGCTTGGCCACAATGCAGCCTCCCAACTTCACCTTCCCTGACCCTGACAAGGTAAGTGCAGCAGAGAAAAGGCACCAATTCAGCTCTCTTTGCTGCTTCCGTTTTTAAGGCAACATTCAGAAAGCAATTAGTTTTCTGAGAGGTTTGTGATGAGTGGAGATACAATTTAAAAGCAGGCTCCATCCATTAAGATGGTCAATGTAAAAAGAAGCTGGTATGAGCTGAATGCAATGAAAACAACTTGTGGACAGACTGTAATTAGCTCCAACTGCCTGATTTAAATGAATGTCCCAGAAAAATTCTATGGTAATAACTCACGGATAGATACCACTTGTGTGTTCATGTGCCATTTAGGATACAAACTAAAATGTTTGTATTTAACTAAAATGAATGCAAAATACTGTTTGTTCTGCAAAGAAAACCACGGTTCCCAGACTGTTCCCAGCCCACTAAAACAAAACACAAAACCAAATCACACTCTTCTTTTTACAGATTTTCTATCACAGGTTATTTTAGGTGCCTTTATTTGGCTGTTGTTTTTTCACCTGCAAAATTTCAGATCCCCTTTTCCAGGGAAAGGCAGCAGAGGGAGCAAACATTCACTGAAGTGTTAGAAATACCGGTTTCTCCAGGATTCACACATTAAAAGTGTATTTTCTTGGCCTCCTACTTGCCCCGCCCTCTTCAAACAGTATTACATGTCATAGTACTAGGTTTAAGCAATTAAAGGATGTCCAGGACACACCAGGAGAGGAGTCTTTTTTTCCTCCAAAACAAACCCACAACTTTTTAACAAACTCTACTTTTGTTTTCTTTTCTATATAAGTACTATGATTTCCCCTTTGATATTTAAGTATGGATTTGTATTTAAACTTTCACATTTTGTAGGATGTTTTAAAACATAATCCATGCATATAAAAAAGCATTCTCTATTCAATACACTCTAAGTCAAAGAAGTAGTAATCTGTCAGGCACTTATATATATTAGGCACTCCAAATATGATAATTTATGTCAGTACAAGATTTTTTCCCCTGTGGCTAATTGTATAGTTTAGTGGTGAGCACACAAAAGCTATAAATGAACATAATGAAGTTTCCTTTGATAACTGTCTCTACTGCCAGATGTGTTCAAAGAAGGAAATAAGGAGGGCAGCAGGAAGGACACAGGGAGTCAAATAATCCCCACAATGATTGTATAAGCTTCATTTCTCTATGGGATTTTCAGAAAAGCAATTCCAATTTTGCATCGCCACCACAAGCACATTTGTATTTTGGACAAAATTGTGTCATTCCTCCATATGCTTACAGAGATGGAACACAAGACTAAACCTGCCTTAATTTTCAGAAGAACAAACCCCTGTGGAGGTGTAAGGTGCAGGGAGCATGCAGGCTCTTTGCCCTGTACACAAGACCCCTTACCTCTCCTCAGCTGGCAGATGACAACCACATGCACCACTGCAGCCAGAAATGCATTTCAGTGGATATTCCCAACCAAGAGAACAATCTCACTAAATTCCAAGAAAACAGAGATTGTCTCTTACACACCTGTATGCTGATTTTACCCTGCTGACTCTCACTCCTCGTTTCTCATACCCAGCCAAATGAACCAGCCATCTCCATCTGGGTTTCCCTGTTGCCACGGGTCCTAGTGCAATCCCAGTGCTGAGATAGAAGCCTATTTCCCCAGTCCACCTCAGAGCACAGTCCTGTCTGTGCTTTGGCACAGCCCAATGATGTGCTCCAGGAAAGGGAAATGGTGGAGGTGTGATGGGAGCATGTCCACAAAGCAGTAATGCTGTGATCTTAACATTTACTTATACTTAGAAAGATGCCTCTGAAGTCCTGCCTCTGAGCAGGTTTCTGTCTCTCTCCCCTGAAAGTGATTGCATGCCTTGTGCTCCACACTCATCCCAAAGCCCTTAGAGGTCAGGACAAATCCAGTTTAGCCAGGAGCAGGTATGTTACCTGCCTTTGCTTAGACTTAACCCAGCAACCCAGCCAAAGGACAGTGTGACTGACAGCTTTCCTGAGCACACCTGCACAGAGAAGTAGCCTATGGAACCAGGTTGTGGACCTGACTGGAAGATGAAATTTGCAGCCTTTTGAAAAGGATTCCTTCTTCTCATGTCTCCTCATGGACCTATGGCAGCTTTTGAAAAACTAAACAACAAGGAAATGCAGAGAAAAATATAGATGGCTGTTTGGTTTTCTAAGTAAGTTGTAGTCCTCATAAAGTGTCCCTGAAAGCCTAACAAAGTACTTGCAGACATGAATGATGTAACCCTATAAATTTTTGGCCACAAAAAGTTTTTATAGAAAAAGCTTTTCATAAAGATTTGGAGAGAAGCTCAAGTACACTGAAAGATAAAGAAATTTACAAAATAAAACTCCAAGGGCTGGTGTGATTACGGACATGATTTGGAAAAAAAACTGCAGGAGAACAGGCATTTAAAAGCTTAGAAGATTAATATTTCTTCACAGTATTTTGGCAAACAATGTCTATATTATTATTAAATTCCTTAGTTTTGTGGAACAGGATGGAGCACTGAGTGACAGCAAACACAAGAGTATTGATGGAATAGCATACAAGTGGATGCATGTCAAGAGGCACTGCCTTTGATCTGTTCTTTGCTATGAAGGATGACAGGGAGTTGTTATCCCAAAAGCACTTTGCACAGGAAATCAGGATGTGGCTGTAACAGATATTAATCCCCCAGGAGAAAGCTAAGGAGTAATTCAAGCACAGTAAATTGCAGTGACTGAACAGTATTCAGCTACAGTAGGTGTAATACTGGAGGTTGTAGTAATACTTGCACTCACTCCTGTGCAAAGTCCTAATATCTACTTTATATATTTACTTTATCTCTGCCTTAGGGGTCCTAAAGAGTTCTCTGGAAAAAAAAAAAGCTCTCAAGGCTCTTAAAAGTATTTAGCAAATACATAGGAATGGCATGGCGCTGCTGTAACTTAGATTTGTAACTTACTTTATGTGCATTAAATGCTAAGTAAATACTCTTTTGAACTAAAATCCAGGTAAGCTTACTGAAAATGCTTTATTCTACTTGTAGTCATAATAACTTTATCAACTGAAAACTGAAATTTTGTTCTTTTAAACGGCCCAAAAAGAGTCCATCAACTTGTTCAGTGTTGTTGAGCCACTCCATATTGCTCTCCTTACTGAAAAAAACAATACAGAGACCATATTGCAATCAATACTGAATGATCCCACAACTTTTGCTTTGTATTGCATCTCTGCACCCTCTAATGACTTTCATATTATCATCAGCATGCTCTCAGGAAGTTTACATGTCAGGGCTAATTAACTAGGATGGTTTGTCTTCCCTTATTAATCCCCTAAGTACTGAAAACCCATTCCCCTTTGAGCAGGAACACCTGCGACCAACATGGCACCGGAGATGCAAAGCCAGCATTTTACTCAGAAGCACTTGCTACAACGTTTCTGAGAGAATAATTAAAGTAACTGTTGTTGTAATTCCAGTAATAAGGTTAAAATGTGTCTTTACAATTTGACTTCCCAAATCGATTTGTGAATGTATATGTGATAGCCTGTCATGCACAATGTTGCTTTAAAAATTGCTGCCTTCCACGTGGAGACACTTTCCAAGTCTGTACTTTTGCAATTAGGCTCTACCTAGATGACAAAAATTTGCTGAAGAACCAAGCCCTTGCCTTTTAATTGTATCAGTATTCCTATTTTTCTTTAAACTAAATAACTTCTTTTGTTAGATCTTTGTTTTGCTTATGACTGCATATATCAAGTAAAGTAGCTATTTTCCATAAGGAGATTATAATTCTGTTGTCCTCATTTCTTGAAGGGAAATAGTATAAGAAAAAAAGAAGACATTTAGAATTTGCATACCAGTTCAAATTTTTTTGAATTTAAATACATTGGACTCGTTTATAAAATGACTGTTTCAAAACAAGCATGATCTTAAGTACATTCATATTATTGAAAGAGTTCTGGTTGTTGAATTAACCTTTTCTACACTTGCCATTTACTGAAATATTCATCATGGACTAGAACCAGAGAGCTGTTTTTCAGTCTGTAAAAACATCATGTTGATCATTGCTATCATGTTTCTTTACATTAATTGAGGTCTAGTGGTTCACCAGCTCTGCCACTACACACCTGACTTCCCAAGTGCTGGGCTACAGCTGATTTTCTGAATCCTCTCTAAATGCTCCAATTAATTTTTTCCAGCTTTGGCCAGTTTCTCCAAAGCAGGTTTACTTCCTGGGGTAGGAGCACACAGGCTTCTGTGCATGAGAGTTACAGCTCAGTCAGCTGCATGTGAAGTCCATTACACAAAATTTGAGACAAACGGTGCTTTGCTACAAGAACGGACAGAGCCTTAAGTGTGTCTCTGGGACAATCCTTGATAGAGCTAACTGATATCTTTAGTTTGGTCTCCCTGACACATGTGGTGCTTCAGATGCATTTTTATATATACTAATTCATTGAAATAACAGAATTCTTTAAAAAAAAAAAAAAAAAGTGAAGTATCTTTCATTTTTTCCCCACAGGCATTCTGGTTAGCAAAGCCAGCAGTCTGCTAGCATAGTTCACACCTGCTACAGTTATGACCAACAGAACATGATGTTCTGATTTTAAAATAGATGTGTTTTATGTTTGATTTACTAATTGAAATTAGTATTACCTTGAAATGAGTGAACCATGTGTTTACAGCACATCTTCTACCCCTGTACACAAGCCCTCCTATAAATCTGAATTATTATATTATACTTTTCCTCACCTTCTGCAACAGCAATGAAAAGGGGTACCTCATTCAATATGGAAAATCAGCTTACAGGCTGTTTTAACTTCTGTTGTCTGACAACAACTCTATTTGAAACAGCAGGGACAAAAGCCAACAGACTCTGCAAGTTGTATTTATCAGGTAATCTTATTACCTATTGATTTTACACATTTATCAGGAATTTAAAAATTCTCAGTTATGTAATAAATAAATACTAACAAATAAACAATTTTCAGGTAATAAAATGTATCACTTTTCTTAAACTGACATAGATATTTATCGTTATTTACAGTGTTACTGCCATAGCATCCTTAGCTTTGGTGATAACTTGGTTCATGCTCCCAGGCACCAGACAAGGATTCAGTCCTGAGCCAAGGGTGCACAGTGGGTACACAGAGCTCAGCTCCTGCAGGCTCTCCCTGATTATTAAGACAAATTCTGTGATAATTCAGGAGATGTAGTCTCTCCAGGCATTGCATATTGATTGATTCGGCAACAGAACACAAGAAATTGTTCCAGTGGAGAAGGAGATGTAGGAGCTGCTATTTTTACTTTAGACACTCTGCATATTCTTGTTATTGCTAAACTGCATGAGTTCTACTCCACCAGCTTGGTTTTCCTCTTTAAAGCAGTTTTAATGCTAGCAGAAGTTTGGGAAAATGACATGAGGGCAAGGACATTACTCTTTGTATCTCCTCAAAAGTAAAACAGTTTCCTTTCTTACTCTCCCAGAAACCGCGGGGCAACCTCAGAGATATGGCCACTGTCCCTGAGACATTGATCTAACGATGCTCTTAGACTACTCCATCAGCTCCACCTGGAGTCACTGTGCTGCCTTTTGCACATGAGTGCTCTAAAGATATCTTGCATCTATTTGTATATGGCTCAGCTCTCTGTGCCATTTATAAGATTGCGAAGTTGTCAGAAGCACAAGATGCAATGAGGTAGTATTAAACACTAGATTTAAATTCCCAGAAGCAGGAATACTGACAACACGGGTCAAGCTTCCAATCACTTAACATGTGTCTTGATATTGCATGTGGTTTTAAGGAGGGAAGAAGTGGATTGTATAACTTGGATGCAGGCTTATTCAAGGAAGCTCTGTCAGGATAAATTTTAGAAATAATATGGAATAACATAAAAAAACCCCAGACTATGGCACTTCTAATTGCTATAGAGTTGACATCAAACTTCTATTATTCTATGTGCCAGTTTTGTGCAATTCAATAAATGGAGGAGTAGCTATTTTCTGTTATATTTAGCTAAAATACTGTTTGTTCAATGATTTTCAAGAGTTTTCAAAGCTAAGTAGTACAGCTACCATCTACATGTCTCCACATATCACAGGCAGGATTGCTACAAGTGCCTCTTATAAAAGCTTCCCAATGTCTCCTTTTATGAGACTGGGCTTTACTAAACTTGTAGCTACCCAGTTTTGGGGTTTGAACAGAACTTGAACATCAAGTGTTGTCATTTTTTTGTCTCTTTGGGACAAGGTTAATTCAGAACAGCTCAGTCAGTCCATGGATAAGGCTAAGGAAAATCATGAAGCTAAGTATACTAACTTTTTCTTCTTTAGACAACTGTAAGATTGAAATTTAAATCCTTGGCCAAGAAAAAACTAAAATGGAAGTAATTACTAAAATCGTGGAGTCAAGCAGTGAGATTGGGAAACACTAAAGGCAAATACCTTAAAAAAAATTGAGGCAGAAGACTATGTGTGTTTTTCACATGAGACTGTCACAACAACGATGGTTGGCAACAGCAACATGGCTTTGGAAACAGAGTTCCAAAATGTCCTGCTGAAAACATTAAGATACAGACTTCAAAGAAACTTAGGTAAATGAAATATTTATTTTAGGGGATATTCTCTACCAAGCAAGTCTGGAAATTTCTGGCTAGTCAGCAACACAATACTAAACTTATAATGGCAAAAATTAAAGTAGAAATAAAGAAACCAAAAAGAAGCAACAAAAAACCCACACAAATTTTTATTTATTTTATTTAGAAGTAAAATAAAACATGACATTTCCATCTAGAAGCCACTGGTATATGCTGCAGCCAATTCAAACATGGAGAGGTGGGCTTAGCTTTCAGATTCCTCCCAAATTCAGCTCCTCCCTTTTGCACTGGAGCTTTGTGCAAGCTCTGGTATACCTGAGGACACAACTGTTTAAGGCAGCCGCTGGAGTTCAAGCTTATCAGCAGAGGGTGCTTCAAAGACATCATCTTCAACACTTTCTTCTATCGGCTTCATCTTTGCTGAAGTTCTCAGGTAAGGAGATGTCCGGCCTGGGCCTGCCACAAGTACAAAGAAGTTACCAGTTAATTTAACGATTAACAATCTACCTGCTACGTACACCTATTTGTGACGAAGTGGACACAATCTGATGATCCTGCCCTAGTTGCTTCATGAGAGGATTTCTAAGTGGAGGTTTCTTTGTTATCTGGCCACAGGCATCAGGAAATTCTGGACATGGAACAGCCACTATGCTGCTATGAACCAGCAATGCCTGTTGCTAACCACAGACAGCATTCTCCCCAAATTGTCTGACTGCATGAGGTGCCCACTGCTTGTTCCCTGAAGATCATTTTCTCACCATTACACTCACCCACTGACTCGTCTCCATTCAGTGACAGTGACATGAGTGGCTGCCCCAAGTACAAAAGGTGTGTACATCTGCACTCTTGCCTGGCTGCAGGGAAGGTGCAAAGGAAAGGGCACTGGGCAAACTTCGGATGGGCACATCATCAAGGCGACAAGTGCCTTTAAAGCATGAAGTCACAGAACATACTGAGTTGGAAGGGACTCATCAGGACTGAGCCCAGCTCCTGGCCCCGCACAGGACCCCCCAAGAGTCACATCATGTTCTTGAGAGCATTGTCCAGACGCTTAGACACAACACTCTTGAACTCTGCCAAGTTTGGTGCTGTGACCCCTTCCCTGGGGAGCCTACCCAACCTCCCCCTGGGTGAAGAGCCTTATCCTAATGGCTGACCTAAACCTCCTCTGACACATCTTCCTAAGTTTTATGCAGCATGATAATGCAAAACCTATACAAGATTTATACCCCTATAAACAACCACAGAGAAAACAAGATTTACAGGCAAAGGCCACATAACTTTCCACTGACAGTGATTTCACTGCCACAAAACTACCTTTTAGAAAGGCAGCAACTTGTCTGCTAGAGCAGACCTCACACCACCGCTATCACCACCAAGACATTAAGTGGAGTTTCTGTGCAAGTTACCACTGCAAACGACCTCTATCACAGTTTAATTTTCAGTATGAGGGTCAAACTAGAGAACTCTTTTGACATCAGCTGAACAGTTCCATTTTCCATTGCTCATTCTGAAACTGAGCCTACACGTGAACATGTATTTCTCTTGTACCCTCTTCTAGAGTTAGACCACCACAACAGTATGAGGTTCTAAACAGCTAGTATATGATGACCATAAAGATTATAGAAATCTTTGAAGTCCCATTTGAGAAGTAAACAGCAAGAGATAAAGGTTGTGCTAACAGATTGTTTGCATACAAGCTAAAAATTTAAACATTCTTGTAAAAAAAATACTGATAGTCCTAACACACTCTTATTTTTAAAAATAAGAAAAGTTTATCAGATATACAGTAAAGTGCTGTGTTAAGGAAACCTACTTATATGGAAAGACTCGCTTGCACTGTATGAGTTACACACAGAGAACAATATACAGTCACAGGCAACACCAGCAAATTACAATACTACTGCATTTTTAAGTCACATTCACAAAGACGCTGTTTGGAATTGGCATTTCAGAACTTTTTATGTTAAAAATGTATTAGTATTTTCTTTTGAGATTCAAAAACTACTTAAACAGACATAATACAGGGTTATTCAAACACATCTTTAGATACCGAAATTGTTAAACATTTCTTCCCACACAGATGTGTTTTATGGCCTAAGCAAAGGATAACTAGATCAATTAATTGGCTAATGTGCCCCACCCAAAGTCTGTGGGTACATTTGCATATAAAATTGGCTTTTCTGGGAGACACACAAAGGTAAAAGGGTGCCCGAAAATGCCGAGTTACAGTTCCAGCTTTTTTTTTCTTTTTGTAGATCTTTGTTTTAGTGTAGTTTGTTGTTCTTTTTAAAATGGTTTTCTTCTGTTTAAAACCACTTAATTCTCTCCAGAAAACAGAAGTAAGCAGTCATAAGTTTGTATGAAAGGATCCAATATAGGGTCTAATTCGCTCAGCCTGTTTGTTTCAAAGACATACTCTTATCTGCTCCAAATACAAAACTTTGTCTACTGATGCCATTATCCAGTGTTGGACAGATTTTCAAGTGACTGAGTCAGACCTTCTTTTCACTACATTTTGTTACTCTTTCTTGAGGGCCCAAGCCAAAATATATATTAAAATTCCTGTGAAATCCAATCATGCTTTTAACCACAAGTGGGGAGCATATAATTTGATAATATCACTAAAAGCATTACCAAACCAAAATCTTTTTGCACTCCTGCTCAGCTTAGAAGTTAACAAATACAGATGCATAGACCAGCCAATCTGAGATATCTAAAACAAGTACCACACAAAAAGAGACTTTATGTCTAATAAATCTGTGAATGGCTGCCAAGCAGTAGAATTGCAGAATAGAAACTAATACCAAAATATCATTTAAAGGACTGAAATTCAGGTGAAACTGGGCTTGTGATCAGGTTGAACTATTTTTGCTTAACTCAAATTTTGGAAAAAGAGATACCTCTACTTCACTTACTAATGAATTACATACAGATGGACCATGGATGTCAAGCACAAGTGTCACATGACAAACAAACTCCGCTTTAATACCTTTTTGAGGATGCCTGCTGAGTTAATGTGGTGTTATCAACAGAAAACATCATGCTGCAAACGACTCACTCCATAAGCATTATAGAACTCTTGTTGGTTATTTCCTTAATATAAAAGCAAACAGTTAGTTGGGTTTCTTAATTAAGTAAATTCAAAACATACTTTTGTTAGTAATTGTAGTTTGGGACTGACTAATTAGTAATTTTAACCCTTTTATTACTAAACACTTTGAAAAAGGATTATTATTGATTTCTTGAGAAAATTAGTCAAAGCTTATCATTTATAGCACTGAAAAAACCATAAATTTAAAAGATGGGATTGTGCAAAAATATACATGATCATTTTTTCAAGAATACGGAAATTAGGAGAAGAAAACCTATTTGCATTACAGTAGTCAAAAATTATCTTTGTAGTGGGAGGCTTTTGTCCACACAACAATCACCCAGCAATGACAAAACAATATTCCTGTACAGTTCCTGTACAGGTCAAGTTCCTTTCATTCATTTTTAATTCTAATTTTAAAAAAAAGGGGGAAAAAAAAGAAAAAAAGTTTGTCATTTCCATATGTTTCTCACAAAATCTTTTGAGGATTTTGGATGCTGTTTGTTTATCTTAAATAAACAAATGTATGCCTGTAGAAGAAGGATCCAGGGAATAGCACTGGAACTGTAAGCCTCAGCATGTACCTTATACTAAACCTTTAAAAAACAGACAAAAAATACCCAAGTGTTGCATTGAGAGCACCCAGAAGAAGATTTTTGAAAACACAGCAGTGGCAATGTAAATGGCAGATTTTTTTTCAGTTTTCCCTGTGATCTGAAAAAAAAAAAAGCGTACATGGCCACAATCCATACTGAATACAAATCTTTAAGCAGAGCTCACCTTGGTAGTAACCCCACCATTGGCAATGACAGTAGCCAGGAATAACTAACAACCTCTCTTGGCAAAAACAAAGATTGAAGCATTACAGGTCAAGAAGATGAACAAACCTTTTACAAAAGTCAGAAATTTCACAATCAAAATACAAAGAAAAAAGAAATAACAATACTTCCTGAGATATGTGTTGCACTGGTGTAGGGGCAATCCCTCTGCCTCCCCAAAAGTAAGGGAAAGTATTTGACTTGGGAGGCTGCTGCCTCAGCTGGGCTGAGGAATTTCAGAACATAAAAGACATATAAACCCTTCTCTCTTGAGGAAAGCACACCCTGTGTACAAAAAAAAAGGTACACAAACCAAGGAAAAGTACAACAGAGAAAAGTGTATTTATCAAGTATGTGCTAAGCACAAATGCATCTTGGGGATTTATGTAATTACAGCTGAACTTGTCATGCATTTCAATTAATTTCTCACAAAGCTGAAATACTGGTGTAAGAGTTTTGCTGTTAAACCCAATAGAGACATTTTAATTCTGACTAATCGCACAAACATAGTTTAACAATTTCTTTCTGAGTGTGTAAATTCACCCCAAGGGTCTCTATGCAAAGAGAGTGGCTTCAATTTCATGGAAAATCTTTTGCTGTGCGTGAAACAGGTGAAAAGCCACTCGAAGGTCTCAAGGCAAAGATCAGAGGACAGACCAACACAGCAGACTTCGTAGCAGCAATCTGCTACAGACTGCTGCCTGTAGATCAGGAAGGGCAAGTAGAAGGAAGCCTTCTTTCAACATCTGGATCACAGGCCTTGGGGCTCATGGGCAGTTTTAACCACTCTGATATCTGGTAGAAAGGCAAGAAGGCTGGGAGCAGGCAGTCCAGCAGATTTCTGGAACGTAGCAGACAATTTCTTCGTGCAAGTGATCGGTGAGTCAGCTATGGAAGGCACTCTGCTGGACCTGTCACTGATGAACAAGGAAGAACTCATCAGGAGCTGAAGGCTGCTGGTAATCTTGGCTGCAGTGCCCAGGAGCTGCTGGAGTTTAGGATACCGAGTGGTGTGCAAGACAAACAGTAGAATTACAGCCTTACAGGACAGGGGACATGGCCTGCAAAAGGACCTAAGGACAGATGGTTGATCTTTGAGGACGCCTTCCTCAAAACACAAGGACAGTCCATTCCAGTGCACAAAAAGCTGAGCAAGTGTGATAGAAGGCTGGCATAGATGAACAGGAAAGTTCTGATAGATCTCAAACAGACACACACAAATTGTAAGTGGGGATGAGCTCCTTGGAGGGAATACAGAACCATGGCCCAAGCATGCCACCATGAAATGAAGGAAGCCAAACCTCAGCTAGACGTCAATCTAGTGAAGGACAACAAGAAAGGCATCTACAAATAAACCAGCAACAAATAAAGACCAAAGTAACTGTGAGGCCACAGCTCAGTGATGCATAGGACACGGGAACATGAAAAAGTCTGAGATAATTGAATAACTTTTTTGGGTTTTGTGATTTTTGTTTTGTTTTATTTTGGTTTTTTTAAATTCAGAGGTTTGTCCTGAGGCCTGCTAGGGCTCTGCATCCAGTGGTAGAGACACAGGGTGATGCTTGACCATCAGGAAATCTGGACTGAGTTAGGAACAACCTAAGCTGACAGGGTGAACTTGAGATTGTGGAACCCCATGGGCTGCATCCAAGGGTGCCAAGCACTAGCTGATGCAATTGCAAGGGCCCCTCTATCATCTTGGAAAGGCGACTGCAGTCAGGAGAGACAAATGAAAATGCCAACATCACAGCCATTTTGATGAAGGGGAAGATGGAACCCAGGGAACTACTGGCCTAGCAGTCCAAATTCATTTCCCAGGAAGATTATGGAGCATGTCTTCCTGGAAGCCACATCCAAGCACACAAGGGATGGGAAGGTGACTGGGAAAGCCATCACAGAAGCTGATTGCATCTGACCACTCTGACCACACCTTCCACATTTGGTGGTCAGATGACAGGCTCTCCGTAGGAATGGAGTACAGTGGATGTTGTTTACGAGGATGGTAGCACGGCCCTCCACAGTCTGCCACTGAGTCCTTCCAGACAAATGGGTAAGAAACAGACTGGATAGATGGACTACAGCTTCAGTGGAAAATCTGATACAAAATCCAGCTGTCCGGTAGTTAGTTACCAGCAGTGTTCTCAAGGGCCAGTGCCAAGGCCTATAATATTCAGGATATGAATGACCTGTTTGATGGGATGGAATGCACTCCTGCCAAGTTCCCAAACAAGAGCCAGGTAGTGAGGGAAACTGCTGACAGGCCAAAGGGTAGGGCAGTGAGTCTCTACAGGCCATTGGAAAAAGAGAGAAGAACTGACAAAAACGACAAGTTCATGAAAGGCAAATCCCTGAACCTGGGACATGACACATCTACACACTATTACAGCCTAGGCTCCAGCTGGTTGGAAAACAGCATTGCAGAAACAAACCTGGGCATCCTGGTGGACACAAAATAGAACATGAGTCAGCAGAGTGCCCCTGCAGTGAAGTGTGCCATCCATACATTGAGCCACATTAGCAGCATATATTGAGCCATATAAGCAAGAGCATAGCCAGCAGGTCAATAAAAAAGATTAATCCCCTCTATCTGGCAATTGTGAGACAGGATCTGGAGTGCTGCATCCAGTTTTGTGCCTCCCTGTAGACAAAAGACATGGACATACTGGAGTGAGAGCAGTGGAGTACAGCCCAGATGGCCAGAGGTTGGAGCAGGGATGGAGAGGCTGCAGGAGCTGGGTGTGCTCAGCCTTAGGAACAGAAGGCTCCCAGGGGATCCGACTCTTGTCTTTGGCTACCTAATGGAAGGCAACATAGAAGAGAGAGCCAGACTCTTCTCAGAGGCATGCACTAAAGAAAGAAGAAAAACAAGCCTGAATTGCAATCAGGGAAATTTTTTCACCATGAGGGTAGTAAGTCCCTGGAGCAGGTTGTCCAGGGAGGCTGGAAAATCCTCCAGCTCAGAAATATTCAAAGCTTGACTGGACATGGCCCTGCTCTAGCTGATCTTGCTTTGGACATGAGGCTGGACCTCATAATGTCCAGAGGTCTCTTATTCTCTCAGAGCTACTGTGATTCTGAATGTCCTTGCAGAGAACAGAGTAGAAAAAGAAAACAATACTGGAATGTTCATCAAACTATAAGCCAGGTGTCACCCTTGATGTTCTAGTAGGGTGAAGCACTAGCAAGGCTTTTGCTTCCACCTATCTGAGCATGCAGACTACACCAATGTTAAGGAGTAAAACCAGATAGGCCCTCCAGGTCTGAAGATGTCACTGGATAAGAACTGTGAGGAACACAATGGAAAACAGATAATTAAACAGAAAGATGCAAATATTTGAAAACATTTCCTCTTCTTAGAAGAAACTTTAACCATAACAAATAACTGACAGTGGCTTTTTCCTCATATATTTGAATTCTAATCACTAAAAAATAATATTTCCAAAATCAAAATAAATAATCCTATATGATTCTTTTAATTGCTGTTAGACTAACAACTTATACCAAATGCAGAAATTTAGCATCCTCTGGGGATTTTTTATTCAAACATTGCTTTCAAAATTCAGGCTAATGTTGATGTTTAGATTCAGATGAACTAAAAACAAATGACAGCAAAAGCCTAGAAAAAATAATTTAGAATGTTTTCATAAAGGAATAAATTAAAAGAATAGAAACAAAAAGGTCAGACATAGTTTCTTCTCTCACTTCATCTGTTCTTTACTACTGCTGTCATACAAAACACAGCAGAAGAGAGCCTGACAGGATACTTGGAGATTTTCCAGGTGACATAAAAATATTGGTTGCATACCGCATTCCCCCAGACCCTGCCGATACAAACTATCTCAGGAGGAAAAGTAGAACATCAAGTTGCTGAGAGAAAATGTTTTGTTTGGGTTTTTAATTTCTACAAGCAGCAGTGACAGACCAAAGGACTTACTACTGTGGCCAGCACTGTACCTTCAGTTTTGTCCCATTACCATAAACATTCCATATTATGTCTAAACATAAGCATAATGCCAAAGATTATTACTACACTTGTTGGGGTTTTTTTCCAGTATGTACATGAGGTATCTTCATTTAGAACACAAAGCCTCATGCATCTAATGACTGCCCTATAGTTAGGTCCCTTCATTTAGCTGGTACAGCAGCACCCAAAAAGCTGCAGTCTGCTCCCACAGAGGGCAACAAGAGTTCTGCAGTAGTCTCTAATGGTCAGCACAAGCCATGTTCAAGACTGGCACGAACTATTCTGAGCACTCACGGAGAGAGGATGCAGAAGAAGTCCCACGAAGAAACATCTGCAAGCCATCCTCGCTGTCACTGGTACTGGCCATGCTGTTCCTCATCTGCATCACAGAGAGCTGAGAGCAAAGGCTGGGCTGTCGATCAATCTTCTTTGAAGCCTAAAAAAGAAAACAAAATTATGTTAAAAAAAGATATCAAGCAAATTAAAATAAAAATAGAAAATTACTACTTCCCTTGTAATAGATGCCCCAGTCTCAGCCATGATCATATGAGAAAATTGTTATAGGAGAAGATTCTATGCAGTGTAAATCAATTTAAATGACTATAGAAAATGCCAGTAATATACTGAAATTGGAACACTGACAATTATGAAACTGCACATTAATTATTCAATTTCAAATTGCTTCTGTACTGAAATGTTCATTTATTTTCTTACAGAAAGCTTGGAGTTTATTATTTGGTAATTCATTATTAAAATATGATGCTCTGCAATTAAATGTAGTCTTTATGATGAGGTTGGTCCTCCTTGCTAAACAAAACAGCATGCTATATATAGAGGCAATTTATACCTTATCAGAAAAATGTTCATTTTCCTGGCTTTTCATTTTATCATGTTAAAAAAGTGATGAATGTCACTCCTTCCCAGCAGATGACCATTCGGCTCTTGATTCTACCGCACCTAAATGCATCAGGTGAACATTATCCTCTCCCTGTCAAACGGTCTGAGGAGCTCCCATTTGGCTTTGAGTAGCCTTCCTGAGAAGCCTTTACACATATAACATTTATATGAAGCCATACATTGTACCTTGTTAAGTATTACTGCAAGTCAGAATGCTATTTTAGGTATATGTGAAAGGTAGCAAACAATGACAAGACTATAATGGATAACTCCACTTGACTGAATTTTAAAAGTCAGGAACTAGTATCCTATTTCATGCAGAAAGCTTCCCAATACCAGTGAAAGTCTCCTTAGGTAGGAGATAATCATAAGTTTTGTTACAAAATAAACTATTACTTTTCTGCTTTCCAACAAAAAATTATTTCATAGTTTTAGCTTCTTACTACCATCTTGAATATGAATAATCAAAACTCAATTTATTTCTGTAGACTCCTACATACAGAAGTCAACCACAACATTTTCTGATGACATTGACACCAGTTAAAAGACATCAAAGACCAATAATTTTTATATTTGAAAGTGAAGCTTGTGAGAAGTGATATGTACATAGAGCAATGGGAAAATTAAGAATTTATTTGATAGTTCTCATGCCAAGTTAGGTAGGAAGAGCTCATGCAACAGGACTTTTATTTTAGGAAGAATGAAAATATACTAAAAATTTCCCAAATGCACACTCAATTTTTACGACATACATTTTAAAAACTTACTATAATAAACCAGCTACAATAATCTTAAATTTATGTGACTATTGCAACTAAAAACAGAGACTCAGTACAAACTGAAGTTAAAGTGTGTATGTTAAGTCAAAGGAGGGGCAAGATTTGTTGGATTTTTAAATTATTCAAAATTATGATGAGGAATAAGTAAGGAGACAAAATGAAGCTAAACCAAGATAGTTCATATATCCATGAGTACACCCAGACCACTTACCAGGACACCTAAAATCCACTCCCTCTACAGGCAAAGAATTAGTTATATTCAGGCCATATAATGTTTTATATGTAATTATATTTATTTATATTTGTTTGTCCCAGTAAGAAAAGTGTTTTAAGAATAAACTCTGAAGCTTCTTTTTACAAAGGCACCCATTTATTAGTGAGAAAGGATATCCAGGGAGAAGCATCTTTTTAGCTACTGGCCATCATATCTAATAGTTAGCTAGAAATATTTCCACAAGCTGATCAATTCTGAATCCCAGTTATTAATCTTTCTTGTACATTACTGTGCTAACTTTAACAAATACTGCTTCTGACAAAAATGTTGCACTGACTCACACCTTGGCACTAAAAGGCCAATAGTGTATATTCAGCAGCTGGTGGCAGCAGGTTAAAATAAGGTGCTTTAGGAGCATTTAAAACTGAAGTAAAAACACTTTATGGTATGTGGGAGGAAAATTCCCAAGCAAAACTTGAAGCTGCTTACCTTGTCATTTAGGGTTGGGTCATTCAATGAATAAAGTTTATTTGTAATATCTTTGCCAATAAGGTACTTAAAGATCTCATACAGAAATGGCTCAGACTCCAGAAAGTAAGTCAGTCGTTCCCTGGACCAGCATAGGAACTTGCAGTTATCATCTGCAATAATGGTGACCTGAAAAAAAGTACATGCTTAGAATCAGCACATTTAAAAGTGTTTTAAGATGAGCACACTTACACATGCTTTAAAAGAAGTGATACAATTTCATTTGTGAGTCCAGTTAAAATAACTCAGAAAGCTATAAAGCTTTTTGGTATCCCTTTGTTTTGAATGTGATGTTTACAAATGTAAAAATTCTCAGCTATTTATTATCATTATATTTTTAACTGATATGTGTAGCCACTTTATTTTATAGAAAACCTAGGAGACAATAATAGGGGAAAATCTCTCATGAGTTCTCAAGCCATAAAAGCATTTGTGTAAGAGGAAATTTATATATGAAGTCAGTCCTATAGTGATGACAAGTACTTGCAGTAGGCCTATATGTAGCTTGACTTTATTTTACATCACTGTCACCAAACAGGAACAACTGGTATCACTCAAAGGGCTCCATCAAAGAGATTTTGATGATTTAAAAAAAATACCATCTTCATCTCATAACTGTCAGCCCTGCTGATCCCACAAATACAATCTTGTAGCAGTTGAGCCAAGGCTCTGTTTGCTCAGTTATTGGTGGTCCAGCTAAGGTTTCTGGGAGCTTGCCCCCTCTCAATGGAGGATGGATCTGCCAGGTTCATCCCCCTGTGCCAGCAGAGGGCAATGCCACACCAAAACCCACACTGGTCATACTCAGGGGCAGGTTCTGCAAGGGGCACTCAGGCATCAATGAATAAATCAAAATCAGCTGCTCTCCGCTTTTACAAGATAACACGACATCCTGAAAAAAAAAACAAACCCAAAAAACCATAAAGTCCTGGAGACAATGGAGAACTGTCATATACCCATGGATTTTTAACTCCACAGACTGTAATATAAGCCCTGAGGCTGAGGAAGAATTCGCCAGCATTGCCGGCAGATGGGGTCCTTAAGACTGAATCCGTGTGCTCTCGAAACTGCAGCTATTCACATGGCAGTAACAGGCAGAACCCACGAATAAAGGATGCACACTGCTCCAGATTACAACAACTTCCAAGGCAGGCAGAAGCTGAGACATGACCCTTTTCCCTTGAGAGGGACCGACTCCTGTGCAGTGGATTCCAAGAGAAAGGGGCTGTGCCCAGAGGGCAGCCAGACTGTGAAGTGATTGCATCTGGAGAAGTCTCTCCCCCGGCACGAAGCCCAGTGTTTGACTGGAACATATGACATCAATCACTGATTTTAGAATCTGCTCCGCTCTGCCTCCCTCCCCTCCTGCCACGGTATCAGTGTGGATGTACCAGTCAGCCACAGTACAGTCATTATTACACATACCTAGCTAAAGAATCAAGTAAAAGGCAGCAAAATAGACATTTCTGTGGGAAAGAACATCCCTCTTTAAAAGTACTCCGCCCTCCAAACTATAATAAAATATATTTAATATACCAGCATAATTACACCACTAGAGAAATATACCCTTATTGTTCCCCATATGAATATTTTTATTCAAAATACTGAGACAATTTTTGGCTTATGTTGCTTTAACAAATTGCAAAATGGCATGAGTATTAATACACTTTTATAAATACCGATTTCTAATTACTAGTGCCTGAACTTCTAGACTTTCATTATTACAGTAGCTCTTTTTCCCTTTTCTTTTTGTGAACCAGTGATGAGACCTGATCATATAATCTTTTTCCATCAAAATTGCCTCTTCAGTTATTTGTTCTTAACAATCTCTTAGCACAAAATAAACTTGGAAACAGTAAAAGAGAACAGAATAGCAAAAGCCAGACTGCTCAATACACACCATTATAACACTGTTTTGCAACATTAAAAAGTTATTCTTGATATGGTCTATTTTCAACCACCTATACTAGAAAGATAGCAAAATGATGCGAGTCAAATATCTTACTATTGATCAAATTTATATTCTGGTTTTTAATGGTCTCACCAGCTAATATCCAGTGACATTTAAAACAAAGTGTACCTGGAATTTCTCACCCCGGTTCATCTGCGTTGATCGAAATTCAGGAGAATCTATAAAGGCACAGGGGTAAATATTATGCAGAAAATGCCCTCGATAAGACACCTTCATTCTGGAAATAAAAATGTATGAAACAACATTTTAAAATCATAGATGCCGATTAATTTAATCAAAAACTGGGTAGGACTATTGACAATGGTAAAGCAGTAGGTAACAGGAATAAATATGTTCATCTTCTGGAATATCAATCCCAGAGCTACCATGTTTTCTGCCTAACTGATTCCAAGCAGAACAGGCTGCCAGACAAACAGAGAATTGACGAACATGGCATGTATCCACAAAACATTGTTATTCAATATGAGAAAGGCTGTGTTACACAGCCAGATCAGAATCAGGCTTCCCTTAGATAAGTAGCTTTGTAATGAGTAAGAAAACCAATGAAGCCTGACATCACTGTTGCTGTCAACAGAAACTTTATTAAAATATTGGCCAGAATTTAGTATGAGTTTCAGGATTACAGCTTGGCCATGGGCATATATTTTATGCTTTCTCACCTGGATTCTATCTGCCTCTGGGCAGTACACCTGCCCCTCTCTACTTGCCTGTACAAGTGCACTGAATCAACTCCAAAGGCCTGTTATTTTAAATCCTACTGGAGAGATACTACGTCTTCCCTCATGCACCATATTTTTTAACCTTAAAACCTGAGAATGGACTGAGGAGACAACTAGGATATCTAAGACTCAAACAAATTTCTTGCTTATTTTTTAAGCAAGATTTTATTGCCTTTGGTATTACACAAATATAATTCCCACTCAAATCCATGCAGCTGCACACGTAAGTGGATACACAATATGCTCCCAGTAAGAGATATCACTATCACCTGAAAATGGTGTCACAAAATAGCCTGTAAGTATAGACTATTTGACTATAGACCATAACATACTACAAATAATTGCAACCTCAATAATTTTCTAATTTATTCAACCATGACACAAAGCATACGACTGTCCCCAAGCTTTTATAGAACTTTTATAGAACCTACTTCCCCTTCAGCAGGATGCTTAGCCTATCATCAACTGATGTTTTATCTTCTGCTGCATAGGCTTGACCTGTCTTCAAAGTCTGAATGTTGCAGAATTGTCCAGTTAGTCTTTGGAAGAGCTCTGGAGGCACATGGAGAGGTTCAAACATTCTCTTGTAGAGACTGCTAAGCTCCTTCTCTATCTTGATCTACATTGGAAAAACAAGAGACATCAATAAACATTCATAAATATTCATTAGTTAAAAACGGGTAAGACTGCACACATGCTTTAGCTTGAGGGACATCTTTGGCTTCATTGTGCTTGAGCAAGGAAAGAAGTGGTAAATGTGTGACGTTTATCCACAAACACTGCCGATTGCAGGGTGACCAAAACCTTTTCTAAAATTAGCCAGGAAGGCACACTGGTGCTTTGGAACGCTGTTCCATCCAAGTGGCACATTAAACCACGCACAAGAAGCCTTCTGAGATGTCTGTTGATGCAATAGTGAATAGGACTTGAGCAAGAATTATACAGAGAAAAAAATGAGGCTGTCTTTCACACTGCATGCATGCCTCACTGTGGCTGGCTATCTCTCAGGCTCTCCTGGGAGCCCCTCTCATCCCTGACCTTCTTGGCTTACTTGCAGTAGAAAAGCAAGTCCTGAAAAACAAACCAATTATATTGAAACCACATGTGATGAGGGAGGAAAAAACCCCAAAAACATTGCTAGCTGAACATCCCACATCTAAGAGCCCACCCAAACTCAGGCAGCAGCAATGAGGGAAAGGATGTTGGCTGAAATCCTAAGCCTGGAAGTCTTCCCTGAATGAAGAAAGCAGAGGATGAGACAATATTACAGCCTTCCTGAAAGCAGAGGCAGCCTGAATAAAGCCTGCCTATTTGCCATGAGGAAGACAAATTAGAACAATAAGCATCAGATAATGAAAAAAAAAAACAAAACAAAACAAAACAAAAAACAGAGAATAAGGAAAAGCAACCAAGAAAGAATAGCAAAAAAGAAGAGAAAGAGCTTATGTTCAACTCTTCCTCCAGGACCTGCAGGTCCTTTTCTACAAAGCTGTTTTCCAGCTGGTCAGTCCGTGGCATGTGCTGATGCATGGGGTTATTCCTCCCCTGGGCAGTACTCCACATTTTCTGTTGAACCCCATGAGGTTCCTGCTGGTCCATTTCTGCAGCCTGCTGAGGCCACTCCAGATGGTCTCCCAACCTTCTGGCCTATCAGGCACTCCTCACAGTTTTGCATCATCAGGGTTCACATCTGCCCCACCACCCAGATCACAAATGAAGATGTCAAACAGCATTGGGATTAGCCCTGGCCCTAAGGTTACACACTACACACACCAGTGTATGTGTAGTACACAGTTCCAACTGGACTTTTTACCTCTGGCTACCACACTCAGCCCTGCCATTCAGCCAGATTTCAATCCATCTCACTGTGTCCTCATCCAGGCCACACTTCAACAGATTCTCTATCAGGATTTTATACAAGACAGTGTTGAAAATGCTACCAAAATTAAGGCTGAGGATATTCACCATTCTCAGCTATCTGGCCAGTCATTTCATTGTGGAAGGTTATCCTAGAATGGCTTGGGTTGGAAGGGACCTTAAAGATCACCCAGTTCCAATCCCTCTGCCATGGGCAGACACATCTTCCACAAGACCAGGTAGCATCAGAGCTTCAACCTGACCTTGAACACTTCTAGGGATTGTGCATGTACAGCTTCTCTGGGCAACCTGTTCCAGTGCCTCAGCCCCCTCATAGTAAAGAATTTCTTCCTCATATCTAATCTAAACCTACTCTCAGTGTGAAACCATTCCCCCTTATCCTGTCACCACATGCCCTTGTAAAATGCCCTTCTCCCTCCTTCTTGTAGTTTCCCTTCCAGTACTGGAAGGCCACTCTAAAGCCTTCTCTTTTCCAGGCTGAACAACCCCAATTCTCCCAGCCTTTCCTCCTACAGCACCTCTTCCATCTTTGTGCTTGGGACCCCAGAGCACTCCAGGTGGCATCTCATCAGAGCAGTCACTCACCCTGCTGGCCACACAGCTTTTGATGCAGCTCAGGGTACAATTGGATTTCTGTGGCTGTGAGTGCACATTGCCAAGTCCTTCTCTATAGGGCTGCTCTCAATATCAGTCCATCCCACAGTCTGTGTTGGTATTGAGGGTTGCCCCAATCCAGGTGCAGCACCTTGCACTGGTCATGTTGCATTTAATGAGATTTCCCTTGGCCCACTTCTCAAGCTTCTCCAAGTCTCTCTGGCTGGTATCTCATCCTCCAGGTGCGTCAAACAACTCAGCTTGGTATCATCTGTAAACTTGAGGGTGCATTCAATCCCTTTGTCTATGTCATTAATGAAGACAGGAAAGAGCACTGGTCCCAGTACAGATGCAAATGGGACATCACCTGTCACTGATGTTCATCAGGACTCTGAACCTTTGACTCTGGACTGACCACTCAATCTGTTTCTTATCCATCTATTATCAGGCTGGTTAAGCATGTTCCCCCTGGTCCTTGATGACCATTTCTGATTACTTTCTTGTGCACAGAAATGTTTTCTAGGACTCTCTATTCCTTCTTTTCAGAGATCAAGTTGAGGCTGACCAGGCTGCAGAGCCCTGGGTTTTCCTTCTTGGCCTTTTTGAGGAAAGGAGTGGCATTTGCTTCCTCTGTTCCTCACTCACTTCTTCACCAATAATGGTGGTGGTCACCACCATTATTCCCTGACTATCAGGAATGGCCTTGCAGTGACATTAGCTCTTGTGGCAGTGTGACATCAGGACTTGTGGACTTACTACATCCAGTGCATCACCTGACCTAAAGTTACACTGGTTTCACATTGAATCAATTACTACTTAAATATTCCACAAGCAACTACACTCATATGAAATCCAGGTTTTAAATTTCCTGTACATCCCTTATGCCACAATCTTTAATCCCTCAGAGGACATTTACACAGACAAAACAAGGATAAATTGTATTATGTTAAGGATTGTCTTGATCTGTTTGATTTCAAAATATGTTCCATATACCCACAAAGCTAGACGACTTTTACCAGGTTCCTATTCTTCAGGAACACTTTCATTTTTAACAGCTGTTATCAATTTAATTTGCACCCCTTTTTATACGTGACCACTGCAACTTAATGAAATATGTTTTCATCTGAAAAAGGAATTTATGTAGCTCCCAAGACTTCTGAGCCCAAAACCAGGCACACAGACAGAGGGCAAATTTGGGCCCTGGAGTGTTAATCCAATCCCTTAACTAGCACATGGTTCATGTTTCATGATCTTCCTCTAGTGCATAATACTTTGAGGGGAAAGCAGGTGTAGGCACTTTCTTAAAGACTGATCAGATTTCAGGCTGTAGCTGTGCTTTAGATGGGCTCCTGACCATTCCCCCTTCCCAAGCACAGCTGACTGCTCCTCCAGTCATGCTTGTGGGTCATATTCCAAACAAGCCATGTGGGTAGGTGTAATGTTTTGTTCAGTAGGGGTTGAAAGATTCTGGGATGCTGCCAGAACTCAGAGTCAGACTGATTAGACTCTGATTCCACTCTGACTAAAAAAGCCAAATTTGTAAAGCTCCAAGGAATCAAAACCACTGAAATAATCTTCTGGTCAGGAAAGAAACTCACTGTGATTTTGCATGCTCCATTTAATAAAATAAATATTTAACAACTGAACATATCAATTATTCATTTTGTAATATGACTAACTTGTAATTATTCTATCATTCCTTTCTTTCCTTGGAAAGATCGTTTGTGAGAATTACCAAAGCTGATCGAGATGGGCAATATAATAGCTGCAGAGAGAAAATCTCATTCAAAAGTTAGTTCCTAAGAGTTTACATTTTTTTCCCTATTCTTTGTCCTCCTGTAGGGAAAACACTTAAAACAGCCTTGGGGTTCATACATGTTAGACAGCTATAAAGATATGCATGACTATCAGGCATCACTTCAAGCATGCTTGTTGATCATAGTTTACAACAAAGCTTCATATATTTTTTTAATAATTACTGAAAATATTATGTATTACAGCAATTAAAAGAACATAATATTTTCCATGCAATGTTCACGAAAACTGTAATTTCTCAATGGAAAGAAGATTATTGAAATTAAGCCTCAATATGCAAAGCAACAGCACTACCTGGCTATTCTATCAGATCTGATTTTTGCCTAAGCTTTTATGTTGCTCGGGTCACATAGCACATTTGATAGTAACCTTTGGGTGAATCTGTGTTCCACATTAGAGGAACACTGCTGTAGGTAGAGCCTCTTCCTTTTTTAACACATGTATTCAATTTATCAACTTGCTGTAGACAGATGCAATTTAACCTTTAGCCTCCTTTTATATGCTGTGGTTGCCTGCCAGAGTGTGAGCAGTGCAGAGTTTATGGGAGTGCCAAGCACCTCGGTTCTGCTGTGGTTACACTGACAGTGGGAAAGGGCTACAGAAACAGAAAGCAAGGTTAAAGGCAGGTGCTCCAGGCCTCTCTCTCTTAGAAGCAATTTTTTACCAACTTTGGTGACTGAGTTTATCAGTTGAGTTCCATGTTCTTACACAATCCCTTCTTTTTGTATCCACCCACAGAGTACTTCAATCACTTCTACCACTTAACCTAACTCCTACAAATAATTCTGCCAACAAATTTACTAGAGGATTTAGTGAAAATAGCTGCCTCTTCAATAGGATGAAATCTAGACCATAATGCACAAAGTACCCCACTCTATGCCAACATAGCTTTAGCAGACAACTGTAATTACAAAAGAATGCATTTCTTTCTTAATTCAGAATTGAGTTACACATTGCAGGGTGATTTTTTTGTTTGTTTTTTTGTTTTTACTCAAGCCCAAACCAGCATATCATCCTCCCAGAATGCTTTTTCACTCACTAATAACCTTTTATTTAGATTTTTTGAAAGGGCTGAATGGGTACAAACTCAAAGGACCATTATCTATGTTTAAGGATGCCACAATTCACTTTTAAAACACAGTTAAGTTTGCTTGGTTTCCCAGGGAAATGGGTTTCTATCAGCTGAGCACTTCTGCCTTTTGTAATACTTTCTGACTTGGTGGCCATTTCCTGTCCCACCTGACAGAAGATAAGAAGCCTCAAGATCTATTAAAAAGGCTTAATTTGTGGGGGGGTTGAAGAGAAGCAGAATATGCTGATTTGTTTGAGGGAAAATACTGCAAATGAGTTCATCCATATTAGAAACCAGAGTACCTACATGGGATATTTAACTGTGGACACCTACAGAGCAGGTAGAGTCTGGCCTCATGGGCTCACCATTATCACAGCTGCTATTTTGTGTGTGTGCTGGACAGCACAGCCATGGCTACCTAGCAGATATACAATGCAGTTTCATCGTGTGCTGCATCTCAGTGGTGACATAAATGGATTGAATACGCTGAAAAAAATAGCATTAGTAATACTAACTAAAGAGGAAGTTATCCTTTAAGTAGTAAACTCAAGAGTAGACTTTTCAAGAGCAATTTGAACTACAAATATTTACCACACATCTGCAGCTGTGTAGTGACAAATCAGTCTAATTAGTTTTAAGCTGCTTTCTAGGCAAGACAGAAGTCAAGATCAATGCTGCCTTGCCAGCTAATTTCTTAGCTGCTTTCCTGCACTGTGTTGAATTGGCAAAGAGCTTATTCCCAGTTAGGTCTTGTTTTCTCTTTTTTTTTTGTGTCCAGAGTGTGATTTTGGGCCAAACACAAAAGTATTCTCCTGAAAAAGTGTACTAATCCATTGGTCTGCCCAGTAAACATGGACAAAACTTCCTTTTTCTTGCTTCTTACTAGACTGCTTGTGAAATTCAGCTGTTATACATACCGGTCTTCTTTTATACACTAGGTATATGAAATGCAAAAGGTTGACAACCAAAAACACTGAATTCCAGATCATTATGTCCAAGGCACAACGATAGAGTGTAGCCCAAATGATGAATAATGCACATCCTGTAAAAATTAAAAAAAAAAAAAAAACAAAAACAAAAAATAAGGAGGAAGTTCAATTTCACCAAATAATAAACATTCCTAGAAAACCATCAAGAATATGTTCACTGAGTATAATTACCCTGAAAAGCAATATATTCTACAAACTTTTAAGCTCTCTGGATGAAGGGACACAACAATAGCTAATCACAGCAATGCTACAAACAGGCACTGAGGGCAGGTTGACAGACTGCAGCTCTACTACATGGGACTTCAATACTGAAATGACAGTAATTCAGATCAAGATGGGGCAAGCCGAAAGGTGCAATCCATGATGATTTGTTACTGAAATGAAGTAGAAAAGAGATGGGGGCTCACAAAAATTTGTGTTGCATTACTTAGACAAAAAAAGGCCTACAAATGAACAGTCACATCTAATTAACAAGGAAGAGTGTAATAAAAACTTCCTAAAGTCACATGCAGATATTTTTGAAAATTAAAAGAAAGTATTATTGCTGATTTGACAAGGTTGCATCAGGAACCTGAATTCTGCTGTATAATGTCTAAGACAACTTCCAAATGCTTGCTCTCTTTTTAGCCATCTTACTTTGAATAATGACACTTGCTTTAAAAAAAAAAAAAAAAAGGCATCCTGTATGTTTAGGGATTCCATTTTCAGCCCATTTATCAAATGATGGATTGTGTATTAGTGAGCCTCTCCCAGATAACCGTGAGCCTACCATCCAAAAGAGGTGGCTGGAGAGGTCATAGACACATTTTCCCTTAAGTTTCCTGCAAAGACAAAAAGGAGACAGTGCTAAACGAGTGTTCTTATCCCCTTTCTCCCTGAAGATGACATCGACTCAATGAACTTATCTAGTCTGTCTGGGTTGTTAATAGATGAGGCAGCACTTACATATGGATTAGAAAAATCAAAATGTAGTGATTTGATCTGCTTATGAGTTGGACTGCAAGGCACAGGAGGATACAACGTTGGGATGTATTGAAGAGCAGAAATACTGCAGAGCAGCACAGAGGTGGGGCAGGGTCAAAGCAAAGGGAACAGGTCCCTAGGAACCAGCTCTCATCACTCGTTCTGCCCACTGAGTATATCTGCTTCCTGCTGCCACCCCAGCTTGCAAAACTCTTATTCCCTATCTGCTCAAAATACTGCTAGACCTACAGATCAAAACAGGAGGCTCAGCAAGTGCAGAGCTCCTTTTGCTTTTAAAGCAAAGATAAAAGGTCTTGCAATGCTCAGACCCTTGGTCACCAGTGCAGTCTGTTTTAAGAATTTACCCTATAATATCTATCAAATAAAAAAATGCAAGAGCATTGTAAATTCAAACAGTTCTATTACAAAATTGACACACACTATAATGCCAATAAGAACTCACTTGAAAAGACATAAGCAAGCTCTTGTTGGATTGGATTTATCCTTCTTACACTGCAATGAGTCACTATTCCTTCTTTGATCACAAGGATCTTGTCCCACACAAGGTACAGAGGCTTTGAAATAGCTGTGGGACTGCAATGTTACAAATCAAACCATATTTGCTCAGTCTCAAGCATGCCAAATTTAGATTTTCCTCTCAAGTCAGACTCTGGTGTCACAAGATCCCTACAGTGGTAGAAGAAACACGACTGAAATCAGAACACAGAATACACTCATCATCAAAAGGCTGCACTTCTAAATCAGCAAGGAAAATAATGCTGGTGGCCCACAGGTGCCACATGTTTGAACCCACATTAAAAGAACACATGGGCTCAAAGCAAGGTTCTCCAGGAAAACCTCACTGACCTCAGAACACAAGCCAGTGCACCTGCCAATACACAGTCCTAGTACTTCAAAACTAAAATAAAGGTCTTAACGACCAGACATAACTGATTTGAAATAAGTGGATTTTAAACATCCAGTTACATCTGACATAAATGATGACCACTTGTTTTCAAGCTGACATCTTCATAGGTTTGAAATTGCAAATTACAGTTCTAGGAAATTTTAAGAGCCAAGGGCTATATAATCTTTCTAGAAAAGGTACATCAAGGTCAAAACAGATCCTCTCTTAGACCAAAACCACCTTCATCAGAGCACAATGGCTATTAATAGAGGCAGTAATTTCACCATAAACTGCAGGGACCAGCTCCATAATGGCCAAACCCAGCCATTTCTGTCACATTTCAGTCTCCAGAACAATTCTCCTACCTACGGTGAGCAGGCCTCGCAGAAGAATCATATGAAGATTCAAAGTAGTTGGAATAACCAGTCCAACTGCAAAGCAAATGTTTGCCACATGGAAAACAAGATGATGAATCTCTTTCCAGTTTTCACATGCAGTCTCATTGAGAGGATCAAGGGTGGAATTTTTTAAGTCTGGAACAAAACCTAGTGGAGTAACGGTGAGTGGGCTCATTGCTGTAGTATTCATCTTGGAGACTCCTGCAAGAAGAGGAAAAAAATTCACTATGCATTAAACTGAAACATAGTAGACAAACACATGGATTTTAGGGTTATTTTCTCTCTTCCTAAGATATATTTTCCATTATCATTCATGGGGAAAAAAAATAAAATTTAAAGGGGTAAGTTAGGTCTATAGTTCAGTAGTGCTTTGCTACCTTTTTCACCTAAATCATAGCTACCAAAACAGAGAGGATGCTAAGTCTGCTGCCAGTCTTTTAGGGAAATCACTTGGTCTACACAATTTGAACAAGCTTGCAAGACACTTGTCTGTGTGTGGAACTACTGGAGAAAATGAATTGGCTAAAGACTATTTCTAATCTAAATATACATAGGATGTTTTTGTTGTTGTAATAATAAATATAACATATATACCTTTTGTCTCAATTAAATGGAAAAAAAAATCTGTGGGCAAATCCCAATACAAACCAAAAAAAATTACTATTTAAAATAAATTACAGGGAGAAACTGGAAGATTTCAAGACACTATCTTTAGAATATTAAAAGCTAGTCTCAGGGTAACTGCAGTTACTGCAATAAATTCAGTATTACAAGCTCTACTGAAAGTCTTCTCAACCCAGAGCAGGTCTCAGCTGAAGGAACATGACTGGTCCTAGACATGTCTGCTGTCAAATACAGGAGAACCTGCTTCCAACAAGGCATGTATTGTCTCTTACTGCCACAGCAGTAGAAATTTTATGGAGGCGGGCTTGAGTCTTGTTAATGAACTCTATGTACCTCATTAATGAGCAAACAAGCTCCATAACATACAATGCAGCGGGTTTTGCATTCAATTAAATTCTGTAGAGACAGTGCATGTCCCTGATGTGTCACTAACTGTCATGTAATTCATCTGCTCAGTAGACAATTTTGGGTCACAGTTAACACACTCTATTTCCTGCAGATTTGAATATATTCTGAAGCGTCTCTGTTAATTGAGAGTGCTTCTTGGCCTGTGAAATAAATTTGAGTTGCTTCATCCCTTCCTTTCATTATTTTCTCACAATCAACCTGTGTACAGGGCATAAGCAAACTGGACAGTTTTCAAAATAATTCAGTATTTTAGACTCTTTCTGAAAGCAGTGGGAAGAAAGAAATCCTCAGCCTTCTCTTACAGTTGGTTTATCTTCTATACCCAGAGCCTATAACAGCTAAGGTATGCTACAGAATGTGCAGGCATTCTGCAGGATCAAACACTAGCACAGATGTAGTATATCTACATTTGCATTGAAATTATTTTCTAGGAAAAAAAATTCTAATCCTAAATATCTAATCTAATCCAAAATACACAATTCACTTATTTCTTAAGAAACCACTTTCCTCTTTTCATTCCTACATTAGTTACTCACACAGATTATTTAAATGTGGGGGTTTGTCATAAACTCTACACTTAACTGTTAGCAAATATCATGCCTATCCAAACACACTCCTACTTTCTTTCAGCTCTTTCACATGAGTTCATCCAAGAGAGTCATTAGAGCACTTTCACTGTCCTGACAAAGCCACTCACAGTGAGCCAAAGCCTGAGCCCGTGCGAGGCTGCAGGACTGGCATTTTAACGTGCTCATAAACAGGAGGGAATTGCTAACTGGATAACTATGTCTGTGCTCATCTTACACGCAGCTCATCTGGTGCTCCTGTTGTTTCCAAACAATACAAACTCCTTACACTGGAACAGCGGGATCTCTAGATCTGAAAACAAAAAAAAACAAGAAAAAAAATCGGCTGAGTTTCTACCTATATTCAGCCTTTGACTGCCCAGTCATGTGCCAGTAAAGGCACTACTTAAAATTCCAACAGAACAGGTGAAGACAACCAACCTCACACAGATACAGAACCAGCTATTAGTCCTTCAACTCAGCATCAAAAGAGGCTGCAAGAAGTAATTTCAGCTGCATATGATCACAGATCAAAGCAGCCTTCCATAGGCTTGATATTTTTTATTAGCAAAATTTTGTACTGTTCCACTGTGGGAATAGAGGCTACCTTACCCTTTTGAGTCAGCTCTAAAGCATCATACATTAGAAGACTGGAAACTCAATGAACCAAATTAAATATACAGCACCTGACAATCTCATTCTCCTCACAGCCAGCCAAAACACTGCTTCCCTTGCTCTTCACAGACACTGAGCAACAAATCACCAGCCATAAACTGAAATAGTTTAGGGAAGGAGTTTCTCCAAGTGTTGATCAGACAATTTAAAGCGTCTACAATTGTAAGAGGATGTTCAACACTTTTGAAGGTCAGGCTTACCTACTAGATTGCCTAAATTCGAACCCAGGAACCTAAATCTGCCCACCTCCAGTTTTTTATAAGCTTTATCTTTACTACCTCAAAGTCTTTATATGAATACCTTTGAACTTCACTTACTACTCACAAACCGTAATCACAGCTCCCCTAACATACTGGAAAAGCAGAAACTAGAAATTCTCCATCATGGTGGTATTTAAAAGCTGACAGAAATTGATGCTATCTGCAAAATGACACAAGGACAGACTTAGACACAGGCTCTGAATTTCAACTAAGGAGACTGCTTTGAGGATCCAGAGAAAAAGTAGGCAGGCAGAGCTACAAGCTGTGTTTATTTACAGGTAACACCAGAAAAACAAATATCCAAAAATGGCAAAAACCAACGTCACTGTAATTTTTAGATCAATTCTTTAGTCCTAGCATCTACTATTGCCAAATAATATTGAAGAATGAGGGAAAAGTCTGCAGTTCCACAAAAGAACAAGCAATTATCATTTTTTAGCTTCTGCAACCTCAGAAAGCCAAAAATTAATTTTGAAAGTACAGATTCAGGCCTTTAAAACTTTAATTATGTCTACTAAGGATTAATATAGCATAAGACTATATAGTCATATACTTAAGTCTTCAATTAATAATCAGGAGTTTAAAAAACAACCAATATAGTCAAATAACTCTGGAAAGTTGGGGTAAAATAGCATCCACTGAAACTAAAGCTTTATGGCATAAGGCAAATCATTAAAAAAGCATTTTTTAATATTCTGTATATATCCACCATATGGATTTAGATTTACCAAACCAATAACTTGAAAATTGAGATGATTGAGAACTCAAGCCGATTTGTTGTTCGAACAGGAGGGGAAAAAGAATGTGTATATATATATATATATATATATATATATATAAAGAAAAACTCACTGACTCTTTATTATTGAACCTAATAGAAATTAGTGTAGTTGAAAAAAAAAGTCCTTTTTTTTTTTTGTGCATGAATTTAATAGAAAGTTAAGGTAATACATGGTCAGGAAACAAACATTCCCGGAATATAAATGAGGTGAGCTTACTCTAGGATTTTGCTATACTCAACAGTAGCTTTATACAAGAGACCAAACTTCTGAAAGGCATTCCCAAAAGATTTAGTCCACAAATATTCAGACATCAAGATGGCTTTGAAAAAAAGTGTGAATTTTATGGCTACCTAAACAACACTCACAGAAGACAGACATAGCAGAAAATTGTAAAGCATTTGGTTCTACTATGAGAAGCAGTCAGCCAAGCTGATACAGGACAGTGCCGAGTGTCCCAGTTGTGTCATCACCCACTTTATTGAGATTTTTCATATCCCACAGCTTTACTGGTCAACATTATTCAAGTGAGCTTCTTAAATCTTTACTTGAGTATGTTTCTATATCTTTACAGTCAGTGAAATAAAAAAAGAATTAATTATATCTGCAGAATTTCAAACTATTTTTCTATGGTCTTCAGCACAGAAGCTGCATAGAGACTTTAGGCAATAATTTTTTTTGTGAGCTGAAGACAAACTACTAGAGGAAGTATAGCCGAGTTAATTACAGTTTAAGTTACCAGTTTCGTCTTTTACAACGCAGTAGGAAGGAACAGGAAAGTGGTTTAAGAAAAAATGTATTTCAAGATGCTCCTTGCAGCAAGTCTCATTCAATTAAATGCGCCAGTAACTACAGAAATTTGTTACTCTCCTCAGCCAGGTTAATCAAGAGGAAGTTTAACAACATGTTCATCCTTCATAGTCAACAAAGTATCCACACCGTGAGAAACCCTTCCGCTGCCGCAGCGCAGCCCCGCGGCTCCCAAGGGAGGACCCGAGGGTGGCAGCGCCTTGGGGCTCGCTCTCCGCTCCGCTCACGGATGCGCCCGAGCCGGGGCCGCCACCGCAGCGGCCACCCCGCGGCGTGCCAATGCCAAACCCGCCCTTTGTACAAAATCATCGAGAAAATAATGCTTAAACATTGAAAAGAATCGAGCAGCTGGTCCCTTTTCCCCAAAAGAGGGCCACTTCGAAATCCGCAACCCGTCCCTCCTCCCCGCGGGCAGGGCACAGGCGGAGACCCCGGTCTGCGCCCGCGGCCAGGCACGGGCAGCGACCGAAGGGAACGGGAGACCGGGGACGGCACCGCGCCTTGTCCCCGCTGTCCGGGCAGCTCCACGGCGGAGCCCGGCGCCCGCCCCTCCTGCCCCCGGGGCTGCGGGACCCGGCGATGGAGGCTCCCGCTCCCGCCGCGCCCCCCACCCGCGGTGCCGCGGGAGGAGCGCTCCTCACCTGCCCCGCGCCCTGGAAAAGTTTCCCAGCCGCCCGGACAGGACGGCCAAGGCCCAGGGCTACCTCTCGTCGCCGCTGGCGGTCCCGGAGCCGCGGCTGTGACTAAAATAGGCAGAGGAGCCGCGGGAGCTGCGGGCGGCGCCAGCGGGGCCGGCACCGAGCGGCCGCAGCGCGCAGGCGCCTCCGCCGGCACCGGGGTGCGGAGCGGACGGAGCTCAGCCCTGTTCTTTGTATCCCGCGCCCCTCCGAGCATCACCCCGGGCACCCGTGCCCTGGTCGGGGCTTGTGGCTACCCCGCAGTGCTCAGCCGAGGCACCCAAAACAGGTGGGGAGAGCCACGGCGCAGAGGTGCAGCCCGAGCCCCGAGCCTGCCCAGCTGTTTGGTGGTTAAAATTAGAAGAGCCGAACTCTCCCCTAAACCTGTGGCGAGCAGTATTGCTCCTACATGGTCTGTCAAGGAGCCTCAACAGCTTTTATAAAACTGCTCTTCTCAACTCGGCACCTGCAGTGGTTGATTGATCACGAGCGTGATGTTTAAGAAATGCCACCAAGTTTGCTCGTGTGGCAGTTCGGCAGCTCCCGGGAACGGCGTGCTTCCAGAGCGGGACGCTTCTGTCCCAGCGTGTTGGCATCGGCTTTGCCCATGTCCTCTCAGCCCCCGCCGGCACTAGCAGTCTTACAGGACAGGTGAAGCAGTCCCCGAGCGTGCCTTCATCCCCAGGAGGCAGACGAGTAGCATTCAGTGATGATAGGCATTCCAGCCCATCTCAAAACCTGACTGTCAGTGATAAATGAGGACTGCCGAGGCAGAAAAACCCTTTCAATACCTTCTGATGAGCTAGCTACAAAGTGGGGTTTTCAGGAGCATATGGTCAGCATTATTCTTAAATATTTTTGGAAAGTATACAAATCCAAACTCGTTTTTGAAGCAACAGTTTATACACGTACACATCAACATGTGTCCGAGGAGGCCTTGCTTTGTCGCAGTTATTCCTGGTCTTGCACCTTGGACAAGAGATCAGGGTCTTTTCAGGAATGTGTGCTATATGAACAGGGGTTTTATGAATGCTGCTGCCTTGTATAAGATCTGATTTTCAAAAATATATTATGAAATAATTATGAAGACCTTGATTGGCACTATGTTTCCTCTGACTGGCCAGCCATTTTTATGGCTGTACCTTCTCTTTCCTGAGATATGCAGAGTAAGTGAGCTGGAAAAAGGGTAGGAAGAACAAGTCAGGATAGCATGGCTACAGGAATGGTCACGAGTGATGGCATCTAACATGTGTTTGAGATTGATAGTATTCAGCTACGCTTGCTGGAGCAAAGCCAAGTAGCTTCCAAAAGCTGCACAAAGCAACCCGTCAGAGAGTTCCTATCCCAATCCAAACTGACGTGTAAGCATTTTCTAGCATGTTATTGAACGTTATGCTTTGGAGAAGCACAGTTTGTTCTACTGGTTGTGTCTTCTATAAAGTCTTTGTACCTCTCTCATTACCCTCTAGGTCTTCTCTAATTTTAGGGGAAGCCTTGGTGGCAAACAGTCTGTGCTTGGCCCAACGCAAAAAGAATTGTTTGTTAGGAAAGCTTGGCAACAAACTAATAATATTTGCAGCCATGTGAGAGTGTAGAGCTTTGTCCTGATTGCAGTTAGTCTCTTGGGATCTTCATATTTCAGTATATTCATGATTAAACGCTCTTTCCCCTCTGCAGCAGGGCAGTAAAACCCAGGACTACATGGAGGTGGTGGTATCTGCCAGTACAGCTGTCAACAGGAAGAAGGAAATAATGAGAGGATCTGAGAGATGCCCCTATATCCTGTCTCTCCAGGAGGATCATAAGCAGTTGGAGTGCGTAGAAATGGCTCTGATGGACTCTAGTCTTGTGCTGTGGTGTGCACCTGTGCATAGAAGAAAAACATCCTCTTACAGAATCACTGGCATTAATTTTATATAATAGATTAAGTTTTAGCCTTTGGTTTTACAGATAATATTAGACAATATTACCTATACCCTATACATTTCCTAAGTAAAAAGTACTAAGTGGAATTTATCCCCTTAAAATAAGATCTCATGTACTGTAGGAGAATGGACTGGTTTAATTAAATTAATGTCCTACTGTTAAATCACTATAAAGACTGCTTTAACCAATCTTTGTCAGAAAGCTGCAGGTTCTTTGAAGTCTGCTAATATAAATTAATCTGACAGAGGAAAGAAATAAAAACTGTTTGCATTTGCACAGAATGAGGAATTGACTTTGGACAGACAGATCAATTTTTGGAGATTTGTGTTGAGTTGATGCATCTCATTAGTAGAGACAGGCCTAATGCTGTTACAGCTGTTCATTGATGCATGCTTCTTCTCTTTCTCCTGCTATTAGATTCTTGATAGCTTAAGTTCTTTCTCCAATTATATAGTTATTTTTCACAGTAATAGTCCACAGTAGAAAATGTCACACGGATGTTGCAAATTGCTCAGTCTTGTTCCTTATCTCAGCAACCAGCTTTGTGACCCTCAACAGTACACCTTAACCTCTTGGTCCCTGCCTGTTCTTCTGGATTCCAGGGAAAATATCATCCTGCTGATAATGCAGGAAGGTGTTGGACCTCATAAGAGGCCAGGCAGGAGTTCAGAGGCACAGCTGAGACCTGAACCTCCATTTCCTGTCTCTCAGTTTAGCCCAGCCAGGCACTGGAAAACTTTATTAAGCAGACGAAGAAGAAACTTTTTGTGAAACTGCAAGCACTCTGCCTCTTCCAAATGAGAGCCCAATGTCGCAGCCTTTTTTAGGCAAAGTTTTCACTAAAGAGAACAAATGCTTTGTATTCAGGATCCCAGATGTGCCAGGCTCACAGGGCTATTTTCAGACAATGGCAAGATCTATGAAATGTTTCCATTTATAGTTTCAGGAAGCGTACTCAGCATCTACTCTAAACTAATCTTTTAAATTCCCTCCATGGGCTCTCTCAGTGGGCTCCTTTAGAAAGTAATTCATCCTGTGTGTATTTGACAACTGTCTGGAGTGGGACAAAGTACACTACCAAATCCCATCCCACTTGCTGAAATTTTGTGCCATATAACTAAAAAATCACACCCATTTTCTGCAGAAAATTTACTTACATGTGTTTTGCCTGAAAGCATCCTCAAGAATTACATTTTATTGGAAGGAAATTTGTATGGAAGAGATTGTGAATGACAAATAGTCTATCTGCTCTTTAGTATTCTGGAGGTTTATTTAACAGGAGTATGTGCATTTCAGTGCATATTTACCTCTGACAGACAATTTCTGATGTATAGTCAGGCAATTCTTCCAATGCGAAACCTGCAGGAAGGGTATCTCCTGTTAATACAAGGAGGGCTATCTTTTTGTTTGAATCCAAGATATATAACACCACATCCCAGGGCTTCCAGCTATATGACTAATAGTATAGTAACAGATTGTTGCCAGTTTAGAGCCAGGAGCCAACTTTTTTCTAAAATAATCAAAGTATTCAAAGTTTAACAGATGGTTGATGTAGATGTTTATCAAAAGGGTACATGATCCTGAGGTATAAGAACAGAGTAAACTTGTTTGGCATTAAAGTTAGCTAAACTGTGCACAGTAAACAATTTATTCAATCACACTGAACAATTATCCCTGTTCCCAAATTATGCATGAGCAGCTCCCTGCTGACACTTTATTTTGTAGTTTATTATTTAAAATTGCTCAGTGAACAATTTCTGTGAACTGCTTGCAAGTGATTTTTCTGAGACTTGATAGAAGGGCCTGCTGTGCTTGCTCCAGCTCTACCTAAATCACATAATTCCCCCCAAAAAACAGAAGAGCAGATATAAAACGGGTTGGATTTCCTAAAGCAGAACCGCGGCATGCTTGTCACTGCCCTGCCAGGGCAGCTCACTAACGGCACTGGGGAATAATGGGAACCTGTCCCAGGGGGTTTGCTTCCTTCTGCAAATAGAGGAATACCAGATGTGGAGTCTGACCACATTGCTTGCCTGGAACTCAAATAGTTATCGACACATTGCTGCTTTCTGTTAACGCCAGGCAGCTCTTACTTCACACAAAATTGGAAGTCAAGTTATGGAGCTGTGCTTTCACATTGCATCTGCCCCCTCCCTGGGTGACAGCCCATTTTTAGGGGTTCCCACTACAGCAGATTTGGCAGCACTGGGCGAACTGGCTGTGATTTTTCTGTTCCCTTTCTGGACAACATCCACACACAAATAAAGTTCAAAACGATCATGGAGAGATGTCTGTGCTAATCCTGAAGCAAGTGCATTTCAACTGCAGCTCTCAACATGCTCTGTGCAGAGATCCCTACGAATTTGTGAGTCTGTGTGACAGTGTGTATAGACCAAAGGAACAGCAGATATCATCATGCTTTTGGATGTTGGTGACTGTGACAATTAATGTTTTGCTGCTGCAGTATTAATCCCTTTTTAGCTGTGCATTTTCATATTTACTGTGGCTATTTTTGAGAAGCAAAGGCTAGGACTGAACCTTCAGGATGTTGCATATTTACATCATTATCAACCGTTTTCTAGCAATTTTTAAAATTATTGATAAGGATTTAGAATTTTATGTATAGATATGAAAATGAAGTAAATAAGTGTTTAATATCTCCAGACAGACAGACAGAACTGAAAAAGAAATCAAAAAACCTGATTTAAAAACTTGATGAACAAGGACAAAAAAGAAATAGGGGGAGGCTGAACATAAGTCTAAGTAATTTTTTTAACAAGTGACAGAGAAAGACACGATTTGATAGTGAAAATAGTCCACGGTAAGGGGAAAGAAAATGTAAATAGATTAGCTCAGAAGAACTTTGAAATTAAGAGAGAGAGCTTTTTAAAATTTAATAAACTGTGCATATTGTAAAGGACTGTCAACATGTGTGCATGCCACAACTGCCCCTTGCTACCCTGATCTTTAAGAGTAAAGGCAAACACAGAATTAAAAAATATATTTTCTTCTCATTTCAATGAATAAATAAGACCAGTCTTCTGAATGACGTTTATTATACTTCTTTGTTCTGTAAAGAAAAAAAACAACTAACAAAGTCCTATTATACAGGGTTAAAAGCAAGGATACAGACTGCAATAAACATACATATATATGTGATTATTGCTTTTGCATGTATCTGAAGTACATAGACCACTGCAAAAAGCACTTTTGGAACTAAAATGTCAACCAATATAGTTAACAAAAAGATACTAATAGTTTGTAAGATCAAAACCAATGTAAAAATATTTTATGTATCAGTATTTCTTGTTTTTTTTCTAATACTAACTCATTAATTCTTTAAATAATGAACTATTTCCTGTAAGAACACGATATTTTTGTAAAGCTGTAACCAAACAATAAAATGGAGACCCAGTGATAAATAGAGCAGAGTGCTGGATATCTGACTGTTTTTAAAAAGCATTTCATTCCCCTCACCAGTGAGATCTGTTTGAAAAGTATCATTTGAGAGGACTCAACTTTTCTGTAAATGAAAACAGGACAGTTTTGCTTCATATTCAAAATAAGTATTCAAGACATTTTATCTCCTAGTAAAATAGAATAGCTACTACAGCTGGATTCCATAAATCTTTAAAGATTTCAATGTGAGAGAGTTAGACGAACAAAGCACAGCAAGGAATTCCAGCACAAGTTGTTTTATAGGAACTGCTGATACCCATCCTTGGGTATCCTGGCAGATGTCAGGACCTTGCCTCACTTTTGCTATGGATTAAGTTGGTTTTCATTCACCCACTGTAAGAGAACACATATGGAAAAATACAGGGTCATACCTTATGTGTTTTAAACTCATCCCATATTTTACCTACCAGTATCTCACCCTTGTACCCATGTCCTGCAACTGGGCACAGAAAGTCCAAGCCCAGCATTAGGTACCTAGATTGTCCTAAAACCCACACATGGGAAATATTAAAGAGATATGTGTGCTTCATCCCCACTAAGCCCAGACTCCTGCAGGCTGCTTGGGATCACTCCACAGAATCCCTGCCTGGGGACAGGAACCTGCTCACCTCCTTTCACAGATCTGGGATGCTTTGATGCTTGCCTATGATGTGCAGTTTCTATAGAAGGGGATGGTGCTGCCCACTTATATACAATTACATGGTTAGAACATTTGATTAATTATTTAACTAATTAAATTTTATTTATTAATTTAATATTAGTTTTTAATTAATTTAATTAATTTAATGGGATCTTTGCCTCAGTATCTTTCTTGCCCTTATGTCCCTTTTACTCCCAGAAAATTATTATTTCCCCGAGATTTAGACAAGTTTAACTAGTGGATACAATGAAAAGTATGGGATTCACTGCTGAAATAGTTATTTATCCCCATTACTTTATTGCAGTTGTTTATTTATATGACTTTGATCTCTTAGCTCTTGGTCATCTATCTTTTATCACCATTTGTCTTCAAATCTCTTGTCAGGTAGTGAAATAGTCCTGTCCCTACAATACACCACCGATCCCTCAAATTAGGAGCTGCAGTTCAACTGACAGCTTAAAAAATATTGCCTGTGAATCCACAGCAGAAGAATAACTGCTATAAAATCCTTCTGCTCACACAAGATTTTGGGAAAGTCTCATCTTTTTTTTTTTGGTTTTTGTTTTTTTTTTCCCCTCCACTCCAGAGCAAGGTTTAACAACATTTATAGCTTGCAGAAAGATGGTTTGGGTGCAAACCCTTTGCTGGCAGAGCCCTCTGCCAAGTGACCCTCTAGGAGGGCACTGCTAGCCATGGTGTGGGACACGACCCCGAATCTAGAGCTAAGTGATGACATGCTTGTGCTGCCTTTCTCCTACACACTCCTGCTGATGAAACTCCACCTACATGGTTTGATTCATCAGCATGAGGTGGCTCGATTTACATGTCAAGTTCACTACATCTTTTGATTCCCACAGAAGCAGAATTACAAGAAGTAGAAACTGATGGGATAAAAACCTACAAGAAAGGAAAGTTAATCTGAATTAGACAAATAGAAAGAAAGGGTGTTTTTCCCCTAGAAGCCCTGAGCCTATTATATTTTAATGCATATTAATGTAAATAAAGTAAGCATTTTCAAGAGGGATTAACAAATCAGTTTAATCCAGTATTTATTTTGTTGTATAGTAAAAAAATCTGTTATGCAGTAACAGCTAGGGAGGAAAAATATGCATTCAATTATTACAGGAATAGAAAGAAAAATATTAATCTGGTCATGTCTGAATTGAACAAATAGATATTAGTTTTTCCTTTTCTATTTAATTAGTTTTCTTCTATATAAAGAGCTGCAGATTTGTTTCATTTTTAAGACATGGTTTGCAATATCTTTTCCTATGAGCAACACAATATTTTGTTTTAAATTTTCATGTACATTGAGACCAAATATGTTTTCTATTTATCATTCAAAATAAGCAAAATCTGTAGAGCACTTTTTTCCTGAAAATGTAGCATCAACATATTATTTAATTACTACAAACATATGTCTTTTTTGTGGTATGGCAAATCTGTGCAGTATCATCCTAGCATGTATTCAGCTTCCCCAGTTTAATCCTAGAGGAGGTCATATCTCTATATGTATAATTTGCTTTGTTGCAAGGAAAATAGCTCCTGAACACATAGATCCTGGATGGCCCTCCTCAGCCAAAAAGCCCAGCCTCTGCTATCACCAGGCAACTGAATAAAATAACCTTTTTCTTCAAATGCTTAAAATTTGCCTTGCATAGTGTACTAGCTACAGCAGTACATAGGGATGCATCCTCTCTCTTCCATAGTTTCTGTAGTTTTGAGCGGAGTTGCATGATGGAACCTGTTACCTGTACTTACACCATTAGTAGTTAAAAAAATACTACATAATGAAAGAATTGCAAGGTCAGTCCCATGCTCCCAGGTTTGCTTTGAAGCTCTAACTATTGCTGCACCCAACAAATTAATTTGCCAGAAGTCCGATCTGAAATAAACCTCTCTTGGATAAAATTTGTATGAAATTTAGTTCTCTCTTCCTCTACTCCTCCTCCCTCTCTTCTTTGAAGTGTCCTAGGCCATACAGTTTCTTACCTTAAGTAGCAAATTGGAACCCTTCTGCAGGCTGTAAGAGAATTCCAACATGATGTCCATGTCATTATAAAAACTTAGGAAAATCAGAACGACCATATCATCATGTGCACAGATTCTGCCACTCTTACCTGTAGTAGCATATAAATGGGGACATAACTCCACAGAAGGTTATGGAACTGGTAAAAATGTAAAATGTGAGTAAAGGGGAATCACTGCAGAATTAAGAAAAGAACTCATTGATAGCAGCATGGACTCAAGTATCCAGTTGTTTAAACAAATTATGAAGGAATCTGATCACCTCACTAACAGTTATTTCTGAGTAGTAACATAGGCATAAATTGGATGATACTCAAGTCATCATTTAATCTAGCTCCAAATATTTATTAACCTATAAATAATTATAGAGTCATAGAATGGTCTGGGTTGGAAGGGACCTTTAAAGGCCATCTAGCCCAACCCCCTTGAATAAGTGGGGATAGCTTCAAATAGATGAAGTTGCCTGGAGCTCCACCCAATTTGAATGTTCCCAAGGACCAGGCATCCACCATCTCTCTGGACAGCCTGATTCAGTGCTTCATCACGCTCATAATAATAAAATTCCTCCTTATATCTAAATATATCCTTGAATTTAAAGCCATTACCCCTTGTCCTATCACAAGAAGCCCTGCTATAAAAAGTCTGTCCTCATCTTTCTTGCAGGACCCTTTAAGTACTGAAAAGCTGCAATATAATGTCACCTGGAGCCTTCTCTTCTCCTGGCTGAGCGACCCCAACTCTCTGTTGACTGGGTGTTTATGATCTCACAAAGTTTGTCTAACTTCACTGACATCATTCTGAGTATGTCTTCATTTAGGCACATTATACAGCCCCCCCAAAGCATTGGTGTATGAGTTGCATACCAGAGTGTATTTCACTGTATGTTTTAGAAGTACTGTCCAGATTAAAATAAAAACAGAGGTAGAGAGAACTTCTGTCTTGCTTCCAGCCCTTTTGTGTGTACTTACATTATTGTAGATATTTACAGCTGAATTTTACAGCTGAAATATTCTGCTAGTCATGTCTCAAACAGATGCTGGAAAACTAGAAACAATTTTTTAAAAATGACTCAAAGCCCAGAAAGCATAGTAGCAATACCTAAACAAGATTAGCTAAGAGTATGTCAGATATTGACTCAGACATGTCCTGGTAGAGATTTCTGACAGTAGCCAATTCCAGCAGAGAAAAACATCACAGAGGATTGTGTTTGGAAAGTGCGTGACAGAAGCCAATGCATACAACAGACATAAAAAAAAGAAAAAATTATCAAAGTATGTCATGAAGCACCCATCATTCCCCAGTATCTTTCTAAATGGTATGCTATAGCTTAAATAGAATATATAAGCTTGATATAGAAAATGGATGAGTAAGACTCCTTGGTCTTATGTTAAGATGAAGATGATGAAGCTAATTAATTTTAGTAGGGTCAGAATTTAGTAAAGACAAGTGTTCATTAATAAATAGGCCAACCCAAGTATTCAAGAAAACCAAGGAGAACATTAATAAATTATTTATATTGCACCTAAGAATAAGATCTCTTTTATGTATTTAAAATATTTTAATGTTTGTAGACTGTTACACAGATGTACATCCTTACTACATGCTGCCAGTCTCTGGAACTTTATGCCTTAGTTATCATGTGAACAGGTCTTTAAAAGCCATCAGTGAACTGTTTGCATTTTTTTCCAATTCTCTTTTGGCCAAGACAAAGTAGCTCTGTGACTCAGGGACCTCATGCATTAAGCATCACATACAGAATACATTGCCTGGAAGGGTTATGAGAATGATTTGGGGATTTTCCCATTGCATGCTGGGGTATTTATGTTTGGCTGGTTTTCCTCTCTGAGGAAGCAACATAAAGCTAAAAGCAAAACTTGTACAATTTTATTTGCTCTACACTAAACGTCCTTCAAACAGGCAGTGTTTCTCAACACTCCTAATAGCTTTTGTAGATATTCTGCATGATTATCCTTCAAGTGTAAGAATGTATCATAATTTTAAATCCTCCAGAAACAAGTCACAAGATCTAAACTTATATGTATGCCCACACATAGGGAAGCACACAAGGGTCATCCTACCAAACAAGCCAGCAACTTTAAAATATTAAAAATATTATCTACTTCCAGACATATCAAGCAGCAATCCATTCTCATAAAATAGTAATGCTTCTTACTTTCAGATTACTGGCAGGCATCAGGCAGAGCAGCAGGAAGGTGAGTTAGCAAGGACATTTGGACACTTCTCTTCAAAGGCACAGTGACCCCAAGGGTCGAAACCAACTCTCTCCTACTGAAGTGCAATCTGAGGCTCCTGTGTCATTAAAACACCACAGAACTAGGGAGAGAGTATCTTTTAAATCAAGAATTTCATAGGCACAGAAAAGTGACTCTGGAAGCTAAACAAGAATGTGCAGTTAAAAATTGTATTTATTGCTGCAGCTGTTTTAGTCTCTTCCCAACAAACACAGCTAAAAAGAACAACATACAACAAACTCCAGTGGTTTGGCAGTAGATTGACTAACATAATTTATTGTACATGTCACAAAGGGCACTGGCACTGCAGAAGCCCAGGTCCTATAGCATCACATTCCATCAGAAACGCTACACAACCATTTCCCTAAGCTGTATTTGCAGCAGTTACAGCTCTTTTATTTTTCTAATGCCAGCAATGACACTTATGTTTGTTTTCACATAATACGTCTTAAGAACAGTCAGAGACAAACCAATTACTCATGGGACAGAATTTGTTGTTTTGGTTTTTTTTGGTTTTTAACTATGTTGCTGTGCATTTCAAAATCTTTCATTTCTTTAAGAAACAAACCCAATGCGATCGTTCCTTAGTCTTTTTTTTTCTGCAAAATTATTGATGTAAAATGAGAGAATGCTCACATGGCATAAAAAAGAACATTATGAGCAAGCTGCTATATTTTGAGGACAACTTACTTGTTTTATTGACTATTCTGACTATATGTCATTGTAACAAAAAATTTTGAGGAAAATACAATTACAAATACCATGGGCTTGCTTTAAAAAGAAACAAACAACAAAACAACGCACCACCACAGAGGCCACCACAATTGCAATAAGACCTCAGACTTATGATTTGTTCTCCTCCAAAACGAAAGAGAGGAAGATCAACAGGAGTGTGAACTGAAAGTAAACATATTGCACAGACAGTGAAAATGCAGAAGCCAACCTGCTGGCTTGAGACAGAGAATTCAACCTACTCCAGTTAACATAAATGGCACTTATCAGTCAAATTTGGCTTCGTCCGGTTTTGTCTCTCCGCTCTTCTGCTTGGCCACCTTGCATCTCCCTCCATCGCTGTGAGGAATGGCCGCAGCACGATGTCTCCCCTAGGAGGGAGCGAGGAAGGAGCCGCAGTTGGCCACCCCCGCGGGCTTGTGCCGGGGGGAGCCTCTCTGGAGGTGGTGGGGGTGTTGGGAGGGCTGCACGGGAGGGGTCTCCGGCAGAGCCACGTGGTAGAAGTTGGGTAAGCGGATGTCGTACCTGAAGCCCTGCCCCACGTGCACCCTGTCGTTCAGGGCGTACAGTTTCTCAGCAATGTCGCTCCCAATTAAAATTGAGAACAGGCGGGAGATGAAGCGGTGCTTAGCGAACAGCAGGTAGAGCTTCTTCCTCCTCCAGGCCACGTACCGGCAGTCTGTCTCTGCTGTAAGTGTTACCTGGAGAAGAGAGGGTTGAACAGCCAGGTGGCAAGGTGCTGCTGCTGCTGCCCTTGCTCAGAAGGCACCCCCCTCTCCCAGCACAACCTGCCTGCTGCAATTAGAGCCTTTTAACCGAGCCAGAGAGCTCTGGGGGTTACTGTATGCAAAAGGCACGTGAGAAAGGTGAGTGGATATGGACTAAGCCATCACATCTAGTCAGCCTCAATGACAATATGCCTGTGTCCATATGGCATGCCTGGTTCAGTGCCACCTGGATGCCCTGCTTCAGTCCAGCACTGCCTGCTCCAGTCTTGGCAGCCTCAGCTGAAAAGGCAGGTCTAAAGAAAGCTCTCAACAAATGCCATTTGTCCTCGTGACACCAGCCATCACATCCAACACAGACAGGAGCCAGCGTGTCAGTAAGTGACAGCAGAGCTCACAGAGCACAGGGCAGCCCCAGCTGACACCGTGTCCCATGCTGCAAACTGTGCCAAGCTGTGTCACAGGCACGTCTTCCCCTGGCTCATCTCCCATTGGGAAACCTCTCCAGCACCAGCTTCTTCCCACCCAGAGGAAACCTGGCTTCTCAGGGCTGAATATCCATGCAGCCAAAGCTTGCAGAGCCTGCCTCCCAGACTAGCTTCAAGAAAATCCCTGTTTGTTGGAACAAGACACAAACAGCAAAACCAGTCCAACAGATAAGGAGGACTTCCCAAACTAATGGGATGCCACTTGTTTGCATAGTATCACAAACTAAACCCACAACAGAATACATTTATTTCTAAATCAAACAGCACTTGAACAGTTTCCTGCAGCACCAGGAAAGAAAAAAAAAAGAAACCCCTTAACTTTTACCTGGAAAATTCCCTCTTCTGTGGGTCTCAGTGAATCCCATTCAGGAGAGTCCAGAAATTGAAGAGGAAAAATATAATGCAGAAATTCCCCATCAACTGTTACTCTGATCCTACCAAGACAAGACGTGTTAATTTGTTAGCACTACCTGTACACCAGCAATGACTACTACAAGAATGTGCTATTTCTACTATCTGAGGAATTCAAATATAGCTTTAAAAGCATGAAAAAGCAATCAATGGCCAGCATTATCCTAATTATATTTTGAACCCAACTTGCTCAAGCCAGCTGAGAGAGAATACAAGACAATTGTGCAACTGAAAGGGAAATCTTTTCAGGCCTAATTCAAACCACATTATTCTCTCTGTGGTAGGTCTGTGCAGTGATGCAGAAGCTTTGCTATTAAAAGGCCATCATGCACTGGAGAGGTGAAAGACCAATGCCCATAACAGCATTTACCTGCTTCCCCTGAAAACCATTAGATTTACTTCTAGTTTTGGCAAATACACATTTTAGAGAGAACAAAGTGGCAGAAACTGGGAGTGGGAAGAAGGAGTGCCCCACAGCATGTGCTAGGTAGGCTTATCTCCATGTTTAACAGGAATTACATGGCCACAGGACTATGTCTGGAGCCAGAACAGCCTGGAGGTATGGGATCTCTGTGTGAATGCTGTGGCCTTCTGAAGATGCCAAAGAAAAATTTTCTTTCCTTGCTACTTTTTAACTAATAGATAAATGTGAAGGCACACAAGCAGCCCCGTACCACATGGTGAAGGGCAGCAGGAGCTCTGGGTGATCACTGACTGGCTTGGCATGTAGAAGGATGGATACCTCTCCTTTGGTAAGACCAAAAGTGACTTCTATGAGGTACTTCCTAGAGAGCTCCCAAGAACGCTCCAAACCAGGGTGTTCCTAAGAAAAACTGTCCACAATCCATTTTGTTCATTGCAAGTAGTCTTAAATCAGATGAGTGTTGAGCTGCCTACAGGTTCCATCTATCCATGCAGCAGGCTTCAAAAAGCACCCTCCAAGTGTCCCATCAAGGGCAGTCCATTGCATCACCTCTGGGAGTCCAACCTACCCTTATGGGGGTCTGGGACTGCACCCTGCTTTGCATACAGTACAAAAGCTAGTGTTTCCTTCCAGGAAAGCACCAGCAAAGCTGCCAGAAGGGTCTCCTGGAAGCAGAGAGTACAAGCAGGTGGATTTACTACCTCAGGGTCTAACATAGGGCCACTGTATACAGTAACTGTAGATCCAGTTCTGCAAGTCTTGATAAGGCTCAACTACATCCTCTTGTAATGAAAGGGCACTTTTAAGTCTTTTTCTCTTCCTTACCAATACCCTTCTCCCACTCCCTTGAAAGCAACCAAATACAATCTGTATCAAAGTCAAGATCTCTATTAAACAGAGTTTATCTCACGATATTCAGTTTTGTAACTAACCTTTTGTCCCATTTCAGATGATACTAGTAAAGAAAAATAGGACAGATGCTGTGCTCTTCAGCTAGGCAGTAGATAGACAGCAAGCCATAACCTGAGCACTGAAAATCCACATTTATTCCCTTTGTCTGCCCAACCTGTTAAATGCTATGAGAAAGCAGCCTGGAAAAGAATAGCTTAAAATTCTTTTCTTTATGCTATTACAGATTCTGTGCTTAGTGTTTTTATGCTAATGCCATCCTAGACAAGTATATTTAACCTATTAATATTTATATCACTTGCATTAATATTTAATCTATTGTACTGGAAAATAAACAAACAACACACAAATCAGGCTCTTTCTTTTTTTTTCTTTCATTTTCAATAAGGAGAGGAAAATAAAGATATTTGCAGAAAACCTGAACAATACAAACCTGCCTGACACAAGCAAGGACAGTTTGTCAATAGGTGTTTTGCCCTGCATCGCGTAGCAATGTTCTTTCTCCAGGGTAATCACTTCTGCGTCGCAGCACAAGACAATCTTCCTGTACACAGTCAGGGAAATTCCCAGAGGCTGGAAGAGAGCACTGTAGAGTTCCTGGAATTCTCTGTCAAAGGCAACACTCCGGACTTGGTAGGTAACATACACGAACTGGACGAAGCATATAGCGAACAGCACAAAATTCCAGGAGAATATATCAGCAGCACACACATCCAGCCAAGCCCAAACAGAAGAGCAGAGAAAGCCCAGTCCAAGCAAGCTGAAGACGTAGAGGAGCCCAAAGAATCCACTTCCTCCCATGAAGCCCACAACAAAGAAAATACTGGCTAGGTGGTAGATAGATCCCTCTGCCTCTTGCTTCCAGGTGGTACACGTGGGATGTGCATATATCAGACTTTCCCAAAAACTTGCATTTTCTCCCATGGCTGGAATAATTTTTTGATTCAGCTGAGTCTTGAAAATTTTTATGAAGAGATGCAGCTAGTTTTGGTTTTCCTTTGGTTTTCCATTCTTGCAAACTCTGCTCAATGATCAGGTAACATCAGGGTCTCTTGGTAGTGAAGGTGCACTTAGGATTTCCAGCAACTAAGTAGCTAACATTCTCAGTGCTGTTTCTTATCAGTTCATCCATTGTTTTGACTTTGGTCATGTCACCTGTAGCTTCATCTGATCTAGACAAGTAAAGAAAAGATTAATTACTTACAAAATTATTTTCACCAATAAATTTTATCAATGCTTTATTGCCTAAAGCCACAGACTGCATTATGATCCAATTACCCTTGCAGCTCTGTGATTCCAGGATCAAACTTTAATATTCATTCAGCTGAAAATCATGTTTTCTGTATCTGTGATCCTTGTAGCAACCATTGAATTGCCACTGAATCCATGTAAAGCTTGTGTTGCATTCACAGCATCCTGTGACAAGCCTCTGTACAGCCTCACTGCTGAGAAGGCAGTTGGCTTTGTTGGTCCAGACCCTGCTCCCTGAGAGCCTTTAAAAACGCCCTACCCAGCTCCTTAATAAGATGAGACAGTGAACTCTTCTTCCTTGTTCACCTCCTCCATCTCTCTCTTGATTTCAGTCAAATCATTCTCATTAATGGGTTGAGCAAAGCTGCTCTCTGTTCCTGGACTCAACAAACTCCATCCCCAAACACCACAACAGGGGAAACCCAAGGGGATGGTCTTTCCTACTACAAGGATTACAGGCAAAAACCCCCCTGTCATATATAAGGAAGACTACAAAGCTTAAAGCCATCTTGATACAGATTATGTTATTAGAACGTGAAGTAAGTGGTGCTGCAAAATATGACTCAAGGGACATTTACAAAGCAATTTTATAACATTCAAATTTCTACATCATAGAGTTTCATGCCATGGACCACATAATTTTATTGTACAACACTCTAAAATGTGAAACATGCTATTAATTTTCATATGATGATGTATTCTTAAGAGTTTTAAAAGGAAAACAGAACCAAGAAGCATGAAAGAAACCCCAAAATAAATCTAAAAACAAGAAGTCAAAACCAGCTTTCTATATCTGTCTTTTAAAATAAAAATACATGCTTCAATGTGGGATTATACATGGTAGAAATTGAAAAGCCAGAATATATTAGTGATGTAATCAGAATTGAAACCTTCCAAAGCCTTACTGTCTTGTCATTTTCCTGGTAGAACAGCAAGGAAACTAAGAACTATCTTGTTATCAAAATTATCAGATTCTCTAGGATATCAAAGTATTTTGGTTTTTTTCCCCTCACAAGAGCCACAAAAGTCAATACTTTTAAAGCATTGCTGTTGCAGTGAAGCATCCAGCATCATTCAGCAGGGCTTTCAGTGCTGCTTCTTTTACAGTGACAGGTCTAAGAAATTAATAAAGAAAATTTGTATCGTATTTCCTAGCCACCACAGCATTACTTCTTTAAAGTTTATTCAAACCTCAATATTAATTCTATGATTGAATAACACTGGTGCTAAATAAAGACATAAAATCTCAAACAACTGAACAGCAAAGCTCAGAACAAGAAGTTAGGAGGAGACTCCCTCTCTGGGAGTGGTGATAGGAAAGTCACTGGCCCATAAAAATACCACAGCTAAAGAGCACAGAATCTCTCCAAATTACAATGCTCAAAATCCTCCTGCAGTATAAGAACCGGCATTACAAGAATAAGGTAGTTTACAACTATAATCTTTTCAGTTTGTTTCTTTATCCAAATACTCTCCTCTGGTATTGGATCCACCTCAGATGTAGGATTTATCCTTTGGAGACTGGGAGATGGAAACTGCAGCAGTTATAAAGAAGTTACCTAGGTATGGTAAGATCATGAGGAATTTTAGGAATCAACCTCTGGGATCAAGGGATTTAGGATTTTTGAATCAAAAGCAAATAAAACTGGAACATGCACTTCCCAGACCTTGTGTTTTGAATTCAGTCAGTATTTCCATTACATAGACAGAAATCAGTGGCAGAAATTTTTAATTTGACTGATTGTTTGTTTAAAATAGAATAACTGATAACAGTGATTTTGGATTATTCTTAATACCTCTACTCTTCTGCCAATATCTTGCTCCAAGCAGTTTTACTGAAGACCCCAATTTCTAAATGAAAATAATAAAAATCAGTGTTTTGAAGGGAACCATGACTGAGGGGATACACTGGATACACTGGAAACTGCATGCATGCCACAGGAAAAACCACGGTGGATCAGTAATTTACTTTACATTACCAAGTTCTTATCATCATGTAAGATCACACATTGCAGTAATTTGACTTGATATAATAGTATTTTCACAGAATGTATGTACATTTTTTAATTCACTTATTGCACTCTCGGTCTGCCAACACTACAGCTCACTGTGCTTTTGTAAAGCATCTATTCATGACAAGATGGGCCAAAATAATTTGGAAAGAACAGTACACCACCAGGAAATGGATACAGGGTCACCATATGCAAAAACAAAGTCCTGAGAAATCTGTTCTGCATTTGTAACTGTTCATTTTCAGAATGGGACCCATCCTCCAAAACCACTGTGTGGAAAATTCACACTTATTCCATTAGCTCTACACAATGAGAACTTTTACTGTGCTGCAGCATCTCCCAGACTGGAGAGGGCCTCTCTCCTTCCAGGCAAGAGGAATGGCAAAGGAGGGAGGCCAGTGCACAGAGCACAGCCTCACCAGCACAACACTCTCCTGAGCAACACAAGGTGTGCAGGCAAAATCAAATCCTCTGGAAATACTGGCAAAACCTACTCCTAAATGGGACTGATTTCTCAGGGTTATGGTGAACAGCAGGCATGCTTGCTGCCAGCAAACTGCAGGCAGAAAGAGAAGATGCAGCTCTTGTCAAATAAGAAATGGTTCTAATATTTGGGAGCTAAAAATTGTTGGCAATTGTAAATAGAGCAGAGATAATAATAGGTATGAGTCTAAGTATAGTAAAATTTCCAATTTTGAAAGATATTCAGAGCTGGAAAAGGCCTTTCACTTTTTTCTTTATAGCTCCTACAAGTTGAGAGCTTTGGAGCAGTCACTCTAATTCACCTACTGCAAGTGAGGTTGTGGGGGAGAAAAAAATATCCCCCAAACCAAAAAATCAAACAGCTGTAATACCAACTGAGTCATCCTCCACAGCAGCACAACATAACCATTTGTAAGCACCCGGAGGGGGCACCATCCTGTCACTGACGTGACTGAGGTGTCACTGTCACTTTGGCCTTCTGCTTTGTTTGATGCCCTGCTTCCATCGCCCTGGCCGTGGTGAACACTTATTGCCACAAGTTCATCTGATGGTTGTGATCCAGCAAGCAGGAAACTGCATTTAAAACACGTGTCTTGGCTGATAAAGCTGAAGAACTGTTTCTTCCCAAGCAAACACTGAGTACTTTCTACCCCATCCCCTGCCTATGGAGAAGGAGCGCCATGCACAGCACACAACCTGCCATGGGGCTGATCAGAATGACACACACTGGCATCTGCAGGCTGCCAAAACCAGAGCTTCATGCAGGATGAGTCCTCTCAGCTCGGGAAGGAGATGTGCCCTGCCAGCACAAGCTGAATTACTGACATGCTTCAGAGTGTCTTGCCCCACCACACATCCCAGCTTCTCCAGCAGGAGCCAATGAAATGATGCGAAAAATCAGCCCAGGCTGGAGATGTGAGCAATGTACAGTGGCATGGACTTCTTTAAAATAAAAGCAGTGCTGAGAGGAATAAGTTATCATCACAAAGTGTTAAAATCAGAGTTTGCTGAAGTTTCAAATTAAAAAGTGGAGTATTTCACTTATACACTACCAAAGAAATACCTGCTGGCAACTTAAAGTTTCATATAAACAGTACACTAAACCAGTCAAAATAGAAAGAATTTGCATTGTACAAATGCACATTACAACTTTCCCCCTCCTCAAATGGGTGTTTCTCCCCTACACTGCAGTGTTCACACAAAGAATTGCCTATTAGGTACATTTTAAATTTGCTGGAGACCCACGTACTTTACCCCATTTTTGTTACTGACGATTCAAATTCAACTCTGAGAAGCTCTGAGTGTTAGTTAGTTGTTACTGTGTCTGGATCACAATAATTCCTGCAAAAAAGAAACTATAAAAGCCCTGAGGCCACAAGAAGTTCTCTCTTTGGTGTTTTTTAATTAAGTCAAAAGTGAAGCTCTTCAGAATTTGAATAGCCCATTCTTTAGTTGCCTTATCCCAAGTACTCGGAAAGAAAGCCCTCAGCACTTTCACACTGTACATGCTCTCAGGCTACAGAGCTGTACATGCTAATCATGTAACCAGCTTGGGTGAATTGTTTGCTACAGGATTGGAAGCAAAGGGAAAGATTTTCCTTTACATATACACTTCTTTGCACAAGATGTGGATTTATCACACTACAGTGTGCATGTTTATACAGAGCTAGGAGTCAGAGCCTGGCTCAACACTCCAGCAGCTCCACCAGGGGCAAGGCAGTCCCTCCAGCCAGGGTGTTCCTCCTGGCCTAGACACCCCCATTTCCAGAGCAATGAGCTCCAAACACCCCCTCTAGGCTCACAAATTACATTTGGTCTAGCAATCATCTAGATTATAAAAAGAAACTGCTCCTTAATTTCATCAAGTAGTTTCATATGCAATGTAAAGGCACATGTCAGTTGAGATACCCCTTCCTTCCACTGCCCCTACATCTCTGGAATCCCCTCTGTGGCCCCCACTGCCAGCTCTCTCTCCCAATCCCTGTTTACGTTGCATACTTTTCCCAAGCTGCTTTCCTTCTGCAAGGGGCTAGATACCCACAAAGACTGAGAGAACTAAACTCTTAATTGCAATGCAGTGTCTAACTCAGGGCACAGAGGAGCTCTGCACCTACAGAGAGCTATGGCTACGTGCCTCCAGGCAAGTATGTGCAGGTAAACCAGCTGTTTTCAGTGATAAACTCTCCCTGGACACTCTTCAGGCTGAGAACGTGCATGCAGCAATAAGGACAGTAACCAACAACACGAGCTACATTACCTACAACTTCTTGAGACTATATCCTAGAGAAAGGTGTAATTACAATATTGGAAAACACAATGTTTCCCCAACAAAATACAGCCTGCAGGAAGGTGGAAGGAAGATGAGGAAGAAAAGGACAACACAATCTAAAAGACAACAGCATCAAGATAATCAGTCACTATAAAACTAGATATATTCAGACTTCAAAGATACACAAGCATACAGAACAAAGGTAATTAATTAGTAGAATGGCTTTAGACATTTCTTCTGCTAGGAATTAAAGAAGTTAAGATGCTGCCTGGTCCCTAAAACAAATCTGGGTATACTATTATTCAAAAAGTTATTTACTACAATTCTATTTTTCATGCTACAGCAAATCACATTAGATGATCACATCAATATCTCCTGGACTTTCATCTTAATTTATTTGATATAAAAAGTTGTATATGCCTAGAAATTTTTGGAGCTGATCTTCCCAGAGAAATCCAGAAGCCTACCTCAGATACCAAGTAAGAGCTACTTTAGACAACAGAAAATATGGAACATAGGTATATCTCCCAAATTATCCCTCCTGTAGACATAGATGAAATCTTCACCAGTCTGGAGCCAGCATCCCTTCCTGTGAATGGTTTTCAAAGAAAGGGATGTGAATGCTTTACCATGGAGCCTGTCTGCAAACCGAGCAGCCAAGCCTCAGGATCCCACTCCCTGGGTGAGCATCCTCATGGCAGAATGAAGAGGGACTGCAGTGCAGTTCTGTGTCCCTTCTGCACAACATCACAGCTGCAACAAGGGCAGCAAGTGACCCACCCACACGAGTCAAAATGAGTCACTGGGAGCACGCTCATGGGAGGAGAGAAGATGGATTAGCACTCCCTGGGGTTGAGGCAGGCATCCCGTGCCCCATTCCTGTCTCATCACTGTCTCACCCACTGGATCAGTGCTCTGGGCAGAGGCTGTCACATGGAAGGTGAAATGTCTCAGGAAAAGCAGCCAGACCACACTCTTCCTAATCCTTCCAGTACCCATCTGGCCTGCAATTCCCAAACAGGACCTGCCACACCAACATCATCCACGTGATGTGGTACCTTCCCAGACAGGAAACCTTCTGGGAATGCTCAGAGCTGCACAATAGGCAGCTGGGGCATGTCCAGCCACCAGTGGTGCTTCACTGCCTTCAGGGCAGCTCTGAGACATGCCACCAGCCAAGCAGGACTTTCCAGGGCCAGAGCCCTGCTCTGGTCAGGCAGAATTTAGGCTACCATGCTGAAGTTTGTTCAACCAAGCAGCCCCTTCAGCCAGCTGCTGCCCAAGCCTGGAGACACCCCAATGCCACCTCTACACCAAACTCGATGCTCCACATGAAGAGCCCACCAAATGGCATGAGGCCAGCACCTGCTCGTCCTCCTTGCCAGCTGGGCCTGGCTCCCATCCCCCTGCTGCAGCAGATGCAGAGGTGCTGTCTCCAAAGCACAGCTCCTCAACAGCAGATGTTCCATGGGACTTTCCACTCATTGAGCTTGTTTGGGTGCAGCTGGGAAAGACTGATTTTGCCTACAATTTGCTTAAAATCCTACAAATCTGTTTAAGAAGTGGAAAAAAGCTGGGCAGGGGGAGGCTTGAGAGAAAAAGAAACCCAACAATAATACAGAAAGAACAGTTTAAGGCTCATTAAGAGCATTGCATACAGTGAAGCTGGTATCATTTAGTCTTTAATTATTTAAAGACGACCAGCAAACTACACACAACTTCAGTACTTCAACAATTCCTCATTATCACTGCAACTTATACAATGCAACCCTCTGTGGCTGCGAAGCCAATGTTGAAGATGCTGTCTATTTCATCATCTAGAAGTGTCTGAAATGAAAAAAATTACATATTTCTTTCGATTTGAATCAGAATTAATGAACTATAAGTAGATATGGTATTCCCACCAAATTAAGAAGTATAATCCCTGCTCTAATTTTTTTAAGAACTTTTGCTCCTAGAAACATGAATATGGAATGGCAGTCAGTTTTTTTTTTAAATCGTCAGCACTTGGATAGATTTGACCAAGGGTCTTGAATATTGAATAGTATTACCAAAAAACAATTCATGGGGTCTGTTTTATCGTGTTTGAGAATAAAACATGATATGAAGTACAAGTTAAAGCTTCTCTCCAGTTCAACTTTTAAATTAATAGTGGAGAAAGTAGCCACAAGCCATATTTCACAAGTGCTTTAAGAGTGGGTTAATGAACTACAGCTGAACTCTGCAGAATTCTGCTTAAATGAGTTTGTATGGTGCAGTAGTGCCTTTCAATAGGAATGTATTCCCATGAAACCAACCACCTGACATGAACTTAATTTCCCAAAAAAGAAGAAAACACAGGCTGCCTATCATCATCTGGAGACACTGACCAGAGCTCTTCTTTGCAAGGTAGGGGAACACACTAAAATGACAAAACAAAATCTCCTCTCTGAAGAAGGCACACACTTAACAGAAAGATCAAATGTAGCTTCAGTTAACAACGCTTTTATTGAATCCTTAATAAACTGTTCTCAACTTTTGTCATAAAAGCTATAAGATATCTGTGAAGGCAAAGTTTGTGTCAGGAACCACAAGTGACCACAAAGTTTGTGTCAGGAACCACAAGTGACCACAGTTACCATTTTCTTCTGTTTCACTAGAGGACTTACAGTATACTTACTATTTTGTAGAGAAGGCATTTCTTTAAAACTTGACATTTCAAGCTACTTTATTATTTCGCACCACATGTAACTTTGTGGAAAGTCTGAACAGGACCAGTTCTGCAGAAGTGGAAACCATCCCTTGTTTTGCTGTGGTCAGTAAAGACATTTTAACTTGTATGTATACAATCATATTCCCATTAAACAACGAAGTTAGCAAGAAGCCCCAGTTCTGGAACCCAGGTTTCATCGATGACATCTCTGTAACACTATCAGTGTGTATACTCTGTGATTCAGTATTGTAAGAGATCTGCTACATAAGATATTTGCCCATAAAGTGATTGACAGTCTAAAGGCACACAAAGATTTATAGAACAGATGAAGAAAATGTGATAAAATATTAGAGTTTGGAAGAATGTGTTTGGCAAAAAAAGAATAGTAGTTTGGGGAACAAAAGTGCTTTGTCTTGCTCGTTCTATCTTTGGAAAGGAGCAACTGCAAATGCAGTTTCAGGGTTCATCTGCTCTTACCATGAGTTGATGGAGAGGGAGAAGAATCAAATAATGCCAGCCTACGACGCAAACCCCCAGCCGGAGGAAGAAATCCCCGGATCCCGAGGTGGTTTTGTGACAGCAGAGATACTCTCCTAGCCAGCTCTCCTATCCATGAGCGGCAGCAACCGGGCAGAACCAGAAACCCCGCTGTCCTAAGGGACAAACCCGAGACACACAACCAATTGTCCCACTTCAGACAGAGCCTTGGCGGGAGGAGCGCTGGGCAGCGTGTCGCGCTCTTCTCTAGAGGGGACACGGCAGAGCTCTCCAACTTCCAGGCAGGGCTGACTCGGGAGCTCCGGTTACCCCCGCCGGGCACGCAGCGGGGGAGGGCTTCCCTCCCGGGACAGTGACCCCTCGTAACCCGCGCTCAGGACGCCGCCGAACCCTCGGGGCGGGCAGCGCTGCCCGGACCGCCGCTCCCGCCGCCTCTGCCCCGGCGCGGATGTCCCGGAGCGCGGCGGTGCCGGAGGCGGTCCCGGCTCCGCTCGGTCCCGGCTCCGCTCGCCCCCGGGCATAGCGGGCGGCGCTCCGAGCGCTGCCTGGCTGGACAGCGCCGGCGGGGGCGGGCGGAGGCAGCGCCGGGGCTTCTGCCCGCCCCGGCTCCGTTCGGCTCGGCCCCCGCCCTGCCCGCACCCCTTACCTGCCCCGCGCCCCGGAAAAGTTTCCCGGCCGCCCAGACGGGACGGGCTCGAGCTGCCGCTCGTCGCCGCTGGCGGTCCCGGAGCCGCGGCTGTGACTAAAATAGGCAGAGGAGCCGCGGGAGCTGCGGGCGGCGCCAGCGGGGCCGGCACCGAGCGGCCGCAGCGCGCAGGCGCCTCCGCCGGCACCGGGGTGCGGAGCGGGGCAGCCCCGGGGGAAACCCGGGAGAGCTCCGGGGGAGCGGGGCCGGGCAGGGCCGGCGGGAGCTGCCGCCTGTGCAGCAGAGCCCCTCCTGCGGCTGGTGCCGGGCTGGACGGGCACGCCAAACCTGCCGCTCGTGGCGCAGCTGTCTGGGGTTAAACTGTCTGCAGCTGCTGCTTTGGAATAAATGAAATTACAGTTGTCTTCTCTTTCACCTACTCACCCCAGCAAGGTGTTTCTTCAGAAGGGGGATGCACGCCTGCAGGGTCGCGTTCATCACAAGGCTGGCGCACCATTCATACGCGGTTTTCAGTCAGTTCTTTTCGGAAGGACCAAACGCCTCCTCAGGAGCACAGAGGTGTGGGTGCATGAACCTTTCCGTGTGCTAGCTACGCACTGCTCTGGTCACCACTGTGTGTCTCGGGGAGAGAGAGTTTATTGACGGGGGAGGAGGAGGCAGATTTACAAGTTGTTAAGACAGAAAAAACCACAGGCTATTGAATGTGCAAGCCCTGTTACTACAGAAGCTGTTTGTCAGTAACTGGAGCATAAGCAATAACATGTTCTGTGTGGTAAGAGTGGAGAAGCCTGTGTGTGTGCCGGGGGCCAGCTCTGAGGTCCCACGGCAGGCAGGCACGCAGGGCAGGGCACTGACCGCACCTTCTCCAGAAGGTCAAGGACAGAGCAACCTGTCCTGCTCCAGGTAAAGGGATCAACACTTCTGAGAACTTGCTTTCCCGAGAGGATTCTTTATTTTCAAAGATTTTTTTTTTTTTAGCTCCATGTTTGCCAGGGAAGAAGATGCACACATTTTTTGAATAATTGATTCTCTTAAAACTTGAGAAAGCAACGAGCCAGAGCACTCTTGGCTATCCTGGGTTATATATATTAAAATCTTCATTATCTAATTGCAGTACTTATTTTTATATTTATTATTTTTGAGGGGAAAAAGTATTTTTATATATCTATTAGAGGATGTATTAAGGTTCTTGTAGTTAATGAAACACTTAAAGGGGTTTGCAGTGCAGTGCAGCTCCAATATTTACTTTTCAGGCATGCTTTTTTACAACTAGTTTATGCTTTTTTACAACTAGTTTAATTTTAGTAGTATAAGTTGAGAGACTTCTGGCAAAACTGAGGCAGTACTGATTCATTGTTTTTTTCCCATTTCATTCTTTATACTTGGGTGGAGTTGAGAGCACATATTCAGATTTATATCCAGTTGCATTAGGCATAAATTTGCATGTTGTATTTACTCTTCACTGGAATGATAAAGGGATGAGGAAATACAAAATAAAAGAAGAATCCTAAAGTGTTTTATTTGATCTGTATATCTACTGAGATTGCATTATTCCAATAAACCACTGTAACATCAATTAAAATATGCTCCCTTTGATCACCATAAAAGAAAGGAAGAAAATACAGATGGTGTATCTGTAAGATACTTTTTGAGTTGTATTTAGTAGGAAGCAATGGCCATCATAATCCTCCAGAGGTATATAGATCACTAAGGAACAAGAACCACTATCATATTTTTGATTTTAAATCAGTCAACTCCACGTCAATATTATCTAGTGCTGTAAGACTGAGACTACGAATTGCCTTCTCAGTTTAGCCTTGGAAATCAAACCTGGATGAGAGACCCAAGGGAGGCAACAATAAGATGGCAAAGCTACCACATGCTACAAAGAGATTAGCTCTGCCCAGTGTGCTTTCAACCAACCATTTGAGATTACGCTGATATTTTTTAAACTGCTGGTTGTACTTATATAAATGGTCTATTTCTAAAAGGTCAGATAATCTAGTAAATGTAAAGCAAATTTATAACCAATATTATTCTTTGGAGCAGTATGGCAAAATATAAAGGTCATACTTAAAGGTAGACTTACAAGGGAGCCTGTGGTAACATTCAGAAATCCAATATCAGACTTGAGAGGCTGTAGGAGACTTTGTGACCCTGGAGCAGGAGAGAGGCTCAGCTGTGGCAAATGCTCTGCACAGAGGGTAGGAAGGCGCTGGCCAAGGGGCCTCAAGGGCCAGCTGGGAACCCATAGCAGAAAGGGCAATATTAGTTCCAGCTGGGCTGGACAGGAGCCTGAACACTTGAACAGGCATCTTTGGGCCAGTCCCACTGCTTAGCCATGAAACTGGGCATTGTGAGCTTCTGACTGTAAATAGCTCCCTCTTCTCACACCTGCTATTGGATTTTTGGACCTTAGACACACTTATACCTGGACATGATTCATCCTATGAGAAGCCTGGCAGCTCTATAAAACATACAGAAAGCCTTGCTGTTGGCTTCTCCACTGCTTTGTCTCCAGATGCCTCTTGTACTGTTGCTGCAGCCAAGGCAGGATTACCCAAGCAGGCATCCAAAAGTGCCCCCTTAGAGCTGGCGCCAGACCTTCCCTTGGGCATGCTGGCAACCTCTCCCAGTGAGAGGAAAAAGAAAGTTCAGTCTATGATTTCACTGTCTAGAAAACAGGCCCATCTATTTCCTCAGCAAATGCTTAAGGAGGGACTGACTTACAGCATCAGGTGGCTGCCTTCTGCATTATCTCTGAAGTAATGGTGTTCCCTACATCATGCTGTCCTCTAAGAGGAGAAGTTATCAATAACTGTTTAATGGGAAGATTTTTTCTATTTTCTTAGACTTCTAAAATCTTTAATATAGCTCTACTGCATTTTTCTTTCCCTGCATTGTCCTTGGTCAATAAAAATAAGTTATGAAGCATGAGGACATGGGAGCAGGTGGCATGATGAATTACCTCTTTAAGAAGCGATGTTCTTTTCCACTATGGATGTAATGTTCTTCCCAGGTAGTCGTAAGAGGGCTCTTCTGTAGGAGCTCTTAGTCATTTTGGAAAGAGAATTAAACTCTCTGTGTACTTTGAAAAGGTTTTAGCAGACTTAATGAGTTGAGTTCTAATGAAACTCCTCCTCCCTTTTTTTGTGAGTAATGAAGTAAATAGAATCATGTTTGCTTTTTTATATATATAGTGAACTAGGTTTTGTTGCTAACACTTACAAGCAGGACACCATCCAGTCATGTCATAACACAACGTAATACTGTAATTTATATCATATCCAACCTGCAGAACTGAGAAAATTCAAACCGGAAACCTTTTTTAAAATGTCATTCAACTAACAGCATTCCCTGCCAGGTAAAGATAAAAAAGTTTTAATTTATAAATTTATAGTTTAAATTTAGGGAGAAGGGTTGTTTTTGTTTGTTTTTCTTGTTTTAGACATCAACAAAATAAAATGCTAAATAGTGCATTGAAGTTTTTATCTTTCCACATGTAAAGGCTCTCAGACAATGGACTTGGAATTGGATGTCTCTGTACCCTCAGCTGGAGTTAAGGTGGAGAGTCTCAGCTGCTTCTTCACCCAGTTTTCCATAAAGAAGGGTGTGGGAGACATAGCTCACTGTCCAAGTGGCCTTGTGCCTTGAAGCAGCCTGACCACAGAGATTTCTCCTTCTGGAAACTGGCTCTTCCCATCCTGAGCTCATTTCAAATGCTACACGCTGTAAGAGGTGGAAGAAGTACCCAGTGTAGGATTTAGCTGTAACAAAAAGACATAAATCCCAGTCAGTGGCTGCTGTTGGAGGATATGTTCAAATTCAATAGTGAGTGCTTTTCTGGGTTTAGGTTTGTAAAGGGCCCTCTCTGATTTCTGTGTGTGGCCAGAGTCACTCTGCTCAGGGCACTTTCCATAGCCCTTGCTAGGCTGGACCACAGCAGAACCAGGGTCAGGCTCAGAGCCTTCTTCTCTCACCCTCAAAACTTAGAACCCTGCAAAAATTTCATCTGATTGCAAATGCAGGAATAAGAGAAGGCTCTAAGAATTCCAGGGGACAAAAAGAAAGGTGCAAAAACTAGGGATGTATTGAAAGCCCGGTGTTCAGAGCACTCAGGTGGGAAAGACCTGCATTTTTTCAAGATTGTTTCCACTTTGCAACTAATATAGTTTAATGCCAAGTTACAGAATCAAATCTGGAAGCTAGCACTAAAGTTGGACTGGGTGCCAAAGTCACTGCCCCATGGCATCGCTGCCTCATTCAGATACACCCCACAGATGCTGGGTACACCCAGGGCAGGGTTAGGGCATTCAGAAACTGGCAAATAGAGCACAGTAAGTGCTTACATGGTGAAAAAGGATTTAGATTTGAATTGTTCTAAACCTCCAGCTGCTTGGATGGGTGCTTTAACCATGGGTCTGTTGGGGATGTGGCTGAGTCTTGGCTCTGTGAGACAAGCTGCTTCACTGAGCTGATGATTGTTGGCATCGCTGCAGAGCTGTAGTTTAGTTCATCCCCTGAGTAAGGTGTCTGCTCAGGAGTGAGAATGCAAAGTTAAAAATACAGAGTGTAAACCTAAAAGCTGTTCAAAGCATTATGTAACTGTGGAAGATATCAACTGTGAAAGTGAAAAAGTTACATTATAGTCAGGCAAATAAAGCAGGTACTTTCTATCACAAATGTTTAAAGACTTCAGGAGTGGAGATTATTTCTGTTAGCAGTATCTGATACTCTTGCTGAAGTTCTGAGCTGTCATCAGCCTCCTACTAGATGTTGCTGGAAAAAGGAAGGAAACCTTTAATTCCCAGCCTAAGCTTGCATGTCAAATATTTCAGTAGTTACATAAAGTTTTCAATGGTTGTTAGATTTACACCTTTTATTTTTAATTCTACACTCTCACTGCTCATTTTGCTTTACCACCTTCTTCTGGCTCACCCTTCATCTGTTCCCAGAAGCCTTCTACCTCAGTCCTTACTAGTCAAGCTACTTTCACAAGCACTGTCATTAACAATAGATAAAGATCTTTTAAATAAATTATTATCTTTACTTTGAAAGATCCAGATGACCAGATGTGCAAATGCAAGGGATCTGTTTGCCTGGGGGAGCCTGTGTTCTTATTAAAACGAAGTTTGGACTAGCTTAGAGTTGCACTAATTTCAGTTGACACACATACAATGTCATTTACCTCTTGGGTCATCCATTGTAGCACTGTGTTACGAGGGTGCATCTACAGAAATTTGTTAGATTAATTGCAGGTGCAAAGTCTAGGTAACATAAGTCACTGAGCCCTAGCAGCGAACTGAGCCAAGGTGAGCCCTAGTGGGCAGGCTAGTCATGAAAGCTTATGAAGTTTAAGAAATGCCACTCAAATATTTATCAACAACCTCCTCTTCAAACCAAACTTTTCATCTCGAAGTATTCAAAGAGAGAAAAATCATGTAGCATACCAAGCTCCATGTAGGTACAGAAGAGTGACATGGCACGTGGAGAATTCTGCCCATATTTGGACCCATTGAAGTGCAGCTGGAGTATGGAAAAATCATTGCAAATATCTGTTCTTGCATGTGCTTGCACTATTTTAGTTGTAGACTTACCTGCCAAGGGATTATCAGTAATACTGAGATGTGGGGCTGAATTCCACCACAAATTTCATATTTCTGATCTGAACAGTTGAACTCAATAATCTTAAAGGTTTTTTCCAACCTAAGTATTCCAATGGTTCTATGAATCGTGATCATCAATACAAAGAGGACTCCAAGTCTGCAACCAGGTTCCCCATATGATTAACTATCATGATCACTGTTCTTACATTCTGCTTCAAACACAAAGCTTTGCAGAGATTCACAGATAGCAAGGATGCAGTTATATTTAATTCAAAGGTATAAAAATAGGAAGTGAGCATTCACTTCAGTATGCTTCTAATGAATTATAAAATGTATATTATCAAAATAAATATTCTTGAAATTGCTTCCTAATGAATCACTTACACAATGTGCCTACTCAGTTGTGTCAATGATTAATTATATTCTTGCCTCCTTCCTGGAATACAAATGCTTTTATTAAAGCAATCCAACGACAGTAAGACAACAGACTTATTCTTGTGGTCATTCATTTGGTTGTGGATTGATAGAGTATTCCTTTCAGTGTCTTTAGAGTGCATCTGAACAGCTGCAAGTGGCTGTGACATAAATGAAAGTTCATGTCACCTTAAGCAGAATGAGATGAAAGACAGGCTATTCATCCAGTTTCAGCTTATCAGTGCACAGTCATTAAATACTAATATTATCTGGAGCACTGTGATAAATACAGAGCGTACTGTGCCAGCTGCGGGCGTCATCAGATTGGAACCTTTTTACAACATTCTGATGCATAGAGGTGAATTATTCCAGATTATTAAACATTTCATTAGTTCTCAGCTTCAAGATACAGCTTTAGAAGTGGGCAGTCTCACAGAAAAATCATTATCATGGAATGCAATACTTACAAATTAGTATTTGTGAAGTTCAGCGACTGCCACTATGAAAGAGCCTCAGAAACCTTTGTGTAGGTGAGTGACATCGTTCTGCAAGGCTGAAAAGCAGTTGCTTATTTGCATAATGGCATTCACATCATTGTTGAAAGATTAGGATTCATTTAATGAAAGTGGTCATGAGCAGAGAAAAATGCTTTAGTACTGAATTTAAATAAGCCACTTCTGAGCTTAGGTATTCCTCTTTGGCTTCCTAACACAAGTCACATGGGAAACCTTGACTGCCAGCTGTCCTTGGCACTGACGGGCTTCATGTCAGTGAAAATAATTAATAATGTTGTTTCTTATGCCCAACTACTTAGATGTCAGTAAGCAGGTTACTTTAATCTAGTAAGTCAACATCTGCAATTACATGGAAAGAAAGAAGCACTGGAGAATTCATTTAGTACACTCTGTCTTGCATAATGCAGAGTGACCAATTTACAATGGCAAGAAGTGAGGAAGGGTGGTATTAACTAGGAATATACCACATATAGCTGTGGGGTGCAATACTTTGAAGGTATATGGTTCAGCTAAAATTGAAGAAATTTAAAAGAAAAACCAAAATACAATTAGGCAAATTTGAAGAATATCCAGACATAAAGAATCCATTTTTTATGTACTCTCTGTATTAAAAACATTTGATTCAAATGAAATTTTAGTAAAGAAATGTTCAAGAGTTCCCTTGTACGTAGACTGTAGCAGAACAAAATCGATAACTTACAGAAGAAGAAAGGAAAGGTTTTTAAAATGTGAGTATTTTGTAAATGCTTTGGATTACAAAGAAAAGGCAGAGTGCCTGAACCACAGCTGACTCCATTTGATAGTGCTCTTTTTCTTCAAAGTGCAACAATTACATGTAGGGAAAATGACATTTAAAAGAAAAAAACACAGCAAAGAAGAACACAATTTCCTTCACCTATTAACATTCCTCTTTCTCGGTTCAATCCCGCCTTTGTTTTTGCACATGCATCTCACTGAATTTAGTCAGTAGCCCTCTGGATGACCCCTCTCTCCAAACCCATTATGGAAAAGGAGACTCTCGCTGAGTTCAGGGGAGTTTAGGGATAGCTCTGGACGAGGAAGGACTTGGGGTAGGTCCTACTGTTGAAGATGACAGGGGGCAGAGCCATGTGCTGTTTGCCCTGGCTTTGTCCCTTTCAGCAGCGAGCTCCTGTAGCCTGGCCAGCCCGGACAAGGCAGGCTTTCCCCATGGCGCTGGCAGGAGAGTGGTGCCTGCCATGCCTGCGCCTGCAGGGGAGCAAGTCCTGCAGCGTGTGTGGCAGGGAGGGAGGAACAAATAGCCAAGTAAAGGCTCTGTCCTTGCAGTCTGCTGGGGTTTTCCTGTCTGTGCCTCGGAACTGTGTATGGAGCCGTGCGAGGGAGCGGAGAGGGGCTGAATGCAGGGGAGAAGCCATCTCCTCCTGGTGCCACTCCCTGACTTGGTACCATCTCCCCAGTTTGCTTGGGCAGAGAAACCCTTGCGAGAGCTACTCATCTATTTCTGGCAAAATCTGTTTTTCCCTGATACTGCCAGGAAGTGCCTGGCTACCCGGGCTCATTAGCCTGAAGTAGCATCTGTGACCAGCTTCCTGACACATGAATTTGCTTGTGCCTTCCTCATTCATTCAGGTACAGATGAAAAAATATACAAGCACTGGGGAGCCAGCCCATTGTCTGTGTGGTGTGGCATCAGGACAGCTGCTGTTTCCTCAGAAAAAGTCACCGGGGGCTTCTGTGGCACCAGAGAGCATCTGGCTCCTGGATTCTTCCCACAGATCACTGCCTCCTCCCCACCTCCAGATGCTCGCCCAGCCTCTGCCCGTATGCAGGACCAGACCGACCACGGGAAACAACCAGAGAAGAAGCAATTACTGGGTTAATGATCTCCTTTGTGACTACAGAAGCAGATTTCTGTGCCGTGGAAATCAGCAGGAAGGTACAAGTGCAACAGGATATGAAAATTAGTGAGTGCTGGTATGTCAATTAGTGAGTACTTCTTCTCCCCAAACAGGAAAGTGCTGCTATTCTCACTGAGCAGCATGTCCGTAAAGCACCACTGCTGTCTGTGTATTAGCTGTACAAATATATTGTGGAGACAACCCAGTGGGGGGAAAATGGATACATTAAGGGAGGATGGAGTTCAAAATATAGGCACTCATACCAGGCACACACACACAGGCTTAGATAAGAAAATGGATAACAATTGAAATTCAATTTAGAGACTTAATAGCTTATTTTTTTCTGCAAAGTGTCATCCACTTCAACATATTCCTTTATCTTGTTCTCCCTTAATAAGGATATTGTCTTTCAATTGAGTTAACTCTCCTTGTTGCTTAATTACTTTAAAAGAGGATCTCAATTACTCTTTTCATGATCTGTTGTCAGACATGTTTGCCTGCACTTATTTATAGCAACTGAGAATTTTTTTCTTTCAACTGAGAAATTTTTTCTTTTCCAGGCGTTATCTTTACAATTTGCAGTGTATGCTTTGGCTAAACACTTTCAGCCGAAAGAGTAACACAGACATCTAATTGCATATATACAGGCTAAAATGCAACTTCATTGGGATTGCTCTCAAAAATGAAGCTGTTCAGAAGTATTTATGATAGTGGCAACTGAATTGTGTTCCTGAAGACTGGAAATTTGGGAATGTCATTCTGGTTACTAATGTGGATTGTCTGCCATAATGCCAACAGGCTATGTATGATTGCACACATAAAATTAAAAAATGCCACTAAAATCTGCACTGCTTTTGTAGTTATTACATGCACAGAAAATTATATCTGTAAGAGTATCTGGGCATGGATGACGTGCTGAAATATCATAGTGATTGGCTGCATATGGAAATCAACGGGGAATAAAGAAAAAATACCGTTCTATTCTATTTCCTTCCTGCTTCAGAGCTTTACTTTCTGAAGCAAACGTGTGGACAGATACGTATCGGAGATGTATCCAAATTAATTTTCAAATCACAGCCCTCTGAGCATGCTAATTTACTGTGCTACAGTGTTTCTGTCCAACAGCTGTAAAGTAGATGTACCTGGATTAGAGCAAAGCTAACTCAGAGCTGTCTATGCTTGCTTAGTCCTGCAGACACATATATGCATTACAAATCATGTTGAGAAATTTTCAAGAAACAAGATGGAACCTAGGGGGTTAATATTTTACCTTTTTTTTGTTATTATTTGCACTGGTTACAAAGCATTACAAAGGAAAAGATAAGAAGCCGAAACACAATTTACTATACTACATTTTACCAAATGGTCTGTGGAGTAAAGCAATAACAAACTAAAAAACCACCTCGAGAGACTGATGTGGTTGCAGAGCTCCATAATATTTCCCAATGTGCTGATCAGCTCATGTTTATCATTAAACAATACTGTAGCACTAACTGTAATACACTGAATAACACAAGATTCAACTTGAACAGTGTGAGAATCTCACCCTGCTGCAAATTGCTAGGAAGGGAAGAGAAAGGAAGAGAAAAACAAACTAATGCGAAAAACATGCAAAGCACAAACATTAGGCTGAATTTAGAGAGCTGAAAGTTATTTTACGAGCATTACAAACTGGATATTTTGTCATTTAAATGAAGATTTTGAGAACTCAGCTAGCTTACATGATAACCCAAGCATCAACATTAAAACGAAGATCAATAAGCTGGTTGAAATAATTTGCAGATAATCTAGTCTCAGTCTTTACCCTCATGTGCAGGCCAAGCAAGCAGTGCTGCAGCCTGGTGATTAGCAGGAAGCAATTCCTCTGTTCAGCTCCATAGCCTGCAGCTCTGTGCCCGGGGAGTGGCCGATGTAAGCTTTCTGCTCCTCTTTGTCAGATGAGGCTCAAATGAAGGAGTATCCAGAAATAATGGGATCACCCACCAGATTAGATTTCATCCTGATCTTTTATACAGAGATAATACATTCACGAGTGTCGATATCCCTTCCTATACTAGTGGAAAACAAGCGAAAGAACTTCAATAGTGATTGCCAAACCTTCTTTGGAATCTTGCTGACTTCTTGATGCGGGTGATTTCCTCTGGAAATGAGTTCTGGATAATAAGTTATATGGAAAATAATTTATTTCCTCAATGATAGATTCCCTGTATTGTCATTTCACCAAGGAAATTTTCTTGGCTGAAATAACAGCAATCCCTTTTGCTAGAGAATAATTGTTATAGCTTTTATAGATGAACATCACCTTCTCAGACCTTCAGTTCTCTGAAAATGTCAACAACAATTGAGTAAGAAAAAGCTGGCTGTGCTGTCTACTGTAATTTCCAAAAGGCTTTCAGCAAGGTCCTTCACCAGAAGCTTTCAAAGAAGCAAAGCAGCTGTGGGGCAAAAGGGAAAGTTCATGTGTGAATAAATAATTTATTAGAAGAAACAAAGCAAAAGATGAGAGAAAATGGTCATTCTTCATGGTGAAGTGAGATTGTAAGGGGAGTCCTGCAAGAAATTCTTACTGGCACTTGAGCTTTTCAACACTGTCATACAGGACATGGAAGCAGGGTGAGGAGTGACATTTACTGAGAATATGAAGTTAATTTATTCTGGACAGCAAAGATGATTATGCAGACTTGCAGAAGGAGCCTGCTAGATCGAGTGGGCAATAAAATGACAGATGAAATTTGATGCAGACAAATATGAAGGTGGGGGAAAACCAATCCTGTTTTCATATATAAAAATATGGGTTGACTCCTTCCCTCAACAGCAAAAAGCTCTGGTCTATGACAGATAGTGTCATGAAAACTATTCATGCTTGTTATCAGTATGCAGTGTAAGGAAGATCCAGCATTAACTTGTCAGGAAAGAAAGAAAGAAAAAGGAAACTGGGCATCATCATCATGCCACTTCGTATGTCCATGATTTCTCATTCCTTCTGTTCTGCATGCAGTTCTGGTCTTTCTTCCTCAAAAGAGTGTAGAGATGCTGAAAAAGTTTCAGAAAAGGGCAATAAGGATGATCAAAAGTATAAAACTGCTTCTGTATGAGGAACAACAAGAGGAAGAGAGCAAAACAGCAAAACAGAAAAAGAGTCAATGAAATAGCACAGAAGGGAGCCAGCACAGAAGTTAATGAAAACATGAAAAGCATTGAAAGAGAGGATCAACAGAACACTCCTGGTAGAGGAACGGGGCACTGGCAGATGGAAGTAGTAGGAAACAGGTTCAGCTGACAGCACCCTCAGGGTGCCCCCCCATGAGCTCCTGCTCACAGACATGGATGCCCAAAGTTTGCATATACTCAAAGGCACAGGACAAACTCATGGAAGAGCTTTTCCGAGGATGCCGTGAGTCACTTGCAGTCACTCCTGAAGACAAGGAACCACCTTAAGAATCTTTCTGGTCTTATGTTGCAATCAGTAGCCTAAATGTGGAAAAAAACAAAAGAAGAAAAGCTTTTTTTTTCCTAGGAAAAGTGATTCCTGATCTGAAATTTGGAAACAGAAACCTACAGTGAAAAGACAAATGCTGTTTGACCCTTTATATTTGAGCCTGGTGTTGCACCCTTCCAATTTACTTTCCATCCCCATCTGTACCAGATGTGAGCACTCATGGGGAATCCCTTATTTGAGTAAAAACCATGGTTGTGGCCTCTGTGGTCCCCGAACTTGTTTCCACCACTCAACTGTAGTACAATGCAATGTTATTAAAAGTTTTTCGATAAAGGTGGGATTCCTTTGGCCAAAACCACATTAAACATGACACTGAATCAGCCTGGGAGCTATCAAAATGTCCTGATCATTTTTAGCACTCTTGCCCAGCTCAGCACACAGTGCTACCTATCCTTAAGAAACTATCCAAGAAAATACAATTGTGTAAAAACTACTGAGCATGATTTCAAGCTGTACAGGAAAACAGATAACACTATGAATTGGAGTAAAGCCATGCTTTTACTTAGAACTAAAAGCAACCTAAGGCTAACCATGAGTTGGTTAGACTAAGTGCTAGGCTGTGTTTAGCGTTGTGTTTTAGCTGCCATTTGTTAGCCCACTACATTTCCTTTGAGAAGGAGAAGCTTCCGTCTGATCAATTCGTTTGCTGCTAACGATGGTTGAGGGATTTTAGAAAGCATCCCCAGGGTACAGAGAGCCCTGCTGGGCTGTTTGCCTTCCTCTCAGACTTTTCCTCTGGAAGGGTACAATACAATTCTTTGGTTTTAGCAGTTAATTCACATCTGTTGCTGTCTCTCATTTGTTATTCCTACTCCCCACGCCTGAGACTGTAATACTTTGTCCTTGGTGTAATGGGTTTCAGTGCGTGTGTATGTCATGAAGAGGATTATTAGCTTCTAAATTATGACAAGTGAGAGCAAATGAAGTCCTAAAGCAAAGATATCAGTTCTCTGAGAAAAATACTGAACGAAATTAAATCAAATAAGAAATAACAGAAATTTGGAATAGAAGATACAGACAAAATTATTTATAATTAGCTCGGGTTTTTTTTCTATATAGACGACATGTACTTTGCACTATTTATTAAATAGACTAATGGCTCCTCTGTGAAACAATCTCTTTGAAAACAGTCAGAAAGCCTTCTTTGGGATCACTGTTGTATATACCATGGTTGCAAACCCGGCATGCTGCCTGGGAAGCTGTCTTCACCCATGTTACTCCTGAGATGGGGCAGGTGTCTGCTCTGGTACCACATCCCAGGTGTGTTTTCATACAAGGGTTTGTGTGTCAGGCTTGTAAGACACAGCAGTTTAGGTGTGGGCTAAACTCAGAACTCACATTTGCATGTCCAAAAGATGACATTTAAGGAATTTGTGCATTTAAATCTATCTAGATGCTTATATGACAGAATTGGAAATAATCGTAGTAAATATTTCCAGTCTATCTAAGCATTACAGCTGGGGGGTCTGCGTAGACAAAGCTAGGTGCCCAAATACCTTTTGTGGATCTCTGGGGCACATTGAAGCAGGTGTGGAGTACACAAGACTTTTAACCAGGTGTAGGATGATATGTCTACTTCTGATCCAGTTAAATATATTTTCTTTATTCAATAGATGAATACAGAAAACACGAGTTCAAAAACTTGAGCCAGTTATCACTTGGAAGCCAATATACAGCAACTTCAGTTTTCAGATCTTCAAAGCATTCATAGATGGCTTGTACTGAAAAATGGGCATATGAAACAAACTCTGATAGCAGAAGCAGCATCTGAATAGTTGAACTAAGCTGCCAGTCTTTGAAGTAACTCCTAAACCACCATGAAGTCCATACTCACACCAATAAGCAGAAAGCTTTGCCCTACAAAGATTCAGATGCTGAGACCTTTGCCCTTGAAAAGAGTTAAGTCAATATTCCACTTTAATTCATTGTCATCTCAGGAGAAAAACCATTTGAAAATAACAAAATGCCACCTAATAAAGACTGTATTCATATTTGTAGTTGCTGGGCAATTTCTATTTTTGAAGCCAAGTGAGTGAGTAGAGTATAAATTCAGTATTTGTGGCAGCATGGTAGTACCAAAACATATTTAAACACTTGGATTGTAAAGTTATGACTAGGTAAAAATAACTAAGTTATTTTAGAAGGGTGGCTAATTCCTGGGTGACTCAAGGCCTTCCTTCAGAAGTGTATCAGCCTTACTGTCCATCTTGTGGACTTAAATGAGCTTAGATAAGGCTCCCATTATGGTCCCCATGTAAGAAGGTTGCTCAGTTTGAGATGCCCAAGGGTTATCTGTGATATCTTACACACCTTCCAAGGCCTGGGAAACCTGTCCCCTTTGAGAGAGCCCCTGGAGGCTGAGGCAATGCTCGGGAGCATCTCAAGTGTCACCAGACATATGTGGGCAACTGAACTGCTCTGCTAGTGACACACCATTGATCAGGAACTTCTTAGCAATCATACATGCATCATACATCTGACAAAAGGGCTATGCCAGACTTAATAGGTTACTTTTCTAAAGATATTTTAAAGATGTGTATTTGTGGATTTTTTTGTTGCTTTCTATTTTTTAAAATGTTTTTTTGTGTGTGTGTGTATATCACAGAACTATAAAGCACACACTACTTGCTAGCTGAATTACATTTGAAAAGCGTGCCCTAGCAGACTTCATGATGTCTCCATTCTTCAATTTGTTTATCCATAATCCTACCTTTTACTATTCCCATTCTCCCCTGCTCTATTCATGAAAGAAAGTGTGCTGAAAACACTCTGGTGAAGTGTAAATCATTGTAGCTTGCTTGAATTTAATGAAGTTAGAAGAATTTTTTTTAGCGAAGGATTTTGCCTTTTCATCTTCAGTTGTCATGGTTTTCTCCAGCTATCTTTGCTGTAAAAACTAAGAGGTCCAAACTTATATGATGAAACAGTATTGTGTAGTTCATTCCGATGGTTGATTTATCTGTTCATTATAAATCACAGATTTCTGTTCAGAATTGATTAGGTTTAAAGATGTTTATTTTTAAAAAATTGTGATATTTTGATTAATTCTGATGTGATATGAAAGTTGTCATGTGTCTTCCATAGAACACACTCCCATATTAGATGAAATAATTCTTTGTGTAACAGAGGCATCACAGCCTTTAAGACATCATTTTTTTTGAGTACGTAAAATTGAAGAAAACTTTTTCCTTTCAGCATAATGGAATCTTGTCAGGAATTATGAAGCACAATCATTCTTTTTCAGGTTTTAACACATTGCTAAAGAAATGGAATTTTTTGCTTTTGACAGAGACAATAGCTAATAATTCACTGTGCATGAAAATAATACCAAGATTGGACAAATCTGCAATAGTCATTTTTAACAGAGCTGGCAACGGCCGTTAATCCTTTTTTTTTTTGCAGCTGGCAAAGTAAAAGATATTTTCCATTTCCCTCTGACAATGTGTCTATGCGATTCATTGTAGCACTGTGATAACCCGTCAAGAAGAAACTAAAAATGGGAGGGTAAAACCTGGATTGTCTGAAGGGCTTGACAAACCTTCCAGTAAGCTTCTCATAACTTTGTCTTGAGCATCTTTAAACTGAGCTCAGTGCACACGTGGGTCCCAGTAAAGTTACTGGGAAACACAGCATGGTGATAACAGAATCCCATTGTCCATTTGACTGCTGGAATCATTCCTGCCTTTCCCTGCACGTTCATGGCACCTGCAGCATCACCAGTGCTGACTGGAAAGGCAGCCCTTGCTTGATGAGGTCGGGTGGCCGCTATTGGAAGTGAAGGTGAGGTACCCGGGCTCGGATGATGCCTGGGCAGCTGCCATGGGGGGACCACAGAGCCCTGGGGAGGCTCCTGAGCCGCTGCTCCTGTGTCACTGTGTCACAGGCTTTGTTCCCTGAAAAATGGAAATGATGGAGGAGGCTGAAGCACAATTTCTACTACTGTTTTAGGCTTGTCCTTGAGGATCAGTTTTCCCTGCTGCCTCTGTCTGAGGCTGTAAGAGAAAGGGAAACCAAATCACACAAATAGGGGAAATTAAGAAAGCCCATTCACTGAACCATTTGAAGATGAGACCTACCATGGGGCAAAATCCTGCACCCAAATATGAATTCAGGAATACTAAAATGAAACTGCTACAAATCCAACAGAGGACACATGGGGAAGTCTCTCGATCCAGCAGAACTGTCACTGCAGTTAAAATAATAAGCAAGAGGTCACTGATTATGAATGGAGGCTGAGAAATAATCCCCCAAGTGCTGTTTTGAACTGGCAAGAATTTGGCAGGAGTCACTGATTAATGCTATTGTGCTCTAGCTCCTGTTGAGAGCTTATATGTTTTCAGCAACAATCTGGCAGAAAAAAACAGAGGAGCAGAAGCACACCTGTTCTTTGAAGAAACTTTATGAAGGTAAAGGTGGAACCACACCAAAAATCTCTCACAGGAATATAATAAATGCTTTAGAAAAAGCATGAGAGTCTTTTGGTAATGTAGGATTATTTAGAGCATGAAGGACAGTGAACAACAATATGCTCAAATAGGATTCAATATTTTAGGACCACACTGTGATGTGTTCATGACACGTTCAGTGAAGTGTTGGAAAAGAGTCTCACAAAATGTTGGCAAAATCAAGTAATTTCATTTTCAAATTTCCTCCCTTTTGTGATAGATGTGCTTAATCTTTTTCTTTTTTTTCTTGGACAAATGACAAATTTTCTGCAATCAAATATGAATTTTAGGACATGCATTTCAGTGAGGGGAAAAAAACAAACAGCAAGACATTGAACCCATCATATATGAGTATGACCAGAAAACTGAAAACTGCATTTTGCACAAATAGCAGAGGTGGAAACTGGAAGTGAAAAGGCAGAGATCACTGGCATCAATGTCAGTATTCTATAGCACAGTTGGTTAAGTTAGAAGAGAGAAGGAAAAAAGAATGAAAGGAAAACAGGTTAATTGTTAGCTGTCAAGCCAGCTTAAAATTAAGTGCGAGTAGAGCAAAGGATGTGTAGGTACTTAGAGGCATTTCTAGTAACAAGCTGGAACCAGAAGCTTAGTTTTGTTTTGATCGGAAAGCAAAGAGGTCAGGAAACTCCTTGATAATCATTGCAGGAATCCAAGTAGTAATGAACAGGTACATACATGGCCCTTTGCATAAAAATATCTCTGAGTATTTTACCTGTTTCTCTCTTTCAAAATTGTGCTGCTCAGCCTTCCTTCAGGCCAGCAAAGTCACCTCAGATCATCAGAGGGGATGAAGACACACAAGGCCTGAGTACAGAAGTGCATTCCCTTAGCTGAAAAATCCCAGCAGTGGTGGGGTGTCACATTCAGAGAACATGTGATCTTAGTCTTTATAACCTTATTCCTTTTTATATCTTAAATGGCTTTAGACTGCAAGAGCTGAAAAGGGTTTAAGAATGAAGAAAAATGTTTCCTTTTTACAACCATTTCCTCACTTTTCTCCCACCATCTTTCTAGTGTGAACAATCTTCAGGATGTGTCATGGAGACTTGAGAACCATGATGTTTGGACTTTTTTTCCCTTCTATTTCAACAGTAAATTGTACATAAAAGTACAATTTACTGTTGAATTTTTGCTCCAGTTCAGAGGGGATTTGCTCCAGTTCAGAGGGGATTTTCCACACTTTTGTGGTAAAGTTCAGACTTCCCAGGACTTGAAGTGAGCAGGTGCAGCAGGGTCTCAGGCTGCCACTTTTCTGATGCTGAATCTCCCCCAGGAGCAGGGCTGAGAGGGAGATGCTGTTAGGAATGCCTGCAGAGCTCTCTAGGGTGGGCTGCTGGCTTGGAGCCAGGTGGGGAGCTTCCTGGGGATAGGGCACAGCTCCCTGGCCTCATCCCTTTGTCTCGTCCCTAATGTGTTCTCACCCACTCTGTCACTGAGGGTGGCTGTGATAATTAATGACCTGCAGTTCCCAGACTGTTAAAGGACTCAGTTAAATATAGACACAAAATTAGCAGTGGCAGAACTACCATAGTGAGGTATGCTGAATTATCTCAACAGGTATTCGAGGGTTCTTTCGTACTATCTATGCTGCAACTTCACAATTACACCAGTGTGAAAATTTCCCTGCTGTCTTTGGGTCTGATCTGAAAGTTCATTGCCAAAATGGGAAGATTCACACGGATTGTTGTGCTTTGGATAAGGAGACTGCCTTCTGCTGCCAGTCATTTTTCAGCTTCCAGTACTGAAAACCTTGTGTTGAGGGGATGGTGTTTCACTTTGAGGAATTCCCAAACTCCTCCGTTCTGTTGGATTTTGTTTGATTTAGACCTTGCTGGCTGTGTTTTCCTGAAACAAGAATATGGAAATGCAGTGCCAGACATTTGTGTGTCTGCAGGAGATGCTGTAATTAGAACAGCACGGAGTTTGCAGGAGAAGCCCACATTGTCTTGGGAGGCCTGTGTCTCTGACACAATTACTGGGACAAGTGGCTGCTGTAGAGGTGAATTCACCATCAGGGCTGAAAGCTCTGCAAGCTGCCCATCCTCCAGTGTGGAAAGCATACACAGGTAACATATTTTCATTAACAATTTCAAGAAATGAGATGGAGGAGATGCACAAGAGGTGGCAGCTTGCCCTGGTGAAATAATGAGGGAAAGGAAAAAACAACAGAAGCTAAACCACAGCTAGTTCCAGCCAGAGGAGCTGATTAAACAGACCAAGAGGAAGTTCAGAGTAGCAGTATGTCTTGGGCATTACTTGTTTGTTAAGACATCAAATTCTTACAGAAATAACTGGAGAGAAGGTTTTTCAGAGCCACAACTAATGTTCCAAAAGTTTCATTAAAAGGCAACAGCTGGAGTTTGCAACAGATGGTGAAAGCACAGTGAAAGCAGGGATTACAACCAGAGGGCAAAACAGGAATTGTAACGCTAGCACCAAACATTCCTGACGGGAGAGATTCAGTCATCTGTGGATAATAAGCACGCTGTCGCAGTCCCTGTTGCATCCAGAACTAAGATTTGAGTGAAACAGTCCTTAGGAGGGCTACGTATCTGGCAACCATATGTCACCCAAGGAGAACAGCTAGTCTTCAGAAACTGGCTCATGGGATTTCTGAATTTCTAATAAGTGATCTGGAACAAAGAAGAGAGAAAATGAAGCAAAACCCCAAGGAAAGGTCTCTCTGCGTATGCATGTGTGTGTTAGTCTGCAGCTTGTTCATTTTGCCATAAGCTTTGTAGATATTCTCACATGCTGAAACTCTGGGTAATTCAAAGAGTAGACAAAGTTAAAAAGCAAGAAGGTCAAAGAATGAAAAATAACCAGGTGTAATGTGATTAGGAAAGATGAGAACACCTTTTGGAGCTCAAAGGTAAAGAAAATTAGGTATTCCTGTAATGCGCAAAACAGCATAGAGAGAATGGGATGGGAGACTGAGAAGGACGAAGCTGCTGCTCTAAGATATGGGCGCAAAGTCAGTAGGAGGATCTATGTCAGATAAGCTTTAGGTTTTTAAGTCTAAAGCTGCCATTCAGAAAACCCTGTCAGTTCATTGCTTCCCTCCGGAAATATCTCTCATGCAGATCACAAATCTCTTGGTAGCTGGAGGTCTCTACCGTGCCAGAGGCCTGACCTGAGCAGGACTTCTCTGCACTGAATGACAGGCCAGGCTTAAGTTTCCTGCCAGCTTCATGCTTTACAGGACAGCAGGAGAGTTTAAAAGAATGAGCCAGTGGTAGAATTTTGGTAAGCCCTGTAGAAACTGGGGCTCCCCAGGTTTCCTTGCCTTGGCTGCTCTTGCTGGTCCAAGGGAGCTCCTTGCTTGTGGCATCTCCCTTATCTACAGGTTTGTGTGGGTCCTGGGCTGGCAAGCCAGGATCAGCTCCATGCTTCTATTGCAGGGAGGAGGACCCCTGGGAAGCTGGCTTCTAAGCTAAACTGGTATTTTCATCAAAATCTGTGCCAGAGATAAAGATGACATGTTCTCCCAAAAGGCTTGCACAGCCTTCGAGGGCCTGACAGAAGAGTAATTAGCTTCCCTAGATGTCTGCTGTCATCCTGAACGGTGGAGAAAACCCACAAATGAGATGAGCAGGCTAATAAACTTGAACAATAAACTTGGAAAAAAATAGCTTTGAGTACAGATGTTTAAAGGAAGAGAAAGGTAGCCTCTGTAATATGGCAGCATTCAGGCCCTCTTGCTGAGGCAGGACAGGCAGTCCTAGAGACCTCAAATTTTAAATTTATTTCCTGACTTCCTATGTAAGCCCATTTTTCTCCACAGCCAAGATCCAGGTCACAGAATCAAGCACCCAGAATCACTTAGGTAGGAAAAGACCTCTAACTTTTGATCAATCACCACCTTGTCAACTACACCTTAGCACTGAGTCCAGTTCTTCCTTGAACACCTCCAGGGATAGTGACTCCCCTGGGCAGTCTGTTCCAATGCTTAACAACCCTTTCTGTGAAGAAATTCTTTCTGGTGTCCAATGTGAACCTCCCCTGCCACAGCTTGACGTAACAACCTCTGAATTTTACCATAGCAGCTAGGCAAAAGTGATTAACACCAGACTTCTTTCTTGAACCTTAATTCAGGAGAGGCATCTCCTACTAATTGGATCCTAACAGGGAACAAGTATCAAAAATAATGAGAGCAATCCAAAATTTCCAGTGAAATGTTCTCAATAACTGTTTAACTCATTAGCTGGAAGCAATTTTGTAAATTTGGTACCCCTCCTCCTCATTTGACTTCCTCTGGCAATTACAGCGGCCCTGGAAGGCTCTACCGGCAGGAAGAATGGGCAGCAGGCCCATGGCATCAAACTATTTAATGACTGGGTTGTTGTGTGAGTAACTGGCATCTGTGAGAGGAGGATGTTTTCCAGTTTGTCCTTGGCAGTTGAAGCTTTGCTGAAGGATAGCCACATTACAAAGACAGGGAATTTCAAGAACTGCTTTTGCTTTTAGGCATTTTGAGTGATGTGTACTCTTATGAAGTTCAGATTTGGCTCTGTACTTCCTTGAAGTTCAAGGAGGGCTCTTGAGCATCTCTAATTAGAAAAGTAATCCCTTTAATTTCAAAATACAGCTGGAGGCTTGTTTACATACGACGGTATGTAAGCCATAGAGGTTTCTCAAGATTTTCAATTTATAGGCAGTGATCATCTGCGGTTATTTAACTTTTATACTGTAATGTGAAGTTTTTCTAGTTCAGTCTGGAAAAAAAGCAGCTTTGGGCTGACCTAACTGTGGTCTTTAAGTACCCTACAGGTAGAAAGTCTGCAACAAAGATAGAGACTTTTTACAAGGGCATTTAGTGACAGGACAAGGGGGAATGGCTTCAAATTGAAAGAGGGTAGGTTTAGATTAGATATTAGGAATAAATTCTTCACTATGAGGCTGGTGAGGCATTGGAATAGGTTGTCCAGAGAAGTTGTGGATGCCCCATTCTTTAAGTGTTCAAGACCATGTTGGATGGGGCCCTGAATACCCTGGTCTAGTGGAAGGTGTCCCTGCTCAGAGCAGGGTAGTTGGAACTAGATGATCTTTAAGGTCCCTTCCAAGCAAAACCATTCTATGATTCTACCTGTGTCTACTCAGTGAAACACAAAATGAAAGGTAAACCATTCAGGACCTGGAGCTTGGGTTCCCTATCAATGGTCTGACATCTACAGCTTTACACCATTTATGATGAAAAGATGGTTTTAATGCTGAGAAGATTTAAACTAAACCAAAAAGCAGTTTCAGCAGCAGAATGTCAATTATGAACACGAAATATATGAAGTAGGAAGTATATCACAGCTTGGCCCAGATACTGAACACACCTACATCACAAACCTTGTTCTACTACAGCAGAGCTTCCTCTAAAACAGCAGTACTACCAGAAAACAACATATTTTGTTGAGAAATGATACTGTTTCATTTCAAACAATAAAAAGACAATAAGTATTGTTTATCTGCAATTGTTACTGTTCCAAAGGATTCTGAAGAGTGAAATGCCCAAGCCCTTTATTCAGTTTCTTCCTCGGGAAGGAAACAACAGTCCAAGTCACAGAATTTTGTCACTTGCTGTCACGGTGACATGCTCTTGTGGCACACCAGAAATGGCCTAAAACAATAAATGAGCATGGATAATAGTTTTTCACCAGCTAAGCACTCCCCAAACTTCTAAAAAATTGCATTAACTGGTGTAAAACTAACTAATGAATAAAATCCTCTGTTATTTAGTATGTTCATGGTTGTTCAGTAACTGCTAGGTAGCAAACTTTTTTTGTGCTGCTCTTGTCTTCTGACACTTTCAATGTCCAACAGCAGAATATATTTGTTGGCATCACTGAAATGCAATGTATCTTCATGTTCATCAGTTCTTCTGCTGAGGAGATGTCAGAGGTTAAATACAGCTCTTCAGAGGGAAAGAAAAGCAGTATAAAATTAATGGTGCTAAGAACGAAATGAAATCACCACCTCCTACTAGTTCAGGTGCTACTGCTGAAGTTGTTTTTCTGATTATTTCCCCAGTGCTTTTAAGAGGTAAGTAATGCAAAGATAAAAATTACAGGTATTTTGGGCCTAGTAATGCCCTGTAGAGGTTATAGAGAACTATCAAAATTAATGCTTAGCTAGCACTACCAGACACCTACCTAGTACACATTTTGCTTAAAACAGCATGTGTCCCCCCATCTTAGGGGCTCCTAAGAATAGTAGCTCCTTTCTTTTTGCACACAGAAGGCCTGAGAGGCATTGAAAGCAGTGCACAAACACAAATTATTTTTTCTAGCAGCACGTGGCCATCTGGTAATGTCACATTTGCAGAGATGTCATTCATCCACTGACTCCAGCTGTCATGTTGCATCTGCTGTGGGAGCTGGAAATGTTTAGTGAAGTCACCACACACTGGCTCTTGCTATTCAGACTTTCAGCATTAAACTTCCACTGCAATGGGTAAAGGCATGAGCACCATGTTTGTTCCTTGCCTCTCTTGCTAACAAGGCAGAGGGATGCATACAGGAAAGAGATTCTCACTAATAGGTTATTACTTAGCTTTGGTCTTAAATGTTGACTGTTCAGTTATTCTTATGGAAAATTAGGAGAAACAGTCAAATCACAGTCCTCCTAGTCCAGAATTTCAGTTAATTTCTGTGCCAGTAAGTCCAGCTTCCACTGAGGGACTCTGTCACTAGGATTGCTCTGCCATGAATAAACTGAAGACATGAGCTTATTCAGAATTTTCTATTAATGGATAATGTTATCTTGAGGACACCCTATAGTTATCATCATGAGCAGATAATGAGAAGACATGAGAACTGGAAGGCTACCCCACATCACTCTTCTTCAAGAGCAGGCTAAAAAAAGCTGAGAAACGCCTTTTTTTTTTTTTTCCCCACTCCTGGCATGCCATATCTGAAAGCAGAAGTAATTAACAGAAGGAAAAATGAACAAAGTTGCCAAACCTGGCTGTTAAAACCAATAGGACCTATCCATATTCTGAGAGGTCTGGACAAAGAGACAATTACACAAAAGTGGTCCACTGAAGATTTTTGAAGTAGAAGAGCTTGGCAGAAAATTGTGTGGTTGTTTAATAGCCAGGCTTCCAAGTGCCTCCCTTGGCCGTCCCCTTAAATCCTACTCAGCTTGGAAAACCCCTTTCACAGGGTTTATAGACTGTCAGGAAGTCTATAAGCAGATCTTTAGGCAATCCTGAGGGGCAACCTCAGGCTAAAAATAAATAAATGACCTGGCAACATTGATCTTTGAAAGCTGCTCCTTGCCGTATTGAATCCAGAAGTACTGCGGCTCATGTTTCTGCCTTCCTACAGACAGATGGCAAAATAGAGCCAAGTCAAGAAAATCCTGGTCAAGCAACTCTAGGTGCCAGGGACAGACATCTATCTCCAAACTCTCACTTGAGCACCCTTTATTCTGACATACCCACAGACCAGCTGCCCTCTTCTACCCCTAGACTACAGAGTGCAGCTCCCAGCTGAAATGAATACATACATACACATCCATCTATCTATCTGTCTATCTATCTATCTATCTATCTATCTATCTATCTATCTATCTATCTATCTCTCTCTATATATATATGTATCTATATATCTTTTTGCAGCTACCAAAATGTAAATTAACTCCAAGGCAAAGGAATTAAAATCTCTCTCTGTAAAGAATAGGAAAACTCTCAGCTTCTAAAAATACTTCTGACCCTTTTCAAATAAATCAACTCTAATGCAAATGTACACTCATGGGAGGAAAGGAAACTAAGATATCTTTACAGCAGTTGTGAAGACTATTAGGAGAAATATGTAAAAAGTTCGTTTATTTCCACATAAAGCCAGATTTTTCTTCATGTAACATAAGCCTCTTACAGCGCTTTTTTGGGGGGGTTGGATCTCGGCACAAAACATCAGTATCCGTTTTCTAAGGTGGTTTTGAAAAAGCAGATAGTTGGGAGATTACCTTGCCCAGCTTATGAATTTTGCTTCACATACTGGAAACAGACACCACAAGACACAAGAGTATCTTCATGAAATAGCATTTCCACTGTAGAGAAAATAACAGCCCTGAAACTAGACTAACAGAAATTTCATTATGTTTTATACAGCAGGAATGGTTTAGCTCCAGGTCTATTTAATCAAAACCCCAAAGGTTTAAATCCCTTTAAGGCACTATATTACAAGAGTGTTACTTGCTCAGACTTAATTACAGATTCCAGTTGTAGTATGACCCTGTCTGCCTCAAAAGCCGTAACTCAGAGGACAGCTTTGCAACATCATTTTTTTGGCACCTGAATCCTGAACTTGGCACATCTGCTTAAGATCAAAAAAAAGTTGCCATGATGACCCTGTTTCAGAAACACAATGCCTTCCCAATACTGACACCAGCATTCCACAAGGGATACTCTGGAACACCACTTTGAGTGGTGTCTCCAGCAAGCAGCTCCACCTTCAGTACTACTGATTGTCACTCAGAGACATGCGTGTTTCCAAAGTCCCCAGATTATGGCTCATCTGTCAAGACCTGAGTCACTCAGGGAACTCAGCTTCAACAGAAGGTTTCAGAAGGAAAATGAGTGACTTTTAACCTGTGCCAGAAGTTTTGTGCTTGAGGAATTGGAGAACAAGGAAAAGCATTTTTAGGAACAGAAATGACTAAGGTGGCTGTACTCAAGCACTTGCAATTCAGTGCACCAACACAGCTCAGCTTTATTTCCCAAATGCCTGAGGACCATGTTTGCACACACTCTATCCTGCGAGGCTCTGTATCAGAGGTGAAGCTCTGCCCTCTTGACAGTAGCTATAAATTCAATAGAATGCCACAACTAAGAGTATTTCAAATGGAGATGGCACAGCTTTATGTGCTGTTTCTGTCATGTGGGGAAGCTGTTGAAAATTTCTAGATGATCAAAGAAAGCAGTTCATATGCCTCTGAGAAAAGGGCAGTGCTGAACCTGCACCCTGTTTTAACAGACTGGAAGGAAAAAAAAAAATCAATCCTCCCTCAACTCCCTATTCTGATTGCTTCATTAAATGCTGTGATCAGAGTGCAAAAGTCTACACAGTATCTAATAAACAACTGCAATGCCCCTGGATCCCCAATAAACCCCTGATAACATACAGATTTTAGGTGTGGTATTTCATATGAAAGCAGAAATAATTTTTTATTTTCTCCTAAAATCAAATTAGCCATACATAATAAGGGCCTGGAGTGAATGATCCTTCCTGGACTCCAGAGAGAATCAAAAGAAGTCCAGATCATGATGGAAACACAGAGTGACTGGTACAAATTAATTTTTATTTTTGCTGCTCTTTTAAATATCACTCCCTCTTCTTCCTGCACCAAGACATTTTTTGTTTGGAGATAAAACTCCTGAGCCCAGAGTTGAAAGACACTCCTTAGGGTCTAAGTATGAATGTAATGACAAGCATGATTCTGGAAGATTATATCAGTTCATCCAAAAATGAGAAACAGTGATGTTTTCTGTAGGAACAAGTAGTAAGACTAATTATAGTTGATAGAATACGTTTTTCTCTGCAAAATCAAACTCTAATTGCTGCAATGCATCAGAGATTAAACAGTAGGCAAATACTCACATCTACTTTATAGCTCTACAGCCTAGATGGGAAGAATGGCAGTTCAAATAACGTGCTTGTGTCAAATCATAGGGGAGTCTGACTACAACTCTTGCTGTTTTGCAGCCAAAATTGGGTTATATATGCATGTTCAGATTTTGCCTTGTTAGAGAACATCTTGTCAGAAGCATCAGAGAAAAACTGAACCTGAATAATGTGGACAAAGCTGTAGCTTCGTCTTGGGGTGGGTTTTTTCGTTTTGTGTTAGTTTACATTTTGTTCATTTATTTAAATCAATGCCTGGTCTAGTCTTCAGAAACAGTTAAAGAAACAACAACACGGGTTGTTGGAGAGTATCTGTATAGCTTGACTTAGATTACAGTGAGAATCTAAGATTTCTTCAAGGTTTTCAGCCTCCAACTTTCTCTTACTGTGTGGAAATAAAAGGCAGAAGAGAAAACTGGTGATATTTTGAAGAAAGAACAATTTAGCAACATCATTATTATAGATTATAACACGTTTACGAACAGAATGTAATATAAGCTTTTTAATAATATTTGATGTAACTGGATTACTGTCTCTTCAGTTTTTCATGGTTATCACTCAACACCTTCAATTTACATTCTTAAATAAATTACTGTGTAAATAAAATATGCTCAGAGTTCTTGTATGTGAACAGTACTTACATTTAATTACAAATGAACTGGATATGTTTATAGGTGAAATACATTAAAATTGTTTACAGGAAATAAGCTCAACTAGCACTAATTTTAAAATCTAAATTTTCACAACAGTACCGAGAGTAGCTCAGCTATTTTTTTGAACATGCTTTTCAAAACGGAATTTGGAATGCAGTAGAAAAAAAATCAAAGAAATGCCAAAAAAGAGGGAAGCACAGAAGATCAAAACTCCATAGCAGGTTGGATCAATAAAATATTAAACTGCAGTTCTTAAATGTAAGTACTACACCAAATAGTAGTGTGGCTGTTCTTAAATGTTAAAGCCCTTGTTTTCTAAAGGAGACAGTAATAAGCATTTTGCCTATTCAATCCATTCAAGATTTAGACATCGTGCTATAAAAGCAAACATATCTGACACTTCTTCTATAACTTTAGCAGTTGGCTTTCCTGCTCCATGCCCAGCCTTGGTGTCAACATGGATGAGAAGTGGATTGGTTTGTTTACTGCTTCGACCCACAATGTACTGCAGGGTAGCAATGAACTTCAGTGAATGCAGGGGGACCACACGGTCATCGTGGTCTGCTGTGAGCAGCAGCGTGGAGGGATACTGGATGCCATCTTCTTCTGGTAGTTTGACATTGTGAAGTGGAGAGTACCTGAGAAAAACACACAAATGCACAAATGTTTCTGTATCTTCTTCCTCAAGACTCAACGAAGGTCCTTTCCTACTGAAACCACTGCAGTGGCATTTGTCAGCACTCAGAATAGAACAGTTCTCAGTTACATTAATCAGAATTGTACTAATGGCAGCTGACATGCAGTAGTGGCCACAGACCTCTGACTCTGAAATGTGAAGCAAGTATATTTGTTTATTTTCAAGAGAGATGTATGTGTACATCTCATGGGAATGTCCAAAATATCAGGAGTAGCCAGCAGGGAAACTGCAGCTAAACCTATCAAATCCATAGCAGGATCCATCCTGCTGGAAACAGGGAAATTGAGACTCTCAACAGAAGCTAAGAAATTAATTAAGATCCTATTATGGTCTAGTGCCTACAAATAAATCCCATCCACACTGTGTAATACAACTCACAATGGTGACTATCTCTCCCTCATGATAAAAAATACAATTTATGTAGTGGTCCACTTGAGAATATTCTGTTGTAATAGCCTAAAAGAGTCATTATTCAGAAAGAAAATCTTATGAACTGTTAAAAGCTGCTAGAAGAACAAGTTATTTGAAAATAGGACCACTTGATTCAACAGTGCTTTGAAAATTGTCTTTCATTCAAATCTGACTTGTAAGGAAATGCTGAACCCCCCAAATTCAGCGTGGGAAAGGATGAAGTAATCATTAGAATAGATACTGATCATGACAACCAGAAACTGTTGAGCAGAGTACACGTTTTAACAACTACTGAAAGTATTTAAAGACACTTACTTGGATAACCATTCAAACTGCTCTTTACAGTCAGAGCAACCATAGTCAGTGGTCCAAGCATGGCCGATGGTGTACTTGTGGAATTTTAGCATGTCCATCACTCCCACTTGGGCAATAGCACAACCAAACAGGTCAGGGCGCTGATTAGCACAGGCAGCTTCAGTAGGAAAACAATTCCGTTAGTATTTAGATCTTAAAGAATTGGAAGTTCAACAGTAAAAGATTCATTACCAAGTTGTACTGGGAGTAGGCTGTCAGTGAACATGGAGTCAAACAGACTTTCAAGCAAAACCATAAGCAAATACACAAATGGATAAAAAACATAACTCTGAAAGATAGTATGTTCAAAAGGACTTAAGAGCCATTTCTGTGCTCTTCAGACATCAAACATGTAGTTTCATGAAAACTGCCTTTCAAACCACCAAACTGGGACTGAAGGAGAAATGAACTTTTAAAGTATGTGGGATTTTGAACTTGTGAACTGAAGGTACCTAAACCATTCGCTGTTTAAACTTTTAATATTAGTCTCAAGAAAGAAAAGGGCATCAAGGATCAAAAGCCCTCCATTTACTGATGAAAGTTGTCTTCCATAATTTCCATAAGAAAAGAGTTTTGTTAAAAGCAGACTGTTACAAAACCGGTGGAATAACCTCAAATTAACAAAGTGAATTGCTGCTGTGTTTTCTTGTTTTATGATTATATTCCTACAACTGGAAGGGATAATTTCTTTAAGAAAAATGCTTGCCTCATATATTTTAAAAAGAACTGCAGTAGGCCCATCAAGCTCAGTGTTCAATGTATAAGAATGGCAACTGGGAGATCTCTCCTGTAAATTGTTATTTGATGAACTGTTATTTCAGTTTTCTCTGAGTTGGAGTTATCTCCAGCCAGCCTATAAAAAAACCATCAAAATACACATGCCCTGTAAATACAACTGTTTCCTCTCTTAATGTTTATTCATCCAGTATTCGTCATATCCTGTAGCAGTAAGTTCTTCAATTCTAATTCCTGTTTCTCAATTTAAACATTTTCCCTCATGATTTTACAAATTCCCCTAACGATTTATGAATTTTAAGAAATAAGAGCACTAAAATTTTCACATAACTACTACAATGGATCCCAGAATTCCTTAATTAATTCAGAACTATTCACTGTGTGCCCACATTCAGGTATAATCTTTCCCGAATTCTTCTTATCTTCTCATTTTCGTTCATTGTGAAAATGGATTGATTATTGCCACTCTTTGCCTCCTGCTAACCATGATATTGCTATGACATGACTTTGCTTTCAGCTCAGCAAGGACTTTATTTCAGAGCCTTATGCAAAGAAGCTCTTGAAAATCCAAGAATAGCTCCCTCACCTAGATCACTGTTACAAGCCCCATACGCAGCCCAACTCCTTCAGATAGCTCTAATACATTTGAAAGCTGCAACTTCAGCCTGCAGAATTCTTTCTTTTATGTCAGTTATTATTTATTGGTTGCCCATTAGAGAAGTCATATTTACTCACCTGCAGCTTGTGGATCGCCATGAACCATTTAAAACTTGGCATTATATTTGCCCCCTTCTGTTCCTCAGATACTCAGGCTTAGTAGCCTGCAATTTCATACCATAATTCACTTAGGATCCTGCATGTGCACCATCTGGTCCTGGCAACACACTACTTTTTATTGGATTGATTAATTCCAAAACCTCCCCTGCTGATGCTTCAACTGGAGTCAGCTCCCCAGAAAATTCCCCACGAAGACAGACTGGTGCAGGGAACCCCCCCCTCCCCACCCACTCCTCAGGAGGGAACATCAATACAAACAGATCATTTAGTTGTCCCGCTTTGCCATTATTTTTCTTTAATGCTCCTTTTACATCTCACTAATCTGCAAGTCCCACAGATCATCTGGCCAGCTTCCTGCCTCTGATGTGCATAGAAAAATGTCATTGCTAATCTTAATATTGGAAGCAATTTGCTCATCACTGTCTTGTGGTCTGTCTGTCTCTGCCAAGAGTTTACACTATACCTGTTTTCTTCATTTAAACATGATTTTTACTTTCTGAAAAATAATATTTGACTTCTGGTCATCTCCAGAACTCTCCATATGTAACTATGCTAACTCTTCCTTATTTATGAGTCATTTCCATAAGGTATATATAGAGCCTTAAAGATATGCCATGTAAAAGAGCTTTAGCAAGCTTTTTTTAACGGAAGCTTTTGATCAGATTGTTCCTCTTCAAGCTATTTTCTTTTATGAACATAAATTGTATTGTGGTAGGAACAAAAGCCAAAGCAACTACCATAACATTTTATTTTACTACTCTTTATTTCAGAGTGCCTCTTGAAGCACTGTCCGTTGCTCAGGATTTTGCAAGAAATTGCTCCTTGCTAGTTCCTTAAGTAGTTACTTCAGTAAGAAATCACCTATGGAGACACTCATTGATGCACACTCCACCTTTTTAATTAGCCATAATACTTAATTATATGCATTAATAAAGTGTAGTCTGGGACAAAAAATTATTTGTGAATTTTATCCCTCTATAGATACCTTTGAGCTTTAAAATTAAGTATGAAAATAAGCTTTCAAAATGTTGGAGCTGGTTTTGTCAAGGCAAACATGAGAGGTCAAACACTGCATTTGCAGGAAGATTTTCAGCTCACAGCTGTGCTGCTCTGCTCAGCTTGGGGAACACACTGCAGGACAAGGAAGTCTTGTTTTGTGGCTGAATGAGGCAAGACGAGCTCAGGGCTCTGCGGTCCTCAGAGTCAGCTCCTGTTAGTCTGACTGAAAGGAAACAGTATTTTGGAAGAGTGACAATACTCTTCCTTGTCAGCTTTTTCTTAAATAAATAAGAATGAAAAAAATCTGGCAGTGTGTCCTCGAACCTACAGGATGAGTTATGATCTCTAATGTTGCATCAACAGCTATTGCAAAATTTATTCTTGCTTTGATAAAAAAGACCTTACAAGAATTTCCTGAATTCACCTGATTCTACTCAGTCAAGGAAAATTTCTATCTGGTTCACCAAGAACATGGAAATCCTGCTTGACTGTAATCTACCAGTAAATTCAAGGGAAGGATTCTAACAAGACTTTTTAGAGCAGGAAATTTAGATTTCTAACACCTGTCTCCTACCAGAATGATGTATTTCCTGCAGTTGTCACTTGCTTCCCCATATTGACACAAGGAGCCCAGCTGAATAGTTCACCCAGTAAACTAGGGGGTTTTATTACTGAAGCTAGGTAGGATGAACCTCATCCTGACTGGAAGTCCACATAGCAATAAAACAGTATTTTCAGAAACTATGTAATATATTCAAAGTTTAACTGCATTTCCAACTATATATTTAGGCTCACATAAAACTGGCTTGTGCAATGCTTGCATTCCCAAATGGAGTACAAACCCTTTAACCCTTTATCATATTCACCCATTTCTACTTTCAATGCACAAACATCTTCTTCCACTTGTTACTGAGAAGCATATAAGCAAAAACCAAAATACAACTTTACAAGTGCTTATTACTTGATCTTTAAAACAACTGCTTTTTAAAAACAATAATGCAGGTCTAGCCAATATGGCTTAGACCAAAGGTCTGTATAATTCCAAATCTTGTTTCTTATGCTGAATGCTAATTCACTGAAAAATAGAAGAAAATCAATATAATCAGCACACAGCAGCAGATAAATACAGAAAGAAGAGCAAGCAGAGTAAAACTAGTAAAACTGCTCGTTTTTTATAACTCAGTGGTTTATGAACTTGAGGTGCCTTTTTTACCTCCTTCTCAAATAAGTAGTTCAAATCTGTCATACTGTCACCTTTCATGTTGCTTAAAAAAGACAAACATTCCCTGATACTATTACTTTGTGTCTCATTTTCTTTTCCAAACTGCACAAAAAAAATCACCTTCCTTTTTCTTCTGTTACTTTCAGACACTTTCAGATAGAGATCTTATCAGAAATCTGTTTTGTAGCTCTTAGACTGCTCAGAATACCAGATCTTTCTGTGACAAGACTTCTGTTTACGAGAAGGCTATTAATTTTCTTCAATTTAAGAACACAGCAGTGAATTTTAAGTGAACAAGATGCATTTGTAACAGACCACACACAGTTTCCCAATGCTACATAAATTAATAGTTCAGTAGTTATTTTGTAATGGTTAACCTGAAGAAAGAAAATAAAAACCCCAATATGTTTTTTTAAGCTATTCTTACTTTCTGTGTGATTCTACCACAGGGTTAGCTCTTACCACACAAGACTGTGTGGCTTTTAACAGTCAGCCTTTGCCAGAGACTGCAGAATTCCAATGTTCTATGCAAACAGCAAATAAAGTACTACTGTACATATTTAACACCTGGTACACACTACTGCATTGACATTCTGGCAACTTTTGACAGGCAGATCTCATCAATTTTTGTCTGGTTACTTCAATAAATCCAGCATCAAATGAGGGAAATAGACAAGCAGTTCTTACCAACTAAGAGGCCCCCATTTGAGCCTCCATTAATAGTCAGCTTCTTGGGGGATGTGTAGCCTTCCTTGATGAGGTACTTGGCAGCATACTGAAAGTCATCAAAGCAATTTTGTTTGTTGGCCAAGATACCACCTAGCATGGAAACAAAATAAATCAGTTGATACTGTAAAATTCTTTTGCTACCATCTCTTCGGGAAAACGTGTGCAAAAATACCTGGGAACAATTCCAGTTTCATGAACATTTTAATAATTGGTGCAGCTCAGAAAAACAGCAAAAATGAAAGATTCTGTCAACAAAGAGAAGCTATAAGATGGTTCTGTCAATAACTCTGATGCTTTCAGAAACTTTGAATAATACATACCTATACCATGGAGTGAATGCCAGGTAATGCTCTTAACCAGTGAAAGGAAAGCTAAAAGCTGTGCACAGCAAAATATATACAAAATGACCACATTGAGGTTTGAGCTAATGGGACTTTAATATCATTAAACTCAGTGACAGTTTCTTAAGGCAATAAAGATTCAGCTTATAAAGTAAGCTATATAAATTAAGCACTTCTAATTTCCTGGATATGTAATATGTGGCTGGTAATTTACTTTTTTTTCTATTAGTTGTTTTCAAACCAGATGATATAAAGCTATGGTGAAAAAGGGACTTCAGAGTTGCATCTTGCTTGGAAATTTTATTAGTCAACTTTCAGTATGGAAATGCTTAAGATACAGCCATCATGTTGAATGAAATTCCAAATGTCATCAGATGTATAAGGGAGTAAATAATGACAGAAGATGTTGGTTCAGAGGACACCATTAATAAGACTTTCAGATCTGACAAAAAAAGCCATTTTTGCAGGGTGGGATAGGGAAGGAAAAGGATGGTTTTCGCTATAATCTTTCAATTATTTTAACAGAAGAGTATAAGCTTAGAGAGCTCACAGTAGTCCAAATCTTGCTTGTTTGGCAAGAGACTAAAACCAGATACTCCTCAAAGGTTATCCTACCTAAAGACCATGGCAGTCTCAGGCATGCTAGTAGGAAATAGGAACTAAGAAGAAAATCCTTGCATTCCTGTAGCAAAGGCAGTGGCCCAGCCAGGCAAGTGGGGCTTAAAGGATGCAGAAATGGAAGTCCAGTTTTTTCTACTTTCTTTAAAAGCTGGATGTTTATTCCAAGCTGATTGCCTAAGGTTCCCCCTATGGTCCAGCAGCCTGCAGGACAATTAACTCTAAGTTAAGTGAGATGAGCTACAGTCTGGAGATGTCTCTTTATCTCCATTCTCCATCAAATGATCCTAGACAATCAGTTTACAATGGTTGATTTTTCTATGTCACAAAAGTTTAGCAAGATAAGACTGATATTTAGTCGTAAAGATACAGTAGAATTGAAACTAGTACATTTGTAATTTTTTATCTTTTTTTTTTTTTTTTTTAAACAAATATATGCCATTCTTGCATTAACAGGACCACTGAGGAGAGACATACTGGGACAACAAAAAAGTCTTCAAATATGTGGCAATAAAGAAGAAATAAATCTTATTCCTTGCTCAAAATACCAGGCTGGTGTAAGGTCAGAATCCTATTTATAAAATTAAAACTAAGCAAAAAAAACTTCTGTAATTGCTTCTAGAATTAAAAAAAGAACAGATACATATTTTATTTCAAACTGCAATAAAAGGCTTGGGTCAAAATCAAGCAGGAAATAGGTGGATCAAAGAAGCATTATCATGTTAAGATAAATTTTATTAAAATCTACTACAAATCAATCTGAAATTAAAATTAATGAAGGATGCTTCATCTTTAGCAATAATATCCTGTATCCGCAAGCACATGCAGCTTCTATTTATGAAACTATTACATAATTAACTCAGTTGTGAGGAAATGACCCAGACAGATAGTTACCACTGATGAAATAGTAAAATCAAGATGCAATGATCTGGAAATACCATTTTGTCTGATAAAAAGATATGGATTACTGCCATGGCAAATAGCTAGATCATAAGCACCACTGTTTTGGTACATTTGCCTTGCTGACAACATTCCCATCAATTTATGCAACAGATTCTTGAAAACTGAGCAAAGCATCACCATTAAATAAGGACAGGTAGGCTCCTGAGATAAGAAGGGCTTTTTCAAGCTTTTTCCCCTGGTGGAGGAATGTGGACACTTGTCAACAATAAGGCAAGTGGACAAACACAAATTAAACAAAAACAAATTAACAGAGCTTTTCAGTGTTTGACTGAGCTTCCCTGTGGCATGACAGTCAGCTTAAAAAAAACTTAAAAGGTCAAATGGTTGCCTACAAGGTGGATCCCATGATGGGAATGCACTTCTGGAGCTGACGGTTTCCATATGAACTTCAATCACAGACTCACAGAACCATTTAGGTTGGAAAAGACCTTTAAGATCATCAAGTTCAACTGCTAACTCAGCACTGCCACATCCTGAAGACACACCTAAGTGTCTTTTAAATACCTCCAGGGATGGTGACTCAAACACTTCCCTGGGCAGCCTGTTCCAGTTGCTTGACAACCCTTCTGGTGAAGGCATTTTTCCAGTCACATTCATCAAGTACTAAAGAAAAGAGGTCTATTAATAAATTATGCAAAAATAATATAGAAGAACTATACTTTAAACTCAAGGGTCCACACCTTCTGTAAAGTTCTGCACATTTTTTTTTGTGTGTGTGTGTGATAACAAAAGAGCCTAAATAGTGTTGTTGTCTTGGGGATTTAGAATTGGGCACCTGCAATAGTAAAGGAGGTATGTGAAAACAAGCCAGGTCTTTTGCTATAGACAGACATTTTGTTGTAAGATCAGTTCAAGATAAATAGCTGCATTTTCTAGTATTTAAGTCCAGGGAACTTGATCTTGTTTAAAAAATCATAATGATTTTTTTGGAAAATATTGTCTTTGTACAGAACTGTTTCTAAGTAGGCTGCAAAAATGAAAATAACCTAATGAAAACCATCAGATTAACACTGGATAATTTACAGATCTAACATGTAAGTAAGGAAAAAGATCCACTTTTTTGCAGAGTAAGTAAAATGGAAAAGGAGATGTGAGCATGGAAGAGGGAGTGAAAAGAAAATATTGCAATTTTCATTGCTAAGCCTGCAGTTCTGTTCCTGTGCTTTGACCGACTTACTTTTGTGCCAGGTCTCTCCATATTCACCCCCGCCCCTGATGTTTGCCACTGCTAGAACACCTCCCAAGTGTCGCACAAAAATAAGTCTTGACACACTGAAAAAGCAAACAGATAAGAGGATTATTTTTATCTTCCAATTTTTGTAAACTTACCACTTCTACAGAAATACTTTGAGGGAAAGATCTCTCCTAAATCAATGATGAAATTGTGAATTAAGTCCCTCTTGATGGCGAATCTGAGTAGTTAGGGTTTTTTCAATGGTTATCCATGGAAATGAAACTCCCAGCAGCTTTAGGAGAGGAAGCAACCGGTGCTGGTTCTTCCTCCCTTAGCTCTGCTCTTCGGAGGAGAGTGGCCAGTGGTTTGGCCTAACAGATGACCATGCAGAATGTGTCACCATTTACAAAAATTATCTTCAAAGTCATTACTCTGCTGACTAGAGTTATGCAGTACCACTGGACCTCTACAGCTTTCTGAATTGTTCCTCCTTCATCTGTTTCCTCCTCCACTTCTTCAGAGAGGGAAGGAAGATTTAGCCCAAAGGAAGAAATCAAAGAAATAACACTTAAGATCAGCACTTGATCTTTGTTTATGAGCAGGTATTTTCAACCTAACTTTTGCTTAATATACTTACTTCATACCTTTGCAATACTGTGTTTGCAAAGAAAAATTCTGTATCTACCCTTCTTTTGTGCCATAGTCAGCAATCAAGTCAGCAGCCGGCCAATCTCATTCTTACTCATTTTCCTCTCACAAATACAAAACAAATACTACAACATAAAATTACAAGTTCTTCCTCCCCTACTATCTCCTGAACCTGTCCAAAAGCTAAAATAGCATATTTTTTTAAAATGCTAAATTGCAAAAGTGTCAAAGATATTACTATCTTTTTCTTAAAAAAAAAGACTGAAGTAATTAAAATTATATTTAACAATTAAAAGATGTTAATTGCTGATCTGTTGAGGCAGTAGCTTAACACAGCAGAAGTTGCAGAAGGCCAACCACACATATGCTAAGGAAACAAGTAAAATATTAAAATTTAACTTCAACAAGTCTTTTTTTCCCCCTCTAGTAAGGTTTAAATTTCTTATTCACTTGAATTCTTAGCTCATCCAGAAACCATTGTCTGCAGAAAAGAAATTTGTTCAAAAAGGGCAAGGATTGGGTCTTTTTACTTTTAAGTTCCATTACTGCTTATCAGAAATGGCTTGAAACATGGTAGTCCTGCAGTGTGTCTCATATGGATGTAGTATCACAAGTGAAGTTTTCAAACCTCCCAAAGCAATTACCTATGTACTGGAACATGTTCTTAAGAGTATAGAGCAAGACTTAAGGAAATAAAAAGCACAAGGATTCCTGGTAAGAGATTTCTGTATTTTCATAACCATCATAGGAAAACCTTTCACCTAGGCTGGTCATCTGGCCCATCAGATGGCTCAGGAGGCATGATTATCTCAGCTTCTGTCAAATCAGTTCTTAAGACCATCACCATGAAATGCATTTTCCTTAGACTGCTGTGACATGCTGATCAAATGCAAGACTGATACTCCATAAGCACATTGTGCAAAGGTCAGAGAGCATAACTCTCTGACTCTTAATTTCAACAGGCTGCTACACAGGTTGCTAATGTGGAGTAACCTGACAGTAAGCTTCCTCTTAAGACTGTGGCTTCTTAATTTTTGGTATGTAGAGCCACAAAATCTCCCAAAATATTCTATACTTCTTTTCCCTATCTGCCTCAAACTTTGGACTTCTTGGTTCAAAGTTACTTGATTCCCTAATAATCAGAAGTAGCAAGTAAGAATAGGTAAGGTAAGAGCCTGCTTCCCAAACATACTGCCTGAGAATACTTAAAGAAATAAACTATTTCACAACAGAATCCATCCTCTTCCATCTGCTGAAAGAAACCGTGCCCATCTGAAGGATCATGGTGAGTCAGGACCCTACCTTGACCAATACTTTGAGGTTCAAGCTTGTAACAAACTTTTTTTAAGTTTTTCTCTTGAATGTTACTTTTAAGTTCAAGGAACCAGGTTTTTTAAGTATAGAATCCAAACTCATTACTTTTTTTAAAAAGTGAAAATTCCAAATAATCAGACAGCACAAAGCTCAAGTTTCACACACAACCCTACTACTGCCTCTTGTGTTTTCTGGGTGGATTCTTGCTTTCAGGTCTGATTTCAAGTCAGCTTGGTGTCTGAGTCACAGCAAACTGCCCAGTCAACCTCATGGCTATGAAATGTCTCATTATGCAAAGCAAAATCTGGCTCCTTGTTTTTCCCAATAGCCTCTGTAGCCTTTTGCTCATTATCCCTGTTCTTCCTTCTCTCCTGGAAGCAGGGTAAAGGAAAGGGCAAAAGGGTCAGGATGGAGTCAGTGGAGGGATCAGAAGATAGTTTCTGCCCTGGAGAGCTCCTTCCAGATCCTCTCATCACTCTTAAGGAGCATAAAACAAAAAGTAATAAATCAGATATTGTTTTTTACAGTAGAGAACGATGTGAGGATCTGTGCTTCACAGAGCAAGAACACTTTCCCAGAATTACTGATCTGCTGTCAGGTACTGGATTTGACAGAAAAATGCAGGCTAGTGCACAGGTGATGGGGAAGAAGTCCTGAGCCACTGGACTTGGTTTCTTTTTCAGCTTTTGTGCAGCTGAAGAGAGTGGTAACAGAATAAGCAAAAGGAGTAATCCTCCATTCTGCATTGAGGGCTGCTCTGTTGCCTGACCTTTTTCCAGGCTCACAGTCTCTCTTCCCTCCACCACCTCTGCTTAAACTCTGGGAACAACCTGTCAGTGAAATGCAATTTCACAGTCTGCTGCACAACCAGCTGTATTCCAGGATGAGCTAGAAATTGTTTCTCCTGTACCCACGCAGTCACACACAGAACAGTGAAGGGAAACATGTTGGCTCCTACAGTGTAGTTAGACAAATCAGAGGCATTAGTGGTGAGTTTGTGATGGCATTTCCCCAGCAGCTCTGCCAAGCCACTGGTATCAGTTCCATCAGCCTTCACTTGCACTTGCTATGTGGGCTGTATAATTAATGACAATGCTCTAGCAAGCATCATCTCAAAATGCCACCAAATGCAGCTCTCCAGTCCAGAGAAGCATATGAAAGATGCATGCTTGCATTCAAAAATAAACCACTACCGTAACTGACTTAATGGCTTTGGCCTATCATTCTTGCAGTTATTTCTGGATCCTGTAACCTGGTGGTTTGTTTCTATTGCTTTCAGTGAAAAAGATTTTTTTCATTTTTGATGTGAAAAGGAACACCAGTTTGTGAATTAAGTAGAAATAAGCTCCCTAAACCAGAGAACTGGCTCACGCTAATGGGTGTGAAACACCAGTAAGAAAATACTGTACAGGCTAGAAGACATACAGGACAGAATTGAACCACTGGAAAGGAGAAGATGGAGTGCTTTGTGCCAAGTTTTAAGAGCCTTAAGTTTAAATAAAAAAGCCCAGGAATATTTAGCCAGGAATTTTTTGTTTATTTCTTTAAAGGTAAGATGGTTACTACTTGGTTGCATGTTCCATGGCTACATCTCAGCTCAGGATGAGGTGAGTGATGTGGCAAGCCTCAGCCTTGGCCATCCTGTGGCTGCTTTCTAGCACTCATGCCTGTGGTCATAAAAAAACCCACAACTAACCAAACCAAACAAAAAAAACATACCAAATTGTGGTGTTGGGCTATTGATGGAACAGCACTTGGACTTGGGAACTCCTTGTGGAGTGTTGCAGTACACAGTAACAAGGATGGAGTAAAACATTAGTGGAATCTGTCAAGTAAAGGGTGAACTGGACATCCTACCTTTCTGGCATAAATTCCCTCTTACCTACCTACTTTTGGAACACATTCCCTCACCAAGTACTCAATTCTCAAGTTATTAGTCATAAATAAGTATTTGAAGGCTTTGGCTTTTCTTTTTTTTTTTTTTCTTTTAGGAAGAGAAAGCTGAGAAATCATATCTTGATATTACAGGGAGAGAGTAAGGAGGGAGGTGTGGCCAATCATGTTTTATTTACATTGTCAGTGGGATAGTATGTTTTGATCTGGAGGTCATTGATAGTTCTCTGTGCATTTACTTTTAAGGGACTGTTACAGATTCATATTCTTAATTTATGAACTGTATAATGAAGGTTTCATAGGGTTCAGGAAAATATAGGTCACTGCTCCTACCTCCCATCTTCCTCTCTTCTAAATGTCAGCTGCACCCTCTTGCTGCTGTTTGCTGGACTCCTACGAGAATCAATTTTTAGCTTGCCAAAATGGCAGAAAACCACCCACTCCGTTTTGCTGGGACAGTTTTCTGTCATTCTTGTGAGGTAAATCAGCTTAGAAAGGCTCCAGCAAGCACCAGGGCCAATGGATGGGAGGTGGAAGTAGGCACTATGAAATACCTTCTCCTTTAGCCAGCAACCAGCTTGTGTCAGCTCTGCAGTATGTGAAATTTTACCTTAAATCAACAGATACATAATATTTATTTTATATTCCTTAAAAATGAAAACATGGTAAGTTTTATCACAGTTTTCAGCATTTACAATAAACTGTAATAAATCACTGTCTGAACCTAAGTAAAAAAGAAATTTTAAAACTATGCTAGTTATATAATTGTGTATCTCAAGAATCACAGGAAATTAATAGTGTAGCTTTATGAGGCAGATTAAAAGCTTACAAATAATCACAGAGCACAAGATGGGAGGTCCATTGTTAGACAAGGTATTTCCTAAAAAGGACAAGAAACTGTAAATGCTATTCAGAAATACAATCACAGCAAACAAGAAAGGCAAGCACTACAAAGGATTTCTTGAAATGTGCTAACTCTAAAGCAAGACTGGTAGCACCTAAACTTAATAGGACTGTTTCATAATAGATTATTTTGCTGTGGTGAGCTGCTTTTCTGATTCCTGAAAAACTGTTCTCTATTCAGCCCTTTCCATTTCTGTTTTCCTCTGCCTCACCTAGGAGCATTTCTTAGGTATTCAAGCACTGCCTCTTGGCAAGTCTATTTAAATTGCCTTGCTTAAGAAATAAGCCTTTTCTTTAAAGAGATCATCTATGCAATAAAGCTTATGGCTTTTGAGAGCTACAAAGCCTGTTCTAAACACAGCATTTTTAGTTTACAATGTGTTGCTTTGCATTTGTGAAGACAGTATCATTTGCACCTCAAGACACAATCTTCTTTCCTGATCATATGGGACACGGAAGGATTTTGTTTCTGATGTAATCTCAAAAGTATAATATGAAAATGCAGCCAAATTTTAATTATTTACACTAATTTAGCCAAACATTTGATTTTCTAGAATATTTAGACACGGATAATTGTTTAACTTAGAATAAAAGAAAGCTTCCTATGTTATTAGTTCAGCAAAGGGCTGAACTATTTCCTTATATATATATATGTCCATGTTTTTCTGTTGAACTCAGTGACAAAGCAAGAAGAGGTTAAGGTGTAATCAATCCTAAGGGCAGGGTGACTGTTGTAAACCTCAGGAGAGCAGAGCACTTCTCTACTCTACTTCTCTACATAATTTCTTCTGTGAGCCTGGGTAAAACCCTCAAATTCAGAAATAACAAAGCAGAAAATTGATGCCTGGGCAGCCCTTATGGCTCCCATCTTGCTTCTTAGGAACCTGAAATGCATCCTGTCAGATCCATGGTCCACCACAGTCTGTACCTACAGTCTGTGACAGCTGTTAATAACAGATACTTCAGAAGGTGTGAATCACCCTGCTTACCTGTAGCTCGGTGTAATTGATATGTTGAAGCCTCCATATCCATACAAGAAGGCAGGATGAGAACCATCCAATTTAATTCCTTTCTTGTGAATAATAAACATTGGGATCTTAGTGCCATCTTTGCTAGGGTAGAAAACCTAAGACAAGAGAAAAAGAAATGTGAAATGCTCTTAGTGCTGTAAGTCTTCACAAGTGCTGTTAACAAGAATCAGAGGTGACCATTTCTACGGTGTCTGATGGGTAAAACCTTCTGAGCAACTTGCACCAATTGCCCAGGTTAGGTTCAGTAAAGGGCACCACCAGCTAGGTTGCTTAGCAGCTCTGGAAAATGTATCAAAATGAGACAATCCAACAGGTACGATGGTATCACCTTAAAGTATCTTATCTATCAATTCTACATAAAGAAGAGTTTAAGAAAATGTTACAAAAACAATACAGCTCTCTGCAAGGGAAGACTGTGAAAACACAAGCGCTGCATGGTCCATCACATGTGAAAGGAGCAAAGACTGAGCTGGCACAGAGAACAAACAGAACTAAAACCAGAATTCCTGCACAGATGAATTCACTAAGGCAAGTTTGTATCCAGCAAAAGTGGACTAAGCATTGCCCAGTCTTTCAGGTTGTCTCAGGGACACTTCAACCTCCTCAGGATCCTAACACAAGCCATGACAAAAACTTTTGTAGCACCTTGGTGCATTTTCAGCCATTACTAGGCAACTAGGAGGAGACCCAACCTTGCAGAACCCCCAGTTCATCAAGTAAGACAACTGAGCTGCCCACCAGCTTTCTTCCTGAAAGGAAACCAGCTCCCAAAACACTAAGCATCCACATAGCACATGCTTTCATATGTCTTTCTATTGCTGCCACAGCACTGTATGAAGTTAAAAGCTGAATTCTATGTAAACAAACAGACTATAATTGCTTAACACAGTTCCCACATCTTCTTGTTTTGATGCATGTCTCTGCCTGCATACTCTAATTTGGGATCCACTGTGTCATATTTTGCCAGTCAAGCAAAACACGTGGCTGTGAATGCAATTTATTGCTTGTCCTAAGATTCTGGCTGATTCCTTTTCACCGCCTTACTTAACATCTACTGCAGCTTCTACTCTAATTAGAATAAAACATGTAGTAAATGAAGAATGATGCATTCTCATAATTTGGTCGCATGTTTACAATCTCTGCTTTTAAAGGAAATAGTTCTACTGTGATTTGTCAAGCACACGATCAACAGGTTCTATTTTTACAACACATGAACCTCATCAGTAATATGAACCTGTGCAACACACTTATTCTGAGCATTGCCTGTAATGTGAAACATGTAAATCCACACGGCACACTGAAAACAAAGTAATCATTTTTAATTTTAGTTTAATCATTGCTAAGGAAATATGAGAAATTTCAAATGAAATCACATCTACCTCTAAAGGCTTTACCAAAACCTCTAGACCTATTACAGATAAAAATTCAGTATTTCACAGTGCCCAGTAGATGGAAAAAAAAAAACCAAAAAGCAAAACCAAAAGCCTAAGTGTGTTTTTACACAGATGAAATCACTGATTCCAATTGCTGCCATAACCGTATCTTAACTGACAAAGTGCTTGTCAGAAGAGCAGAGCATAAAGGATGTTCACTTTAAATAGTTACTTGAACACTATAAACGAATAAAATAACTGATGAACAGGAGAACTGCTGAGGCTGATGTTGAGGAGTTCCAGAGACTCTTCCCTAAAACACCATCCATCAACTCCAGCTGTTGCTGGCAATTCTCAGGAAGCAAGCATCTGGCCGCCTTTCTACATGTCCAGAAACTTACTGCCGTTGGCCAGTCCTTTCCCGATGATTAAAGTATGCCACTAATTTTATTGCTGGTTTCTGAATGAGGACTTCATCTTTTATATAACAACTCCCTGAAAATCGACTTCTGTAGGGCTTTTATTGTCATTAGTTAAGATAAAATAACATACCATTAAATGAAATCTCAACAGAAAAAAAAGATGCATGTCAAGCTGACATTTGCAATTTAAGGGTTTTCAGTCCAAACTTTGTTAAAATAATTATTACCTCTCCCTCCAAGATGAACACACGAGGGGGGGTGGAAATCATTCAGTGAGACACTAAGATATGTGAAGCTATTTAAACTTCTCCAAATGGACTATTTTCAACAACTGATTCAATCTCACCTTTAAATTAGCTGTTATCTCTGAAGCAAGTCCAGTGGTTTATTCATGTAACCAATAAAGGGACATGCTTCTATCTCAAAGATTAAGGTAAACTGCAAAGGGCAAGCCCTAAAAAGGATTTCCCAAGATGGTGTTTCATGCCTAACTTTAGATGCTGTCAGCTTTTGCAGTGGTAAATGCTCATAAAAGGGTACTACCTTTTCCTGCTTTATCACAGATAGGAGAGATTCACTTGTGCCAGTCACATTATATTACTCATTGTTCATATATTTTCCAATAAGGTCTTAAGTCACTAAAATCAGCATATATAAGAGGACAAGTTAGGAAAACTAATTCAAAGGGAAAAGGATGAAGCAAAACACTGCAGAAATATTATTATGAATGCTGAGACTCACCATTCAAGGAGGGACATACTAAAAATAAGTATCTTCAGCCTTTAGGAATGCAACAGCAATGTAGTGTGGTTGACAGGGCACTCCTGCTGTGTGCAACCCTTGGTGCTATTCTAGGACCATAGTGCTGGAGCAATAGAGCAGCCTTGGAATAGCTGTAGCTCTTAGTCTCACAGTAATGTCCCTGTGTCACATGGCAGTGGGGTCTCAGTGCCAGAATCACTTTCAGTTCAGATGGCAGAGCCTGAAGCATACATTTATAGCCTCTAGTCTACTTATTGTGATGGAAGGAGAAAGCAACACTGCTTGCACAGTTACTCATTGCTACAAATTACATTAAAATTAAGCTACATAAGCAAAACAGAGCCCAATCTTAATCATTCTTCTCTAGTGCATACATATATATTTATAGAATGGTGTGTTACTTTCTTCTGATTTTTAAACTTAGCATTTGAAAGCAATTTACACTCCCTTTTCATCAGAAAAATTCAAAGGATGTCTACACCAAACACAGTTTACAGAGTAAGTTTTACAAGCAAATACAGTTAATAGCTCTGTGATCTGGCTTGTAAATTTACTTAGAGGTTAAGCAAGATAAAAAAGTTCAATACATTCATTCCTGGGGAGGTCTTTGTCCTCCTAATTATCATCTGCTTTAAATGTGCAGTATTAATGTTACATGAATGTTAGGGAAGAGGGGAACTACAAGCTGGCATTGCAGACACAGACCTAAATTCAGAAAGGCTCTATATTTATCCACCTCTCCCTCTGCAATGACAAGAATCATGCTCTCCATCTCAAATCACAAGGAGGCAAAACTAAGTATTTTAGAAAATCAAAGGTTTAAAAAACTGAGGCTGCAGATGAGGTTTTTCTTCCATTTATCTGCAGAGATAACATTGCCAGACATTGATACTTACACAAAGAACTGAAAATAATTTTGGCAATCATTCAATATGCACTCCTCTTGTGAGTATATATGAAATAAGTATCTTTGAATATTAAATAAAGTGACACAACCATCTCAATAAATAAATAAAAGCAATCTGTCTGCATACTCACATCGTGCCACGTAACTAAAAATACCTAAAATTACTGACACTGAATAGAAACTTCAATTTTTAAAAATTAAAAACCTCAGCAACTTCTGAGTATTTAGTTTCACTTTTTTTTTCCCTTTCAGACCTATTTTATCTGTTTCTATAATGAAGAGATTAAAAGATGTATGTAATTAAAATTGTTTGGGTAAGAACAGTGCACCTGAAATGATCTTACTTTTACAAAACTTAAAATACTTCTACATAAAAACCAACCCAAAACCTTTACACATTTAAAATTAACCTTCCAAGGTAACATTCAACACAGATTTTGAAATACTGCTGTAAAACACAAATCCAAAATAATCTTGTCCATATGGGTCTAATGCATATATTATTTGAACCGTGAACAATATCTGAATGTTCAGAAATCTTTTATCATTAGCTTGAATTGCTCATTAATGGCAAAACATTAAAATCCAGTTAAAAAGTGATTAATTTGTCCTTTAGAAAAAATTATTTCCTGTAGATAAAACATGAATTTTATACACGAGAAAAAACTGATTTCTGAGACTTGAAAACACCCCCTAGGTCACAGTAGGCTAATTACTCTTAGGAAGCCAGTGATTATTCTAATAATATCTCTCCCAAACTCTCTTTCAAGATTAGGTATTATATACCAGAAACAGCAATTGTTTCCATGTCTACGTGGGCTTGATCAAAACCAGGTAAGAACTACACTTGTCATTAGACTGACATCCATTGTGTGAAATGCCAAAAAATTTTACAAAGAGCTACTAAAACAGCATATAAATCTAGCTGGAATGCTCCTTATTAAAAATTAATGTTCAATAATTTAGGCTTATTAACACTACAAGAATGCCTTTAAAATATTTTTTCCAATGTCTCCTATATAATTTTTCTGAGATAATTCCTTTTCATTTGAAACAAACACAGGACTTAGCAGTTTTGTGGGATTTAGCAACTTTTTTTCTGCTTCTAGGTAAGAGCATCTGCCCTCACACATTGCTGCAGCCAGCACAAAGTTACACACAGCACTGTTCAGTCCCAGCAACTCCTGGCACAGGGGCTACAGGAAATGATTACTTCAGGTTTTACTTCTTGGAACTGAGTTTCAAACATCCAGTTTTACATGAAGTATTCCCCTTGTTACATGAAGATTTCTCATCACATTTACACCAACGTTTGCGTTTTGAGATGTGGGGAAGAAAAGTATAAGGAATTCATAGTAAATCACACAACATTGCCCACATTTTGCCAAATGTCACAAATGCTTTGTTAAAAGTTCATTGTTTTAAAAATCCCACGCCAGTGTCTTTGAAAGGTGACTGGAACAGTAAACTTAAAGGAATAGTCCCTAGAGAAATTCTTCCTTCACAGATGGTGGCATTCAGGTTTTCAAACCTATGTTTAGGTATAGAGATAGCAGTGCCGTGCCTGAGGCTGAACAATGCCACATAGCAACATCTCCCACTGACAAGTCCTAACAAGTCCTAACACTCAGTGCGTCAGGAAGGCAAGTCGTCACAAAGACCCTGCCCTCACACCAGCAAGTCTTTAACAATGCAGCATTGGCAGGCAGGGAGAAATCCTCTATTAAGATGCCAGGGCAGAAAACTCACTCACTGCCACTCACTGATTAAAACATTGAATCATGCTGCCTTCCACACCATCTGTCCATAGCCCGTTTCATCCCATCTCTCATCACCTCTGACCTTACAAAACAGACCCTAGTCTGGGGCTAAAGACTACAGCACATCACAAGCAAAACTCCCTATTTATTGCAGCAGTGGCATAGACCCAAGAATAGATCTGCAGTGGCCCCATAGGCAGCTCTGGTAGCCAGCCAATGGCCACACGTAAGAGCAGCTCTTACTAAACACCTGTTTTTGTATTCTTATATAGAGCATGAATCAGAAGTCAGGAAAAAAAAAACAGAGAGAGAGAGAACTGTTACCACTACAGAGCAAATCCACAGGATCTGAGGTTTCCTTTCTTCAGAGGGGAATCCTCATCAATCTTCCTTAAGTCTCTTAAATTAGCTTCAAAGCAATTCTATGTGGGTTGCAAAGCTTCCTTACTTAACACAGAGTTGGAGAGGGGCCAAAGTAACTCAATACTGTAAAAATTCATGCAGGTAAAACCCAGAAAGAAGGACACCCACCACAGACATTTGCAAAAGCACTATGAAAATAATCAAGAAACCGCTCAGAAGAAATTGTTTCACCACCCACCCACCCACGGGCACAAAAAGCAGACTCATGCTGACAGAGGCAAGTGCCAGAAGATGGTCTTTTAGAAGAAATGTCTCCTTGTTACTAGATTCACCTGCCTAACTGCAACTGACTGCAGGGAGGTATCTCACAGGGTTGTGGGAGGATGTAGGGGAAGACAAGAGAAAAATACAGGTGAAAGATGAGAAATCCTGCAAGACTGGCATAGCAGAAATTGCTTTAAAATCACTCTTTTCTAGATAAGTTAAAAGGTATCATCCCACTTACATAAAGCCTTAGTGGTAAATGGGATCCAGTGAGACCCACATACCCTCTACTTCTGCAACCAGAGAGGCTTCTTGCCTCTTCTGTTGTCCTTTGCCCCTTTCAGTGTGATCTCAGAACTGCCTGCAGCAGAATAATTACAATCTGCCAAGTACGGTTATTCCTTTTCTCTCATCAATTTGCCTTGAAGATGACTTAGTGTACAGTGTAGAGACAGATATGAGACAGATAAATTTACCTTTTCATTTAAATATACACTGCAGTTATGTTAAAAAGAAAAATGTCCCAGGGGGTCTTTGTAAGTTACAGTCTCTTTTCTGAATTACCTCCGTGTTTATGCATTCAGGAAATGTACTACTGTGATGTAGTACAGCATGAGACAAGCAAAGGGATATCCTGATGGAAGTAGCACACCATTGTGAATAAAATCGTAACAGCTGCTGACTAGTCCGTTTTCTTTCATTAAATCAAGCTTTTCTTCACTGAGTAAACTGCTCTGACAAGAGACAACTCACTGCAGTAGTGTGTAGGCATTAGAAAGTAAACACTACTCATTTTTACCATGCAGGAAATCAGTTCAAATTGTAATGAGAAACACTCTTAAGAATGAAAATGCAGAGGCAACTTACCATGGGTTAAGCAAGAGGGAGAACTTACTTCTTCCAAGCTACTTCACAATAACTATACTTGTTTATGGTTTTATGATGTGGTAGATGCACACACCTAATCCAACGTGCTGGGAGAGATACATTCACTCAAACTAGCTAGTAACTAGCTAACTAACTAACATTGACCAGTAATTTGCTAATTCACCCTTCCTGTTTTTGACTCCATCTTGCTTCAAATTTGCTTGGTCATCTCAATACAGCCTCACTGTTCAGTGTTTACAAGCTTCAGGAAAATGACACAACTACTGTTGGATTTTCTTCCTATGTTGAGGCATCCACACAGTTCAGGGTGCCCAAATTTCACCTGTAAACTCATACTCAAAAATTATTGCACAGAGAAAATTCAATCTTGACAATGGAGATGTCAAGTGTCAGCTTGTGACAAAGCCTCAAGAGAATCATGCATTTGCTTACATGGCCAAGAAGCTTTATTCACAACTTTCAAAGGCCAGACAATTTCAGAGGATTCTGCTCTCTCTTCTTTAAGAATCATACCATATTTATGGTATTTAAGTGTCAAGTTGGCTATCCAAAATCAGAAGCACTAATAAATCACTAAATACCTACAAAAATTCTGCCTGTGGCTAGTAGAATATTAAAAATTCATTCATGCTTTTTGGTTTGAAAGAAAAGAGAGATCTTCTACACCAGACGGTGCCAGTTTCAAAATGAGTTCCATATCACTTTCCTGTGAATATATATTCTGAAGTACTTACTGAAATAAATAGGTCGTTAAAACTATTGTGAAGCAATTCCATATGCATTTTCTCACTCAAATTGTAGCTACATATAATTTACTTTCTGTGATAAACTCGAATTTAAAGTTACTAATTTGCACCCCTACATGATTAAAAAAATCACCAAAATGGTAGCAGAAGGGGAAAAAAATCCCTTGAGAATGGTCAAGGAAAAAGTAAAGTCCTGTAAAATATCTTGGGTGCTATCTTAGAAAAAATAATTCTAAGATTCATATGCTATTGATTCCAATAGTTTCCTGTGGAGACAGTACTATTGTTTTCAGATTTGTAGTAGTCATTTGTACAATGGAGAAAAATCACTCAGAGAATAGCAAGAAACAGAAGAGAAATATGAGTTTTCATTCATTGTTGTAACAATGCTTAGGGAAAAAATATTCCAAATCTAATACAAAGCAACTCAGCAAAAATTTCAACTGATGGTGTAGTTTCCAGACAGATCTCAAAACCAAGACTTTGAAGGGACTTCATACCAGGAACAACAACGAGTGTGCTGAAGCACCTTTGTAATACTCTTGGAACAGGGCAGAGTAAAACGAGTAACAAAAGAGGAACTTTGTTTTTTAAAGCTTTAAGACTAAGGACAGTTTGCAGCAATCTTTCCTTTCTTAGGCAAAACATGAACAAGACAGCAAAAGCCAATAAACTTACATCAGACATTACATAATCCACAACTAATAATCAGCTCTCAATGAATCAACAGATCAAATTTCTAATGATGCCAGATCAACTAGAATGAGTGCTATCAGTTCAAAAACCACCAGTAAGCAGAAAGAAAAAGTCAGGGATGTCCTTACTAGTAAAATAAAACTCTGATTTCAGGCATCATGATTTCAGGCATCATGCTTTGAAGCTTTTCTGCATCCAGATTATTTTTAGCTTATAGCAAGGATCTCTGTACATTGGTACTTTCAAAAATAATTGACAAACTGGATGAAAAGCAAGCAGTTCAGGGAGTTGTCAGGGAGAGTTTATGTAGCAATTTTTCCCTTTCTGTGAGAATAAAAGCTGGAACAAAGGAAATCATCTCTTTATATCATTCATCTACACAGCTGAAACAATAGTTACTGTGAATAATAATACTTCTTAGAGGCTTCCTTTATCCCATAAATCTCCTGGGAGATGACTCAAGGACAGAGCAGAAATAATTAATCTAAGGGAAGAATATTTTATCAGTACCTCTGAGCAGGGTTGATAAAATCAGATCAACTGCTAAATGAAGATGCAAGCTAGATTACCATTAATAAAATTGCACACTGATGAATTTGTGATGCATTGTAAGCAGAAAAAAGCCCAGAGAAAACTAGAAAGTGAACTGAAAAAGAACTATCTTCCTTCTATTTCCTTCAAAAAATGTTCTTTCAGAATGTCCCAAGATTTTGTGATTTTTAAGTTTTCACTACTTCAATTCTTATACTGAAGATAAATAAGAGACATCTGCAGAATGATTCCACTCATGTGTTCCATTTATACAGGTTCACAACTTTGCATGTCTGGATACTTATCAAAGCACTTTATGTTTAGCTCGTCTTCAGCAGTGAATCCAATTTAAGACAAAAACAACCCACCAAGTCTGTTGAGAAAGCTATTGACTAAGCTTTTTAAGATCTGCCTTACTGTTAATAGTACAATTTTTTCTGTATTTGGTATAGATGGAGACCATGCCCTTCAAAGTGGCCAGTAACACTGGCCAACTAATAGGTGTGATTGTGCAATCAAACACTGATAACAGAGGTCCTCCCAAATCTCCTCATTACTATTTAGCAAAAATTATTTTCTCACTATAAACTGAACTGGTCATAACCACTATATAATCATCTGGGTTAATATGCATCCTTTCCTAAGGTAATCATGTTCACAGTGAATGCAAGAGTTGTAATTTTATAGGTTACAAGATTTGCTATAACTTGCTTCCTTCATCCCCTTTCCATAGCAGAGTCTGCTCCAAGTAGTGGCCACAAAGACTCAATAGTTTTGCTCAGGTTTTCATCTCGCATATGTCTATGTAAGAACTCACCAACATCTGAAATTGTTGTTTTCCACTCTCAACTCTATTAATCTGCTTTCCACCATAATGATGAATGGTAATTAAAACCCTAAGCCACCAAGCAGTTTTCACCCTCAATGAAGACAGCAAGTATAATCTTATTGGGCTGCAGTGATTATGTGTGTATGCATATATATATCTCAAGTTTATCTGCATTTTTACCAGTTCTAATTTGGTTTTGTCTTCTTTAGCTAATGCATAGCCATGATTATTAACCTTCCAAATGTAATTTATTTCTCTGTTCTGCTTCAAGCTGTGGTTGGTAAGGGCCCTGTGATGGTCTGCATTTCCATGCTGTTCAGCACACTGTTGAATTTGGTCCAAAGACTCTCAAGTCCTGAAAAAACCAAGTAAATAAAGGAGCAACAACCTTCCAATTTGTTCTCTGCCCATCGCCCTACCTCCTTAAACCTCTTTGTAACAGTAGTATGCCAATCCTAATAAATAATTGCTTAAACTACTATGGACTTGTGTGTGCCTGGAGGCCTGCAACTCTGAAACACAAACCTCTCAGCTCTGCCAAAGCCATGGCTACTCTGAAAACACTCCAGTTCCCCAGTTGCCTACAGGGACACTATTTAGAATGAGAGATGCATCCACAGTAAAGTATTTAAATGGGAGTATGGTGCTGTGGTGAAGCTTAATTGCTAACAGGAAACACTGAGACACTGCAGAAAAGAGGGGACAAGGGAGTGCTTTTTTGGAAAAATTTACAAAGAGAAGGCAAAACTACCTGAAATAGTAAAATGCAATCCAACAAGGCCAGAAATACAACATATCATATATAACCTGACAGATGCAATCACAAAGAATAGTGAACAACTCACTAGAATGTTATTTAGAAAAGTATCTTGGAGTTGTAGACATGCCAAACTGACCTTGAAAAATGAACTGTTAGGGAAAAACAAAGCCCTACATGACGACATATAAACCAAAGTCTCACCCACAAGGTGCTATGAAGTAACCCCTCCTGTTGCATTCACATTTGCAAAGGCTCAGCTGGAGTGCTGCATTCAGCTGAAACCATGGCACACCACATGCTGAGCATCTAAACAGAGTCCAGGAAGAGGATGCAGAGTGATAGGAGGCCAGGAAATACAATCCACTAGAGAAACTGAACAGAGTGCAGACTTTTGTTTTGATTGTTTTTAGTCTAAAGGAAAATAAAATTGAGGGACACACAGTGACAGTCTTTAAATATGCAGAAATTGGCTGTAATTAGAAGAGAACCAATTGTCTTCCACGGCAGTGAGGGACATAAAGGAAATAATTTCAAACTCAAGAAGGGAATTCAGGCGAGACCTTTAGGTGGTGTACCCCTATTCCCTGCAAAAACTTTTTAAGAGTAAACTCAGTGAGAGCCTGGGACAGATTGCCTAGGGAGTCTGAAGGCTTTTAAACACAGGGCAGACAGAAACTAGGCAGGAATGACAGAGGCAGAAGTGACCTGCCATAGTGCCCACGATAGACCAGTCATGCCCATGTCACCACCACGTCCAAACACACTCAGGCACGGTAGTTTCTTCCTTTTCCCGGTCTTTTTGTTCCTTGTTTATTACAGCAGCTCTGCTATAGGTTTTTCTGTTCACAGCTCCAGCCGCCTGTTGGGCAGTAGAAGCTGGTTCCTCTCTTCTTGCAGGGAAAGTCAGTAGCCTACTTCCTGAGACTCCAATGGATTAGATATTCTGAGATTGTTCTTATACAGATTTTATATGATTTCAAGAAGAGAAGCTTCAAAAGCAGAACTGAAGAAGACAGGCTCTAAAACTGAACAAGTGCCTCCCTTCCCACTACTGTCTTTTGCCTTTCATAAAACCATGACTGAGAAATGTAAAGGCCATCCAGGGAGTTTACATATATAACAAAATCTACAGGAACAGCTGGTGAGAACAGAGATCTATTAAAAAATCCACCACTTGCATTATTGATCTGTATTAGTTAAACTTGAGAAAATGGTTAAAAATTTTAATTATTAAACTTTCACATGTTAAAATCAAAGAAAGTTTTAAAACTTGCCCATATGTATAATACAGATGTGCAATCACCTATTAACAGAGTGGCCAACATTTTATTTTCAAGTAATATAAGATTCACTAACAAATAAATGACTGTAATTGCTACAGTTCTGGAAATCTGTTTGAATTTAAACACTGTCCTGTGGCACAGACAGATACATACCTGGGTATATAACTCTGACTAGGAGTGAATCCCCTTCCTCGGAAACCTAATGACTACTAAATGTGTGACACTGCTAGCACAGAACTGAAAAATACAACCAGAAAAGTCTGGTTTTCTCGGTGCCTAGTTAAGGCAGTCAATATGTCTCCCTGCTAGGTCAGTGGCTCGAATGCTGGCCCACGCCAGTGATGACTGACAACTGCAATCATCCAACGATCTTTTGCCAGATGTGTGAACAAAACTCGTGACTCTGGTCCCAGAGCAATCTGTCCTCAGTGCAGCATTATCATCACAATTAAACCCCACCGTCCCAGCCAGGCTCCACGAGGAAAAAATGACGAGTGGGCAGATGGATAGAAATATTCTCGTTCTGTAGAGGATCACTCTCATTCTGAACAATACCGGTATGACAAAGTTTGACATTTATCCTCTTAGTGAGAAAAGAGGCAGCTATCACTTTTTTCTTTCAGTAGAACACTATGCTGAAATTTCCCATTTTTATGACTACTTGGTTTAAGCAAGAATTAAACAGCTATAAAGAAGCTTTAGAACATTTTTTTTGTGGAACCATTCTCTGTTTGATCCTCCACCATGGATGGTATTGGCCATTCAATCTGCACTATACAAGACGCACAAGCACCGTAATGATCAAAAGACTGTGTGCTGTCAGCCTTTATTACTATTAGACTTATCAAGAGGGGGGCTTTTTATTGATGCTGAAGTTCTCTGAACTATTTGTGTAAGATTTTAATAACTGTCTTGATTAAGTTTTCCATCCACATCCTCAACTCTGAGGATCAGCAAACCACTGCCATTAGAACAGCAAACCATATCCCTAGAGCAACACCTCATCAGTGTGAAGCCATGGACAAATTTCATTCTGAATGTTTCTGTTCCTGTAGAATGAAGTTAATAATATTCATTACCTTTGAGAAATAACACTGATAAGCCTATACAAATGGGAGAAGAAAAGCTGGAAGGAGATTCCCACTGAGGAACATTAAATAGGATTTTTACTTACTCTGTGAGTAAGAGAGTTAATTAAAATAGCAATGTATTCATGCTTAATTACTGGAGGTGAGTTCAATCAGAGGAGTGAATATGAAAGTTGGAGGAAAAACAGAAGGGAAGAAATTCTTCAGTGACTTGTTTAGAAAGAAGACAAATCCCAAGTATTTTTACTACAACACGATCATTTTAATATCTCTATATCAGCAAAGAATCTACCTACTGAGGTTCCTGAAGACTTCAACACACATGTTCATTTAAGGTGTCTGAGTGAATGACTTTTAAAATCTTTTTGATAGCAAAAGATATTTTCCCATTTACTGTAAAAATCAAAATTATTTTTTATTTACAATCAACAATGCAATCATTTAAGATATTTGAGGCAGTCCTTCAAGCTCCCCTATAATTGCTTAAGTTCTTGTTTAGAACTCCTGTGTGCAAAAAGGAATTCACTACACTGTGTTTAATGGTTACAGGTCTGTTTCAGTCCATGCTATTTCACCTTGTGTTTTAAGGAATTCTGAGAAAGAAATGGAGCATGGAATGCAGCTTGGGATTAAGCCAAGCCAAGCCAACTAACATCTCCCTTCCCTAGAAAAGTGAAGGGAAAACAAACCACTGCAAATTCAAACAAAAGTTCTACTGAGCAAGGAGTAAGAATAGTATTTCATAATAAGCTTTAGTTAAACTACTAAACAACCACTTCTCTTGTAGGCTTGAAACAAATGAACGTTTTTATAAAGTCTAGAGCATGAAGGTTTTACAGATGCCTCCATTTTAAGAAGCTCTCCAACTCCCTGCACACTCAGCAGAAAAATAAGTGATTTACTATTAAAAGCTTGGAACTAGTGAACCACAAAGCCTATATGACATTACAAATGAACAGAGAGAGTATTTTTTTAATATTTTAGTATTATTCCCCATATTGTGTGGTCAGTAGTGCATTAATTCTTCCTAAGAGCAGTCTTGCACTCCCCTCCATCCCAAACCACATTTCCATTGTTCTGCATTCTGCTGAACAAAAGATCCCAACTTCCTCAACTATGCATCAATCCCCAGTGGTATATAAGAAAGAGACAGAGCAAATCCAGACATTTAGACCTTAAAATAGGATTTGAACTGCACTGGTGATGAAAGCAATGCAAAGTCTATTGCTTCATCCTCTTATTTGGAATAGAGAGATGTGGTTCCTACTCCAGATACCTAGGGAATATCTGAACTGCATTGGATGGGGCTAAATTAAATTATAATGGATGTAGAGCCAACTGCTATTCTGCTACTCTGGCATATGGATTTCAAAGTTCAAGAGCATTTAAGGTCATCATAGAAAATCCATCTCTTGATACTCTACCGAGACGTAAAGTCCTTGATTCTGACAATTTCCTCCCATAAAAAGTAGTGTAATGTGGCTGCAAATATTTAACATATTTAATATACAACCTCTTGACTTTCAAGAACTACAAGGGCCTTTAAACTAGAGTGCCACATTTTCAGTTACTGTTTCTTCACTGACCTCCAATTAGAAGAGGTAATGGCAGATTAATGTGGTGTTTGTAACAACCACGTGCCAAGGGTGTAACATACTACATGCACACAGGCAAACTGCCAGTGCTGTCACAGTTGTCACTGTGATTTTGTTTGTGCCCTCCAGAGTGAGACTGGTGCCTTGGTGCCAAAATACTAGATGAGATCAGAGCCAAAGCCTTCAACCTCCTTCCTAGGAGCTCCGAAAGAAGTAGCTCAAAGATTATTTCCCCCTGCTAGACAACAGGTATCTGCCATACTGCAGTAAGCACTAGAACTGTGGTGCTTGCCACATTCCTTCTTCCCCCAGTATTTCACAGAATGTGCTTAGTTGGAAAGGACCCACAAGAATCATTGAGTCCAACTCCTAGCCTTGCACAGGACCATCCCCAAGAGTCACACCATATGCCTGAAAGTATTGTCCAAATGCTTCTTGAACTCATTTTCTTCCTTACTGCAATACAAAACCTCAAGGAAATAAAAAGAATAAAACAGAAACAAACAACAATAAGTAACTTGTTTATCCCAAGCATTCATTCTATCCTCCCATCCCATGAGATCAAGGCAGGATTCAAACCCCAAGGCTGTGAGAAGAAAATTCAACTCTTCAAAAATCACAACTCTTCTTGGTTGTGATGGATTTTTAGGAAAGGGATGAAAATGATGCCAAAATTACTTATTCCTCAGTAGAAAAGGGGAAAATTATTTGTCTCTGCTTTAAGTTAGTTGAAAGTACATGCCTTTAGTTCTCTGGTATGAGTGCAGCAGATAGATTCAAAGTTACTGAACTGTTCTCCAACTTACAATGATCTATTCATACAGAAAATCACACTCAAGAGCTCTGGTCAATAGGGTTGGCATTTAGGCTGGCACTGTGTAACCCCTTCACCAGCAAAATGGACAGTGGGATTGAGAGTATCCTCAGCATGTTTGCTGACACCATGCTGTGCAGTGCAGTGGACATGCTGGAGGGAAGGACTGCCAACTAGAGGGACCTTGGCAGGCTTGAGAGGAGGAACTGTGTGAACCTCGTGAAGTTCAACAAGGTCCAGCGCAAACTCCTGTACTTGAATCAAGACACTCTCAAGCACAAATACAGGCTGTGTGGACATGACTGAGAGCAGCCCTGAAGATAAATACTCGGGGGTGTTGCTTGACCAGATACTCAGTGTGTCCCAGCAATGTGCACTCACAGCTCAGAAAGCCAACTGTGTCCAGGGCTGCATCTAAAGAAGCATGGCCAGCAGTTCACTACTCTGGTGAGGCCCCACCTGCAGCACTGAATCCAGCTCCGGGGTGCCCAACATATGCGGGACACTGACCTGTCAGAGCAGGTCCAGAGGGGACACACAAAATGATCAGAGGGCTGCAGCATCCCTCCTATGAAGACAGGCTGAGAAAGTTGGGGTTGTTCAGCCTGGAGAAGGCTCTGGGGTAGCCTAATTGTGGCCATTCAGTACCTAAAAGATCAGGAGAGGCACTTTTCATGCGGGCATATTGCAATAGAACAAAAGGAAATGCGTTTAAACTGCAGGAGGGAAGGTCTAGATGAGAGATTATGAATAAATTCTTTACTGTGGTGGTGGTGAGGCACTGGAGCAGGTTACCCAGAGAAGATGTGGATGCATGATCCTTGGAAATGTTCAAGACCAGGATGTATGGGACTTTGAGCAATCTGGTCTAGTGGCAGATGTCTCTGCCCATGGCAGTGGGGCTGGAACTAGATGATCTTTGAAATCTCTTCCAACTCAAACCATTCTTTGATTCTATGATATATATGTGGGTAAGGAGAAAAAGACAATGTTAAGACCATCTCTGTAACCATACTGAAAAAAAGAGATAATTACAGTATCAGCACTTGCATTGCTTAGTGGGTTAATCTTACTACAGTTTTCAGAGGACACTGCTTTCCTCTGTTATTTTTATATTAATGAGGGAATCTAATGCTCATGGAATGATACCACCGGGAACAGCAAGATCCAGGAATAACATGGGCAGGTGCTGTGCACAAGTTTCTCTGCCAATCAGTCTCAAGACTGACTCATCTTGTGTCAGTGTTGTATTTTCCTGAAGCAGAGATTAATCACTGTGCCAAACTGTATGGTGTAAAGTTCCACTTGGAATAAGAATGACTGTAGACAAATTTTCCCTATCAATGCTCATAACTTGAAACCAGTACTGCAAAGGCTTGGTGATGGGAGTGGAAGACTGAGCAAGAAAATAATAAAATTCTCATGAAAATTACTTCACCTGCAAAAGTAATTTCTGCAAAAGAAAGGCAGAAATTAATTCCAGCCCAAAGAGAAATATCTTTTTTAAGACCTGTGCTTCTTGCATATGTGCTGCAATATCTAAACAGCAGCTGCTTTTTTAATCGAACTAAGTTGTAAAAGTAAGTTGTGTTATGAATTTCACCTTCTGCAAGAGCTAATTCAAAGTGCATCTGTCAATAGCAACATCTATTTTTGGTTCATCTCAAAGTATTTTAAGTACTGGATGGTATTCAAAGAATGGTAAAAGGAGCCAATCAACACTTTTATTGATGCAATTTTAACACTTAAAAGCCTACACATCAGCCTAAAAGCAGGTGAGCTGTGAGCCACACCAGAAGACTGTTTATCCATGATTGTCACTGTGAGGTGCTAACATGGAGAGTCATATAAGAACATAGTTGGCAACTTTACAGAGATAAAATACAGGCTTTTTATTTAAAGCAACAGTTGAGTTATTAACACATGAAACATCTTAGGGCGAGTGCTGTTTTTGAGTTCCTGTAAAAGTGTTTTTTACTTCTGTAAAGCCCACTCCAGGCTATTTCCTGAAAAACTATGTCATTGTGATAGATGGAAGTATGCAGGCAAGCAAAACCAAATTTCAAGAAGTGCTTGACAGAGGAAGAGTAATTAATGCAACTTAATGTATCATTTAACAAAAGCAGCCAGAATAAATTTTTGATGTGTGGCAAGCATTTTAAGCCGTTTGATTTTTTTCTTGAAGGTCATAGAATCTTTCAAGGTAAGGGCATAAGCACAAGCTACAGCACAATAAATTAGACTACGTACTTTCAGGGTGTCACATGGAGCAAATAACTTACAAACATACTCTCACCCTGGTGCAAGTCAGGTATGCTAAAACAGTTCTCTCTTCAGTGCAAGTTGGCTAATTTGTTCTTAGTTTGGGCTGTCGAAGTGTAAGATCTTAACCCTAGATACAAAAAAAGCAGCAGCTCTACCACAAATTTTCTTAGTGTAGTAAACTTTATCACTAGTCCACCCTTGCACTTTACAACATATACCAAATACTGTAGATTGGATTTGGAAGACCAAAAAACAAGCACTGTGGCAATTTTCCAATTGCCATTAATTCAGGTTTCATATACACATGGCACCTTACATTTCAGTTCAAATCTTGACCCAGCTATATTCAAAGACTGTTGAACAACTCATCACAGTTTCATATATGCTACACAGCAAAGCTGGGAAGATTGCCAGTATTAGCAGGTATTTCTTCAGGTATATGAGAATAAAGAAAGAACCTAGGCAGAAGACCTGCTTTCATTAAGGACATGGATTAGGACACTCAGCAACATTATCCTTTACTACTTAGTAATTCTGATGGAAATTAAAATTATTAAACAGATTCTGCAGCATTGTTCATTCTCCTATAATAATTGGGGTTTACCTACTTTCAATGTATTTCTTGCATTCTTACTTTTGATTTTTTTCACAATTCCCTGCAATGTTGCCTTTGTTTTGAAATGCTTATGTATTCATCTAAATTGACAATCTTTTATATCCTGCTTTGATATCCTTCCATCCTCTTTCCCTCCTCCAAGTAGAAGCACCATCAAGGCTCTAAGTGGGACCACACAAATGGAAACAAAGCCTGGAGCCTATCTGATCTGTGCAGCACTAAAGGCGCAGTTACTACAAATTTGAGCAGGCAGTCCCCACCCTGCCCTTGACAAACAGCCTTTTTCATGGCTTAGCTGAGACTTCTGTATGGATCTGAATGAAAGATATCAAAAGCTAATTTCCAAGAGGTTGCCATACTGAGATCATTTGTTGGATGACTCGTGAGCCAAGAGTGCTCTTTATAAGCACTGATCCCAGTGTAACACAGGTCACATTTCCCTAGAGCTGGAACTGAGCAGGAGTCGAGTAAGGAGAAAACCAGAAACAGTGATAGTGATTTCCACCACATTACAGCCTAGCAGTGAATCTCTGCCAGTGCTTTACAAAGTGAAGGCTTCCAAGGGCATAGCAACAGCATGCTTCCTCCTTGAAATTATTTGTATTACTGTTCTACTTTACCTTAATTTAGCATGTAACTGATTTAAGTAAAACGAGATTTTATTTTTCCAGACATTTATTTTATAAAATTTGATTTACTGGAAAAATACATTATTTCTAATTTACAGCAATCTCTTCTATACCCTCTTTAATTACATGTGTATTTGTGTTTCATTATTATCCTTCTGGTGTTGATGGCAACATTACAATTGTACCAAGTTCTTTCCTAAAGAGAATGAAGTTTTCTTTTTCTTATCCAGCTCACTCTGCCCTAAAGTTATCCTGAGGAAATCCCTTAATGAATTTGAGTGAAGCAGCATTCTCTGTGAGAATGTTTCCAGCAAACTGTTTTCTACCACACTCCTATTTCTGTCTGGAGATGCAGAGACAAACAGATGGGGCTGTTTACAACTATGTCATGTACACATACCACTGTCTTTACGCTTTTAGAGAGTGCGCCTGTGCGTGTGTCACAGGCAAAATTAAAAATATTATCTTAAGAGAAGTATCTAATTCCTTTTTGAAGACTCCAAGCCACGCTGCCACATGGCTTCATGTTGCTTACCTTCTACATAATTTCACCTTTTTGCAGGCTAAGCTTATTTAAGTTCCACTTTTGGCACTAGATTTTGTTATGCCTTTGTCTATAGAAAGAAAAAGCCTCTCTTCCATTCTTACTCTTAGTCAGAAGATAAAAAATCCTACATATAAAAAATTCTAGAAATTGCAGGTCTAAATGTGCTAAGCATCCCAATATAATGACTGTTTTTCTAGACCCTTAATGATTTTGGTTGAGTCATCATCCCTGAATGTTTTTAAAAGAGAAGTAGATGGGGACTTAGTGACATGTTTAGTGATAGATTTGGCAATATTAGGTTTATGGTTGGAGTTGCTCTTAAAAGGTCTTTTTCAACTAAACGAGTCTATTATTTCAACAAATTTCCAAGATTTCTCTCTAGAAGTTCCATACCTGTATTCAAAATCTTGACCAGGGTGTAGTATTTTTGTCAGGGTCTTACCAAATCTGTTTATAGTGGAAAGATCACTTATTACTTAAAATGTATCTTTTGTATAATCTTTTTAGTCACAATACTTGTTATGAGATCAAAGCAGTTGTCTATGAAGAACCCTGTATTTTCCTGAACCTGTTCCATAACCTATAGCTTACACTGTTTTCCACTGAAGTAATTTCTCCTAACTTTATAAGCCTTAAATTTAGCAAATTCTTATACACCTTCACTATGTGTAATAGGCAGCTCCAAAGAAGTCTCCACACTACTACACTGAGATACCTGTTTGAGCCTTTAGAGCACCTACAATAGTATTTCAGCTCAAAACCAAAGCATGGCTCTAAAGCAAGTCCTCTCACCAATAGCCAAGTCCAATTAAGTCTTGAGCTCTTGCATAGGTGATTAGAGCAAGACAGCAGGGTTCATGTTTATTACCTGAATTGTCTGGTAAACTGAAGGATCAAATCCTTTAACAGTCACTTCTCGGAAAACTCTTGGCTCCAGTTCCTCTTTGGTCAGATCACAGTGATATATAATACCTAAAATACAGAATGCAATGCAAGCTTGTCACCTTAGTCACCTTAGTATATACCCATCATTAAAAAGATGCCAGTTTAAGCACTGTGATGGAATCATGAATGGTAAAGATAACTCAGCAGGGTGAAAAACAGTAGTTCTGGACATAAATTTGAATTTATTATACAATTTAACACTTACATATACGCATTTCATCTAGAGAGGGTGCAATGGCTTTCTGTGCAGAAAGAGTAATTCTCACCATTCACACAAAGCCAGGGGGCTTAAGCAAAATAGGGGAAAAAACCTGTTTACATAAAGTTAGAAAGGACTTATTGAGAACAATAATGTTGGAAGAAGGAAATGTAAAGTCAAATTTAAAACACTCCCTTTTAGATCCACCAGACTGAGAATAAATATACCAAGAATTTCACTCAACTCAACAATTTTCTCCTTATGATACAATATTTGAAATGAAAATTCAGATGGCCCAGATAACATAAAGAGTTAAAACATCCACTTGAAATTGTGGCAGACTAGCACAGGTTACCTACGGAACTGAACAAAATCTGGTCTTGAGTAATTTCTTTTACATCCTGATCCTGCAGCTTTGAAGACAACTTCACTTGAGTTGTACGTATGATTTCCAAAGGATTGTGCACATGAGAAAACTTATGTCTGTAAATAGAATAAAACTTCTAGGTTGCAGCAGAGGCCGAATCACAGGGAATGCAGCTAGCTAGACACTACACAGATGTGTTATTAGCCAAGAATAATTTTGCATTTAAACTATAAAACGTACTTCCTGTCATTCTACCCTAATAACATTTGAGTAATAGTCGTACAACATGACTATTGTGTTTGCACACTGATAAACATACTAAAAAATCCTAATATTCATGCCTTCAATACATGAGATACATAAACTAACTTGAGTGTTAATTTTTCTTTGTTTTCCTCCTTTACAACAAGCTGGTCCCTGCAAAATTTGGAACATCTATTAGGGAAAAGAACACTATAAAGTATGGCAGCAAGTGCTTTACTGGGATCCTCAAAGTAATGAAAGTTAACCAAGGTGGACAGGACTTGATTGAAATCCTGCTGTATTGTGTGTATTACAGATACATCCAGGAAATAGAAGTAATTACTACAGAGGTTATAACTATAAAAATTTATACTAAAACATGAAATAATGAGGAAACCTATCTGATACCAGGGAATTGCCTCTTTAAGGTAGTTTTACAGACTGGAAAATCAAGAAGATAGAGATTGGTAAACCAATGCAGATGCAAACTAACATATCTAGCAACTAATAAAGCCTTTTTCCAGAACAGTGAATTAACAAGGGACTAAAAGTAGGACTACCCTAGTCTGCTGGGATTGTGTTTTAATTTATCACAAAGTGACTAGCAAGCCTAATCAGGCTGATAAGTGCAAATCAGCATTAAGGCAGCATTTCCCATAAAGATCAGGATCCAGAAAATTATGTGGAAGCACAGTGTAAAGCTCTCCAGGAAGCAACAGCAGAGCAGCTATTTGACACACAGGCAGCTGCTCAAGCCAGGTAATGTACTGGCAAACACTGCACACAGAGGAGGCAGAATTGCCACATCTTGGCAAACCACATGATGAAGAATAAGCACAGTCACAGACTGCATTTCCAGAGCAAATCAACCTAATGATACAACAGCACGCAATTCAACCCTTGCCACTGCATCTCTTGTTCTGCTGCATTTTTAGTGTTACAGCAGTTAATATAAAAAAACCACTGTAGTATTTTTAACTGTTTTGCTGGGTGCTAAATAAATGCAAAATGCCAGAGTGGTCACCTAAGCATCTGACTAGAGTGGACAGCAGGGATAACCACATTTTTCAGGGAATAACAAAAATTATTTTATGGTGTCAACATATATGGGTTTAGAACTGCTTTACTCATTATTTAATATATATATATATATCACTTTTGTTTTAAGTATTAAATATGAGTATGCTAATTCATTCCTCATTAGAAAAAAAAGAATAGTCCAACTTAATACAGGTGCAAATTCTATTGATTTCCAGTAGTAAAGTAGGAATACTTAGGTTAACCAGGGATCAGCCCCATATCTTTTGTATGATTATTCCACTGATGAGGTGAACGAAGGCTGCACACAAACTAAAATGGATCCATAAATCTACCTAAAAATTATCCCTCTGTTCTGCTTTCCTCATTCTTTCCTTATCCTCATACAGTCTAGCTACATTTTCTTACCTTCCCTTTTTCTTCCAGATTCCAGGTCACTCTGCCCCAGTTAACAGAGCTATGCTATAGTGAATTCTTTGTAGATGCTAAGCAAATGAATGAAAAGGAGAAAAATAATCTGCCTAAGCAACCAGCAGGCAGTGAGAGCAGCTATTGCTGGCCTGCTGGAAAGCCACAAGCTAAAACAGATCCAGGGCTTTTCCTCTACACATTTTTAGCAGCTGCAGAGACTACTGGCTCAACTGAGACAAATGGTGCAGGCCTGTAAAACTGGCAACTTCTGGCCCACAATGTGGGCAAGTGAACTATATAACATCAAGCTGGACGAACTTAGAGATAAATGCAAGAGTGTCCTCAAGCTACTCTTCAGATGCAATGGCTGCAACAATCTGAATGCTGATTAAAAGAGGAACTGAAAATATATCATATTTCTCTTCATATAAACAGTAAGATAATAGGCAATTCCTCACACTTCTTATCTGCTAAGACTGAAACCTAATTTTGATAATTTGACATAATTCTTTCTAGTAAAACCAGCAAACTTATCTAAAGCAATTTACAGTCATTTTGCAATGTAACATTGCTGTGCTGTAACTGAAACAAGCAAAATCATAGGTCAGATGCTATAAGGACATTTTTTATCCCCTTATGATATAAAACCTTGGAAAAAATAAAGATCTTGAAGTCTATCTGCCCCTTCATATTTGAATCCTGTCTTGCATTAAGTATTGATTAATTGAGCCATAAAGAAGAAGAAAAAAAGAGTGAACAGTAAATACATTTTCTTGTCATATACTAGATTGATAATTGTGTAGAAACTCCCTTCCTATACAAGATCTTAGAATATTTACTGTTTTGCCACACTTGTATTATGTAATGCTTTGGACAGCTCCAGCTTTGCAGGACTGCAATTCAACAACACAAAGTACTGTAAGGACAGACAGTAAGGATGCTCAAATAAGGCTACGCATAAATTCATCATAAAACTGTCAGAGAACAATTTCTGTGACTTTTATTATTGTTCTTTAAAATTGTGATAAAAATCACATTAAACATATTGACAGCTATCTTTTACTGAGTTTTTCACCTTCTGTCTTGCTGTATGAAGCAAGAACTGTGTGAATGCTGTAATTTTATCTCCAGTACAAGTCAGTCTTGAGTCTTAATGCAGATGTCTCAAATACTAGTAGTCACATTATTTGGGCTTGATGGATCAAAGACTCATACATTTTTATGTGCACAATCGCTGCTGACATGGGTGGAAGCAGTTTTATACCCATATACCAAATAACCACTAAACTACAGAAAATGAGAAAGACACTATTCTCAGGAAAAGGAACAATAACATGAGACAAAAAAATCTTACCTGGAGATAAAAAGGAAGTAAACTGGTAGAATATTTCAGTGTCCTTCTTTTGGCCACTATATCCCACAATACTACCAACTTCTAGGGGAAAAGTCTTGAGATGTGCACCAGTGGCTAGGTCATGAAGCTGCAGGATATTCTTCACATCATGCAGGTAGCACAAAACCAGGAAATTGGACCTCACACAAGCAACCCATTCTGCACAGCATGGAAAAGAAAAACAAAGCCACAGAAAAGACAATTAAAAAACATAAGAAAGAAAACAATCAGACATACTCTGATCTTAAAATTCTATAGCACACCTAAACGCATGCAGCAAAATTTCTGACACGCACTGCCTTTAACTCCTAAACCTTTGTAAATGAACCCAAAATAAAATCTGACATTCTCTGGAAATGTATTAACCATGCTGCTTAAAGTTAATTTATGCAGACACAGGAATAAAGAATTGCTAAATCAATATGCTTATGCATTTGGGATATTTATAGATCAACACTGCTCTTAAATATCACATATTTCAATGCATAACCCAAGCAAAACACTTATCTTTTGCCAGCAATAGTTATGGGAAGTCATGAAAATCAAAACAATCATTATGATTTATACTCAAACTAAACTCATATGGAAAAAAGACGTGATCCCATATTGCACATTGAGGCATAGAATCTAGACGTTACTATTTGTCTTGGTTTTACTGCTGAAGTAATCAGGAGACTATTCTTGTAAGCAAGTAAAGGTGTAAGAAAAGGGCTATTCTGGGGTGACATTCTCATCATGTCATTAATAAAAGCTCCACATGCTTGCTGAATAAGCTAATGTTGCTAAACAGCATTCTTGAGACTGTAAGGTAATAAGAGCAGGATGCAGCACAGTGAACTCAATCCAGCAAAAGGATCCAGGAACAAATCCCTCTGCAGAGGTTCATTGCCTTTATGTCTCTCCTGGCAGTCCTAGTTCTAGTCCCACATCGTCTGTGTAGCTGTGCAGGAATAAGAACTTCTGCTCCACAGAATTTTTCCCATCCTGACTTTGTTCCTTGGAATAATTACTAGACATGTGTGAACCTTTACTTCATGGCATTCTATTTTTTCAATTGGACTTTAAAAAATTAAATTCAATTAAAATAAAATATCTGGGCTGGCAATCTCTAAAAATCTCTGTGGTTCTATAGACTATCTCACATCAATCTCCATCTCTACAGCCCGTAAAGTGCAGAAACCCTTTGGAGCTCCAGTTCACACAGGATATATCATGTAACATATTTTCTCCTGTGCCATTGGCTTTAGATCTCTAGCGACAAGTCCATTTATTTATTCTTACAGACAGGAGAGAGATTAAAACATCTTAATCTTTCTCAGTATTTCTGTCACTTAAGAAACTACTTTGCAATAAAAGTATTTTAACTTTTCATTAATTCACAAATTGAATACAAGCAAGACAAAATACAAGCAAAGTTAAAAATTAAAGAAAGTATCCTGAAGGAGGTAATGTGGGACATTTTCATTTTTTTGTAAGACTAGGTGAGGTGGTGATTCTTATTTCCTTTCAACTACATACACACAACTTCTCTGACAACTCAAGACTGGAAATCTAAATCATGGGAGAAGTACCAGTGTTGGAAAACAGTTTTTTTTTTTTTATCTGCTGGAAGCAAACAATGAGGAGATGGAAGCAAATGAGCAAGAAATCTGAGTTAGGACTGACGGGGTACACTATAATGCCAAAGTAGCACTGTGAGATAGAGAGTTTAATGTAACAACATTGGAGGAAAAAATATCAGACATAAGCATATAAAAATTGACAGAATTTCAGTTTTATGCCATTTAATGTTATTCACATCTTAACAGCTCTTTCCAGTTTCCTCAAAGTCCTATAAAACCAAATAATTTGAATTCAGAGTTGTAAAGAAGAGTCTTATAAATGCATCTTTGCATATTCAGGTTCCAGAATAAAAGTTCTGAGTTGTATGATGTGCCCCTTCCACTAAGGGTAACAAGTTTTTTTGAATTGAAGGTCAAAACTCGTTATTCTGGAAGCATCCTATACGCTTTCACATAGAGTTCAGGTCTGTCATGACCCCCTAGAGCTCAAAAACGTTCAAGTCCTTTTAGCTTGTTTCTGAAGGACCAGTGAAATGTAGTATTTGTCTTTCTAGACATATGAAGTAACGTTTCATAAACACCTAAATAAAGCTTTACTACTCCCCTCTTCCCAAACACCACCATTCATCTTTTTTTACCCTCGAACTTTCCAACTCGCTCATGAGCTCCTAGTGTAAATATGGGAATTTTCTAACCAAAGCCCCAGAGAACACTAAGTGAAATTTCAGCCATGACCTGAAATAATAAGGCACAGCATAACATAACACTGTTTATAAATTAGTAATTGATGGGAAATTTTAGCTCTAGGGTGGCTAAAATTTCTTAAGTGAGGGTGGACAACATAATAAATGCTATAAGTTGATAGTTCTATTCAATTACATCTTTTGAAATACAAAATCATTCTTGGCTGTATACACAAGGAGAATATGTAGTAATTTAAAATATTTTTTACATTTTACTGCACAAATTTTCCAACATTTTTGCATGGTTTACTAACATAAAATATGAATTAAAAAGCATCCCAACAGTAACACACTTTTTTTGCAGGAGTAAGGCTGCTGGCTTATGTGGGGATTTCTGCTACTAAGGAACCTGCCTAGGAAGCAGCAATATCAACTCTCCATCACCTCTTTGGTTTACAAATTAGATGCTCTCAGGTGAAGAAAACAGATGAGAAGTCAATGAAAAATGTTTTTAAAACATTCCTTGAGATTTAGGAACACAGCTTCTGTGTACAGTACCTGTATTATAACTGGTTTTGGTGCATTGCTAACTGCCTCCAAAACTTACAGTAATGGCAGCTACAAAGAAATGCAAAAATCAGAAGGGAGCAAAACATTGAAGCAAACTTGAAAGACCAGAAGAAAAAGAAGACACCAAGTATCATCACTTATATACAGGGCAAGCTAAAACAATGCTGAATTATTAACAAGAGCTATTTTTTGACTGCAAGCTTTAAGATCAGTCTCTGTTATTCCCATGCTCAGCACTGAGAATCACAGATACTGCTGGGTGTGTTGCATTAGCAGCCAACCTTTTGGTTTTGCTCGTGCACTGCAGGATGCATCCTGCATGCCTTTGTATTTCCTAGAAACTTCTAAGACTGCGTGATTTCAAATCTCCTGTCTAAGCCTGACACCATTGCTGTAGGCACCCTTTATAGACACCCTTTTTAGGGGAGAAGAAATAAGCACCTTTAGAGTGCAGCTGAACCATTTATTTTGGATACCCCATTCTGGGATACTGTGAATTGCTTGCTGAGCAGTTTCACTCACATTAAAAAGCTAACTATTGAAACCTCTCCAGTGTATAGGTCAATTTATTTTCAGTTAATACCAATGAACAGAGCAGTTACTCTTCTGGTTACAGCTAAATTTACCAACCTACTTCCAACATCCATCAGGCACAGGATTTATATTACTATACAGTAAACACTAAGAGGTTGCCTCCAACCTGAGCATCTTGCTTCAGGCATCAGAGAGAGATGAACACACTTGGAGGGAGTCCTAAGTACTGAAAGCAGGTGTGAATTATGCTTGGTGCTGGCCAGCTCTCTCTGAAGAGTACAGTAACCACTTTGCTGACTACAGTAGGTTATACACAATTCTTCAGTAGCTAAATTTGGGATAGAGGAGATACACTTCTTAACAAGGCCTAGAAACCAAGCTCAACCGTGTCTAGAATTTCTAGTTCAACCTTCCAGAAATTCATACACTGCTACTTTCCAAAAACTCATTTTTTATTCTGACAGCTGTCATTAGTCACAAAGCCACTAACTTGGCACTTTCAATGTTGCTATGAGCAACTTTTTGAAATAGTTTCAGGGAAACAAAAGGGTTGAATCCTCACATTAAACATCTGTGCCACTAACCTTAATGATGTAAAACAGTTTTGACCTTTCCTTTCTGCAGCAGAAACTACAGCATGTAGAGTGTCCAAATGTACAAACATGCTTTGACAGATGCAGGCTGAAATGCTGATGGAGAACACACCATGCTAGAAGAGCCAAGCAGCCACACAGCTTCAGCAAGAATTGCTGAGTTGCTTGATGTTTGCTGTGCTTATGCATCCACTCAATGCATGTATTGTTGAGCAAGAATAATTAATGTATTTCAATGGACAGCCAAAGCTGCAGCTGCAAGACAGACCTGGAAGATCATGGTGGTTTTTTTTGGTCATCAGAGTGACCATAAACTTCAGTGTCTCTGCAGATTAACAGGTACCAATGCTGATCTCAACTAGAATGTACCTGCAACCATCACTCGAGGCTACTTATGAGTAGACCTGAAGGTAAAGCACGAGCAATTTACAGAATAAAACATGAAAACATGAAACTGAAACGTGTAAGTAAATGCTGACAAGCCTTCACAATATACAGCATATATCTTCTCACTGAGACCCCATCCTCAGTGGCAGCCTGCCACATTAAAGTTAATGGGAAAGCTTCATCCAATTTCAACAAGTCAAGGATTTGGTTCTCCTTCCAGACTTTCCCTTCTGGCTTCACTCCAGTGCCAAAACACAAATTTCAGCTGCAGTAACTCCCCTCCCCATCTCCTAAGCATTTATGAATTAATTAGCAGGTTAAAGGTATAAAGAAAAATAGTGTTTTCCACTTGTATTGTATTGTAGCTTGTATTGTATTGGATTGTAGCTGAGGGAAGGGAAGCATTTTACATGCACTGAGTTCAGGTGTGCAGACGCGTACAAGGTACAGGGAGCATTGCTAGCTTTGCCTCTGCTTGTAAAATGGCCAAGGCACTGTTCAAGATCCTCTCTTCATCAACAACATATTCAGGAATATGTCTTACTTCTCAGCTCTCCTTACTCAGGAGATCTATTCTGCTTTTCATTGCCACCAGGGAAGAGCTGGATACTAACTGCTGCTTTCCAGTTGCCCTGCTCTACCAGTACTGAGCACTTTGGGTGCAGTGGGGGGTGTCACAGTTCTCAAAATGAATCATTTGACCTTCTAAACCCAGCAGGTTTATCCTGTGCCTTAGAACTATGGTTTAGAACAGCAGGTCTGGTCAGTCTGCATTTATGGTTTCATAGCTGCCTTTCAATTCAGCATGTTTCTTGCAGCTATGTGGTCATTTAAAGCACAAGTTTGATGTCAGATGTGAATCTCTCTTGTGGTTTTATTTCAGACTCCCTGAAAATTAAAACTAACACTTTATAAACAAACTCCAAAGGGAAGGAAATGAGATCATACTACAATATGCTCTGAGGCACCCTCTTCAATTTCATTTTAAAATAGCTGTCATTTATTCCTTCCCCTCAGCACTCAGAGTAGAGATCTAAATTTACTTCATCTCTGTGTAAAATCCCTGCTGACAGTTGTAAAATGTACAGCCTTACTGAGGGAAATGCTTGATTTTCCCTTTATTTCCCAAATTATGTCATTTATAAACAGTTCTTTAAAATGAAAGGGTCAAAGCCAATAGAAAAGTCTGTCTTAAAGAATATGTTGAGGAAACCAAATGACATTCATACCACCATGTAGGCATGTGTGTTTACTTCTTGGTTAGATTGTATTAGCTCTAGCACCTTTATAAGAATACATGATACTTTGTGGAACATCTCTTTATGCCAGTGATGAACACTGGCAGAGATTCTTAATTCTCAATCCTGAATTTATTATTTGTAAATAAATCTATTTCTGCAACTGCAGCTTTTATGAAATCGAATTGAATTTAAGACACAAAAATAAGCAGGCTACGGCTTCCAGGCAGGTCACACCAGCATAGGACCCATAATATCCCAATAAAACACATTTGTGACCTAGGAATATCACTAACTATAATGCTTATAAAGAAATACTAATGCAGCTAAATTACATCACTCCCACATATAAGTATAATTGGACAACTAGCAATAGCCATTTACCCTTTGAATCACTGCTGTCTTAGCTTTTGCAGGAGCTTCATTACACTGTCATCTCTTTATCACACAAATCAAATTCACTTGACTAAAAGGTTTTTAAGAATGAATTATTAACTGTCATTGCTGTAATTACATCTTCCTTAACATACTTGGAACAATTAAAAAAGCCTAACATGGAGACTGGCTTTCTTGCTGGCTACATGAAGGAAAGGAGTGAGGTTTTTTATTTATTCAGGGCTTGAATTTCCTGAACATGATAAAACTCCCATATCTTGGTGCTAAGGATAAAACACTAATCTGCAAGTGTCTGTAACAAAGAAGCAACTGAACAATTTAAATTTACTTTACTGTAAGATCTACTATAGATTTATTAAGACCTACTTAAAACTCATCTTCTTATGGAGACTCTTTCATTTGTTAGTTTAATCCAATTTCTTTACATACTGCTCCAAAAAGCTAAAGAGAGAAGTAGACATATGATTGCCTGTTCTGGCTTCACATTCAGCAACAGTAAAAGATTAATGACACACAACATATTCCTGAAAGTCATCCTGATGGTTTAATATGACGGATTATGTTTGCTTTCAAGCGTTTAGAGCTGAATGCCTGTTGGGTTTACAGTCTAAAGGCCAGTGTCCTCAGCAAACTCATTCATCTGAGCTTTCATTTTTTTTTAGTGCAGTTCTTGTTAAGTCTGTACTGTCAAGGCTATCATGTATAAGCCATTAAATGAATGTTGTATGCATTATTACTTTTTTTTTGCTTGTGCGTGAACATGAACTCATTACGACTTTGCCTTTAGAATGAAACCAAAATGGAGTTGACCTAAATACCACAGTGTAGGGAAGACCAGATCTGGCATTTATCTTACTGGAAAGGAACAGATAATCAGTGCTTAGAGATCCACTGGTCAAAGCTCCTTTGGCTGCCTAGACCACTTTCCAGGTAAATTCACACATGGTAACCACGTTTCATATCAGTTACACATTTCTGTCCCATTCTGTTTATACACTCACCTCGTTGAAGTCAATTCTTCAATTTAGTCCCACTTTTATAAACTGCTGCTCCTCGTGACTTAAGCATAGCTTAAAACACTGCTGGTGAATTTCCACATGACCAAAATTAAGACTTGGAAGCAATTTTTCACTTACATCTATTATTAATTCTCTGCTTAGGACTTGAAACATACTTCATTTAAGATGCAGGCTGCTCCTGATTCAAACAGTTCCCAATCTTAAGAAAAGATTGTGCCTCACCAAGCTCTAGTTTGCTACATTTCTATTCACTAAAATTCGCTCAGTATTCTAGACCCCCATCATTTGCAACATCACTACAGTTCTGAGTATGTTCAGAACCAACATTTATGTCACACTGGGGACATCTAGGCTGTGGCAGAAATCACACAGGACACATTGAGAACTGCAGACAGAAATAATGACTTTTTTTAAGTGACAAAAAAAGTCTTAAGATGACTTTGAAATAGTAGTAAAATAGGTTTGTCTCAGTGAGGAAAGAGTACAGTATTGAGAGGAAACTACATAAATGTACATTAGACATCTGTCAAAAAACAGCTCAGAGGAGGTTCTTCTGTATTATCTGAAACTAATTCTAAGCTTTCATAGAACTTTCTGCAAAATAACGGAATTAAAAATACACCTTTATTTTAATTATATCAAAACCAAAGATTTATGTTTTGAACTTGCTTCTATACTTTAGTAATTCCATGCCCTTACCCTTTCCTAAGGCTTTTTTTTCAAATATTTTTACTCCTCTTCCAGGAACAGAATAAATCCTGTCTCAAATTCAGACCAAGTCTGTTCAAAGCATGCTGCAGTACTGCCAGATTTACTCTTTCCCTTCCTTCTGCTTATGAAGTCCCTCTTGTTATAATCCCTGACTGTCAAGTAAACATCTATTTCACTGACATGAAGCAGGAAAATACTTTCCCCTCATTTCCTACAAACACAGAATTAAAACAAGGACAGATGAAGCAACTTCACTCGGGCCACACAGGACGTTGGAGAGAGAGAAAAAGAGATATTCTGAATCACTTGTGTCTCAGCAAGTCTTTTAACTGCAAATCCTAAACAAAATTTGAACACAGGAGAAAAGCAAGAAAGTCTGTAAATGATCATTCAACAGACTAATTACTGAATTAATTTGGAAAAAGCAGAACCTAATGTCTTTAACTTGACAGGAACTCTTACCTAGAACATCTTTTTCATGTTCAGGGACGAGAACTTTCCATTTGGATTCGTCTGGATCACTGAAGTCAATGTTGATTAACCGATAATTTGGAGAGTGGCGGTTTGTCTTGAAAGTGAACACTGTTCCTTCATTGGTGACATACTCGTACTCGGCCTCAAAGTTATCTATCAGTTTCACCCACTGAAGAATTCCTGCAAGATCAAACACAGAATTTCAATTCCTCAAAGAAAGCCTTTCAACACCTGATGGTAAGGCCTCCCTGACACTTGCTGTAGGCTCTTTCTTGAACAGTGGTGGTGATCAGAAGTAGGACAGCTATGGAAAGGCCAAAATGTGTGCCAGGTATAACGAACTTCCAAACAATGCTCCAGATCAATAGGCTGCAGTGGAAAAATGACAGCTCACAGACATGTTAACATGACTGGTTTGGAGGAATTTCTAGCAAAATATTGACAGAATTATGGCTGGTGTTTCACCAGCTTTCCTAAGGGGCTTCTGGAGAGCTCAGACGTTTTCCACTGCAATGCTTCTACCACAGTGGCTGCTGTGAAGCCAGTGCCACTGAGCACCTCAGGTTCTCGTCAAGGGAGTTCACAAGTGCCCCCTTCTACAGACTTAGAATGAAGGGCTGCAGCGGAGTTGAAAGACTGCACTAAGTTTTCAAGTGCACTTTTATTTTTAACAGCTTTTCTAAAATTAGTATTTAATTATAAAGAAATGTTTGGGGATTTTAGTTCCTGCAAAAAATTTTACTTGGAATGGAAAGTTTTCCATTCTTCTTAAAAGCCCAGAACTTCCTGGAGAATAGAAATGATGCTATTGGAATGAGTACAATAAACTTCAATATGTGGAATTTACCTTTCACCTCAGAAACAACATTACTGAAATGCTGGTCTGCAGAAATTTGTCACCACCAAAGGACAACTACAGTTAGCAAAAACATCCAGGATTCTGAAGAATGAAATTGCATTTTGCCTACTTAGTATAAGGAAGTTGACTTCTTTCAAAAATGAACTTCCCCAGTTTCAGACTGTGGTACAGAGTGGGTAGTATTGACTCAGCCTGAAGATGGGATTTTAAGATTCCACTGCTTTTTATTCGCATGTTCCTGTTTTGCCATAGGTTGAGAGGCCAGTAGAAAGAAAAAGCAGCAAGGCTAGATAAGATATGTGATATCCCAACCCAACCTATCATCCAAACTTACTATTGCAGGCATCATACATTACTATGCTGAAAAATCAGAATCCTTATTAATATGGGAAACTAAAGCTCTTATATCTTAAAATAACATTTAGTGCACTGTCTGTCCCCTTCCTAAAGCTACAGGTTGGGTCTTTGCTTTTAAGTATAAACAAATAAACTGTTCATAAATCTCTTAGTGAAACTCTATAATGCTATGTTTGTATCAATAAAAAAACCATTTCAGCTCATTTTATAATATTAAAAGCTGAGCAGAATAATACAAGTAGATCATAGCCAAGCTGTAATTACTGTAAATTTAAAAAAAGAAAAGAATAATTGAGGAAGCAGTGAGACGACTAAGGTCATTTTAAACCCATTAGATGTAATAACAGAGTATAGCCAGGGCTGGTACATTCATAAAGTTTGTATCTCTTAATTGCCATTTTGGTTTAAAGCAAACTTTCCTGTCTCTTCATGCAAAGTGATTAAATTCTACTTTGCATACTGCTGTAATACAAACTTTCCAGACAATCTAGTCAACTTAGTATCCTGAGTGGATACACTGTCCCTTAAATTTTGTTTTTTCCTGAGATCCAAAGTTTTGCCCTTCCCAAGAGATTGCATGTTGAAGAAAAATCCTGCTAAATCACTCCAGCTGCTGTGAGTTTCACAGAGAAAATCTGCTTTGACACCCCATAAAAGCAAAGCAAATCCAGCCTACAGTGAACCCTGATAAACACCAGTGAAACCATTTCAAGATCCCAAGTCACATGCACAGGCACTTTAATAAATAAAAACTTTGACTGCAGAAAAACACCATAACAATACTGGTATCTGACAGAATGAAACCATCATACTGAAGTGCAAGACTTCATAAAAAGAAATCGCCAGACTGTTGAAAAACCCCACTTTTTAAATGGCAAATGTGCATAATAGTTGGAGTCTACATGAGTGCAACAGAACTTGGATTCCGTGAAGAAAAAGGACAATAATGTGACACTAGGGATTTACATTGCTTCCTTGCAACTCATTCATCCACTCCTAAATGAGCAGATAGTAAAAAAGTGAGGATTGAGCACTCTTAGTTGTTTACAAAAACAAGAGCATCCATCTTATTAAAGTGGCTTTTATGTAGTCCTTAGAAGACAAATACTGCAGATGAATTACCTCCAAACCACTGTCTTACTGAAGTGGTTAAATACCAACATCTAGTCCAGGATCAGAGGTGGTAACAAGGCAACTACAGGCAGCCCTTACATCAGACACATCATTGCTGCACAGGGTATGTGCTGCAGCTCTCCAGTGAGAGGAAGAAATCCTTTGCAATGACACAGACATCAGCCATAAGAGGATGCTTCTTTATGGCTGGTTGCAGGTGACCTAGTTGTGGCTGTGACTGAAAGGGGTATTCTAGCATCACTTCAGATCCTCCTGCTTAGCCTTCTACTTTGGGCTAGAAATAACAACCTGATGACAAACACAGGCAGTTCACTGGGCACTAATATGGCTGAAAACTGATGGGGACAGACACCATTCCTCCCCAGGTCATGCCAGTGAGGAAGGGACAGGCCCACACAGCTCACTAGCATGGCACTGCCCCATGTCAAGCACTCTGGCCAAGCCTCTCAGTAACAAAAAGAACAGTACATCTGTAAGTTATGACTTCAAAAAGCACTTGAAAGACAAGGTGAAGGATGGACATTCAGATCATTCTTCATAAAAAGGAGATAAAAGAGTTGGAGAACTGGATCATGATAAAACATTTACAAGTTTAACCTCAGCAGCCCTCTGTGTCTCCGAAAAGAATCACTGAGAAGTGGCATTTGTAGTCGAAGGCTACTCTTAACACCTAAAAAGCTGAAGACTTCAGTTTAGTCCACATAAGCATACAATGAGACAGATTTATTACATACAGGAAAAGCGTGACTGCCTCCTGTATACTGCTGCTATACCTTAATCCTTTCCCCTGCCAGTCCTGCTATTAAAATACACTGCTGAAAAGATACAGATGGTTTTGCCTATATGCTTTATACCAATCAGTAATTCATCATCACATAACTGCATTACAATAGAAACTGCAGAGAGAATTCAATGGACAAAAAGCCATGCCACACAACTACGTTTCTGCAAAAGACAAAAGCAAAATTCAGTGTACAGACAGAATTTTTAGACAAAGTTTTTGGATCCACAGAAGATCAAGAGAAATTGTTTCAGTAAGCATCACAGAACAAGCCCTCAATCTTGTACTGGCCTCTGAACACAGCAAAATATTCCATGGTCTGCTGAGAGCTCTGGGTGATGAAACAGGTCTGTAACTGAATGATGACAACTACAAGAGAAGGAAAAGCTAATTTGAACAAATTGATAAGAGCATGAATTATCACAAGGTTATTACCAACCTTATTACAAGGTTGTTATCAACCTTCTTCAGATAGAAAGGATAGAGTGGCTGAGAGTCACTGTTAATCACTTCACAAAATGTTCTTCATACGTCCATATTTCATGTTTCATGGAAAAGCCAAACAATCAATTAATGGCAAATAACCTCTTGTCTGTGCCTACTGGAGAGACAAGGTTTAATGGTAAGGTTGACACATAGCATACATCAGATTGGAAAAGATTGTTTCAGGGCCCCTGTGGTACATTTGTAACATATTCTGGGAACCAAATGGCAGAGTTCTTCACTCAGACATCTACTTCCACACCAGAATCTAATTTCTTTTTGAATCATTGCAATACTCAGCTTGCTCTTAAGCCCCTGTTCTGAGCAAGGCAGCTAGGGAAAATAACTCAGGGGTTTTCCCTCTTTTTTCTTCAAAGACACAAATATTTAATTGTCTCACTCTGGTGACTTTCAAACAATTTGGACTCTCTTTAAAAGCAAGATCTCTCTATGTCTTGGGACCTGACTTCACTTATTAACATCTGAGCAAGAAAATACTGTAAAGGAGATGTTAAGATGTTCCTGAAAGGAATACAACTTTTGTATTTGTATTGAGAGGGTACCACTCATTTTGCAGATGATAGATGACAGCTACTCAATGACCATGGAAAGTTAATGTATTTGTCATCTCAAATATAAATAAATGGAAAGAAGCAATATTCATTCCTTTGAGTTAAAAAGTTCAGATGTGTCAAGATATATTCAAAGATTAATTCAAAGAAAGAAATCAAGCACTTTTATGAACAGACATTTCTCAATCAGTTTCAAGGCCTCAATTTTACTTCCACTGGGATAATCACTCAAAAGATAGGAGAAGAGAATATATATGATTCATTACGAGAGAGTTATAGCTCATGCCCTCAGACAGCAGAACATAGCAAAGAAAAGCAGGCATCAAAGGTAATGTCTCTCCTTCACACTACACTTTCTCTAATATAAACAGATAAAAGCACAAATACCTCATCTAAAAAATAACTGCAGTATGAATACTCTTTACCCTGGTGGTGTTCAAAGCCAGCTTGAATAAGGCTTTGAGTAACCTCGTCTAATGGGAGGCGCCCCTGCCCATGGCAGGCAGGGTTGGGACTGGATGGTCTTTACAATCCATTCCAACCCCTCAACATTCTATAATTCTGTGATTTATAAATGTAATGGTCCAGTCAGACAGTAGCAGCATGATGTCCTTTCTCAAATTAACAGCAAGCTATTTAATTTCATAGAATACTTTGCATTTGAAACAATCTTTAAAGGTCATCTATGCCAATCCCCTTGCAATGAGCAGAGACATCTTCAACTGGATTCAACTTGCTCAAAGCCCCATTCCACCTGAATTTAAATGTTTCAGGAATGGGACATCCATTACCTCTCCAGGGAATCTGTTCAAACGTTTTAACACATTTATTGTAAAAATCTTCTTCCTTCTATCTAATCTAAACCTACCCTTTTTTTTAGTTGAAAATCATTCCTGTTTTTTGTGTGGCAGCAGGCCCTGCTAAAAAGTTTGTCTCCACTTTTCTTACAGACTCCCTCGAAATTGCAAAGCAGCAGCAAGGTCTCCCTGAAGCCTCCTCTTCTCCAGGCTGAAAAACCACAGCTCTTTCAGCCTTTCCTCATATGAGAGGTGTTCCAGTCTTCTGATCTTCATCATGATCCTCCTCTGGGCCCACTCCAACAGGTCAATGTCCTCTCTGTGCTGGGGTCCCCAGAGATGGATGCAGTGTTCCAGATGAGTTCTCATGAGCACATGGCAGAGGCACAGAATCCCCTCCCTCATCCTGCTGGCCATGCTGCTTTGGAAGTAGCCCAGGATACAATTGGCTATCTGGGTTGTGAGAGCACATTGCCAGGTCATGTCCAGCCTCATCCACCAAAACAAAGTCCTTCTCAGACCCAGCAGGGCTTATCTCAATCCCTTCATGCTGCAGCTTCATAAAGGGAGTTATCAAGCACTTGACACTGGAACTTCATGAGGTTGCCATGGGTCCAATCCCTGAGCTTGTCCAGGTCCATCTATATGGTATCCTGTCCTTTGGGTGTGAAGCACCACTCAGCTTGGTGATGCCTGCAGACTTGCTGAAGGTGCACTCAATCTCCTTGTCCATACAGCACTACTCCCAGTACAGGACCCTTGAGTACATATGGACCCATTAGACATAGACACTTGTGTCACCCATGTCTATTGGGACACTGAGCTGTTGACCACTACCCTCTGGATGTGATCATTCACCAAGACCTCATCCACCCAAAAATGTGCTCATCAAATTCATTTCTCTCCAATTTAGAGACAGATATTGTGGGTGATCACATCAAAGGCCTTACAGAAATTCAAACAGATGACAGCCCATAGTGCTTTGTTTGTCACTAATTTTATTTATTTTTATTGCTCTTAATCATTTGCCTCCAAAATAAATCCAAATAAAGTATGTATTTATACTTATGTACAATAAATAAAATAAATACAGTGAAAGCAAAACTCTTTGAAACTGACATTTACGGGATATGAAACATTTTTCTTAAACACTCTATTGTTGATCCTTCCACATATTTTTCAAGACAATGTTTTTTTCTCCCCATTTGTTAGGATACAATAGCCTTGTTTTGATATTCATTTTTGAAACTTTTTTAAAAAGTTACTTCAATCACAGAACACGGAAGAGTATTCTCCCTCTGACCACATTCCACTTTATAGCTGAGGTCTACGCCTCACTGTCTCTTGTTCATTTTCATTACAAAGACTTTGATCCACTATTCCAGGCTACACAGCACACACTGACTCATCCCTTTGATGTTACTGTATATAGCACTGTTCATTGCTTATTTATTAAGAGAGCCTGATAAATTACAAGACTAAACTAAAACACAAAAGGCCAAACAATCCTATTTTCAACACTGAAGTGGACAAACATTACCTTTTTCCACCTGCCCTCAAGCCAGGAAAAAAAGAAAAAAAAAGAACGGCATTCTAAACAAAGAAACAAAATAAAAAAAAAACCTTCTGACTGATAGAATTTAAGAGCAAGGCTTTCTTGCAACCTTTCCCTGCCGGTCTAGTAAAAAGCACTTCCAGCTGACAATGACTAAGCAACCAGCAAGCTCTGAACTTCTGTTTGCTCCATTTTTATCACATCTTTTCAAGTCAGTGGTTCTCAAGTATTTTTCACTAGTTCCTATTCCCCTACATATGCCCTCCCACTGCCTCACACTGTTCCCACCAGACACAAACCACTAACCTCCAAGGCAGCCCAGTACTCAAGCATAAGAGCCCCTATCACTGCTCTCTCTCCAGAAAGCCCCTGTACCTCCTATTTAAAACAAACCTGTGTTGAGCTTCCTTTCCACTCAGCCAGCCCTCTCAGCTTTCTGCATTACAGAAATCACTGCAGCTTTTCATTAAGACTATGTTTCTACACACTCAAAGGTTGTAAGAGCCACCTCTTCTGCTCCCCATGCTGATTTATATCCCTTCTTTTCTCCTCTTGCTCTTATGCTCCAGGTCCTCCAGGAAGAGCAAAGTGGGGCTCTGCCCAGAGCTCTGAGTCAGTAACTCACAAAACAGTCCTATAGTGCTCACAAGAGGATCCTGATTTTTTTCATTAGGCTTCCTAGCTGCTATTACAACACAAAAGATAAAGGTCAATATTAAGGACAACTTCAACAAGACCAATAAGCCATGTCATGCTGGTCTAAGTTCACAGCCAAGGGTGATTATATAGCTTTCATTTATTTCGTATTGCACACTAACAGATTGCTGCTAAATTCCTTCTTCACAGCACCAAATCACATATTCAAAAGAGTAAACAGTCAAGGCTGACAATCTAATCCAAAAGAAGCAATCTCATTTCTCAAGAAAAGGAAAAACAAAATTATTACCAGGCACAGAAGCATGAAGAGATATGCTACATAAAAAAACACACTATTTTTGTGGTTTGGTTGGGGTTTTTTGGGGTTTTTGTTTGTTTGTTTGGTGGCGGGTTTTCTTGTTGGTGTTTGGTTTTTTTGGTTGGTTGGGTTTTTTAGTTTTTGGGGGTTTTTTTGGTAAGGTGTACAACAAGGTTTTCTAATAAATAATTGCTTGATTACTGTGTATCCAGCTGTTTGGCTACTATGAGGCATTTTCAGGTATACCAAGAACAGTTAAGCAAAGTAATAAATGAGAGAAGTTTTCTTGTTTGACTTGTTTCTTGTTCAACAAACTAGCAAACCTGAATCCTGTCTCTCTTGTGGAAGACAAGTTTGATAAAATAGCTACCAAAAATGTGCCTTACAGTGCTCAGCTACTGGGCAAATATGTGTTTTTTTAATAAATACTTAGCATTAGATCACTTTTAAATGTTTGTTACAGGAGTCAAGAGCTGAAAAGCCTATTAGCAGCTTAGCAAGATAAGTAGGGAAATTTGGAGTGTTGAATGAGGGAATAACCTTCTGGCCATGAACTCACAGTGCTGTTCTTCCTGACCCAACAGGCACTGCACCCCTGGTACTGATTCATAAAGCAAAGTTTAATCTTATCAATTGGCTGACAGAGTGGTCAAATCCGGACAAGAATTCCATAATTTTGTCCTTGATTTTTCTAAAACTCACCCCACAAGGAACTAAAGAGGCAAGCACAAAGGGAAGAGCTCTCATGTCCACAGTTACTTGAAAGAGAGTACAGCAAGAGAGTTACCCCAAAAGCTTAAAGACCAGCCAGCAGTCTTCTCCCAGGATTGTCTTGCCACAATACTGTGAATTATGACCACAGGTCTTGAGAAATGGAGTATTTGTAAAACACTGTTATGAGACAAAAATATTTTTAAAAGTGTGTTTGATTAAGTTGTAAACATAAAATTCTAATCAATAAACCTGGCCATTTCTAACACAAAGAGTTTTGTAACAAAAACGATGCCACAAACCGGGTTAATCTGGTTTCACAGATTCACAAGAGGCCTATGGTGGTAGGGGAGGAAGGGAAACAATATCTCTCCAAATCTCTTATCTTTTCAGACTAATTGAAAATCTCCATTAAAATGAAGCTATAACCTATTTGTCACAGGCTACTTATCACAGTGATTTTCTATTCTAAAGAGGAGCATTCTTGGCACAAGTAACTCGAAATGGCCTGCTTAAAAAACTAGCAAACAACCTGAACATTTGAAAAGGAAAATTCCGTATACAGTATACAGAAAATTCTGTATACAGGAAAAGGTCTGTATACAGTAGAAACCCTGCAAAGGGGGGAAGGAAAGCATGAAGAACATTTTAGCTAATCTGGGAGGCAGAAAAGATGCTCAGATGCTCCCTGTACTGCTCATGGAAAGAAACAGAAACACTGCAGTGTAGATTATCTTCTGAGGAAAACAATCTGACAAGGAATATCACAGGAGACTGCGCTGTAAATTTGATTAATCTACAGCTGTTAACAAAAATATCATGACATATAGTAAAGGTGGAAGATCTATCAACACACTATTTTCAGATATAGAACTAGACAAGTTAAATCTCTGTAAGTTTCCTGAACATTTAGAAATAGTCTACTCTCATTTATTATATGTGATCTCCATTCAGAGACTAAGATGATTTCCCATTCAACACAGGGCAAGTTAACATCCACTGAATCACATCCTGAGAAATACACAAACAATCAATGAATGCACAGAACACAACTTCCTTCAGTACTACAAAACTAATATAATGTTCTCTCTTCCAGAGAGTCTTTGATGACATCATTATCACCTCATTATTTAAAGGCAGTATATGCAAAAAGAAGCAACAACTCACGCTGTGCAGGAAAGTAATGAAATGCATTAAATCAAGATTATTAAGGCAATAATTACATGGCAAATATCAGACAAATCATGTTTCATAAAAAGATAACTTGTGAGAAAGTTAAACCAGAGGCTTTCTTGTCATCAAATTTACTTTAGATTGTTAGCAAAATCATTCTGTTCTGTTTCTTGATGATTCTTGTGGAACAATCTGGATCTTCCCTTTCAGTGTCTCGGATTGAAAAGGTGTAAATTTACTTTTTTATTTGTATTGTCTAGACACAGCAAAAATGGGATAGACAAGTAATTGAGCATAAATACGGAAGAAGTTCACAATTTAGGAAGGCAAAAAATGGTTGTATAGCTTTGTTTTTTCAACTGAATGAGCTTATCTGGATGGATTAATCTTTTCAGAACAGCCACAAATTGTTCAATTTAATTTGATATTTTAAAAAGAAATATTTTCTTGCTATAGAAACATGCCATATAAGTAAGAGTAAAAATGGAAGATTACACATTCCTTTCACCTACTGGGGAAAGAAATATCTGAGCTCCTGTAAGCTTGTTATGGGCTATATTGTGTTGCTTGATGATTCCCACAGCAGCTGACTCATCCCTGAATTCACAGCCATCTTCCAAGTTCTATCAGGCAGATATTTATTAAGCATTTTCTATTTCCACACATGAAACATACGGTTTAATTTTGCACTCCTGTTTCTTCTTTCTTTTCCCAAGATGGATACCCCCTTTTTCACTCTGCTTCCCCACTCTACCCTGCAAATTTAAGCAAAATAATTCAACCAGCTACTGTGCTCTTTGAGGGAAAACGCCTTTTTGTCTCTCAGACACAAAATGAACTTTTATTCTGAGCAAGAAGGTCTCCTAACATTGAGGTAAAAATATTTTTTAAAAATTGTGCCACATTTCTAACCTCCAGTAAGTTAGAAACAAAGCCCATATATGAGCTCGCCAACCTTAATTCTAACAACCCTTGAGTACAGCACATTTACTATTTCTAAGCTATGACTTTACAATAGAGATAAATTTAGAAGTATGAGAGATTTGTTGACACCAGACTTGAAATATTTCATGAGTATATAATTTCATATATCCAGCTGTGTGCTGAAGTAGACTAGTTCAGCTAAATCAAACAAGACCCCAAAAGTGAAAATAATGAAAAACTGTATCAATAAAGCCTATATATGAAAGAGAATACTTAAATTTTTATTTGATCATATGAAATCTGCCACATACCAACCTCTATATATCCAGTGGAATATTGTCTGATTGCATGAAGTTTTCAAAATTTTTTTCTTTCTTAAGTCCTCAGTGAAATGAGAAAAATTATAAAAACAATCACTATTTCTAAATAAACTGTACAACATACTATCAAGAGGATCCAAACTATGAATCATATAATGAAAACATAAATGGCTTTCATCCAAGGGTATCAACTTAGAAACCACAATATTGCTATTCAGTACAAGAAGTACTAGGTAACTAGCCTACAAAATGCCTATGACAGGAATAGTCATGATCCCTTCATAGCTGAGAGAAGTCCTAATCTTTGTTTTGCTCCATTTACACAAGAGGAATCAGGTCTGCCTATTCATCCTTGCTGCTACAGCCAGGATACTGCTGCAGAATGAGAGTCAGTACATTGAGCACAGAAGCTTCTACAACCATAGCATGACTTTAGTCCATAAATACACACATGTGAGTTTATCTTGACCTGATGCTCAAACAGGACTTAAATTCTGATGTATCTCAAAGAAGGACACTTCTATAACTTCCTTCCAGAAGGACAGGTCCAAACACTGGAAATGATATAAGGAACATGAATGTGAGAGGTCTATTACAGAAGGAAGGAAAAAAAAGAGGGGGAAAGAACAACCTAAGTACAAAATTGCTAAAGGATTGTTTGCAATACCAGTTGTGTCCCTTCAGTTCTGAGGTACATTCCATATATTAGGTTCTGTCCCTTGTTTATTAGCTCTTTTACATTTTCCTCGTCATTACAAAACCATAGTCCTGTCTCTTGACAGAAACTTTCCTTGGTCAATCAATTTCAACAATCCAGGAAGTATTTTAGTCAATATCACCTTAATAAGGTGTTAAAAACATAAGTAACTAAGAATTCAATTGTCATTTTCAGCTTTCAGTTGCAAATTTAGACTTATTTGCACCTCTGTCTTCAGCAAGCATCTCCAGGATGCAAAAGTATTCTGACTGGAATAATCTCCAATGTTATTTCACTTCTTCTTTACAGTTACTAAATTGAAGCTTCACTGTCAAATCACTCTGTCCTTTAAGCAGCATCTAGATCAGACATGTTATCTGCTAGATCCTAGGCCACCTATATTATCATCCATTTTCTTTCATTTTTCAATTTCCCTCATTCCCTCTTTGCCAGTCAGTACAACTTCTGAAATAACTAATATCCACTCAAATAGTCCTGCAAGTAGTTCTCTTTTTTTCTAACACCTTCTTCACAAACATCTGTGTCTTAATCAGATCATTTTCTCTCTTCCCTCAACTTGGTACTTTTTTCAGATTTCCTGCTTAAATTTTTTCAAAATTGTTATCACATACCCTATTCAGCCAACAGCCCATTCAAAGAAATGGGTTTACAAATTTAAAACCAAACAGAATTACTCCACTTGTCCACCCTATAGGTCCTTTAAATCATACACCTCCCTATCAGTCAATATTATTTGCCTATGATATTCCAGGGCATTTTCCCTGTTATAGCTGTTAAGACTTCATTTCAACTCTGAGAAGGCACTTGTCTAACACACTATGAATTGCTCTATGGCACTTCTGGGAAAAATCAGAATAGAAAGCAGGTTGTTTAAGGAGCTCTATAGAAATGTAACTCTGCTCATAACTGCTCCTGCTAATCCACAGATGGGTTCTGAAACTTCATCATCTCAGGTCATCACAACCTCCCGGTGATGACAAAACCCTGCTGAACACCATAATGATCCAAGTAAACACATGTGCAGGAAGAGAGCATCTTAAAAGTCCTCTTTTAAGTGAGTACAACACAGACAGGCTTGTATGCAACAAAGAGACACAAGTCTCTGAACACTGGAAATAGTGGAACCTAGTGGTGTATCGATTTGTAAAAAGTCATTCAACATTCTAACTCAATTTATATTAAGATTCAGCATAAACAGAGTGCCATCCAAGAATTCACATAGGAAAGAGCTGTTATGAATATCAAAGTTGGAAGACAAATCTTCATTGACTTTCGTATTTCTGAAAATCCACAGGGGAGAGAACTTTTACTGAAAGTGGCTCAAGTATAAGATGATAAAAATTTCTTCCAAAGCCTTCTCCACATCTCAGGTATGCATATGGGTGCCCATCTGAGTGAGTCTTCAAGGTATAACAAGATTAATTTATGCCACAAGCTTATGTTCTCACCTCTGCCTGGCCAACGGATTTCCCACACATTCTTGTGAGGGTTGGACCACTGGGACTCCTGCTTTTTCATTACCACTGATTGCATTTGGGAGCCAAGGCTTCCAAAAGCAAAGTGGGATTAAGCATCTCTTATTTCCATAGAAAGCAGGCTGCAAATAAGGAACAGGAGACATTAATCCATACACATCCAGGAGAAAAAACAATGATTCAGCAGCAATTCTAGGTTACTATTGCTGCACTGTTGTCCACTGGATTAAGCAAGGCAAAAGGATCCTAGCAGGTTAGACAAGAAAGCAGAGCTTTAAACCAGAAAAAAACAGGAGAAAGCAATTCCTCAACAAACAAGGAAGAAGTGGATGGGGTAGGCAAGTCAAGGGCCTGGGTGGTAAGAATGAAAGAGGCACAGCAATCCACAAAACAGAGCTGAAGTGGAGTCTCTCCAAACATATAAAGAAGGAACTGCCTGCAGAACAGCCTCACAGAGAAAGCTCTCAAACCTGTAGTGAGGAATTAGCACACTTGGGTGTCTGTCTGAACTGTCTCTACACTGATGCACACAACATGGGAACAAAGGACGAGGAGTTAGAAGCCTGTCCGCAGTTTCTGGACTATAATCTCATTGGGATAATGGAGACATGGTGGGATAGCTCACAGGACTGCCACGCTACCATGGAAAGATCAAGGTTGTTTAGTAAGGACAGGCTGGCAAGGTGAGGAGATGAGTTGTCTTTTATGTAAAAGACCAGCTGGAATTTGTGGAGTTCTGCCTTGAGACAGTTCAGGAGATGGTCAATAGCTCATAGGTTAAGATTAACACACAGACCAACATGGGTACTACTGTAGTGGTATATACTACGTGTCATAGAGCACGTAGTAGTAGTCTGCTGTATGTAGTAGTTAGTACATGCTATGGACTTCCTAATTAGGAAGAAGTAGATGATGCTTTCTTCAGACAACTGGAAGACTCATTCACAGGCCATACTCCTTACAGTGGGAATTCTAGCTACTGTGATGTCTTCTGTGTGGAAGGACAATGCAATGTAGGGCTCAAGCAATCTAGAATTCTACAGTGCCTTGATGATAACTTCCCACGGTGATCATGAAACCAAAGAAATAAAGGTGCCCTGCCTGGCCCAGTACGTACAAATAACTGGCTGTGTACGTGGAAGTTGCTGGCAGCCTTGGCAGAAGTTTGGCTGTAGACAAGTCAGTAGTAGTGTCACCTCTTTAGTCTGAAATATTCTTTTAATAAGCAAGAGAACAAGTTTCTTGAGATCCAGTATTCAACAAAGAGCTACTGCAGTATTTATTCTGTTTCTGAAGTTTCTGAAGAGAGAAGCTGCAAGAATCAAAAAAGCTAAGTTGTGTTCTATGCAAAACACATATAGAAGAATACTTTTCAACAATCCAATACTCTGGAAATACAAAACTACCAATCAGTAAACCAGCCAACTATGCTGACCATTAACAACAGCGTAAAGTATGGTGTAAAGTGCCATACTTTCAGCTCACATCATACTTTGTGGCTACAAAGCCTAATACACAAAAGCCAAAGTCTACTCCAACTAGAGGGCAAGGAAGGAGCACTTCATGAAACAGGATTTGAAATATGAGTTGATACTGTAACAACAATGGTGCTACCAAATAACAACGGAGGATTTTTATTTCCTAGTACTATATGTAGAAAAAAAATGTTATTTATAAGTCAGTCACTTTTTGGAAAAAAGTGCTGTCAGCGCTTGAAGGGAGATATGTGAAATATTTAAAATACAAAAAAAAGTTTAAACATGTAACAATATGAGTGGTGTAGAATGAAATCGAACATACATTGGTATGACCACTTATACTATACCAACTCTTCCTTGTGACCTTTTAAACAAACTACTGAAAGAAGAATAGAGTTTTTCATCTGCTGATACATAACAAAAAACGTTAAACTGCTAGCAGCGCTTATTTTATCTAATTTCTGCATTAAGGTGGCTAAGCTATATTTGAATATATATGTGTATTTAAATATACGTATGATTTTTCATTCAAACATAAGTTATTTCAAATCTTACTTTGTATTAAAAGGAAGCAAACTTACAAAGCAACACATACCTGATATACCCTGAGACTCCTTCTGTAGGTCACAGTACCACAGCCTGTTCACTGGATCACAGCCTTCTCTGACAGACAGCAAGACATATCGACCATCATCCGACACCTGTAAGAAGTTACAGAAAATCAAAGACAATTCCCCCTCTGGAAAAAAGAAATCCAACTTGAAAAGTGAGTTCTCACATGCAGAAAAATCTAGTGCTGCTGTTAAATGAATAAGCTACAACCACATTATAAATTATCTGATGATGCTTTTTGGTTTGCTCTTGCACATGCATGTACACACACAACAGAATTGCTGGAATGGTGCTGGCTAGTACAGAAAGTTATCAATTAATCCTTTTTTCTACTCAGGCTTTGCAAACATACTACATTTCCTGACAAAGCTTTTGAAAGTGCAAATCCAACCAGGAAAGGCAGAAAGTAACAAGAAGTCATCAACTTAGTCTCCCTCTCTTGACTGAGCTGCTTTGAGCATATTCCAAAATTACCAAATTTTGATGTTTTATTAACAGAGCTGATAGAGAAAGCTGTTTACTGTCTGAATTCTTATATGACCATATCTAATAGAAATTTAAACCCCCAGTCACAAAATACGAATCTGGGTTCTGGAAATTTTCCACCTGGCACTATACAAAACTTCAAAACAATTCTTATATTATAATTACTTCTTAGGTGTATTTCAGTTTATATTTGTAACATTCATTATGCAAAATATCTGTAGAACGAGTCGCATAAAAAAGATTTCAGAAGAATTAGGTTATAATTATACTGCTATTCCAACAGATCCACAATTTTAAAGACACGAGAAAGGGACCTAGTAGAACAGAAAAAAATTTCAGGGTATGAAAGTTAACAAAAAAACCCCAACAACCAAACATTCCTTGAAACAAAAACAATGCTCAAATGAGTATTTCCAAATTGCATTTCTACAGGCATTTTGTTAAAAGCTAATTATACCAGAAAAAAAGTCCATACAGCCAAAAGCTCACAAGACAAATAGAAAAGAACACCTAAGATTCCTACTATAGCCAAAAAAACATTCCATTATATGAAACAGCAAATATATCTTTAACAGGGCAGCCTGAAAAATTGAGGTATTTTGTCTTCTCCTTCCTAGAAACACGTATATCCAGAAATGGAAACCAAGATCAGGTGATCCTTCTTGAAAGATACATCTTCAGCGGTTTTAGGTAAGCAATAATTGCAGGTGTAAATTTTAATTAAGAAAATGATTGCAATATGCTGCTTAAACATCTGTCCATACTTGTGAAAGCACCAAGTTCCTTTCAATCCCTCACCAAGTGAAAAAGCATAATAAATAATTTTAGGTTATATATAAAAATACAGATTTCAGTTAAACTCAAGATTATGACACACAAAACTCTTTTAGTCAGAACTCACATAAATTTATTCTTTGATTCTGTGAGTAAAACAGTTAAGGGAAGTCTAATAACTTTACCCAAGAAAGAACAGAGATGTGCAAATTTCTGATGCTGTTGCAAGGGCAATTCAGAATCTCTGATGACAGAGAATCTGAGTACATCTAATTCTTCCTTCCATATTCCCAGCTGGACTAGTTAAGAGTTGACAGCAGTTTATGTTTAATTTTAAGAACTCCCAAAACATCTTGCTGGTGGGATACCAATTATATGTGTTTCTATCACTAAAGCTATTCTTATACCAGTGAGTTGTACATCCCAAAGGAATCTGACAGAAACAGGACAATATGGTTGACTGCAGCATGCTAAACTGTTCAGTATTATACAGCAGATTTAGACATCCACATCTTTGATGAGGAATCCTAGCAGCAATATTAACTTATGCAGTCTCCACCTCCAGCTCTTCGTACTGCTATAGCTGCTTGTGTTCATATAAGTTCATTCCCCATGTCATGCCAGTACAAGCATCGACTATTTGTGAAGTAAACCAGTTTAGTGAACTGATCCAATTGAAAAAAATGGCTTGTTAAACAAAAACAACAATAACCACCCCCCCCCAAAAAAAAACCCACCAAAAAACCCAAACAAACAAACAAACAAACAAAAAACCAAAAACCAAAAAAATCAAGCAAACAAAAAAAATTTAAATCTCCAAGAAACAGAAAAGATGAAAGAATCCAGAGAAAAAAACACCTAAGCAAAACAAAGAATCCAGGAGGGGAAGGAGAAAGAAAAAGGAAAAATACTTAAACAATCCACAATAAAAAGAAGAATAAAAGAAGCCCCTCTGCCAGATTAGTATCTCAATCAGTTCACTGTTCAGTCGCACAAATGGCCAAGCTAGCACACAGCACCAAACAGCTGGAAACATGAGTAACGGGGGCAGAGATTGCTCAAGGCAGATCAGATTGCAGCACTGATGAATGTGTAATCGCAGCCCAAAAGCCACTGACCCTACACTGTAAACAGACAAGAGTTTGTGTTTCAGGATGGCAAAAGGAAATAGGATTTAGCAACTATCATTTGGATGATTATTACACTGCTATATCATCTCCATGGGCTGAGTTGCAATCCCTGCTCTTGGCTCACAAATTTATGAACTGAAATTTCATACTAGTACCTCACCCAAATCTCAGAATGTGCTCATGGCTCAGCATAAAGGGGACAGCTGCAATGTCAGACCTGGTTTCCCACACTTAAGATGAAAAGGAAACATATCTCAAGAATTTCTGAGAGAGATCTGGAATGCCAGTCAGTGCACATTTCTCTCATTAAAATAATTATTTTCATTTCAAACAACACCCACTGGTAAAAGGCAAGCAGGCTGTAAAGTAATTGCCCCTCTTAAAACAATATTTAGTATCTGTCAAAACAGAACTGAAGAAATCCTGTAGCCTTTCAACTGGAGCTTTTAAAAACCTCCAATATAACAATGATTTTACTGGCATTACACAGCACTAATCCCTAACTCAGCACTAGTAAAGGAAGGATTATTTCAAAGAGCTGATGTTGGTAACAGATTTCAGGTTTCACTATTACTGCCATTCAATCAGTTAGCAATTTTGAATTTGTTAGATCTATAATTTCTTAAATATTTGTTGTGACCATCATTACACCATACAAACATACACAGCAGTATCACTAAGACAGCTCTACTCCTAAGTACTATTTTTATTTAGTCTTTCAAGCATCAAAACCTTTAAATTCTCCTTTACAGTAGAGTTTTGGCTTATAGTGGAGTGTTTTCTCTGGATTGTTTTTTGCCTAGTGAATTCGTTTCAATGTTACCTGTTCTCCATTTTGATGAACAGTAACTACTGCCAAGATAAACATTAAGAGAAGAAGCAGTTTACCTGTAAATTCAATATATCAATGAACACCGAAATAAAAAATTATTTGAAGTCTAATCAGTAAAAAGAATCTTCTAACCACTCAAATCTCATCTTTTGTTACAAAATACAACTAATTCCTTATACAAGCCATATAAGGGAACAGCAAAGGGTTATGAGATCCACAGCAAAAAAAAAGTGAAATACTTTGTCTAGCAGCAGCAGCAGCAGATTTCAGACCAAAAATTCATACATAATTGAACAAACAACAACAAAAAAGAATGAACACAAGAAAGTTGTTGGGTTTTTAGACTTCCTGGCTTTATGTATCACTCAACTAAAATGTCAATATGAGAGATATTAGAGTGCTCTACTTTCAAGTCATGTGCATACCAACAGTGAATATTAATGCAAGTTCTGTGAACACTACCTGGACAGTTACAACTGCCAGATGCAGGATAAGGAAGAGCTCTCTATATTTAGTTCACAAATAGGGGCCCTTAGAGTACGTCGTATTCTGTTAAGGCAACTATATATACACATCATTCCTTTATAGATAATAAATTAGAAGTTTTACTACCTTTGTCCTCTTCTATTATCAAGGTAGAGAAAACCTAATCACTGTGTAATTTGTTTCTGTGTAACAAGGTACTAAAAATAAAATAAATAAAATTCAGTTTTAGATCCTATGCCCATATTGAGAAAAAGATAAACTCTCTTCTTAACTGCAGTCATTAACACCATGGTAATCTACAACCTGCATCTGCAGTTATTTCACAAACTACCGCTCTTCATGCACAGCTGCTCTTTGCATATGAAACTGAGCAATTGTCATTGCTATCTAATACATTTCCAATGAAGCACAGCAAATGAATCAAGTACAAAAAAACCCCTAAAAAAATCAAAGTTCACAAAAATCACAGACAGAATCAAAGCTTTCCAAAAGAGCTTTCCAAAAGGTCAAATTACTCACTGTAATGTATCCAGCCATGAAAGATCAGATCATACAGAAAAAGAAAGATGTGTGGCAATAAAGATGCAACCATGCAATGCATGACTACAACTAAAACCTCATTGCGTCAATAAGCTGGATTTTAACAGCGCTACAATTTTCACTATATGCCATGGATGTAACAGCTTAAAACTATCCAGAGTGAAGGAATAGATGTTTTTAAAAGTCTTATTTAAGAATGTACCCAGTCATCACAATAAAACAGATTCACGACAGCAGTTACTGCCTTAACTTTAGATATATGCTGCACAGATTTTTAAATAACACCACTGACCCTGGATATGACTCCACCAAGAAGAATTTACATGCAAGAAACCTTTAACTTCCTGCAGAAATTACCTCTTTTGTTATTTACGAGTATTTTTAAGCTTTCTATTGGATGAACACAGGAAAATATTAAGCACAAAAATCCACATAGCATGTGGGTTCTTACAGAAAAATAAATTATTGAAACAATTTTGCTGTAAAATTTGCTGAAACATTTGGCAAGTAAAGGCTGTCTGAACAGCCTCAAGTGTTCTACTATCACAGATGTGCACATGCACCTGTGCCACAAAGATCTGCCTGCATGAGGACAAAGAACCCCCATAGCAGTCTCCAAACCTTTCAAATTCCACTTCTATTATCTCACTTTTTACTAGAAAAATCCAAGCTATTTTCTTTCCCTTTTGTAAAGGGTTGTGGGCTTTTTATGGGGGTTGTGGAATGTGTTACTGGTTTGTTGTTTTTTTAATGAAGGGAACATAAAGCTATGTTCTGATATTATCTTTGCAGAAGAGTCACTGAAGCTTGCAAATTGCTCCTATCACATTTTATGTTCTCACAGTCTTCTGAGACATTGAGATTGGGGCATAAACTCTCTTTCACAAAGCAACCTCTTGGGACTGTCTGCACAATCCAAGCCACCTGAAGCTGCCACTCTCAGGCTTGTAAAGGTGATGGTTTGTTTTCTGTTTGCAGAGTACTGGTTTCAGAATCAGCCAGATTTCAGAAGCCCTAATGATGTGTGATCACAGGAACGCATAATTTCAGGATGAGGTTCAACAAAATCCCCTTCCTAAGGGGAAGGCCTGCATTCTAAGGCACAGGCCTGACGCTTTATGCAGGACATGGACATGGCTATATGCAAACATGCTGATGTCTCCTATCTACCCACTCCCCAGGTTAGAAAACTTGCTCTGGGTATTAATTCAAATCTCTTATTCCAGCTGAGATTTTATTCTTGGACTTTAGACAGAATGTGCTGGTATAAAGAGCACTTCTATTCTGACTATTATCCTTTTGAGCCACTGCTAAACTTTGGGGTTGAAGGAGCCCTACCAAAGCCAGAGAACAGGGATTTTGACCTTAGATCATTGTGTTTACGATTATTACAATTCCAACAGAACAGCACGCAGCCTTGTTCTGAAGAGGAACACAGCAATATGTACATATATATTTACATGAATTCTCTTTCCTAAGTCTAGCACAGAACAAAATCAGTAGCCTTCTGGGGTGACAAACATCACACACAATTTTTACTGTGGCTTTCAGCTTGTTTTTGAGCAATGAAAGCATCTGGAACTTGGCTATGTAAGAGATTATCAGCTCCCAGAGTCCCGTGTGCAACCACAATTACCTGCCTCTTTCTTACCAGTAACATTCTCTGGGCCTACTGCCAGGGCTGTAGGAAGATAATCATACTAGACTTCTATTCAAGATTCATCCTTGACTAAGACAGTGTAAGAAAAATAGAAAAATTCCTACAGCCCTGTTTTACCCAGCAGTGGGTCTCATTTGAGTGAACTGATAACGTTTTCAGCCCTTGCCCTCCATGCTGCTCTCTCTTCCCCTGTGGATGCTTCTACATTGGTGCAGTGAAAACATTACAGTCAGCACACATCTGGCACAGACTACTCCTCTGTGCTCTGAATTTCATGTGTAAGATCATCTCCCTGGTATAGAACCACAGATGTTAACTGACAGCTCTAAATATAAAATCAAGAATTAAAAAAAATAATTGTCAATTCAGACACAGTGCACAGTGTTTGTTAGAAAACATGAAAAATTATACTTTTACTTTACTGCTGGCAGAACTGGGATAGAAGGGTTCCCCTCACCCACTCTTTTCTGTCCTGTTTAATTTCCTGCTGGTACCACAGGGACTTCTTGCACTACCAACTGTGAAAGACTGTTATATAACTTATTGTTTAACTTGAGAATAACAGTCTGTCTGTGAAAGAGAGATATGCTCAGTAGTCCGGAGAAGAAGCAAAGAATATGCCAGTTAAACAGAGAAGCATGGGAAGCTCCTGCTCTCCCAGAGTACCTACGACATTGCCAAGGTTTTAAACGTCTTCATACCAGACTGCCCTCTGCTGGGCTGTTATTCAATTAAATTCTATCCCTGCGCTTCACAACTCTCCCATCATTCTACAATCTGCTCCAGAAATGCATATGCTTTTTCTAGATTAATGAAAAGATTTGATCGCCTCTTTTTCAAAACTTACATATCTGACTAACAATAAACAGATTTTTCCCTCACAAACCGTTCAAGTGAAGAGCTGAAAATACCTCTATATTTCCCCTGCCAACACCATTTTCAGCACCACAGATTTTGTTTAAATCAAGCATACTTGGGGCTGGTGTTGAATGTATAATAAAGAACAGAACCCTGAAGCTGTTTGCTTGCATATTGTCTTGTAAATATATTAAGCTGACAAAATTTTATACAACCCTCTTCTGTCTTATGAATGACCTAGTTTCCTATCTCCAGTGAGAATAGGAACACACCACTCTGACTCCCTACAGTGCACCTGAGATTATTTTTTCTGAAGCGTCATGGCAACATTATTAATTTTGCAGTCTCTGAAGAATCTCCCTGTCAGGTGCTTTTCACTTGCAAGCAAAGTATTTCTCTTCCTTGACCTTGGTTGCAAGACCTGCAAATTCTGTTCAAACCTAAGTATGAAAGTTCAACTCTCCCCAACCATAGAGAAAGGCTTGGTACTTAAGACTAGAACACTCACACCACAATTCAACTGTTTTCACTGAAGCTTGTGTAAAACATAATGTCTCCAGCTAGTGAAACTAGCAAAGCTGGTAAAATAAAAGCATTTTTTATTTATCTGACAGGAATGCACAAAAGCGCGCATTTTATAACATACTGAACTGTGCAAAGTTTTATTTTAAAATCTATAGCAGCATCTTAGCACCAAGGAAGTACATTCAGCACAGCACCAAACAGCCATATAATTTGATTTTGACTAACGGTATTTTATTTTTTCCCCCATTACTTTGTGGTCTTCCACTTTCTCAAACACTTAGAAAAACTGACCAGAAAACTTGTTGGAATGGCCTGAAAAGAAAATTTTTAACCCATCGCACAAGGATGAAACCACATTTTGCAATTGCACTGTTTTGGTTTGGGTTTTGCTTTTTTTTTTTTTAAATTGCAGAATATTTTTCTCATGATGATTAAAAGAACCCTTGTTTTCCGGCAGCCTACAGTAAAGACACCCCCAACATTTTCCTGGGTTAATGCGTTGAAAAGTGACACAAACTGATGACCACATTTTTCAAAAGAGGTTCCTGGTGAGAAAAGTATTTCCAGGAACTTAGTACCCCAAACCAGGCTAAAAACACTTCATGTTCATCGAAAGTGTCAGACAAAAAAGAAACCAATATAGAAACAAAGCGTACTGATCAAACATAGGAGGCAGGAGAGTACAGAGTATTACAAGTATTCATCTATAGGAAAAACATAGGTTCCCTGATAAATGGAATAACCATCACTACATTCCAGCAGCACTTCAAAACAGTGCCCTCAACTGCACATTACTAAATCTGATATGGGGAATAAAATACATTAATTACAAAAGGTTTACCGGGACTTTGCATGACATAGTAGTAGTTCAACAAAATAAGCTCAGGAAAAAATAAATTCCATTTACAATAACACAGTCTGTACCACATGTGTCCTGATAAACCTTGTAGGGAAACTTAGAGTTAGCTTATTATACACAGAGTATAAACAGATTTTGACCTGTATATATAAATTCCTCAATTAAACAGAACAGATGCATTTATTTTTCAGGGAATACATTGCAAAATCAAATATAACCAAATAAATACATGGCAGGCAATATCCAGACATACTGACTATCAGAATAAGCTTTTTGTCCAGGAAGTAGAAGGTGGGGCTAAACACTAACCAAGAAGAAACAAGAACAGTGACATATTGTCCATCAAATGATCTTCTCAGTCTTGGAATGTGTATCAGGCAGAATGACCTCAGTGAAGAAAAAGGGTTTATGATTGTGTCATTGCAGACTAGAGGAGTGATTTAAAGCAAATTAGTCAGTCTTATGTTCAGGAATTCTTAATCAACGATTCTTAGTTCAACTGTCAACTCTACAACACTAATAAAAAGTGTTCTTTTAACAAAATGTTTTCATTGAACAAAATTAATATCCACTATCAGCTGTTAGAATCTGAAAAACAGAGCATAATAATGATAAGGTGCAGTAGATTTACCATACCTCAGCTCCACCCATCCATTTTGGTTCATCAGGAAATTCAGCACAGAGAATATCTTCTGACTGGTTAGTTCCTAATACATGATAATGCAGCTTTTGATGTAGATTAGTGGAGGTCTCAGTGCCTAGTGAAATGCAGATATTTAAACCAGTCAGTTTTCAAAGAAATGCAACAATCATATGAAATGCTTAGAAACTTCTGTATCCCCTTGTATATAAAAGAGAAATTCAGAAGAGAGAACTAGGAATGGTTCCAAGCTACAGTCTTTCCCCTCCAAACAAACACTTCCTACAAAACAAGATAAAACTTCCTATTGGAAACCTGTGTAAACAGTAATCCTTTCTTTTTATTGTTGATAATACCTTCTTCAAATTTGAAGATTTATCATTTCAAGTTTTGCTTTCTAGAATTAAGACAAGCAAAGCGAAGAAAAACAAGAATCTCTGTCATCCTCTAATGACATTTTTATTTCCATTTCACCCGGAGCAACTAAGGGGAGATTTACTGCTAATTAACATTCCTAGAAACCTTCATACTTCCATTTGTTGAAAATATAAAAGCGATGCACTTTAAAGCACTGCATGAGGTGCCACTTGAATTATTTTCTTTTAAATTTCATTCTTGCAACATCTTCCAATACTTTAGCTTTTGAACTACAAACAGGAGGTAAAAAAAGCTCAACAAAACAAGGTTGGTATCTATTTTGCAAGTCTGGCAAAATGAGAGCCTTCAAAAGCAAATACAGAGGCAAAATTCAGGCGCTCTCCAGTTTAACAAAGAGCACATCTTCACGAAAAGCTTTCAGTACCTCTGCCTTATAATAAAAGCTGGTAAATTCCTTCCCCACTGATGCTCCTCCGCAATTTATTCCACTTTGTGTGGTGCTCCTTGAATTTTGCTATCATAAACATTTAGTTTTCCTTTGCTGTGAACCACACATGAATTAATCTGGTGGAACAACAAAAGTCTTATGCCTCACACTGCTAGTCATCAGGTCAATCTCCTAAAGCAGTTTATCTATGCCCACACAAATGCATAAGGGGAAAGATCTAAGTAAGCTGCCATCAGACATCAAATTCTAGCCAACACCACCAACAGTATGGAACCCAAGTAAATCATCCCAGAGAAAAAGAAAAGGAGCAGCAAACTTTCAAGAGAAAAAAGAGGTGCAGGCAGACAAGAAATGACTCACACTAACTGAACATAGGCTTTGGCCATACAAGCCGTAATTTGTTCTCTAATTGCACAACCAGTACAGCAATTTATTTCAATATAGATTTGTAGAGTTAATTGTTGCACCAATTCACTGCAAAAGTGATTTTGCTTCCACATAGCATGCAATTAGAATGGTCATACCTACCATCACTCTTCCCATCTTGTTTCGGGTAGCAGTTATAGAACATGCCTTTTCCATCATGGGTCCATGCCATGCAACTGAATTTAACTCTCTCCAGTGTATCTGGGAGATCCTCAGGACCTTCTACTTTCATAAACTTGATAGTAATCCAATCAGAGCCACTAGAACTCAGGCCATATGCAAAGTATTCACCATCTTCACTGAATGCATAACCTAGGAAATTGGAAATAAACAAAATGAAGCGAGATTAAATTGGGATACCAGTCAATGGAACTGTTCACCAAACACTAAGAGAAGGTTTATTTTCTAAAAAGTAGTGCAAGACACTACATCTGCTGTCATTTGGGATTCACAGAACTTTTCCAGTATCTGTGGACTTCACAATTAATTCACAGATCCAAGTTTAGGCACAGATACTCTGTAAGTGTATCCATGTTTATTAACATAATTTATGCCCAAAATCTAAATTATTGTTTGAATCATATTTCTTCTACTGCCCTGAGCTCGGCAGGAAGTGCTAGAAAATGAAAACGAACACAGGTGAGAACCTGAGTGAAATTTTAAGACAGAAACAGTACCAAAGAAGCTAATAGAGACACAAGCTAAGTATCCTGAAATAGCGTAAATATCACTTAAAAAACTAAGTCACTGAAAACTAGACCCTTTAAACCCTTGAAAACTGAAGTAACTGGAAGATTCTGCCACTAGCATGCAAATGGTTAATTACCAGTATTCTCAGCTAAGACCTGTGATATATATTTCACTTGATCCAAACAGTGAGGAATAAAGAGCTTCCATTAGAGTTGATAAAGATCAAATTCATTCTTGCAAATCAAGTCAGGTGAAGAGACTGAATTATCATAGGCCTGTACAGACCTGAAAGTCTACCAAAAAATGACCCAAGAAAAAATTGCATTTCACAGACACGATAGTTTTGAGAGGCACCACTGTGCCACACCAATATATTCTCTCCCATAATAATATAAGGATAGCCATTCTGATTCAGAACACAATTCCACCTACCTGTTCTCAGGAGAACCTACAATGTGATGCCTACACAAGTAAGAATGATCATAAAATCATGGAATGGTTTGGGTTGGAAGGGATCTTAAAGATCATCTAGTTCTGACCCTCCTGCTGTAGACAGGGACATCTTCCATTAGAGAAAGTTTGCTAAAAGCTCTGTCCAACCCGGCCTTGAACACTTTCAGGGATGGGGCATCCACAGCTTCTCTAGGCAACCTGTTCCAGTACCTCACCATCTTCACAGCAGAAAATTTTTTCTTAATATCTAATCTAAACCTATTCTCTTTCAGTTTAAAACCATTCCCCCTTGTCCTATCACTACATTTTACACTTGTAAAAAGTCCCTCTCCAGCTTTCTTGTAGGCCCCTTTTAGGTACAGGAAAGCTACTATAGGGTCATCCCATAGCTTTCTCTTTTTCAGGCTAAATAATCTCAACTCTCAGCCCTTCATAGTCATAGGTGAGGTGCTCCAGCCCCTCTAATCTTTTAATGGCCCTCCTCTGGACTCTCTCCAGTAGGTCCATGTCCTTCCTACAATGGGGGCCCAGATTTGGATGCAGTACTCCAGGCAGAGTCTCACACGACTCCAGTGGAGGGGCAGAATCTTGTCCCTTGCCCTGCTGGCCACGCTGCTTTGGATGCAGTCCAGGATTAAATTGGCTTTCTAGGCTGCAAGCTCACAGTGCTGGCTCATGTCCAGCCTCTCATCCACCAAGATCCCCAAGTCCCTGTTAGCAGGGCTGCTCTCAATCTCTTAATTCCCCAACCTGTGTTGATATTGCACAATGCAAGCAAAAGAACAAAATGCAGGAATAAATACAAGAACAATGCAAGCACATGTAATATTTGCCTCAAATATTAACAACTCCAACCATTTTTAGTTTAGCAGACTCCTTTTCCATGCAGGGGTTGGCTAATACTCCTGAATGCTTCCCTTATCCTTGATTATGTCCACCTTGCCTTTTTCCACCACCATCATCTATTGGTAGCAGGTTCTACATATTGCAGCATGAAGCACCATCGTGTGGTTCAGTGGGACCTGACTCCCACTGTTTTCATTTGATAATCCATCATTCGTGTAATAAAAAATGACTAAGCAACACTTATTCCTTCTCTCCATCCTACTGCATGTCACAAATGATTCTGCAGATCTCTAATATCTTTGCTAAATTGTCCCTCTTCCAAGCTGATTAATCCAGGCACACTCAGGTTTTCCTTTGATTATTCCTACTGCCCTCCTCCAATCTGTATTTCAGAGTCCCTTTTGAGCTGAGGAGACTGGGACTTGATTTAGTGTTCAATGGTACAGTATAAACTCCTGGGTTGCTAACGGTGTCTCCTGTTTCATTCTCTATTTCATAGAATCACAGAATCATTAAGGCTGGAAAACAGGTCCAAGATCATGGAGTTCAACCTTTGACCTATCACCACCTTGTCAACTAAATCTCAGCATTGAGTGCCACACTGAGTTGTTTTTTGAGCACTTCCAGGGAAAAATTTCTTCCTGATGAATAAATTGGTATTTGATGTACTTGTTTGGCTTCTACCAAGAACCAAGTTGACATTTTCATGGAATTACGTATTACACTCCAAGTATTGTTCCCAAGAGGTCACAGTGAGCTCAAGAGTTCATCCATTCCTCCATAAATGAGGTTAGGATTGTCTGTCCCCTGTGCATCACTTAATTTATCTGCACAGAGACTTCTACCTGTTAATTTATTGCCCACTTATTAAGGTCTTTCTGCAACTCTTCAGTCATTCTTCAGCCAGGAGTAACTTTGTATTGTCACCGAACTCTTGCTACCTCACTGCTCGCTCCTTTTTCCACTACATTCAGCATATGAACACTGAAAATCCTAGCACAGTCCCTGACAGTGCTTTACTGGTGATTTCCACTTGACAGCCCATCAGTTCTTCCTTTCCCTGCACTTAAATCAATTATTAATCATCAACACCAGGAGTTTTCCCTTTTCTTACACAGCTGCTGGTCTTCTACGTGCATTTGGAAGGAGACTATGCCATAAGACTTACAGAAATGCACAGATTAAGCAAGACTTCTCCATAGAAAAAGTCATATTGATTCTTTTAAACTAGGTCATTTTTAGAGGAACATTCACTAATTCCATCCTCTACTTTTATTAACTGTCCTTGAACCGTCTTAGAGGACTTATTAGGTCCAAGAGTCTGCTTCTACAAATGAGCAACTAGGGAGTGCAAAAATGGACAGCTAAGAGAAGTTACAGCCCTAGTGAACATAAATAATTTTGTGATCATAAAGTTAATGCCATGTTCCTTCATAGTCTCTAACTTGTTGGCTTGTTTTAAAGATGCAAAATTGCAAAATACAATTTTAAGAGAACCAATCAATATAAATACATAAACTCTTTTCCCCTGCTAAGGACAGCCTCAAGAGCTGCTCGTATTTCACTGGAAACCTGTTAGAGTTGTGAAAAAAAGCACTGGAAAACTGAACCAAGTTAATTGTGGATACAATGTAGATTTAGAAGTGTTCTTCTGAAACATCCTACAAATCCACATGGGGCTATTGTAATTACTTTGATTAAATTCTCAACTTCTGCTGAAGACTGAGACCTACTCAGCAGGAACTGCTGTTTCACTAACCTCGTAAGGCCACAGTGCCATCATCAGAAAGCTTATTTGGATCAAGGAAAACTTTGGCTTCGGCATCCAAGGAGTCTTGTACATATAAAACTCGCTGATTCTGGAGCCCTGTATTGTAGAAGTGAAAATACCTAAAAGAAGACAAGAGGGAAAAATTAAGTAGGAAGAACTCTGATTTTCAGTTAGGCAAGCACAAAAAACTTGTATGAGGTTGTCATGAAGCAAATAAAAGATGAATAGGTTAGGGAAACACCAGTTTCACAGTAGAGTAGGAGTCATGGGTAGGATGCGTCCAAAATATCCTTTAAAAAGAAAAGCTGCATTTGCCACAGTACATTTCAAAGAATGCTAAGTATACTATAAACTGCACATAACTGTCTATGTTAAACATCTCTGGCAGCTGTAGCATGTCTCGTTTACAAGTACTGGCACAGGTTCCCATCCCTTATGTTCTCAGCTTTGTCATTCATACAGCTGCTTTCAATCTATACTGGGTGACAGACTTATGTTCAAATCAAATAGAACCAAAACTGTTTCAATGTCCCTACAAATGCGTGTTTGAAAAAGTTGTAGGAACAGACACTTACAGAGTTGTCTTTAGTGAGTGATACTCTTCACATCCTAAGACACTACAGAACTCAAAGATATTAACACTCATATTCATAGAACTTTACTACACAAACAAACCACTTAAAAAAATCCAGACAGTAGCTTCACCTGGGGGAACAGGGAAATTTTCGGAGCAACGTTCAAATCTAAAAATAAGTTCATATATTCCCTATTCATATTTGGGTACAAACACGGGAACTTGGTAAAGCCAGAAGGGGAAAATATACTCACAAAGGCCTGGTTAACAATATCAGCTAGTAATTTGCTTAAGTAATGACATAACAGTAATGTTCAGCAAGTGCAAAACTGAAAGATTAAAAGAAGTAGAATAAAAAGAAAAGTAATTTTCTATTTGATCAGGCATGTTCTTGCCAATTTCATCTCTGCAAGGATGGGCAACAAGCTGGGAAGCAAAGGTCAAGCAGTGAGACAGACACAGAACCTCCCTAGACACCCTTCCTTTCTGCAGACTCTACAGAACAACTCTTCAGACACTGTCCTTTAGCATCTATTCTTCATTAGAAAACAAGAGTATTTAAATATAAGAATTTCTAAGTGTCATGAGAAGTTCAGAAAATTTTTCAAATAGTTCCTTATGCCACACCTTACTTAGTGATATTTAACTTAGTAGAGACCTCTTGATTGCCTCAAACATCACAACATAGGGCTTTTCTGTATTATATTTGAACTGCTCTGATTTAAATCCAGCACATGCCAAGAAATAGAGTATCACTCAGAAAGACTAAAAAGACATCTATTAAAGTCGAAGTAAAGTGTCATAAATTACAAGCACATTAAGCTTCTGGCACAAATGTTCTTCCTGGAGGACAGTCAGCTGCATCAAATTAAGAATTTGTATCTCTTAGCAGAGACTTTATTTATCACTGCCATGAGCACTTCTGCAACATTAAGCCTTAATAGCACAGAAGGTAACAACATACAGACATGTTTGCACTGCACAGGGAAAACGGGTCAGAGAATCCAGAGCAGTCACTGACCAGACCTGGTCACCTGCTACATCTGCATGAGCATCACATACAAACTAACAAGCTTTGCCTAACTGACTCAATAAGGCTTACTTTCCCAGATACAGCACTGTCCTAAACAGCTCCTCTGCTTCTGGGCTTAAACCTCACACCTCTATACACTGACATGTCGTGACACATCGATGACAATTAAAATTCACATTAAATCCACCAACAGCTTGGGTTCATTACTCACCATATACTTTCACCAAACCTCACTCCATACAGAATTTCCCTCCCTTAGTAGTAAGTATCAGTGCCTTTCCCACAGCACAGATCACTAAAACAAATCCCTCTCAAATGCCTCTTAAGGCAACAAGACATCCTCTTTCTCATCATCTGTGGATCATGGTGAATACATACATGGCATATCTGGGTGCTCATTCAACAAGCATCAAACAGATTGAAAATATTGAAAAAGATTATCTGTGTTTCCTGTGATTAAGAGTGGCTGGTTGTTTGCACTACCTCTTTTTCAACTGCTAAAACTATCTTTAGATGTAATTAAGTCCCTTTACTCCTTTTCTCTAAAAGCTTGCTAGTGTTTCTAAGAGAGGTCACATTAAAGTCAGTAGCAGCTGCAGTCTCCAGACCTCAGGCAAGACACAGAAATACCATCTCTTCACCTAGCCACAGAATTAAAACAGGCATACAAGTAGGTTAGGCATTGGAATATAGCAGGATTTCTTTGTTCCTAAAAAAACAGATCTTTTTCCATCAGTTGCTTTAAGTCCTCCAAATGATTTTTCCCACGCACCCCGCAGTTGCAGGAACAGTTTTTCACAGGGAATTCCTACTGCTTTTCACTGGCTATCACTAAACAAAAAAAGCCCACAACAACAGAAGAAGGTAATATGATTAGGAACTGGAAAGAGTGAAGCACCTTGTGCTCTGCATCACACAACCACATGTTAACATTGGCTTAGTTTTCTTACTTCCCAACTATAAAGAAATAAATACAAATATAATTTGTAATTTATTTTCCTAATTAGTAGTTGCTTCTAACTTGCTTCACATTCATCACCACCTCCAAAGCCATTCCTCACATACCTTTTTCCTTTCTTGAAGTGGCAGCTGTACTTAGGATAATCATAGAGTTCAGTCATTCGTTCCTTGAACAGTCCTCTGACAGGACACTGCTCAAGAAAAGGTACTGTGAGCTTGTTCTGAGCCTCCACAAATGCCTGCAAGAAAACAATCAAAAAAATATAAACTCAAGCAGAAACACCTATTTTCTACAGAAAACATTTTCAGAAGCAATACATCACAGACATCTTTCCCCCATATAGATTATGCAGTGTCACACATGAAGAATCCTACATGGTTATTCGCATTATGCCACGATTCTTTAATAAGACTCAACTTATATCTTGAATAATGACACTCCAGGGCATACACTGGGGTAACCAGCCAAAAGACATAACAGTCCTGCCTTTCCCCTTAAAAAAAAAAGCCAAACAAAGACATTTAAAAACCCCAAAAACTAAAGTAACAACCTCCAAAAGCACGCCATGCTTTTAAAAACTCCCATATTTGCCTAAATGACAAATATTGTCCACAGACTGCACTATTATTTCAGGAGCTGGGAAGAGTTTTAAGATGGCACAAAATGTCACGGACATCATCTATTCATATTAACATAACACACAGAATCAGTCCCAGCCAGTATTTCATGAGAAGCTCAAAGTACTGTTCACAGATGAGTTCTTAGGAAAAAAATACTAATCTCTGAAAACTCTGAGTCTGGTTTCTTTAAAACACTCCAGCTCCCCGTCACAAACACTTAAAGGCAGTGATCAAAACCATTACCACTCCAGCTGTTTGTTGCATGCATGGAAAACCTGGTGCTCTGCTAGTGATTCATCATCCCTATTTACAGCACGGTACATTAACATAAAATTAATACCTAAGCACCTTAAGGTGAACCACAGCTGCTAATAAGCAGACGTGCAGGCTTTTCTGTCTCTAACAAAAAGGAGGTAGGACAGGACACTGTGTGTGGCTGTAATTCACAGTCAAATATCGCAGTGGCAGCTGCAGTGTCACCCTCGGACTTCAGCCTCTTACCACCAGCACTAAATCCTGTCCACTCATTTCTTGCTTACACAGGGCTCTTTCCCAGAGAGTTTGAAAGAGCCTATTGTTTCTACCTATCCTGAATCTGCCACAGAGCAATCAGAACAACACATTGTAACATCTGAGTTACACTTCATTGTAGGGCATGATCCACAGGAACAGCAAGCAGGGCTACAATCCACATCGTACAACTTGTGCTTCACAGATCTCCAGAAAAAACAGCGGCCGTACAGACAGAGTACCCGGCAAACACTCGCCTGCTGCTACCAGTGTTTAGTCACGTATTAATTCTTCAGGTGAAGAATTAATATGGGCACAGCACATCCCAGTGGTAGGTCATGCAGCCTCCACATTTTATCACTATAACCGTCCCCCCATCAGATGGTGAAAGAACTTAATCAAATCTACCCCAAAATTATGTGTATCTGAATTGGTTTTCTCTAAATGGAAACACATGAATTTTAAAGACCCCATACACAAAATATGGACTGAGCATCCTACACAAATAAACTAACTTCTCCCAGTCCTATGACATTTTCAGAGAAACGATAGCTTGTAAAAACATGTGTTAGACCATCCACTGTACTGGACAGCCAACAGCACTTTCCAGTTAAATGTAGGGAACAGAAACTGGCACACATCTTTGTTTCATCCATCAATAACATAACGAAAATGACAACATTGTTGCAAAGGCATACTGGAACTGTGTGTCACCCACTTTTAACTGCAAACACATCTTACCACATCTGCGTTCGTTAGTAATATTCAAAGATGAAACACATACTTTTCCTGACAAGCATTTGCTGCCCAAGAGCATGCTCACAGACTAATTACTACACTCACAACTGTATCACTCGTAATTTTGCTTTTACAGGAACTTAATATATTTTTCTAATTTCCAATTAGTACGCACCAAAGATTCCAAGATCATTTGTAAAAGGAATGCCACAGCTATGAAAAATAAGCAAGAAATTACAGATCTTACAAAGCGTTTTATGGAGAAGAATACAGTCCAGTCGGACAATTTTCTGTTTCCACACTTTGGAGCATGAGGTTGCACTCATGTTTAAAAAGCAATACATAACTGAAATATTGGGCTAGATAAAGTACAGGAACATATGTCAGCAGAAACTCCTACAGTAAACAACTCTATCCACCACGCTGAGCTAAACAGATGCCACCCAGGCTACAGGGCTAACAGAAACTGTACACTTTCATGAACCTAAAGAGAAAGATTTTTATTGCACCTGTAGATTTCTGCATTTGACAATCATAAGCCTTGAACCAGGACAGACTTTGCTAGCAGCAACAGAATAAGGGTCCAAGTAAGGCAACTTCTTATGGTTTTTTTGGAAAATAAAGTAATTTGAAAAGCAAAACAATTTCTAAAGTATTGTACTAAGAGTAGATATGGTCTACTTAAGGCTGAAGTGTCTGGCCATTAAGTAGGCCAATTGTTATTCTAAAACAGTAGTGAAATAGTCAAACTAAACTTCATCTAAGAAACCCATGACACAAATTCTTTTTAACCATGCTTTTTTACAACCTATCACCTTCCTACATTCTACTAAGCTATTCTATCAAGATAATTATTCCACTGACAGTATACTTTCCAAGAAAAAGCCTCAGAATAGAAACTGTTTTAGCATGACCAGCCTTTATTATTACTCTGCAAAGTATTTACAGTTCAAATATATATATATGTATATTCAGTCAAGAGTAGTTCAGTGCAACTCCTACAAGAGAGCACGTACCTTTCTTAAGTATTACAAAAAAGAAAGCTATCTTGTGACTTGCCCCTGAGCATTTACTTTTTTAGTGTTTAACAAAGGAATTTCAAAGTGCAATTGGAAAATTTATCAAAATGTGAACAAAACACTGGTCTATTATAACTACAAATCCATTTAAATGTAGATTTGAGAGTTTCAGTTCTAGTCCTAATTCAAATATACACATGTTCAGGATAGTACAACCCAACCCCACGATTCCTGCTTTTTCATCACTTGTCCATCCCTCATGTTTGGAACAAGTTCAGCATTAGTGCCTACACTGTCAGTATATTAAGGTACTGTATATGACTGACATAGCAGCAAAAGGCTTTGCTGTGGTCTAAAAATGAGCTTATTTCCCACGAAGTGTTACAACAAACCACAAAGCTGAAAGTCCAACTAAGCCAAAGCCAAGACAACAGTCAAAGTGTGGTGTTGCAGCTGTGGCCTATGTCATTACCAGAAGTGTTTCACCAGCATAGCACATTTCTGCTATGCCAGGGATGTTTCCATAATCTGACTCAGAAGTCAACGGCCAAACAGCAGCAGAGCACAAACTCACATTCTGCACTTCCTTTCCCCAAAGTGAGACAGGAACTTCCCCACCTGACCAAGGGTTCATTTTTATTTCATTTTATAGCTACCCCTGACTGCTCCAACCAAGCACACACAAGGGGAAAAAAAGAGATACAGCAAAGCACATAGATTGTGAACATGGAAGTGCATACTTCTTGAACAACAGCTTTTCCACAAGGGACTGAGGATGTGACTTAACAATTGACATTATCAGCTCTAACAATGTGCACTAGACTTGCTTAGCCACCTTCAGATTTCAAAAACCTTCTTTTTTTGTAGCAGATAAATGCACTGCATACATAATGAGATCATCTTTGAGACCCGGATGAAAATCTTCTAGATCCATTTGACTTTCACCTAATTAAAAGTAGACTGTGGGTGGCTAGAAAGGAAAGATCCCATTCTTGGACCATCTTGGATCCAACTATCACATGGCCTTGGGATGACACAGATTAAGCATGTATGTCAATAAAAAAATAATCCACAAAAGTTTTCCCTCCCAGAACATCACCTTGCAATGGTTCTACCCATGCAAGGGAGGGACAGAAGCATTCTTGTTAGTGCAAGAAGAGGAGAGAAGACAGAGAGAAACCACACAACTGCTTGACCTTAACGGAAATCTGTGAACTATACTGGATCAGGTACAGCACCACCTGCACTACTCACACTGCAAAAATACCTGATTTAGCCAATAAGAAAAAAATGTTTCACCCTTCTATGCTCACTTGTTTGTAAACTGCTAGCTATCAAGAGTCCATGTAATCATTTGGACTGGTCACTGACAATAAATATAATTTTTTTAACTCATAGCTGTTGTGGGTGGTTTCCTTCATCCCAGTCCCTTTAGATCTACAGTGGACATCAGGTGAAATCACCATGGACATTTCAGAGTTAAAAGTTTTTCCAGTGTAGGCAAGTAAGATGCAATGACCTTCATTCCACCAATATGACAACCTGTGTCTGGGCTGCAGCACTTTTGCGAGGTTGTTATAATTCCCTATTCCTTATTCTGCCTCCTGTATAAACTGCAAGCTCTAGAGAATGTGATTCACTGTCCTCCAACTGTTCTCGCCGAACCTGTTCACAGTATGTTGAATATAGGGACACAAGAAATCAGGTCTTTGCATTTTCTCAATCCCTAATCTATCACAGGATCCCAAGAAACACTTTAATAGGTGTCTGTAAGGCATCTCTAAAATAAAAACATGACCATACCTCCCACATATACATTCCTCTCAATTTGGCACAAAATTAACCTGTTTACTTCTCTCAACTTTCTAAATAGGTCGTTTTCGATACTAATGTCCATGGCAGAGTTTTACACTAAAACCTGATCCCAAATCAACCTTTTTAATCCACCTGAGTATTTACATATGCTGACAGATTTGTAAGTAGGGAATCAGTTCCTAGCTGCACGCATTTTATCTTGCTCTTGACAGTTATTCTAAGTTCTATTTGACCAACATCAGGCTCATGAAAATGTATAAGGTAAGCACATACACAGAAGAACCTAGAAGGAATCTCATTAATGGAAAGCCACACTGTTAGATATCTTTGAACAGAGATCATGCCCTTCATCAACTTTCTAACACAATCTGGGTAGAAGCTTGTGTTTAGGATCTGGAACTACAATTATCACTAAGTTAGCAGCCAGCACAGAGTAGTTACTAAGTTAGTAGCCAGTACAGAGGAAATCCCCCCAATGCTATCACCTATCACTCTCTGCCATCATCCCTGCAACTCCCTATGCCATGAATATGAATTGGCCCACAAATCATTGTTTTTCATGATCCTCTCTCAGCGACCAGCTTCAGAAGCAAATTCTCGCTATCCCAGACTGCAGGCTGAAAACACTACAACACCTCCAATCTGTAATAACAGGCACTGACAAAGCCTAACTTCAGGAGAAAAATGTTTTTGGTTTTGCCTTTAAAAAGGAGTAAAAAAAACCCGTACTCACACACTTCATCAGTTTTAGAAGAAAGCAAGCCCAGGTTTTCCTTCTATCCTTTCCTAACTATTTTATTATGGCAATTTTAGATTTTAGATGTACTTAGGACAATAGACAAAGCACCCTAAAATTTAAATGTTTCTCTTCAGCATGACATCACCACCTTAAGCATTCAAACTGGCCAAGAAAATTAGGTGCAAGATGAGTATGGGTTTAATTTTAAAAATTCTGTGATCTAAGTTATACCAAGTGAGCCAGACTTTCATAGAACCACAGAGTGGTTTGGGTAGGAAAGGATCTTGAAGACCCTTTAGTTCAATGCCCCTGCCATGGGCTGGGACATTTGCCAGTAAACCAGGTTGCTCAAAGCCCCGTTCAACCTTTCCCCCATTAAAACACAGGGTCAAAATAATGGCATTGCTGTTGGTGCCATGAGATATCACATGAGCTACACCTTCGTTCACATACAAGCTTTCAAAAAGAATTGGCAGGTTCTCCAAAAGCAGAGTACCAATGCACCTGGTCTTCAAACGAGAACCATGTGAAAACAGCCATTCCCAGGCAAAAAATGGTTACCTTCGTCTGTTCACTATCAGGATCTTCAAGCCAGCAGTATGGATCGCTGATTTTACATCCATGGTAATCCGACACCTGAATTTATAAAGACAGCAATTTAAAAAAAGACATGCACACAAGCAAACTCTATCCATCAAGGAATGATAGTCAGCATGATGAAGGGCATTTGGAGTTTAACAAAAGCATTCAGTGCTCAGGAGCCAAGAAAGAGAACCAATACATTGCTCTCAGGTGAATTACAAGTATTACCACTCTTTGGTGATGGCACCACAGCAGCAGAGTAGTTCTCAGAAAAAAAACACAGTACACCAGAAAAATTGTGAAATGCACATAAATTCCTTCTACAAGATAGATTGGTAAGCAAAAAAGAAACCCTGCCAACCAAATCAAGACCCTTAAGATTTTCAAGCCAAATCATAAAACCTGATTACTGGATATGGTTCCTAGTTACACAAACGGTCTCTGGTTCAGCCCTCCCTACTACTGTTGCCCACAAGTATGTGTATAATGTATATATATATATATAAATAATAATTTTTAAAAATCAAAAGCCCACCTCCAAAACAACAAACAAACAAAACAAATACACTACAAAAGATTAATCCACGTGGTTAAATTTACCTGCTTCCTTCCTCCAGTACACAAAAGAAGACTAGATACCTGCTACTAGGGCTTGCACAATTCAGCCTTTCAGTCAACTAGAAAAGTAAATACTTCAGGATTTTTTCCAGCTTTGGCTCATACCAGCAAACAGTTTGGTTTAAATGCAATGTAAATCCTTCCTGGCCCGTGCACAATGCACAGTGCTTTGAAGAAGGGAATGAAAATCGAACCCATTTTAGCCAAACTTACACCGTAATCTCTTGTGTATCCAGATACGGTGGAAACACAGGGAGCTGGGACTATGTTACAGATGTGCCATACTATATAAATAGACTATTTGTTCCTCTGCTGACGCTGCTGCAGCCCGGGCGGAGGCCTGGGTTTCCCTGTGACACGCACCGGTACCGAAGGTCGGGGATGTACCCTGTGGCCGCTGCTCCCGCACCCCCAGTCCCGCCGCCCGCCCCGGCCCGGCCCCCGGCCCCGCACACGCGGGATGCGCCCGGAGGCACCGGCGCAAGGGCCCCAATCCAGCCTTAACAAACCCCCGGCAGCAGCCACGGCCCGATAAACCCGAGACCCTGCGCAGGGAGCACGCCGGGCGTTCCGAACAAAGCCCCGAGAGCCGAGGCGGCACCCCCGCCCCGAGGCGACCCGCGGGGCATGGCGACCCGCGTGCCCCGCGCCCGGGCCCCGCGGCCGCCGCACGCCGGGGCTGTCCCAACCGGCGCCGGACTCACGGCGGTCTCGTCGCGGTACACCTCGGGGTACTGGAAGGCCTGCATGGCGGGCTGCGGCGGAGAGGGCCGAGAAGCAGAGGAGAAGGAGGAAGAGGAGGAGGAGAAAGAGGAGGAGGAGGCGAGGCGCGGAGGCGGCCGCGGGGCTGGGGCCGTGTTTCGGGCCGTGGCGGCAGCAGCAGCCGGCAGCAGGCGCGCAGCGCGGCACAGGCGGAGCGCCGCCGCCGCCATACGGCCGCCCCCTGCCAGCACAGCGCCAGCGCCGCCGCGCTGCGCCCCCTGCAGGCTCCCGCCGCCATGGCGGCGGCTGACGAGCCGGGCCTGCTGCCCTTGGTCTCTGCTCCCCGCTCCTGGTCACCGTGCTCCCGGTGTACCCGGCACCGCCCGGGTTTCATCCTCCTTACAGTAAACGTTTGCAAAGAAATAAACTCGCAGGCTTTCATCCCTTTTCCGTTCGGCTTCCCAGCCTTGGCACACGGTGAGGGAAGAGGCTCCGGTCTGGCCCGAAAACAGCTGCGTCCTGGGTGGGGTTGATTCTTGGATTCTGATTTTGTGACTCCGGCAGCTCGAAGCCAGGTCGCAGAATCACAGAGTCAGTTAGGTTGGAAAGGACTTCTGAGATCATCAACCTGTGACAGAGCACCACCTTGTCAAGTAAACCGTGGCAGTAAGTGCCATATCCAGTCTTTCTGTAAACACTTCAGGAATGGTCACTCCACCACCTCTCTGGGTGTGGAGTCAGCCCATTCCGATGTCTGATCATCCTTTCTGTGAAGAAATTCCTCCTGATGTCCAACATAAAACCTCCCCTAATGCAGCTTAAGACTGTGTCCTCTTATTCTGTCACTGGTTGCCTGGGAGAAGACACCAACCCTCACTTGGATAGAAGCTTCTTCCAGGGAGTTGTAAAGAGCCATAAGGTAACCCCTGAGCCTTCTCCAGGCTAAATCTGGCTTGGTCTGCTCAAACCTTTAGTGCATTTCTATCGAACATGCCTCTACAAGTTTCCAGTGACTCCCGTTCGCCCTAAAAGCAAAGGACAAGTTGGCCACCTGGTCCCGGTGAAGATGGCCACTCCAGAACACCAGCCCAGCTGCTGATGCTGGTTGTCCTCACCCCCAGTGTCACGGTGTGTAGTCCCATGCCAGCCCTCGGTCTGCGCTGCCAGTCTGGATGAAAGGGCACCCAGTAAAGGTGCTTCAATTGGATTGCTTCAGGCTCATCCATGAGGTGTTTATTTTACAATAGGATTTCCTAGATCAGAAAATGTGTGAACATTTTTCCTCTAGGTGTACTCCTCCTGTACAATGGAAACACACAGGGGACAGGAGGTGCTTTGGCAAACGTGGCTGAACTGCTTCTCTTCTGAATGAAGCTGCTGCCCACAGCCTTTGCCAAGCTGTCGTGTCAGCCTGGGGAGGGCTTCACTGCAGCTCTTCATCCAGGGTAAACTCGTGTGTATGCGTGGTTAATGGCACCAGCTGGAGACACAGAGGTTCGTGTGTGGTCTTTAAAGGTCTGGTCAGCCCAAAAAGTGCTCATGATTGGTAATAAAGTAACCATCTGGAATGACAAGGACCTAAAACATTTTGGGAATGGCATCAAACCTTTATAGCTACCAGCTCAGAACTGATTGCCTTCTCTTAATGGAAAGAGTTACCATCCTGTGTAGAGGCTGACGGTGGTGTACATATGAAATATGCCAGCCTCATAATGCCCACTGTTACTAAGTGACATAACCGTGCTCATCATCTTTGCTTACATCCTAAACTACAGCTGTGTCTTCGTTTCTTTGTTAATTTTCTCCCTTTGCAAGGCAGCAGGACAGCTGCTGACTACGACTACACCTTTTGTTCTGGAGCTCAGGAACATGCCACCAGCAAGGAGGTTAATGTCAATGCCTTGACATGCCTGATGCTGATAAAAGCTTGCTAATTGTCTGAGCAACTTGCTTAGGTACATACTGGCAAGCCAAGGCTGTTTCTGTCTAAAGCTTCCCAGACAGAAGTGTATATGCACACAAATTTGCATCGTGGGGAGAATTACTAGCTCAGTACCTCTGTCAAGAGTTCTGTTTGCCAGTGTGCAACACAAATAAGCTGTATGTGCACAGTTTGTCCGTGAGTTTTTGGCAGCCTACTGCAAATTCATTTTGTAGACGGCAGAGGCCATGCATCTGATTCAGAGATGCAGTTTACCTCGTGAAAATGTCTCTTTCAGCCTGAAGGTATTGTCTGGGATGAATGTATTTATGTTTGTCCAGAATGCCCGACTGTTTAGCAGCTCGGGCAAGGTTATCTGTCATGTACCTGACTGAACAGCCCTACATCTCAATATCCCGGGCATTTCCACAACATCTCCGAGGATCAGCTTCATGCTATAAAAGCAGCCAGTCTGAGCTGTAGTGGAAGTTTTGGGCAGCTGTGGTTCTTCCACTCAGCTGGAGCTCCCTGAGCTGGCGAGAGAGGGCAGCCTGGCCACACGAGTGCTCCGAAGCTCCTCACGGCAGTTCCTCAGGCTCCAGCAGCACTCTCAGAGCAGGGCAGGGTAATTCCTGAACAGGCTGGCAAGTATCCAGTCACACAGCAATTGTCTGTCACAATACCTTACGATTCATCCTGGATACAGGATGAAGGTGGGAATATACAAAAAAACTCCAAGTACGTAGCAGTCCAAGGTAAGATCTTTGGACTTGTAATTTTACAAGCAGTAATTTTCTTTCAAAGGTGAGCACCAGGGACAGAAATTGAATTTTCTCTGTACTGTAAATTTCTCCCTTGTTTTTTTGGGGGTAGTGGAGGTAGAAGGAAGTGAACAACTGCAGAAGGAGCAAATCTACACTGTCAGATCTTTTCTTATCAGGAAAGCAGCTAATACAGGTTCACATAATGTCTAAAGCACTGTCCAAAACATATCTTTCTTACCAGACACCATGCACCCCCTATACAAATGAAAGAGAATGCATTGTGCTGTCTGACAACAGAAATCCTTACAAGGAAAGGTGTAACACTCTTCTGCCTTTTTCAATATGTTCGCTTAACACATCAGGACTGTGCTATGACTGAAAATTTGAAGCCTATCTTAATTTGTTATTGTTGTACCAGAAAGTAAATTTCTACTAAAATTTTACCTTTTGTTGGGCCTAACCAACACCAACAGAGTTCAGCTTTGATATTTGCTGTGTTTTGAGGATAAATTGCTGAGTAAGCAAAAAGTTATCTTCCTATGTATAAAACAAAAAGTTTGAAAATCTCTCAGTAGTGTTTGTCATCTTATCACACTCCCATGTTAGCATGATTCTGATCATTTACAAAACAGATACTGGTCTCTGCTGATATTAATTATAATTCTGCTGATCATCCAGTCATTAGCAAATCTCTTTCAGCTTAGTCAGCATCTCCACAATGACTCACTGCAAATAGTATATTGACTCAGTAGGAAGTGAACTCATCATCCTGGTCAGGGAAGATCTGACAAAAATATCTAGCAGCAAATTTTGTTTTTACCTTTCCTTGTCGCTCTTTCCCAAACCTCACTCACATTATGACTTACCAACAACTGGAAACTTTTCTTCTATAGAATGAAGACACGTCTGTACCTTTGCTCCTGTTTTCTATACATGTTTTTTATTTCATTTACTTGCCTGACATCAGTTCTGCTGTTCAGACCTTTACCAACAGGTGTCAGCAGAACCTCAGTCTTGTGCTGTGATGAGCGTGTGCTGAGGTGTACAAGTAACTCCAGTTTCGGAGGAATGTGACTCTCAAATTGTCTGTCCTGATGGGTTTCTGTTTTGGAAGCATTGACTCAAGAGCCTAAGTCCTGTAGATTTTCAGTGATCCTTTGATTCCTAGATTATGTTCATCTAGTCTACGCATTAATTATGATAATTTTGTATTGCTTATGGGTAATTAAAGGATTGCTCGTTTTTAAGCTGAATTATGAAGTGACTTACATAATAAAATATGGTTTTATTATCTCAATCACAGAAACTTCTACATGACATAGGTCTGGTCAATATTTGAATGTACAATCAAGCAAAACAATATTTCATTGTGGTAAACTTCTCTATACGCCATGGGACAGGATGGTTCATTGAAGTCAGTGTCACACCACAGAAACATCCTCTAGCTTGCCCTGGGTATGTGCATCATTGGTGTGCTTACATGTGCTTACCCTGCTATGAAGTCAGTTCAGTGATGTAGTGATGTCCACGAAGCATTAGCATGGCATTGCAATTACAAAGTAGTATTAAAGGGTGTTTCATCAGGTAGGCAATCTAAACCAACATATCTAAACTGTTGTAGGAGGATGAACACCGAGATCATGGTATAAGTAGTCCAAATCCAAAATCACTTTTCGGTGAAGGAGCTTTTTCAGACAGATGAAAGTTAAGGTGTTTTAGGTTCACCTTTTCCTTGTACGGTGATCTGAGGTGAAGAACAAATAAAATTCTAATGGTAGATAAGACTGATGACCAAAATTTTTTCCATTAGTCTTTTTTATTATTATTAAATTTTGACATGTAATTTGCCAGTAAAAGAAGGATTTGCCAAAAACCAGAGATCAGGTAGTAAAATCTGTGCCCTTGTGTCCTTGTGTTTTTGGGTAGACAGTCAATACTCAGGTGTCACTACATGTGGTGTGCTTGGGTCATTTAATAAGTTTTCACAGAGACCTTCAGTGTTTGCAAGGCTTGTAGGTCTGGTTCCTACTTATGCACCAAATCACTGTGTTCCTGATATCCAGATTATACTTACTTCAGCATTTCTGGAAACTAATCCTAATCTTATACAATTCATTTGGGAGATGGCTCAAGTATTTTGCCAAATTCTTCTTAAGAAGGCTATTGCAGAAGAAAAGTTAAAAGGAATTGAACTTTTCTTGCTACACAGTATTTAACAGGGGAGAAGGGTGTGACAAAGTCCAACAAAGTCAACAGAAGTTTTTCTGTCTACTTTTTCCCAGAACCTATTTCACTGAATCTTGAATCAGCCCTTCCTCTACCTCTTCCCACCAAACTTCACTCTGAAAAAAAGAACTATCTTTACAAATTTAATTTTCTATCTAAAGAAATTATGTTCATTCTTTTGTGTGGAAAGTTAGCAAATCCATATTAGTAAAGTGGAAATATAATTGTTAATTTTCAGTGTTTGCTTTTGCCTTTCCAAAGTATATTTTGTTGTTGTTATTCTATGCTGAAAAAACACCTTATATGCTAACTCCTGCCTTCAGTGTTAAAAGCAACTAAGATAATCTTTATATAGAAAAGGATGACAGTATAAATAATTCTTATATGGTAGTATCTGAAAGTGGAGATAAGTATGAATTGGAAGAAAGCTTTTAATTCTTTTCCATGCTGAAAATCTATGGATAAAAATTTTCTGCTTTGAATGAAATCTTCTGTCTACTGAATTCAAAGGAAGTTTTGTCACTGATTTCAAGAGTGTATGAATGTCACCCTTAATCTTGGCAGTGAGCAAACCAGTAGGCAGCTTCCTGTTAACAGATTATGACAGGCTGACAGAATTTGAAATACACTAAACATAGGGAATCTGATATATTTTTCTCGGAAAGGAGAACAGTTTTAGCTCTTTTTAAAAGACTCCACATTTAGAAATCTCTTCTTCTGAAGTCATCATCTATCCATGTTTAATACGTTTTGAATGTATGTGTTCAAAGGCTTAGAAATAAAGCTTTCTGTTATAGCTCAGAAAAAATTTTGTTTGGGTTATAAAAATATAGAAACTATAGATCCTTGCAGAAAGAATGAACTTTGGAGTCAGAGCACCAGAAATGCGCTTCCGAGTGAGACTTGTACATGCCTTTGAGAAGAACCTCTCAGTACTTGAGAAAGAAAGAAAACTATATCCAATTCAGTGATAGCCAAATCTGAAATTCAAACTAAATTGAACACTGTGCAAGTCACCCTGTATAGCAATTTATTTAAAATATAACCTCTACAATTCCACAGTGAAGGCAAAAATAAGAATGAAAAAAAAGTTGATTCCAGAAGTGCTTTTCAAGAAAGGTACCTGATTTCGGTAGATGCTAAATAATTATAATAATTATAATTCGTTTTTTAAACATTTAGGGATAACTTTAGCCTATTTGAAGGGATGTGAGTCAAACCTAATCCTGAAACTGAATAACACATTCCAAAGATGCTAAATATCAAATCTCTGTTTTTCTAGTACTGCAGACTGTGCAATTCAGATGTGGACCAGGACTTCACTGTGCCATCTTCCACACATGGCTAGGTGATAGAGATGCTCCATGTATTTATAATCTACTACTTTCAATCAAAGTGGATAACACCAGACAACAGGTAGCTTGCATTCAGAGATATGGAAGAAAAGAATGTGATGTTGCACGTCATTATTATGCATGTAACACTTGCAGCATGCCCACAATCTGGTGTTCCGCAGACTGTGAAAAAGGAAAGCTCCTGGGGACAGGTTGAAGGTGCATAATGGCAAAGTTATATATGTTTTTACAGAGAGCTTCACCTTGACTGCCAGAGCCATGTAGAAAGAAGGCATTACTGATGTGAAAGGTTCCTGAATGTGTGACGACAGATGGTGCCACAGGTTGTCCAAGATGGCAGAGTGGCTGCAGTCTGTACGCAGGAGAATTATGTTGTGCTTGGTGTCGGGGGAGTGGATGGGAACATGGGAGGAGAGGGCAAACCTGCTTACAGCTGTGGGCATGGAGGTATGAGCAGGAAATGAGCTCTGTCAAAATCAGGGAGAAGCATCTTGTGATGAAAGGATGAAAGCGGGACTGGTAATTTTAGCTGTGTGGAAGTATGAGGAATGTCAAAGCTTTGAAGTTCACAGAGAAATTTACAGAGAGCCTCAAAATTTACAGAGAGCCTCCAGAGTCCTAGACTGAAGGTGCTCAAGGCACCAAGCAACAGAACAGCCAGTGATGTTAACCACAGTGACTGGAGAAAGCAGTAGCAAGGATAGCTTAGGAGACAGATTAAGAGCTCTTGTGAGCCATACTGAGTTTGAGCCGATGGCGAGACATTCAGAGAGAAGCAGACTGAGCTTTGGGCTTGGGCAGACTGGAGCAGACTAGTGGATTTGAGTCATCACTGTGAGCAGTCGGGCTTCTTTTTACAGACGACCTCCCCCAGAAAGGAGGTGCCCTTTCCAGTGGGAGGGGGAAGCCGACCAAGGACAGAGCCCTCTGGAGCTCACAGAAAGCTGGAGAAAAATGAGGGCATGTTATTTTCCTGTTCCAATATGCAATTTGTTGATGTGGAAAGCTTTTAATAACTAATTTCAAACCCTACAACCAAAACTTTTCAAGAGATACATTCTAATGTAGTGTGGGGCTGGTACAGAAACCCTATGTGGTTTATACAGTAGATAGTCACTTTTGTAGAGGAATTTGAAGTTTGTCAAATTACAAAAATATTACTGAAAATGAATGTCTTTCATAAATTCTGTTATTTCCTTCTCTTGGAGAGTTGTGCAGGAATTTCAAAGATCTGCATATCAGAGCAAGTTAAACATTTTTCTTCACCTGGAAATTTTAATTCAATTTTTGCAAACTTTTTTGTTTGTTTGTTTTGTTTTGTTGGTTTTTTGTTTGTTTGTTTGGTTTGGTTTTGGTTTTTTGTGTTTTTTTTGTTTGTGGGGTTTGTTGTTTTTTATCCCTATGGTTTAAAATTCTTACAGAAAATGTAAAGATGGAGGAATTGAGACAAATTTAATGGAAATAAATTCCTCTTTTGAATATTTTTATTAGATGTTCTCCCTTTGCATTCAGTCTAGACAAAGGAGATATTTTTCAGTGCCTGGAACAGATTCCTGAGTACAGCCAGAAAACATGGAGCAAATCAGAGAAATTACAGAAATAAGTATGACACATTTGAGTAGAAAAAGATTCCACAAAAAATTCCTCACAAACTTCCTTCTAATTCATTGCATCTAATTAATCTAATTTATTTTTGCCTCTTGGCAGCTCTCCTATTCTAAACTCTGCACATGCCTGAGAGTCATCAAAATGCACAGGACGGGGCCAAGGTAAAACAAGGCCTCTGCCCTATAATTTCATAGACCAACTATTCCAAAGCACTGCTGAAATTACCCAGGTCAGAAGAACCCTTTATTAATCTTGAGAAAGAAATTTAAATGAGCATTTGTACTAAATAACAGTGATGTTATTTAGCTCCCCTTTGCCCCTTTCCTCTCATATGTAGTGGGATTGTGATGTTGGTATTCTTCACCCATTTCTGATGTTTAGTTTTTGAAGAGCCAACAGACAACTGCTACAGGTTATTTGATCCTTTACAAAAATTATTTAATTATCTACAGTTAAATATCCTAGAGGAAATAAAAGTACTTGGGAAAGAAACCTAAATGAGAGAAAAGCAAGAATTAAAGACTAGGACACCACATCTTGTACAAGAAGGGTCTTGCTTGCCTGGTAGACTTTCTTTGATCTCTAATTATGTTAGATGTTATGTTGTTGATGTTAGTGCTCTAAATAATCCCTCTCTGAATTCACTAATTAAATCTTTTAATATTATTCATTCCCTCCTACCAAAACTTACTTTAGTAATTAAAAACATCATGGTAATTTATTCTGACTGTATGACTATTTTGTCAGTTATTTATTTAAATAATTTTATTTTATTACAACCTCACAAAAAATTCATCCTCATCATTTAATTAGAGATGCATGTGAAAAGCCAACAGGTATTTGGAGTTAGGCTGTGTTTGTTCACTTTATTTATGCCCTTACTCTTGGAAACTTCAGGGTATTTACAAAGGTATAAAGGGTAACAGTTGTTACCACACCAAGTAAAACTTGCAAAATATCTCCGTTTGCTTCATGATAAGCATGTTATCTAAATCTTGTAAGCACTAAAGAGATCAGAGAAAGAAATGTACCTTTCTCTTGTGTAATGCTACCTGGATTTTCTTTTTGTCTTGCGGGAGACTGGCATGTTGCTGTAAAACAGCCTTCTTAATCACTTGTGCACTCACTGCCCTTTTACTGATACCACTCACATGGAGAAAGACACATTTCTAGGAAAGACACAGCTCTTAGGATTTCTCTTTTACCAGAGCTAACTGAAGGTTGCTGCCTATGTAAGATCTTTGCTCACACTAGCAGCTCTGAGCTGGGGGGGTTTCAGCCAAAGACACATTGGAGCATCAGACATCTTGCTCTCCAAGACTCAAACCTTCGGAAAAAGCACAGTAAATTTAGTAACCATGCCCCTACGTGTACTAAAGAAACTGAATTTGTCTTCTAGTTTCAGGGTAATAAACCTAACAGCCTCATTTCCTGGAGGGTGCTGAAAATAAATTCAGCCAGACCCCTTGTTTCAGGGAGTGGAAAAGTTGGCAAGCAGTGTTCTCCAAGGAAAATCAAACAGAACAAGTCCCTTGGTTGGAAACACAGGGCAGTCTTCCTTTTTCTCTTTGCAGAGCACATAACTGAGGTCATGGTTGAGTTAACCCTTTTTTATTCCCTGGAGGCAGCCCGATATGCAAAATGGATACTGTGCCAAACACCAGGCTGGAGTAGGTGGCTTTCCTGCTGAGCCATCTACTTCCTACAGCCCACCATAGCCAGGGGAGGTCAGCTCCCCCTGATTTACTCTTCTTAACTTCTCCTTTTCAGGATGATTTGCTCTCCAGTGAGGAAAGGCACACAGTGATCAGACAGAACATTGCATCTGAGCCTGACACTTCACAAATCACATTAAAAAAAGAGATTTATCTATGTCTTCCCCACTGCCACTCAACCCCTCCAATCCCCCTCACAATCTCTCCCTGAATGGGCAGGATCAGGTTTGGAATGAAAACAAGGAAATGAGGAGAGCCTCGATTGCCCAGCTCCCTGGGAGTCTGCCTTAGAAACCACTCAACGAGCCCATGGCTCATGGCTGCATAGTCAAATTGTTGGGATTGTGATTATAGGCAGGTCTTCTGTGGAACCTCATCCTTCTGTCACTCCACCAAGTCCTCACTTTTCCTCAAGTACATCGAAGGACATCTTCACCATATGTGAGCAGAAATTTATGTTACCTTATGCTATGTTGATTAAATTACTTGAAGATCCTTCTGAAGTGACTCAGAGAGGACCCCACCTGGTCTAGGAAAATGGAGTTCTGGAATGGCACCACTGGAGGACCTGTTCTGTTATCCAGCTTGCACCTACAGAGCAGGTGAGGAGTTACTAGCAGGACTGAACACAAAACCAAATTTCTGGCCCATATACCTAAACCTTTCTGCTAACACCCAACTTAACCGTGCAGTGGAGACATCTTGCATTGTTTTGCTACAAATCTTGCAGAATCCAATGCAGTCCAAAATTGTGCTCTGGAAGCTCATTTACCAGTACATACTATGCTCTCTGGTACGGTAAAAAATGCTCAGTCCCATGAACTCAGGTCCCCTCCTCCTTCCCCCTGCCCTTGCATACCTGCACACTCAGCACTTCCCTCACATAAAGCCTGATCTGCTCTAGGTTTGCTTATCATAGTCTCAAGAGTAAGTACTATGCAAAGTTAAAATCTGTTGAGCACAAGGGCATTTGACCCTGACCACAACCTGCTGTTCCTTTAACAAACAATTAAGGCATTCCATGTGTGACTAAATTTGAAAGCAAACCCAAGAATTAACCAGGTTGTTTTAAATAGGGATACAAATAAGAAGCAGCCCAGCCATTGCCTAAGAGATAAGCCAAAACTTGGGGGTTCAATAAAAGTTCAGTCACTTCCGAAGGCTGGATATTTATTTAGGGACCAGGGACATAATTTAGGGAAAAGGTCTTTATTTAGGGATTTTAAGGAACACAATGTCCCCCTGAATCTCATTTCTATTTAAGTAAGTTTCCTCTGAGTATGGATGATGCTAGAGGAAAATAGCAAAGCCAAATCCTTTCTCACTTAGCACAAAAAGTATTTCTGTGGGACTTCTAAGTCTAGTGTGAAGTAGCAACAAACGAAATAGTTACAAATGTAGCTGCATAACTCTGCATTATGTGTCCATCTTACCGCTTGTGAGAAGACAATGCAGTAAAAAAAATCTGCATTTAAATTAGGTTTGGCATAGAAGCTTGGCTAATAAAAAAATATCAAATTTTAAAATTAGTGGCACCTTGCTTGATCAATTTCATAGAATGGCGAACACCATTTCTTATATGAAATGGTGTATTAAATCCTTGAGTAAGCTAATTGACATACATTTTCTAATTGTTAATATAGTTATGTGTTACAGTTCTGAATCATATAACTTAGGAAAACCTAAAATAGTTTTAATGCTCTAGCTAAGGAAAAAATGCTATAATAAAACTGCGTGTACCAGGAGAATTTGCAAGTAGCTTTTTAGCATGAAAATTTTCTCTGTGGCAGAAAAATAGATGTAAGGAGAACTTTGGTTCCACTTAAGAGTATGAAGTTAAGAAAATCAGTAATTAAGTTATGAGATCATGGAAAGTGACTATACCCACACATTTTTCGAGGTGATATGGAGTGCAGAGAGTTCGTTTTTCAGAGTTTGTAGATTGAAGATTACACATTAACCACTAACCTAACTGATAACTCCATGGACAGAGTCCGTTCTTCTATGTAGCATGGCCTCACTTGTCCCATGCATGATGTTTTATGAGAGCTCTAAAACTTATGCTTGCTCTGTTTTCTTGCAAATTATTTTCCATGTAGGTCAAAAGAGCCTTTCCTAAAGGGTCCAGCAAAATATCTGAGGATTTTCATGTCGATAAAATGAAACCTTATATGAATACTATTACAAGGAGGAGTTTTACTTCAGAATACGAAAGTAATCAATTATTCCTATTACTGTTGAATTTGGAAGAGCACTGCTGTTTGTCTAAGAATTGCACAGTACAGCCTATCACTGCAGTGTAAAGCTTAAATACTTGAAAGTATTTAAGTACCTAACAAGTATTGTGATTTCAAAGAGACTGGGTACATGAGCATCTTTGAAATCTCAGTACCATCTACATAAAATCAAGGTCAATAGCAAGGTCAAGGAGTTTTCATGATGTTTCTGACACTTCTTTTTGTGGGAGTTTTTCTCTGAGTAGCATAGAAATTGTTACTATGTATGAAGTTGCTGGTTTAATATTCTGTTTTAACAGCAGAAGAAGGTAAGCACATTGTTACAGCAATTAGTACAATGGTAAGATTTGCTTTGAAAAGAAGGAAGTTTTCATGCAATGTTTTAAAGAGATGTTTCTTGGCAGTATCAGGGGTCAGATGAAAGTCAGAAGATCCATTTGTTCTGTTAAACACAGGAAAATATATAAGCACATAATGGTGTTATTATCTTCCTAATTAAATGGTATTATTATCTTCCTAATTAAAATCTTCAGTGTCTCATGCTACAAGTGAACTAAAATTCTGTAGCCATTATGGTAAGTTAATTCTCAGATACAGCACAGTGGTATCAATATTGAATTTTATCAATAGGTAGATCCTTTGTGATAGTTTTTTCTTGCAAGCTCATGTAAATAAAGTGAACATATACCATTCATTAACTAGTACATATTTTTCTGTATGCGTTTATAGCATGAACAAAACATTCATTTGTAACCACATAATTCTTATGTCTCTTTTTTCACAGACATGTTACAGAAGTTTTTCAGTCATCATGATGTTGAGGTTTTCTGTTATTAGTAAAAAGAAATTATAGGTTTTTTGTTGAAATCAAAAGGATTCAGAGCATTTCAATGTCCATATTTCCAAGATGAAAGTTTTACTGAATCTTTTGACTCACCCATTTGCTCCCACTTCACCATCCTAATCCATTTTCATTACAAGGCACATCTTATTAATCATGCATTTAATATGTGCCTACTATTTCAAATCTAATAATTAATAGTGTCATATTTCAGTAAGGTTTTCAAAACAAATCAGCCCCAATAATTTGATTGCTTTTCCCCAAATTTCCACTTTTCCAATAAATTTCAAATTAACAGCTTTTTCACCATAAAAAGTTTAATATCAAATGTAGAGAAAAAATTGTTCTAAAAACCATTTTTTTAAATTTTAAAGCTAGCAATGATAATTTTCATTTGGAGTAATTTAAAATGCATTTCTTCTCTGTAACATACAAGAAATAGATTAAGTTTTCACTCACCTGTGGCAATAGTTGCCTTTTTGAAAGGCTTCAAACCCAAAAATATTTAGAATGTTTTAATTAACTTCAGAGAAATCATATATTTTTGATTTTCTGAAAACCCACTTTAAAAGGCAGATAGTACCTTCTTGTTTGATTTTTGCCTCTTTTGAGGAGCTTCTTAAAGATCAGAAAGTTTAGAGGTCAACGAGATGATCTGACCCTTAGTAAGTGAACCCCTAATTATTCCAAAAGACTGAGGCACTGGGGATCTGGGATCTTCATTATTCTCTGAAATGCAGTGTTTCCACTGAGCTCTGTTGAGAGATCCCTTTCTTCAATCAGCTCTTTGCCTGCCTGGCAATTCTATACTTTACATTCTTGTTTTGTAGATAACACAAAATCTGTCAAATGAAATATATACTTGATCTTTCTTATCATATTGTTTTACCACAAATGATGCAGTGCATGGTATACAATTCTAAAATAGTACTAGAAACTATTATATTCTGCTTCCAAAAGTGAGGCTGTCTGAAGTCCACAGATGCTGGCAATGTCTTTTGAAAACTTTCAGGAGCTTGATCCAAAGCCAGGTCAAGCTAATGAGACATTTTCCACTGACTTAAAAATGTTGCTCCTCAGAGTGCAATGCATGTTATGTGTTAAAAAGAAATAGGTGCATTTTACTTTCAGGCTTTTTAGGGCGTTGTGGTGTGAACTTTTTTTAAACAATCAGTTTAAAGGCTAATTCCAAAGTCCACTCTATTCAGAAGGCTGAATCAAGCTGAAAATTCTGTTCTGTGAGTATTAATATTCCACTAAGGCAAAATTCATCTCGCAAATGCACCCATCACTTACCCATCTGACTAGATCCTTCCTCATCCTGCTTTGCCCTTTTATTGAATATAAGCTGACTGGTGCCTATGTTTGCAAAGAAAGAGCCTTATACTGAGGCAATTTGTTTATCATTAGATTTAGTGAGCTGTGTTCCTAAGCTGTAATGATTAATGATACAATAATGCAAAGGTTTCAGGTTCTAGACTCCCTTTGCTTTGGGTCTTCTATGAAAAAAATGACAAAGTATTTTCTGACCCATACTCTGAGAGATGCCCAATTTTTACAAGTATTTTATTAACATACTCATGCATGTTAACCCAGTTAAAATGAGTGAGAACTGGGGAATTCATTCAGTAAAAATAGTGACTGGCTAGGAGAGAGCTCCAGTTAGGAATTCTGCATGAGTTAAATATGACATTTTACTTCTTCACTGCTATACACCTCAGTGAAACAGTCTTATTATAAAGAAACAGTCAGATTTTTGTCTTTCACCTACTTTTTACTGCAGGTTCCTGTCTTTTCACTTTGATTTGTATAGCTGCACTGTCTGCTGTGTGCTTGTGTCCCCACAGGACCCTTTGTTTCCTACCTTTGAAAACATTCAAAACAAACAAGACCCTTTCTCTTCCCATAGACAGTACACATAATATTAATGGTTATCTACCTGTGATAAGCAGAGCAGTATCATTTTACATGACTTGAAAGGGTCACCCATATCGTCAAGCACAATTAACTTGTCTTACTCTCACAAAATGGACTGAGGGAAGTAACTAAGGGGCCATAATTCTTCATATACCTGGAAAACAGTTCCAGGACAAGGAAACACCCAAAAGACACAAAAATATTCTAAACAACAAGCACAACTGGCTTTCTATTGAGAAAAGCAGCTGTATTGAACCTTTTTGATGTGATAGTCTCCGTGGTGCCTGTGTGTGTATTTACTGAGATGATCAGTTGCATACAAATTTGAACAAGTCGAGCTGCAGGATTTAACTTCCTGCTTATCCCACTTTTAAACAAAACACACTCTTTGAAATATTTCTGGAAAACAGAGTGAAAGTTGTTTTGAGGATATATCCAGACTTCAGCAGAAAGTGTTCTGAAATGTCACGGAACTTGCACTGTTTCTCTGTTCAGGTTTTGGTTTGCAGCCTACCTAGATCAGAAGAGCAAACTAAGAATGAGTGGTAACTGCAGTTCTCTGAAGTAGGCTTTCACACCCCACGGTACCTTTCAGTTCTCAAAACTAATGTGAAACAAAGGTTTTGCTTAGAGGAGAAAATGTCCAAGTAACTACTGTGTGGAGAGCAATGTTTGTAATTCAGCATGTCAGCATATCTCCTCTGAGTCAGCACTGAATCAGTGTAATCAGTGTTTAGGATAGTGCCATACTGTTTCATTCAGATGTAATGATGTTGACCACTTGGGCTGTGGAGAATGGCATAGCAGTTCTCACAATAACACAGCTATTAAATGGGTGATGTGGAGAAATGCCATATCAAAGTACTGCTCTAGCCACGTACATTATTCCTGCAATTAAATGAAATATAATTCACTTCCTGTCTGGGTAGTACTGCTGCCAACAAGGTGCTGACTTTCAGCAAAAGAATGATTGACTGTCAATAGCACATCCTTTATCCTTCAGAGTTTTTTCCCTCAGTGCTTTAGGATCTTTTAAGAAAGTGACCTGGTAAATGCAAATTTTTTCTTTATTAATAACATCACAAGTTTGAATCTGCCATTTTCTTTTTATTACTAGTGATAAAATCTTTACAATGCCAATCATGTTGTGTCTTTTCCCCGTTTAATATACCTGTATAAGGAGAAATGGTCAGAAGAAAGGTAGCCTTCCTTGCTCAGATGAAATTTAAAATAGAGAAATAATTGAACAATGCCTATTTCCCGTGTTTTTATTAAAAAAAACCCCATCCATAGATTAATTTTTTTTAGCAGAAAAAGATGTCTTGAAAAGAAAGCAAAAAGTATTCTCAAATAATTCTCCATTTTAAATTATTCTGTGATTCTGTTAATACTTTCTGTGTGCGTTCTCACCTTGATAAGAAAAGGGAATTTGGAAATGCTTCAGACATCCATTTTTATTTTTTTGACAATGGTTAAAGCTGAACTGGTATGTTCTGGTAAAGAAATCACAGCTTCCTTTCCTCCACTTATCCTGTAGAGTCAAATATTTTGCCGGCTCTACGCTGAGCGAGCGCAGCCGGCATGAGAACCGGGAGTCCCCGGGGGCTTGGAGCGGGCTGGAGAGGGCGAGTTTGTGCTGCAGGGAGAGCGGGGGCAGCGAGGGGCTGAGCACGGACCAGCTCTGTCGGGGCTCGCAGCCCACGGCTGCTGTAACATGAAGCTCGGGAAAGGTCAGCGGCCGCGCTCTGTAGTCTGCTCTCTGCCTATCTGTGCCATCTCTTGAAATAACAGCGACTTCCAGGACTCCTTCACCTTCTTCCCTCTCCGGCCCCGGCATCCCTTCCCTCCCCGGTCCTCCTCTGGCACACATCCTTCAGCGCCACTCTCTTCTCTTCCCTGAGCTTTTCCTGTTGTCATTACAAAGACCTCTATGTCATTTATTGTTCTGTGTCCTCTCATTGCCTGGCTCAAAGGCTATCTCTGGCTCTGGAGATAAAGTCTCCACTAAGAAGGATGGAGATTTAATCTGGAAAAAAGACACCATAAAGGGTTAAGAAAAAGAAACACGCTGTTTTGGGAACAAATCCACTCTCTCCATTATTTAGTCACAGGTAAAAATCAAAAATTGCCCTTAATTATCTACTCTCTCCTTATCATACCTAAACTTTGTGAATTTCCTGAAAAATCTATTTATGATCTGTACCCTTGAAAACTTGGAAGCAGTTCATTTGAGAGAAGCTTCCATATTACTCTGCCAAGAGAATTACCAAAATAGACCTGCATTGTTATTTTTGAGTATTCGTGACCCTTCATTCGTTTGTTTGTTTTAAAGAGATTTTTTTGATTGAAGCTGTTTTGCCTTGGTAACAATGAAAGTTAAAAGGGTGTTTTAAGCAATAAAAAAGTAATTGTTTAAGTTTGCAGTACAAATTATTTCTGAGTGACCGCTGTATTTGAAAGAAGGAGACTGCTTCTGTAACATGCTATATTATGTGGTAGATCAGGTACAAAGAAACTTCACTAACGTGGAACTGGAACTTTGGGTAGAAAAGTAATTTCTTGTGTACTTTTATGGCATAAAGTCTTGATTAAATTTTCTCCTGAAATGAAGAAACCATCCTTGCTGCAAGAGCCGTGCTTGGGGCTGCGGGGCCACCCGTGGCTCCTTTTCCCACATGCCTCTCACAGATGTGCCAGCCGTGGGTCTGTTATTGCTGGGAGTGTTTGTCACTAGCAGGGCCTCCTAAACACCTGCTCAGGTGGGACACCAGCTGGATGACTGGCAGGGGAGGGGGAGACAGGCTTTGCTGTTCACAGATACCAGTCCTGTGCAAATCAAATGGCTGTCTGCAGAGACATACATTGGTGAGTACCTGAGTCCCTTCTCTTTACCATACCAGAAAAAACCTACTTTTTCAAATGGTAATTTCTTAAAATTATGGATTATTCCTAACTCCAGTGAATATGCATGCATTTCTGTCCCCCAAATCCTGTGTTTATCTTCAAAAAAGAATGACCAAGATACTGTTGTCTCTATTAAGATAAGTGGTAGGATTTCAGGTCAATAAATTAAACTAATATCTCACTGGAGAAAGTCCTAATCTTTACATCTCTTCCACCTGTCTTTTACACTGTTTCTACCAGAAAAGCCCATATTTTTGACACATAAAATTATAGTAAAGAGTGATTGATTTGACATAAAGTCATGCCAAAAATTGTGTGAGTGAATGTTATAAAGTATTTAATGGCTTTGTGGCCATAGTGAATAATTCTCTTGACTTTGATAGCTTGATTTAGACTACAACCTAGAAATATTGTTAGACGTCCAGCTCACCCTACATGGCATCACAGCTGCCACTTTTCTGTCATCTCTTTCCAGTGAAGAGTTTCCATCTAATCTCAGTAGATGATGACCTAGCTTTGCTTATTTATGTCCTTTTGATGGGGTACAGCAATGTGATTTACACAGGCTTTTGAAGCTGAAGAAACATAAATGGCATGGGACACTACAGCATATAAATTATCTAAAGCTATTGGAAAACTTCTTTTTCAGCTTCTATAAACCACTACATGTGCAAAACAAGAGATTTCCATGCCATGTGAAGACCATGGGTAGCAAAATCCTTCTCCTGCTCTAATGAAACTAAGTATAGTAAGGATCATGGTCTTTGAGGAAGACAAATGATCAGATTTGTGAGTGAGTGAACTCCTGTCTAAAGAATTCCATCAACTTCCCTTCCAAGTGCCTAGCACCTTGGGGCCCATTTTTTGGACTTGCTTGCCTTACATTATCATATTTGGAACAGAAATTAGAGCATATTTTTCAACCATTGAAACAATGGGTTCTGAAATAGCTGTCAGAGTTGATGGAGAAAGAATAAAAATCTACTTCTAAGATAAATTTATGTATGGGATTAAACAGCAAGATATGACGATGATAATCTCCTAGCATGGACATTAATATTTAAGCCATCAAGCTTTGTTACTTTCACGTCTGGACCATCTGATCAGCACTAAAATAAATGTGAACTCAGTTCACGAAATGAATTGTGTCACATTAAGGAAAGGCTTTACTTTTCTGCTGGCCACTAGCAGAGACCAAAGATTTTTTTTCTCTTGACATTAAACTTGACTCCAAATTTTTTTGTGTTTGAATGTAATTTCTTCCTGCTCCCTTCTGCAGCAATAAACTACTTGCAGTAAGGAAAAGGATATCACACAAGATGTGCTGGGACTCCTAACTGTTCTATTGAGTGCATTTGGGATCAGGAACACATTTTCCCTCATGCCAAATTGGTGAGGCTCATAGGTTCTGGAAGGAGTGAGGGCTTCTGTACAGAGAGACAAAGAAATCAATTCCTGCAGCCCTGTGTGTAAACCAAACAGCAAACATTAACACAACATTGTTCTATGATTTTTTTGCCACTGCCAGTGATCTTGATTTCCCTTGCTCACTTCTTGTGGCACTACATGGTCCTTCAAGACTCTTCACAAATCTTTTTTCTGTGGTATGCTGGGAATTATATGGCTTGTGGTAGATGGAGACATATGGAATACATGTGCTCAGCATCGTTTTAGGCCTTTTGTCTGGGCCCCAGTCTGTGTGATAGTCTTAGATTCCACAGTATATTAAAAAGAAAAAAAGTTCCTGATTCTGTACCAAATCCAAACAATACACTGCATGCCTCTCCGCTTGGGAAGAGGGCAAGAAAACAAACATTTTATGCATATATGATGAACACTATCTGTGCTACTTAATGCATTAATGACAATCACTTGAAAACTTCTGGTGATTGAGCTGTAAGACTCAAAAACGCATACTAGAATAAAGTATGGGAAAGTAAAACAGACAAGCAGAGATGTCACTGTATAACACCATAAGTATTTTTTGCATGCTAAGCATAAATTTCTTTCAATTACATAGATAGGGGAACTCAAAGGTGAATGTAATTGTTAATATTCCCAGCATGTGTATCAAAAATATGTTATTTATTGACCGTTTGTACTATGAATAAATGTACTTAAAGACACTTTAGTGTAAAGTGTTACTGTCTGCTAAAGATCTGTTTGCTAAATGTTTGTAGAGCCCTGAGTGGTTTGCAAGTCAATTAAACCACTGATGGAACAGAGATAAACACTTCCTATTGAGAAATGTCACATCAGTCTTTCTGCTTCATTTCATTGTGCCATTTAAGCCCTGAATGGCATTCAAGTGACACAGCACCAGCTATGATATCATGGCACGGGCTATATAACATGCTGAGCCACGTGCAGATGGATAAACAGTATTATAGTTTTACCAACTGGCACAGAGAGCAGAGACAAGCTATCATGTATTTATTCTTAGGGCACACTAACCTGCAACTGGAGTCTTGATAAATGGATTTTCTCCCATACCTTACTGTCTAAGGAGCAGCATGCAGGCATGTGCAATTTAACACCTGCTAGCTCTCCCTCCCTTGAAAATTAAGAAGTGTGGCAGCCAGTGTTGTCAGGATCTTTTTGGGATTAGGTTTCCTCTTGCTTTCTACAAATGGGAATGTCAGCAAACACTGTCACTCTGTTCTACATGATACATCACTCACATTGTTCAGGTTAATAGATAAGGCACTGGAGTTTCAGGCGTGCTAGCAAGTTGCAGTTCAGTTAGTGCTTGCAATTTTTCAAACAGATGAAGTATCTACCTATTTCTTTATGAAAAGCTCAAGAGGTCCTGATTTCTTAAGAGCTAAGTACTTATGAGGAAGGTAAAAGCATTCTTGGTGAGCAGAGAAACCGTATGTCCCTATTTTAATATGAGGCCTCATGAATTTGCTTTTAAAATACTTGAAAGCTTCCAGATTTTTACTTCATTGTTTAGATGCTCTGATATGGTTGATAGCATGTTGTTTAATAACAGCAAAATATATGTCAGAGTTGACTTAGAATTTATTGTTATATTGAGTACTATGTTTCATTCAAGTCTAAACTGTGGATGAAGTATACAGTAGTATTTAGAAATATTTGGTGAGATAAACACAAAAAAGAGAAGACAGCTCAATGCACTTGGGAGCTATTAGATTTGTTCTTGTACTTCAAATAAATGTTGGTGTCATATGATTCATATTTTATGATAAATTAATGCAGCATTCTGAAATAGAAATAAACAAGGCTCCATTTCTCAGAAATGTGCTTGCATTACTGTTGAATCAGAGCTTGGCATCAATACCAATGGAACACATGAAATAAGTGTCCTTTTCTTCTTCCATAGGAATATTTTTGGAACTGCGTTTTGAAAATACTGTAGAGCTTGTAGCTGTGCCAGACAAAAGTGCGCTAGGTAGCCAATGTAGCCATGAATGAAACTTGCTGCATTTCCTAATCAAAGCAGTGACACAATATTTTCTCTGTTCCTTTTGCCAGCTAAATGGTGCTAAGCCTCCTTCCCACTGCCCCTGAACCATGCTTCCAGCACTGGGTGTGTCAGACGGAAGAGAGACCCTCTTTTCCATCCGTGCCTTTGCTCACAGAATGCACCTCAATTTGACCTTGATTATTTTTATACACTCATGGCCGTTTTTTGCAATGCAATTTAAAAACAAAATTAGAAATTAAATTGGAATCAGGAAAATGGGATTGAAAAGGCCTGGAGACTTCACTTTCTGTTTTTGGGAAAGCAAAAAGACATGAAATTATAAAAAGAGAAATATGCATAGAAAACCAAAGTCAGGGGTTTGTGTGTATTTCTTGTCACCCTACTGTATACAAAAGGAAAATCATTAAGGTTACGAGTCATGAGAGTTCTTCTTGATGGTAAAATTGCTTTGTCAACAAAAGGGCTAAGTATATTAATGTATCATATTTCATCTCCTGCTCTTTTTGTCTATGTATTATATGCTTGCTTGTTTGAGTTTAATAAACCCCTAAAATTTACAGCTTCTTCTAGGATTTTTATGTGAAGTTAACTGAAAACAGATTTTACTTGGGGAAAGAAAACAAAACCCACTATAATGTTTGCAACTGAAATGCTTCTGCTTTGGAATCAGTTCTCTGAACAGAGAAGGTTCTCAGTGAACCACTGCTTCTAGGTCTCTCTGCTATGGGACCCTGTACACAAGGCTCTTTGGCAGATGGGAACACTCCCTCTCACCTGTGCATGCCCTCCTCAGGAGAGCACAGCATCAAGTGTTTACTTATTTACTCTCCTTTTGGACCTTTGGCTTGACCTGTCATTGCTCAGCCTGACTCATCTGCAGTGGGAAGGATGGAGGTTTATCTGTCCCAGAAGGACCAATCTGGTCGTTATAGGGTTCTACTGGGATGTCGGAATTTCAGAGTGAAAATCTCTGAGGCTAAAGATACTAGCCAGATTTCCTGCTTCCTGGATGAGGGGACTATGGCATCATGCACAATGTAAGCACGGGCACCTTCTTCTTCATCCAAGCTTAAGGAAATACAGGGCATAACGTTTCTTCCCTGGGCACAGAAAATAATTTGAAGTTCCAAAGCCATTTGGCAAGGATGCCAAATGCAAGCAAGAAAAAAATATTCCTGACACCTCTCTTTTACAGTGCTCAATGTCGTTTGTTTAGAGAGTCCTGTCATGCTGAATAGGACACTTAGATAGGAACTCTTGGGTGTCTACCTCTCTCAGTTCAGCCTGCTACATACCTCACTCAGAAATCTCCCTCCACAGCTGGGTGTTCTGGCCTGTAGCATTATTAAAAGGCTGAAATTCCTTCTTGTGCCTTGGCCTTAACAAGGTTCTTCTTAAGTAACAGAAACTCAGTAATGGTGTGAGCCAGCTGCTTCAGTACATTCTCCTTCTGTCATGGACAACATTTGCCATCAAGTGCTGAAGGTCACCATGAGGTCACCTAGAAGGGCATTTGGATATGGATGGGTCCAGGTATGGATGCAGCCAGACACAGAGCTCTTGCAAGAGAAAATCTCAGATCTGCAGTAACCAGAATCCAACCCAAAGCCTGTAAGAGTCAAAACAGTTATTTCTGTCTTCAAAGTGAAGGAGCCACTCCATTAGCCGCAAGAAAAAAAAAAAAAATGAACTCTTCTTTTCAGCACAGGCCAGCCATGCAAAAGCAACAGTAAGCCACTTCACTGTTAAAATTTTAGAAAAGACTAACATGAAGATTATTGGGAAACTAAAAGAAAATCTTTAAAATTGACTGTCCTACACTAGAGATAAGAATACATATTAAAGGAACTTTTCAGAGAGTTTGGATAAAATATTAAATATTGTAACATTTTGAAATAGGCAGCATCTTCCAAGAATGTCACCAGGTGCCTGGATTTTTTTTGTCCTGAGGAGAAAAGGGAATGTGAAATAAAACCAGAGCAGATTGATAAATCTGTAGTATAATGCTGCAGCAAGTCAGTCTTTGGGCAGCATCTCAAACTGCAGCTACTGGGACCCACAGAATGTGTGACAAAAGTCAATGATACATGTGAGGAGCTGCCCTTTCATACTTTAAATTCTGCCCATCTTAACCTTCCAAATTGCCACAGTGGTCATGTCACAGCTTAAAATTTTTAAAAATCTTTCCTGGTTCCTTATGTTTGCTACTCTTGAGGCTATTGGAAGGCAGGAAATTAGGTGCTGTTATTTTTTTCCATGTATATGTAAAGCTTGATAGACTAAACTAGGAGGGTCAACAATAGGCAAAATTAAAACAGTTCTAAAAATGAACTAGACGAGAGGAAACAATTATAGGGCTGCTGTTTGGAGGAAACAAGCAATGGGTGGTTCAGTTGCTAACACAATGAAGCAGACAGCCCATGATGGTGCTTCAAACCCTTCCCAGTCTGATATTCCCAAACTGTCCAGTGTTGTTTAGCTGCCTGGAACACTGCCACAGACACATCCTGATAGGACAGGAGTAATCCTCCACAATTGCTGTGAGAAATAGGAAGCAGGCAAAGAGGGCAGCAGTAAGTGACATCTGCTCCTTTGAGGAGCAGCGAGCACTTTCCTCTCTCTGGGTTGTCTAAGGCAACGCCTCTGGTCAAAAAATAACTCCAAGAGGTATCATGGATTTCAGAAAACATTGTCAGATAACATTTATGGTTGCCCAGGTCTGCTTTTAGGATGTCAAAGTGCTTGGTCGTATTCTTGTTTCCATAACCCCAAATCATTACAGCTATATTAATTGGTGGGGATTAAAAGAGACATGGCCTCAAGCCAAATGCGCTGACTGGCAACTTAGAAGGCTTGTCCTGGTTTTTGTGTTGATACAGAATTACACTTACTACATCCTTGGAATGCTCAGCTTTCCACCTGTGATTAGAATTCTTGTTTTCTCCTTGTCCTTTAAATGATAGACTCAGCTCCAAGAGGTCTGTGGCAGGCACTATCTCACATCGGGTGTTAATACTCCACATGGCACAGCATTGCTAGGTTTCACACTGCAATAACAATAACAGAGACTCTTGCATCCCTCTGCCTTGCTGCTAGTTATTGAACTTACCTATCAAACCCTAGATCTCTAAAATAATCAGTTTCATTTTTAGTGGCAGACTTTTGCCAGGCTCTCTGATGTCTAGTTGAAAGTTAATGATTAAAAAACAAAGGTCTTTGTTGAAGGCACAGGAATGTCAGAAATGGAAAGTGCTAAGACCCCAACACATATATTACCCAAATATCCACTGACAAGCAGGACAAAGATAAGAGAGTTTCTCTAGTATCATTTTTTTGTGCCTCCTAAAATGGTTTTAGTAGGTGAAGGTGATCTAAAAACTTTCATTCAAAAGGCTAAATAAAATAAACAATGAAATGCTTTCAAACCTTTGCTCTGGAGAATTTATGGAAGACATCGTGCATAGATGTTCTTGTCTGTCAGGTTTTATGAGGTGAGGTGAGAATGGTGGGTCTCTTTAATCCAGAAAACAACGCAGACCACAACTATATCATCAGAAACTTACCACATGGTTATTCTTTTCTTTTATGCAAACATTTTAATTGCAGCTGCAAGAGACTGAAAAATCCTGCCTGATAAGCTTGCTTTTCTGCTTTAAAAATACAATGGAAAGCTACCATGCGTACACAAAAGCTCATTAAATTAAATGCTAGGGATTATCTCTGAAGGTAAGTGAATATAGAAGGCAGGTGGAGCTAATGAAAGCAGGGCATTATCCCGTGAACATTTCTTCTGTTACTGCACCCACTTCGCTGTCACTTTTCATTATCATCCTACCAGAAAGCTACAGAGTAGCTGGTAACTCCAGCACCTCTGCACACCGGCCACCCCGGCAGTGAGGAGAGGTGCTGATGGCTCCATGTCAGCCAGGACAGTCACATGCCAAGGAAAAGTGCAGGCTGCAGGTGAGGCTGCAGAGAGGTGCCTGATACGCCCTTCTCAGCACAGCCAAGTGCTGTCGGTGATGCAAGAGCTCTGCTCGGGTCCTACCAAAAAAGTGTACGCTCTTTCAGTGTTTCATTGCCTCACGCCACCCATGCAGCTGCTAATGATAGTCCTTCTATTGAAAAGCGATTTAGCGTGATGCACGTGTCCCCGAGCACACACACCACCCACAGACTCCTCTCTAATACCCAGGAACTCGGTGTTCTCCCTAAACGCAGGCTGGCAACAAGGGTGGTGCAGGGCTGTGCTGGCCCAGAGCAGCTCAGGGGAAGGAGACAGGAGAGTGAGGATCCATCCTCTCGTGACTCCCGGGATGCAGGAGGGGCCAAGGGTGGCCTGGCAGGGTCTGAGCCGTGTCACCCATTCAGGCAGTGTGGATCTTCAGAGCAGGGAAGCCAAAGGGAAAGACTCAATAGGACAGCTCTGCTGTGTCCCAGGCTCTGCCCTCCGGAGTCCCCCGGGAGCAGGAGAAAGACATTTCCCTGCATGCCAAGTTGATTTTTTTTTTTTTTTTCTGGAGAATCGCAGTCCTGGCGGTGGGAAAGCAAGAGCCACTGGGAGCTAGTTCTTTGGGATTGTGAGATTGTTCAGCAGACTGGTAGCAATTGTTACACGACAGTAGAATTTGCAGGAGAAACAGGGACACTGTAATCAGCTGGCAGTCAATTTATTGCTAGTCCAGCTCATTGCAATTCATTGCCAGTCCAGGTAATACACTTTCAGCCACTGCCATCGCTATTTTTACCTTCGTCTTCCCTCCCATTCTTTCCCTTGCCTTTGGAGTTTCTCCTGCAATTCCACTCCCTTCCTTGTCTTTATATGTAAGTAATCTCTTCCTAATTAAACCCTATCCCACGAACCAAACTCTCAAATCCATTAATCACTGCTCTCCCTGGTTTCATATTTTAGTTTTCCCTTACCCCATCTCTAGTTTGTTTACATACACTAAAAAAACCCCTAATCTGTTGAGGTGGGGAAAGCCCATTATTCCCTGTTTCTATTCTAAATCTCTATTACCTTTTTTCTTTCTCCCTCTCACCCCCTAACCTCCCCTAAGGCCCCAAGTCTTATAAACATAAATACAATTGCATTTGGCTTTGAAGCACGTATCAGCCCTATACAACAAGATGCCATACAGAGGATACCTATAGGCTATGCTTCATTTTTTAAGCTGTTTTTCTTCCTCTTCTCTGCTCCTGTTCTCATTATCTCTCTGTTTTTGTTTGTCTTCTCTGCCCCATTTTTCATCCAGGACCTCTCTGCTTCACCCCACCCTTGCAGCCTCACCTCAGAGGAATGCAAACCAAATAACCATTCAAGACTGGTGAACTTTAAAACCCATGACATTCAAGTGGGTTGGAAATTAGACAAAACAATTTCACCCATCCCTTGTTTAGGACCCTGATGAACAGCTTGCTGTAGCTCCTGGGTTAGTGTGCAGAAGGATGTGCTGCTGCATGTCTCCGTTTCATAAGGGAAACACTGGAATGTGGCTGGGTACCAAAAAGCCTGTTGCAACATGGTTTGTTAGAAGGACACCCTGGATTCCCCACACACATCTCATATACAGGGTTTTTCAGCTCACCTTCTTTGATAGTGAGCACATGGAAATGGCAGGATGAGTCTTGTTGATTGCTTAAGTGGAGTAATTTTTTAGGGTAATGAATAGACTAGTTGGCAAATCTGCTTGGCCCAAGCTGAAAATCTGTCCCAAACAACTAAATAGAGCTTTGTTTTCTTGAGCGAGAAAACAAAATTAAAAGGACTCCCCAATTTTCATTTTTTTGCTTTTTGTAAACAATTTCTTAAGGCTGCCTAAGAAAGTCACATGCCATCCTTTCATTGTCTTCAAAAATCACACCCAAGCTGGGTCCAAAGTGTATTTTATTTACTTAGAAAGTAGTTTAAACAGTGTCAGTAGGAGCAAAGCCAGGGTGCTGGAGTCTGAGCCATCAGGAGGAGACACTTTCCCCTGTGCCCCAGCGTGTCAGGGCTGCAGGCAGCAGCCAGGGGCCCTCGATGTGGGGACTCCCAGGCTGTGGGGAGCAGCAGAGGGTCCCCAGACCAGAGGGGTCCCTGTCCCTGGCACAGCAAGGGGGCACAGGGGCTCAGACACCGGCGCCAGAAGGGCCAGTGCTGTGGCACTGCAGGCAAGAGCAGCAAAAGCCCACCCCCACCCATTGTTTACTCAGCTCTCTCCCTTCTCCCTCTTCACACGCAAAACCAGGCTTGCAATTATCGCAGTAACAAAGCTGGAATTGAATTTCTTTTCTGGAAAATCTTTAATATCAGTTCTAGTTTTGGCTTTTATAGAATGAAGCTGTTCTTTTTACAGGAAGAGGAGGAGATAAGTTCTTGAAAATGAGCAAAACAAAGTGAAAATACAGTATTTCAAACTACAAGAACATGTTTGAATCCAGATTCAAGCAATAACAGATCTCTAAGGGGCATAAATCTAATTTTCCATGCAATTAGTTTCAAATCATGATAAGTGACAGATGCTTTCATTTATTTGGCTGAATTGTGACAACATTCTTTTATTTTCTATAGCCTTCCAAGCCTGATCCAAAATCTACTAATGCCAGTGGAAAGACTCCCACTGTCCTCAAATGGGCTTTGGATCAGGCCCTAATTAGTCTAGGGCAAACCAATAAACTCAAATACTTGAATTGTTTAATGTTGAGTCTCAAACCATACTTTGTTTTCATTCTACGTTTACTAGAAAAGCTATGAATAACTTAGATCCCTTCATTTAGGAAAATTTAAATTAATTAGTTTATATGAGAAGCCCCCTCCAAGAAGTTAAAAAACTGCCCTGGAAATATTATATTTGCATTATGTTAAGAAAAAAATAGGAAAAGCTTATGGTCTTTCCATAGACACAATGCTCATATTTCAAAAATGGCAAAAAATGCCCAGGAATCTTCCTTCAGGAGAATCTTAAGTGTTCACTAGTGATAGTCTGCTGTATGCCTACCTATACCACAGCAGCTGATGTATGTATGATATATAAAACAGTGTGTACACAAGGATGCATATTAAATATACCTATAAGCAACTATAATTTTTATTGACGTAAATAAACTACACTCGCTGAAGGATATTTTTTTGGTTGATATAATTATATCTACATTAGAGTCCTTTTGGCATGACTATGTGCTTCAGGTGAATTTTTCACACATCATAACAAAGCTGGCAAGACTTTTAAGGGTTATTAAGTCGTAAGCTGGATAACATTTTACTTGGCAAGGTGTGAGCTTCTTGACTTGCTTTGCATTAAGATGATACAGTAGAATTTACCTAATGAGCACACTGGAGAAGGTGCTTGGTTCAGATGCTTAAATCAAAATCTTGCATCCATAACAGATCTAGTGCCAATCACAAGTTTTTATAAAGACTAAAAAATGCAGAAGAGGTACACAAACAAGTGAAGACAGCTGCCTTTTCCCTCTGTTTATAATTGGAGCAGACCCTACCTAGCTCACTCTGTTCCAGAAGTCAGGTAGCCACTTTATTATTGCCACATACTCTTCCAGCAATGTGGTTTATTAGGCTGGGCTTGCTGCCAGCCTCATGACTTTCAAAGTAAACCTGGTGTATGTCTGGATAGCTCAGAACAGAGCCACATAGGAATCAGCTGCATTGCTATACTGGGTAGGATTTCTGGTCCAAACTTAGAGGTCCACCATGTAGGCATCTATGTCTGAGTTAGTTCTCAAGGCTCTTACTAGAGAAATGGGCACTTCTGGGGTTCAACTCTTTTCATTTGCAGGTGCGTGTCTAAAGTCAGAAGAATTATGTGTGCAGGTGTGTAAACTTAGATGGGGTGATCTTCAACCACCTTCATAACTGGCTGCAGCTTGGGCTTGATAACATGGAAGCTGAGCTGGTTTAAGTAAAAGAGAGATGCTATAGGCACATGGAACCATGGCCATGGTACAAAGTGAAGATGTCTGCCCATGGATAGTATAGCCTAGTATTTTCAAGGACACTTCAGCAATATTCTTTTTCAGAGACACATCATTATGTTTGTGCTGTGGCTACTTTCCTGGGGACGCTGTTCCAGTACTCAGCCACTTGAGTACTGGGTCTGGGTGAAAAACTTTTACTGATATCCAATCTAAATCTTCGCTGACCTGGCCTCATGATGTTTCCTCAGGTCCTGTCACTGTTCATGAGAGAAAGGAGTGAGAGTAATGGCAAAACCAAATTATGTTCTTAGTGATGAAGAGGTCCCAGATACTCAGGTCTTCTCCCTGCATGGAATTCCAATGAAATGGAGGATGGCTGTGTCAGCAGGCAACATGTCTTACTTAATCAGATCATTTGCAGGAAAATAGCCATCACAACCTTAGGTTAAAAAACATTTGCAGGCTTTCAGCAGCGATGAGATGTAAACCTTCCAAATGAATAAGCTGGTTGTGGTGTGTCAGACACTCTTCATCGAGTTTGAAAGAAAAACATTTAAAAAGACTGTTCAGTCTGCATAGTTCCGTATGTCCTTTCTGGTAATTAGCATATCACTTCTGTGAAACACCCTGTTAAATAAATTCATTTGATCTACAGCAATTTTTGTCAATGGTTCAGGCAAGTTAACCTAGTACATTTTTAATGACTAAATCTGCTGAAAGAGAGGTTTATTTTATTCTGAGGCATTTTTAACAGATCTCATCTGCATGAGAATGAACAAATGGGTGGCTTTAGAAGGTGCCAGCAACAACCTTTGATGTGTATTTGATTTTTAGATATACCTTCATGCTGTAAAGGCACCAGCTATTTCCCTTTACATGGAAAACAGAGTATTTGAGTGGAATTCTTCATGCCCACTGGTGACCAGATAATCCTAATACCCACATTTCAAAGCTGGGGTTCTTTTAATCTACCAGTATTAAAGTCTGCTTAACAAATTTATCTCATTACAATATATAGTGGTCAAAGAAGGTTATTCACATAAATTTGAATGAGGTGTGTTATTCAACAGTCTCTCCTGTCTTGTTTGGTTCATGGATAGCCACCACCAGAGCATGTGTACATAAAAATAATCGAATCCAAATCAGCAGCCTGCCTACCTCTGTGATTTATTTCATTTGCCTGTGGAAAGATTTTTCAAAGCTCTCAAAATTCAGTCTTTTAATGGAAACAGCAGATTATTTTCCCAATGAAGAGGGATAGCATTTTTATAAACACCCTAGACTTTTCATACTGACAATGCATAGTAAGAAAGACTCTAAGCACTAGATGCAACATCTACACTTTAACCAAAGGCTACTTAACAGAAACGATTCTGTACAGGAGACATTTTTTCCTTACATCGATTCTTCCTCCTAAGGTCACTTTACATACCCTGGATACACCCAGTTTTTGAATATTGGTCTTGCAGTTTCTGAGCAACTCTCCATCAGGAGAGTAAATGTCATAGGTATCAGTAAGGTAGGGTTACATAAGTCAAAGAGCACAATTTCATGTCATTTAAAACGGTGTAACTCTCCACACTGTTCTTCTTGCCTTCAGACATTTGTTCACCCAGCTTTGAAAGAACAGTTAGGAACACAGCCCTGGGGGCTAAACTAACAAATCTTTGATCCAGCTACATACAAATAAGCTAGTGTTTACTCTCTCTTTGACAGCTTGGCAATAAATTCCACCCCTGATTTCACCAAATCCTTCAGAAGGAGTTGCATTTATTTTGACAGCCGTTGTTTAGCCAGGTATAGTATGTCCTACCAGATCAACCCAAAGTTTCTTCAGGTAAAAGCATGCCGCAAGGTGAGACGCAGGTCAGGGGATGATTAAAGGCTGTGTCTGGCCCTGGGATGCCAAGGTGTGGGTGTCACGCACCCACGTTGTTCTCAGGGCAGCTCAGCCCTTCCCTCCCCAGAGGAGCTGCCTGCCTACATGGGCCTGTTCCCCAAGGAGCCAGCGCTGGCTGGCCAAGCAGGGCTGTCTGACAGTGCTCCAGGGCACTCTGGGGCTGGCACTGGAAACCCACGCTGAGCCAGCCTGGCCTCTCTTGTGCTGCCACTGCGCTGCTGTGAGGGGGGCATGACATGTGGGGCCAGCCTCCTCTGCCTCCCAGAGTGGGTTTGCTCAGGGCTCTCGCAGGAATCCCCTGTTGCCATCGAAATGCTTGGACCGCTGTTCTAAAGGCCTTATAAGGGCTCAAATCAGAGTAAGGTCAATATGAAACATTACTGGTCAATTATTTTGTGACTTTAGCCTTACTTTTTTATCCAGAATGCTGGAAACCATTTGTTTGATCTCTGGTCAAAGGCCAGGCTGGTTACAGCTGTCACTAGAGGGGTAGTGGGGAGCTCTGGTGGATGCACAGCGGTTTTCCCAACTTCGGAACATCCACATGAAAATGAAACAGCACAGTTATGCTTGTATCTACTATTTCCAGAACTTAATGTCAGTGGGCAGTTAGTCATCAAAGAATGAGATAAATATTTCCTTGTGAAAGGGACCTCACGAGATGAGTCAGCAAATCAGCCTCTGCTCTCTCCCCTCTCCTTACTCAAATGCTAGTCATCAGAGAAATTAGAATATTCTATAAACTGGTGATCCAGGCAGAAGCTCTGTAATTGTGTGAAGTAAGAAGAAGGGATATTCCTAAATGTTTTACCCATGCACTCAGCCCTAGCATGAGTAGCTAAGTTTCAGCTCTCCAACAGATGTGTGCCAAAGTTCACATAATGTTGTGTTGGTGTTCATCAGTTGTATTCATAAATTAAACTTATGGCACATTTCTTATTAGAATTTAAAAGAATGAATGAAGCAATGTTTTCCCCGTGGAAATTTCTTGGCACTAGTTCTTAGGTATTTTCAAACATGATTTTTGAAGACCTTTTTAAAAAACAGAAAGTCAGTGCATATTTACTTGGCCTTAGCTATGGATAGATTTTCATTCTCTGGCCTAAAACAAAAGAGCTTCTCCCCTGAGTGAAAGGAGATTTATTTGTTGTGAATTCATGGCCAAGATGCTATTGAGCTCATGTTCACCATTGGCTATATTCATCCATACAGACTTTGTCCCTGTTGTTCTGTACCAGGGTCACTGTCAGCACCTCAGAAGCCACCATCACTCTGACAGAACACTTTACTGCTTGCACCCCCAGTCTCATTGCAAAGGCAATCCATGCATAGGAGCAGGGCTCTCCTCAGACCCACTACCGTTCAGTGGGACCCCCACAGCCAAAAAGCCAATTCCCCTCCTGGACCCTGGTTTGCAAAGACACCCTGACACCCTTCTGCATCCGTCCCAGGCTTTCCATGTTTGATGAGCCACCAGCCACAAGAGGATGGAGATGAGGATGACTCTTGCGGGGTGCCTGTGCATTGGTGCAGCTCCGCTGGCATGGGCAGGCCAAGCACACTCCTGCATTCCCTGCTCATACCAGGCAGAAGTTGATCCCATCAGCCTGGTGCTGTGAATGTGCAAAAGCACTGCCTGCAGCCACTGTGTGCAAGCAGGCAGGCAGCAAACAAAAGCCATTAAAGGGTGAGCTTTTTCATTGGATACAAAATACTCCCCATGAGGTAAGGATTTTGGGACATGGTCTTCAGACTTGCTGGTTGCCTTCTCTCCAGCTTGCTCCCAGAGCAGCAGCAAGAATGGTGTGGAGAGGGGTGAGACAACTTTTGCCCACACTTGTGTTCTTCAGTCTGATTGTCCAGCTCCTGGGGACATTTGTCACAAACACATGCCAGAGCACCCTAACCTGACACTGTCACTCCTTGACAGACAGCACAGGACCTTTGACTCATCTTTGATGAGACTTTTGGACTCATCCTTTTCCCCCAGGTCCTGCCAAACATTCCCAGGCAGAGGTTCCCCTTTCTACTTCCTGTGTCCTCTACCAGCTAGCCAAACCCAGTGGTCTTGGTTCAGACAGATTCCACTGCTTTGGGAAAAGCAGGCTCTGAAGCTGTCTGTGCTGTAGAGAGACAGAGAGCTGGCCAGAAGATCTTCCAGGGAGTGGGGCAGGGCTCCTGGTGTGCACTGCTTGCACCTGGGTAGTCATAGTGTTGGCATCAGCCTTTCCAAGGCTGGAAGATTTTGAAGAGGCAAAAGTGATACTGATGCTTCTGAAAAGGCCTTGATGGGGCTTATTTAGGTGTGAGTCTCATCTCAGAGAGGTGAACCACAAGCCAGTTGGCCTCTTCCTGCCAGCATGGTGGAGCTGGGCTCAATTCCTCCTAAAACCCCCAAGACCAGCATGCTGGTGCACACATCTGGTGATCAGAGGGTGGAGAGAGCCTAAAAAGACTGAGAAATATCCTCCAGAAGTGCTGTGACCTTTGTAAACGGTTGGTGTGGACCTATTTAGTGCTTTCTTCCTAGCCTCACCTTTCTCCCCACTTTTTCCACGTCTTAAAATTTCAGCCAAAACACTCCCCAGATGCCTCTTACTAATACCTTCTTCTGGACTGTCCTTTCCTGGGACCTCTAACTTACTCAGGCTGCTGTGCTGGCAAGAGGAGGAGTCACACTTCTATGCTTTTTTGGTTTCTAAAAAATGCCTCTGAGGAGACATCCTGAGAAATGTCTTGGGAAGTTGTCTTAGAGAGGACAGCCTCAGCCCAGAGCGAACATGCTGGGAGTTGCAACCCTTTTGCCACTGCTTCTTTTTTTTACAAAAAATGGTGTTCAGGGTTTCCTGGTAATAATTTAAATTATTACTGACTTTGTTCTTCAGTGTGTCTGAGATGTTCCCAGACCTGCCTCAAGCAGTCTGCAAAGCAAATTTCTTTACACACAGTTCTTCGATGAGCTAGGAGCTTGAGCTAGTCAGGACAGCAGGTCCAACAGCATGGGCCATAGGGAGGGCTTGAGGATACTATTTTTTGGAAAGGGTTTTTCTAATCAAACATGCATTGCCTAATGCCTTTTTTCCAGGTCTCTTGGCTAAGTAGCCAGTCCTGATTTGAAGGCTGACTTGAGCTAGTGCTGGACTAAATGCTGTTGATACAGTTGGCACACTGCAGTGTGGAAGAACAATTTCTCTTGCAAATGCCTGTCCTACATGGATCCTGTGAGGATCCTGGAAACTGAAGGCAATTTCCCCCTTTCAGAGTACTTTTGTGGATCTTGGAGGACTGCAAAGCATCACTTATAAATGTCCTGACCCATTGGGACAGGCTATAAAGCTGCCAGTTCATCGCTCCCAGCCTGCACTACTTGGGAGAACACTTGTGTTTTATCCCAGGCAGTATTAACAGGCTTTCCTTTTGGGCTGGGAAGTTATGTCCGATTACTGACCTGCATCTCATCTCCCATCTTGGTGAGATGCAAAAGGATGAGCCACAATTCCTCTCACTCCAATATGTGTGCAGCACCAGTGAGGGCTGCCACCACTGCTTGGAGATGACAAGAGATGCCGTGGCAGTGCATTGCCTGTGCCCAGCCTCCTGGCCCTGAAGCCGGGGGAGAAGAAAAAGGAGATTTCTCTGCCTACAGTGCGTGTAGGTAACCAGACAGGCCAGTGGTGTGTAGGTGGAGCCTGGCTGCTGTGTCCTTGTGGGAGGCTGGGCAGAGGCACAGACAGCCCTGGGGAAAGGGTGCAGAAGGCAGCTGGCACGGAGCTCTCTTGTCTGGCCTGTGCTTTTCCCTATCCCCTGCTTTTGCTGGAAGGTACTGGTGGATAATGTAGTGACTCAGGCAGTGCTTATGTGGTCTGCTGCGTTTCTCCTAGGGACAATAGGTGTTTTTTCTTTTTTTCCCCCCTCTCCTGTCAATAATTGAAATGAAAGGTCAGGAGGAACAACCAGAAAGAAGAGGAATAGAAATACTTACAAAGTGAATATGCCTCTAGCTGGGAACCTTGGCTGATTTTGCACAAAACTCTACACAAAATTCTGGTAGTTTTTACTGTCAGACATGACCAGAGCTGACAACTCAAGTACTAAAACCAAGGCAAGGCTGAACTAAGTCCATTCCCTGGATGGAGAGCCAGATTCTGGAAAACATAATGGGAACTGGCAATCTCCACAGGTGTTTTAGTAGACACATAACCCAAACCCACATATTTAACTCAGCATACCCAGTGAATAGCTTATTTGTATTTCAATTGCATAGTTGAGGCTTAATTGAACTGGTACAAATCTCCCACTTACTAAGGAAGGTCTCAAAGCAGCATCAGTTTGAGCCTGCTTCATGAGGCAGGCCAGAAGTTCTCCATCTGCCTAATTCTCCATCTGCTTTCTAGCAACCTGACAACATATCTGTCACCTCTCATGCCAATTTGAACAGGAACCAGTCATTTCCAGGTACCATTAAGAAAGCTTTTCAGTTACAAATTTACTTACAAATTAGCTTTTCAGTTACCCATTTATTTTTTGGTGTGTCCTGTCAATGTATTTCGGGTAATTTGAAACAGGCAAAGACAAAGGTCTAGAAGATCCAGGAAGAGAAGATTCTAGTAATTAGGGTGGAAAATAGTCTGGGCTTGTGAAAGGTTTTCTCCATGAGCACAGGGAATTGTAATTTAGCTTTAAAGAGGCTGTAAAGCTAACATTTATTTGGCTTAGTAACTACATCTATGGAGAAAAAGAAGACTCTAGTCTCTGAAGTGAGTAGAAAAGGACAAGTAATTCAACAGGTTTTCTGCCCTTTCTAGTTTTTCTTCTTTTTCAGTTCTCTGTAAAAAGACATGAGATGGAAAGGAGTAGAGATGACAGGAAGAAAACCTTAAAACAAGTATATTTTCTAAAATTTATTCTTGGATGATCAAAACCTCAGAAATTAGTCACTATGTCTTCCCAAAAATTACCATGGATCCTAAATGTTAAACATGATTTTTCAAGAATAGAGTCACAAGAAAGGACCAAATCAAACTTTGGTCATAGGGCACAGACATGTCATTGAAACGATTCCCCTCTCTGCTCACTGAAACTACGTTCTGTAATTGGATTAAACTACAAGAAAAAGGATGTGTGGCTTGAAGGGATTAATTTATGAGAGAAGATTTAGATAGGAGGTGTTAAGTGCATTTTTTAAGAGAAGACCATTTCTACTAATGGAGACCTTTGTGTAGTGCAGATATCTATATCAAAAAAGGTAAGAAATTTGCATGAAAATCTCTTTACAGTGGGATGCACAGTTCCTTGTGAAATGTTCTCCCACAATAATTGGTGAAAAAACAGTCAATTTCATTAAATCTGACTAAATACTAGGCCCCAGGGCAACCCTGCATAATACTGATCATTTCCTTCTTTCATGATTTTCCTCTCATAAAGATCTCATTTTGTTTTCAAAATGAAGCAGAGGAACAAGCAGGACGTACCTGATACAGCCAGGTTAGAAATAGGTGAAAATAAAGCCTATCAGGACCTTTCCTAAACTGCAGGGGTGGCAGCCTGATCAGTAGGCATACCAGTGCTGACACCTCTGCAGGAATTACCATGCTTCATTACGCAAGAACAGAAAATACTCTGATTACCTGGTTCTTTTTCACTCATCTGCTGCATAGAGGTTAGACAGCAGTGAACCACCAGATCTTATCAAAGAGTAAGAAGAAATGAGTAGATTTGTGAACAGCAGAGCTAATGCAGCCTGGTCTGCGAGGAATTATGTCTTGTGGTTGGGTTATGATGTCTATTAAGGTGTGAGCTTTGCTTGAAATTTTAAGAGAAGCACTTGTTCACTATTGCTGTCTCCCACGTGAATTCTCTAATGCTTCATGAAGGATGAAACCATGACACACTGACTTCTTGGAACTGGATTTCTTGAAAATAGTCTTTCTTTTCTTTAATCTCTTCTCCCCATCCTTTGAGACCTCTCTACAGCTAACAAATTTAGTTAACATTGGTTGTGTGTACGCCCAAGTCATTCCTTCCCACTCAATAGTCTCTGCTCCCTGGAGGCTTTCATGGGACCAGGGCAGAGAGCTGAGTTGTCCAGAAAAACTGAATTTAAAAAGCCATTAGGTCAGTTCAACAGAGTGGGCCAGATCAACTACAACATGTTCTGGCTCCCTGAACTAGGTTTCTCCAAAATGCTCGAGCCAACAGAAGGCAGCCGACAGCCAAGGGCATAAATGGTGGTTTGGGGCAGGATGGCAGCTCAGCAGCTTCCTCCAGCAGCTCTCTTCTGGCAGCTGGTGATGAGGTTGTGGTATAAAATACATGCCTGGAAGTGTTGAACAGTAGTCCTTGAACAAAGTTCACTGAATCCAGACAGTGTATGTTCACACCTATTCATGGGCAAGCCTGCGGCTACCTATCAGGTACAAGGACTGACCTGGGCCAGTGGTTGTTTCCCTGAGAGAAAGCATGTCCTTATCAAAGCTGGATTATAACAAGCTCAGAGGATATGCTCAGAGGCATTGCTTTATGCTCAGATAAAGACAATTTGAAGCAAATGGAAATCTGGATATGAAGAGTTGCAAAAAGGAGTGTGTTAAAAGGAAGCTGTCAGGTTTTTCACCAACTGTTGGTCCCACTCTCCTCTCAGTTCCATGCACTTCATTCCCAGGACAGGATGAAAGGCCTGGCAGCTGCAGTGAACAGATTTTCAGGCCACAGTCCCTGAAATATTGAGTTGCCTAAGTTGTCAGACCTCTGTGTGCTCAGAAACTGAGCTGACTGCATGTGATGCTCTGGTCAGAAATTATATGGCCACCACAGAGGAACTATAAACATAGCAAAAGTCTGTCAAGCTAAGGAAACCCATGGTAAGCCATCTATTTAGATGAGTACCATTCTCATACATAGCATCTGTCTCAGTCCACACGGTTCCTGCTAAATCCAAATACTGTTTCAGAATAAATCCCATTGCTTCTAAATGTCTTCGTTTCAGTTCTGCTTCCTATAGTTATCAGGTATCACTTTTAATTGATTCTATGACACTGCTCTGGTAGTGTGAATGCATTCATTTTAGCTACTTTGTGTACTGGTGCTCAGTATTAAAGCTCCTCCACCTTTCTTCCTTTGCTGTAGTAGATGTGGCAAGCATGCCCCGACTGATTAAGCTTTGTCTGCCTGTCTAGTCAGTGAGGTCTGGAAAAATTACATTCACACAGAAATGCTGAGTTAATAATGACGAGGTGCTGAAAAAGTTTTGGGCCACTTCCAAGTCTATCTTTCTGAAAATGAGACCCAATGCAAGAACTACAGACTCAGAAAAGTATGAAAATCAGATTCACTTTTTAACCTTACAAGGGGTTTTTTCTTCATTGCAAAGGAAATTCCGTTCAGTTACGCACATGAAACTTCAACAATTTGAGGATGTAATCCTGTAATTCTTTGTCAGACAAATCTCCCATTGACTCAGTGATTTCAAAGGCATTGGTGCCTGTGTATGAATGGCAGGATATGGTGCAAATTTATGATCATGAAGAGCTTTACTCTGTACTTTCACATTATTTTTTTTTTTTAATTCACTTTATGGGAACATGAAGGGAAGGAGATCCTGGCCTCAATTCATGCAACTGGAGCTCTGCCACCCACTTCCACGGAGCCAGGCTTCCACCCGTTCTGCTTTTTGCTAGATAAACAACTTGTGGACAGCATCCCTAGAGTGAACCTTGAAACAGTATCCAAAATCATCAGAGAGCAGGTAATTGATTTTATGCAAATACACAAATTGGTTTCCTAGGAGAAGGAGAATCAAGGGTGTGTGGCATAAAGGCCCTGTGACGTGAAAGCTCACTCTGCAGAAAAGATCTCACAGTGCAGTGACTGTACCTGACAGAGACAGTTTATATGGCAAACGTCCTAACTTCCTTATCCTCCCAACCTCCTTTCTTAATATGAACTGCTTTGATAGGAGGTGAAGGATAAGATGGATTAATAAAATAGCTTTCCCCCACACCTAAATAATGTACAAAGTAAGATTTATGGCATGGTTGGTGTCATAAAATAGAGATGTGATATCATTGCTGTGACATTATCTCCCTTGCTACCCTTGAACTCGAGAGGCTTAATGGCCTTCAAATAAATGATATTTAAACAAACCACTTCTCAAATGATCTTGTGGAACCTATTTAATCATTACCAGGAATAAGTGGTCATTGCTAAGAACTGGATTTTCCTGGCTGCACAAGCAATAGTCAGTGTGCTCAATCCCTAGGGATCAGAAGTTTGTTTAGCTACTTTTTTGAGTGCAATTGCATCCTTAAACCAATTTGAAGAATGACGTCGCAGATGTAGAAGCCTCCAATCACAGTTGTATTATTATGAGCCGTCTTCAAAGTGTCAGTCTTAAAATATGAGCTCCTACCTGTTACATATGTATCTTATGTCTTTCCCTCCATGTATAATATATGGATAAATGTATTATTAACCTTCAATTTCATACGTTTTTACAAAGGGGCCAACAAGAGCATAGTTTATTCAGGCTTGGAACTGAATTCAGTGATGGCTAATCACCATGCTTCATGTGCTGGAAGTAAGATTCCCCATTCTTTATCCAAATATGCAATTAGTCATAGTGGTTGCTGTAAAAACAGAGTAAATCTGAGAAGATGCATCTGCTTAGACAGAAAAATAAAGGATCTGCAAGTACTTTCTTTCTCATGTAATATCACTAGTGTAGCAACAACGAAGTTCTCTGAGCACACATTTCTCTCTTTAACCATATCCATGGAACACAGCAGTGAATGAGTGCACGTGCTATATATATCAACCCTTTGACTAGTAAATGATACTTCCTGTCTATTCTCATTTTCCCACTCTATGTTTCAGTCTGTTTCAACTTTATGTCCCACACCATGATTCCACCATAGCTGTGGATCTTAAATGCTGGCATTTATGTGTGAGATGTAGTAAACTGGGCAGTTAGATGGAACATTGCAGAGAAAAAGAAAAAGAGCTGTTATCTAACAAAATCCAGTGCTCCATATGTTGTCCTGCAGGTGTCCCTTTATGTTCTTGAGCTGAGTATTTAAGCGCTCTACTTTTTGCATAAGCACTGTCAGATTTTCTTTACCTGTTTATATCGTCATGTCCAAAACTCCACAAAAGAATTTCCTGTCAGTAAAGTACTCCTAATGCCAGTTAGAGAAGATGGTTTTCTCAGCAAAGCTATTCTTCTCAAGTGTCAACTTCTTTCCCATCCTGGAACATTTTTCAAAAAGATGAGAGAAAAGGAATTAATCTTCACAGAATCATAGTATAGTTTGGTCTGGGAGGATTATTTTAAGGTAATCTAATCAAAATGAGCAGGGTCATCTTCAACTTGAATGTTCCCATGGATAGTGTGTCCACCATCGACCTGGGCAACCTGTTTCTGTGTTTAACCATCTTCAGTTTAACAAAACTCTTCCTAATGTCTAGTTTAAATCTATTCCCGTTCAGTTTAACCATTATACCTTGTCCTATCCCTGCACAGCCTGCTAAAGTCTGTCCCTAATTTTCTCATAAGCCCCCTTTAAGTGCTGGAAGGCGCTCTAAGGTCTTCCCAGAGCTTTCTCTTCTCCTGGCTGGGCAGCACCAGCTCTCTCAGCCCATCTTTAGAGGAGAGGTGCTCCAGCCCTCTGATCATCTTCGTGTCTGTCCTCTCGACCTGCTCCTGCAGGTCCACGTCCTTCTTATGTTGGGTTCCTAGGGCTGGATGCAGCACTCTGTGTGTCACCAGAGCGGAGCAGAGGGGCAGTATTCCCTCCCTCGCCCAGCCGGCCTCATCCCTTTGGGATGCAGCGCAGGACGCAGCTTTCAGGGTTGCGAGCGCACACTGCCACGTATCCCAACGCCACAGGCATTTCCAGGGCAGCGCCCAGGGGGTTTTTAAGCTTTTTTTCCCACCCCAACGGAGCGGGCGCTGCCGTTCCCGCGGCCGTCGCTAGCTGGGGCTCACGGCCAAGGCACCGGCCGCCGCTCCCGCCGTGCCCGCTCCCGCCGCTCCCGCCGCTCCCCCCGTGCCCGCTCCCGCCGTGCCCGCTCCCGCCGCTCCCGCTCCCCCCGTGCCCGCTCCCGCCGTGCCCGCTCCCGCCGTGCCCGCTCCCCCCGTGCCCGCTCCCGCCGTGCCCGCTCCCGCCGCTCCCGCCGCTCCCCCCGTGCCCGCTCCCGCCGTGCCCGCTCCCGCCGTGCCCGCTCCCGCCGCTCCCGCTCCCCCCGTGCCCGCTCCCGCCGTGCCCGCTCCCGCCGCTCCCCCCATGTCCGCTCCCGCCGTGCCCGCTCCCGCCGCTCCCGCTCCCCCCGTGTTCGCTCCCCCCCGCTCCCACCGCTCCCGCTCCCGCCGTGCCCGCTCCCGCCGTGCCCGCTCCCCCCCGTTCCCGCCGTGCCCGCTCCCCTTTCTCCCGCCGTGCCCGCTCCCGCCGCTCCCGCGGCACTGCCAAGGCGGCTGTGCCTGCCTCTCCCAGGAGAACTTATCCCCGAGGAGCCACAAGGTCCCCCAAGCCTCCCACTAAATAGCCCACATAAGAGACAGCTAGACGCTGCCGTGCCGGAGGGAAAAGGAAAATGCCCCTTTCTCAGGAAATAAGACTATTACAGGTATCTAGATGGATCAGCAGCAGCAAATCTTTTCTTTGGAAACAAGTGATTTGTCATATTAAAAACGTCCTAAAATCTATGCGCGGTTTTAAGGACGTAAGTGATAACCATGACAGCATCCTCTGAAATGTGCTGCCCTGACTTGGTTTTCTGAATGTCTTGGTTGTTTCACATCCAGGGAGATAGCTTTGCCAGCCTTGAAAAAGAAACCTAAAATAGAAGAAACTTCAGTATCTAAGGTTCTGGGCAAAGTTTCAGTTTAAATCCTAAATAGCCTAAAATCCTTTCTTAGTAAGATGTGAATCATCATGTTTATAGTCAGAGCTGGAGAGATAAAATGCAGCACAGTCTGTAAAAACAATTCTGTATTAAAATGTGAAACTGCAGTTCCTCTTCAAGCTCTAAAACCTGATACCTGATACTAAAAAAGGTATCACCCTCTTAATACAAGTGCCAACTATCTGTTCAGACAGGAAAACCTGCCAAAAAGCTGGTGTCCCTTTTCCAGTCTCTTCAAAAAAACCACAACCAACTCCTCCCAACATTTAACAGTCAAAAACATTCAAGCTACAGAACAGATTTCTCTCCTATTTATTTTTTCCCCCCCAGGTTTGTTTGTTCTGTCCCCTCCTCACAACCTGTGTTCCTCTGGTACAACTGATAAACAATATTTTTTATTGCTATAGGCAGACAGTTCTGCTTAATACAATAGCAGGCAAGGCTTGGCAGGACTGCAGAGTGCAGGTGTTTGGAGTATTGTGGTCATCCAAACCAGATGCTGAGGAGATGGAGCACCTGTTTCCCTTCTTTTCTGCACTGGAGAATACAGCACTATGCAGGCTACAGAAACAGCCTGACATTAATAGCACTGCTGCTGCAGTTTTCCCTTGACAGGATAACAGAGATGTACCATCTACAGCTTTTGCAAGCTCTCCTCTGAGTGCTCAGACACATGTGCTGGAGTTTTTTAAATTTTTTTCCCCCAGACCTACAGAAAGCATTCAGAGATGGGTCTGTAAAGTAATTTCTTTCCAGATTATTTTATTCGTGATTGATCGTGCCCTGGCATGAAGAAAAAGTTAGTTTTTATACCCCTGACAGCAGTAAAGATAAACCAAAAAAAATTAATGTGCATTTTATATCCACTTTTACAGGTTCAACAAATGTCTGTGTTGATGTAGAGATGCATTTACAGTGTCATGCTCAGGACAGGTGACTCACAGCTACTGCCTCTGCAGGCGATGGTTGGGCACCTACCTCTGGTGAAATGCAGTAGCAATCCTACAAGAGACGGTCCCTAAAATTATAACCCCAAATAAGCTCTCCTTTATCCAGTTGGCAATCCCCATGGCTTGCATGTCTGGGAGTCAGGAGGTCAGCTGAGAAGTCCAGGCACAAGCATGATGGCATGGAATGAGCCCTCCCTGGTCTCACCCCACCTTCATCAGCTCCTTCCCACTTGCCATCCCCCTCCCACTTGCCACGACCAGCACTCTTCAGAGAGGGGGGAAGAGCACACCTTCAGCTGCAGCCTTTGTGGGACTGGGTTTTGTGACAAACCATATGGAAAGGACCAGCTTCTCACAGCCTGGAGGACTCTGTCTGATGCAGCAGCTGTAACCCAAATCTATGCTGAGTTCTGAACAGTAGTCAGTCTTTAAATGAAGAAATTAAACAGGTTTAAACCAAGAGAGAACATAAAACACCAACCACTTTGTAGCTGTTTGTATTTAGTTTAGGGAAATTTGAATGGGAAGCAACATTTTCCAGTTTTTGGCAACAGAGATATTCGTGCTAAGAAAATGTAAGTATTTGAAAAAAACTGTCAGAAAAGTAAAATTTGAGAAACTTTGAAGAATTTTATTTTAGGCCCATGTCACTTTTAAATGGAGCTCTAGCTCTTACCTCTAAAAGAATACATCTACCTGAAAAAAAAAAGAAGCCAAAATCAAACACTGTCACTTTAGTTTTACCACCATGTAAATCCCCGTAAAGTCCAGCTTCCACAAGGAAAAGACACTCCAGATGCTCTGGTAACATCACAGAAAAATGAAGACACTTGCTTTCACTGTGATTTCAGCTCAGCATGGCTCACAGCCATTGATTACCTGGTGGAAGATGCAACCATTTTTGTGGGGAAAAGACTTTGCAAATACTGCCTTTCTCTCATTCATGAGAGAATTAAATATGCAAGCAAGGCTCTTACTGGACACAAGAACTGCTCCAGGTCTTCAGCCATTCAAGCTCTTCTGACATTTGGATTTCACAAGAAATTGACTGAGAGCATGTAAGCCACAGAAGCAACATCTCAATTGCATCTTTTGATGCATGCTCACCTCAGAGCAGGGTTGAAATTGCTCCTAGCTCCCTCAGTCCTCAGCCAAAGCCACCCATAAGTCCCAAATCAGTTGGGGTAGAGGTGATTTTTTCCCTGTCTCCTTGCTTTTCCGTGTGCTGACAAGTGAGAGCTCATCATTGCTACCACTTGGCATTCATGAAACTATTTTTCTCATGTCTCCATGGGCAAGTCACACTGGTTTTGCCATTTAAGCCCTTTATTTTTATGACCTCTGATGTATACTTCAGTTTAGCCCCCAAAAGTCCCCTACTGCAGCACAGATAAACCCTGCCTGACATAAGAACAACCACACTCAATCCCCTTTCTACTTCTCCCTGCTCCCCCTCCCTGCCCTAAGCAGACAGTGTTAATGAGCCAGAAACTGTTCTGAATCAGGAAAAAGGGAATTTTGGCAACCAGAGACCTATTTCTGTAAGGAATCAAAAACGAAATCAAGAGGAGAAAAAAAATGTTACAAAGAAGCCGTTTAAGCTGGAATCATAAGAGAGAGGGAAATTACCCACCCTGGGAGACAGGCAAAAGAAGGGCAAGTTGGGAGACAGATAGGCCGGGCAGACTTCAAGGTCTAAAAAAGATTGGTTGTCTCTTTTGGGGTTTACACTCTCTTTGTCTAATTAGACTAATAGAGGTAGAATAGAACTGGGAGAGATTAAAAACCATGATAAACAAGGCATCTTTTATTTTATATTATTGGAACTGGTTTCACTTATCTTTAGAAATCTTTCTTTTTGTGCTCCTTAATTTGTCCTTGAAGTCCTGTATCTAATCACTAGTTGAGCAACCAATAATCCTTCTCCAGCCCCTCCACCCCTTTTTATGGCCAACTTTAATCTTTCAACTCAGTGAAAAACATGTTTCCCCTATCATAACTAGTTTAACAAAAATTCCCTTTCAAGTTTAGATTGTGCAGATACAATGGCTTTCCTGCAGCTTCATGCTGAAGAGAGGAATTTACATTAGAAAAAAATAGAGATTTATGATAGCATTGTATTTCCATTTGAATATGGAGAGTTAATAACATGCATATGTTTTTTTTATTATTATTATTTTAAGGTTTAAGCTATGCCATAAGCAAAAGGAAACCTGGAAACTGTGAGACTGGCAGGGCTCAATGAATAACCTAATCTGGATTTCATTCACAAACAGCAGCTCATACATAGGGAAAGGGCTGGTGTGTTTCGCCAAATCGGAACTGGAGTAAGTGCCAGGATTTCCTGATTTGTTTACATTTCTCAAAAAAACTTTTTTTCCCCTGGATGAGGCTAGAATTAGACTTCCTTTTCCACTTTTGGCCCTTTCCAAACTATTCTTGCTTGACATATTCTCTCCTTTTCCCTGTATTCTCCTTTGTTCCAGTCTCAGCTGGCTCTTTTGTCTTGGAAAACAGAAAAGGCAATGAAAGATGTCAGTCTATGATAATAATGATAATGCAGCCAGGTTTGCATGACAGCAAAACAATGCCGCAGGCTTTTCCAACACCCTTGGATCCACCACTCTTCTCACAATGGCTGGAGGGGATGGGGGTGTGGAGTGAGTGGTATGTCTCCGCGACTTCAGGCTGGAACAATAGTGTCACAAGGTAAAAGAGATAAAAAGATCAAAATGAAGCAGGCTAGCTCGAACTCTCTTGATGAGGCGTGTCACTGAGTTAATCCGAAATTAGAGGGGGCTAGTTACACATAGCTAAATCACCTTTGCATTAGCTCACTGGCTTGCTTCTCAGTCAGCTGAAATGGTCGTGTTCCCTGCCAGTCCATTCTCACTTTCACTGACTTTACCGTACTTCGCCCATTGTCTGCAACCTCGGTGCAATCACTGCAGAAACTTGTTTGGGAGACCTTCTCCGTGCCTTTGTTTAGAGCCCTTTGATCATCCCACGGAAAGAAAAACACTGTAGCTTGGACCTGAGCCATGGCTTTCTTAACATGACAAGACTGCCAGCCTGCAATCAGCGTTTGATGCTGCTAGGGACTCGGAAAACCATGGCAAGGCTATCCGCAGTCTGGAGAGCTTGGCCGCCGTGCTGGGCAGAGGTGAGAGGTTAAAGTGCCTGATGTACTTCAGAGCAGCAGCCCGAGCCATCGCTGCTCTCACAGCAGCCTTACAGCAGCACAAAGCTGTTCTTGTGGGGATGGCAGGTCCTTCTTGCCGCACACCTTACCTGCCATCAGAGATCGCCCTGTGAACGGCTCATGCTTTAACAGGATGAGCTGGCAAGGAGCGGCTGTGCCAAGCACAGGCTTCCAGCGCACGGGCAAAGCGTTCACAACAGGAGGCAGGGGTGCAAGACGGAATTTCTGCATTTCAAGCAAGTGCTGTCAGCCAGATTTTTAGCTGACATCGCTCCCATTGACACCGATGTACCAATGCTGATTTACACCCGCCGATGAATATGCGTCTGGGAGAAGAGTGGGATAGGGTAATGGTGCAGAAGAGTTAGATGGGAAAAGGAAGTGAGGGGGAGCAAGATGAAGATAAAAGGGGAAGGAAAGGAGAGACGTGATCGTGGGACTCAGGAAACACGAACTGCAATGTATGGCTGTGGGAAAATGATTAGAAGAGATTGCATCAGACTGGACACCACTTTTGCAATTTCTGCAGCACCTTTTTAAGATTCCATACTGAGATACTGAGCGGAATGTGTGTAGCTGTACGTCTGGAACAAGTCCAAGCAAAAGGCCAAATGCAATCAGTCATCTGTGTTTGCTGGATCTGTGTACTAATGTTTCCTGTGCAGTCATTGCAATATATGTCTACTCTCGCTGATCTGAATCCTGTTTTTCACCTCTAAGTATTTTTATCATATTTAGCTGCTTACACCATGTATAAGCATCTGTTTTTCACACATTGCTTAGTTTGAGGCCAGAAGTTGCTGTTCCACTCATACTCAGCAGACAGAGGGGTAAAAGAGAGAGTGAGATGGGGAAAGCTACATGAAGGGGAAGGAACAGACTTCTGAAAACAGGAGTAAGATTCTGTAAGGCATAGCAGAAAGCGCCTTTGCACACAAAATCATCAGCCTGCTTCTTTCTGTTCAGGAGATCTCTGCAGAGAAGCAGGAGATCCAAAGGCTGTTTTGCTTGCACAATAGATTTAGCTGTTCTCAGTAGTGCTTCTCATGTGAGTGAGGTGAGCAGGAAACAGATTGATGTCAGCAGGCAGCCCGCGCTAGAAACTCACACCCACCCTTTCTGCTTCATCAGTTGTCTGAGCCCACAGTTTCACTATTAGCTTTTGGTGGTGTGTTTTTAGATTTCCAGTTACAGCTTGCATGACGACCGCTGACGGTCTGCACCTGACCAGTTACTGCCATTTGACTTGGTAAGAACCATAGAAGAAGCGTTCTTTCAGGAGAAAGAATAGAGGAATATACAAGTGCATGCATTTATAGTGCTCTCCAATAACTGTAAATCATGACTTCTGCCAGCTAGAGTACGGTTCTCACTGGCAAGTGTCAGTGAGAAAGTCTTACTTTAGGAAAACAGTTAAACACTTCTGCTTTTTTTTTTTTTTTTTGCATTACTGATAGCTAATACAGATGAAACCACAAACCTGAAGAGTTCAGACTTCATAAAATGTCAGTCATGCATAATTTGGAGTAAATGAGCATGTGACAGCAATTGGCATTTAATTTGGATGTTCCTTTTTCTCACAAACCCAAATGAATTTTCATTTTCATTTTTCATACTACTCCTTGTGTTGCAAAGATCACCTGATTGTTTGAGCTTAAAGTTTAGGCAATATTTTCTAATGTGTTAAATCGTGAAGGAAGTCATAATAAGGAGCCTGAATAGTTGACCTAACAGACCTCTTTGGCCTGCACAAAATTCTGGTAACACTCTATAAGGAAAGTTACATTTGAGTTATTAATTTTCATTTAAAAAGTTACTTTCCATTTTTCTACACTGTATCTCCAGGAAAAGAGAAGCTGAAAACTACATATGCATGGTGACACAACTCCTTTTCTCTGTCCGAAGATGTGAGCTGATGATCTCCATGCTGTTCTGCTGTGGCACTGTCACTCCTGACCTGACCTTCAGGATACACTGAGAGCATTGTGAGTCCTTCCAGCAGTGTCAAACATTAGCACTACAGGGCTTTACCTGCTTCAAGCAATGCTCATCCTCTGGCAGTAAGATGCCTCTGGAAGCTCATGAATTCCAGCCAGTGGAGAAATTACAGTAGCCAAACGGTGTGGGATGCTTTCAGTGATCCCTTTCCACTGTGGGAAGGAGCTGTTGGCAAAGAGCAAGGCTGAGTTTAGTCAGCAGGATATAGCTGATAAACTCAAGATGCAATTTGCTATTAGCTAAGCATTGATGCAGTGCAGCCTGCAGGTTCATGGGATGGAAACACAGCAGGTGAGTGGAGATGGACATTCCTGGGCAGGAATGGGAGGGAAGGTGATCCTGAGGATTGGCCTGAAATTTTTGATTGAGATCAACCAAGAACTTAGACCCTGAATCCAGAAACCCCACTTCAAACTGGAACTAAGACCATACTTGAAAGCTCAAGTTAAATTTTATTGTCCTCAGACTGTGGTGTAAGAAACATGCTTGACTTAAAAGGAGTCTCAATGTTCCTCACAGAAAGAGGGAACTCCCTTTCTGATACAGTAGAAGAAACAATATCATATTTTTATTTTTTCAGTTACAATTAACTTTTTTTAAGGAAGAATGTAACATTTTCCAAAATATGTGTAATAATTCCTGATCAGGGTCCAAGGCATAGTTTTTCTATGGATGAAATTAATATTTCTTTGTTGTGAACAAGCAGAGTTTATGTAAAAATGAAAGAAAAAAGTCTTTCCCAGCAAGACTCCCCTCCCCACTCCAGACCCCTGTGTTTTGATTTGTCCCTTTGTGATTATAGTAGGACACAACTGACAGAGGTGAGATATGTGGAGTTTTTGCAAAAATTTGCTTTTCTATTATTATTTCCTTTTTAAAGTGGAAAGACCATGGTGGGGCCAGCCAAATCCATCTAGCTCAGTAGCCTTACTTTGACACTAGCCAGCTGAGGTTGGCTAAGCAAAGGAGAGAGAATGACCCTTCTTTGCGTAAGGCCAACAGTCAAGAGTTCAGAGAGTTTTTGAGTCAGAGGCTGCATCTGGGCTATTGTTTTTTATGTTCATCAATAGACCTATTCTTTATAAAATTCTTTATTAACATTTTGAATCCATTTATATCTCTTGGCTTCCAAGACATCCTGTGACAGTGAGTTAATTATGTTTTGAGTAAAATAATTACTTGCTTCCTTTTATTTTAGATGCTATGCCTCAAAATTTCAAATAGTGTACTCTTTTGTGTGTTAAGAAATAATGAATAAATGGTGCCTATCACCTCTATTATACCTATTCACCTTCCTTACATTCTGTTTCCCTAAAGGCCAGGCTAAGCTCAGTTTGTTGAAATGAACTAGAGAAAAAACTAAAATCTGAAGTCTCTGTTTATCTATTTCTACCACTTTCAGGATCATCTCTGGGTTTTGCTTTTGTTTAGTTGTTTTATCAGGGAGAGTGATTCATGATTTTGGGGTTAGCAATACTTTACTTACGTGCTTTCCGGCACTGTCTTTGGTTTCTGGCTCCTCTCTCTTTCTCACACTTATAGCAACATGATATCTAAGTGAAATCAATCATAAACATAACATATCCCAAATTTGAGTCTTATACTCCATTAGTCTCTAAGGAAAGCTCTCTCTATTTACAATTTTATAGCATGCTTAGGTTTTTGATCTGAGCAGACAGAACCCATTCAAAGATAAAAACATCAATTAATTAAGCAGTTGTTGAGATCAGAAATCTGACACCCATATGGTGTCAAATTAGTGCCTGAAAGCAGTTAACTGCCAAAAGAAGCACATGCATCTGTTTCAAGAGATTAAAATGAAGTATCTATTAATTACTTAGAGTTTCTTGATTGACTTCAAAATTATATTGCTGAACTGATTCTCTTTGTGTTATTCATCTTTAATGTCATCACTTGTAAATAAGGACTTGCTTCAAAACTATCAAGTTCCAAGCAAATGCTAAGTACCCTCTAAAAAGCTAGCAAAGGAAACTCAGCTGTGAAGAGATGCCACAAAGCATGTGCTGTGTTTTTGTTCCATTGCTAGGAACTACATAAAACCAGATGTATGCAGGAGAGAAATGTTGCCTGATACAACAATGAGCAATAAAGAGTATCTCACAATCATAGGATGCATGACACAATAATGAATTGTATATTACATGCCTAAGAAACACAATTAAGACTGTCAATTTCTTTCTAGTGGAAGTTCATTGGCAGAACTGTGATACAACAAAAATTCCACTTCAGGTCTTTCATACTATTTTCCTGTTTTCACGTACTCACAAATAAGAAAAAGTGCAGATGTTAGAAGAACACACACTGTGTCTCTCTGTATCCAAGGAAATAATTGTTTCAAAATATGCAGTTATCCGGTTATCACCAGCTTATTTTTAGCATCCTAAAGTCAAAACTACATCTGCGTGGTTAACACTGAATACCAAGTCAGATGTGTCTGTCTCAGTCAGGCCTCTTGATGGAAAAGGAAATATTTCGTGCTAACTCAAGTGGTGACGTCCTTTCTTCTGAAGCAATTACTTGATATTAATTTTATGAGGATATATATTCTGTTTCTTTAAACACGTAGCAGGAAACCAGGCAGGATGGGGATGGGGAAAGAGTCTACAGCAGCAAACCTCCAGTGAGGAGAGAGAAAGAGAGTGCGTGCACGTGGTTTTTAAGGAAAACAGTCTTCTTCTTATTTTAATAAATTCCTCTGTATAGGTGTTCAGGGAAAAAAAAAACCCAAAAACATAGGCCAGGAATTCCCACATTGCCAAGACTAGATTTTGTGACTGCAATGCAAGGGGGGCATACACTTCTGAGTATAAAAGTCTTTTCTCATTTACCTAAGACTCAGTCTAAACTACTCTCACCCAAGCTACCTGCTTTATACCTGCTCTATCACCAGATAAATTATGGAGAAAAAAATTATTTGGAGATTATCAGCAAAATGGCTACTTTAGAAAACGTATCTTCTCCTCATTTGTTTTTGTGGAGATTGTCTGCACATGATGTATAAGAAAGCTTAAAAACAGATGCCTGAAGAACCCTGCCTCTGGGGCAAAACTGTAAGTTTTCTGGTCATTTCCTTAGAGAAAATGGGAACTAATCTACTTAACAACAACGAAATCCTCCCCTTGTACTGTAGGCAAATTAATATGTCTTCTAAACACTGGTATCAAAAACTAGAACAAATCTAAAGAACTTTGCAGACATTTTGGTCTGCAGATGACACTTTTGTCTAATAGTTAGGCTCATAAGCTAAATCAACAGTTTTAAGGAAATCAGTATTTCAGGAGGATAACTATCCTGCCACAAGCTTCCCATTGGCTTTCCTCCAAAAAGGAAACTGAAACAGACAGCAAGATTAGCAGGCACAATTTTAAAATTCTCTTTTGGGGACAAAATATTTTGTAAAGTTTTCTGGTTTGTTACTAAAGACTAAATATCTCTCTCACACACACTCCTTTATAGTTTTTCTTATGTAAATCTTCAATGCTTTCATTTCCCTACATCTTCTCATGTAGGGAAGCACCCATGGAGTCATCAAACAAGACAGATATTCTAGGTATAACATGGAATGGTGCCCTCCTGTTTTGTCTGCACTGTTTATTTTCAGGGACATGTCATTTGGGCTCAAGGATGAAAGAAAATGCACAGAATAATGCCTTGACTAAGATATGTACCAACATCAGGCTGCTAGTAACAAATAAAAGTCTTACAAAAAAAGATTTTATCATTTTTTTCATCAGCACTTTTCTATCAACACCGGAAATTTACTGTTTCTCAGTTAAAAAATAAATAAAATTACTCTGATTGTAGCACTTCTCTTTATGTGTAGCCAATAATAATTACTTTTAAGTTAATGTTTAAGGTGAGTTTGATCACTGTTCCTGCCCTGTGAAGTATCATAGCTCCTCCATGATCAGTTAGAAGCTGGGGGAGGAAGACAAGTTCCCCTTATTAAAATTAGAAAGAAAAAAAAAGAAAGCCTGGGGATGAGCCTTTTGCATCTGATGGTTCCCAAACACAGCCATCTCCTTTGCAATGCTCTTTGGAAATTCCTCTCCTTTTTGACAAATCCTCTTTATACAACTTAAGACAGATAAAATAAATTCAGTTAAAAAAGTGCAAATGCAGTATCTGAACACTAAAAACCAAGACCCCATGTCAGTCCTATATGCATCTTCTTCTAAGTCCTCTGCACCCGTGCTGGAGGACTCCGTGGAGGGTCGTGCTGGAGAGTTGCAATCCAAAATCTCTCCCCAGGAAAGATTTCTTTGTGCAGTCTTTGACAGAGCCCTGAAGCTGCCTCCTGAGTGCTACACCTCTTGCTCTGGCATCTGCAGTGGCCCAGGCTCAGGCCCTTGGCAGAAATGGGCTTTTTGGGGCCACAGAGCAGTCCAGCAGCACCCCAGGGAGCGCTGTTAAGAGTCTGGAGAAAAATCTCACAGCTTTGGCTGCTCACAAGTATCTCTCAGTGCTCTGCCAGGAGCCCTGGTACAACTCATGGTTGGGAAGCTACCATAATGCTTCAAATGACAGGAATATTATCTCCTACTTAGCACTGAAGTTCTCATCTGCATTTCTCAAAAGGTGCTGTGTGGCATTTCTCCCTGACTCTGCTTCACTTTGAAGATACTTGTAAATTGTTATTTTAATTGAGGGTTGTTTTACTCTGTTCAGAATGGGAAAGAAAGCAATATGTTCACAACAGAATGGGAAAATTTCAGGAAGTGCTGCAGCCTTTGGTGTATAAATTCAGCATATATCTATGTAGGTGATATGACAGAACAATACACATTATGGAGTCGTTTTGGTAATAAATACCTGCTCTATCCAGATGCTTCTAAATAAATGATACATAATAACGTATTTCTTATCCTAGTCAGCATCTAGTAGCGTCAAATGCTCCAGAAAGTGTCGAGCTGCCTCCATCTGAATTTGTGAACAGGCAAATAGCCATCTTACACATTTTACTATCCATGAAGAGAACAGCGAGTTGTCCTTGTGCACTTCTAAAATGTCCCACTTACTCCCTTATGCCTGGTTTTAATATAACTGCTCTTTACAAGGGTCAGCATCTGTACTGTAGTAGAAATAAATCTTGAACAGTGTTTTCCTGCAGATTTAAGGGGATAGTACACGTGTCTTATTTTTTATTAGCATGGATATGGTCTAAATGGCAAATACTTTTGCCTTGACAATGTTAGAAATGCTGCTCAAGAAGCCTGGATCGGATGGACCATGTGGTTTAAGGTCCATATTTGTGCACATATTGGCATCCTGCAAATGCGTCGATAGCCTGCAGAAAAAAGAGGCAAGCTGCTTTTAATGGTTGGAGAATTATTTACAAACACGTGTATTAACTGCTTGAAAATCAGAAATTCCTAGAAGCACAGATTATCCTTGCTGAAGTCATAATCATTTCTTGGACTCACAGAAGATGAGGGCATTCATTCATAGAGACCTAGTATGAAACCATCCTCTGTTTCAGTTCACTGAGATTTGTATTAGATTATGACAGAAAACACTAATGTTAACCTTTTCATTATCAGTTTGAGTAGCTATAAATCCCTGTTCTATGCTGAAGCTGGGATGGGCATCAGATCTCCAGGGTTATGCAGAGCTTTTAGCAGCCTCAGTGAGGCTCTTGTGCACAGCTTGTTGCCAGTCTGCAGTGAAGAAGTTTTGATATAAAAAATATTGCCAGCTGTAGGCGGAAATGTGTGACAGCTGGAATTTCCGTCTGCATCTATGCAATGGACCAAAGTCATAAGTGACTTGCACTGTCCTGGAAACTTTGACATTTTGTCAGCTCTATTTGAACTAAGCAATGATTTTGTTTAAATTTCTGTGAAGCCGTAATGGTATACTTATTCAATGTCTAAAAGAGTATGCTGTTCTGAATATGCCTGAGATCTTCTATTCAGACACAGAGTTTTAATTATGTTTCCGATTCATATAAGAGCACAAAGATTAATGAAAGGTACAGGAAAACCCTCTAGTCTTTTTATTGCCACCCTAGGTTGTAGCTAACACAATTCAAGAGGCACCCATTTACCTCTCTGAAGAGACAATACTGAAAATCAGAGCATATTTCAGTATCATCTAGCTTGTTTTGGCACACAGAAATCTTAATGGAGACTAAAGTCTTCTTGAACTCATAGATGCAAGCATCCTAACTCATTTACTCATTTATACAGTTATTTGGCTTAAACATTGCCTTTATGAGCATCCAACCAAAAAAAAGGATCTATAGAGCTGGACCCTGTACAAAGAAAAGTCACCAATAGAAAAAGCTAAAAATATAAATGGAACGAAGGAATGAACATTCTCAATTTATAGTATTACCACATGCCCATTGCCCACTGAATGTGCTTAATATACACATCACATTTCTCTCCATTGATTCCAGAAAAAAAGACAGGGTCTAACAACCTGGGGGCTGTGGGCGAATGAATTTCTCATCCACCTCTTTATCCAGTATACCAAAGCAACAGTGGCAGCTTTGATTCAATACCCACAGCCAGGATTCCCAGCAAAGCAGCATCCAGTCCAACTTTGATTCGGAAAACATAACAAAAATAGGAGCATTTTTGTGACTCAGAAATGATTTTGTCCCAACTCCACTCTTTCGTGGGTTTGGACATTTCTCCTTTGTTTGTATTCCAATTTATGATATTCAGATAAATTGAAAAAATGGTTTGTCAATATCTTCTGTAGTGGGATGAGGTGAGGATGTTTAAACTGAGATTCTTTTAATCATTTTCCATGTGTTTCTTAATCGGCTTGGTTTCTTTTTTTTCTGTCTTTGTTCTCCAACACTGGTTCATTCATTTCCTGAAGTTTCACTTCACCTTGTCTTGTTTTTCCGTCTGCAGTATGTTGTTATGTGCATTTGGTGATGAGAATTAGCTTAAAATAATCTGTACCATAATTACTGACTTCAGACTTGTTTGTGTCTATAGGGAGATATCCACGACAAAACAAAATAACAACAAAGAGGGAAAGCTACCACGTTCTTCCATATTTGGACAGCCCAGATGTTATTTACAGCATTGTTTATGAAGCTTTTTCTTTGCCTTGCTGGCTTTGATCCACACACGTTGTCAGTTTTGAGCACACACGTCCTGTCACATGGTGACTGTGCGCCCCTGACGAGTAAACATGCGGGAATGCAATTTACAAAGACAGGCTAGAGCAGCAATTAAGGAGAAAAAGAACTACAAACAAGACAAAGGAAATTAGGCAGGAAGATGAGCTAAATCTGGTAAGAATACAGGATATCAAGGCAACTGCACTGCATGTCATTTATTCTTTAGTCACTAGCAAGTGTCAACACCAGTAAGTGATGTCTGTGCCCGTGAAACTTTTATCATTAGTCTGCAAGAGGATGAAGGGCTCAGAGAGACTTGTTGCTACAGAATCTCCAAAGTGTGCGATCTTTGAAGGCCAAAGATTCGTTATCACATTTGGCACTCAGTCAAAGTGGTGGAGTTCTTCAAGCACATTTGGACAACGAACAAACAGAACAAACAGAAGACTGTAAAATCTTCTTTTCCTAAAAAGTTGAAGGGGGAGCAGTTGCCAGTAAGGGTCCACAGAATATGTAGGAAGGGGAAAATATCTGACATGCATTACGTTTTCATGCTAAAGCACAGCAATGCCATAAATGTTTCAGGCAATAAAATTCAGTCACACAAATATTTGGGTGACAGCAGTGGAAGGTTGTGTACTAGAACTCCTGGGGCCTGGGAAGGGAGCATGAAGTATTGCTTATTTCCTTATTTACAAACAAACCAACCCCAGGCAAATGCTGGGATTTGGGAAGTTCGTTTAAGAGACTGTGGGCTGAGCTGCTGAATCTTGAGTCTGTTGTAGGAAGAGGTCTCTGCTCTGTAAGATGTGTACTTTAGTATAAAGGATATCATATCAGCTAGGGGAACTGGTAATTAATTATCTCCATATCTGGTAGGACAGTGTTCTGGTAGTAATCTTTCTTTTAGCTTTATCTATCTAAGTCTATAGGAGAGGACAATGGAGGAAGCCCCTTCTCCTCTGAGATTAATTTAACTCCATAATTGCTCTTTTCCTTTCAGTCATCTGCCATGTTATCTTCTTGATCACTGTCCTGACAGTTATTGTCCTCATAGGGCAGACCTTGGTTTTTCCAGTCTCTTTTTGACAAACCTCACAGTCTATGGGAGAGAACTTTGCTACTAGCCTCATTTAGGGAGGGACTGAAGTCAAACAGACTCGCATGGGAATGTGGTGTGTAGGTTTAAATCTCCAGTTATTTGCCACCCAGGACTTGGAACAAACACTTGCATTGTGCTTGGATCTTTGATGTAAAAGCACTTGTATTTTCTATAATGGCATTGTGGCTTCCATACATGAATAATCAAGGCAGTAAACCAGTCTGTGGTTTATATGATGTCTTTGAAATACCCATCCAAAGGGTTTCTTGTTTTATGTTTAGCTCATCAACTGGCAACATTGTCTGCTAATAAATCTTTGCCGATATTTAAGAATCCATGTCCAGTAATTATGTACGTATTTGAAACGGTAGCCAACTGTTCAAATAAAGTGTTAAAATAATCTGAAATTAAGAATATATATGAAGTGCTGGATCCAATCCTAGCCACCCTATTTCAAGAAAGAGCTGAAGCAAGTGTGGTGATGGGCCACAAGGCTGAATAAGGGACTGAAAGACCTGACCTAGGAGGAGAGGCTGAGAGAGCTGGGGCTGTTGAGCCTGGAGATGAGAAGGCTCAGGGGAATCTGATCAATGTGTGTAAATACCTGATTGGTGTGAGTAAAGAGCAGGAAACCAGGGTCTGCTTTGTCATATCCAGTGACAGAACAAGAGACAAGAAGCACAAATTAAAATATAGGATATGACATTTAACATGAGGGGTTTTTTTGTTGGTTTTGTTTTTTGTGGAGGAGGTCAAATTCTGGCACAAGTTATCTAGACATGTTTTAGAGCCTCCATTCTTGAAAATACTTAAAAACTGACAGACATGGCCCTGGATCAAGCTGCTTTTCTTGACACTCCTCTGAGCAGGAAGGCTAGACTAGACCATCTCTAAAGGTTCCTTCCAAACTCAGCTGTTCTGTGATTCTGTAAAGGATATGAAAAAACAGATGCCTGTCCAGAGCACATGTCCAGATATGTGTACAAATAAAAATTATGCATTCCAGAGCTCAGCAACTCAACCAAAATATCATTTGCAGGACAAGATAGAAACCAAAAGGAAGCAAGAAGTGAGAATGACAGAAGAGTCACATATTCATCCAGCCAATGAGACGTGGAAAGAAGGGCTTTGATTCATTTTCTCTAGCAAACACTGAAGGGAACTCAAGGTAGGTTTCTCTAGCAAACACTCAAGGAACTCAATTTAACCTACCTTGAGTTCCTTTCAGTGTTTGCTAGAGAAAATGAATATCCATATGCTAATATTCCTAACCACCTACAGGGCTAACGAGGACAGCTAAGCCAGAAACGTAAAATGCAGATCAGTCAAAAAGCAGCAGCAGGTAAAGTTGCATCTAACACAAAATTGGCTAGCCTAAGGTTGATGCAAAATAGAGGTAAAAATAGGCCCACCATTTCTTGCCCAGAGCTTCAAGATTCTGAGACACTTGAGGAGCCCACAGAAGCAACTGTTAGTACAGATAAGAAAGGCTGAAATTAACTGTCTTAAAACAAAGAAACAAAATTAGAAGCTCCAAGCAGAGTGAGAAGGATGGAGAACTTTGAGGAATGTGTCACTAGGCACATTAAGATACAGTGGGGAGAGCTCCAGCTGACAAAGGCATCCTGATCTCATTTAGCCCATCCATCCTCTCACTGGTAAAGGGTTTCACTCTCCTCTCTGTTTTTTTTCCCTGAAACCTATTTGTTGGAATAAACTAGGAATTTGAAGAACTAATTTGAAAATGAGATTATAACTAGCTCTCACTTGTTTTCAGCTGATTTCTCATTGACAGCAGAGTGATCCCAAGGGTGAGGTGGCCTTCAGCTTCCTGCTACTAGAGTTTTTGGATCAGGTACCCCCCAAAAGTGACAGCAACATTTACCATTACAGATCTGGAGGGCTATAGCAAAGGCAAAATAAAACCTAAAGTCATAGCAGTTTTACTGCCTCAAGCAAGTCCAAAACCAGGTCTGGGGTCTCACAGCTGAAAATAGGATTAAGGGTCTTAGTACAGGATATTCTAAAAAAATCATGATATACAGATTTCATATTACCAGAGAGCTGCATATTAAGACATATATAATAATGTATATAAGAATTGAAATATATACACATATATATTGCACACATATATATATATAAATTTACATGCATATATAAGTACATATATATGCTACTTAATTTCTTTAGACTGTTCACCTTCTCCACCACTTTTCATCCCATGTTTTTGTTGCCTTTTCCATATAAAAGAGAAAAAATACTTATGATAAGCAATACAAAAAAAACATGATTAGCAAAGTTTTTTCCCACCATTTTCGGAAAACTGATTCACTTGCATGTTAATATTCTTATCCATATACAAAAATGTTCACCATAAATAGTTTTTTAAGGGAAAACCAGCCAACTGGAAATCCTTCCTTTATTTTAAAGATAATAGCTCCATTTGTTTATTGCTTCTGCTGTTGATTTTTTCCAAGCAGAACAGCAAATCTGCTCTCAGTTAGGGGAGTACAACCCTTCTGTGGCCAGAGTTCAGTACATATCCCAGGGTACCTTTCCATAGTAAAACACCCTGCCTGCTTCAATGAAGCTGCTCACAATTAACTCTTCTGGATGTGGAGATCCAAGTGTAGTCTTTTATTGATTGCCTCGGGGCTACATTCATATGGCCTGAATTCCACCCAAGTCCCCCAGTGCTTGCTCCACAGGGAGACTTGCTGCAATTGGGGGGGAGCCTGGGGCAGGCAGCCTGTGGGAAATTGTCCACAGGGGCTCTGGTGAAACATGTGAGTATCCCCTGGACAAAAACAGAGGCCAGCTATTGCTGTGTGGCTGAGCCTGGGTTTGGTTCAGCTGGACAAGCAAGGGTGGTTTTTTTCCAGCAAGTGATATTTATAAAATTTACTATTTCTTTTTTTTTTTATTCCAGAAATGTCTTACTTTTTCCATATGTTTGTGAACCAGGGTCGAGCAGAAGTCCAAAGAGATCAGCATCAGCAATTGTTTTCCTTTAATAATTATGTTTGACAACTGTTAAAACACAGACTGTAGTGAAATCATCGCTACCCCTTTATTATGGTAAACTACTCATTTTTTTCCCAGTGGTTTGAGGTAAACACTCCAAGCATGCATAACAATTGGTTGCACCAGGACACACAGTAAAATCAACATAACAAACACACTGGGGGCAGTACGTTGCTGCAGGGTAAACTAATGCCAAAGACCCACAGCACTAATGACTTAATTATTGCCTTGGTGGTTGTCAGAATGACACCAAAACATCAAACAAACTGAATCTTTCTGCCCAGATGGGTTAAGGTCTCTTTTTGTTTCCTGGTCATCGTTTCTCTCATAGAAGCTTTATATGTATATTTTTACAAATTTATACCAGAGAACTGCCTCATGGCCTGAGCTGTTGTTCCCAAAGTGCTCTGCATTGGACTGTAGCATCCTGAATCCTTTTTCCAAATGTGTTTTTGTTTTGAGTTGGATAGTTGGAGAGATTCATCTTCCTTATCCCAGCAAGGAGACTCTTTGATATATTCAGGGTTGTGAGCTAGGGAAAAGGGAGAATACTGGAAAGGTCTTGACTGCCACCAAGGAAGGGAACAGGGCCTTACAGATCATACCTAGAGTATTTCCTTGAAAATATGTGACTTAGTCAGCAAAAACAGCATTTTAGTATGACAGGCCTTAACATTGGTCTAGCTCTTGCCCATCTTCCTTCTGAGCCCTGGTGCTGTCATGCCTTCCCTCCATTGCCATGCACTTCAGGCATCAGCAAGACCTAAGTCTCAAGTAGCAAAGGTTCAGACTTTTCTAGAAAAATATTGCCTAGCTGGAGCTACTCATTACAGCTTTTCTCCTCATTATGAATCTTATAGGAATGAGATCCAGAAAGTACAATCAAAAGCATGACCTCTCAAATATAAGATCTGGGAGCATATTTAACTAATGTGCAGCCAGAAAGCAATTGTCAAGAGTTTAATGCAATTCAGAATGTTCTTGGTTTTCCTTGTAAAACAGCCTCCTTGAACAATGGAGAGATTTAAACAGGATTTTTGTTACTCACCCTGTGGACACAAGGAGAGAGTGCCAGCTGATTACAGGAAATATTCATTCAGTTGATTTGAGGAGGAGCATTCATTCTTTCCTTCATAGCTTATTTGATATAAGCTTATCATACATTTTAAAGCCAATCTCCTAAAATACCAGAGCAAGTTGCTTCATGTACTTTCCAAATCGTTTTCTTCTGAGAAGATGTTGATCAGACATCTGTGAATATCAAAAAGTAGAATGGGTCAGTCAGGATAAGACCCCTTTTCCAAAGATCTAAGGCTTATCCAGACCTGACCCACAGAAGTCAGACTGGTTAGTCCTAGGAGCACTATAGCCCTAGGGTCAAAAAATAAATGGAAGTTAACACAGAACTGGCCAAAAGGGGATAGTAAATCAATTATTAATACATCTCTAATACAGAGGTTCAGGCTTTCCTAAAGTCTGGGTTTCCCCTCATTTCCTCTGGGGATTTTTTAACAGCTGGATGAGTGGGATAACTTGGCTTAAAGATGCTTTTCCTGTACTGGCTCCTATGTTTGCAATCAAAAAGGACTCAAGATCACAAAAAGCATTCCGGTCCGAAGAACAATGATTTCCCTCAGGTATCAAGAAATATGATAGAATCAACAGGCCACAGTCACTGGCATGCTTGGGATGCTCTGCATCTTCTTGGTGATACAAACCAGTCATAAACCTGGACTGTCAGTGGAGCCACATAAAGCAGCCAAGGAGAGGTCGGATCCACAGCCATCAGCATTATGGATTGCATGCACTGGGAAGCCCCTAAAGAATTATCCTTTCACAGAGGTCTCTGGACCTTAATGAAACACTGCCTGATACCACAACTTCTATCATCCTAATCACAGAAATCAGCATCTTGGAGCCAAGTTATACAGCTGTACCAGGTGTTTTGAAATTCCCCAGAGGAAATGAGGGAAAACTCAGAATGTAACAATAAAAAAAAAATTAAAATATTAACAACATTATAAACCTCCTTGCTTTACAAATGAGGCTGCAACAGAGTGAGCAATGCTGGACTGCCAGGGTGGAATGAGGCTGCAGAAGCTGGCACTGAGTCAAAGTCAGAGAATGCTGCTTCCGGATGGCTGGTTCAGGCAGAAATCACCCAGGGGCTGAGCAGAGCAGCCAGAGGCAGCACCACAGCCCCTCTATCAGCCTTCAAGATCGTTGTCACTAGCTGGGCTAGGTCAGAAGAGAGCCTTGAAAATGTGCTACCTATTCCCTGGAGACACTTGTGGTTCAGGGTCTAATCCACTGTACTACTGTCTGCCAAAGAAACTTCCCTAGATTATGTTAGGTATTGGAGGAGATTACATGTGGACAGACTCTGGGTTTTAGGCCCCTAAACCACATCATGCAGCAGGAACACTTCAGTTCTATCTATGTGAGCAAATAAAATTGGAAATGTTCCCAAGCACGGAAAACTGAACCTCTTAAATTGTTTGAATGGCCTGTGCTCTGTGGTGATGTCTCAGGCCAAACCATTCCCAGGCGCATCCAGAAATTTAGTGCAGTCAGAGACCACAGTTGATGGAGCTGTCCCACTTTGGAGACAAACAGGTTCTTGACGTGCTTGTGGCCTTTCAGGTAGACAACAGACCAGGTCATGTCTAATTTTCCAGTAAGGGCTGACCTGCTGGGACTACTTCAGCTGTGCTGGGTGTGCAAGAGACTGTCCATAGTTCTGGCTTTAAAGATTACTGTGTTCATAGGAAGGAGATGTGTTTCTTGTTAGCTTATTCAGAATCATCTTTAGAAGAAGATTTGTGTATGGAATAATGCGTTTATTTGAAGCATGTACTTTAATAACAGCGAAACAAAGTCTCAAAATCTAAACCAAAATCCCATTATTAAGACTAAAGTAACAGCAAGAAGTCTCCATGCTTTTCCAGTCCCCTAGGTAGCTTGCTAGGAATATCAGGCAGCTGTTATGACTGACCTCAGGTAGGCTGCAAGCATCCTTCCTTGCTTGAACTATTTAGAACATCTCCTGAAGCCCCTCTGGGCAGTTACTTACAGTGCTCCTTTCCCACTGCCCTGGGGAATGACCTACTTCGTCTTCTCCTTTCCTGTTTATTTGCCTCATTCCCTGTGATTGGATGCTGAGACATTGCACGACAACGTGGGGAATGAAGTAATTTCCTCTTTTCATACCTTCAGTCTCTGAAGTAATTTCCTTCCCTCACCCACTCAGCATTTCTTAATATTTCTATAGTGTATGCTATTTACCACTTTCTTGGCTTTATTCTGCTTTCTTCTCTCACAGCCAAGGACAGACATATCAGTAAAATATTACACATCAGATCATGGGAACTGTGACTCTAGCAAAGAATGCTGTATATGTCAAAATCATTCTTTGAGACTAGTATATAAGGAGAAAACACAGCATAACAGCAGGTTACCTGCATTAGCGTGCCCCCATCAACACTCCTGGCTGGAAAGGGACCAAAGATGAGTGAAGCAGTATTCTAAAGTAGCCTTAGGTGCTTTACAGCTGTAATGGAAAGCTAGACACCTAGAAATTTAAAAGCCAAATCTTGTATAAAATCACCCATAGAGAGTAGCATCACCATACTCCTTTCCTCCATGGCAGGAGTCTATCTATCAACAGCAAAGATCAGCTAAAAAATCAAATCAAATAAACACACTCTACCTACTGATGGGCAGCCTATCCTGCAGAAGCCAGGTTTCCAGTGGGAGCTGATTTCAGAGCAAGGGAACCTGGGCTAGTGCAGTCCGGGCACCAGCATTCATCCCTCAGGGCACAAAGTAACAGATTTCTTCTTGGTCCATGCTACCTCAAGAGCCTACAGGTAAGCTGTGGTGATCTGTCCTGTTGGAGACCCCACAGCATGTCACACCCAACAGCTGTGACTGTTGGCAACCAGAGACAATTTAAAGTGAAGCTCATGTGTTTGAGTCACAACAGAGTGTTCCATGTATTGTGTTTCCCCACAGCAATGTCAGCCTTTTCCATTTCAGTTTCAGGGCATACTGGAACAATTATAGGACCAAGAATTCACACAGGGTCTGTGCCCAGGACAAGTAGTGCAAGATATGCCCGAGAGTACATCTTGCTGCCTGATTGACTTCACTTGGGAATTTAGGAATTCCATTTCAAATAAAAATACATAGCTGGAACTAATTCAAACCACAAGGGAATAAAGCAAAGACATAAAATCAAACTAATAAATCAAGATTACAACTCTCTCAAAGAAAGATGTGTTCTAATTCAGCCACAGGTTATGAGAGTTGATGCAGGAATAACTAGAGGTAACTCTATAGCCTGTGATTGCTGCTGGTCATATGAAATAATCCTGTTAGTCTCTTTTGTCTTTAGTGTAAGCCATGCAAATACAGTTGTGTGAATGATGACAAGGTCTCCTTTTGCCCACAGTGACTGCTAGCTACTAATTACACTTGGGGTGCCACAGTGAAACAGCTGAGGACTCTCCAGATAAAGAAAGGAGCATCCTACTTGGCAAAAGCACCTTCTTGAGCCACAGCTGGAGTCCACAGCCCAGGAATCACACTCCACAAGTGTCTTTGCCTTTCCAGTTACAAACTGTCCTTTACTGAGAAAGAATTAAATGAAAAATAAGTGCTGCATAATGCACTCTTCAAATTGACAGAAAAAAAAATCTTGTCAAAATCTAGGTTATGATAATAAGAAAGGATATTGGTAGGGAGGGGTAAAATGTATATTCCTTAGTTCTCTTTGTAAACCCTAACTCAGTGATACTGTACTTATCCTGAGCACATAATGACTGTATATGCCAGGGAAAGGGTTTGGAAATTTTGGCAAAACTTTGCATTGGATATTCTGTCATTGCTGCATTTTAAAAGCAGCAAAAGCCTTCTGAGAAGATTCATGCCCTTTTTTAGTCAATGACAAACAATTTTTCCAGAGAAAAATCCATTCTCTTTCTTTTTTGCAGTCAGTCAGACTTTTCATGGGAACATGTATTTTAAGTATGTTCACAGCTTTGCTACCACCAAGGATAAAAGAAGTTTCAACTGCTCCAACCAAAACATTGTGGAGACAACTTTACATGAATTTTGAACTATCACCACAAAATTCAAACAGAAGTTGAAAGCATAATATATTTTTTGTTCATATATGAATACTTTGCTGCGAAAACAAGTCATACCCATGTCTCAGCCCACAATAACTGCCTGCAATTCAAAACAATGATTCAGCACAGGGTATGTGAAGTTGTGAACAGTTTAACGATTTTTTTTTCTTCAAAACTTTTGGCACTTCAGCCTCAGATGCTATTTGCACAGAGCAAAAGTTCAGGCAAGCTTTTCAAACTGAAAACAACCCCTGAGAGTTTCCCGTTCATGCTTAAATGCTTGAAGAGCAGTTTAAAGGCTATCAATTAAAAGGCTTTACATTTCAAGCCCATTTGGATTTCTCTGATGATGTTTTCCAGAAGATCTGTGTGCTCAAATGCTCAAATGCAGTGTGAGAGGGAAGCTCCAATGGCTGCTTTCTGTTTCTTTCTCAGATGAGTGACCCTTGTTCCTGTGCCTACCCTCTCATCCTCTTGGGCCGTCTCTCATCTCTGCACAGACCTTTAATGCAAAGGATCTTCCCATCCACACCCCCCGGGGTGACAGGATAGTTGCCACAGACTGGGTCTGGGTTACAGCCTGCTTGTAGCCAGCCAGCCAGATGGTCTGTGAGGCTCTGACCCCAGCTGTAGGATGCCATGACTCACACCTGCCCTTGGGAATGCTGCGGGGAGTTTCCTCTCATCACCTTCCTGGAAAACCAGCAGGAGTGAGTGTGGTGCCAGACGCTCCCAAGCTTCCAGGTAGGAATTACCTGGCATCCAGACAAGTGGTGAGACAAGCTCAAAATGGAAACTCCGTCTCACTTCCCAGAGGATTTCACCACATGGATGCACGTGGGTTTGTGTCACCTGCGGAAGCGAGTTCCAGACCTCCTAGGAAAGCCCAGCATGACATGTCTGCATCCTCCAAGGATGAGACTTCCCATCCAGCCAGCAGCCCCAATGGCTGGAAGGTGATGTCCAGATGGGCAGCTGCCCATCACCTCTGTCCAGTAATTTTCAAGATTCAGCAGTGTAGTCACCACCAAATCTCCCCAGGGCAGCACAGATTCTTGGATGGCCAATCAAACTGACTGATATTTCAATTGTCCAAGGACCTGCAAAAGAGAACCATGAGTCAAAGATTCAAAAATCTGGGAGATGGAGGGCACCCCAATTAAACCCCTGTGAGGTATTAAAGGCACATTTTGAAATGAAAGTATTAAATGTTGCACTTTTCTGCATGTTACTTTTGGAATGATAACTCAAATCTGAATGTTCTCTGAGAAGTGTGAGTGATAAAAAATGTCTAATTCTTGTGCATTTGTTTTAGTTTTAATTTGTATTGTCCTTTTCCAAGAGTAAACATCCATTTGCTGCCAGATCAGCAGAGCATAATAGGAGAGGGAACCAAGAATTTTTGCAACAAATTTTGGTTAACACAAAATAGGAATTATTTTTTCCAGGAAGAATTTTAACTGTCAGGGTACATGATAGCATCTAAATATATGCAAAGGGTGAGATGAACAGGGAAGGTCCAGAGTTATTAAGCAGGTAGTGGTGACACTTGAAGAAGTAGCACTAAATACAAAAGAAACTAATTCTTAACTAATAAGCAAAGATAAATTGAAATGTAGCAACTGCTGACATCCTTGTTCCTCATTATTAAAGAGCCAAGCAGGCTTATGAAGTTCAGAGCTTGCAAGACAAAAGGAGATATTTTTAAACTAACTTAGAAAATCCAGGAAAGAATGTTGAATTATAAATGTCTGGACTGATTCACTTCACTGTCTTTAGATGCGAGCCACTGCAACACCATGTTTTTTAAGTAGAATAATTTGAATATAAATTTCAGTATAAATTGAAATTGAGATAATGATACAACCATATAGTATAAGGTTTTTAAAAAGCATCAAAAATGTGTCATGCAATCTAGTATTCCACAGCTTTTTTGGGCACAAAAGGAAAACATTAAGAATGAAGGTTATTTTTTCTTCTCATAAACTAGTTTTATTCCTGGAAAAAAACCCCTGTCTTTGTCTCAGTGAAAATTTTCGAGTAAAAATGAAATATTGAGATTCAGTGCTTGAGAAAACAATGCTCTTAAGAACAATTGTAATGTCCCAGTTCAATGCTTTGGAAAACAAATAATGTTTTATATTTCCTTTTTATTAGATACCTTAGATTTATTTTAATCCTTGAAATCTTGAAGCAAAAACTAGTTGTTGTCAGTAATGCATTTCCTTCCCTGAAGTACCAATGAGGGAAAACAGAAAAAAGGTTATTATATGTGATCATAAATGAAATTTAATAAATATCCACTATGAAAGATGGATATTTTCCATCTTTCCTGTTTAGATTCTTGTAATTTACCTATTTGTACTTCTAATAAGATGGGTTACAGAAAAACATTTTGTTTAGAATTCTGTAAACAAAATTTGTAATCTGGAAATTGTGAAAGGAAAGTTGATCTCAGACAGCTTTGGATTAATTTTCTTTTACATTATTAGTCAAATTTCCTCTTCACTCTTCTTTCTAAACTCTGTTTTGTGAAGTTCATGTTTTGTTTTTTGGGGGGGGAGGGATTTGTTTATTTTAATCAGAGGGTGAAAGACAATTTCCATCCAACTCATATCCCATGTGAGGAATCTGCATCATTTGTTTCCTGTGAGCAAGTATGGATTTTCCACTTATATCTACTCAGACCCTGATCATAACGGCACCGTGTCAGCAGCTTTGCAAGAGACAGCATGTGTTTTCTAAGGTCTGATGATGCAAAATCTGGAAAGCAATATTTCATGTCTCTCAGAAGGCTGTTTATTCTCAAAAATGCTCAGTTATTTAGCCTTTTAGCAATTACCCATCCCTAATTTGAAGACCATTCGTCCAGGAGCTAAAGCATTGAGTTGTAATGAATCATTTGTTTCTTTTATGGGGATTAAGTGCATTGCTAAACAAAGCCTAAGTTGCATAATTTTTTTTTCCTTTTTAGTGAACAGAAAAGTGACAAAGGAATGAGGAATAAATATCTATATCTGTCTATATAATCTATATCTATATCTATATCTATATATCAGGTTTTTAGGGTTTGGAATTCTCTTTTTAGAGGCTCCATTTTTGGCACTGCCAGTACTACCAGCAGAGCCCGCTATGGGACCACTCAAATTTGGAAGAGAAAGGTGGACATTCACAGCCAGGTTTCTGAAATTTCACTCTTTTCATAAATCACCAGAATTAGGTTTCACAAAGAGCCGCCACCTGTCAGGCTCAAGCACATACTTATCCATGGAAGAGGAGACACTGAGTGTCACCCAGCGGATGTTGCCCCCAGAAGATCAGCAGTAATCTCAGAGGTAGCACCACGTCCACCTAAGCTCATCCTTCCTGAATTTTTGCAACGATTTGCCTAAGTATAGAGTTAATTAATGTTCCCAGCTGGTCTGGGAGACAAGGCGTCAGATGGGCGTAATGTATTCAAGCAGCAAAAGGACAAGGAGTATTTAGGTTGATTGTTAAGCAACAACACTACGTGCTGTGGGCAAGAAGGACACAATGCCAGCTCTGGAAATTTCACAACTATTGAGCTTTTTTTCCTCAAGACTTTGTAATTGAGGCTTGCGGGGTTAATAAACAACAACCACCACCAAAAGTAACACTTATGACAGGAGAGAAGAGATGGGCAAGAACAACATTTTGGACTGCTTACAGTTGTTATTCTGCTAATACTCCAGTAAGAAAGTGAGAGGTCTTTTGTGCCTTTTTTAGTCCACTAGCACATCTCTAAATAAATCCCAGAAGGGACACACTTCTGAATGCCAAGATGAAAGTGGAGGCTAAAGCAGGCAGAGGGAAAGGTGGTTTTGGCTAGACCCGAGCAGTTGTGCTTTGCATGTCCAAAACCAAAACCATGCTTTGAGTTTGTACATTAGGTGTCACTGGACTGGGAGCAGAGTGTACAGAATGGGGCCATGTGTGGTCTAGTACAGCCCTGCACAAGCAGCTCGAGGAAGGGCACAACTTTCTCATGTAGAAGACAGAAGGATGAGTAAGGGAAAGGACAAAAACAGAGCTGGGAGCTAGCTGGAGCCACAGGGAAGAGAGGCCATGGCAGGAGAGTGGTTCTTGCTGAGCTTGGTGTGTAGTGTCCAGAGTGCACCTAGGGTGATGTGGGTCAAAGCTGAGGTAGCAGTGAGTTCAAACTCTGGTCTACAGCTGTAGACCCCACCTCCTCACCAAGGATGTGCAGGTAAGAGATTTATCTCTGAGGTAGATGGACATTTTAATTTTCTTCACATATGGAGCCTTGGGTTGAACCACTTTCTTTATCACAATGACTGAAGGAAAAACAAGAGGAAGTCTTCTATGCTTGTTGCTAGCCATGGCAACTGCAGTAATAAATGTGTGCTGAAACAAACCTTCCCCAGCTAGGCTCACATGTACAAATAGTAGTGCAGGCTATGGTTGCTTAATATACCAAATGAGTGGCTAATTACTTCATGAGCTAATTAAGAGTACCTAGGCACCGTCTATGCAACCTGGTAAAAATAGGTCTCATGCATTCAAAACCAGGTCAAACACAAAGCAATGCAAAAGAAATGGTCTGTAGAAGGGTGAGTGACACGTGTCTCTGCCGTTTGCCCACGTGCACACGGGTGAGTGACACATATCTCCCCATTTGCCCTCTCATGAGGACACAGCACGGCCAAAACTGAGCATGCAAACCCTCAAGGATTGGTGAAGCTGGGTATTAATGGTAAAGAAACCAGAACTTAGATACTGCTCCATGCTCCTGACAAATCCTCTTATAAATAATGCTGAAAGTCCAGCCAGGCCAGGCTTTTGTGTAGGCAAAATGCTTCTCACTGCTATACAGAAAGCATAAACCACAGACAGACAGCAAAATTATACTTTCTTGTGCCCAAAAGCTGGAGTGCTGGAGTCATGGCCACAGGAGGGATTCGTATGCTGAAGTTTAGTGTTAATTGCTAAAATAAAAACAAGTTATTTGAGCCACTGGAAATTAAAATATTCTTTCCCCATAGAAGGAACCTCTTCTTGTGGGGCTACTCTGAGCTGCCTCTGGAAGACACAGGCAGCACAGCACAACCACAGAGAGGCCACTGAAAACAAGAGGGAGAAGGGAAACAGAGGAAGAGGGATTATTTGAGGGGAAGGAATTCAGAGCATACTTAGTGTGCCCAGTTCACTGCTGTTGAATGATAGGAAGAGAATGATGGTGGCATTATTTTTTTTTTTTAAGGTGAAGTGTTGCATTATCCTAGATGCATGAAAATATAAAGTAAATATTACTATTGCAATACAGTTTTAATATACTGCATATGTTGTGTGTGTCTAGTATTTTATGGACTGTACAAATTTCTGCAAATTAGCTGCAAGACACTAAAAAAATGCTTCTGCGGTTGTAAATTAAAATTTTTTGAACTTTTGCTTTGCAGGAAATGTGACTTGTTATTCCACCCAAGACCTCCCAAAAAATGCAATTTTGAAATATATCTCTCCCACAAATCCTTAGGGATTTCAGTTCAACAGAGGAGTTATGGGGAAGATTCACCATTGTAAGATTTTGCAATGATTTGGAGTTTGAAGCTGTCTGAAAATAGCAGATCATCTGAGAGCTGAACTGTTTATGTCCTGGATTTAAACACATTTCCACTGACTTAGTTGTCTCTTATCACTCTCTTGGTTGTCTTTGGATTAATGGTTTTTGCTTTTCTGGCAATAGATTGTCTTGGTTTCGTTTTAAATACCTGGCCAACACTGTAAATGAGTCTCAGGAACAACAGTTCTAAAAGTAGTAAAATGTTATAGAGTAATCCAAGAGGTAGGGAGGCAATATGTTAATAGGTAAACACTTGTTTAATGTGGTGTGCTATAATTTTAGATGATAATTCTATCTGATGAGCATAAGAATGAATGCTTTTGTTAAGACCACAACCTTTTATCTGAACATCTGCATCTTTCCAAACTAAACTCTACTGGTTAAAGCTCGCTTCCTTTCTCAACACATCTGATAGGGGGCTAGATAAAGACCACTTGCCTGTGGTCTGGAGGTGAATCCACAGCTTGGATAACTGGGGTAAAGTGCTTCTTGCAGCAAGACCTGCTTGTTCCCTACAAGCATACACATGGTTTTTTTGGGGGGGGGAAGACAGTGAAGGGTGAGAGAGGGAGGGTAGGAAGGGAAAGCAAGCAACAAGGACAGTAGAGGGGAAGGCTAAAGCTTACAACTTGTCCATTCTTCTCTTTCAGGTAGGAGGATACAGTTGTTGGAACTGGTTTTTGACAATAGGTCACCACCACTTTTATTTCACAGAAGACAATACTACCACCAGCCTCTGCATTTCCCCCTTTTTCTGTGCATGTTTTATTCTTATAGCAAGTGGGCTGCTTGTCAGCTCTGAGATCCCCTCTAGCACCAGTGAGTTTCCTTGATGATTCCTCAGCCACTGAGTATGGAATCTATGCCAGTATGTGCACCTGGGGTCAGGAGGAAAATAATGGAAAAATCTCCAGAGCAGTTGCACAAGATGGCCATAAACAGGAGGTATTTTTGTTTCCTCTTGCCTGCCAAATGCAACTCTGGGAGAGCCGTGCTCCTTGCTGGAGTGTGGCCCTGCCATGCCAGAACAGATACCCATTTGGCATTGCAAAGCCCAGAAGAGGTTACCCGGTCAAGGTGGCTGTCTGGAGCAGTCTAAACAAATTCTGTGTTTCTGGGAATTACCACTCCGTTGGTCAGAGCACTGGTCGTGTGGCTGCTGGCATACCAGCTCTACAAACAGAGAAAAAAAGTGTCAGGACTATTTTAATAAAGGATTCCAATGGGAGTCAAAAGCATGTTGATGATTTCTTTCATGTGTTAATGCCATTAGCTACCTCAGGCATTAAGCGTGGGGAGTACCAGTAACTGACAGTGCACTAAGTGGGGAATGAATCATTTTATTTTTATTTAAGTATCTTTGTTGTTCTCATGAAATTTGGCCTCGGCAACATTGTCAGGTTTCAATTAGTGTTGGTAACTCTGGTTCAGAAAAAAAAAATTAAACTTGATCCATGATGTGTTACTAGAAATTTGACAAAGAGTGCCTTCCAGCCCCCTTTAAAGTGGTCTGTGTCATGAAGGGCATTGAGAAAAAACAGGCCTATGGCAGAGGAACTGCTCTTGAGTCCTGGTTTTTCATGGAGGATGTAAATAGAGAAAGTTTCCTTATGTTTCTCTATGGCCAGCCCATCCAACTTCCAGGCATCTCTTAGGTCAAAATGCATACGTGTTGTACAAATTAAGCATTTGTGCCCCTTCCTTTGCAAAGACTGCTCAGAGTTGTCATATTCATAGCAGAAAACACATCACAGCTGGAGATGGGGACTTCTGAAAACAAGAGGAACAAACACACGAGTAGCTTTGCAACCAGAAAAACATTTTCTTTTGTGCTGATCCTGACTGTCTGCATGCTCCTTTTCTATTTGAAATGTAGAGCAGAAACAAGAGCAGAGCTCTGGAGAACGAAGGGCAGAACCCCAGAGGTCACACTCTCTGCTCTAAAATTAAGATCTTCAAAACCCTATGTAAAGGTATCCTCTTCTCCCCAAACCTTCGTGTGCCTGATAGCCCACATCCAGAGGGGAGCTGGTCCTAAGGAGGACACCTATAAGTCTCCTACCTCAGGTATGTGCTCCTACTGCGAGCCTGGCTAGGGAGTGAAGCTGGCTGGCTGGAAACTCACTGTTTTTCTTTGCAGGGTTAGTCTTTACCTAGTTCAGCCCTGAGAGCTGGCTGCCTGCCCAGATGAGCTGGATGGAGAAGGGTAGAAAGGCAGCAGAGCTGACTAAGCTTGGCTTTGTCTTACAGGGAACTGATCTTTCCCCTCCGTCAGAAACACGGCAGACATCGTGGCCTTGAGCTCAGCATTGCCTAACTTATTTAGCTAAGCAGACCTAGAAGTATCAAATCAGTTCCATGGAAAGTGAAAAGCATTTCAAGAGTAATTAATACGAAATCTCCTTGAATAAATTTTAATGGGCAGACGCCATGTCTTGATACAGACCTAATTACTGAGTCATTTAGTAAACAAAGGAGTAGTGCTATTAGTTAAGCATGCAGAGTTGACCCTCTTTAATCTCAGTGAAAAGTCTGGGGACTTGCATTAGAGCATTAGAGCCTGCAGGTCAGCATATACCTACAAATGAGCGAAAATCAGAGCTTTTAAAGGTTAACCCCAAGGTCTCTAAGCTGTATACAAGAGAGAGAAAAACAACACTACTACAGATGTGCTCAGGCAGACTAGTCCATGTACTAGTCAGTCAAGCCTGGAGGAATCGTCCTGGGAAGTTAGAAGGTATTTCATTATTGCTCCTGGACTTCTTTGCTGAGGTTGCCAGTGGGTGTGCCAATTAATTCCAATGCTGACTGAGTTTTAGCAAGTGGCCACATAACAGTCAAGCAATGATTACCAAATAACTGCATGCATTTCTTCCCCTGCAGACATCAACATATAAACTGTCAATTAAATGAAACCTTTTTTTAGCATGTGAAGACTGATGTGTATACACACACGTGTATACATATATATATATGTATACACACACGTGTATACATATATATATATGATTTTTCTTTTTTTGTTTGTTTTAGTTCTGAATTATAAAATGCAGAAAAATCTTCTGGAAAATTGCCTATGATGAAATAGTCATTACAGGTGGATATGAAACTTTGAGGCCTGGATGTATAAATACTACCTATCTTCAAGGGAGATAAGAGCACTTTATGTGACTGACAGCCACAAATTCACACTTTCCTGTGTACTAACTAATCATTTCACCAGCCGGTTGACAGCTGATGTAGGAAGAAGAACAAGACAGCTGATCAGAAGTATTAAAAAGGTCTCAATATGCACAATGAGAAGAGCAAAATGGACTACCGAACCTGTTTGACCTGGTATGACAGTGTGTTGTGCCTTAAAATTGCTAAATCTAGTTCCCACTCCTCCTCACTTCTCACTCATGTCTAGATCAAACACTGAATTTAAGGTACTTTTACCACAGCATCTTTTTGCTTGGGAACTTCACTGGCCATCTTGATCACTCTGACTTTTTATGTCTGAAATGTGGTTTCTGGGTCAGCTGCTGCAGCTCTCAGTTTGCCTGTCTGCATTGTGCTTTCTCTTGACTCATAAAAGTCCTGGCTCATTAAGAAAGCTTCTGATGGTTTGACAATAGTGTCTACCCATTGCATACATATGTTTAAATCCGTTTTCATCTGCATTCACATCCAACTAGTGCACAGCTTTTGCTTTGTAGTTCTGGCATAATAGCCACAAACCTTCTGATGCATTATGAAATCATATGTTTGTAGTCTTTTCTTTTCCTTAATGAATTACAGTGTAATCAGACCTCTCAGAATCAAAAAAATTCCACTCGAGAAGTACTTAGAAGACAGGACACAAATAATCTGAAATATTAATATAAATATAATGTAATATAAATTTTATATATATATAATTATATAATTATATATAATATTAATATAAATTCCATGAGTGGTAGTGTTGGCATCAGTGGTTTGTGATTATCTGTTTTACATACACTCACACAAATTGATATGATTCACTTTGAATGCTTGACCTTTTTTTTTTCCTCACACCAAACAATTCAGTTTGAATTCAGACTGATGAATAAAGGAAAGGGCAAGGAATGAATGACTGTAATCAGATTAGAAACATCAGGACTTTGATATTATAATTTAACTAATGATCAATAACTACAGGAACAAAAAAAATCAAAAAAACCAGATCAGGTTATCCCTTCTCCTTGTACAATCGATATGTATAAATTTTGAATACTAATTGTAAAAGGATACCTTTTGAATATTGGCACTTTTCTTTCTGTCTTTATTTGTAACGTGATGGTACACAGAAGAGGTCGAGACTCTCAATACAAGAGGAACTTGTCTGCTTGCTGCCAAGCCACTGAAGGTGTAAGGGGAAAGACTTCTCACTCTGCCAGAAAAGTCTCTTCTCAAGAAAAAAACCCCAGACTGGTTGACCCATTGAAGTTTTCTTCTCTTCTATAGAGAAGACCACTTGGAAACTCATGAGACCAAGCTTGTCAGAGAGAGCACATGTGCTTCAGAGGAATTCTTAGGAAGGAACTGAATTTGAAATTTCAGGCTTCATTGTCTACTACAAACTTCCACAAAATAAGAGGCTAACAGAATTTCATGTAAAGCCACAGGTCTGAGTAAAACATTTCACTTTTATTTAGGTGGGGTTTTTCTCCCCATTCTGGTAGATAAGAGAATGAATCACTGGAATTTTTGTACTCTCCATTTCTAACCAGGGGGAAGGGAGGGCTGGTTATTTCTGGTAGGATCAGTGTTTGTAGTGGTTTCACTCTGCATATTCCCCTTCTACAAAATCAGCTGCTCTTTGCCAGAGTTCAGAAAACAAACCCATCTCACTTAAAGTAGGATAAACTTCTGAGAACTACTGGACCTTCTCTACAAGCCACTCTTTAACGTGCTGGGATTGAGGAGACAAAACGCAGCCTACATTCCATGCTGCTTCCCAGCAAATAATAGAGTCTGTCACTCAGATGCCATCTGCAGTGAAAAACAGGAGGTCCTCACTTGTTTTTGAGGTCCCTGAAAAAATCACTCAGTTTGGGCTTGGATTTTACCACCAAGACCACTGACTTGAGTGAAAAGCCAGCCTTCGGCATATGGGCTGTCACTGTGATTGGTATAGCTTTTCCTAGTCACACATTCCAATTCTTAGGCAGTATGAATTGCCTGGGGTTTTCAACATTTTTCACAAGGTATCAGAGGAATTTTTTTACGTCTGAGATTAAATGAAAACTTTTTGAAGTACTGGTTGCCAGCACAAAGCCTTGCTTGAGATATGTTCCAAGACTGAAGCAAAGGAACCTTGGCTGCTGGATTGCAATGGCTTCATATCAGACTCTTGCTCTTTTTCCTCTTTGGTTCCCTGATAACATGAAGAGAAAGAGTAAAATCTGAGGAAAGGAAAATGAAATAGAAACATAAATCAAAATAAATTAAATACAATACAATAAAATTAAGAGTATTCCATTAATATTAAGCTGTTTTAACAGTGAAGGGCAAAATCATTAATTCAACTCTGTATTTGAATATGCCCTTCCTTGGAAAGTTAAACTGCCATATTGAGGACAACAGGAGTTTAGCCTATTAAAATAATGGTGAAATTACATGCACGAGACTATTCGCTACTTGTCAAGTCTAACCATTCTTACTGCACATAACTTCATTCTGCCCTGCTTAAAATTAATCCCTTTCCTATTGAAATCAAGATTCTTGTTGCCATTAGCCTTAAGAAGAATGGTTTAAGACTGCTTTTCAGATGTCCAGAGCAAATATTTCAGGATTTTTCATCTGTAAATTGACATAGCTCCCTGTGAATAGACAAGATCTCAGAGGCCTCTGAAATGGGACAGCAGAATTACACTCTCATTGCAAAAAGCATTGCTCTCAAGCATGCAGCAAGGCTCTAAACCAGAAATCATGAGGAAAATGTGCCTGCATCATAAAGGTGGGATGATGGTTTAGCCCCTAGGGAGATCCCTAAGTCTAAATAATTGTAAAAATATCTAGCCTTTTTAGATGGAGTCATGTGTATCTACTGAAAGACCAACCATAAAAACCACAGTAAAAACTTATTGTTAACATAGTTGTCCCACAGGAGCTGTATATTGGCTTTTTCACATAATCATCTTGTGACTGCTTAAGATTCTGCCAGTAACAGGGATTTTCCCCTTTTCTTTGGACTACACATTCTGTCAAGTGCAGTAGGAATTTACCTGGGAAGGAAGGGGATGAAGTTCACTTACACAGAAGCTGACACATGAGCCCTGCAAAAACCACTTTACCACTCCCAGAGAAAGCATCAGTGTCATTTCCTTATTTTGAGCTATAGGAATTCACATCCTCATTTCTTCTATAGGCACTTTCACATCACACACACACTCAGAGAAGATTATCTCCCTCTCCTTCTCCTTTTGAGTTTATAGTCCACAGGTTCACTTCTTTTGCTGGGCCTCTTAGATCTTTGGAATCAGCACATTTATATTCCAAGCCAAGGACAGACATCCCAAGGAGAGGAAAAAGGCACAAATCATGTCTTGCCTCTGGCAGAAGCTCTTGGGTGACCTTCAGAAAATTACTTGTGAACTCTGGCTCTTTTACCTATAAAATAAAGAAAATATTACTTCTTTTCTCTTACATCATTAATGTAAACTGAAAAAAATCTCAAGTTTAGGCACTTTCTCATATATGTCACGGTGCTGCAAAGCTGTTAGCACTCTTTGGAGCCAGAGATCTGCTGCAACCTCTCTTGGCCACCCATGCCAGGATTACTCAGAATTTTATTCACAGAGCAGTTGTCATAGTTTGTAGTTGCCCTGACTGTCCTGACTACTGCTTATAGGTAATTGTCTAACTTCATCTTCAAATTGAAAACAGAAGGTTTGGTTGAGCCAAGTAATGACTCAGGTCAGTCTGTTATGTCAGAACAGCACTTGCCTCAAAAGTTGTCTTGTTCTCTGAAGGCAGCTGTACTCAAGCCGGGCATGTGTTGCTCTAAAAAATGTGTCTTCCTCTTTATGACTCAGAGGTGAACAGCCTGGGCCTTTTCTATGGATTTTACCCACGATTTCAGATCACTTTCGTTATCAGTGCTAAATCCCTTCAGTAAGGCTAGGGGAGCTTTCCACTGATCAAATTAAAGACGTGCCACACTGCCAATAGAAGCTAACAGCACTAAAGCAGGACAGAAGCAGAAGCTTTGTAGCCAGTGGCTGTAGCAGTCAGATGGAATAAAGCTGTTTTGGTTTCTGGTCCCTGCTTCCATGCTTTCCTAGATTATCCAGTACCTATTATTCACACCGGTGACGTAGATTTAAAAAGTCACATCAGTTCCATACCCAACTCCACTTGGAAGAAGAACTGAGTCTTGTCTGGAGTTGTTGTGGAGTGGAAACCTCTTCTCCCACTTCTTCCTGTAAGTCTGGTGTTGTAGCATGCCCCTCCTGCCTTGTATGTATGAAGAGAGAGCTCCTTCAATACCTGGATGATTGTGTAAGATAAGGGCAATAATTACATACTACACACTTGTAACTCTTTTCATGGACAGCTTACAAAACTCCTCAAAAACATCCATCCATTCTCACAACATGCCTGGGAGGTAGATAAGGTTTATTATGCATACAAGCCATCATTTACTGTGTACCAAGAGACACTACTCTTATTGCTGGTACACCAAATATAAACAAGTTGCCCAAGCAAAGCCTGGAAGGGAACTTTGGGTTGCTCCAAACCATGTGTTTCAATCCTTAGGCCAAAGCAGTGTTTTCAAAGTTACTTAACCTGGCAGAAGTTAAGGCAGTGGGTTACGCCACTGCGCTAAATCCTGCTCTCCTGGTTTACCACAGCAGGGATGAACATGGCAAAGGAGACAGGAGAAGGGCTGATAAGGCTGTCAGTGCTCTCCCCATTGCTCTCCTGTGTGTGTGCACCTCAGCTCTGCCCTCCTGGGGGTGAGCACTGCTTCTAGACTGTGTGATGAGTCAAGGTATTGTGGCTGAGACTGCAAGCATTGGCTCTGTCACCAGGCAGACAGACAGACATTCAAAGAAACCACAGCCCTCTGCTTTCTTTGCTCTTGTTTGCTTAATCAAGTTTGGGTTGTGTGTGCGTGTACGCATTTTTTTCACCCACAGCACAAACAAATACTGCTTAACACCTGAGGGTGGCTGGCTCTCAGAAGTGCCTCTGGAAAGATGACTCAGAGGAGGAGTAGTGGGAGGCTCCTATGGCATTCGTCCTAACGCGGGAAAGAGCATTCCCTCTTACTGTAAATGATCTAATTATATTACTGTAAATCTCACTCTCACATTTTCAGCTACCTCCGCCTCAGCTCTCAGGCTGAACTTATGTAATTGTGGAAAACTCTCTGTCAAACAGAAGATTCCTGCTGCATGCCACATTGTTTGTAGAAGATTTGTATGTGAGAGTGAGCAGGGAATGGAGACTTCATTGCAGAAGACTGAAAGTGATACCTTCTCTAAAGGTCATGAATTTGTGCACTAAATTACACCATGGGCCTATAACAATTGCAAAGAAAATGAGCAGTCTAAGAAAGGTATGTTGTTTTCTTCAGTGGGATAAATCCCATTTAGACAGGCCAATTTTTTTACTCCTAATGTTCCAGTTAAAGACAATATTCCTTCTACTTCTTGTCCTCAGTCTCACCTAGTGCCACTGATCCTATCATTAGGCTGCTGATAGTCCTGGCTGCATTTCAGTGGTCTTCCACCTGTATCACCCTATAGGTGCTCCCTGAAAACCAGCTCATCTCACACAGACCCCTGTTACCGTGGGAAGAGGACCCAGGACTAAGGTCAGGAGCATCTGGTGAAAGAGGATCAAGGTGATGATCTGGGAACAACAAGCACTTGGGTAATAGAAGATGCTTTATGGCTGTGCCAGTTATTATTGCTATGGCCAGCTGACCAGACCTCATTAAGTGAATGTATGGACATGACTCTACCATTGGGGCCTATTGAGGGAGAGGCCAACCATAAAACCATGGAATGGTTCTGGTTGGAAGGGGCCTTACAGATCATCTAATTCCAAATCTCCCACCATAGGCAGGGATGCCTTCCATAGACCAGCTTGTTCAAACCCCTGTCCAGCCTGGCTGGACTTCCAAGGATGTTCCATCCCAAGATGCTCTGGGAAACCTGTGCCAGTGCCTCACCACCCTCACAATGAAGAATTTCTTTCTATTATGGTAATCTAAATCTCTCCTTTCTCTTAGTTTAACACCATTTCCTCTTGTCCTGTCACTATCTTCCCATGTAAAAATTCTGTCTCTGTCTTTCTTATAAGCCCCCTTCAGATATCAGAAGGTTCTCTAAGGTCTCCCCAGGGCTTTCTGTTCTCCAGGCTGAGCAACCCCAACTCTCTCAGCCTGTCTTTACAAGGAAACATACTCTAGCCTTCTCATAATCGTCCTCTAAGCTTGCTCCCAGCAGTTCAATGTCTTTCTTACTCTGGGGACCAAAGGGCTGGGTGCAGCACTCCAGGTGGGATCTCACAAGAGCAGAGTAGAGGGGGACAACACTTCCCTCAACCTGCTGGCATCACATTTGATGCAGCCCAGGATGCAGTTGATTTTGTGGGTTGATAGTGCACACTGACAGGTCACGTCCAGCCTCTCATCCACAAGAACATGCAAGTCCTTCTCCCCAGGGCTGCTCTCCATGAGCTTTGCTCCCAGTCTGTATTCACATCTGGGATTACCTCAACCCAGGTGCAGCACCTTGCATGTGCTGAACCTCATGAGGTACTCGTGGTCTCAATTCTCACATTTGTCCAAATCCCCCTGGGTGTCATCCCTTCCTTCTGTTGTATTTGTTGCATGCACAGCTCAGCTTTGTGTCATCTGTTGGAGGTGCACTTGATCCCACTGTCTATGTCATTGATAAAGATAATAAAGAACACTGGTCCCAAAACATATCCCCATGGGACAACACTCATCATCAGCCTCTGCATGGACATAGAGCTGTTGACCACAACATTCTGTCTGCATTTGAAAAGCAAAGGAAGAGCACTGCCTGCAAGTCTGCTCTCACTGCAGCTCAGAGACACAAATGGATGCAGCTGTGTTTGCCAGTGTTTGCCAGAGCAACTGAACAGAGTTTCAGAGTACCAAGTACCAAGGACAAAGTCAGAGCAGCACCCTGAGCATGTACTGAGAAAACGTCTGAGAAGGTGGCTGGGGCAAAATGTAGACTGGAAAAGAAACCTGAATGGCAGAAGATTCTGAGCATGTCTCTGCAGTCTGGTGCCCCTGTCTGGTGCCATTCCACACGTGTGCTGAGCCAGCCTGGCAGGAGAGCCTGACGTGTGTGTGCTGCCCCTGAGAAGATGCTGTTGTGCTCAGCTGGCTGAGCTCCAGCCGCCTCCCAGCCCTGCAGAGCAGCCTGTCCGCATCTGATCAAAGGCACGTCTACACAGCCTCTGAGATTACTCTGATTCTTTTTAAAATTGGTTTTATTTTAACCCCTGCTCTACTCAGAGAAGAAAAAAAAAAACCACAAAGCAAAACACACATACCTTGTAAATAAGTTAGAACATCTCAAGCAATTGACACCACCATCTTCTCCATTTAACCGAAGCAGCCCACTTGGACTGTGCCATGGATTTGATGGTTCAGACAGAAGAGGCAATATTATTTTAAAAAGATAGTTTCTAAAAGACCCCAGAATTTGATCTATTTTCTAGGGAATTCAAATGGCAATAGGCCATATAAAAAAGGGAGGTAAATGGTCACTTTAGCCCATACTTCTAAATCAAAAACAAGCAAAGAAAAAATTGCATGAGGTCAAGCAAGAGCTAACACCAGAGTCCAGGAAATTGTCAGACAAAGCAGCTGCAGTTTGTATGGATCCCTTTCTGTTTGCTAGGACTACACTTGCACCTCTGCACAATGTCCACATTCGAATTCTAGCTAAACTAAAGAGGGGTGAACAAGTGATTTTCTGAGGTAGGCACAAAATGGAAATAAGAACAGGGAATTTGTGCCAATGCCATGCCACACAAAGAGGGAATATAAGGGTGTAACAACACCACGAGCAACAAGATGCTGAAATCTACCTGAAAGAGCCAGGCAGTATGTGTCTAAGCTCCAAGTAAAACTTTTTTTCTGTAGTAGCTGTTGTCTCTATAAATGTGTGATGAAGACAAAACCTCGCATTATGCCCTCTAAAAAATGTAGCACAGCTCATTCTGTCAAGAAGTGAGTTTTCTGTAACTACAGTAGTTGATTTTTTTATCCTGCGAATACTTCCAAAAAGCACACATATACACACATAAACTTTTTGTAAATTGCACTGAATTTTTATGTATGCATGAACATTCCAGTTGACTCATCAATACACATATGTTGAATTTTATCTGTTTCCTTATTATTTATTGCACACACATGAAAATGAGAGGCCAAATAATGTAGATGTATTTAGGACCATGTCCTGCTTCAGTTGAAGTGGGTATCTTTGATCTGTTCCAGTGTTCTTTCCTCCCACATGAAAATCCCATCTGTTGGCATCAGATGAGTAACTGGAAATGTCAGCCTGCCTTTAAGAATTGGGATTCTGGGCTTTAAGGCTGCAAGCGTGTCCTCAGGACATGAAATCAAAACACTCAAAGACCCAAAGGCAATAAAAAAAGGACCTGACAATCGTAACTTTTTAAGACCCTGAAGTTTTTAAGCCACTCCCATGATTCTGGGGGACTAAATTGGCTGCCTGGAATTCATTGACTTGCACTGGGCAAGGCATTGCCCATGATTTCAGCACCTCAACTCCCAGAGGGTTGGATGTGTCTCTTCTGCCCACAAGGTGCTGGGGATACATCTCTATCAAGGACAATTATCTAGATTTCTCTGAGTCACTCCACTCTTATTAAAGGGAAAAATATTTTTAGAAATTTAACAGGATCAAACAAATAGTGCTACTCTGTTTCAGATCCTCAATATGCTCTAACATCTTTGATCCCTCAGTTCTTCAACAGCCTTTTATATATACAAATGGGGTGTAAGGCAGCACAGAATTCTGGAATATTTAACTTCTCAAGGTATGGAGTATAGCCAGAAAAGCATAAATGTAAGGAGATATCTGTAAGGTGTCATTTCAGAGCTAAGCACAGGTAACAAAATGAGTGTTGAATCCTTTTATTCAGTTGTGGCATACCTATGTGCTGTGTGTGATTTCCCAGAATTAGTACATTAAACGATTAAAATAAAATAAACACAATAAAGAAATACAAAAAGGACAAAATATCTAATTATCACCTAAGAAAAATTACACCTGGTTTAATTAAGTACATTTTAATTGAACTGAGATGAACATAAGGATATATTGAATTTTCTTGCTGAAGTGGGGCCACATTTAAAAATAATTCTCAAAATGTTAAGATCTACTCCTTATCTTCAATTCAGTTAACAAGCATGAAATCTATCTAACTGGCTAAAATGTGTAAAAGAATTCTATGACAAATTGCAATCAGCTGTCACATTTGCCTGTTTTATGTCTTCATTGTCCATTATCTGTGAACATTTATTCAATCCAAGTCTTGTTGGTATGAATGTTGGTTTTCATTTAACCAAGAAAATCACTAGGATCATATAACTATCTAAGCACTTGTTGCAAAGATTGGTAGATTAAATGGATCTCCAATACATTCGTGAATATAATGTAGCCCTAGCTAAGGCTGTGAAAGCACAACAAATTTCCATTTCCAAGAGACTAGTAGGAAATTGACATTTACTTTTCTCTGAATCAGAAGAAAAAAGAATTGACACGACTGAAAAAAATTCATTGTATCATGATACTTTTATTTCTGTGATAGACAGTGAATTACAGTTTGAAAATAAAAGTAGCTTGGAAAAAACACCTCCTCCCCCTTTGCTTCCCTTCCAAAAATGTTGAAATGGAATATTTTGACCTTCTCATAATACTTCTTCCCAATTTTTTTCCCCAAAACAAAAGGTTGTGAAAATCAACATGCCTCAGAGAGCAGTTTTGGTTAGACAAAATGGCATTTTCTAATGGAAAAAAAGCATTCCATTGAAAAAAAATTAACCAGCTCTAGCAATAACTCTGGATTTCACACTCTGGGCTAAATTTGCAACCCTTTGCCCTCTGCAATGAACTGGAACACTTGAGAAGTAAGGAACTAATCAGGGGAAAGAAGCACCCTCCCAGTATAGTTTGGAGACTGTGGGGAGGAGGGGTGCTACTGGAGTGAACCTGCACAGGCATGCTGCTCTATGGGTTCCCATGGTGCTTGCTCCCACTGGTACAATTACAGCATCAGAGACAGATTTGTAAGAGTTGAATTTTTTTTTCTTTTCTGAGGAAATAGCTTCATCTTGTTTTGTTTCTTGCTGTTCTTGGCATGAAATTCATGTTTTATTGGTATGAAATACAAGTCTGTTTTGACACTTGCAGAGACAACGCAGACAGAGTGAAACATCTTTCTAGCTATAAACTGAAGTTTGTATGCCTTGTAAATAGTTTTTTATTGCTCATATAGTATAAAAGAGAAAAAGAAAATTTGTTACAAACACAGATAAGTTATCTGTATCTTGCTGTGTGCTTTCCTCTTTCTTTCAAAACAGGAACCTGGTTCACCAAGAGCATCTGATCCTTTCACATACTTCAGCACATGAAGCAATAAGCAAATCCCTGAAATCTGAGTACAGCGTCACTGCATAGCTGTGAAACTTCACCTCCCATTAGGCTTGGTAGAAAGTTGCTTCTCCACAAGCAAGCTGTAGTGACAAGATGGTCTTGGTGCCTCTTTGGTCTGCAGTGGCTAAGAAATGCTGGACTAATAAGAAGTCTGGAGGTTTGTTCTGTGCTCTTGGAAAGCCATTGGCCCTACTTTAAGTTGCTTTTGATCTACCATAAGAGCTAAAGTCTACGGGACTGAAGCCAGCACATTTCTGTCTCGGAAGAGGCACAGATCTCTTATCTGTGTGTTGCTCCCATACCTAATACACCATAAATGCAACTTTCATCCTATAAGGACTTGAGGCTAAAGCAGGCAGGAAACAATGTTTTCTTTCTCTCAAAACTTTTAAAGACTTTTTTTCCCCAATAAGTCTGTACCTCATTAAGATGAATCAAAAGCCTTTAAGCCCTTTTCTTCTTCTTTGAGAGCGAAGACTTTGCACCCAAGACACAGGAAATGCAGAGGCCTCAAGAAGGACCTGCTACATCTGTACTCAAGAGTGGAGCAGTGCTGGGGCACCCTCAGGATCTGTGACACTTTCTTGGCCAGGAATACTCTGTTCCATGCTCCCATCCCTTGCACCATGGTCTGAGGCACTTGGCTTGTGATCCATGCTGACTCCTGAACCATGTTAGCTAAGTGGGGCTAAAATTGTGCCAGGAAACTTTCTAACAGTTTAAAGGCATGATCATGTTCCAGCATCCAAATCCATGGCACTGACACTATCATTTTATCAGTATCATCATTCTGGATCTGACTAAGGAGTTGCTCTAAAATCTTGCACCTGAGTACTCCCCTGACTGTTAGTGCTTTTGTTCTAAGTCATATTTTAGGACTGATAACATCATGTGTCCCAGAGTTATAAAAGGATGACACTTTTGGCTGTGCCATCCTGAGGGCTTCACATACAACCAGCTATCATTGTTTAGGATAATGGGCAGCAGAATTTTACCTAGACAATGGAAGACCTTGTATGAGTAACATGGGATGGAGTGGAAAACCAGGTGGCTATGTGAAATCAGCTCAGGTTTGCTCCAGCTCTGCTGAACCAGATAGCTTACTGCAATGTAATTTAAATATTGTGGTAGCACACTTTATGATATGGGAGAGCTTTTGAACCTGGTATATAGCTGCCCTATGCATTTGTGACAAGTAGTCATTAAAAACAAGCTTTGAATAGTATTTCTTCAAAGTTGGAACTCTGCAAATTCTCATTTTAATTGTGAAACTCAAACAGAAGACTGCAGAAATTCACGCTTCACCCACAATGGATTTACTTTCTTTCTCATCAAAAGAGTATGAGAGACTTGTCTTCTTCTTCCAGAAGACTGTAGTATAGTTTTGTCTCCTCATCCATGTCCAAGACAATGAAGCTTATCTTTGCCTGTGACAGGGAATACTTCTGGAAATGCCATCTGGTGCTCTTGGCCTTTTTAGTTCTTATTCAAGATTATCCTGAAGAAATTTTCTGGCATCTTCCTGAGGCTTTTCTGCTTCTCTGCCAAATGCTAATCACTACCTGTTCCTGTACATTTCAATACTCTCTCCCACAGATGTAGTGATTAGCCTCAAGCATCTTTCTCTAAGACTTTAACATACCTTCAGAAACCTGAGTGGGACCTTTCTTCTGTGTGACCTGGTTGACTTCCTTACTGCTAAATATTTAATTTATAAGGACATCCATTGTTCTATGGTCCTGCAGGTCTGCAAGTGAGCTCGCTGAGAGCTCAATGTTCACATAACTTTATGTTTTTCATAAATGCTGTCCCTCTCTGGTCTATGGGTGATTTAGAAGCACCTGTCTCATGCAAAATGATCTGTAGCTGAATCCCTTATTCTTCCGAAGGCGTATGACCACATCATTGGTCATTTCTCCCTCTCCATAGCACGTAGAAAAGACCAGTAATTTGAAGGTTCATCAATCTGAAAGTTGATGTTGAGTGGATTGCCAAACTGTTTATTGCCCTTAAAGCACAGTTTCTCCCTGTACACTTTGGGTTGCAGCCTGAAACAAAAACAGCCAGTCAGCAATAATAAGAATGTGTATACACATTATCTATCCGTGTGTTAATATCTTTTATTTGCACACCTCGACAGATTATTGTCTGATGGGTTTAGAGTCTGAAATTATCTCTTAGAAGACTGTGCCTGCTCAAGGATGTGAACCTGAGACAGCAATCTGAGGGACAGGCAATGCTAGTAAAAATTGTACTTTGCTGGACGTCAGTGATTCACTCCCAAAATATGAAGCATGATAAACTGAGAGGAAAAATAAGCAAAATACCTCTCAAGGGGAAGCTGCATTTAAGAAGAGACAGTTTGGCACCAACTCTAAATATTTGGTATACAGAAGTGAGGCAGAGCTGTACCTCAGACACCCATGCTGGACTTAGCTCTTTCAGTGCCTTTATTTTATGGCCATTTCCCTCCATTTCAGTGGAATATTGCATCTCTCCAGAGCCTTTAGTGAAATACCTTTGCCTTCAACTGCAACTTCAACTTCATTCAATAATCACTGGATTATTCAAGTACCAAGGATTGACTCCATTGACTCAGGAATGAGCAGCTCCTTGCTGCAGTCGTGTTTCTCAGTAGCAAAAGTGAGGAGATTCCCTTCTGTCGTCACCAAGGACTTGTTTATGCCTAAGAACTGATACAAGTGTAATTAGATTGACCTAGAGGCAGTCTGCTGAATCACTGAAAAAATGTTTAAGCAGAACAGAATAGCTGAAGCCTCAGTCACATCAATTTATCCTAATTGTCACTACAATGTAAACAAGGTTGAAAACCTGTTTAACTGTTACTGGTATTTCTGTTCTGTAGTACACTAGGATAGAAGTACTCCAGTATGACTGCTTCCTTCCTCAGAAAGTTCATCTAACTTTTCTAGGAAATGACATCTATATAACACATAGCCCCAAGTCCTAGCAACCTGGAATACAAAGCTTCTGATGCAAAATAAGAGATGGGAATGTGGAGATTTCCTTTGCTGTTCTTCATGCCTCCATATTAAGCCATCTTGGTCTTACTCCATCCTACTCACTCTTTCACACACACACTCCTGCTATATAGTTTTGCTCCCTTTTACCAGTCTTTATGAGAAAAAGGCCCAGGCTCCAAGAGCAACATTACTTGAGTTTTAAAAATATGTGGCCTTTATATCTGGATGGGATTTTGCTATCAGAGGAATAGGTTTAATTTGTTTGAAACCTCCTGGGAAAGGTCACATACAAGACTTTCTGTTATGTTGCAACAAGACCATTGTATTTTGAGTCACAGAGAAGACAGGGTGAATGCACTCCTCCATGACCCAAGACTACATCTGAAAGTTAATTATATTTGCTTACCATTCATGCATGATTTTGTTCCTTTTCAATGGACAGGTTTTGGCTTCCTGGAAAGCACTTTTGATTTCCAGAAATCTACAAGAAATTGTTCTTTCCCTAGGCAAAGCTGACATCCCAACACTCCTTCATCTGACTTCTCTGGGCATGATTTTGTGTGTTTTCCTCAGGTGCACCGAAGGGCTCAACCCTGTATTGCCAGACACCCAAACTAGTACTGAATCACTGATGTTCTAGATAGTCAGAGTATGCAAGAGGGCACTCAAAGGGAAAGGTCAATCTCTACTGAACTTTCTCCCTCATTATTAGGATTTTAGCACAGTCTAAGACCATATTAAAAATATTTTAACACAGTATTTCTGTCTTCCCTCCTTCTCTAGTCTTCACTGCTTTGGGTCTTTGTCCTACTCACCTTGATGCTTCCTCTTACTCTGTTTTTCTGATTTTGGAGGTTCCCCTGTTGATTTTTTTATATTTCTGTCAGTTGCTTTTGTCTTTTGGTTCTTCAATTTGTCTAACTCATCCTTCCCTTTTACTTCCCTTACCTCTCTTCCACTCTCTCTCTTTTTTTTTTAAACCAGAGCATTGTATTCTTCCTTGTTTACAGTCATCCTGTTTTATTCACCTTCTTCTTAGTTTCTTCATTTTGCTGTGTTTACTGTGGTTGCTAGAGTTTGTGATGAATGTGCAATTAGAAATAGTCTCAGTTTAAAGAAATTTCCAATATAAATAGAAAAGAAAGACAAAAAAAGTTGGAAAGAAAGGAAAACTTGTTATCTCCATTTTGCTGAGGGAAAACTGTGGCAATAAAAAGACAAATAATATTTTTTAGGTCACACAGAAAGCCTGTGGCTGAACTAGGAGGAAATGCCAAGCCTCCCAGATTTCATTCAGAGTCTTACTCATAATTTCTTGCTGATTTTTGCAAGTGTCTGCAGTGTAATGATTTGCAGTGTGATAATAATGGCACTGTCCACAAAAGAGCAGACTTCCTGCACTACTATGGGTTTTCAAGCTTACCATAAAACTGCTGATTATTTGACATACACAGCATTACCGACTAAGTATTATTTTAAAAAAAACAGGATGTTTTCTTCCAGGATGAATTCACATCTTATTGCAAAAGTCCACCAGACAACCAACCCTATAAATTCTGACATCTGTATTTAACCAGCAAATTCTTTGAGGAAATTTGGAGTCATCTCGTTTTCCTAATATTAAGTCAGCTCCATTAAGAGGAACACTGGTCCACATTCTCATATAACTAGAGAATTAATCTCAGTCCATGTTCAAAATCTTTACTTTATTTGAAATTGGTGCCACTATTAACAACTACTGATTGTTCTGTGATCAGTGCTTGAGACTAATTGCAGGATCAGCTGACACTTGCAGTATTGGATGTGGCTCACTTCAGCTGAGCTTAAACTTCCCTCCTACCCCTAATGTGCCTATTGCTCCTGTGAGCAGACTGGAAGAATTAAACAAGACTATATAAATACAGCCACATAGCACAGCATAAATGTGCTTTAAACATATTTATGCCTCTGAGGGGATTTCAGGATTTGAGTAACTGCTGTGCAGTTGCCTCAGTAAATGTGATGTGATAAATTGATATAATTGGCTTCTTGGTGCTGCAGTGGGGCACAGGGATGGGAAGCGAAAGCAAAGTGCAGCCTGCTGAGGCTGCCCCCACTGATGGAGAAGCTTCTCGGATATCTCAGAGAAGCCAAAGCTCACATCCATTCAAACCGAAAACTAGCAAATGAGTGCACTGACAGTAAAACAAACCCCAAACCCACCAGCACCTCCTGATGAAGACAGAGAGGTGCCAGAGTGAAGATGAGAACTATGTCAAATTCAGATCTCACAAACAGTGATATAAATACAGAGTAGCTCCAGTGAAATCTATGAAATGGGTTTAAAAGCAGGTAGACGTGCTTATTTACAGCATGAAAATTTAAATACTGACTCAAATCCCTAATTTATAAGGCAACAGGCTTCATCTAGAGTTTGGAGGTACCACAGAGAGAACCAGATATATCCAGGGCAAACTCATGCTATAAATTGTCCTAGAACTTGTGTCTCTCTGTTAGTGGAAAAGAGAGTCTGGGGAAACAGAGTTGTCATGTTGGTGTATTAATTAGATGTGCAAAATTTGGTAGAAAGAAAATGCCCTGGGGTATCCATATGTGGATACAAAAAACCTTGGGGTTACATACCAAATACCCTCAAGGCTGTAATCTGTTCCCAGGCCTTTACTTTCATTAGACAATCTTCTCTTTCAGTATAAAATTTCCCCGCTTCCATGTTCTTGATATCCTCACTGAAACATTACAGCATGCTTGGTTTGGAAAAATATTTGCTGTAGATGCCCCAATTAAAAGATGTGAGGCATCCTACATGGCTCCACAGGATATCCGTGCTAAATGCTGTGCTGTTTGGGACTCTGGTTGTACAGAGATTACAATGGTGCACCTGCAAGGACAGACTTTTCAAAATTCTTCGTCTCATATCAGCTTTCTGACTCATACTCTAACATGCAAAGCCAAAGATGGGTGCCTTTACAGGAGCGTAGTCACTGGAGCAGGACACTAGTCCTGTGACTGAGCACACCCCTCACTGCCACCCAGACAGGCCATCCTTTCAGGTTGATGTGCCAGCTAGAAGCACTTCTAGCTTTTTCAAGGAGTAAAAGAGAATGTGACTCGCCCACAAACATTCCCCTGAACTGCCTGAGCTGGGTGATGGCCAACAGCATGGGAGCAATGGCAGCTTTTTCTATCAACTCCCAACTTCAGTGACTGACTAGGAGAGGACCATTTAGGAAAACTGCTCCATGTGAACACTTAAAGTTAGTTACCAGTCCCTCACTGGGAAAGAAACCTGACTGAAGCCATGTAGATGGGCTTAATATTCACTCTCATGCTCAATTTGGCATATCAGCAGATGGGACAGTGTTCCTTAGGGGCAGCAATCAGTCACTGCATCACCTGGCACACAGACAGGACATTGAGTTTGGGTCTGGGACAGGCTCACAGGCAGCACTGGGCTCCTACCTAGTGCCTGCACCATTCCATGTTCAAGACAGTGCCCTCATGGCTGCTGGTCCTGCAAGTGTTTTCACTGGCAGGAGACCTCCCTTAGTATGCTTTTATCCTGATGGCTCCACAGGCAACCTCCCAATCTGACTTGGATAGCAGGAGGCAGGATGGTGACAGCTTCATGATTTTGAAGAGATAAGAGAGTTTTTCTATTACTGTACTGCCCCTCCTTCTTTGCCTTTGCAACGTGGTGCTGTGCTTCCTGCAGATTTCTTGGAAGGTGGCCTGTGTCATCCTGACCTTCTGCAGTGGTGGTTCATCATCTTACATCTGGAACTCAATTGTTTTGCCACCAACAGACCTTTCTTTCCTCAACCCAGAGTGCATCCTCGTCAATCTCAGCAATCTGTGTTTTTAAATCTCAGGAAAAGTCCCTATTTGAAGCAGCTTTGCAAACTAGTTGTCTTCCTCAACTTTGTTTAGTCCTCATTCTCTGCAGTTTCTGCAGCTGTTCTCTGCTACTGAGGGCAGAGCTGGGGTGACAGCAGCTGCTGGAAACCCACAGCCACAACTGCTTGGGGGATACTGGCACAAAACTTTACTGTTTGAAGACAATCCCTCCGTCAGCTCCCCAGCACCCCCTCTGGAGCCATGGGGATGAACCTCATGGTGCAGAAACCTGTCAGCCCATGACAGCCTCAGGTATTAGAGTCAGCTCTTCCAAAGGAACTTGATCTTGGTAGAGGAAAAGCAAAATGCTGAGATTTTGGCCTCAGCCTGTGAAAGGTAGTGATTTAGAGTAGGTGTAGAAGAAGGGATCACAGGTAACCTGGCCCCTGGTAAGTCACAGTTGTACTAATTACCAAAGAAGAGGAACAGCCTTGCCCTTAATGGGTTGCAGCTGTGACTAATAAAGATAAGTGTGATAAACGGGGTGGGGTTGGTTGATCAGGGGGATATTAGAGAAAGAGGACGTTAAGGAGGTGGAAGAGCCCTGAGGAAGAAGGAATGATCCAGTGAGATACAAAGACAAATGAAACAAGGAAGAGAGCTGCTGCAGTAAAAGATTCTTCTCACCATTCCCTTGTACAAAGCGGAAGGTCTCTTAGAGCTCTCTCATGCACAGGGCCTGGCATGAATACACAGGGATATAGAGACCTCGTAGCTATGAATACACAGTTTCAGGGAAAGTTCCCCCACATGGAAATAAATATTAAAGCGGAAGTTATCTGTCTACTTAAACCAGGCTGGGACAGTGAGGCCAAACAATCTCTCAGCTCTTTCACACTCAGCCACTGACTTCTCATCTGTATCTTTTCGGCATGTGATTTTGTAGCTGGGACCTCCATCCACTCTTTCATCCAAGGACCGAGTTTTCTCTGATGAATCATCCATCTTCCTCAGGATGACACAGGTCTTCTGCAAGGCCTACTTGCCCTTAGGCTGAAGTCTCAATCACACCAATTTTGAAGAATTATGCTTCCTTTAGCTCTCCTTTGGGCCAGGCACTGGTTGCTGAATCTTTTAATCTGCATGTTCTCTGCATCACCTCTATACCAGATGGAGTATGGAAGAATATAAAGTCGAAAGCCAATTTTATTCTCAGTTTAAAAGCTTCCACTTTATGCCTGTTAATGCTTGAATGCATACGGTATGATAGTGTCACACTTCTCATCAGTGCAATGGCTACAGGGTAAAACAAACTCTGGTCTCAAGCAGAAACTCCTGATTGCTGATGGTAGACTTGCAGTGGCGTAATGAGGCATAGAATTTGCTCCAATGTGGTTTTAATACAACTAGAAAGACTCAGGGTATTTATTATGGGAATCATAAACAAGTCATTCAAACAAAATCCTCCTGATTTTACAGCAGTCTAGACATGTAGCATATTGCGAAGCCATGTCTAAAGGACAGTGTCATTTAAGTTTTTATCCTTATTTTCAGTTCAGAGGAGAGCTAAGGATAAATGTGGCAGTCTAGCACCTAACATATTATCCCACAGTACCTAAAAGGAGTGTCAGAGTCATCTGAAGAGCCCTTTGATTATTACATGATAAGAAACATTTACTTTGTGTTTGCTGCGCTGGGATAACATTGGATCTACTGTGTTTTGCCAAGTTTGCACACTTTCTGTGGGAACCCTCCTCATTCCAATGAAATGGGATGATAGGAAGCATTTTATTAGAGCTTACTGGAAAAATGTACCATAAGTGCCAAGGAGCCAGGACTGTTGTCCAGCTGGCTGGAGACAGGCAATGCATAAATTACAAAAAGTCACAAGATTGCAGGGCTGCGTGGAAATTCCTGTCTCAGCTGGTGCCTGGTCTCCCAAATTTATACATACACCTTCCATGAAACACATGCAAAACTTCTGTGCCAATCCTAGAAAAATGCTTAGGAAATATACCATAAGCATTGCCTTAAGGTCCAGCAGGATTCTGAAGAAATGTGTGTGTGCAGAGTTGATGGTGCTCCTGGAAGACTCCCCTTTCTCCTGGGGACATCATGGCAGCATGGCACTCCTTCCTGCACATTCCCTCCTGTGGGGTTCTGTGAGTGGGCACACATGGGACAATGTTGTCTCCTCTTCAGACTTTGCATGTGCCTCCCCCCTTATTTTTTATTTGACTGAGGCTCATCTTGAAACATAAAGCTTAGCCCAGAGCTCTCTCAGCACAGTCAATGACATCTGGAAGTAGAAAATGCCTTCCAAATATTTATGAGATATGTCAGCATTTTCCAGATAACTATTTTTCCCTAGTGTCTAACCTGAAACTTCCTTACTGCATTTTTAACTAATTTTTTTTTTGTTTATTCATGAAGATGTTTCAGTAATTAAATTTTATGAGCAATACTCTAAATGAGGGCATAAAATTAATTTCAGGAGACAGCAGACCAAAGAATAGGAGTCTTGTGGAGAGATTTGGAAGAGGAGACCGGGTCTGATGTGTCCATTTCTGGCACAGGAAATGCCATAGGGGGAAGGAAGGCAGAAATTGTTGTGGGAGGAGGCAATGGAAACTGCAGTCACTAGTGAGTGACTGACAGGAGTGAGAAACATCTCATTAACAGAAGTCGCACGCTATGTGTGCGTGAGATGCATTACTGGGCAAAACATTGAAGGAAAGACAAACTGAGACTGGGGGGGACATGGTTTCTCAAGCTACTGGGAAGAGGTTTTTGGCTGATTGCCAGGACATAAATATTTTAAATTAAGTTGAGGGTCCACCAAAATCTGTGAGACTTTAAGCATCAACCTCAACAGGGTTAAAATTTCACTCTTTGTGGTTTTTAAGTGGGTGTGGTAACTTCAGAAAATGTCAAAATACAGGTAGGCTGGTATTAAATCTGTGAATCTGGATTTAGAGCTACATTCCTACTTCACCTGACTCAAAGAACTGAAGCAAAACAGAGTAGCAATGGATTGAAAAAAGACAGATCCAACATAAAAGCTTTCAGTTAGAAGTAATCTAACTCCTTAGTTCTGGAGCTATGGTCTTGCTCAAAACTGAAAAAGATCACTCCAAGTGTGGATCAGGATTTATTAAATAATAGAGGAGATAAAAAAGAAACTTCTCTACCTAAGTAGCAAGAAAAATTAGCAGCTATTTTCCCTTGACTTTCTTTCTGTATCTGGTCACTCCCAATTTCCTATTGATAAACTGTAATGATACAATATTGGCTATCATATGTATTTCAGTTTGAAGTTTCAAGTATTGCTTCTCCTCTGTATTGTCTGGATATATATATATAAAACATTGACAAATTTAAGTCAAAATTTGGCAAAGTCCTCTCCTGTGAGTCTATAAAATACTGTTATGTAAATGATAAACGTTTCAGGCTGTGACTGAGTTGGAAAAAATGAGTGATGGGATTTTTGGGAGAGGGGAAGAAAAATGGAAAACATAGAGTATTATTTTATTTATCTTTGATCTGAAATGTCTCATTTGGAATAAAGTGTTTAGTGTTTGTCTTAGTTCTTCCCAAAACAATGTGAGGCTAATACTAAAACATAAGAACTCTTAAGAATGAAATGCTGACCTTTCTGTACAATTGTCCTCTCTATTTTGTTTCTGAACACAGTTGCAGTTTTACAACAAACTGTAAAGTAACCAAGCTGTCATGTAAACGACCTTACATTACTAGTATGATCAAAAGTTGGGCAACATGGATGTGTTTCGCAACATTAAGGTGAAAGAAAAGCAAGGGAAAGTCTGCATTGAGGGAGGAAGATACACATTGTGAATACAGATCAGTGTGTGCAAAGGATTCATTCTGGAGCGTAAACTATCTGCAAAAGTTTAGCCAGTGTACAAACAGTCTTACAATGTGTTTGCGTTTCACAGGCCAACAAACACTCATCGTTAAATCAGTGAGGCCAGTCAAGATGTCTGTAACACAGCAAGAGGCTCAGCAAAAGCAGCAGCAACAGCAGTAACTGACTCCCCACTCACTGTCTGCAAACATCCCAAACTTTTATAGCGTTCATTCCTAGCAGGCTGTTGGGAAGTGCGCTGTCTTCTGACCTTAATATCTTCAGCCTAGCAGAGAGAAATCATCTTCTTGAAAGCTGGTGCTTTGATCGCCCTCAGAAATAAAGATCAGAGGATGACTAAACGTCTTAGGAATTAAGTTCTTCCTCTCTTTCTCGCTCATGCAGGCACCCAAAATGCACACAAAGGCACATTTTCGTATATTGGTTATGGACGCAGACACTTCGATGAGAGATTCTTACAACACACAAACTTAACTGACACATTACACAAATGTTTGCTGTGTACAGAACAATCAAGGAAACAGACTCATGTTTATTACTACTGAATCAGCAGCAGTCTAATGGATGAAAAACATCCTCTTTTTCTTTTTCCTCTCTCTCTCCTGTTGTGAAAGTGCCAGTGTTGTAAACGCTCCCTGCAAGAGAAGTGGCTGGACATGAAACGATTCATGACCTCCATGGTTCGTGAGCTCCCACTCTCTCAGGTTAGGTCTTCTGGCTGCAACCCAAAATCCCAGAACATCAGCTACAGATATTTGGAGCCAATTGGGTTGGGAAAGAGGACAGTAAATGTCTGTTTCCGGTTCACAGGCCCCTGAGCGTCACCACATATTTTGGAAGTCTGTCTGGCTTCCTGACTTTAAGAGTCTCTTGATTTAGAGTTCAGGGAGCAGCAGTGAAAGGGGGGGGAAACAAAGGTTATCTAAAACCTCACGAATAGTTGGAACTATTTTTTTTCTCTGACTTTTAACACTTTTAAAGCCTTAATTTATTAAATTTTTGGGAGATATTTATAGTAACTCCCATTACTACAATGAATCGTGCTTCTTTACATGCATACTCTGCAGACTGGAACAGATGCCATAAAATGGGTCTGAAGTCTTCTTTATCCATCCAATTTTCCACGGATTTCACTGGTATCAGAACTGAACATCGAGGCCACTCTAAACCTAAAAAAGAAGGTTCAGTTTACACCAAAACAGTGGTTTCTTAAATCTGAAAATACTTAGACTTAAGTCAGAACTTGTGAAGCTTTTGTACATCTAAATTAATAAATTTGCTGAACCTGATTCAGCCTGTCTGAACATCTGCTTTTAATGTGGGAAGAACAGGATTAAGCAACACTTTACATATTGTTATAAAATTATTTTTAATCTCACTGTGATAAGGAGCAACACAGCAAGTGGCTTGGCTACCATTCAGAGTGGGGAAGTGGTGTGCAATTATAAGGGACTGAACCTGTTCTTGTTCATTAAAATAGCTCAGTTTGGTGAGGAGCTCATAAAAGGAGCTCTAGAATGTGACATCAAAACTGTGCTACTATAATGATCTTGGGAGGGAAAGAGATGTGGAGTATTGCAGAGGACTGGCATTATCCATGCTGGAAGGAGTAGTTGGGAACGGAGAAGACGATGAAACCAAGGGAACAAGACAAAACCACATACAGATCTTTTTCCATTCTAACTGGTATGGACATTTCTGTCACTCTATGCCAAGTTTCATGTTGTGGGAGGGGCTTGGTTTTGGGTTTTGGGATTTGGGTACATGCAATGCTTGCAACTTCTGAAACCTCAGCTACAGGCTGAATGTTGGTGTTTCTGCTGTTGTTGTAGTCAGAGTACAGACTGTTCCTTCCTGGGCAAGGAACAGCATTCCTCATGGGCTCCTCATCAACCTGACACTGTTACCACATCTCAGCAATGAATTCCTACCCATATTTCCATACGTTTTCTCATTCTTGCAAAAGCGGCCCTGGTAGGATCACAGTTCTGGGACCAGGCCTGCTGATCCCTTTAACTTTCTCTAAATCAGAGCTGACCTGCATACCCTTGGCAGCGTGCCTGGGCAAGCACACAAAGCACAGCCTTCCCTTTTCTTCCTGGGCGTTTATCAAAGGACACAGATGTTGTTCTTGTCTCTCCTCAGGCCAGTGTTCCTCCCATGCTCACCACCTCTTCCAAGCCCAAGGTGACTCTGCCTGTTGGTGTGGCAGGCAGTGTTGGGAGGACAAGGAAACTTATTATTGGAAAGTCAGTGAAACATAACCTAAATCAAATAGATTGCTGCCTGTGTTGCTGAAGAGAAGGCCTTGTAATTTTTAACTGGTGTTTTTTGATCACCTTGCAATGGTCTTTCAATGATGGTCTCTGACTGGACACTGGGTCTTCATCACCCCTTGAAGGATGAGTGTTGTGTACATGGCAAAACTGACCATTGCAAATAATATTTCCCCAGAAGTGCAGGGTGGAAATGCCTTGTCATAGTCTTTTCTGTGTAATTTTGGGTCTGCCTGCCACAGAGGTATGTCTGGTCTTTGTACATCAGAGACTGATGCCGCCAGATAGAAAGGGCAGAGGGTGTTACATCCAGGGAGGTGTGGGGCACCAGAACACTCCTCCAGATGAACTCTGTCACCACAGGTGTGCTCAGGCCAAGCCATCACTTGGCACTGGCCATTCCCCAGAGGCAGAACCTGTTGTGCATGTTTGTAGGGTTTAACTTCGCTCACTGTAGTGTACATCTGACAGTTATAGGAGGAGAGAAACCCTTGGATGCATCACCTTCAGCACTTCCACTGAAAATCCTTAGAGAAAGATAAGGAAAGTGATGGAAAATATTCCCACTGCCACAAGCAGTTCATGCCCCCAGGGTGCTTGTGAAACCTTTTGCTATTCCCCAGTCTGGGATGCTAATCTTGGAAAACTGAGTTGTTGTTACTTTTGCAATTCCACATCAAACAAGGTAAGTTCTGGCAAGTGAGAAATTTTCCATTAAAATGTTTTTGCCAACTGAAAGTTTCAAATTCTTTTGTGTGATTAATATTTGCTTGACATAGAAAATCATTCCTTGTCCCTCAAATCCTTGGCCCTGTGGCTGTACATGAAGATCATGCTCAGTCTCTCTGGTTGCTTGTCCCTCTATTCTACATTGAAAATACTGACAACAGTGAAATATCTTGTAACTCACTTAATCAAGGTTTTTAATTTTTTAGCATTCCTATTTATTTTAGTGTGACTCTGTATTTATTAGTGGAGGAAATATCCAAGAAGTTTGGGGGACTCACTCCAGTTCAGGTGCCTTGCTGTCCATTGAGGTCATCCAATGAGGAGCCCCGAGAAGAAACAACTTGTGGATCTGGGCCCACCTCCAGATTTACAGGGGGATAACAGAAATTGCCTTTTGTAGCTCTGCCATTTATTTTAGAGGCCTGTGTTGCATGTTTTCTCCTTGGCAGGATGAGAGCTACGAAGTGAATAAATATACTTCAACCACAAATGAGCAAGCAAATGGAAGGAAGTGCTGTTTAAAAAAATGCCTTCAGTGACTTATTCAAGTTACAAGAATGGCAAGAGGCATTTTCTAGGAAGGAAGAGAATTTCTAAATTGTTTTATGCAAGATGGTCTATTTTATGACTTCATTGTGAAAAAAAGTTAAGAGGTAACTACTGTGAACAAAATAGCTCTGGCAGAACATGAGCACTTCAGGGCTTGCTTTCTTTCAGAAAGAACATGTCATATCAGCATGATCATGCTCTGTTGCAACATCACAAAATTTAATACCAAGATTGTATTGCTGTTGTCTGTAAGCCCACTTAGTCTCTTTTTTTTCCCCAGTCTGACCTCATTCTACTGAGGGACAGCCAAATACTTCACTTCTGTGGGCAACTACCATCTGTATGTATGGCTTGTTTCCTCATTAGTCTTACGTGTTGGACATTTCTCTGGTTGGTGAAATACTATGTCTGATGTCAAAAGAGGAGCTGAATAAAAACCTCTTACTGTGAGCTAGCAAGTCACTTACAGTCATTAGTCACTGAGCACCTTCTTCTGGATTAAATAACACAAATATGACTTAATCAAATTCTCCTTATTCTCTTAGTGCAACAGCAAAAATAGGCCTGAATTTGAACTTGGGACTCCAACTCCAGTTTTGGATTTACATAATAATCAAACTTCCCACTTGTCTCTCTTAATGAGCACAACTCAACATACTCTGCATTTTGAAACTCACATTAAAGAATACTAAAAATCCAAAGCCTTGGTTCTTTCTATTTTATAATGACCATATTTGGGTTCAAGTTCAGACTTCTGTCTCACCTCTCTGAATCATGTAAAGTACACATTTCCTTTATAAACATTAACATTTACTGAGTGAAAAACCAATACTAGAGAGCTGGATTTGACTATTATCACACATAATAATTAAACCTCTTTATTGTACTTACTGCTTTAGCTAAACCAACTAGGAAACTTCTCTTAAAGTCTCATCTAGAGATGAGCCAGCTTATTGCCAGTAATAACTGTATATAAAGGAATGAGCCATGCCATGGGGGATAGTTCCTGGCAATTCAGGCCTCAGTGGTAAAGTAGATAGGTAGGTAGATTTGACTAGGAGTGGATTTTCTATCAATTGCACAGTAGCACCAGTGATACTTTCTCCAGCAGCAATGAGAGAGCATAGAATGAAATGCTGGTGTTTGCTATCTACAGGCTAAAAATCAGGTAAGTAATCTTTTTAATATATCTGACTGCTGACACCTTTGATTATTACATCCATAGGATGGACTACACACTAGTACTGAGCAGTCTATAGGAATGCACCACTGTGCTCTATGTACCTTTCTTGAAGGGAGTTTTGTAATGTTGCCTGGTCATTGTCTCCTTGTCTACAAAGCAAATATTCAGGTTGGAGAGGGGAAGAAGGGTTTTCATTTGTGAGTGCAAAAAGGTAAAGAAAAGAAACCAGCTTCCTGTGAAAGATGAAACATGCTATGCAAATATATAACAAATATACTCATTACTCTTCCACGGGCAATACAGTATGTGTTGCTTACAGACAAGCTTATATTTTCCTTTGCTGTGCTCCTCCTAAAAGCTGCATCTATGTGTCACAGTGTCCTCCTAAAAGTACTCGCTCATTATCATGGAGGTTCAACTCTCTGTGAGAAGACAATTCATCCATCCACTTTTTGGATTAACAGAAGGAACAAAAGAGATGAAGACAGATGCAAGGCAGAAGTGAATTATTTAAAGATGAACAAGTACATAAAGATCAATATTAAGTTAATGTGGGAATGTTATTAAGGGAGCATAGCGGAGTAACAAAGTGCCTTATGTCAGCAATGAGCTCTTGGAGGAGAGATCCCTGCTCCCCCCACAGAACAATTAACTACTCTTGTGTTAGAGAGGAGTGCTAGAACTTCCTTCCACTTCTTCACATGAACACGGCACTTTCTCTGTCTCTGCAAAATGTTTCAAATGCCTTTTTCTTCCCCCCCTTTCTGTTTCTAATCTTTTCCTGGATTACTGAATGTACAGTGAAACTTCTTATCTCATGCAGGAATTATGTTTATAGCAGAAAACGAACTTAGGGACTGAATGCCTTCAGGGACTTGGATGATGGGATGTAGAGACTTTTATCTGAGGTTGCTTTCTTGAATCAGGCCCAAGTTGGTAGTGACCTAAAATTGCCTCAGCCTGATGACTGTTTGGTCTCCACTGTGAAATGTGTTTGGTGGTCTCAGCTTAATTCCTGGTAAATACTTGTTTGTGCACTAAATTACTTCCATAACTGGTATCCATGTTGGCAGTCTCACAGAGAGGTCAAGGGTTTGATGGGAACTGGGACTGAGCTATTCTTTCATGCTGTGAGCTGGTCCCTTGTAGACATGCGAACTGAAGAAGTAGTGCAGTTTGCACTGGGTCAAGGTCTGCTTGCTTTCTAATCTGCTTCCTTTTGAGACCATGAATTGCAAGATGCTAACTCTGAAAAATTACTTTGATTCAAATAAAGTTTCATTCATCCAGGGTCCTTTTATCATGCTGAAAGCCAAGGTGTTTCCAGAAACTTTAGATGATAAGGGGTTAACCCATGTCAGGACATAGTCTGACTAGCATAGTTGATGGTACATATCTGGATGTAGATACAGTGCACAAACAGTTTAATTCACATAAAATATATCTGTCGGCTCTCCCTTCTTTCCCTTCACCCTACCGCTCATTTCTGGTCTCTCAGTTTTACTGGCAATGCTAGTCATGTGCATATGTGAGGTATCAGATGAGGGAGATCTATAGGTTACAGAAAATGAACCAGAAAAATAAGTACATATTAGGGTAAACTAAATAAGATTGCCTGCTGTACTCAGCCAGTGCAAAGAAGTTTTTTCTTAATTTAAATGCCTTCTGTTTTTCCATACCTTTACAAATTTAAGATCCTGCAGAATGCTGTGAATAGCAGCCAGAGTGAAAAGAAAATTAGTATTTCATTATTTTCACACATTTCAAAAGTATGTTGAAGACATGTTTCTACAAGTGTGCATTCGAAATTGATATGAGTCAGAGGTCAGTAAAAAATTCAGCTGTCAGATGGCAATTTTTCAGTCACAGATTCACGCAGAAATTCATTAGGACCCTCCTGCCAGATTGCACTGGCAGGACTTACAAAAAACCTTATGTTGTCTGTCAAAATGGCACAACAAAATTCAACCATGGGCATTTTTAGTCTGCATGCCATGTAAGTCCAAAGATGGGTTTAAGCACTGGAAATAACATCTGCTACATGCATGGACTTAGAGTGTGATAAGATGTAAAGTGCAGAAAGAAATACAGATTGTTTGCTGTCACGCAGCAGATACAGACACTTAAGCTCCAGACCTGAAAGTGAGGTTTGACCACAGCTCCAGCCTATGCATGCAAGCTCTTCAACAATTATTAGCGTAAATTGTATTAAATCCACTCCCACCAGCTGTTTAGGATTTTCAAGACAAGTCTCTTACTGTGTAGCTATAGCATTTACCATTGTAATTTTTAATTACAGGCTCTCATATTAACTGGAGCCACATGATATTATCATGGTTGAAGTGAATAACAACAGTGCTGTTGGAAATCTGTAAGATTGTATGCAACCATCTGAAAATACTGAGCTGTAATTAATTTTACAAGAATGTAGGTAGAATCAGTGTTTTCCTATGGCATATGTTTTCATGTTTGTACATATATTGTATTTAAATATTTTACAAAATACATGTAAGTTGTCTGGAACTATTTCCCAAACACACTATGTTTCTGAATTTTAAAGATGTTACTTGCAGCAGATTTTGCAAGTAATTTAGAAGTCACATTGTGCATTGTAAGTATACATGTTCATGTAATAAAAGGAGAGCATTTGTAATTCCATGCCCTTTTTTTTCTTAATGCATGAACTAGAAATCAATAGTTGTTTTTCTGCCCTGAAATTTTATTTTTCTGAGGTGAGTTCCGAAGTAATTTCCTTTAAAATGTAGAATTGAGAATGGGGAAGAATGTGTTAGTTTGTGTGTGTAAAAAGATCATAAAATTGGCATCACTGCAGGCACTCAGATGCACAAAAAGTGCTAGTGCAATAAATGAAACAAAGGAGACCTAAAGCAGCCAGCCATATGATGAACCAGATTTTATGAATGTGCTCGTTTGTATCTAAGGAAGAACTGGTCTGCCTTGAAGTTTGTCTGGTTTTCCCCAGTTTGTGTCTTAAAAGATATTACCCACTTTATTTCTAAAAGCACATTCCATTATTGAAATGGCCAGAATGGCCTATAAATCCCAAAACTTTCTTTCAAGTCTATGTGATCTTCATATATAATGTCTTCTTAACTGGACTTTTGCAGAACCGATTCCTCACCAGCCCTCTGCTTTTCAGAAAAAGCCTGTGGGTGTAAACCCAAGCTTCTAGCACAGCTGCACCTGGAAACACAGCACAGCTGTCAGCTGGGGAAGAATGGAGATTTTCAGTTTGCAAAGGTAAAAACATGATTTCATCCCCTTCTCTGCTTCTGAGAAAGTGTAAGGGTGATGCTGCACTGCCCTTGCTCCTTTCAGGATCTGCATGCATTTGATGAGAGCTGCATACACGAGCTACAAGGAACGCATGGCCCAACACGGCAATTATCTTTTTAACTTGCAAGAGTAACTGCCAAGAAACTGGTAGTGATTACACATTTCTCCACTCCTTGCATGCAGCTGCATTGGAAAGGAAGAGTATAACAATTCTGTCTTCAGTCTGCACGTGGGCAGTCTATTCCTGAACCTTCTAAGCCCCAAAAGATTTGTTGCACCAATTAACTGTACACTGAGTTAAAGAACATTTGCAATGGGAAAAGGAGCAGATCCTGGGTCATCAGAATTTTAGGAGGCAATTTTCAAGCTGCTGCCAGAGCAGGACAACATGTCTTAAAAAAAGTTTCATCTATGCAGAGTAGCTGAGAACAAAATCAATCTGTTTCCCAGCATTGTTTTGCTTTTCTACAGAGCTCACACAATGCAAACCCGTCAGTACTGCTCTGGTGGCAGTTTCCATGAAGCTGGTTTTCTATAAATCTGAGTATACACTGTGCTAAATTGTTCCTTCTCCTGCATCGCCCTGCAGAGCGGTATTACTCAACACAGTATAAAATTCTTAGTCACTGCTATCACTGGACTTTCTGTGGCACAGACCCAGTTTTCTGTGCTGCATTCCTCATTTTGTAGAACAAACTGGAGCTTGTTTTGGTTTGAGGAGCATTGACCAACATCCTGAACACTGCCCATAAGGGTCAAGCATGGAGCATTTCACCACCTCCCATTTCTCTGGGCTGCACTGTACCATCATTAAGTTGGTACTTGCAGGAAACTGAGTCATACACTCTTTTCTACTTTGATACAACACATTTGACAGTTGATGGACATTCAAAGACTGACGCAGGGCTTTCCAGTTCTGTCCTGTGATATGTTACCTCTCCAGAGGAAACAAGGTGATTCTCAAGCTCAGGTTTAAGATGACATTGAATTTCTACCCTCAACTTTAATGATGTATGGTTCTCTCATCTGATCTGACTGGTCCTTGCTGCCCAATCATTAAAACACATTCTATCATCATAAATTAAAGTAAGCACTGGAAATTAGGAGAAGAAGACACGAGACTGGGAAAGCCAGCCAAGATTTTGGTGATGTATGCAAAGCAAGACCATCTCAGCACTCTCATCCAAACTCCCAAAGACCACCATGTGGAACAGCCTGGACATCTTTCTATAGACTGATGACAGGAAAAGTAGGATGGAGAGGTGTCTTTTTTAAATCTGCAGAGGACCTATGCCAGTCACTGTTTAGGCCCATGGGTGACCATTTCCTGGAGATAAAGATTCAGGAGTGTTTTAAAATCCTGTCAGCACATAAACAGAACAAGCAGGGCATTGAATGCACTAACTCTTCTGTGAGGCTCTGAGAGGAGCATGCCCCTTGTGCCAGGAGTGCCAGGGGTAGCTTACCTCCTACTTTTCCCCACAAGGTCAGGTTTTCATGGGGGACCTGGTAACTTACCAATTTTGATGGACTTGGGACACTGCATTACAAGTACACTCTAGATTATCCTTCCTACTGGATTAACCTGTGGCTTAATTAAGCATGACAAAGTTGCTATAGCAGAATACCTGAAATAGTTCACACTCTCATCATGATGTGCTGGGCTTGGCACATCTACACCACCCACGCCAAAAACATGCCATTGATGACAAAACCTGAAAGTCACCACAAACCTTTCATAATCTAAATTACAGAGACACTGTCTGAGTGGCAATCACATGGCAAAGATTCTCTCTGCATGTTCAAAACCAGTTAGCCTGAGCAGTCAGGCAGAAAGGTCAGGAGATGGACAGGGTTATATCACCTGTAAATTCAGTGGGTTTTAATCCTCTCATTAACGTGGACTGAGAAGGTGGTATCCCACAACATGACATGGTTATAGTCATACAAACACAGGCATGTAAAGTTTTCCCTCCAAATTACAAGCTCATCATCCTTTTTATGGAATCATAGGCTGTGATTCTAGCTGTATTTATTACACTCATATCCACCAAGAGTGGTGGGTGGTTGGACTTGATCTTAAATTTCTAACCTCAATGATTTCATGATTCTATGGCAAATCACTGATCATTCCGCACCAGATTTACCTATTAATGTCAAAGCAAGACTTCCCCATAACACCCCGAATTCCTGGACTGTCTGGTGAGCCTGACTTCATCTCGCACCAAATTTTCTATCCCTCAAGCATCTTTCTCTAATTTACTACCCCTCAAGCATGTTTCTCTTGCTTCTTGCCTGGTTGGTTGAAAATTATAGGCTATTTCTCCTCTTGATTTCCTGGCAACTTGAAAAAAATGAGAGCTCCCAAGGAGCGTGCTCAGTGTGTTCCCTTGTACTTCTGTGTGTAAAGTGTGTACGTGTGTGTGCATACGTGTGTGCATGTGTGTGTCCCCATAAGGTTCCTCTGGCTCTGTCTCCAGGGTGAAGTCTGCATGCCTCGTGTGATCAACAGCGTGCTCATTCTACCTGACATCAGACCTGAGGTGTGATTGCCCTGTGAAAGATCTAATTGAGAGCAATCTGAAAAGAACAAATACAACAAGAGTTGCTTACAGGACCCCAAAGTTATGTGATCAGCTAAAGAGGCAGAAATGTTTGCTTAGTTACTAACAACTGAGTGAAATGCAAGCAGGTAATGTCATTTCTTTAGATAAGGTGCTGGGGATCAAAAGAATTTGGACTTGTTTCCATTGAACACATAGCAGTAAATGTGGTAACTTGTGACAAGTGTTTGAGAAGGTGGAATTTTGAGGAGGCAATATTTGTTGTATCTTGCAGGTGAGGGTTAATGGGTCAGGTTTCTTTAGCCGGTTTAAATGATTCGGCAGGATGAATAATTCTGTCTTGATTTGAAAGGCAAGTCCTAAATATTCACATCTACAAAAACAGAGAATACTCAGTCAAAGAGCTAAACTCCATATCTTGTCTCTACAGAAACAATCTATTTACTAGAAATTCAGTATCTGTTTCTTACAACTGTGGGCTGTGGGCCTCTCAAATAGAAATAGTTAGTCTAACCATTTAGTTATAAATTGACTTGCTCTGCAGTTATAGAATATCCTCATTTAACAGTAGGGCAAAACTTGTTTTTCTTCTTTACCAGTGAAATTTTCTTTTCATTCTCTGCCTTTTTTAAATGGCCAAGACAGAAAAAAAAGCAGTGATGACAATTGTAGAGGGACTTGAGTAAGGAAAATCTGAAGCAGTAGAGGCATTTTAATAATTATCTGTATCATCTGTAAACTTGGAATCTCCACTTAGAGTAATAAATTATTACTGCGTGAAAACATCAGAATTGTGTGGATTTATATAACAAATATTTGATTTTTTAAAAATTTATTTGCTTTCATTTGTTAGCAGTTCTCATTTATTTCTTACAAAACTGCAAAACAGAATAGTTGCTCTGTTGTTTTGCTAGAATATTTGGAACATTTTAAATCAAATGTAGTAAGTTTAATTTCATTTAAATGAGTTTTTCTGTTATTCACTTGATATTCACTGGATTTTTATGAAAATAACTACCTTCCTCGATTCCTGAGTCTATCTTATACATATATTTATATCTCTAGTAGAAACTCCCAATTCAATACTAGTTTAAGTGTAAAGGTATCTCATTGTTTTTTAAACTTTATTAAGTTGTAGATTAGCTTTAGTTTAAAGCATTCAGGCTCTTTGATATGAACAGAAACTGAATTTTCAGAAAAAAGAAGTGGCTGAATTGTAAAAATTCTTTGGACCACAGAGCTGGTAAATTCACCTTGGTTTTATCCCTGAACAAGAAATCCATTATATTTATGACTCAGAAAAAAGACCGTAGAAAACTCTTTTTTTTTAACCCAATCTATCCATTGTCTTCCATCACGCATTTTAAAAGAAGTCAGGCACATACAGGTAAGAATGCTGCAAAACACGTGGGCTGTGTGTGTGAGTACACGGTGCAGGGGACGCTGTGACTGAGAGCACTGCCCCTGGCCAAAGCCTCCTCTTGGCAAAGAATGGGAATGGATCCTGCAGAGCCATTCTGGGATGGCTGGGATGGGAGAAGCTTTGGCTTGTGCTGGCAGCAGCAGAGTCATTGCTGGCAGCGCGGCGATGACGCGCGCATGGCTACGGCCAGTTTCACTTTGACTTCTCAGGTTCACACAATACTGAAACCCAAAGCACAAACAGTGGAGGGGATGTCCCAAAGTGAGCACGCCAGGTCCATTTTCCAAAGCCTATGCAAATTGCAGTTGGTGGGTTTTGCACAGCCTTACCTGGTAAATCACATTACAAAGCCAGCCAGCACATTTTACACTTGTGAGCTCAGGCTTCCAACAGGCTTGCAACAAGTGCCTCAAAAACACCACCTTGTACTCCTCTGACGCAGGAGGCAGCTCTAATAATATCCACAATAAACACTACAGAGAACCCTCAGCAGAGGCTTAGCCTGCCTGTACGCCATGCATAACTCTTTGAAAATGCAATGGGATTTAGGTGACATGATGTTTTTGTACTGGTTAAAGTCATGGGATGAATTTCACCACAAAGCAATCTAAAATGAGCATGCAACTGGCTTCAGCTACAGCAGTGTGCAAATTGTGACCCTGCTACCAGCATGGATTTAGATGTCAGCATCTTTTGTGAGGCTGGTTTAATTGTGTCATGGCTGCTATTTGCAAATGGAGCAGTCAAAATATTCGAGGGAAAAGATTTCCTGAAAAAAATCTGAACTTCTGCAACATGCTGCTGAAATGTCACCTTTTTATTTTTTTAGTGCTTTTAAAGGACAAACATAAGAACTTCATGCTAGTGCAGGTTGAGATTGAGAAATGCAGAAGATGCCAACTCTTGATACTGCCACTTAAAATTTGAGTTCTGTTTCAATTGTACATACTGTCATTTTTCACACTGGAAAGAACTGTTCCTTGGAAATTTTGACAGAGGGAACTCGTTGGACTTAATATTGACTTGAATTATCACTTGAAAAGGAAACTTTTGAAGATACCATTTCACAGAGAATCATTTCTCCATTTATGAGCATGAGATAGAACAGGACTTAATGAATCAGTGACTTGTGATTCTATTCCACCAAAAATTGTGTATTTTCCTTCCTCTTCTTCTCTTTTCAGGGAAGAGCAAGATACCATGTGAGGCTTTTCAACTGCATGGAGAAGCTTGTTTTGACCACAGTAGGTTTGCAGGTCAATGGTATTTTACTGACTAGCATTTACTGTCAAGTTATACTGCAGCAGCTACATTAAGTAGTGCCAAAGCACTAATCTGAAGTAAATTAACAATTGCTACTAAGGGATGTTTCATTTTAATCCTTAAATAATTCACCTGCCTTTGATGTAAATAAAGTGGCTTAGAGAAGTAATATTTGATGGAAAAAAACCTCAGATGCCAGCAACAACATGAAAAGTTCCTTCTTAAAGCAGTTAACAGCTGCAAAGCTAAGTGCAACAATAAAATGTATTAGTTAAAGAGGTGTATGTGTATCTAAGTGTACTTAGATTTTATTACTAAAATGTATGATGCGATACACTGCAAAATTTAAGTGGTAGGGATTTTTATTACCTTCTCAAGTGTTCAGAAAGAACACAGTGGAGAATGAGGGATAATACACTGCATTTTTGTGGGCAGCACCCACACGTTCACATTTCCCAATGCTTTTTCTTTATGGAAAAAAAAAAGAATGCACAGGGCAACAACTTGTTTTTTTCCCATGTAAAAATCATGTGCCAGTGATTCACTAATTCCTATTTTTTCCTTGTGCTCATAAACGGTCAGAGGAATGACTGTCAATGAAATTATTAAAGGTTGGAGAATACCTCAGAGAGTCAACATTCCATGATATATTTCAGATAAGACAGATTCAAACAGGTCACTAGTTTGCAGTTGCACAACTGTCTGGATTTTTTGGATGTGGTTCATTTCATTACAGTCTCCTGAAATTCTGACTTAGGCACTGTCAGGAGCAAAACAGTTTGATGAGCTGACATTGCAGTCACTCCCAAATGTTAAAAAAGCATGAGTCAGGGAAATCTAGGGAATGGCTTCAAGAAAACCTTATGCTGTTTTATTTGTTTTCTGATTCCTGAGCCATTAGGGTGCACTCCCTCCAAACTTTCTGGCTTTCTGCTGCACCAATGAAAGACAGACATGTAAACTGATTAAAAACACAGACCAAGAGCCCCATACAACAATATGGCTCCAGGATTTGGATTCACAATAAAACTCGCAGTGTGTCCTGTATAACTGTATGGAAAAAATCCAATCCCTCCACCTGTATTTTTACATACATATATACATATTTTGTATATTTGTGTATATATATATATATATTTGTATATGTATGTATATTTTAAATACATATATTTTTACATACATAATATCCCTTCAAACACTTGAGTGATCAGATTTTATTTCTATGTGTCTTCACAGCAAGTCAGTGATGAGTTTATAGCCTGGTGTATCAATCAGTGGAAACTACAGATTCAACATCTCAGAGAGGAGGAAGGCTGCTCAGTGTTTTAAGAGATAATCAAGGTCATTCCCTGCACTAAAGTAGCCACAAAATCCGAGCTATGTCTTTCAAAAGCAATTTTTTTCTTATTTCTAATCTGTGTGGTGAAAAAATGTCAAGATGAAAAAGAAGTGAAAAAATTAAGTTCATTTTTTCCCCTAAAAATAAAACCCTTTCTCATTTATTTAAATAACAGAGATTTTCTTAGTCCTGTTTGTAAAGATTTTTGTTTTGCCGTTTGTTTTGTTTTTTTCTTTTATAACAATAGTTCTAAAACAGTGTGGGAACAGAAAGGAACCCCTGTGATTTATATACCTAGTTCCAGTTAAGCCAGATAAAACTTCAAATGTCAATATTGAATAGTGCACTTTCATATCCATCCACCCAAGCAAATCTACTTGAAAAGCTTTAGCAAAAAACAAACAAACAAATTTTAAAAAAACCCTAAAGCCAACACAAGTTATGAATTCCACAAAATCATCACTTCTGTTCAAATTAGATGCAAAATCCTCAAAGAAAAAGCAGTCAAGATCATGCACTTTCTTAAGGCAGCTAATAGATTATTAGGTGTTCCCTACAGCTAATGCCCTGTATGGAAACAGCGTGCATCAGAAACAGTTGAACCTCATAGTCAGTTCTTCTGCACCAGCCCAGTTCTGCATCTGATGAAGCTTTTCTCATGGAGGCTTGGAACATCTTCCCCAGTAGATGATGTTTAAGAATAGTTGTATTTACTGGGAATCTCCTTCACCTTTAATCTTTTCTCTTTCCTATACAACTCTTTAAGAAAAATGCTAATCAAAGTTACATTAACTTCTGACTTCTGTGTGATGCAGATCAAATCTATAGAATTTTTCAAACTTCTATTTTGATTCAATAATCAGTTCAAGAGAGTGCTTATATTGCATGGCAGTGCTCTATTAGCTTCTACTAGCAAGTTGCTGAATAGCAACAGTAGAAAATGAAGGGGGAAAACTTTATAAAGTGATCTGCTAACAATAATTTAGACTTCTGGAAAATCAGAACCACAGGGGTTTATTAGAACAGAGTCTTGCAGGGATTGTGATAGGTATGAACACCCCTTGGTGGGCTGCTCCTCTTTTCACATAAAGAAGAACAGTTTAGTAGGGAAAAAAACTTATGTGAAACAGGCTTTAGTGGAGAATAGCTGTTACAATATTTGTGAGGGTGCTTGGAAGCAGAAGAAGAAATGGTACAGTCAGTTAAATGAGAACATGCTGAGTGATGGAAAGAGGAATACAGAGATTTAACAAGAGAGCAAGAATGGACGTTGTGAAGGCTATGGTTAAGCTGTTATGTTTCCCACTAGGCAAGAAATCAAGCACTGAACTTTCTCCCAAGCCTGTCACAGATGTAGTTGGTGAATTTGTGAGACCCAGATAACCTTTCCATCTTCCTGGTTCTCCATCTGTCAGTCAGGAATAAAATATTCCTGTTAACAGGTTGCTACAGGATTTTCCCCACTCTTCCATTCCTGGGAGGTGTCTAAATACCATGGTGTTAATAATCCTGCCTCTATCAGTAGATCAAATATAATATGAAATACAAAATATAGGTCAAAAAAAGTCTAAATATGTTTTGAAAGTTTTCAGACTTCAAAATTCTATTTTTATGTGATATCCAGCACTATGATATTAGACCACCTTCTAATAGTTACATAAGTAAGATGACTAATATCTGTCATGTTACGTCCTTTCTCCTCCCAGGGGAAAATTGTGGGGCTTTAAAATATGTGTTTATATATTTTTAGTGTGATATTGGTATTAACAGCTGGGTCAAAGAAGACTGCTTGCACTAAGAGCAGAAGTACAAACACCTTGGGGAGCCAAAATTCTGCAAGAGGCGGTTCCACAAGCTTGGACTAAGACACTGAGAAAGACCTGTCTCAACACAGCCTATTGGCATAATCAGGATTTATCCTTGTTAAAGCAGCCAGCATTTCTTTTTCAGATCTACTATAGGTCTCTATTCACAGCACTCTCTAGCATGAATGAAGATCACACTTTCTGTGTTACACAATATTTGCTGCTATGGAGAGGTATTTCCAGCAGCATTGCAAGTACTGAGCTTGTTAATCTAGGTGGTAGATTAAACTGGTGGATATTGTATAAGCATTTAATAACTATCACTTCCGAGAAAGAAAAAAGGAAAATAACAAGATTTGCAGAGATTTTTTTCATGTGATTGCTCAATTTTTATTTGGTTTGACTGGACTGAGAGCTTTATTATAAATCACTGTACACTTGTCATTGGAAAAGTTTCGCCCAAAATGTGGCCCAAAGAGCATTTGAAAAGTTTAACAATTATCTCTGAGCATAAGGATGGTGCCTCCCACCAAGACACTATTAATAACATATCATCTGAAAAGATAACATAATAGAGTGACTTTTGGGTTGTACAGTAGTTTGTAGGTAGCTGAAGTACCTATGATGAAGGGAAGGCAGTCAGGCAGGAAAGAAGATGCTCAGAGGGTAAGGTTGACTGCCACCCTCCCATCTCTGAATTCTGTTCCTAATGTGATCCAGTCCTCAATTAAAATGTTGTGCTTGCTCCAAGTAAGTTTTTATTAAGAAAATAAAACCACCAAAGAGGAGGTTGTGCAAACTGTCTGGAGCTCCAGAAAAGCAATGACTTACACACAAACGTAGTGGACAAGCGTAGGGCTTTTACTCACCCATCTTCTGGCACGTCCCAGTGCACGCTAGCTTTCCCTTGGGGAATTGTCATTTCCCATTGGCAAAGCTGGGGCTGAGAAAACAAAACAGCATTTACAGAAACAGACACGCCAGCACGTCACACATTTTTTTGGGCTTTCTTGGCAGGTTTTTAAGAGAACAAAATATAGAGAATAAGTTTTAATAGGTAATTGTCACTGATTAAGGTTTTTTATTCTTTTTGTAGCCTGAGATAGTGAATGTTCAAACTGATTTATTGTTCCCCTTCTTGCTATTGTTTCTGCTGAAGTTAATATGCTGATTTTAGAAAAAATACAATATTACAAAATTTTAAGTCCAAAAATAAAACGCAGTAATAAAGCTCCTTATTTTTATGCACTATCCAGAGCAACTTTCTTTCATTGTGTATCATGCCTTTAATTGGCTGAGGTCCTGGCCTGGTACAAAGAAATGAGAAATGAGATTTCCTTCTGAATCCTCAGTCATTGTACCATGTTTTCCCAAGGACAGTGCTGGCTTCCCTCGCAGCACATGAGCTGGGGCCATACTCTTCTCTGAAGTCATCTCTATCCAGAATTTCTGCCAGCAAGAGGGGTTTTTTGGGTTCCTTTTATTTTTTCTTCCTTTTTTGTTTTTTTTTCTTTTTTACAAGGACAGGCTTATCTCAGTTTAGATTTCTTTACCACAGGGAAAGAATATTTTAAATGTCCTTCTCAGGATTTTGCTCCTGCATGCCTTTCTCTCAGGGCAGCCTTACATCAGTATTTTAAGATTGGTATGAACATAACTATCATATGCCTACTTTTTAAAATCAGTAGGTTCTTTGAAAAGTTAAGTAGCCATTTCAACACCTTCTGTAAAATAGTGTTGGCATTGAATGACTACTAACAGCAAAATAGGACTGAGATCTGCTAACATGCTTACTGGCTCTCTTACATGCTGGATTCAGACCTCACCTATACTCTGGCACTTCTAAATGAAGGTGGATTTATTATTTTATTCTTCAGAGCAAAATCTATTCTAGGTTGGTGCAGAAAAAAGCAGCCAAATATTTGGTATTCTGTCCAAAACTGAGCTACCTACTCACTTTGGCAAGCAAAACTTATAGCTTTTTCAAACTGAAAAGTGAGAAATGCCATTATCTCTTACAACCTCCCACATCAAACATTTCTACTTGAATTTTTACGTATGAGCTGTACATAGGCTTTATTCATTGCAGAGCTGGTCACTCAAAGAGATTGCAGAATTAAGCTTCTAAGGTGACTGCCCCCAAGCCCAGCTATCTTTTAACTCTGTGTGGAAGACATCAGTATTTCCTTGTGTAAGCAGTCTCTACAGATGCAGTCCCTTGTGCTGCATAGACCAGTAAAGTCCATTTCTACATGATGAAGGAGAAACAGTTGTTTGGCAGTAGTTTACTATCCAATCCTAGATATCAATTCTGAAAGCACTAAAACAAGCACTGCAGCATGGTTTTATGAGGTACTCCAAACACCCCCTTGCTGTTGACCATTCAGGTCACATATCTTAGGCAAGCATTGAGTATTTTCATACTGAATAATTAGTGTTGTGTTACTGCATTTTCTCTGCTTGTCTACTTACTGTTAGGTGCTAATCAGCCTCGTTCACAAAGCAGAGCATGTCACCTATGTGAGTTCTTGTCATAAAAGTCAGGCAGGTTTACTCCAAAGATATTTTGTTAATCATATGTACACTTGCAAGTTTGTAAAGAGTGAACAAAGAGTCTTTAGTGGATTGTTTTAGCTATTGAAGCTGATTTCTTACTAAAAAGACTGTGATGCTATATAGTGTTAGTTTTACGGTTGAATAGCTTCTAAAACCCAAGACAATTAAGATATCCAGTTACTGCTTTCCATGGAAAACCTTTTTCCTCCACTGGGTCTGTGTGCGAGATGATTCCTAAGCTTTGTATCACAGTTTCAACAGAGAAAAGTAGAACTATGTATTAGAAGTCTATTTAGTGAGTGTGGAAATGAGGGTTGGGTTAGATGGAGCTTTGTAGGTCCCTTCCAACCCAAACCCTTCTGTGCTGTGTTCCATGAGGGGTGCACACCTGACTGACACCCACTCACTGGTTACACCTGGCGTGGCAATTCCTGGCACAGAATGGCACATTTGGAAGTGAGGGTGAGTGTGCTTGTTGCAGGTAGCAAGGCTTTACAGTGTATTATGGACTGTCAGTGCTGCATGAATCCCAAAGTTTAGCTGTGGGAACTTTCATTGGGAAAGATCATTCGACCTGGCTGCCAGTGCTTCAGACAGATTGCAACTCTGACTAATCTCTGCAGTTCACTGAGTCCGAGTGGAGTTGAATTCATACAGATTCTACTGACCCATTTGGAGTAAAGCTTCAGGTAGTTCAGAGAAGGAATGAAGTCAGTATGGTATGTGCAAGCTGCCTTGTGCAAACATTCCATTGACATTGGCAGGTTAGAATGCAGCCAGTGCCTTTTTTTTTTTTCTGAGAAGGCATTATTTTAATGGGTCATGACTAGATATTCCAGCCTGATTTTATGAGGGAAAAAATGATAATCATAAAAAGACCATCCCCCCCCCCCAAAAAAAGTTCAGAAGGCTTATCTGAAACTAATTTTCCAGCCTTACAAATTTCCAAGGAATGAAAGTGTGTTAGAGGTGGAGATGAAAAAATCTGCTGCAAAAACCACTTTTATTCTGGTTCACCCTGTTTTGATCCTCTCTAATGTGCTCCAAAAGAAACGGGGCTACAAAATCTAGGGTAAGGCATCCATAACCGCTCCTCAAATCCATTATGGCTTTGCACAGGCACCTAGGTTTAGCAAGTTCTAGAGCTTGCTGCAAAGTAAAAGCAGGAAAAAGTTTAAATATCCAGTAAATGTGGAAAGTTCAAGCGAGTTAGAGGAAATAGTAATAATTATGGTGGTCTGGATTGTCATACATCAGTGACATGTATCATTGTAACTTCTCTGAAGACCACAGGATCCAGGCTTTAATACAGGATGGAATCCAGCTGCAAATTAAGCAAGATTAGGTTTTTCCTCCTTTTCTTGTTTGCTTTCTTGCCTTGAGAAAAACACATGCTACTAATTTTGCCTTCCATCTGTACAAGAAGGTAGCAAGTATGCAGGCCATATCCCTGGACAGAAGTAAAAGAATACTGGGATCAGATGATTTCCAGTGGAAAAACATGGAGCAAGTGTCTGCTGTTTGTGAAATGGCCACCCAGGTGTGAAGTCTCTTGCCTGAGTTAAAGGGTCAGCAACAAAAATCCAGACAAGAAGTTCTTAGAGGGGTTAGTCCTAATGGCAGCTAGGAGAAGGAAAGGCAGTTTCTGTGCTGCATTTCCTGCTGTTGTATCAAAGGGGAAGAGCCCCTCTGGCAGCTTGCCACCATGGATTTATAGCCAAATTTGGAAAAGTACTGTGCTTGCCCAATGATGAGTGCCATCACTGGTAGCTAAAGAGCATTCAGCAGCATGCAAAATGCACTTAGTCATCTTTGCAGTTGTATACTGTTTTGTAATGTCTTTTGGGAAGCTGATACACCAAATAACAGAACCAAATAAATGGGTAGAACTGTTTTCCCTGACAGCATGACTCTTGCTGATCATCCTAATTTCCAGTTAACTTTTTAACACTCCAGTGTGACTGTCACCTTCATCTGGTGTGGTTCAGTCTTATAGAAAGTTGCAGACATCTGGCCACAGTCACAACCCATTTAAAACTAAAATAACATGAAGGAAATGTAATCTTGTGACTTAATTTCTCATTACATTTACTGTCAACATACAGAAACTCAAATAAAATCCTCATATATTAATTCACCTAAGCTCCTAGATGCCAACACACCACACTACAGCCACCTCAGTGACAGCAAATAAATGGCAAAGAAATAACTACCAGTGCTGATAAAATAAGTGTAATTCAATGTAGGTGCCATGGGTAAAAATAATGGGGGTAAACACACATATAGTTTCATGAGCGTGAGGAAATTCCATCCAAGTCAGAGAAAAGAGATGGCCAGAATAACCCATGCTGCCTGGATGCTCTGTGTTCTCCAGCTCTGCTGGAAAAATTCCATTTTTGGAGGATCTTGAAGAGTTTGAAGTGATTGAAGTGATTTCATAGGCTGTTGAAAATCCCCCCTACCATTTTAACACCTTCCTGACACCGGGACTTATTTAGACACTTAGGCTCAAAAATGAGATAGAAAATCCCACCAAGGAGTTATGTGTTACCTGGTGGACAGAAATGTCATTTTGTGAGATAGCAGAGAATAGGGAATTCCCTTATCAGCCTGGCAGTTCTCATGAGTTCAGTGGTGTGGTGATTTATAGTTCTGCTTACATGGCTGTGCTGCTGCTGGGATAAGATCACTACTCCTGGCTCCTTCTGGCTTGCCCTATTACCTCCTCTTCCCCAGGGATGATAAGATGTCTGTGCCATCTTAAGCATTTTCCTGAATTGCAATAATTGTGAAAACATCATTTATACATTTTATATCATTTATATTTAGGCTCTAAAGGCACAAAATCTCATGCAAAAGCTTTCTCATGCTCTCAAAATATTTGCACTGAGCTATCCAGTTTTATAGTATAAGAGAGAAGATGCAAAGGAAATAATCCAGAGCTAGTTAATTCTCATGCTGAGTGAGTATGTGAGAGAAGCATGTTCAAATCCCTGATGTAGAATGGAAAATCAAGGTAGAATCAGGTAGAGCAGGAAGCTGTGCCTGGGTCTGCCACATGCCTGTCTTGTCCCTGCACCACCCAACTATTAAAGTGACACATTCATCCCACCAGTACAAACAACTGATAGAACATTCCTGATTTAATTTCGACAAAGAACAAAAACAAATCCGTAAACCTCAAAATAGTCATGTAGCAGAATTTGTGTCCCCTAATCAGCTAATGTTTAGTGGCATTTTTCCTGGCCTCAGTTACTTTAGTTACTGCTTGCCATAATTCTCCTTGCTCATTATGCATTAGTAAAGGAAAAAGTAAAAGGAAAAGCTATTCTAAGGGTGTTCCCACTTTGAGCAGCAAGTGCACGCTTGTAAGTAAGCTCTCGGTCTCAGGCAGCATAAGTTAATTTTCTGGTAAGTTTCTGATGAGTTTCTGGCAAGCCAGTACTGAAGAAGGGTCTCCATCAAAACACTGCTGGAATTTATTTAATGATGTTTCAAAGGCACACTCCTGTGTCTTCATCACATCCTCTCTTGGCTAGCAACATCTTGCCATGTCTTTGCATTTGATTTACCCATAGCCATGTCTATCTGTTGTGACTGGACCCTAGAAGGCAGCTGAACACTGCACAGCTGCTTGCTCACCACCACCTCTCCACCCCCAGCAGGACAGGGCTCAGAATCAGAAAAGTAAAGGAAGAAACTCGGAGGCTGACATAAAGACTGTTAAACAGGTAAAGCAAAAGCCACATGCACAAGCAAAGCAAAATATAGAATCCATTCACTACTTCCCATGAGCAGACAGGTGTTCACCCTGAAATGGGTTTCAATCATAACCCAGCACTAAAGGAGTAAAGGACTTATACATATTATTTAAACATTTCACTCTCCTTAACAGCAGTAGTTTTTAAAATTATAAAATTAATGTGATGATTTGAAAGAAAAAAAATCGCCCTGCATCAAGCAGGGTAAGGATTTGGAATTAGGGTTTGCAAACTTTAATCAGTTTTAACTGAAGATCATAACCCTTGTTTCCAATTACATGTGACTCAGTTTGTTTATTTGTTCCTGTTTATCGAGGACATGTCTCTGATCCTCAGGAAAGAAATTCTGTGGATGCTTAAATGTGAACCATGACTGGAGAGAACCTCTGAAACTTTTCACTTGTCAACACACAAGAAAATAACTATGTAACTTTTCTCTTGTTCTTTCTAACATATGGTATAATAAATAATAGCCAAATAATAAGTAGGAAAAATAGTGATTTCTTGTAAACAAGTAAGAACTAATTCCCTCCACCTCAGGAATTATTATGTCAAATTCTACAGTTTATTTGGGATTAAGTGATAGCTTGTGGTGTAACTGAATCTACCAGTAAATTTTATTGCAACTTGAGTTTAGTCATAAGTATACTTATTAGAATGTGAAGAAGACAGGTATCACATGTATAACCGTCTCCACATCTTCACAGTGACGAGTCAAATCAGTTGCACACATTTAGTATTAGAAATATAAACGTTCCAATAATATTTGCAAGTTTCATGTAATGATCAATAAATAATATTTGTCACGTAGCTGCCTCAGTAAGGAACTAAGCTGTACCAAGACTGTCATAATAATGCCAAAAAGAGAGCATGTGAATAACAAAACAGCAGAATGCCTTCAGTTTTTTCCTTAATCCCTGGGTCACATAGCAGAGAACACAAAAGTCCAGCTGTACCTTTTCTTGTACTCCAGACAAGGTGATCCAATTGTGTGTGACTTCAGACTCAAAAATCTCACCATAATGCTTGTGAATCGTTAATTCAGAGGGAGCTTTGTCTGACCATCTGCAGATGTCTGCAGTATGGAATTCTACATGTGAACTGCTTGTTCAGGAGTCCTTATCAGTCAGGGGACAGGCAGGCTTATGGTGCAGCTCCTCTCATCCTGTAGTAAGTAGCTAAAATAGATCAGATGAAGAGTGCTCATCTGAGAGTGAAGATACTTTTTTTGGGGGTTCCTATATTTGCCCTTTGTAGATAAATCTTAAGGTCTTCTTTCTCTCTGAGTAATGCAGCTAAGGCATGTGTATAATCAGCAGGACCACAGGCTGTGGTAGAAGTAGTAACTCATCTGCCTGTTCCCTAACAGACATACTCTAAGATGTGTTTTTCAAATCTGGGCTCTTGTGAGGACCTACTGCAGTTCTTTGAGAAACAATTGTAATGAACTCCAGAATTACGAAAGTAAAAGAAAATTACTTTTTATTATTTTGGAAAATAACCCTTCCTCTGGCCTAACTGTTTCAGTATTTTTTAAACATTGGTAATTTGCTGTGAGTCTTAATGTTAATGAATAGTGGCTAAACCCAACCAAAGATGAGAAGAAATCTAAGTTATCATTTAGCCATCAAATGAGTGCTTATGCAGTATAACATGATATTGTGAAAGGCAGTGTCATAAAATATATTTCTTTTGTATTTCTTTTTACAGAAAAAAACATATGTAGTGGCTTGAACGATTGCGCATGGCTTGCCACAGTGATTGCCATATAATTAGACAAGTGGTTTGGTTACTTGCAGAGTACATCTTCATATGCATTCACACATGGCTTTGTAACCTGGCTAAGTGACTAATTGTTTAAGATGTTCATCTCTATATATACCTGAATTGAATATTTACTTAGAATGGAATCAAAACCCTATCTAGGTCAAAAAAGGATTATTAATAATAAGGTGGGCTCACAGGGAACCGGTGCCCTTTGCAAAATGACATGGAATCTAGCTGATTCATGACTACTGCCAATCCATGTTTTAAGACAAAAATCTTCCTATTATGCAAATCTCACATAATGGATGGTGGGTCACTTTCTCTTGAACACACTTCACTGCTTTACTTTTATCCCTAATCAATACTGCCACAACAGTGTCAAATTTCTGAAAAAAAAATAAATAAATAGTAAAACACAAGACATTCTCTGTAACAAACAATAGAAACAATAGATGCAAAGAGAATAAATGCACAGTTCTTAAAATATGCAAGAAAGCAAATGGAGCCTATATGACAAAATGGTTCTAAAACACATATCACTTCTATTAAAGCTGAACTACCAGAAGAGTGTTTAGCATGCCACAGCAAAGAGGAGAAAAAGTGTACATCAACCTGTCTATAATTCATATAACCCTTGGCTACTGCCATCAAAAGGCAGTTTCCGTGACATCACAGCAGGCAGATTGTCACTTTCTTACCCTTCTGCCAGGCAGATTTGCTTAGCTTTGTAATTTTGCATATGTGTAGGTTTCTGCTTGATGCACTACAGTAAAAACTCAGCTGCTCTGTCTATTCTGCATCTCTACCTTTCTCGGTGAGGTTTTGTTGCTAACCTTAGAGAGATTATGAGTATACTTCTGTAAACATGCATTAACAGAACAGATATTGAAATATATCAGCTTGAAAGTAAACTTGTCTGCAGGAGCAAGCCCAAGAGAGATAGTTTCTAGACAATCTCACCTCCACAATTGCTGCTGTAACCAAAAGTCTGAACTGCAGTTTTTTGGTTAAGTCTCTGCTGCTGTTTCTGTTACAGTCCTCCCACAGAAAAAAAAAAAAATATTTGGAGGTACAGGAGATGTTGTTGAACTCATTTGCTTTTTAGTATTTTTTCTTGCATTTGGATATCGGTAAGGCAGTTGTAGAAGCTGAAAATGTCCTTGAAACTATAGAGTCGGAGGTGAAAATGCTTGCAGAAATATTTTGAGGGCTTAATTTATATGTGATTATTTTATGTTAAAGCAGAAGTTGCTTATAGATGATTTGTCTTCTTTCTTGGGAGTTGTGGGCTGTGCTCTGGAAGATGATGTTGACAAAGAAAATAATGGTAATTGAATTTTTTCAAAAGAGGGGTTGGATTGAGTTTTTGGCTTGAGGTTAGGATATGTTCTTAGTTTAGCAGAGCTACTTCAAACATTGTTAATTAGAGAAGCATTAACATAAGAACAACATTTCAAATTCATTGATGTCATCTTGCTAACAGATTTGGATACACAGTCCTTAATCCCACTGAAAATCAAGAGCTGTTTTTTCCGGAATGGGGAAGGCCCACATGTCCAGACCTGTTTTCATGGCTGGAGAAAATGGAGGAGATGGGAGGGGTGAGATCAATTCTTAATGGTCATTTTTCTTCCCAGGAGTCATCAGCAACAATGAACTACATAGAACATGTTTGGATCAAACATCAGACTGGTTTTTGTTTGTGACTCACTTGGTGGTTAGAAATAGAGCTTAATATAAAATCTCAACAGTTTTCATGTGCCACATGACACTGATATCACTGATAGGTATTGTCCCAGAACAAGTGGCTACAGTGACCCAGAGAGAAAACAGGCCCATCTCTTCCATTTAGAAGGCTTTAGGCATACCTCTCCATTTTTTGACCAGGAACCAATTTTACTGTGTGCTATATTTTTGTCATTTGAATACACATCAAAATGCTTTTTTTCTTCTTAAGTCGGTGCCCTCAATATTAATTTGCTCAGGCTGGTAAGAGTGTTTCAGGATCGATTGGGTATTTTCACTTGCTTTACTTCAGATGTATAACACTCCTAGTGCCTGCACAGCAAATGTCACATTGGCAAGACTGAAAGAACATGATGTATCAAGATGGTTTATTACCAACTCATATGATCCCAGCCCTCCAGCCATTCAGTACCTAGTAAAATTATTAATACCTAATAAAAAGACTTATTGCAGCTCTGAAGCTAGTGATTGTTTTTTAATTACGTATTTCTTTTGATTTAATAAGGTAGTAAATATTTTCTTCATCTCTCCTTAAAGAGAAATATGCATTTTATGTACTAGTACCCTTTACATAGGTTATTTATATTTCATGCATAATCATCACCATATTTACCCTGGGTCACATCAACCTTTTAGCCACCTTTTTGCATTATTTTTGCTATCTTTATAGAACATCACTTAGTTTACCATTTTTTTAAAGAATTCCTTAAAGGATAAAAGATACTTAAGTTCCTCCTTGGTGTGAATATACTGCAAAGTAAGGAGGACCCTTACACAAGTAATGGCACATTTGTGTTTGTTCCAGCTCACCCCTGTGAAAAGGAAGGGATGGGGTGTGAAGCTGCACATGCACTCAGATTTAAGACAGTGCTGTAGTTTGCACAGGTTGATGGCATGCCTGAAGACGAACAGCACTGAAATGCTCATGGGACTGAACACAAACCTGCCTCTCCTTCCAGCAGCTGAACCACTCAGCTTCTCTCTTCTCACTGTCACACGTGCCCACTGTAGCTGCCTTGCCTTTAGCTAAGTCATTCCTTAAACCAGGCATATATAGGCATTTGTAGCCTTACACAGTCAGTCCAGTCACAGCCCCACATGAGAAGGTGTCCATGCCCATGCTGGTCCAGGACACTGCTTTATCCTTTTCCTTTATCCAGGACCAAGCTTTCTTCTGCCCTCTACATTCTCTACCTATCCAGTGTTACATCCACACAGCAAAATTAATAGTCTTCTGAAATGTACAGTTGAGAGAGTGACTGTCTTAGAAACTCATGTACTTCCCAGTCACATTAATTGGCTGAATGCCAGGATGAGGTCAAATGAAAAGTGTTAATTTTGTGGTTATGTAGAAACAAATTCAGCATCCCAAAATGTGCCATTGGTCATGCTTCTCTCTCATCCATCTTGATGCTATCAGTAAGAACATGGACCTCCGCTGGAATTTTGGTTTATTCAGGCTCTTTATATCCAGACATATTTCCAGTATGGACTGCACAAACTCATGAGAACACATTCCTAGGATTCCCTCTACAGCATCAGCCCCCAATAAGCTGCATCAGCACTTCCATTGCCAGACAGCAACCAGAAGACAGCCAAGAGCATCATGGGGACTGGGACTAACAGGTAAGGTAGGAGAAAAGTGTGGGAAATTCCTTTCCTGAACAGAAAGCTAAAGAAGCTATTCATGAACTGCACACTGAAAATAGTCAAGAATGCTTGGTAGTTTGGCGACTTGGCACCAGTTAATATCTGGTTTTTTGCTTACATAACCTGAGAATCAACTATAACCCATTCTGGTTTGGTTAAACCTGCAGCTTTGAATCCAACCTTCCCAGTTATAAACCTCCTTAAAAAAAAGGAAACCTGTTAAACAAAAAACTGTGCAGTATGTTCCTGCAAAGAAAGAGCTGTAATTGCACCCTGTCCCTAGGGATTATTTGAAAAACCTAGCATGCACTAAGTAGACATTCTGCCATGCTGTAGACTGTAAACATAGTCCTTGTGTTATCCCCTTCACATTTTCTTAGGCAAGCAAAAGTTGCATGGCAACTTTTTTATAAGCAACTTTTAAATAAGCAAAAAAAGTGCTTATTTAACTGTAAAAAAACGTGTGTTTTTTATTTAACATATAAAACTGTGGCACACACAAGACATGGTGTGGTGGGTTGGCCACGGCTGGATGCCAGGTGCCCACCCAAGCTGCTCTATCACTGCTCTCCTCAGCTGCACAGGGGAGACAGAACGTAACTGAGGGCTCCTGAGGAGAGATAAGGGCAGGCAAAGATCAGTCACCAGTAACTGTCAGGGTTAAAACAGGCTCAATGTGAGGAAAATTAATTTAATTTATTGCCAATCAAATCAGAGTAGACTAATGAGAAATAAAACCAAAATGGGGTCACAAGTCCTGCTGGCAAATCTGCTCCAGTGCAGGCTCCTCTCTCCCTGTGTTCATAGGTCCTGCCTGGAGCCTTTTCCAGCACAAGCTTTCCCATGGGGACACAGTGTCCCTTAGGACACTGGGGTCCTCCAGCGACTATGGCTGGATCTCTGCTCCAGAGTGGACTCCCATGGACTGCAGGGAGGTATTCCTGCCTTACCACGGTCTACATTGGAGGCTAAAGGGGAAACTCTGCTCTGGCACCTGGAGCACCTCCTCCCCCTCCTTCTTCATGGACCTTGCTATCTACAGGACTGTTTCTTTCACATATTCTCACTCCTCTCTCTGGCTGCAGTTGTGCAGGTGTTTTTACCCTTTCTTAAACCTGTTTTCCCAGTGTTGCTGATGGGATCAGCCTTGGCCAGCAGTGGGTCCATTTTTGGAAACGGTTGGTGTTGGATTTATCAGACAACAGGGGAAGCTTCCAGCAGGTTCCACAGAAGCCACCCCTGTAGTCCCCCCACTACCTAAACCTTGCCACACAAACCCAGCAAGCTTGGATAGGTATAAAATATATTAACAACATCACAAAATACATGATTGGAACATCTAACTTAGTTTCTACTAGTATATATTCTCTTTGGGTTTTTTTGCTTTGTTGTTCTGATTAATGGTCACATTAGTAGCTGTATGTGCTGCGACATAGTCACTTTAGATGGGATTAATTTTGTGTGTCTAAGGCCACCTTGAAACTGAGGGCTGCAAACTCAAGAGCACATCCTGTCTGTAAATGCCATTCCCAGCCCAAAGCTCCAAGTCTCTGCTGCTGCCTTCCCTTTACTCCATGAGACAGCTTTACACATACCTTATTTTTCCTCTAGGCCCACACAGCTGAAATGTTTACTATGACAGAAAGTAAAGTCTCTTTCTCCCCACTTTTCCTGTACCAAGCTGTGTGGCTGGAGAGTAGGCAGAGCAATAGTTCAGGGTGAAGTGATGAGGTGCAGTGCCCTGCTTGCTGCAGAAACCAAAATAACAGCCCTCAGTCTTTATTGGAAAGAAACACAAGGAAGAAAACCCTTCCTGTTGAAGCTAATGAGGTATTGCCTCAGTACACTTAGAGGATTTGATACTAAGTTAATACAGGAAAAAAGAATATATAGACAGTGGAAGAAAATCAGTAATGAAGCAAAGTACCATATTTTTCTGGATTCTTTATTTAAATGCAAAACTGTTCTCTGGTGAGCTACGTCCAAAGGAAGAACCTGTTTCTGGTCTGAAGGGCAGTCCTTGGATGGCTCGCAGAGCAGTGTAATTCTCTAAGCTACAGTGACATAAGACAAGCCACAGCCTTTGCTCCATCCCTTAGGAAGTCTGTCTTCCCTCTGCTCTTTGATGCAAACACAGCACATGAAGAGAGAAGAGCCCCATGGTTCAGGCACAGCTGTGGCCAGGAACAGTGCTGTGTTTTCATGGTCAGCTGCAGATCTGCTGCCTGGAGTTGAATTGTACAGCTGCAATCTCTGCCTTTTGCTGCTAACTACCTGAATGGCACAAATCCTTCTCAGGGGCAGTCTTGAAGCTACGTTACTGAGGGGATGTGAAGAATTTTAAAAATCCCTCTTAAAATTCCTAACTAGTGCCAATGCATTTTAAGAGGCTTTCTTCAGGCCACTCTTTTACTGTTGCTTGGTTAATTAGGGTAAATGAAAAGACAATGCCTGTGATTCTCCTCTCCATCCTTTTAGATTCACATTAACGTAATAGAGCAATTAACACTTGAGGCTTCAGCCCTTGCACCTGCTAAGCTGGAGCGAGCAGTTGTGGCTGGGCCGGCAGAGGGGAGGCAGAGCTGGGAGCCAAGCTCCCGAACGCACAGCCTGGGCGGGGAGGCTCTTTGATGTGCACCGAGATGCAAACAAGAGGTTGAACCTCAGTAATAAATAGCAACACTACATAGTAATAGCTGGGGATTACTAAGTACTTCACTCTTATATAATGCCAGTCATTTTTGCAAATGCTAACCTCTGCTATTAAGTGTGCATACCGTGAGCTCATTAATTAGGTTATTTTTTTCTGTTTTTCTTTTTTTAACTTGGAGCTGTTCCTCAGTCTAGCTCACAACACAGCCCCACACCTAGTTACGTGAATGTTAGTACCTAGATTTTGATGCTGCTGATAATGGAGGTAGGGGAAGGGAACTCCTTGCACCAGTGTAATCCTTGAAGCCTTCATATTATTAAACCACAGGTTTAGGCAAACTTATATTTAATTCCTCACTCCTACATTTAATTCCTAACTCGAGCAATGCAATTGTGATTAAGATTTTACTGCCTTTCGTTACAGTCTAGCTCCCTAGAGTTGTAAGAACAATTAAAAGGCCTTTTTCCATGCCCTTGACATGACCCTTTCAAAAGTAGGTTAGGGCTCACCTTACGCCTTCTCCTGCCTCACTGCTATTAAAGACAGGATTGAATTTTACAGCCACTAGATCTACTTAGAGTTACATTATGATTCATAAATTCCCCGAGGCAGAGACTGGAGCAGATCTGTTGCTGGTATAAACTGGCACAGCTCCACCGATTTTGACAGTAATTTGCACCACCTCACCTGCACATGTTTTTCAAGGCACCATGTTACCATTGGAGCAGTAATAAAATGAATGGTCGTTGTCACGAGCACTGTACTTGTGTTGGCTGCAGCAAAGATACATGAGGCATGGGTTTGACTCAGTATTTCTTTGGCTGATGGGGAAATCATGGCCCTAAAGATAAGCAATATGTTTTCTGTTTGTTCTTTTATCAATATCTGGATAGAACATATGGAGGAGGTTTTGAAAGCTTTCTTCCAAGCAAGGTTGTTTTCCACTTCTGAACTGCCAATTAACCATGAGAAATCCGTTCACTGGAATGACAGAACGAGCAAGATGTACAGCAGGAATAGTTTGGTCTGTTGCAATAAATTACAGGTTTCTTTTTCATGTGCAGCAGTAGAGGCGGCACTGATGCAATTAGCTACAGCTGGTTATAGAAAGAAAACATGAATCTGTAGATGGCTCAGGCTGGAGGGAACTGAGATGTGTTCTCTGGAATTTATCACAGTAGAGAGAGCAGCAGGGGGAAAACCAGCAATTTTCATTCCTGTCTACAACAAACTTTAATAACCTTTATTTCCCCCCTGTTAAAGTAACTTAACCTAATAAACACATTTAGTCCATTAAACAGCAATTAGCAAATGCATCTAGGTCATCACAGATGCTCCAAAGGAAAGGATACGAAGGGTCCATTTTCTGGAATAAAGGATTTGAAATAATTATTTTCTGAAGTAAAGAGCTGAAGTGTGCCATATGCTGTATGCCCTTTTACCTCTAGCCTTCAAATATCCCATTTAATTTTGTTGTAAGAAAGGCTTGGGACTAATTTGCCAGCAAAGCTCTTGCTGAAGGCTGTTCAGAGTTTGCATGTTCCCAGGTATCACAATTTCCAGAAACACAGGTACAGAGGATGTAGCATACATACATGATTTTCAGCACCAGACTCATGGCATAGCAGAACTTCTCTTCACAAACATCCTGGTAGCAGATTTATTTTGTCTCTGCCTGTTTTACCTGTCCCTTTTAAAAAATCTCTGTTCATTCACTGTTTTCTACCACATTCCTCCAACAAAGCATGTGTTTATCTTTTTTCTTTGAGAAACATGGGGCTTTTTTCCTTCTAAAGGCAAAATGTTTCATCAAATAAAGCTGCAGCTGAATGTTTTCCTTTGCCCAGTAAATTTGATCTAAAAAAAATTATAAAAATAATGTGTTTTTCTGTGTCTGAGGCTTGTTTTCCTTTTTCAATTTCTCTTTCCCCCATTTTTAAAATTTTCATACTTCTATGAAAAATAAAATTTAACAAAACTTTTCCCCTGAAACTGTGGCAAGGTTTCTCCTTAGTCTCCTGCTTTGTTTGCCTCTCTCATTGCTCTGGCCCTCATCCTTTATGTAATATTATTTGCCAAGGTCAGGTCTGACAGAAAGGAGTGAGAGATCTGCCAGACCAATTCTTTCTGCTGTTGTTTGCAAGTGACTTTGAGCAAATAGTATATTTTCTCAAAATCTAAGTACTTCTGCCACTACACCCAAGTTTCTCATTGTCTGGCAGTCCTACAGCTCATCTTCTCCTGTGGAAACTTCTTCAATAGGTGCTTCATCTTCTGTACTTTGCAACACACTTAAATCAGTGGGCTGGATCTTTTCCATTTCTGTTATGCGTGGAACACTGAAGTTTGGGGAGTATAAGAGAATGATAGCCATGAATATTAATATTTCCCAACAAGGCTTCATGTTTTCTTCCTTCAGTTCTACTAGAATTTTTCCACGTGTTTGAGTGGTAGAATGTGTTTCATGGCTTCAGCATCATAAAAGCAGCTTACTCAGCTATTTTTGCTATTGCTCTGGGTTAAAATACCATGGCAATGGCTAATTTGTCCTTTCTTAGAGTAAACTCAGAACCTGGGCTGAAAACATTACTGAGTGAGAAAGGAGAGGTGACCTTGAACACTGGTATTTAAGCCCAAAATTCCAAAGGGTCTTCTGGACTTTTATCCCATGCTTAATCTATGTCTAAGCTCACAGTCCAGCAAAAAAACACAAAGGAGATTACACCAATGCAGGGTGATCACTGATTTGCCACTTATTTTCAAAGCTCTGCTTAAAAGTAAAATGCCACTTCTTAGACTTCCTCCCTTGTTACATAGCCTGCTTTAATGTTCCATCAAAACAAAAAAACCAACTGTTCCCACATTAGGCATACATTAGCTATGGAGAAAAAAAGGAAAAACATTTTATTATTACATGCTTTGGAAAAGGAAAGGAGCGAGGGTGTGTGCCTAGACGACAAATTTCTATAATCTCCACACCTATAATTTACTTAAGAAATGTGTGGTTACCTTGAAGAAAAGAGGGATCTTCCCAACTTGCCAGAATAATGAATGATTCAGGTGTAAATGGAAACACATGAAGGGAAAAATAAAGATCTAAGGAAGACGGAGTTTAAAAACTGTAAGGCTAAACAATGTCTCCTCAGACCTCACCCACTCAAATTCCTGCCCCACAACTCAGCAAAAGGAGACAAGCTGTCTTGATACTGGCACCCTACTGCATTCAAATAATAATAAAAAAAGCAAATATTGAAACCCACAGGACAAATGGCAAAGGAGGCATTTGAAGCTCTCAGATCATCCTGTAAGTTGAAAACAGATTTTGACAAGCTTCAAGCTATTGAAAATGGATCCAAGGAAGACTAGAGGCTGCTGCCAATTACTCTCTCCTTAATTACAATCAATTTCTGTTGTGTGCTCACCAGAAGGAAAAAAACCACCCCAACTTTTGTATTGGAGATGGGAAGTACAACCTGTACTCATACATTTCATTTGTGATACTGAATGCAGAAGATGTTCAGAACACAGGGGAACTGTGGCTACTTAATTTGCTCATGAACAGAATACTTTATACCAACTGCTCCCAAAAAGGATAATGAGAAAGAATTTTTCCTCATTACTCACTTTGGAAACAATCTTTACGAATCCCACCAGTAATGGAAGACTAAAGTGAGTTCAAATAGATCACTTAAAGTGAACAAACCCCCCCCCCACCATTTCCCATATCAGAAATTAGCAGTGTATGCTGATGTACTCAGTTTGGATATTGTCTTCGGTGCTTGCCCAAAAATCTGGTAACAAGGAAGAATAAATCCATTCAGGCAGGTATCAAGAACCCCAGCAGTGTGACACATTTGTTTAGCATTCCAGGGGACCCCGCTTCAGCTGGCTTCAGCTGTCTGCCAGCTGGTTGTCTCAGGCTGAGCTAATCACCTTCATCAATAGCAGCACTTTAGAAAGTGCTGGATGGTTTGGCAAACCATTCTCAGATATGCTTTAGGATGAAAACAGCTTTCCAGAAATGTATGTGTCTCTCTGCTGAATGTGGAGGCAGTTTGGGCTGACAAGGTTAGGCTGAGGCTGCAGTTCAGCTGTACAGCAAATACTGCTGAGCCTTAGGGCTCCAGCCTAGCTGTGGTCACATGTTTTGATGGCTCAATTTTTTATCAGTGGTTCTTGCGCCAGACCTGGCATAATCCATGTCCTTGCAGATGGAGAAAGCCAACATAAAATAACATAAATGTAGAGCTCTGGCTAACTTGATCAAAAAGCAGAGGTGCACCTGTATGAGATGAGCGTCAGGTTTGGGCACTCCATAAGGAATAGGGATGGTGAAACACATCCTGGGGCACTGGCATTTCAGCTGTCAAAGGCCCTTTAGAGAGCAAGATAGAGATCCTCGAGGGAAATGGGTCTGTGGCATTCCTGTCCCTCTGGGCTCGGGTAGCACAGAGCCTCCCTGTGCATCTTTTGGGAGGTGGAGGGAATTCTCAGGCTGGACTGTCACCAATGGGCGCTGGCTGCTCTCTCACCAGGCAGTAACAGCAGACCTCCCCTCCTTGCCTCCTGCAGATGGGTTCATGCCTGAGTTTCTGCCTTCTCCACGTGAGAGAAGGGTGGGGGGGAAAGGAGCAATCAGCTCTGTAAGATTTTGGGCCCACGAGCAATTGACTCATGTCATCCATTCCTTTGATGTACTGGGGCTGTTTGTGGAGGCAGAGGATCACAGCTCGGCCCTGAACAAGCTGATTGTTTCAATCAAAGATTTAAATGAGTGCCACATGCAAATACAAGGAAATAAAGCTGGGCTCCAGAGCAGGCTCCACCCTCCTGAGACCCCTTGAGCACCCCGTGGTGTGGAGGTGCTGCAAGGCTCTCCAGCAATTGGAGATAATTCCTTGTTCAGCTCAGCCCATCCATCTGCTTTGAAGACAGTCCACATTTTAAGAAACTCAGGAGCCCAGGGCTTATGTTTTAAAACAAATTTTACAAGTTACTTAGTCAGCTCAGGGCCTCTCTTCTACAGGATGTTGTCAGGATAGAGTTACAGACTCATCCTGTACCCAGGCGTTTCCTAAAGGGCAGCTCTCAGGTGCTCCCTGCTTGGTGTTCAGGTCAGTTTCAAACTCACTGTAAGGCATCCCTGCCTGCTTTGTGTTGGGTGCCTGAAGGTCTGGATCACGCCTCAAGCATCATCTCGACTCCAGTCTTGTGGGTCTCAGTTCCTCATGGGTAGGTTCCCCAGAGTCTACAGAAGTGGGAGTCATGAAAACGAGGGACAGTAATACATTCCTTGGGGTAAGACATCTGTGGAAGAGCCATGAGATAGCTTGGTAGTGAGGAGAGGAAATGCCACTTGTACATCCAGAACTCATGTTAACCTACTACTAACAGTGTAAAAATGTGTTCACTCATTTTGCGTGACTGCACAGCCCAGAACTGCAGATTTTGTTCCACATTGCCGTTCAGCTCTCGATGGTACTTTTATGTAATTGCTTTTTATGTCCTTCCTATTGAATCCAAGTATTTGATATCTATTTGAATGTCATGACAGAGTCCAAGTAGCAAATACAAGGAGAATTGAAAACAGTTTGGTTCTTTGTCCAAAAGTAGGCAGCTCTGCCTGGTGGAAATTTGTCCTTTGTGCTTCCAGTAAATTAAATGGACTTGAGAGCTATCTATGCTGCTACCAAGTTGCTACTTCTCACCTGAGCTCTCCAAAGATGATTCATCTTTTAAAACATGTTTTTGTATTCATGATATCCAAAGAGGAGTTGCCAGCTAATTTGGGTGGAAAGTTTTGCACTGCTTTTAGGAATGTGAAGCTAAGTCTTTTAATCCTGGTCTGGCCTTCGTAAACTTGGAGAAAATAAAAACACACATGGCAAGAATAGCATCATACAAATACCATTTTAGTTTATTCCAGTATTTATCAAACATCAGGCATTCACTCTGTAATCAATATCAAGGACCAGAGAATAAGAATAGGTGGAGATAGTGGAAAATATGCAGGAGGCTTCATATTTACATACATAAAAACATGTAAATTTTAATATAATAATGTAATATAAAGGATATGATTGATTTTATGTGAAGGGGAATCTGGTTCTGAATTTAGGCAAGCTGCTCTTGTTCAGGTCTCAAGCTTTTGAACCATCCAATTACATGAGGCTCAGGCTTGTGTTTGAGTACTTTTCTACCTTTTACTGCTCAATAAAATACTTTGGAGATGTAAACAGGCTATGGTGTGGATGTAGATATGGCTTTCTGAGTCAGCAGGTAGCCTAAAACAATCATTCCAATGCTGCAGCTCTTTCCCTCCATCTCTAGGAGCTATTCACTAAAAGTTTTACTGTCTGGAGAGGCTGCTGACACCATCTACCCTGTTAACGCTGTGTAGGACAGAGGAAGAAAGACAATACAGTGTCCGTCCTTCCTAAGCAAGTAGAGCCTCACCTGCTGCTGGCAAGGCAAGGGATGCTGCCAGACTAACTTTTTTAAGAGGAAAGACAATTATGCTGAAGCTTCTGGCAGAAGAGGAGTATCCTTCACCACAGCTTCTGTTTCTCACAAAAAAACCCCCAGCCACTATCACACCATCTTGTTGAAGTCCTGGTGTGCTGTTCCATGGATTGCTAAATACAGCTCTCTGGGACAGAGAAGAAGAAACAAACATTTGTGAAATCACAATCAGAACTGTAAGTTCATCCTTGCTGTGCCACTTGTGTAAGACGTCCAGCCAGCATCGTGTTTTGCCCCAGTACAGGGGTCTGCCCATCTTGAGGAGCCCACAGAGCTGGAGCCTTTTATGACAATAACATTTGGCAAAATAATGTTCCACAGTTTCTCCAGGACCTCTGCTCACAGTGTAACAGTTTCACAACAGTGTGCATGTAAATAAACATCAGAGCTGATCTGAGCTGTCTGAGCAAACCTCCAGCCAGAAACACCACACTTTATTGGAGGGAGCCACTTAGGCTGTCATGCTAATGATATGAAAACAAACACAGTATTGTGAGGTTTAATACTGGTGAACACTGGCTTTTACTCTGCTGAGCATGTGTATGTCTCATATGAAAAAATAATGACTAATGCATTATTTCTAATCATATTTCCATCTTAAGTTTTCCTCTCACACTCCAGTTTCACCCTCCTCACACTGGAAAGTTAATATTGAAATATTGGCATGTTTTCATTTCTATTACTCCACCTTCTCTGACTTCTCAGTGCACAAACCACCTTGTGCAGGGACTGTGTGTGTACAAACCTCATACTCTTCAGAAACATCTTATGACAAGAATATCTGCTCTGGCTCCTGAGGGAATGCATGGTCCCCGTGGAGTGAGGCAAGGGGTACAAAATGCAGGTACTCTGCATAGAAGGGTGGCATAAGCAGCATGCTAATGCTAAGGTGGAGTGAAGCGTGAATTTAGGTGAGAGACAACTTTATGAGTATGGTCTCGTGGCCTCAGGAGGGGTAATACATAGATCCAAATGTTGTATGCACACACATGACTGAGCTTTAAAGTCATGACAGCAGCAGAGGAGGTGCTCCATTTTGCAAAAGCCCTCTGTCATGGAGATCCATATCCACAGCTCAAGTCTTCAGGAAAGATGAGAGCCAGGCCTCATGCATGAATAGAAATTCAGGATGTTAATGTACAACCTTTGAGATTCGGAGTGGCTATAAGCTTGCAGTGTTGGTTGGAAGCAAAGGCAGATAATAGCATGGAATTTCTCAAGATAATTGGTCTTTGCATGAAGAGGAGAATTCACTGCATTCAATTTCAGATACTTGCAGTGTGCAAGTTCTCCACAGACAATGAAGAGTAAATAGGTACTTCTGGGGCAAGGTTAATCTCGCCCTCATGTAGATATCTAAAATAGGTCAGATGAATCATCTCCTGTGAGTATTTCTTTCCACTGACTATAAAGAGAGCCTGGCCTCAGACGTAGACCTCTGTATTACAAATGTCTAGAGTGAGGTGTACAGAGTTCATCAGAAAAATATTCACTCCGGAAGAACGTGCAGAAGCAGGCTCTAAATTTAAACGTCAATATTTAATGCATAGCAAAAAAGTGTAAATATATCTTCAGGGTTGAACAAAGGATATTAATAAATTTTGATTACAATCTCTAAGAGAACAAACACCTTGAAAATCAGCAGTTTGTTTCCTTATCCTTAGATCAATGTCCTTCCAGAAAGCTGCTACACTTTCCCGCTGAGCAGGAAAGGAAACAGTGGAAAGGATTATAACTGTGTGCCTCTCCAAGATGGCATACTGTGGGTGTCAGTGGGAGCACAACCCTCTCTTGCCATGTGACAACCTGCCCAGGGCTCCCCCAGCTCACACCCTCCAAGGGCTGGATGTGCCACCAGCCACCAACATTCCACCTGCTGTGAGATGGCCACAGCATCACCAGGGCTAATGCCATGAATTGGTGGCTGGCTGTTGTGATATGGCCATGACATTGACACGGCTGATTCATCCCTGTGACATGGCAATTCCACCTTTCCAGCAGGAAGAAACAAAGCAGGCAAAACCCCAACAACTGATAATGCTGAACAGGGAAATTAATGCAAATGCTGCAGCAATCCAAGATTAAAGAAGAATCAAAGCAGTGGGTCCTACTCATTGCTCAGTATTAAAGGTTTGTGTGGTATTTGCTGCCTGTATTTGTATGTTTGAAGGCTTAATTCTAGAAGAAAAGTACTTGTCAAACTGACCAAAGGTTGTATTTCACACCGTTGTAATTAAAGGAATGTCCAGTACTAAACTCTGCACCCAGGAGTGTCTGACAGTGATGAGGAGTGGCAGAAAACAGCAAGACTTGTGTCTTCCTTCACCTGAAAAAGCCCAAGCTGCAAAGTGGATCTTGCTTACTTTGAGAGGCAGCTGCTGGCTGTCCTGCCTGAGGAAAGGCAACCAGAATTCCCTTCATTTTATCAAATGAAGGGAACTCAAAACTGTGAATCTCCAGGACAGAGAGTGTTAACCTTCCTAACTTTATCAGGTTCTCCACTAGTTCCTCCTTGTTTGGACTTATGTCTACCACCTCCTAGTCCCTTCCAGATGCTGCCAATGTCTCTGAGTAGTATGACCACATTTTTCTGCTATGAAAATCCCAGAGCCTGGCTCCCAAGGGATCTTGCTATTGAAAATGCAGTGTTGGTCTTCTTGGGTTTGGGTTTCTTGTTGTTTGCCTCTGTGAGCTGTTTATTAAGTAATCAAATAACAGCATAGTAAATAAATAATGTCTTGCCTCATAAGGGCTGAAATATGCAAGTAATAAGTAAGCCTTCTTAAATTTTACAAATATTTAATAAGTCAAAAGTAATACAAAAATATGTGGCGACTAACCCTTGGGTGAAAATACTTAGGGATAAAGCACACTGAAAATTGGAATGGTTTGCTTCCTGTTATGTACAAAATGGCTGCAAAGGAGCTATTAAAGTCTCTCAAATAAATAGTTCTTTGTGTTTTTGTTTGTTTCCAGTTAGAGGTATCCAGTCACTCAAAAGACCATGTGCTGTATAGCCTCTGCAGGGTTTGCTTTGTAGTACAGATAGTGCCTAACCACTACTTTCCTCTCTCTTGATCACTAACAAAAACAGACCGTATAGAGATGAAAGTGTTCTAAATCAGTGTTCTGTGTCATTTCCCACTTACTTTGCACTTTTCTGACAGCTGAAAGGCTGCAATAAATTGAGTGCATGCACACCCACAGAGAATGACAGTACAACCATAACCTAGTATCTCAGGACATGTATTTTCTTCCCCAAGGAACTAGGTTGAAAAATTTTCAAAGCAGGGGGTATCTTGGTGTTCTACTGCGATTTTAACATTTTTAATCAATATAATTTCTTTGAGAATTGAGTTTTCCTGCTACTTTTAAAAAACTCCAGAACAACATTTTTAACTAATGCAATTCAAAACAAATCTGATATTATAACTAAATAACAGTTTTATACTAGCAGACATAAAAATAAAAATCATGCATGTAATACGAGAAGATTTTTTCCTCTTTTTCTCTTTTCTCCTTTCCTTTCTTCTCTCTTTTCCTCCCTTTCACTCTTTCTTTCTTTCACTCTTTCTTTCTTTCACTCTTTCTTTCACTCTTCCTTCCTTCCTTCCTTCCTTCCTTCCTTCCTTCCTTCCTTCCTTCCTTCCTTCCTTCCTTCCTTCCTTCCTTCCTTCCTTCCTTCCTTCCTTCCTTCCTTCCTTCCTTCCTTCCTTCCTTCCTTCCTTCCTTCCTTCCTTCCTTCCTTCCTTCCTTCCTTCCTTCCTTCTGCCCTCCTGCCCTCCCTCTTTTCCTTCCTGCTCCTCTTTCATTCTCCTGTTCTTTCTGCTTTTTTTTTTTCTCTCTCCCTTCTAATTTTGTTTTGTAGGTAGTTGGAGATCTGTTTTATTTTAAAACAATGAAGAAGGCAGAATCCCCTGAGGTAAATTCATTGAGTACTGGGAGGTCTTGGTAACACAATTGAACTGGCACCAAATCAATAAAAACAGAACAGAAGAAAAAACAATAATTAAAACATTCTGTCAAAAAAATGGAGCAGTAATTAAAAGATGCAAACTATTGTTTTGCTACACTAATTACATTTTAATTTTCAATAGCTTGCTGAATAGTATAAAAGCCTATGCCTATAAAATGTCCCAGTGACAGTGCTCTTTCTGCAACTAGCGTGATAACAGTGTTTATGTGCTGTAACAGAGTGGTATGTGCTTTCAACTCTGTGTGGGTGAAACTAGCTTCCTTGTAAGATAGCATGACAACAAAGTTTCAATTTTTTTTTTTTTTTCGGCTGTGGAAAATTATTACTCAACGCGCACACACACACACACACACACACACTCAGACGTGCAGATGTGTGCACACGTCTACATGCACACAAAACCAGGCTCTGTCCAAGGGACACGGAGCTGCTCAGGGCACTTCCATTGACCTCAGTGGGAATTCTGTGTGTGGCGCAATCCGGGCTGCCGGCCTGCGTGAATACTGTACTTAGGTTTAGACCATGTTGTTTCCTTCACATGTTATTGGAGGATGAAGAGAAAAACAAATTGAATTTTCCTATTAATATACACCATTTGCAAACCTAACACATGCAACTTTTTAAGCAGGGTCCTGAGGACTTTTCTCACAGAACAGCTCTTACAGATTTCACTGGTAGATACCCATACATAAAAGAAACATAATAAAGCCCATATTCTGTACAGTTATGAATCATAGTAGTCCTGAAAAAAATTACGTAATTCATTTAGCTGCTTTTGAGAAGAGTTCACTTTTGAGAAATTTCCGTAGGCAGATTTACCAAACGCTCTAAATCCAGCATACATGTAAAGGAGTTCGTTGTTGTTGTTCTTTGCAGCAGCTCAACACAAAGTCAAGTTATCCAGATGACTCCTGGCAAAATCTGGATCCATTAGCTAAAATCTGTTTCTCCACAGCTGTAGTTTACACACTCTGCCTTTCATATCGTCCCATTTGAATGATAGAGTTCTTCCAGAAACAACATCCCATGTGTTTAGGCATGCCCCAAAAACAATAGATCCCTTCCATCAAAGTGGGAGCGGTGGAGAAATAATTTCTCAGTAACTAATCCCTGGATTTCAGATGTATGAAATCAATGAAATGCCTCAGTCTATGAAAATGGTCAGCACTGCCAAACAACATTTCACAGCTGCATAACTTTTCTACATTACCAATTTAATTTGAAATTATTTCAAAAAAATGTAAATACTTTATTTTATAATATGAAAAATAAAGAAAAGACTGCACCTAATGATGGAATAAAAACAAAGTCCTTCATACCACTGCAGCCAGAAGCACAAATACAGAGGGCAATGTATTTTAAAGAGAAAACACTGAGCAAACATCTATGTCTTCACCAGCTTACAGTTCCTTTCATATCCTCCTAAATTAGCCTCTCAGTTATATATATTAATTTCCATTCAGCTGATAAGGATTAACAAGGTGTAAAGCATCAGCCTCCTGTCTGGAAATACATAAAAATTAAATTCGAACGGGAAGCAAGGGAAACAATATTACCAAAGCCAGAGTCACTTACAGTTTATACAAAATCTGTATGTTTTTCTAAGGAGTTTCAGTAAGGTGATATTGATCACACCAACAGCATTGGTACCTTTTGAAGATGGAAGGTAACCAGGAGATTAGGACAGCTAACTACTCTCAATTGTACTATTGATGTTGAGTGGAAAACTGCAATTACATATTTTCACACACCAAAGTTGCAAAACCAAAACAGATACAAAGCCCAGAGCAAAATCTAGGAAAAAAAATTTAAAATTAAAATTACAATCATCTACTATGAAAAAACTAGTCTCTTATCTTCTGGGAACTGCCCAAATTGAAGGGATTTTTACAATGATGCAAGACTAAATTGCTTCAATAATTATTTTGTGGACACAGAGTATTCCCCAAATCCCTATTATTATAATGCTAGTGAAATGTCTCGATTTACTGAAATTAAACAAAGACAGATATTTATTTAGAAGTCCTGTAACTGCTACAACCAGTAAATGTATTTCATCACTGTGATTGCAAAAATAAATACCTACCAGAGAAATGCAGTTCACAACAACACAGAGCTGAATGGAAATAAAAATGTTGTTAGTGTTGCACTAGTGCTCATGGCAGAAGTATTTGACTGAAGGAAAATAAATGACTGAGGCTGAGCCGTGGATGATTCTCAGTGACTAGTGAGCTGGGCAGACCCCGTGCAGTAGCATTATCACCAGAACAGCTTCCAGGGCACAAGGAGCTGCTGAACAGCTCGGGAGGGGAAGGCGGGATTGGTGTGGGACACTAATGGTGGGACTGTGGGGCTGGGGTCACAGCAAGGGAGAAGGGAAGGATGTTCCTATGGTGCTTGGAAGGACGCAAAAGACTCAGGATGCCAGAGCCATGCATCTCCTCTGCACCATCTGTCTGGAGCCACCAGCATATTCTGCAAGTATTTTGCCTCTCTCACTCTACCAGTCTCTGGAAACACCTGACTATTGTAGATACAGCCTTTTTCCTTTGTGTACAGTATGCACCTGTGCTAGGGGAGAATGATGCAGCATCACCAAAGTTGTAATTCTCTTACCACTCCTATATGCTGGGGTTGCTGCAGGACAGAAGGGAAAATAAGATATTTTCTCACATCAGATAGAGAGTATGTGGTCAACTTTATATGGATAAGAGTGGAAATCATGAAATGATTGTGGTAAAATGCTCACACCCCCAAGTCCTACTGTCTGTTCTGGATAGGTCACTGGATCCACCCTTTCATGAATCCTTGGATAATCCTCTCACTTCCTGAGAAGACAGGATCAAAAGCAACATCAAGGCACAAATCTGTATTTACATATTACTCCTGTACTTGATTTTTTTGAGTATACAAAGGCTGTGGTTTCACAGCTTGGCAGAATAGGGGCACAACCATTGTAACCAGGCAAGCACCTTAGAGGTAGAGACAGGCTGCTCTGTAGCTGAAACCTGGTCCCAACCAGATGAACTTCTCTATATTACCAACAAATCTCTGTGTCAGGTATGGTCCTCTCAGCTGGGATGGGAATGTCAGGGGCAGCAGGACAGGACAGATATGCTGATAAGCCAAGGTGGGGTCGTTCTCATGTTATGTGTGAGTGAGCTGCTACAGTTGTGTGGTCAATGGTCCATGTGTTTTAAAATTAGGTTTCTTTCAGATCCTCTGAGTGACTTTTTGAGTTGGAAATGATGATGTGACATAACCACAAACAGCTATTCACAGGATGTTTTGGACTGCATTTCCTCCTGCTGCAGATCTTTCTGTTAAAGGACATTATCAAGGCAATTGTAAATACATTAATAAACTCAGACATTATTACACCTTGGAAGCATTGTAATGATAGTCCCCTGTCCTCATTGGGGTAGTTGTCTAATGCTAAAGCCGTGAGTTGGGTTATATACAGTAAGCACACAATTCTGTCATTTCTGTGCTAACTGTAACAAATATTGGCCGATGGAATCAGCCTCTCCCTATTGGAAATTCAGCATTTTGAATGGACAGCACAAAATTAATTAAGCTAGGTGCAAAGGCTAAAAAGTGCAGCTCTTTTTCTCTATGAAAGGGTGCTCAAGAAAGGACTAGAATTCTCACACGTTTTTAGTACCCTCTCTAAACGTATATGGCTTTCAATAATTTCTCACTTTTACCACACAACTGTGGCAACTCAGGAGGGCTTCTTTAAAGGAAAAGACAGTGTAGCATGTGTAAGGTTACACTATGCTGCACATTTATTTTCCCATAGAGCCCAGAGGACTAATGAAATCCTGTCTTCAGTCTGTCTTGTAGAATTATTATATATCTCTATAAAAGATATAAGTCTGTACTCAGCAAAATGATTTCTTGAAACACTTTCTGAAATGCTGCATGCCTCAGGCGGAGGCCTGCAAAGAAAGAGCAATCTCGCAAGATCCTTGTGATCCTAGCAAACAGCCTATTCCTAGGAAAATTAAAAACCTCATACCCCTTGCCCCTCTGATAAGAAATCCCTCTATCTACAAACAGTGAGAAACATCAACCAACCTGCTCTCCCAGTTACTACCAGCAGCATGTCATTGATGCTGCAGTAAAGAATAGGCTTCTCTTTCCTCTTCTCTAAGCTCCAAAAACTTCCAGACAAGCTTTATACTTAGAAAAATGTTGCCTGTTGCCTGTAAACTCTGAAGTCTGTGATTTGAGCTTCATTATCAATGCAGAATCAGATGTTGAGACTATCCCAGATAATTTTCATGCCTCTCTGGCTCATGATGGCAGAATGGTGAACTCAGGGATTGATCAGTTTAGGAATTAATGCACTCTTCTTGGCATGGAGATTAAATTAAAATGAAACATTTGGATTTTTCTTGCTTAGACAGTTACAAAGCAAGTGGGAAGTGGAGAGTGCTATAATTCTACCTATATTTTTATCTTACCACAATTTTGACTCTGTCCCATAATTTATTGCAAGAGCAAGACTAACCATGACGCCCAGTATTTATTTAGCAGTATCTCGATCATACAGTGGGCAGCTTCATAGGAAGTAAGTGCAGGCTAATTGGACAGAGTTGAGAGAAGTGTAGCAAACATTAACCTGCGGTACAAGGTCTATGTTCAGCACAGAAAAAAGGAGGCAGAAGATCTGCCTGCTGACACATGAAGTAGTGCTCAAGTGTAGAGCTAAAATAACAGGTTTCAGTATTTGCAACTAAACTGCTAGCTTAAATAAATATTAAGACCATTACAGAGGATAAATTCCACAATACAGTGAATAAATTCTTATTTAGTCAATACTTAGTTTTTTTTCAAAATGAGCATTTCAGACCCTTCTGTACACGCTCCTTCCTCTGAATGCACTGACAGTGGAAGTGACTAGTAAATACCAATGCTTAGGAAGAAGAACTGTGACTTTGCTGAAGGGTTTCTCTTTTCTCCACTGTATAGTCAAGGGCATTAGAAGATGCCCCTTGAAATGACTGCTCCTTTGGCTTTATGAAATGAACACAGTGTTCCCTGTTGAAGAATTTCTGGCCTGACCAGGAATAATAGAAACACTTAGAAATGATAATGTTTTCCTTGAAAGTGTAGGGCACATTTCTTCTGAAGAAGAATTAAAATATTAATTTGGACTGTGGTTAACATTTATCACCTCTGTAACAACAATAGCAACATCCTCGTTTTCATTTCTGCAGCCTTACAATCAAAAGCTCATTAATAGTGAGCTAACATCTTTTGAGGCTTTCAAATGGCAGAACACAGCAAAAATAAGTGATGTCACAGGCCTATGATAAGGGGCAATATTACCATGCAGAAAGTGCAGGCTGTCTGTTTTGCCAGCAGCCGGTGTCAATTCTCACAGTGGTTTAACAATAACTAGCATTGAGACTCGTTTAACAACAAAAGAAAATGAACTCTGCACGGGGCATCCTCCTGTGGCATTCCCTGCAACTAGTAACATTGGAGACACTTATTATTTTATCTTCATCGTTTGTGACGTTGTAACTTTTACATCCTCGGAGGCACCACTCTGCACCCACTGCCAAGGCATAAACTACCCCTGGGCTCTACCACGGTACACATAAGAATAACAAAGCAAAGCAATGAATTTCTGCATTCCATGTTCTCTACAACGCTAGACTAGAAGCATGCATAGCAGCTCACACTTAAATATATTTAAATGTCATTCCTGGTACATTAACGAGTTTTCAAAGGTGTTGACTCCTGCTTTTGTACCAAGAAGGCACAGCAGAGGGGAAGAGTGCTTTTCTCTGCCTAGAATGTTTTATATGTGTACAAAAGAAAAAAAACTCACCTTTTTTCAACTCGTTTTCCAGCCTTTGTCTAGTCACAAAACTATTAAGATTTAGTTTAATATTGACTTTTCCAACTATATTTTCCCATAAGAAAATGGAATGAAAACAGCAGGCAGCCTACAGGTAGCAATGACCTTTAGTGACTGTAAAGTAAATCAAACACAGGGAATAAATAATGCGCTTTGGGTTTTGGTTTCTGTTACGAGTCCTGTCTTGCCTCCTTTTTTTTCTTTCCTTTTCTTGGATGACAATCCTGCTTTTCTTATCGAGCATCACTGATAGACACTGACACAAATCTGGAAAACATATATTAGGTTTTGTAGTTTATAAGGTAACATAAAGTAAGATAACATTCAATTATTATGAATTTATTGTTATATTCCAAAGGAAGAGGTGCCAGCTTTATTTTTTTATTCTCATTTTAAAAAGCCTCACAACAATCCTGCTTTAGGATGAAGATTCTGAGATATGCCTTTAAAATATATAAATATATACAAAATATATAATATGTAAATAGTGCAGAATAAAAACCACTAAAGAATGGATCAGACACAAAAAGCAGATATTATTTTTCTCAGTGCAAACATAACTTATTCAAACATGTACCCTGTTGAAACCTGAGAGCAGAACAAATAAAACAGAAGACCCATGCACCAGTTACGAGATCCAATAGCCTATGGTATTTCTTATTCCATCTTTAAAATATTGTTTTAAACCTACACTATCATTAAAATTTATCTTGATCGCACCCAAATTTTATTTTGGTGTTCATCCTGTATGAAGTGTCTCTCTCAGTTACGATACATGTCTCTTTTCCTCTAAGAAAACATATTACCTCCTGAAATATATGTATGTGCTTTCTAACTTCATGTAATCTGTGTGATTACATAAGCAGCTTGCCTGTACCTTCACTCCTGAACATTTCAACATATCCTTTGCAGGAAGCTGAAGGCAGTGATTTATTTGACCAGTTCCATCCCCAAATGCTTTAATTCAGGAGTAAATGCTGTCACTATGGTTTACTGTCTTGAAGTTTATTTCCTTTAGCTTGTTCAGAGAGTTCTTGAATTTTGCAGTATTTTGTTAGATGTCTTGTTCTTCTGGCTTCCATTTCCTAGAACCTGATTAACACAGAAGCTCAGAGGTGAGGGCACTGAGCTCTCAGTGGCTTTTCTGCCTTTCTAGTGCAACTGCAGTGCTTACAGAGGTAAGAGGTAACTGGACACAGCCTAGCCGTGGCTGCTGGCCACCATCCTCCCTCCATCACCCCTTTTCCTGTCAACCTCTTCAAAAGCTCTTACATGCCCTCCTTTAAATATTTCAATGAAAATAGTCTGGATCAACAAAAAATTGCTATTTAATATAATGCAGCTCAATATTGTTGATATTCATAGGGAGGTCTTCCATCTGTAGCTGGCTTTGGGAAGCCAGCAGTGTTTGCTGGCAGGGGGAAAGGTGCTGCAGAGCTTCTAGGTGTGGATTCACAGACAGAGAATAACACCATGGCTGAGGTTGGAAGACATATCCAGAGTTCATTTGGTCCAACCCCTTGATCCAGCAGGGTCACTTAGAACAAGGTTGCCCAGGACCAAACATATGCTATTGCCAAAGAGGGGTATTCCAAAGACCCTCCAGACCACTTGGGCCAGTACTCTGTTGCCCTAACAATAAAAAGGTGTTTCCTCATGTTCAGACAGAACCTTCCATGTTTCAGTTTGTGCCTGTTGCGGGTGTCCTGTCAGTGGAGTGAGCCTGCCTCTGTCCTCTACACACCTGCTTCAGGTTTATATGCATTGATAACATCCCCCTGAGTCTCCTCTTCTCCAGCCTGAAGTCATAACTCTCTTAGCCTTTCCTTACAGGAATGCTGCTCTAGTCCCCACTTTTGCTTAGAGAAGGTTTTAGCAGAAGCAAAATTGTGCTGTTTGTGCCTCTTCCATTTCTTGCTCCCCTAATCATCATAGTGGCTCTTTGCTGGCCTCTCTCTAGTGCATCCATCTCTCTCTTGTGCTGAGGATGCCAGAATTGGAGACACAGCCTCAGCAGTGCTGAAGGGAGGGGGAGAATCACCTCCCTTGATGTGTTAGAAACACTTCTAATGCAGTACAGGACAGTTTACTGTCTTTTCTGTGATGTGAGATTGTTGGCTCATGTCAACTTGGTGTCCACCAGGTTCCACTGTGTTTTCCACCTGGTCAGCTCCCATTACATAGTGGGTCATTAGAATAATGTGGATTATTCCTTCCCAGGTGTAGGACTTCACACTTCTGTGGCTTTGACCCTTTGAGTCTTTACCCTTTCGTCCGAACTAGCTCAGATGTTAGGGTGAAGACTCACAGATTGCCACATGAACGTGAATAAAAGATAACAAGAGAGGCTCTCTCCCCCTGGGGAGGTTGCAGGGGTTCATTTCTTGTGGTTCCCCAGGAGCAAAAGGAGAGAAAAAGGGAAAGAGAGAGAAAGAGGGAAAAAGAGAGAAAGAGAGAAAGAGAGAAAGAGAGGGCAAAAGAGGGCGAGGCCAGGAGGCACAGGTCTTTTCTAGGGTCTGAAAGGGGGGCTGGAAGAAATTGGATCTCGGCCAGCCAGGTATGGCCAGGAGGGGAGAGGGAAGAGACCACAGGACATTGCAGGGGTCACGGAATCTACCATTTCCAATACCTCTAGGGAGATGCAACACACTCCCTCTCGTTGAACTTCACAGGGCTCCTGCCAGCCCATTTCTCCAGCCTATTGGAGTCCCTCTAGATGGTAGCATGGTCCCCTGGCACATCAGATGTTCAGGGCAGTAATTTCTTTAGCTGGCACTGCTAAAGCCAGAAGACATGCATCTGAAACGTGCAATCTGCAATCCTTGTGCCACTCCTACTGCTATCATTTATTCTGGATCAATTAATTCTGCAGCCTTTGCCTGGTCTGTCTTTGTACTACACACTGTAATAGAGTCCAACAGGTATTTAAATGCACGATGGTTTTTATGACACATTCTGGAACTTACGGTATTCTTATATTGAATAATATGTATCTGAGCCATTATTAAAGCAGGCAGAGGTGAAAATAGAAGATTGTTATCCTCATTAATTCATTTTTTGCTGGTTGGAATTAATGAGATGAGCTGAGAGAAAGACTTCGGGCGCTGAAAGGCAGCAAAGGAGTGTTAAACCTGGTGACCTGGACCAGGCCTGCCATGCTACAGTCTCACCAAGTATCACTGATGGCACAAACCACAATGATATCCTGCACATGTTTAATAGGTGGTAGGACCTGGCACTTGCAGTCAGAGAGGTGTAGCAAGTTTCACTAATCTCTATGCCCACTCCTTTGAGCAGAACTCTGGCAGAACAGAGAACTGTACTCCTAGGATATAAAACAAAGCCATGTCACTTCTTGTGGCACTGCCCTGAACCAATCCTTCATGCAGTGACTTTTACATTTTCCTTCCAGGCCACCAGCTGTCAGATGGTAACAATTTCCATCCACTTGCTGACGTGAGCTGGTTTTGAACTTTAATCCAGTCCATGTCTTAACTGTGGTGGCAAACACTTTTTAACTAAAAAGAGCCTTCAAAACAATTTAAAAAAAAAATAAAACCAACAGCCCTTGCTAGCAGCACAGCTTTTATAAAAGGCTTGACAGATGTAAACAGGCTGAGCAATCACATGAAGGAAGGAAGCAGCCATTGCGTGACTACAGGAGCTTGTGGTTGCTGTGATTGGGCACCTGGATTTTGCTGCACACAGCCACCACTCCGAAGGCCAGTGCTTGCCCCAGAGAGCTTCCAGTCTGCACTCACCATGGGGCACAAGATAAATGCCAACTGATGGGGGAGCACAAGGAAACAATGAAACAGTGATGGTCAGCATGAGAAGCAGTAGTCTCATCATTAAATCATCTCCATTTACTTTCCTAATATGTTAACATTTTCTGCCACACACAGATCTCTTCCCCCCAGGCAGTATTGAGTGCCTTCAACTCCCAGGGAAGTCTGTAAGTATGGAGAGACGTCAGCATCATGCATGAGGTGCTTAGCATTGTGCATGGCAAAGCCTGGAGAGTCAAATCTTGGCTAATTTACATACTCTGGCTGGGAGCAACAGTCACCTCTGTAATGGAAAATTATTATAATACAATAATACAGCTGGGAAGAATTGGCTGTGTTTCTTGGACACAAACAATAGTAGTTTCTTAGTCAAATATATATGGGTAATAGTTAAAACATTGCTCTTGCTACAATTCTGAAGATAATTTCTTTTTTAAAAGTTTGATCTTCACAGTAGAAAGAATAATACTGCCACTTTCTATATGAATCTTTTCTGCTTGGGAGGTGGACAATTCACTGCAATCTCTGGATATTTGGGTTTGCTCTTTGCATGTCTTCCATGCAATTAGTTTCCTAAATTTTCTTTTCCTGAGCAGTGCTCACTGTGGGAACTCAATCGGTCAGACACTTTTCTTGTGTTCTCCCTGCTGCCTGGCGACACCCTCACATTGCAGATAAGCTGCCTTCACCTGCTACTCATAATCTGGATAGTCTCATTTCCTTGCTGGATAAATTTGGAGTGTTGAACTGTCTGACAAGTCTCAGAATTTGTAATAAATTTATTCCACTTAATACCTAGTCTTTTTCTATAGTTGTTGCCATTATCTATGCCTTTGGTGGATTTATTAATAATAGGACTTAATCAAGCATATTAACTCCAGATTCAAAACTAAATGGTTGCAAATTAATTTGAATTACAAAGATTAGCCTTAGGAAGGAAAAATGTGGCAAACACCACAGCTCTTCTGAGCTAACCGCACCTTTTGGAAATTCCCAGAGGAGCTGATTCACTGGAATGACAATTACCCCCCTGCTTTCCCCGCCCCCTCTTTTCTCCCCCCAAAGCACATTGTTTTACAGGAAACTTAATAAAACTCAGTTTGTTAACAACAGTCATTAGAACTTTACTGAGATTGTTCATGCTGATGATAATCTTTGAAAAGTTTTTTTTTTTGTTTCATTCCAACAGGATTTCTCTGCTGATTCAGACGTACTGATTGGTACAGGAACCTACCCTAAGGAAGGTCTATGAAACCATTTGTACATCACTGATGTCACTGGGAATTTTCCTGTTGGGTTGAGTAGGACCAAAGTTTACTATATCCTGAAAAGTAATCGTAACAGATTAGACACCCATTCTCTTGTTCCTTGCGCATTCCGTTTCTAGCAACAATAGTTTTCATTCCGAGTTGCTGGATTTTTTTTTTTTAATTACATATTATGAGTCAAAGGATGTTGAATCCAACACTCTGAGGAAACAATGGGGACAGATTCTTCACCCTGGCTAAATGCCTTTTTGTCCTTCTGTGTGGCTACTTTAATTTGTACCAGAGGCCAGCCAAACACACATGCATACACATGTATACACATGAGACCGAGCAAGCCTGAAAATCAAAGGAAAAAAAGAAAAATGTTTTACTTTCTCCTTTAGCTGCCACTACCTAGCTTGGGTTTTAACATACAGCATGGAAGAGGGAAAATTTTAATCGCTAAGCAGAGAAGGAAAATAATCACCATTAAATTATTAGAGTAGTAGGTAGCTTAAGGATACTACAAAGAAAGTAGAAGGAAAGAAAGTATTTATGATGGTAACAGGGAATGAGCCACACTGTAGTGCTTTGCCTGACTGACTTAGTCAATCACAATTAATGCCCAGAAATTTTTGACTGCAATGGCCCTCTCCTCTTCATTAATTTCCAGTCTTGAGTTACTTTCTTTCCAGTGTTTATATTCTGGCTCTGCTAAACTGATCAGTTTTCCTGGCTGTAAAGCTACAGTACAATACTTTGCAACCTATTACTGTACCCTATATATTTGCCACAAGTATGTAAAATATGGTGGGAAAGCAATATTTTCTAAAGGGAATAAAAGTAGTAGTGTTAGCTCTCTGATAAAATCATATTTACAAACAGTCACAGTTTATCATTAGTATTAGTCAAATGTCTTTCCTATCTTTCAATTAGGAAAGTAGACATTTGCCCATTTTAGGGAGAAGAACAATTTTAAAGCTGGAAAAGGCTGGCAAAAACCATAGCTCAGTTCAAACCACTTTTGGGAAATTCCCAGAGTGCTGAATCACTGAGGGGGGCAATTACCACCCTCCTCATGAACAATCAGAGATTCTAAAGAGAAGAAACATATGCATGCTTAAAGAAAGGAAATGCAGCTTTATTGTGACTGTTTGTTTTGAGAGTAATTCCTGAGAAATCATTTTCTGTTCATAATGGGTTTGTTTTTCCTCTTAACCTCATACTAACCAGGAACAGAACTAACCACAGAGATTTCTAGAAGTTTATCGGTGACCCTGTATTTTCCTCCACCAAAACACTTTCTGCAAGGCTTTCCAACTCTGGGACCCAACTGCTGGGCAGGTTTTTTTATGTCATCTAACTCCCCTATCATGTAATCTCTTAAGCATATGCATTATTGCATTACCTGAGGATGCCTAATAAATCCAGACATCCCAATAAAGCCAACTACTTGAAAGCCAGCAATTTTGGGGCCCATCTTCTGGAATTATTTAAATCTATATAATGCTGAAAATCTAATATCTTTTTCATATGCATCTACCACACTGCTTAAACAAACAAAAATGGCAGTGGTTTCTTTGATAGGATGTTTCCCCATGACAGTGTTTCTCTAGTGATGTCTTCAACAATGGGACCAACTTGCACCTTCAGTTTGAGTCAATAGCCCTGTCCCATGAGACAGCAAGTGTGCATTACTAACACAGTAGAAAAGGGCTGGATTTTGACGTTTTTCTCAGGCCTTAAAAGTCCTAAGAATACTTCTTTTTCATTAGTCTGCGAGATGGAATAATATTTAATCTTACTGTGGTCATCCAAACTCAAGTGATAAGGCCTTTTTATAGAGACAGTGCTTTAACAAGCAATGTTTTGCTGTTTTTCAATACGCAGCCATTGCTTTGATGGAGGGGTAATAAATCCCTCCAGTCCCCATCTTTGCATACATTTGGAGCTTTATTAAAACACAGAGGAGCACAATGCAAGGTATCACATAGGACAAAATAAAAAGACAAATCTGGGGGAATTTCACCTCTGCACTTTCCAAACCAACAAAATCCAAGCAAAGAAGATCAAGAAATTTAAGCAATATTATTTGGCCATTAATTTTTGCTTCTGTTTTACCTGGCCAGTTTCTTTCATAGCCTTCAATGTAAATTCCTTACACAATTCCCCTGTAATCTGCACACCTCCTAGATTAAAGACTGTGTACTCAGCACTCTTCCAAAGACCTGCCCACATGCCACTTGCTGGGTGTTGGGACAATGTCAGCAGCAACCTGCTCTGTGGGTGAGCAGTGCTTCCAGGAGATCACCATGGGTGAGCAGTGCTCCCAGGAGATCACCGTGGATGAACTGTGCTCCCAGGAGATCACCGTGGGTGAGCAGTTCTCCCAGGAGTGTCTGCATGGCCTGTTGGACAGGGGCACAGGGGCACTTGCTTTCCTGCTGACCAAACGGAGAAAATCAAACTTGGGCACTTCTCACAGCTCATTGATGCTCAAGAGCTGACAAGAGGAGCGTCAGGAGTGTTGCATCAGCTGACTGGCACAAGAGTTGTGACCCACAGTCCCTGTCTGTGACCAAGCCATCAGTCAGAATGCAAACCAGGCTAAGGTTCTGTCACTAAGCATGAGGTACTGTTCTACAAACTTCAGCTGACTGAATGGATCCAGTACAGAGCCTTTTGCCCTTCACCTCAGGCAAGAGATTCCAGTACCTTCAGAACACAGACCAACTCACCCTGCCTCAGAGAGGTGTCTCATGCAGGAAGGATCAATCTTTCTTCAGAGCTACTCATTTCCCGAAGTTTATTGGAGGGAGAGCCTGGACAGCTTGTTTAGAAGGGTCCCACCTTTTTGGACTCATGCTGCAGCTATATGAGCATCAGTGTGTGTGCAGCTTAGAATGAAAACAAAGGTGATGGTTTAGGTGCTTTTTTTCTAGGCGGTCTGGCTTTCTTTTGCTTTGAAAGAACTGGTATTGCAGTCAGGCATTGAGTGTGTGGTAATGAGTGAGATAGCCCCACACCCAGTCAACTGAAAGTAACTGGCATTGAGCCCAGTGACTGGCAACATCCCTAAGGTGTGGTGATATCTCTCAGTATCGCCCCACCCTGACATGTCCAGCATTTCATCGGCACAGGCATTAAGGTCCAGTTCTACTACCCTTACAATGAGTAAGGGTGACAGGATCTAGGTCTGAGTGAATGAATATTGCCATAATTGCAGCAGCATTTGTAACCTTATTATGCCAGTGAAAACTCCAAATCAGAGCTTTGAGAATAAGGAACTAATTGGCTTGAAACAGTTTCAGTCTAATGACCTCTTACCAGAAGCTCAACAGTGCATTAAGGTTTATACCCAGGGTTGGTTAGATTAGTTTCAATTTCAGGTAGTGGGTATCCATCCAATTACTCTCCTCCTCCTCGCTAGGGGTAGAGCACATGGCATTCCTTCTGCTACTTGGTGCTAAGCAGCATGCGAATTGGCAACTTGGGCTGAAAAGCAAATTAGCATTATGCAAACTGCAGGATTCTGGCACTCATATTAGGATCACTGATCTGGCAAGAAATCCTGCCAAGCTACCAAGCTTTCCTGAGCTCAGAGAGAGCTGCAAACCCTAATCCAAGAGACCAGCTGACAATAACAAAACAAAAAGAGATTGTGGGGGAGGCAGGGAGGGGGAACAAATTCTTAATTGTCTGGGAGAATACTGGTGGGAGCTTTGAGGTGATTTCCTATAGAGATCTAACTCTTGTATTGCAGTGAAGAAAGATGAGAGACAGAAATGTAAGAGAAAAAGGGAGAGAAAAATTAAGGAAGGTAAGGAAGAAAGAAGGGAAGGGAAGGGAAGGGAAGGGAAGGGAAGGGAAGGGAAGGGAAGGGAAGGGAAGGGAAGGGAAGGGAAGGGAAGGGAAGGGAAGGGAAGGGAAGGGAAGGGAAGGGAAGGGAAGGGAAGGGAAGGGAAGGGAAGGGAAGGGAAGGGAAGGGAAGGGAAGGGAAGGGAAGGGAAGGGAAGGGAAGGGAAGGGAAGGGAAGGGAAGAACAGGACAATTATGACCGACCCATGACAGACTATGTTGGCACCCCAGCTGTTTGTGGCTGCCTGTCTGCTGGCATTGCTGTCTGGCAGTAGGCCAGCAGAGCAAAAAGAGGTAAACCCATTTTGCCACAAAAATACCCTCAGTTAATGGGCTCATCTCATGGACCAGCCAGGACCTTGGTGCTCACCCCCTTTTGCTGGCTCTCTGAACACAAGGGCAGCTGCTGCAGGAGTGGCAGACAACAGCAGGGCAGTAATACCTTAAAGCACTTCAGCCGGATTCATCAGAATTCATCTGTCTTCAGGGTTTTTCTAAAGCATTCGCTGGTAAAGATTATTTTTTTCAGGTGTTGAAATAAGCTGTTCCGGCTTGTTTTGTCTGGTCTATGAAAGCAGGACAAGGTCAATAATCTTTACATCTTAGTTTGGATGGAAGGAAGAGGGAAACTAGAAGAAAGTGTAGTGTAGTACCTAAGCCTCAGCGAAAACCAAAGGAAGTTGTACATCTGCCTGTGACTGTGTGCCTTAGAAATGATTTCTGTGTTTCAGCTTTAATAGGTATGCTTCTTTACAGCCGTAACCACAACCAGCACCCCTGTCTGTACTAACACTGAACACAAACAGCAAAAACACTGTGTGTGGACCCTCAAAGCCTTTTGCAGTTCTTAGATGGTAAAATACACCTAATCATGTGAGGGCCAGGTAGCATTTAGTTTTAGTTTTATGGCATCAGTTGCTTCAGATTGTTCTCTAATTACACAAACACCTGTTGCATTATGAAAGAAATTCTATATTTTTAAATAAAGGTTTTTTTATGGCAAGATCTAGCAGTATAAGTAGTTCTAAAACACTTGGTGATGATTCTTCACATTAATGGGGGGAAGTAAATTTGTAGCTTTGTTGAGAGTAAGACAGGCTGAGAAAGAGGTTCCTAAGTCACAAGGTGATCAGGTACAGCAGAGGAACAGAAATAGGAGCCTCTTTAATTAAGTTTTTTATCAAGCTAGTGAACTATAGGATTGCATATACTTAACTTTTAAAAATTACTGGTTTTCACCCTGGTCATGGTTTTATCCATGTAAAGGCTGTAGAGGGAATGCAATGGATTGAGTCTCTGATCTCCTACCTCTCAATGGCCATCAAAGTTCAGTGTAGTTATCTCTGCACTAAGCTCTACAAACTGTGCTTTTACCTCTTGACCAGTTCAAAGTCCTTTATTTTCAGTATTTATTTTGCAACTGTTTTAGTTCAGTGCATTCACATCATAACAAGCCTGTTGTTATTTCGAGGACCTGACCCAGTGCTGTGAACCCAGTAGGCAGAATGTACCAACCCTTTGAGGGTTTTGTGTGGAAGTCATTAAACCAAGGCAGTGGAATTCTTTCATTTACTTCATTAAATTTGTAATAGGTTTCATTAATTTCCTCTTTATTTCATTACAATAGGAAGAAACTGAGTCAAGTTCTGGATTTCCGTTTCTTATGAAACAACTGTGCCTGCTTTTACTTCAGCTGGATACACAGTTCTGCATCTGCTACTCCAGACTCTTTCAAGTAAACTGACAGAGAAGGTCTACTCTTAGACAGACTTTTCTGCTCTGTTTCCTTTTCTCTTATGGAAAGGCTCACAAGACAGCATCCAGAAAACAGGAACTAGCCTTTGATTTCTGTGCCTTCAGTTTTCTAATCAGAACCCCAAATTAGGATCATAGGAAATAAGGTGCACCATTTCGTAGCTACATGGCTGCAGCAATACTGCTGGAAGAAAGTTGAAGATTTTATTACCCATATCTAGGTCACAAGGTCAAAACTAATATGATTATGCTGAGAGGGGAGGTAACCCAAGTGCCTCTAGATAATATGATTTCATGATGGCAGGCAATCTTCCAGATTTCATTGAGTCTCTTGAGAAATCCTGGTTGGCAATCATGCATGTGTTTCCACACGTCCTGCTTACTGCAGAGCAAGTTGTATTTTAGGTTTTTGAAAAAATCTAATCCTTCTCATCCAGGTAAAATGATGTAGCATATTTGACTTCCTCCTTTACTAAAAAGGAACTACAAGCCAGGCAACACAAAACAGGGTTTTGACCACTTCTGTCTCTGACCTTCCAGGAGAGTACAGGCAAACTGATCCTCCACTGTGTTTCCTCTACCACACACTGGTTTCTCTATTTACATCACAACCTCTTTGTGCATGTAATTGTCTAGCACAATGGGGCCCTCAGTGGGAACCTCAAGGTATTTCCATCATAAGAATAACAAACAACAGCAAGGAAGAAGAACAAAAGGAGAAACACTATGATTAGAAGAATAGGTCCTTCATCAGACTGAAGAATTTCAGAATTTGAGACTTTTCAAAAGTGGAAATAGAAGCAAATGAGAGGGTCCAACACTGGCTTTTATCCTGAGCTGTGTTGTGGATCTCCAAAGAATCATGGAATGTGCTGTATTCATTGCTTCTATTGTTAGAACATATTAAGTGAGAGTACAGTGAAGTTCTAAAAATTGTAGCGTGTCTAGCATCATCACAACTACACGCTACATTTTGCCTTGCACGGTTGGCTTCCCAATATTTATGTTTTAAAAATCTAGTTAGGAGTTTTTACTCCTTTCCTACAAATGATTTATTTTGTTTTCTTGGAACAATAGGTCACATTGTTTTTCTCCTTCGGAGCTTTCACTTTGATGTGTTGGCTTTGACTGCCAGAGGAAATGTTGTGGACCAGAAAAGAAGCATTGCTGTGGTCCAACTTCACTGTAAACAGCAGGTGCAACAGCTGCTGCAGGAAAGCCACTCGTTTTCCTGCTCTTTTTCGGGGATGAAAGAGGGGGATGTAGCAACTTATTTTTCTGGAAAATCTGAGACATAGGAAACAAAAATAAAGACACAGTTTGAAGTGTTTCCTTTATTTGTCAAAAGTCTCGACATGCAAAATAAAGAACATGTAAATACTGTACTTTAATATGTAAATACTGCATGCAAGTATGCAAATACTTCACCTGGATATGATAGGCTTGGTGGTATCTATTAATCTGAGTACACCAGGCCAAACACTCATCTGAGCTATAATTTGAACTGCCTCCTCAGCAGAGCCAAACTAATTTTCACCAGCAGTTATGTGGCAGACTCTTACAGTGACATACAGAAGTATAACAGTAATTTGTCTTCTATACAACCTTAAAGGGAAGGGTGCAGAAGAAGCTGCTTACACATATCAGTGCTTCCCATGTTCAGAACATACAGTTAATTAATAAGCCCTTAATTGAATGTGTTTCTCACAAAGGGGTCTGGGGCAAGCCGCAAAATGTGTGTGCAATTCTGCATGTCTTCATACTGACCCTTGCTCTGGAGCTACAGGGAACAATTCCCCTAGCCCTCTGGACAACATGGGTTATGGCCTACTATGCTTCTCACAAGTCCGCAGCACTCTGGTTTCAAAGAGAATCTACTTAAAACATAAGACTTTCCAGAATTTGTAAGGCAGCACCAAATTTCTGTGTTGTCTCATAATTTCCAACAATTGAGTTTATTGGTAGAGATGGTCTTTAAGAAATCAGTCAGTCACTGTCAGCAGAGGTACTTGGAGTCAAGGAAATTCAACTTCTTTACCCCTAACTATGGAAAACAGGATAAAATTGTGTGTAGGAGCTCATCCATTACTTCTGCTACAATTCTGGTCCCAATAAATCTAATTATTTCCTTCATGAAAACAGTTTCACCAGCAACATAACTGGGATTTACATGCATCTTTCCTGAATATAATCTTTCTTACCAATGCTACCAAAAGCAAAGCAATATTTCTGTAAATAACTCCACCCCTTGGTGGTAAGTGCTCTCACTTGTAGAATATGTAGTAAAGAGGAGACAGGCAGTCACCTCTACAGTATCTAATGAGCATTTGGCAGGGTTGCTAAAGGTAAGGCTTTGGTGCTTCTTTTCATCAGGTGAAGCACTGAAGCCACAGAGAATGAAGTGGGGATGGAAACATTTTGTGACAGCCACACAGGCCCTCCTTCTTGCACTCCTTCCCTCTGCTCTGGACTGCCAAAATCCTGGCTCCACCAGACATACCAAGAGTATGTTTTAAACAGGGATGTTAATCCTACTCAGAGCAGGATTAGCTGCCCCTGAAGCCTCTGAATGCCAACCAGATGTTGCTGTGCAGCTGGCAAAATGCCCAAAGCAGCTTTTAAATTCCTTTTTCTCTTTTAAGATGGAGGTCTCTTACCCGAAAGCAATATGCTCTGGGAATCTCAAAGGATTATAGATCTATCACAGGAGATGGCTCATTTTCACCCAGTTGTAGTCTACTGATGCCAATCAAAAGACTCTCAGACTATACCTGTATTAATGAACCAGGGAAATTTACTGTCACAAGACTATCCCACGTATTTTTGGCATGCTTCAAAGTCAGCTCTCCCTGACACTGTCCAGGCAGCATTCAGACATCCAACCCATGGGTTGTCATTCCCAATGAAAATTTGGTTCTGGTCATTCTGCTCCTCTGGAAGAAGAAGAGAGCTGAGAAATACTGACATATGCTGTACTATCAGAACTTGGCATCAGAGCCGGGGAGTAGTCCTTGGTTTGTCTTATTTACTGCAGTAAACATGGCCCCATTGTCTTCAGTGACCATTGGATTGTACACAGAAAAGGATATAAAATAGATTTTAAATGTTAAAGACACTCAGCTCAGAAACTTGGTTAAACTGTAGCTAATTAAATACCAACAAGAGCATGCTGTGCTCCATGCCCATACCAATTCATATATCATCTCTTGAAACCTTGTATCTCCAAAGGGATGTCTGCAGCATAAGTAAATGAAGGTTCATAAGTTGCAGATTGATTTTCCCTACCTTGCAGGCCTCTTCTTGTGGTAAAGGAATTACACCCCAAAAGCAGATTTTGAAATAGATCTTGGTGGCAGGCAATTTCTTACCAGGTAACTTTTCTTGTCAAATGATTTAGACAGGACCTTGTAGTCATCTCAATACTCCAGCTTCTTCTATACAAACTGTTGTACAGCACAATTCTGGCTGAACTTATGCCATCTAAGCACAGGTTAATGTGCAGGCTTCCCCTATTTAATCACATAAACAAAGAGCCATATTTCTGAACTGATTACCACAGACCTCACCTTATTTTCCCAAGCTCACTCAATCACTCAACGTACCCTCTTCTATCTTCTTTTTTTTTCTCCACCAATCACTCATTCATCCATGACTAGCAGTCTTTTCCATCCTTTCCAAATTGCTGCTTTTTGCTGACACAGCAGTCTACTTAGATAATGAAAATCAAATTGCTGTAATAAGATAATGCCATGCTTTTCACTAAGAACAAATAGAAGTAGAACTTAGAAGAAATCTGGAGGATTAGGAGCAGGGATGTTATTACTGGTTAACTCCAAATACCTGAGACAATCTGCCCAATCTTCTGAGTGTGCCTCACGTGGTTAAATTATCCTGAGATACTTTATGCTCCAAGAAGTTAGCAGAGTAGCCTCAGGTAAAGAAGCGTCTTTCAGCAGATATAGAAAAAGCCCTGAAGAGCCCTTGATGTAAGGAGAGTGTGTTGAAACACATATCTGGAGCCAAAGAATGTATCTGTAAAGCAGGAACAAATCTAACAATAATTCTATTACTAAGGTACTTGGATTTTTTACAGCATTATTTTTAGGTGTTTTTAAACACTGATTTGTGGTGAAAGATCATAAATATTTGGACGGGGTATCTGAAGTAATCAAGTTCAGACTTTAGAAATCGTTAGCAGTTGTTCAAATTCCTTTGTAGGGCTGGATAGCAGCTCTTGATATGAAGTGGTGTTATCTCTGACTGCTTATGTACTTCTTGTCTATACTTAGTGTGTTCAAGGCTGAAGGTGATCCTCCCTCTCAGACATGTTAAGAGCCCTGGTGGTATCTGGGCTCTTGCAGAACTTTCAAAGCTTTCAATTCTCCTACTGTTTCATTTGCAAAAGTAAATCAATGCTGCTGGGTTACAGAAATGATTTCCCATTCTGGTCACAGGCAAGGCCAACGAGAAACGTCTGTCCAGGATCACACGTCAGTGCTTTCCCTGATTTTGGACTCATTATTCAAACTTGCACTGTTCTCTGCATTGCTGATGCTTTTGTGTGACAGAATGAAGATATGGTTGCTGACTAAAGTGCAGTACTTTAGCTACTATTCCATTACACAGAGGATTTTGTCTTTTCTAGACATGCACTCTTGTTCTCAGACCTCTTACTTTTTTTCATGTTGAGTAAAATTGAACAATTCAGCACTTAAATGCAAGAAACTAATGAGGCATTCCTAAAGAAAAATATACTTAATTCTAGAGGTGTTTAACAGTTCACAGAAATAAGATGGCTATACTCAGTTTACTGAAGGAGTGTTATTTATCTTAACTCCATTTAAATATTTCAAAGTGAGTTTCTTACTCTAACACTGGTCATATAATAGTCAATGGGAAAAGAGAAGAGACTTCAGAGGCCCAAATACACGCAAGTTATTCTAGATATTGATCTTAGGGTGGGATTGTAAAATCAGTCTGGATAATTGCCTCTGATTTAGACAGATAGAGATGTGTGAAGTGGGACAGGTGATTCCCGAGAAGAAGCAAATATCTAAGCAGATATCGAGGAGATAGCTGGAATTATTTATCCTCCAGTTGGAAGAATTTACTCTCTGACAACTTTCCTCTGTTAACTGGATGAAAGAAGCATGCGTATCACTTGTCACTTAACCTTATACTCCATGGAGGCATGGCTGATACCGCGATTTTAGGGTAAATCATATTCTCACCTTCAGCCATGGAGGGGTCCATCTATAGTAAGGAAATGTAACCTGGAAAGGTAGCATAAGGAGCCAGCTAGCAGGGGAGCTCTCAAGGCTGTTCATACCAAGAGTTTGCGCAGGTCAGAGTTGGAGCAAGGGTATTTTGCTGGTAAAGAAATGTATAACCAATTGCCCCAGAAAACAGGCAAAGGAGTTTCATGAGCAACCATCATCTTCCAGGTTTCATTCATGGATCTGGGGGAACCCTTCTCCAACAATTTCAGCAGGAAGCTCTGCCCAGCTATTCTGATATGTCCATTATTCAAAGAATATTTTCCTTGCCATAAAGGCAATCCCAACAAGTCCTGAAGCATAATCCTCTATCTGCTCCAAATGTGAGTGTAAATGTGAATAGGAGGCTGACAGCGCAAATTTTGTTCTGCATTCTTTTTTCTATTTTAAATAGTTTCATCAACATGGGGTCTGGCTTTCACTTTCTAATACAAACTTCTAGCAAGTTACAAACCTCACTGAGGTCTCTCCCTTCCCTCTACCAGCTAAAAGGGTTGACTTCTTTACATCAAATACACCTAATATAACTAACTCTGTTAATTCATGCTTATGGGATGAGAATCAAATTGGGACCACAGAGAAACATATCTGGGAACTCCACAATATCTGATTCCCTTTAAGAACAGGAGAGTTTTGTACCTTTGTCATGAGACTTCCCAGATGCTGGGAATGGAATACAGGCCGTGGGACCAGCAAGGTTTGCAAGAAAGCAATGTAAAGCTGGTAAAAGTACAACTGAATGAGGGAAAATGCTCACAGAATCGTGGAGGAACTGCTGGAACAAAACAAGACCTCTCCTATGACTCTGAGGTTGGCTCTCTTGGGTCTCCTTCCTCTGGATGACTGTTTGCTTTCACCAACAGAAAATTCTCACTATTCACTTTCCATGTGCTGCTCTAAGTGCTTTACAAGGCAACAGAAATCAGAATAGGTCCCCATGGTACATTATGGATTTCAGAATTCTCACAGCTGTCACCAGCCAAAGACTGCTTTGCAGATTAAGAAGGAAAAGTAAGCTGCTAAAAACAAGGAGTGTTTTGGTTAGGGTCAGAAGTATGAAATCAGCATCACCCACCTCTGTGGCCCTGACCCTGTGCAGAGGTACCCACATGCTTCATTTCTCATACCGTGGGTGCTCTCGATCACTGCCACACACATGAATCAGTGTTTGCAGGGTCACAGTCAATTGTTTGCAAAATGAAAGTTCTAGGGAAGTCTAGCTAAAAAACCTGTGACTCATTTAACGTATTCACTAAATAAATATTATGTTAAATGTAGTCAGTATTGGAGGCTGATATCATGAACTCTTATACAGATCCAAGCCCTTGCATATGTTTTTTCAGCTTGTGGCTGCTTCTTGAAGCCTCTGTTCCTCATCTTTTCAAGCCAGAGCATCAGCAATGGTTCTCTGCTAAAAGTATAGTTCCGTGGAAACTAGATATTCACAGTACAGTTAAAAATCCACATTGCTTTTACTGTATTTCCCCAAGTAGAAATAGATGCTAATATATAATAGATGCTAAGCTTTAAAACCAGACATTAGTTGTGAACCATTGCACTGAGGTTTAGACATGTCTCATCTGCTTAATTAAAATCCTCTAAAAGTAGACATTGGTAGCTCAAAAGTAACACAACAGAACAACAGGAAACTCAGTTGAGCTCCATTGTGGAGTAAAATTGTGTTTGAGAATATGTGTGTATGAGTATAGGCAGCTCTGTAAGCTGTGGTTAGAGCCATTGTGGGTATTCTATATTATCACACTGATGCCAGCATACACCTCAGACAAATCCCAACAGTGAGATCAAATCAAAACCTAAGAAACATATTTGAAATTCAAATCCACTTCTCTTTTGCTCAAAATGTAACAACCTGCTATATTATTACTCTCTAAATAGAAAAGGAATCATTAAATTACAAAGGTTTACATCTTGGAAAGCTGATTAGTAACACTACTATGCAAGTTTTATGGTATGCATCTTTATAAATTAAGTTTTAAAATGTGCCTTTTATTTCAAAATAAGGAGAGCTAAACATTCTGGGTAAAATCCTGGCCTTTTGAAGACACAAGCAAAATTCACATTTATCAGAACAGGTACAGGATTTCATTCCATGTACTTTGTGTATGCCTAGATTTTAATTACATTTTTTCATTTTGCCAGTAAGCAAAGACAAAGAGGTTTCATATCAAATGGTTGGTTCACCATGCTAAAATGGTACCAAGCCATCAGAGCTGAAGAGCAGCCAAGAAGCTTCCACACTACAGTGTCTGCTGCAAAGTTCTGGCAATTGCTTGATGGCTTCACCTATCTGTATCCTGGCAAAGTTTGGTGTGATCTAGCACTCCTAGCTCTGCTTCTCATCATCAGCTGGTATTCCTCTTCACAATAAGTTTAGAACAGTGTGTGGCATTAAAATTTGAATGAATACCCCACAGTAAGTATTGAATTTTTGAAACCATATGTCTTATTGTAATGAAGTCAACTGTCCACATCATGAAATCATTACCTGTCCTTGAAAAAGAGATTGGCTTTACATACACACATAGACATTTATATTTGTCATAAATACATAGTGACTTATTTCTTAGCCTTACTTAATTTTTGCACATCCAGGATTCTCTCATGGCTTTTTGAGAATATTTCTTTTCATTGTGCTTCTTCTACAATAAAAGTTTGGTCTCTGCCCAGTTTTTTTTTACTGGTGAGAATGCCAGTTGTCTAAGAAAAAGCCTTAAAACACAAAGAATGGGAGTTTTGCTGCTCTCAGTCCAAGAAAGCCCACACTAACATTTGCCTGAGATTAAAAGTACAAGTTATGGCACTATAATAACATTAATGACAAGGGATAGACTTTTTCTTAATGAATCAAACATTATCAAATCATTCATGATTTTGTAATTTAGTGACAGAAAATACACAATAATTTCATAGGGGAAAATTATGCAAATATTAGCCATTAAGTAGATCATAAAATTACCAGTGTAATAAAGAACAATTGGAAACTGGAAGTGATACTGAAAGCTATGTTTGCGTTGAAGGTGCAGTTGCAGTGTCTGTTTGACAGCAGAGTGAGGAAACGAAGAAGGGAAGGAGGCAAAGGCATTACAGCCATTTCATACACAAGGAACAGAGGAATCAGCTCACAGCCAGGGACACGGGCGGATACTGAGACCTCTGGATTCTCTCACATGTAATCACAAAGCTATTCCTCTCCAGACCTCCTCTCTAACACTTCCCTGAGAAAGCAGCTCACCGGCATGAAGGACAGCTGCAAGGATACAGGGAGGACAGGCAGCCTGGGCTTCCCAGTGTGCAGCAGTGCATTTCCCAATACATTCACTGGAACTGAGTGCTGCAGCTCACTCTGTGGAATGCGGCCAGGGGGGGACTGGCTTGATGTCTTGTCTGCAGTTGCTTCAGAACAACTAATTTAATAGTAATGATGATAACAGTATATCTGAACAGGACAGAGGTTAATTTAATTCTGTGAAGAGGTGCATACCTTAGCATAATGAAACCATTATGAGAAGCATTTTTTGCCCAAATAAAGATAAGGGCAGATTGGAATGAGAATCTTGCAGCCACATGGGTAGGGAAAACAGTCCACTAAAAATGTGGGATCGGAAGGTAACACAGTCCTTTCATCTCCCACTCACTAATTATGCATGAATATAGGCCCAGGATAGTTTTCACTGCAGGCAATGAAAAGTATCCTATTAACTTCCGTGGCCTTGAAGTAGAGCTCTCAGAACAAAGTATTCCATGTGACAGCTTGAATCTATTGGTGACTCTACCATTTACTAGGGTGAGTTTTAATGTTTTGAATCCAAATTTCAGACAAAGATTTCCAGTCAGAGAGAGGAAAGAAGATAGACTGAACCTTTTGTGGTTGGAAGTTATTCCTCACATACAGAAGCAGTAAAAAGTGAAATAAAAGGCCACAAAGGAAAAAGACAAAAGATTCAGATATTATATACCTGAGTTGTGATTACCTTGCATTGGAACCCTTTTTAACACGTTGCACAATGCTTTAGGAAGGATGCAAAGATGTGATAAAACAGATGCAGCAGATGCAGGAAATATAGCACTTCTCACAAGACAGACTTTTGGGGGTAATTCAGTTTATTAATGGCATGTATTATGGAATAATAAGTTGCAGATGATCATTAAAACTTATCCTTAACAGACATTCCTTGTGTATTCATCTTTTGTTGTTTCCATAGAAGGGATGAGAGAAATTTGTGTAGCATGAGACTTTTGAATTCCCAAGGCTCACATTTACATGTTTGACTTGTGATTTAGAAGTAAGGATTATTTTTAAGAATGGTTTGATTAAAAAATAATAATTAAATAATTCTGTCACCAGGAAAGCTTGTGATGTGATATATTCCAAGGGCAGATTTCACCCCAGGAATCTCATCTTCTTGTTCCCCTCATTTTCCTAACAACTCTAGCAAAATGGCAAATTTCCACTCCCATTAGAGATTAATTTCTTTCCTTAGAGCAAACTGCGGTTTTCAAGTCCATCCAGCCTTAGCATTGACAATTTAAGAGGTGATCCAATAGCTCTCCTGGTGATTCCATCAGGAAGCTCCATACCACTTGCAATCAAAGACAGCCAAAGTGAAGATAAAAGCCTACCAGCAGAGCAGTATAAAGATGCAGTACTTTATTCCCAATCTGTATGCAAAGCAGTCAGAATCAGGAATGTGCTGTGACCAATGAAAGGACAAACAGGAATACATGAGATGTACAAAGGGAGGGATAAAGGCTGTGAGTCTGCAATGAGGAGAACGATCCTGGTCATGTTCTGAAGCAAAGACATAACCACAAGGTGAATGTCTCTATATCAGTTAAACGTTGTGACTCCAAACCTCAGATTGGAGCTGAAATCACAGGTATGTTGGCAAATAAGTGAGGAATCATTGTGGGAAAGAGGGCAAGAGGTGGATCATTATATTTCTGTCAGACTTAGCAGCAGCAGAATCTGACATCACATGCTACATCTCAAAGGACAAGTTGCATTTCCAACCAAAGTTTACACAAAACATTAACATGGGAAGAATGAAAATTATTGCTGAGGGGGATTTTGGATTTGCTGCAACTGAGAGCTTTTAAGAGTAGCTTAGACTTTTTAAAGACTAGATTAGACAAATGTCTGTCCAGACTAGCTTATGTTGTGGGTGTGCTTTGAGCAGGGGGCAAATTAAGCCACTAATGTGGTCTTCAGACCACTTGGGGTCTCTTGCAGGCCTCTCTTTCAATTATCCTGTGCTGTGCAAGTGCTGTGCAGGACAAGATGATGTAGGTCCAGGACAAGCAGGGGAGGTGGCATTTTTGAAGAGAATACGAATGATGTGGGGTTGATACACAAGCTGAATGCCATGTTGTTAATGCCATGTGTGTGTCACCGAGCACACTGCTGGTAACATTCAGTGCCAGGCACCCCTGATGCTAACAAATGAAATGTGTGCGGCCAAGGAGGTGGCTTTGCAGACAGGGTAAACAACAACAACAAATGTGATCAAGGCAAAATGTAAATATAACGGTAACCACTGTCAGTGCCATATTGCATATGTGACAGATGTGAAACACTGTAAGTGCTAAATGTACCCAAAATAAAAAGACACAGATGTCCTGACAGCAGGCAATCTGTGTGTTTCTTCTCTGTGCCAATTCCATATAGCACTTTGTAGTCCCCAGCTGTGAGCCCACACATATAGCTTCAGACTCAAAAGTTAAAACTTAATCAGTCCCAAGCTTCTGTGCCCCAACAGGCAGCAGTGACGTCACTCCAAATGCCAGTGCCCACCGGCATGCCATTCATGGGTTGCTGTGACTCGGGGCTGCTCAGCCCCAAGGAGAGGAAAGGACAAACGTGTGGAGCAATCTCAGCCAGCAATAAAAGGACATGTTTCTGGTCATGCCTCAGTGTGCAATGTTCAACTCATCTATCAGGCAGGATGAGAGGAGGCCAGGCACTGCAACAATGTGCAGAATTCCTTATCAGCTCAGTCATCACCTGGCAAAACACCAGAACAGAGATAGAGCACTATCTATTCATTAGTGCTGTCAGGACCCTTCTCACTGTGTTGGGTACCTTTGCCAAAGAGATTCTTACCAATAGGACCATGCACTACAGTGTCTGGCCTGGTTAAGTACAAGCAGGATTCTGAACCCCATTTTCAATACCCACTAGAGGTAAATATTTGCCTTTCCAGATGAGAAGAAATAAAGCAGACTATACAGCATAAATAGTGCGTGCCATGACAGTTATCTGCTTGCAAAGTAACAATCCAGGACATCAGACCAATCAACACTTCTGCATAACCAGGAGGAAACCAAATCAAATTTGTGGTGACTACAGGCTTCCTCAGGTTTAGCTATTGGCATCTTGGTGCAAAAGTGCAGCAGACAGGTTTCTTAGCTAAAGAAGGTCATTTAACTGCAGGCAAGTCCTCAACAACCATGAGACCATTTGATCTCCAAGGATGCAGTGGCATGCTGCATATCCCATATTTACAACATGGTGTTTCCAAATGTAGTTGATTAGTAATACAGGCCACAGCACCATGTGTAATAAAAAAGGAGTTTGAAGCCTTCTGTGCCTTCAAAGGCAGACAGGGCACAATCCAATTAATACCAGGTGACAAAGGCCTACACATAAACAGCATAAACATCCTGACAGACATTGCAAATGAACCATTGTCCCACAGAGCCTGAACTGTTGGCACCCAGAGCCAGAAAAGTGCTGGCAAGGAAAAGTTGGTTTCCAAGTGTGAGAGTGCTCTCAGTGAAGTCCACTGCCCAGCACACACATGGAAACAACCAGGCCCCCAAGGAATACTCAAAAATGGGCAGCTGATAAAGAGATATGTGAAAAAGCTGTGTGAATATGGTGTTACTGTCACCCAATACAGCATGTAACCACTCTGGTATGTGGTTTATATAGCACTCACGCATAGTACTCATGTAATATTCCAAGTCCTATGCGTGCTGCTCCAGCAGTACCACACATGCACACAATACCACAATCAAAAACACATCTTCCTGGCGAATTTTGACAACCTATATACCATGTATTGCAGCCACCCGCACACATATGACGTGATGATAACAGCTGCCATTGCATCACTAGCAAATACTTCAATGGACCAGCACACATTTTCTCAGAGAGAGAGAATCTTCACATAGTCTCTGAACAACCTACAAGCAGATGGCAAACTGTGCACATGAGGAAAAGCTTGATGAAGCGCCCAACACAAAGGCAGGACGAGCAAATTTGCTGATGATGAATTTGGCTAATTGAATGTTTCATGAAGTAAACACATTGGTAAAAGCTATCCCACCCATTAGAAACAGGCTGCATGTCAAAGAGGTTCAGAGCACTTAATAGGTGGTGGGCCACCAGTTGTGAACATCGCTGGTGGGCAGTCTAGTCCAGGACGTGCTGTAAATATTGCTGCTAGGAGAAAACCATGGCCCAGCATAACACATAGCATATAGCATTCTTCCTTCCTTCCTTCCAGGCTTCTTCAATGTGACAGCGACAAGAAGAACTTGCCATATCACTAACAGATGTAGCTCAGAGGAAATCTTGATATTCTGAAAATGAATTCCATTATTGTGGCAAATATACTAATCCTAGATGTGATAATTTTGGTCATAAGATGTACAGGACTAAAGTTTAAGGTTTGTTGGGTATTTTTTGCCCATAAATCAATCACGTGACTGAAATACACCTAGACTATTTAGTGAGATATTGAAGAGAGTTAAAATAATTGCCTTATGATGGAAGGGCTGAGCTAGAAGCCAGAGGTAACTGCAAGGCAACTGGTATGTATATATGGACTTGCAGCTACTTCCACAACTACCCTTGATGTTTGTGCTGGGGATGTTTGGTCTATGTTTTGCTCTATGGCACTGTGTACGTGCAGTCACAACCATGCCTCCATGGGCCAACCTGTGCTCACAGCAAGGATTTCATCTTATCCCACAATAGTTTCTGTTCCTACACGCCAGGCAGCAGAGCCGCACACCTGTCTTTACTTAGCTGGCTGCATTCTTTCTCATTTCTCCAGAACTTGTCCTAATCTACAGAAGATTTACTTTGTGAGTGTTGCCTGGACAGCAATGCTCTGAGCATTTTCATGTTGTGCCTAGCATAGTAATTCCAGGAATCTGGCATTTCTGTGCCAGGTTGTGCTGTGTTGCATGCTGCTAACAGCAGTTGCTCACCAGGAGCCAGAAAGCTCCATGAACACCCTTCCACCTCTATTGGAATGGTCTTTCTCAAAAGCCTGAGTGAGCCTGGCCACTGGCACACCATCCCCCTGCAGCAGCAAGGGGCAGGGCAGCAGTGAGTGAGCCAAAGTGGGGTGCAAAGCTGTGCCCACCAGCTCTGCCCTGCATGGTCAGGCAGGGCTGGTTCCCATTGGCACAGTGTACGGATGGCTGGTGGTGTTAATGAGCCTGGCCGTGCCATGTGTGCAGCTCTTCTGGAATTCTGTTCAGAAACACCATGAGAAACTCAGAGCATGTACTATTTATGCTGGTTATTAGAAGCAGATGCTAATGTTTCTCTGCTGCGATCTCCCAAGTATCCTGTCCTTTTATGATGTGTGGCATGTGTTTGCAGTATGTATGTCTCTATATCACATGCAAATAAAAGGTTACTTTCACCATTTGTGTTGTGTTCATTGATAATGAGGACCTTACAACCTCTTTCTGTGGGCTTGCCCCTGCAGATGTTGACTGTGGAGCTGAGGTAAGCATCTGTAGCAATGTGTAGAGCTGCTGTATGGTGCACATATGTGGATATCTGGCACGAGCAATGGATGAAGTACAAGCCAGGGCAACAACAGTGCTCTGAGCTGCCTGCTGGAACTGGGTAGGACAAGGGCAACCAGGATGTCTTACCTTTGGGTTCAGACCCAAAACAGTGTAAAATTCACATTTTCTGTCTCTTTCTCTTATGTATTTGCATATATATGTACATATATATGTATATGTGTTGAGTTACTTCCCATCAAACACCACCTACAAATAAGTAGTCTACTACAAATAAGTAGTCTCCTACAATAAGTGAGTCTACAAACAGTACTCTATATACAAAAGTTTATCTGGAAAATTATATACATACATATACATATATATACACACACACACACAGGAAAATTATATATATATATATATGTATGTATGTATGTATAGAGAAAATATTGTTTGGGTATTTCTCAGTATAATTTAAGTAGCAGCATAGCTGTATTCACTCAGTTAATTATTCAATAACTAGAAGATTTGTTCACATAACTCAAGTGTCCTTTAGTAGCAGAATAGCAATAATTCAATGCCTATATCAGACCAGGGGCCAAAAGTGATCCTGTCATAAATTCAAGTCTTATCAAGATTTCTTAATCCTATTTTCCTGGGGTGACTAGACCCTGTTGTAATGGAGCCACATGCTTGAAGTTTCTATTTTGAATTTCATGTTTTCAAGCCTTACTTCTTACATAAAGAAATAGGTCATGTGTAGACTATTTCTCAGGCTTCTTAGGCACAGAACAATCATTGCCATCTCTCACTATTGTAGTTTGTGTTTGTTTTCTGCTTTCTCCTTCTTCTCCATTCAAGAGCCACTGTTTCCTTCGATTGTCAAGTCCTTGTCATGGCAAGATTTTATCAGTGAGCTTTCATCTGACAGCCTGTGGCCCAGTGTTTGGAGGTACTCCTACCACAGTTACTGTCCCAGCCTATGTAGGGAAGCTGCACTCATGGTAGTTCTTGAAGAGTCAAACACAAAGTGAAGCAAAAAGACATCCAAATTAGTCCACATGCGCTCTATTACCACCACCAGAAGTGCCAGTAGTTTCTGTCACTGCCTACTTTGATACATACTAAATTGAGAACCCCTAATCTAGATGGATTTCCCCTTCTTTTCACATCTGACCAGCTATCTCCTAAGAGCTTGGTGTGGGTACAGATGGAGCATTACTGCACTTACAGTCTCTTCAAAGAGATCTGATTACTTGTCTGAAGAGAGCCAGACTGACCTTGTTCCTGACCACATCTACTTCTTCCTATTCCAAACTCTTGACTCAGTGACACTTTCAATGGTAAAATCTCCTTTAAGATGTTAGAGTTCTATAGATTTGAAAGAATTTAGACCACAGGTGTGCAATGGCGCAATTTTTAAATGTTCAACTGGAAGTGTCCCAAAGTTCAGCTCTGTAAAATGTTCAGTATAGCAAACCAGCACTTTCATAAACTTCTCGAACTTAAAGCACTATATATAAATGATTATTCAATGTCTTCATAATTATTCTTATTAGATGCAAATAACAAGAGCTAAAGCTATATTTTCAGTCACTGGACATGTTGGTTTATGTAAAATTATACAAAACAATTTGTGTATTCTCAAATTTTAAAATGTCAAAGCTATAAAGAACAATTTTAACCAAGTCCCGAGAACACCAAAATATGCATCTGATATGCCTAAAACTTTTTAAAAGATTACATAAAGGCTACCTTTATATTGCATGTAACTTTTATTTAATATTGATTACAGCTTTGAAAATGAAATATTTATGTAGCTTTTTTCCCCCTTTGTACAGTAGAGGGTCAGATATTCTGTCTGTAGGACAGGACTCATCTGTCTCCTGATGTGCCTGCTTGAAATGACTGAAGCCTTGGCTTTAACAGAAACTGGAAGAGTCAACCACATAATTTTGGATGAATCTCCGTAGCCACAATGTGTTCCGTCAAAGCTCTGCCTACCCTTTATTTGCCAAACAAAGGCCATTCGTTGCACCTTAAGCCAGGGTGGAGTAATTAGGGGGAAGGAATGGCAATTATGGTCTAAGCTGATAGGGAAAAATAAAGAGGAAGAGCAAGGTGCAGCTTGTAATGATCATTGTTTATACTATGAAGCAGGACACGAGATGGGGAATGGGGCAGGCACTTTCTTGTTATTTGACTACTAGGGCTGAGAAGCATTTCTCTTACTTTTTAACATTCAGAGTGCTGGGACAAAAACCAAAAAAAATCTTCTTTAACACCCCTTAACACCAGTACCACAAGGGAAACCATGGGACTTTGGATCCAGTGAAGCCAGCCTTGCACAACCTCACTGAGCTGTGACAACAAAATGAAAAATCAAACACATTCTTTCCAACCACTACTAAGTCCTGCCCCATTTTGGAGGTTGAGGGAGTCTGTCGGCGTGGATGCAGCCTGCTCTGTGCCAGCTTGCCACCATGCCTGAGAATGTGCTTCTGCAGATATGGCATCTGTGCTGTTATTGCAGCCTCTGGCAATGTGACTCTGACACTCGACTTTCTGAATCTGCTGGAAAAACCACCCAAGGACTCACAGCGAAGCCAAAGGGAGAAACGCTGGAGAAAGGCAAAAGGGCTTCTGAGTTCCATTGTCCAGTGGTTCTCAGCACAGTGCACATGAGGTGCCATCACTACCTGAATGGATAGTGAGCTCCTAGCCTGAAGGAAAGCTCTTGCTCATGGGGCCAGGCTCCAACGCAGGAGCCAGTCTAGCCTGACACAGCCACTTGCCTTCCTGGTGAGGTGCACTCTTCAGAGGCCAGAGAGGACAAAATAACAACAACAAAACTACTTTCATTGAGGTGCAGGTGACTCAGGCCGCGTTCAGAGGCCAGAGGCTGTTGACAAGCAGGCTGGGCACTCCTAATGACACCCTGCTCCTGCTCTGGGTGGAGCTGCCCTTCCCCAGGTCACGCTGCACCATCGGGATCTCCCACCAAGGCCACAGTGCCACAAGAGTCCTGACCACAGGCAGGGTGGTGGGAAGGTCAGCAGGGCTGGGGCTGAGTTTGTCCACTGACAAACCACCTCCTTGTGGTGGGAGGCACCACAACATCCCCAGCCCATTCGTGCAGAACTGGACAGGAGAGACCGTGATGGAAGAAACAGGTTGGGTGTCATCCAACAGCACACACACTCTGTTCCTGGGTTGTGTAATGCACCTTTTAATCACCAGACGAGGATCTGGATGCAAATGTGACCCTTGTGCAATGCATGAGTAAGATTCTGTGCTGCCTGCAGCCTCTTTTCCAGGCTGTGTGGTTGCCTTTGCTGCATGATGAACCTGAATGTCAAATATTAATAACAAAACAAATTATCTCCACCCTATCATCAAGGTGTGTCGCAGCTGATTCCTGTCTAACATCAAGGTTTCTACTGCTCAAGAATCCTTCTGCAATCCTGGGCTCTGGCTCTATCAGTTCTATGTGTGATTAAGGAATGACAAAAATCATGAAAAACTTCCTAGTGTCTTGAGTTGATCTTGATCTTCTTCCATGGTTTGCTGGGATGGGAGGAAAAAAACTGGAGCTCCAAAGATAGAATGGCTAGAGTAATTCTTGCAAAACTAGCCTAACCCAACCATCAAAGCACTTCCTTTAGGTAAGAATTCAACCCCGCCAAGCTCACAGTGCATAAATGAAACTGTTTTTCTGTCTCATACAATAGGATTTGGTATACATCATAAATGACACTCCCATAGTTCTAGCCACAAGCTCTTTAGTACATTCAAATATTTAGTCTGATCAAAAACTTGCAATGCAGGATTCAAAGACTGGAACAGACTATCCAGAGTGATTTTATCTCCTTTGACATACTCAGGAGGACAGGACCCTCAATAACCTGACCTAATGTCAAAGTTGGCACTCTTCCAAATGGGGGTGGAGCAGATGAGGTGCCCTCCAGAGATGCCTTCCATACTGCATTATTCAATTAATCTGTGGTTCTATGGGAAGGGCTGGTAGTTATGGATGGTGGCAGACTGTTTTTTCATTGTTATCTATTTGAATACTCAATAAAAAGAAGAAATGTACTGAGAGGGAGAAAATCAGATTCTGTGAAAGACAGAAAATGTGTGAAAGAGAAAGGAGAAGGAAATAAATGAGACCAAAAAAATCAACATGAAGACACACAGCAATAAATGAAATAAACTGGAGCAGATTCTCATCCCTACTAGAATACTTTGAAAGCACTGGCTGTACAAAGGAGGCAGATAGGTACACCCACTCCAAAGCTCATTACTTCAGATTAGTCTGGAAAAAAGGGAAATTTGTCTCACTGTAAATACAAATTCAGTCTACTTTTTCTAAGGATTGATGTTCCTATCAAAAAAGTATCCTGACTGTCATTTGATTAATATATTTACATGTAAAAAGCAGACTTTTTAAAATACTCCGTGGAAATAGTAATTAGCAATATAATTCCTGAACACTTCAGAGATTTAATCATAGGTTGTGTAGTGGTTCATCTTACTACCAGTTCACAATTCCGCCTCAAGAGTTAGCTAAAAATCACATAAAGTGGTCTTTCTTTTTCTGCAAATTATCTGCATGCAGAACATATTCTCTTTCCAACATCTGAAGGTTCCTGAGCTCTTTCTTTGCCTACAGGCAAGTGTTTCTCTGAGCAAGCAGGTTTGAGGATTTTTGTGTCAGATTTCTCTTCTTGGTTACCTGGCCACTCTATGTCAATTTTCCTTTCTGATGGTGAGGTGAACAAGGTAGCTGTGGGAAATGTCAATAGGAATGCCAAAAGCCAAATGAAAAACAACCATCTGGAAAGGTAAATCAATGACTGAATGAAATGGGAAGCCACTAATCATTTTCCCTCCCTTCTGCTATCCTTAGTGATAAGTATGAATAGAAGCTTCGTCATTCAATGCTTGCATGGTGTCCTCTTTGAATTGGGTTGGACGGTATCCATGTTACAAAAAGTATCACAAGTACTGGAAATAATTGGTCCTTCTTACAACATATGCAGATCCTGCGTGTAACACAATGTCTCAGAGCAGTCTTCGATGTTTTTCAGTTATATAACCCCCAGGGAAGGAGGATATTATTGTTTGCAGAGCACGTTCTCTCTATTTTCTATATTTAATTTTTTTTTAATAAAATAAAATCAAATTTTAAAACCTTGAGATCTTCATAAAAAAAAAAAAAAAAAGCACCTAGAAATCAAACACTTCTGTGATGGCTTCTTCTGTGTTATCTTGTTCACTTCCCAATCAGAAAATAGAGCAGAGTAAATCTGAAGTAAACAAGCAGTTGCGTTGGTCCTAGAAGATTAATCAGTTACAGCCACAGAAGTCAATGAAAACTCATGCCTGATGGAGAGGTGGGAATTCTTGCTATTCCACATGCATAGAGATTAGAGACACCAAAAAGTGAAATGGGATGTCCTGGTGGTGAATGAGAAGGTTTTTTTCTTGGAAAAATTCCACAATAGAAATGCTTTTAATTATGAGATACTTTACCTCCAGACCACAGTTCGATGGTCAGGAGAGAAATGGCACTAATTATTAAAACAGAAAAAAGTGCAGACAGCTTTGGGTACACTCACAGTTTGTCAGACAGAGCCCCAAGCGGAGGTGACTCTTTTGTAATTTTTTTCTCTGCTCTCTCATAAGGAGGGAGCACGTTGATACCTTGTGACTCTGGTTAACCAGCATAAAAGTACTACAGTAGATTAAATGTATTTGCAAAAGTGAAACCAGCAGCTAATCATCTTGTTCATACACGCTGATTTTTCCCCCTGACTAATTTCTCTTGTAGTGGGAGTAATTAACTTTATTAGTAACACTGACTACTCTGATACCTTCAGGCAAGCACTGGTGGAGCTGCTTATTAGCAATCACATAGTTTCACTTACACTGAGCCTGAGCATTTCCTACAGGGTGAAATGCCTGTTGAACGTATAGGGGGACTGATTAGCCTACTACCTAAAAATAAATGTGATATATAACGTTGGAAACAGGGGGAGGGAAGAGGCAGAAATCCTAAATTTTTTGCTTGCTCTGATTCATTATCACTTTCAGTTCACCTACTGCCTTTGCAAGGGGAGGATGACTGGAGCTGCAGTCTCCTCATCTCCCAGTTGCATCTCCTCAGGTGGGTTCTCAGTGACAAGTGTGCCCAGACTGGCCTCAGCTCAGGACACTCCCCATGTGTCTGGGAAATCTCCTACACAGCATTCTACAAGAGACCGCAGACAAGATTTCCATCCAGAGGTGCAGAGGTGGCAGTGGATTACTCAAGCAGCAGGAAAATCTGTGACACTTGCAGCACGGATGAGCTGGCACTTTGCTGGAGGACAGGAGCCAGCGTAGTACAGTTCTCTGGAAACACTTGCTAGTGCCAGCTTTCCTGCTTGGAATAGACTGCACAGCGAGGTGAAGAACACTGTACCTGTTCTGCCTTACTGTTCCCAGGAATACTTTCTCCAAAAATGACAGGCCAGCTGGCAGGGAGTTGCATTGCTCAGAGGTTGTGAAACAGCTCTAGCTCTGAAAAGAAAGAAGGTCACGTACCCACTCATTAACTGGGCATTGCAGTATGGAGCGTGCAGAGAGGCACTGGCAGCCAGTCTGAGTGTTGTTTTAGAGGTGTGGCACCTGGTAGAGAACTGTGCTCAAATAAATCTGAATGGTCTGAAGACAAGGTCACAGGAAGAAAAACATCCAAGGAGAGGAAGAAGAAAGAATCCTCTGGCTCTGTCAGATCAGTCATTGATGCTTTTTCTACTATGATCTCAGCTGTCCATCCCCATAATGCTTAGACTACACTTACAAAGACCTACTGGGATTAGGACATAGCCCTCTTTCCCCATACCAGGCATAGTCCCTTAAGATTCCCTTTGTGTCTTAGAGGAAAGTCAACAAAACCCATCTGGTTTACCTGTTTGAATCTATTTTGTCCATTCTGTCCCTAGTGCATGGATATTTCAGGAGACATTGCTTAGAGAGTTTCACTCACAGACATATATACTGTTGCCAGAAATCACAGCCTGTGGTTTGCTAAAGAGAGTAGTGTACCACTGAAATTGGAAACCACCAAAATCTATATTGTATAGACCAGATAGGCTGGTCTTTTTATTATTGCTATTTATTGAAGGAAAGGGAAGAAACACTGCAGAAGACAAGTTGCTGCACTTGCTGGCCCAGCTTGTGGCTCCTGCTGTGTTTGAATTTTGCTGTGAACATCTGCTCCCAGGCTCTGGTACAGTAGAGGGGCACGTGTGTGGAGAGAGCATGGCTGAACCATCCCTAGAGTCTGCAACTGCCAACCCTGGGCTGGCAGGCTGGCCCAGACACTGTGGATGGTTGGCAGCAGCTGGAGCAGAGCTGGGATGTCACTCACAGGCTCTGGCTGGCCCCAGGCCCATGGCAGTTCTGGCGAAGGTGTTTTGCAGTGTGCTCTGTGCCAAGCACAAGTGAAACAAACCTAGCACTATTGTGCAGGTCAACAAAAGGAGAAAGGAAGACGTGGAATCGCTGAGTGGGTGGAGTTTATATCACATAAATAATTGGGAAATGATGAATTTCCATTACTGAATTCTTTTTTTCACTGACCTGCTTTTTCAGGTGAAACTCATATACAAACAGACAAACAATACCACTTGTCACATAAAAATAATTTGCATGCTGAACAGCTGACTCTGGCTCTTTCTGTAGCATACTTCATTCACTGACACACTGAATGCCCAAGAGACTTAAGAAATACCCCTGGTTCTATCAAGCTTAAGAAAACAGGACTTCAGTTTGGAAAAAATTTATTGACATTTCCCAAACAGATCCCTTTCTAATTTGTCCTTCTGTGTCACGTCCATAAAACTCAGTATATATTTCTGTCCTCGTTTCAGCCAAGACAGGGTTAATTTTTGCAGCAACCAGAAAGGGCACAGCCAGGACCCTGGGATTATTGTACTCATGCTTTGTGTCTTGGGTATGGAAGGGGTGGTGTTCTTTCAAGTGTTGCTGGGGCTGGGAACATGTGGGTTTGGGCAGCACAGGGTTCGGCACTCTCATGTATACTGTTCATCTTGTACACTGTCATTAGTATTGTTATTGTTACTGCTCAAATTTCTTACTTTGTTCACGGATTCTAGTAAATTGTTCTTATCTCCACCTGTGATCTTTACCTTTTTACATCTCCAGTTCTCCTCTCCATCACAGAGAGAGAGGAGAGGAATAAATGAGCAACGCCTGGGCTGGGATGTTTCAGTAGGAACACTAAACTGGGGAATAGCATTCCTAAACCATGACAATTTCTCAGAGAAAGAGATTAAAGAGCTGCTTGTACATAACCAAATATATGCAGAGAGATGCTAGCGCCTTTTCACATAAGAGATGATACATAGAACCCAAATAACAGAGCCATGTCACCTGAGCCATCTGGGACTCTGTGTACAGTACCCTAGTCTCATCAGAAGCCAACATTATATCATATCTGTCAGAGTATTAAGGTCCAGATTTAAAATGAGATGTAGTTTTGCACCTACACCTTCATCTGGAAACTTGGTTCAAAATCTCACTCCCCTGATGTGCTTAATCCAGAATCTGTCGGTTCTGATTTAAAATCGAATTGTTTGACACCTCCCTCTCCATTTCAATTATAAAAACTACTCCTTCACCTGCATTTACCTCCAGCTATAATAACAGAGAGCAATCACACCCTCTGTCAGTCCTCAGTGTAAAGGAGCTAAGGTTTGGCTCAGGTACAAGTGTGAACACAACCCATCATTCAGTGGTTAATAGAGATCCAGTCCACCTACATTCACTTATTGCATTTACAGTAGATAGGGTGAATAGGTATTTTCAGCCTATAAAATTTTAATTATGAAACTAAAAGTACAAGCTCTGTAATCAGCTTTCAACATCATCTGACATTCTGGTTCTGCTTACATTAGTGTTCAGCTTCCAGTCATTAAAGGACAGAATTGCTCTTCAGTAAACAGAGCAAACAACCTTGCAAATTAAAATAACGTCTGACCTGCCCTCAAGTGTATTTAAAGTAGGACAGATGTAATGGGATGTTCTCACCACTGCCTCACTGAAACATATTTGATCTTGGCATTTAGGACAACCTTTCTTACAGTGATTAAATATAAACTGCAGTCAGAGAAAGAACATTTGTCTTGAATTCAGAAACTAATCCCAGGTCCAACCAAAGTCCAGAGCACAGCCATACCACTGAGGAGGCAATTGTGGGTAGCTAAATCTCATTCACCATACCAGGGAGTAAATCCCACTAGCATCAGCAACATTTCAACACAGAGAACAAACCTCAGGGCTGCTCTGGCAGGTGTTTCTCTTTGACTCTGGCTGTTGTCCTTTCTGTCATGCAGTAGAAATCTAGCAAGAAGACCCCATAGTTGTTGGACCCAACAGCCAAAGCAGCTGCCAGGACAGGCTTTGCTGTTTGTGCTGCTAATAGCTTCTCTCCCACCATCCTGCTCCCCTCAGAGCCTCCCCAAACAACAGTCTGCTGAGATCTCTCTTACTGTGAGGGCCAAAATACCCTCTCCATCATATGTTCAGAAGCCAAAATACTGAAATGAAAGTGGTTTATTTCCAGAAATGAGGCAAATCAGCCACTTCACAGCCTACAGTAATTTTCCTAAAACATTTGCAACATGAGTCAATAAGTTTAAGAATCAAAATTCTAGGAATGGGCAGCTTTCAACTTTTGACCTCGGACATTATGCCAACTCATTGCCTCTCATCCTGCCCTATTTGACAGAAGGGCAGGATGAAAGTGTTGTGGCATAATACAGCATTCAGTTGACTTTCCTGGTCCCACCCAATGATATTTTCCAGTTTCAGTCTCTAAGTCTCCCCAATTTCCTGGAGAAGATGCGTTAAAAAAAATCTCCCTTCCTCTTGCTGGCTATACACACTAAAAATTCTAGTCTAAGTGGGAAGGAATCATGAAAAGGATAGGGAAATTATTGTATGCACTTTTCCAAAAATAACCACTTGCTATTTGATAACGTTGTCCACTTGAAAGCTGATTAAAACCTGAACTTTTGAAAATATTGCAAAAATACATTGAGGCTTTTAGTTCCCTAGCTTTCACAAACATTTTATTTTTTTTTTTAATGACAGAACCAGAGATTGCATAAATCCTCCCTGAAATAAAGATTTCTTCTTTCCTGTGGGGCTGGTTAGGAGATGCAATATTTAAATGGAAGCATTTCTCCAATCTGTGCAGGGCAAAAAAAGTTAATTTTGACCAAAACAGTATCAAGTTAATCCCATAAAGCACCCCTTTAACTTCAGATAAGACACTTATCTATCATCATCAAATACTTACTAAAACAAGGTATGTCAGAACAATTTCTTCAACATACATTACTATGAAAAGGTATTCAGCCATTAATATCAAAGAGCTCCCCCAGTGCTGTGCATATTCTAATGCCTGTGGTATGTGAGCCCTAGACCTGCCCCGCCCTACCTGAGACACCTCACGGAGGTACCCAGCAGACACAGAGCTCTGCTTAAGTCTTGCTCAACTTTACACCTCCCCCATATACTCCCTCTAGCAACGTGGGTTGCTGCAATGGAGAGATGATGCCAGATGGTCATCCAGCTCCCTGGAGAAGGCTTTGAAACTTGCCCAGGCCTCCCCAAGACCCCCCAAACATGACACACACTATATTCATGCAGGGCTCTCAGGAGAAATCCTCATCTCTCAGAGAGTTGGAGACATGGGGCTAGCAAACAGATTCCTGCTGAGCAGGGCTTTGTTGTATGTTATTAAACAGCTGTAAAATTAGCCAGACGAGCTCAGAAGAAGTTTATTGAGTAGTTGTGCTGTAGTCAGAGTGAGTGTATGCCCCACTGCCTCTGGTACCCCAGTTCAGAGTCTAAACTTAGGGTTGGAAATAAAGCTTAGGGTTGGTGCATGCTATGTAAAATAAATTCATCTGCACTGATGTATAGCTCCTGCTCCTCTTTTTTTCTGACATGGCATTATGCTTTGGTAAGTATTTACAACACTAACTTCTCATCAGATCCTTACTGTGCCTATGCAAATCTAAAAACTCCTTAGGCTTCAAGTAAAAGAGATCAGTTTAGGTGCATCTTATTGTCAAAACATAGTAGTAAGGCTTGTCTACAAAGAAAAACAGCCTGAAATAATTATTCTGCAATAACTATTCCACACACAGCATTCCACCATTGCTCTTTTATAATAGTACCCCTAGGGACACATGGCTGAGCTAAACCACAAAAAGGCACTCTTCAGGCAGAGTAAAATTGTCCCCCCCACAGCGAGTGTGGACTTGCTAACTCTGGCAAGCTCTTGGTTCACTCCCTAGTACATTTCCCATTTGAATCCACAGCTGACTTGTTTTTTTATTGTCTTCTGGATTTTTAATCTGAAAAAAATTTGATATCTAATAGAACCCTAGAAATTAGAATAAGACTTTCAGTAGCTGGCCGTTCCCGTCAGGTTCCTTCCAGTTATTCTCTGCCATAGAGAAATTTAAATGTTTTGCCCAGTTGAATTTTTGTGCTTGCAAAACAGAAAGTTTTGACCCTGCCCTTCAGAGTATAATCTACATCACAATAGAAATCATTATTAAGAAATTTGCTTGATAATCGTTCATAATTTGCCTCTGCTTGGTTTTGTCCCACTCTTTGCAGTCCACTTCCCTTAGGGAAGGATGCCTTTGCTTTTTTTTGCAGCATGTTATTGACAATGAGGTTTTGTGGCTACACCTTTGAAAAAAAAAAGAAGCAAATGATCATAGTGGTGCCAAGGAGCTCCATCACCAACAAAATTTCATGAGAGATGGTTTGGATGCCTGAAAGGAGCAGGCACTGGAGCCACTTGAAGAACAACAAACCCTTACAACCCCTCAGCTGGAACCCTCAATCAGGTGTGTTCATTAATGTAAGACAAGTGAAGTCAGGTTACCCAAACTGCCCTGTTGCTAAACAAAGGGCACGTAAATAGCCTGTTGTTCCCTTGCCACTACCATATACTGCCTCCTCCCCCACCTCTCCTTACATAACCTTGTTAAATAAAGACTGAAGAACCCTGAACAGCACAAGTAAAAACAGGCCATGGATTTAAAAGAGGGGTGTGTGAATTGCTTCTGACAGACAGGTCTTCCTTTGCTGGAAGGGGACTCAGGGATTTCATTAAGAGAAAAAACCCAACACTTTTCATTCTGATTGTTTCAGAACTGTGTTGTTATAACAAGCATTTTCATCTATAAGTGGAAAATCCAAATAGAGAGAGTAAATTTAAAAGGCTAGCAACAGTCAACCAAGCCATCCTGCAGTATTTTTCAATACTAGATTTATTCTCTTTGGTTCTGAGAACATTGCATAACCCTTGTAATACTATAGCTTACTGCATTGCCTCGTCATACTGCGTGAACTTGTGCTGTGACACGTCCACCTGCAGATGCATCAGACACGCTGGCAACACCTATGACACAATAAACCCGAGCTATGTTAATTCAAGCTTGATGGGACATGTGGCATTCCCACCCACAGGACTGGAACCCTTCTGCTGTACATACACAATGGCCAGGCAGCCTTGGACTGCATTGTATTACACGCTGGGGACCTGGGTGCCAGTGAAAAGATGAATGCAGGGAGGAGTCTCTATTGTTTGATATCCAAGTTGAAGGAAGAATGAGAGGTCTTTGTTCCAGTTCCTAAACTACATTATTTTTAGCCTTTGTTTTGCACAGCAGAACCCAAATTACACAAAACCCCAACTGTGCCCTCAAAAACTCATTCATTTTCCCACTATTAGTCACCTGTTTCTAAAGGAGGCTTTTACATCTGCAGGACATTAGAATATCTTGAAGCATTGATGAGCAATGCATTGACGTGAAGAAAAGTTGAGAACAGTTATCTTGGGGCTGAGAAAGGAGTTCATAGTCGTAATCAGCTCTAAAGTGCGAGTCTGAGTAAAGCTGCAAAATGCCAAAAAAGGGGGCAAAGAAGCTTCCCTGCCTTTTCACTCATCCCTGTTCTCTTGTTCTTGCCAGCTGTGTCACTTTCTCAACGACAATCCTTGTTTTGTCATTTTTTCTGCCCTTCACTCCAATTCAGTTGATAGGATCTAATACATTTTAATAAAGTTCAAAGCACAGCCACATTAATTCTGTAAATGACCCTAATACCTTTCAAATGTTCCTATGAATGCTTTTACATTTCAGTAATAAGAATGTGGAAGTATTTGTAGTCTGTAAAATAACAGGGAAAATTGGCTTCAGACATAAGTTTTATTGCCAATAAAACTGTATATTACCATTTGTCTATTTTTTAACACAAATGAATTAGCAATATGAATTCTAAAAATAGTCTGAAAAAAAGCTTAGTTTTGTCCTCTTGCCACCTTTGTCTCAAAATAAGGTGAGGCTGAGAAATATGATGACTTCTAGTCTACCCAATCTCACTTTTCTGCTGTGCCTCCCTGACAGGGAAGAATCACATTCTTCCATTCTTTTCAACACTGCTTCTCAGTGAATCAGTTCCAAGCCATCTAACATGATTATAATAGCAGGAGGGCAATGGCTTTGAGTTTTCTTTCTAATTTTAGGAGGTAATAGGATTATTTAGTAAGCAGATCCAAATTTTTCATCATGACATTGCAACCTGATGGATTTTGTTTCTCTTCTGCTCTCAGAATTACTAAAACCAAACGCTGATAATAATGATTCAGAAGTGCTCATTCAATGCTCCCTCATTGCATGTCTTAAAATACAGGAGAAAAAAAAGAGCCTAGCCTGAATAATTGATATCTTTGAGTCAGGGTTGGTGTTATTGTGAATGGTCAAATAAATCACTTGGAATTGTTTCTGTTGTCTGATAGAAGAAGAAGACAAATACTTCCAGCACGATCTTTGTTGTGTACAAACATAGCAATTTGATTTTATTATCCTTACCAGTAACTTTTGGCAGATATTAATCCTTGTAGTCAATTGTCTCAGTGTACATGTCATACTGACTAAAAAAATATTTTAGAAACTGATGTCTATTTCTACAAAACTTACATGGGCATTTTTACCAGAGGCTAAGACATCGTATCAACCTACAATAAGTTGGTAGAAAAAAAAATGCAAATAATCAAAAGCTTCACCTCTACAAAGTGAAATGGTGTGACTTCCAAAGGGACAAAAGGTTCTTGCACTGATTAAATAAATTCTACTAAATGAGTACTCTACATGTTGGTGTAAATTCCAGCCCCAGAATGTAAGTGCTTCCCACTGATTCAATACAACAGAAGATCAACATTGCTGAATTGAATCCATGCAAATATCAAAATAAATATATAGGAAATGATTTTATGATTCTTTTCATTCAGCTCTTAGAAATGTGGAAATTTCATGCTTCCCTTTGAAAATAGGATAGCATTAGGGATAGGTCCAAATGCCTACTTTTGAGTTGCAATCCAAATCTGATTTTCCCAAGCAAGTTTATTTTGGCTCCAATACAATGATTAGGGTTCTTCCAGACGAAGGAAAAAAAAGTCGTTTCACAATGCACTAACTAAGACAGGAATCCAAGGCAATATTTTCTCATTTATCTGGTCATGGAAAATATTGACACTGGCTACCTCTAGCCAAGAAATATGCAAGCCTTTAGAAAAGCTTGTTATTATTAGTGACACTCTCTTTTGAGAAGCTGAGATCCCCTGATTGGAGGAGTCCAGGACTCTTTTGAAAACAGGACATATCCACTGACTAGATTCTAATGAAACCTCCTTGGCATATGAATTTCCTCATATGGTTGTCTCATTTGCCAGAACAGCAAATCCACAGAAATTACTTTTCAGTGAGATTAAACAAAATCCAAATGACAGTTCTATCCCATTTTATGTAAATAATATGTAAACATTGAAGTAAAACCACTCATGGGACGTGTGCCACTTTGCTTGTCTTCCCAAATGAGCCTTTGGACAACATGGTTATTAGAAGTATGAAGACAAGCAACATCTGCTTCCAAAGGAAGAAGCCAGATAGTCTGCATGATCCTGTATTATACAAATCAAGACATAATATTGGAGAACTGAAAACCAATTCTGTTGGTTAAGGGATTGGAAAGTTTTGATATATTTAGGCTAGTTGTTGTCTATATATTTCCCATTGTTCATTTCTTAAAAAAAAAAAAAGTGAGAGCTACACTGTCCTTTCTTTCTCATCTTTCTTAGAAAATAACTTTTTCCTCATTTGAACAAGAGAATTCACCATTATTCCTCTAGCAGTACACCTGGAAATGGTCATCTCTCTGTGGGAGTGGGAGGGCTGCAGAAGCAAAGGAAGAGGCTAAAGAGAAGATTCACAACAAGAGTTTCCATTTTGTTTCCTCTAACCAAGGCAAGTAAACCTGCTAAATTCTTTCATTGCTGGAGCTAAAAATCTCCCCCAACCTTAACATATCTGACCTGGCATTAGGTCTGCTTTCCTGTTTCCCTTTCATTCTTATATATTCAAGAAGAAAAACATCCCAAATTAGGGTAGGCCATCTTCAACTCTAGTCAAATCAGGTTGAGAGTACACAGTATCTGTTACCAATCACAGCAAATAGTAAACATCTGCTCTGGAAAATGGGTGGCAGAAGATATAGTCTACCTTGCCATACACAAAGCAGTTTTAAAGAGAGGTTTTACCTGAGAACTGCATTATCAGGGCGTCTGTTCTTTCATATGAAGTCGCAGGGTTGCATCTCTTTTCCCCTAGGAATAACCGCACATGTTAAATATGAACTTTATCTTAAACTTCCTTGTACAGGCATATAGACCTGGGAATCTTAACTGTTCTCCAAAGTCTGATTTGTTTAAAACTAATTGTGAGACAATAGTATTTCTCTCTCGACATTTGTTTTCCTGTTAAAGATAATGTTGGAACCCGTGACATGACCACATCCAGCTGCACCAGACACATCAAAATCAGTGACAGGATGAAACCAAATTGCTAGGCCTTTTTGTGGCTGGGGCACCATGTGATGCATCACAATGCAAGATGACAATTGAAACATTTTAAACTGTAGTTCAAACCACAGCAAAGAAAACCTCAGGACTCAAGATCAGAGAGAGAGAGAAAGAGAGAGGTGTTTGCAAACTGTGAAAGAGGAAGGGATTTAGCTCTTTGCTTCTTCACAGGTTCACCATCTCTGACTTGCTGCCAATTGCCCAAAGGGCTTTGACATCTGAAGGACATTATACAAATGTACAGCACTCAGGAACAGCGGAGGGAGAAGGGAAGCATTTGGGTCATATGTGCAAAAGATCTAAGCATTCCTATCTCCCTCTCTGCTGCATCCACGGGCAGAAATAATCAAGCACCGAATGGGACATAAGGCTGGCAGGACCAGGAGAGGATGAAGCAATTATCACAGATGTGTGAGGGAGAGAAGCTGGCCAAGGTTTTATCACAAGAGTCACCCATAAAGTAACTAAAAGAGCAAATTTTCAGAGTAAGCTGTCTCTTTAAAGTCAACATATGTAGAATATCAGAGATGGAAAGTCTTCTGTGCTTTGGGGTAGTAAACTCCATACAGCCATAGACAAAATAGTCAAATAGCAAATGGTTTGCTAAGATGTGCTTTGCTGAATATCCAGTGTGATGGGGCAATTCCTTTCTCAGGTTGTAACCTGTTTGTTTTTTGGGTTTTTTTAATAATTAAATAATTTTATTTTCAATGTGCAGGTCTAACATTTTAATTCTTTATCAAAAATTGACGCAGTCAGAAAAATGCTGTTATGCTTTCTGCATCGCCTTGATCCATGAGAGTAGTCACAGTCAATTTATATTTACAAATTTGAGGAGGTTAGGTCTCAATGCTGCAAAAAACTTACTGCTCTGAAAGTCAAACCCATGCTATTTCAAGTTGGAGAGTTATTGCCACCAGCAAAGACTCCATGGGAAGAATCTATGCAGATTTTATGGCAAGTTTAATTTTTTTGTCCTTGTTTTCAAAATACAACATTGCTTAGCTGATTATCCTTGACTTAATCTTCTTCTATGAAATGTTTTTTCTTCCATGTCAGTTCAGTGGTATATCATCTTGACATATAAGAGCATCAATAAATATCCCTCAGGTTTCCCCCTTCACATTACATATATTGTCTCATGATTTTTTCCCTGTCTATGCAAAGAAAATCCCAGAAATGTACCCCATCTTCTAGTTCTACAAAGTATTCAATATTTATTTTCCCATTCTGTCTTCAGTTACAATTACTTAGATATTTTATATTTTAGGCATAGTCTGAATTTAATTTCAGTCAGTTTATTGGACAACTGTGATGAGTTTGGGACCTGGATTTTAAAGTTAGGTGTAGATTGGGTGGAGTTACTCCAGTGCTGTAGAAGTCAGGATATTTTTCATACTAATCATTTGCAGTTATGTGGCCCAAATGAAGATAAAATCTGGCAGAAATCACTCAATAGTGAAGAATGCCTGCAAAGTATAGAGGTGGGAAAATAGAGTTTTCTAGTATTTGCATTTCAGCTGTCATTTGAAAATTAGTTTTAATTTCATAACCACCTGTTTTAACTATGCAGATCTCTAGGAACTGTTATACAATTGCTCTGGAAAGAAACATCCATTCAACATGTTCATTTCAGTGTTGCTTGCACAGGACTTTGTTTTGCCTCTGAGACAATGAATGATTGGTCCCATAGTTACAGGGGTCTGGGAGCTCTGTGCATACAACATTTTCTGTGTAAAGTCATGATTTTTCCACTTTTGCTCATCCTTAGAATGCATATCAAAAGTATTACCTCTTTGTGCAAGATGATTGCAAGCAGTTTAAGCTGAAGAGGAGAAAGTGAGTCTCCTCACTCATTATGTGTAATTTTCTTTTGATTTGTTTTGATTCATCTTAATGGGGATGGAACACCATGTAGGTGTGGGTGTAGGTGATGGGGTGGGTAAATTTTATGGGGAATGAGCTGAGCAAGCAGGTTTGAAACTACCTCTCAAAATGACTCTTCATACAAACTTGGGGAGGCAATCAGACACTTGTTTTAGAATCCTTTGACAAATCCCCATGCTTAGCTCAACGAAACTGTGAAAGCAAAGGATTGTGCAGCCAAAATTAAATGGCCATGTCAGCTCCTTCTGCACAGGAATTTGTTTGTTTACTAAAAAGTCTGTTGTCAATAAGATCATGTGTCTTCTAGCCCAGAAGACCACATACATCACATATTTCTGCTCATATCGAATGCTATTGACCCACCTCAATGAGGCAGCCAGAGATACCCTAGAACTGGCCCAGAGCTCTTGAGGTTGAGGGATCAGCAGATAAAGGAAGGATAAATATTGTAAACCAAACCTATGGATGGAAGAGGGCTTTCATCCATCCCATCTGTTCATGGTACCATAAGGAACTCAGCAAAAAGTCAACAAGCAACTCTAACTCTCCCACAGTCCACAGAGTGATAACCCAGAAGAGAAAAGGAGTTCAGGAAGAGGACTTCCAGGTAAATGCCTCAGCAAAATGTCTCTGTTGAAATCACATGGTCACAAAGCTGAAGGGACTGGAAAAATCAAAGGAGGGGGGAAAATTTCCTGTAAGTAAGCAGGTGTCTGAACATTCCTGAGTGTATCGACAGGTTGTCACAAGTCCCATAATCCCACCCAAAGAGCAGAAGAAATCTGTGAAAATTCTGCAGGGGGAACTCATGAGCTTCTTTCAGTGGAAGGAAACAATCTAGCCTATAATTAAGTTTTCATCTCCTATTATTTATCCAACATCATAGCATCTCATCCAACATCTACCTTGCCGACGCTGTTTATTTAGTTAGTTCATTATATTTCTCTATAATTTGTTGCAGTTGAGCTGAACACAATAGCTTAGAAAAACACCATTCCAAACACTTTCATCATCACAACTTTCTAAATGTCCCAGCCCTGCTTGTTGCCAAGCAGAGAAAGAAGCATTGCCATTTCTGTCACACTTGACTGCCACCCTTTGCCCCTAAAAATCCATCCACACTTGCTCTGCTGTTCGTTCCATCCTTTATTAGTCTTCAGGCAAGATGAATGTGGAGAGTAAAGGAAGACCTAAGAAAATGCATAAACGGGAAATGTAAAACAGAAAGAGATGAGTGACAGAAAGATAGTGACCTGCATCTGACACACCCTGCTTTTCTAGATTGTAGTTTCACATTATTCTGTGTAAGCCGTATTTGTTGTTTTGTTGACTGGGACTGTGACTGTGTTTTGTGTGATGTGGTAATAAAGCTTCAGTTAGAACAGGTATGAGGCCATTAGGCAAGACTGCAAAGGGTCTCTGATCATCTACAATCATCAAAACTTGAATGAGTCTTGATTTACTGTGGATGAAACTGTGCCAGGACCTGCATCATGTATGTGCATCAGTTAGACATGCACAGACCTGTGACAGGCTTCTACACAGCAGTAAATACCATCCGTAACAAATAAAACCAGGGAGACCTGGTAGTTCAGGTCCTTGTGTGCTGTGTAGATGACTGGAGACAGCCATCCTGGTATGAAAAACAACCAAATAATGAGGATCAGCAGGTCTGATTCTGATTTCAATTATATTTATGTAACCCAGGAGTGACTCCACCAAGATGTGGAGCAGTAATGGTGGATATGCAGTGGCAGGCCAAGATTCTGTCTTAGGTAAACAGCTTGGTCCATAGCACTGCCAAGGCATTGAAGACGGTTCAGTAATCAGAGATGTGACGGCAGTGTGGCCACATTCTAGCCAGCTTCCAGAATATGGCAGGGAATCTGCAGCTGCACAGGCTCTGGAGGGAGCTCTGTATGTGTTTTGGAATGAAGAAGCGAGAGCTTAAGCCACCGTACCTTCCTGACTCTTGTAAGTGCAGGATGAAAGCTGGATTCAGCACATCTCACATGCTACAATACCAGCCCTGAGCACAGTGTGAGCTATGCTGGAGGCTGGCAGACATAAGCTGCACTTACTGTAAATCTTAGCAAAGAAATGCACTTCTTCAAGGTACACTCCAGGTAATTCTCAAGATGTTTGAGGTATTGCAGATGAGAAATCTGCCCACAGACACAGAAGGACCTTTTTTTCTTCTTTTTTCCCTTTTCTCTGGCAATCAGATGAACCGAGGGATGGTTTTGATTCAGAATCTGGAGCAGATATGGGGAGGATTGATTCATGGTCCTTTTATTTTTTTTTCACTTTTAATGGGCTGACAGACTCTGCTTCAGGCCTGTGTTCCAAAGGCCTGATCCAAAACCCACTGAAGTCAATTCTTGTAGTAGAGTGCAGTGTGCTGTGAATTTGGCTGTAAAGTAGTACTCAACTACCATTCTATACAAAAACATGGAATATCAATTTTTCTTTTCATTACCACAACTATTAAACAATTCAGTACAAAAACTACAACGCCTTCTTCCTGCCAAAGTTTCCTGTCCCCTGTTCTGTACCTTACTTTTCAGCAGCCTGGCACTCCCCACTCTCAGATAACCTGGCATCTGTTCTTGCCCTGTGGCAGGAATACTTGCCTGGTCCCATGCTGTGCTCTTTGTCTTCTTTTTTTCCCTTAGCGCTGTTCCCAGACAAGCTCACGTGAGCTACTGAAATGAAAAGGTTGCACTGCATAACAGAAAAGAAAAATGTAAGCAACCAAGATCTTCCTGTGGCAGGAACATTTTTTCTCTCATCGTCTCCTGTTGCAAAAATCTTTGGCATTTTTATGCACACACACACCCTGCCCATGCTTTACTGTCTTCTTTGCTATAATGACTGCATAATATTGAAAACTCCTGAGGGCAGGGTCCTACGGCATGGCTTGCTCTCAAAAGCGTCATGCACGCCTGGACTGTTTTTTTAATGATCAAGGTAAGGCTACCAGTCAACATACCACGCTGAATAGGCATCTGCTCTGTAGTCAGAGCTTCAAAAAGTCCTTTTGAAAATCCCACTTCATTAGAGCAATAGAAGTGTTTGTGCCATTTAAGCTTGCAGTCCTAGAAATGTGCAAATAACAAGCTCTATCAGTTGAGCTTCTGAAATGAAAATCTTGGGGTAAAAACATCACAGTTTGAATTAAAAATGGAATTAGAATAATCTAATTGGTCTTGCTGGAATGAAAACCTGTAAAATGCCATTTCATTCAACAGTAAATGTTGCATTTGACTGAATGATACATTTCACTTCGGGAAATTTTTAAAGATTCAATAGGCTCAAGAGACAAATCACAGAATCCTAGAATGGTTGAGGATGAAAAGAACCTCTGGAGATCATCTGTTTCACCCCACTCCTGCTCAAATAGGACCATTGAGAGCCAGTTGCCCAAGTAGCCAGTTACCATGTCCAGGCAGCTGTTGAGTATCTGCAAGGATGGAAACTCATCAACCTCTTTGGGAAACCTGTGCAGTGCTCAGTCACCCCCACATTAAAAAATATTTACTTATGTTCAGATTCATAAGCATTTCACAGATGGATTTTTGGTATTCTTCTCCCTTAAAACACCAGGGCAAAAACTGAGAGACAGGTTTTAATGTCTGTCTCTCTCCCTCAGCAGTGATTAATCAAGCAGTCTATGAGCATATCCTGAGATAGCAAACTGCAGCTTTCTTTACTTCACAGTGTAACTTGGCCTTCACTAGAGCAGCACTGAAGGCCATTCTCCATTTCCAGCAGGCTGGCTTCGTTGTCATGGCTCTTAAGCCATTTCACTCCCTTGCTACGCGGCTGTGTAAGTACTCTAACATAAACAGAACAGCTCCTACAGGAGAGACACACCTACCTCTATGTATTTATAACCTCCTGGCTAACTGTGACTTGAGAGGTGGAATGTGTTAATGCAGGTCTAAAATCTCCACTGGTTCAAGGCAGAGATTTGTATGTGACAACTTTAACCCAGGAGGTGTTTTGTAGGTATTTTGTAGAAGAGGCTGCTCTCTCTCCTCCTTTTGGAGCTATCCCACTCCTTATAAAACATCCAGATAGTCATGGAGGAAGAGTGTGAAGAATGACTCCTGGCATGCTAGTTAAAACATTCTCCTGGAAGGTGTGACATGCAGGACACTCAACCCCGCTCCAATTAATGCTTAATTATTTACACAAAGAGGACACGGTAAACAAGAATAAAAGCCTGGCCCTCAGCTCCTGTCTGTTGGATTAACTGAGATGTCACAGGTGAAGAGAAGGAGAGGTTGGAAGATCAGTGCCCCCAGCCCACACCACCATCTCCCACAGATTATATTTCTTCCTGTAAATTGGCTAACCAAGGGAACTCTTCCTCCACGAGCTCTGTGACCCCAGTCCTCTACTCCTGATACTATTTATGGGAGTCAACCTCAACCCACAAATAGTTTCACGCTGACAAAAAGTTGCCCAACATATTGAGTCTCCACCAGAAAAAATTCACCAGCTCTGCAGGACCATTCACAGCTGAACAGCCACCCACACACCTCCCTCTCTCGGAGTTCCCTTCAGACTGCTGTAGCAGCCAGGTAGCTTTATCTCCACACTCCTTTAGGTGCTGCTGTCAGATCGCCAGGCATTTTAAGGTGCTTTGACTGCAGTGTCTAATTTACCTGCTAAATGTTTGCACAATGCCAAGCACAATGGGGTCCTGACTCTGGCAGGGGTGCCCAGACACTGCTATCATTAACTGTAATTATGGCTGATTACCCAAATCACAGTCCACGTCATGGGGCAGGCTCTTCCCAGTGCTCAGAGGCCGCAGGGCTCCACCTGAGCACCCAGGCAGGGCACCACACCCTGGGCCACCAGCCCTGATCCCCATGGCAGCCTCGGGCTGGTGGGCAGCATGCAAGGTGGCCCCGGCTTCTTGGGAGGAAGAAGAGGCGCATGCCTTATCCTTTGCCTGGGGCCCTTGCATGTTTAATGGTGGTTCTGCCAAAATATTCCAGCAGCCTTTCCCTCAGGGCTCGTTGGTAGCCAGTGGAAGTCAAGTTGTTTGCCAGGGCCTGCGCAATTAGTTGCCCTGTGGCAACCAAGAGGTTGCTGCCAATGTCTGCCAGTGTTGTCATGTCTTCCCAGTCAGAGGGCATGAGGGATTCGGGGGCTGTATATGCATCACCACTCAGAACAGGCTTATTAAAACAAGGAGAGAGCTACGGAATGTTGGCTGCTTCCATCTCCTAGGCCTTAATTTCAGCATATGCAAATTAGTAAGCTCTGCATATTGGAGAAAGTATAGTGACAAAAATGATAGCTGCTAATTTTCACATACTTAATTAAATTGACTCTGATAATTACCACTCTGTATGTTTTAACTCTGTAAGAGCAACACATAGCCTGTGCACATATGGTAGCAAATATTTCAGAGACTGAGTCAGAAGGCGTACACCAAGCTATATATAGTTACCTGAACTTTGAAATTTGGTATTTTTCAAGCCACTTAATGCACATCACTGGTATCTACTTGTCCAATGTCATACTCGTGCCATTTCTGGTCTTGTCTTTTCCACTGCATTTACGAGAAACCAAATTAAATAGAAAACATTGTCTGAAGTGAAGTCTAGGCTAAGAGATGTAACTCTCAAAGTCACAGCTGTTTTAGGCTGGGATGATTCTCTAAGCATCACTCAAATTACTTTACAAAGAAAGTCAAGCTCTACCTTCCAGGTGGAGAAACAGTGGCAGATGACAGATCTGGGAGCAGGACTTGGGCTCCCCAAGGTTTAACATGGCAGACAAGCCTGAGAGAATCATGTAAAACCTCATCTCTTTGGTCAATGAAGGTTCATCGCTCAAATTCCACTGTTTCTTTGCTGCTACTCTCATGTAGATATTTCAAACGCCCTCAGTAATATTTTCCATTATGTTGTCGAAGACTTTGCTGACATTTTGTCTTTTTTTTTCAAAGTTCATTTTTTGAAATTTATATAAAATTGTGCTGTGTAATACTTTGGGCAACAAACTGTGAAAACTGCAGCAATCCAAAGCTGCAAGTCTGTGATTTCAATTCTGGTAGTAGGATGATGTGTTTTGCCCTCAGACATGGCCTGATTAATTATGGCTGCTGTGGCACTGGGATGTACCCAGATCTTCTTCCAGCAGAGATTAGTGTCTTTAAAATAAAGATTGAAGAAACGTACAATAGCACTGAAGATCTGAAATTTTAGAGTTCAGCAAAAACATTTTGACCTCTCTCCATGAGATTTTTCCATCTCCTTTTCCAATCTGAAATATTTTGCTGATATTGTGGATTTAGAATAACTCATTCCCAAATACATGCCATGAGGCTCTTTTGCACTTGCCTCTCAAACTTTCAGCTCACCACAAAATCAGGTCTTTTTGGGTCTTTTTGTTTCATGTATCCATCAAAGCAACTCTTTAAGTCCTATCAAGGTTGTTTACAAATACTTGCAAAATTTCATATACTTACTTTGTACACAGCACTGAACAGGCAATTTTCCTTTAAGAGGTTTGGAATAGGTTTTTAATCAGAAAAATATTTATTTTAAACTTCCTTGAGTAGAATAATTTATCTGATGAAGCAGTAAACCTTTCAAAGTTGACAAGAGCTTTCCATTTTATTATGTATTAATATATCGTTTTTCACCTAGAAATTGCTCTTAATGTAGATTTTTGCACTAAAGAATAATTTTTAAAGTAGAAAAATTTGAATTAATCTTTTTAGCTTAATTTTAATGAAATGTCTATCTTGCCTGATGAAATGTTCTGCCTTGATGCATATTTTCCTGATTAGTCTCCTGAGTTTCTGTCCAAGAGGACATCTTTTTTTGTCATGTGTTAGGCAAGGAAAAAATGTTGAAATTTCAAAAACTCTCTGTGGACAAGAAAGCAATTTCTCATTTTCCCCAGCTGCTAAATAGTTTGTTAGGCTAGGAGGGGGCAGTGATGAACATAGGTGGCATTCCTGTGGCAGACTCGAGAGAGCAGCTGACTTTTGCAAGCTTTGCGATGAGAACCCAGTCCTGAAACGTCCACTGGGCTCATCCCGTCCATGCATTGTGTTGGGGTTAGCCACAGGGAGCAGAAGCTGTGCAGAAGTGGGGACTGTGGTCTCTGGGTGGTACCCAGGGATGTGGCTTATGTCGTATGAATCACTCAAACCTGTCGTCCAGTTCTTTGGGCAAAAAAGGCAGAGCTCTCCTGAACATGACAAAATGTTGACGGATGAAATGTAGTTTTTGTGATAGAATTTATTGATCTCCCAACTGTCACCACTCAATGGAATGGCCAGAACATGAAATGCAGAGCACCGAAAAACACCCTGAAGGTCCATCTGCTGTGATATAGAGGAAGGTTCATCTATGTCCTTCTGAGTTTCATGAACAGAGTGCCCATCTTCTACCTTAAAAGAGAAGCAGCAGATGGGATGTGTTGTCAGCCTCATCATTTAACCTTAAGGTCAGCTATTGTTAGGTAACTTCTTCACAGCAGAAGACATAATATCCCAACTTTTCTCTAAACAAGAAGAAACGGATTGTCTTCCCTAAAGTACTTACGCTTTTGGTAAATGCCTTGGGTAATACTTTCAATATGCTTATATCCTTTCTAATTGCAGAAAATGTAATAAATTAAAATGAAGATTTTAAAATTGCACCATGCTGTCAAGAGCCATAAAATTACCTAACTTGATGGTGTAGCTGTGCTCTCTGTTTTGATTTTCAAAGCCATGTTTTCTCAGTAAAGCCTTCAAACACCAAAAACATCCAGCATTACAGATGTTTACAATTACAGGCAACTGAATGAGAAAAACAGGCTTTATTTATCAATCAGGATTTTTGCACACACCATATCCCATAAGGTACAATAGGTATTCCTGGACACACAGCACTGGCATCAGTCCCATTCAAGGATGGCAGGACACATCTGGGAGGCCACTAGACACATCCCAGCGCCACACATCTCATACATACACTGTGCCAGGGCAGGTAGCAGAAAATGGGACAAGGCAGCCCAGGCTTTCTCCTTGCAGTCTGAGCAAAGCTGGAGTGTCCTGTGCAGAGGTTATGCCCACCTGGAATTTTTGACTGAGAGAAAGAAATTTTCCCTTTTCTGCAGCAGTGCCACAGCAGCCAAGCAACCCCTGCTACCCACTTGTTGCCTGGAAGGCTCAGGCAAATGTCCCCTGCTCATGGACACATCAATTCACAAGGAACCAGACGCTCCTCAGAGGATTCCTACTCAGAGATCTACAGCACAAACACCTTCCATGGATCACCTGATATGCAGGAGACCTGATGAACTTGCTAAGCACGTGTCAGCCATCTGTGTGGTACATGTGCAGCTGATACAGTGATCCCAGCTGGGTCAGACTCATGTTAGATATGTTAGATATGCCTATGTTAGATAGTACTCAAATCCTTAGTTCTTCATTACATTTTCCAGGAAAAGCTTTGGGCACCCTACAGTTAAAAACTCACTCTGAGTACAAAATGGTCTAAACTTGAAGAAGGAGAAGCATATTGGAAAAATTATGTTTTGATGAATTGTCTTCCTTCTGGATACATGCCACAAGAACGTATGTGCAAAGATGGACAGTCTTCCTTCATGAGAAACCAAAGTTGTTTCAGCATTTCAAAGTAGGCTTGCATATCAGCACTGCAGCCATGCTTATCTTCCCTGTTAGGAAGACTGTTTGTCCTTTTGTGGAATGAAAACTAAAAGGCTCTGATTCTACTGTCACTTATGACATGATAAATCAGCTGTAACTGAAGAGCAGACAATTAATGTAGTATATCATGCCCAAACAAACCTGCCTGAAAAACCAACCTCACAAGGTGTCCCCCTCTCTGAGGCTGAAGGACCCCACAAGGAAGACCTGAAGTAGACCAGGGTTAGCTGGGAAAGTGCACAAGGAAAGTTTTGCTGTACACCTGTCCCCCTCTCACCTCATTGGAAGGCAGCCATCCAAAATTGACAGATTAATTATGCCCTGAAACTGTCAAACAAAATAAGGATGTGTACCTCATGGAATAAGTTCAAATAAAGGTCACAAAGATGACCAGAGGGCTGGAGCACCTCTCCTATGAAGACAGGCTGAGAGACTTAGGGTTGTTTAGCCTGGAGAAAAGAAGGCTGCAAGGGGACCTTATAGCACCTTTTTGTACCTGAAGGGAGCCTACAAGAAAGATGGAGAAGGACTTTTTACAAGAGCATGAAGAGATAGGACAAGAGAGAATGTCATCACACTGAAAGAAGACATCTTTAGGAAAAAATATAGGTATTAGGAAGAAATTCTTTACTGTGAGGCAGATGAGGCACTGGAACAGGTTGCCCAGAGAAGTTGTGGATGACCCATCCTTGGAAATGTTCAAGGCTAGGTCGGATGGGATTTTGAGCAGCCTGGTCTAGTGGAAGGTGTCCAGGCCCAAGATTTTTAAAGTCTTTTCCAATCAGCAACATCCAGTGATTTCTTTCTATCTGTCTCGCAAAGTCTCTCAAGCTGAAATGTAATTCCTTACACTTTACATAAATCTATTTGGTCAATTCAATGTGAGCTGGCTTTGAAACTCCATTGAAAGTTTTGCTTTTCTTACCTCTGCAACCAGTACCCACCTCCTTGGAGCCATTAAAATTTTTGTGAGATGTAACTCCTCTCTTCCCTCTAGCCCAAGCACCCCTGTTGTCAACCTCAGTGGCTTATGTAGATAATAAAGAGCTGGGTTTCATGGAGAGGAAAGAGGAGAAATCAACCTGTGGTAAACTGTCTTCTTTTATAATGCCCAAAAGGGATGTGTGAAGGCCTGGCTGATTTAATGAAATCTGTTTTACTGTGGCCTGAGAGAGGATGGATGTGACAGTATAGCCCTTTGGATGTGACAGTATAGCCCTTATATTTTACCCACTATGTGAAACATCTGTTATGAAAAAAATACATTTGGAAAAGAGTAGCTTCAGTTGACTCCAGCTGTGTAAAAATTAAGTATTCAGTCCAGATCAGGCTCCCAAAATTTCTAGCAAGGGCAATTCCAGAGAGTAATTGCATCCAACCTGAGGAGCTTTCAGTAGTTTCGGGTACAAGAAGGTTCTATGCTTCATCTTCTGGATTGTTTCTGTATCTGGAACGTTGCTTCTTCTGATCAGATACTGAAATTACATCATCATTCTGTGCCTGAACAAGATCAGTCTCCTCTTCCTCTGCTTCTTCTCTATGAACATTAAGGATTGTTGAACACAAATCTCTGGGCTATGAGCAGTCAATTAGCTGAAGGAGGTAGATACATGGAACAATTTGAGTCTAACCTCTGTGGTCACACAGCCAGTGCTGTGGCACACTTGTGCCATTTGAATACCTTTGTTAATCCCATCCCAAGCAAGGCAGTGTTGACAGCACAGTTACTGGTATTACTCTGAGGCAGGGGAAAAACATCATTAAACTGTGTTGTCTTTTTCTGGAGAGCTGCCAAAGGGAGCTGTGAAAAGGGCATGGGATCATTTTGAGACTGCAGAGCTCTGGGTGAGGTTGGTGCACTTAATGTGTTGATGCACAAGCTCACAGAGAAATGACTGATGTAAATCCTTCTCTGCACTGAACCTATAATAACTAATCTTATTTCAGAGTGGAGGCACATTTTGACTTCTAGAAAGGATGAAATTTAAAGCCTCAGATCTTCAGAACATCTAATTGTATCCTACCTTTTCATGTCATTCTTTAAAAAACAAACACAATGAACAAGAAAGATGCAACTTGGATAGACTTTCAAAAGAAATGTAACTTTTCAATTGTTTATTTTCTTTAACATTAAATTAACATTTGTTTTCTTAAATTTATTCTACTCAGTTTAAGCATTTTTTAAAAAATTTAAAAAACCAAACCAAACAAACCAAAGAAAGAAACAAACAAAAAAATCCCCAAAAACACACACACAAGAAATCACTGGCTTACACGTATCTTCCAAACAAAGATCCAGCACTAGGACTGTGATGGAAACAAGTGCCACTGTTAGACTGCATGGTCCACCACAGCCTCTCATCACAGGCTCTCAAGACGCTCATAAAAACCTGGGAGTTACTTTCATTATGTTCAAGTGTGTGTATACATGCAAAGCACATTTGCATCACAGGGAGCAGTGAATGGTAGGCATGTAATAACCTCTGAAGAAGATATAGATATATTCCACTGTAGCAAGAAACAGTTGTGGTTACTTAATGAAGAAGCTGACACGTGATCCTTTCTGCCTTGGCAAAAGTGACTTTAAAGCTGTCTTTTTTAATTGTCATGGGATTCGGAATTTGTGTATGTGCAGACTTCCAATAATTACATAACAGACACATCAGTAATGGAATAAAGAGAACGGCAATTAGTTTTGATTAAAAGATCCTAGTCTCTTTTAATGTCATTGGTATGGCATATGTCAACATCCAGAAATTTTTTTTTTAATTTCCTTTTATTCTTTTTTTTTCCAGAAAAGTAGATTTACCATGCTAGATTACATCATTTTTACATACATTTCACATGTGGCTCTTCTAAAAATTATAAACACAGATGCAGAACCATAACTTGTTTGGCTCCTGCCCCTGAGAGTGACAGCCATTTAACCACTAGCTGCAAAAGAGCTGCACTGCAAAACTGACGTAATGTGTGTGCCAAGAAGAATTGTTTCCACTGGGAAGCACAAATGAAGTGATTCCAAAGTTCTTGATTCTTCATATATTTTATCTACTAAAGGGAGCAGGTCAGCATAGATAGTATCCTTCCGGACAAGTACCGCTGGCCTAAACAGCCACTGGATTCAAAGGTCCTTGTGGCAGTCAGAGACTTCCATGTGTCTCATTAAGAAATGTACATTACAACATTCCTGTAAGCATGTGAAAGAGACTGTTTTCCCACTTTCTTACCCAATACATGTTTGAGATATTCCACATGCTTCAAAATCAAATAGTGGCTATGGTTTTTTTCACAGAATCTGAGAATGTTGAGCTTGGAAGAGATCTTTGAAGGTCATTTGGTCCAACTCCTTGCTCAAGCACAGTTGCCAAGAGCAGGTAGTCCACAACCATGTCCAGATAGTTTTTGAGTATCTCCAAGGACTGTGACTCCTCATCTCTGAGCAACCTGTCCCAGTGCTAAGTCACTCTCACAGTAACAAATTGTTTTGTCATGTCTGGACAGATCTTCCTATGTTTCAGTTTGTGCCTGTTGCCTCTGGTGCCGTCTCTGAGCACCATGGAAAAGAGCCTTGCCCCTTCTCCTATGCACATCCCCTTCAGGCATTTATATACATTGATAATATCCAACTGAACCTTTTTTTCCCAGCCTGAACAGCCACAGCACTCTCAGCCTTTTGTCATTGGAGAGATGCTGCAGTCCCTGCTTTTGCAGAGAGATGTCTTTAGCAGCAGCAAAAGTGTGCTGTTTGAGCTTGTACAATTTCTTGTCTATGTCTATAGCAGATAAAACTCCAGAGACTAACTTTCTGCTTTTACTAGATGTTCAGAGGTGTCTGGCTCTCATGTAGCACAAGATATGCATACACACCTTCCTCATAGAGACTTTTTTCTAATTAATTGCATCTTCTTATCAAATATAAGATCTCTGAAGGAAAGTGCTTCATTATTCTGCTTACAGAGATTTAAAAAATCCTGCAGTGATGAAGAAGATAACAAACTCCTGCAGTCAGTTCATTTGCTGTCACTGCAACAGACTGCTGGGTTTTACCAGATGGAGATTTTTTGGGTGCCATTTTTCGACTTCAGATTCTGAGTAACATATTTTTGCAAGCTAACAGGCACAAATGGCCAGACTTTTAAAATTATTTAGGAACCTATCTGATGTCAAGGGCAGTTAGGTGTCTAAGTGTACTTAAATATCTGGGCCAGAAGAAGGGCAAAGCCAGCTAAACCAGCTAGTAGGGCTATCACAAGGAATAGGTGGTGTCTCTGAGCGGTCTAGAATTAGCATAGACTAAACCAGATTGAAAGCAGGGCCTGGCTTTTTAATAAGTGTTTGTCTAGTGACTCACATCATCAAGGCCCCCACCTCTAACTGGAGCTTTTCACACTGAAGCTGCTGGGATGCTATTACTAATAATAGTATCAGGAGCCACACCGCAGAGGGGTAGATAGGTACCTGGCAGTCGCTGTAGTGTAATAGGGTGTAGCCAGCTCCAAAGGGGCTCTGGACAAGTTCCACCTCGATGATAGAGCTTGGGCTGGTCTCCATGGCTCTTTCAGATTGCATCTAAACACTCCTCCCTGGAACAAAGTCCTCAGGCACTTCTCTGCTTCAAAGCCTGCCTGGGATAATAAGAATGAACAAACGCTTTGTCGTACATGTTGGAAGGAAGAAGGAAGATGCATTTCTTGAGTAAGAGGCTCTGTGTAAACACAGGTTCTTCTCTGAGTCTCTCAGCTCTGTCCAGCCTTCCCACAGTTACTGCTTGGTTATGTATTGCAGCAGCTGTCCGTGTTTATATTGGGAGATAGCTCACTGTAGACCCACAGTGCAATTCCACCTGCAAAGCCATCAGATCTGCTTGTGCCAAGTCTTCCTAGCCTTGCTCTGTAACTGCATGGGGGTGCCCTGCAACCTAAGGATAGGCACAGCTCTGACAGCTCACAAAATGCTCTATAATGTCCTCCCAAGGTCTTGGGAGTCTCTTCAGACAAGTCTTCCTCCTTCTTTCTGCTCTGACCAAGTGCAGACTGCAGTCAGAGGTGTGATGGTAGCTGGTAAGTGATACAAAGTGAAGAGAGTTTCTCTTCACAGCTTTTATGCACTCGTGGTCAGATCCCTATTAGAGGGGGAGAAGCCAAATGCGCCCCATTGCTTTTGTACCTTCCTGCAGCTATTCAGGCAGTCCTGATAGTAGAGGAAAATACGTCCTCCTTTGTTTTCTCACTAACATTCATTTCTCTCATTCATGTCAGACAGCAGCTTAAGAAAATTAATTGCCATCAGAAGTGGCAGCTTTTAAGAGGGAAGTGAGAAGATTTGGGATACTGCCACCACAACCCAAACCACTGCACTTTCTGGTGGTAGCTGGGCTGCAGTGGGCAATACGAAACAGAGAGAGAAAAGAAATAACAATGCAAGGAAGCTTTGTGGAGTAGAAAACAAACAGGCAATGAAAGGGTGTGTTCCTGAAATCCTTCAAAGGGTGTTAACTCTTTCATAACAAGACTAATGACTCCCCCTTAAGATGGTAGTTTCCTTTGTGTCTCATTAGGATTAATTCAGTGGGCCAGATTCATCCCAAGAATCCTTTCATTGAAGTCACTGGAGTGATACCACCAATAACCACAGCAAAACAATGAGCCAAACACTGTGTATATGAGGAAAATAGGTGTCCTGAAACTTCCTGTAAGACTTGGTTATGGCCCTGCCAAACTCTCCTGCAACTTTTTGTTTCTTGTGTGGATGGAAATTAAATATGTCAGAAGGAATTTAAGGAACAATACTCTAGCCTAATGTTGAGCTTGCAGTATAGACAGCAAAATCAGACTAACCAAAGAGCTCATATCTATGAATGGCTTAAATACAGCTTGTGAAAGGACTGGAAAGAGGCACCACAGCTGGAACTATATGAGGTTGCAGGCTGCTCCCCAAACATTTTATTTCCTACAAATGAACTGCACAAGCTGCCTTATGTGGCTGTGAACCTTCACCAGGACTGAGGATATATCCCTGCCTCTGCTCCAGCAATGACCTGATAGCCAGATGGACACACTCACCTGCAGCCTCCATCCTTCCTCAAGGCTGAGGACAGCACAGGAGCTCCACCTCCTTCTTGCCAGGCTCTGCCTAACCCTCTTGCCTTACACACTAAGATACATAAAGGGTGGGTGCCAGAGTGCCAATAATTTTCTCCTCAAGGCTGTGTTTTGAAGACTGTGCCTTCTCTGGCTATTTCACAGGATCTCAATTAGGCTGCAGGTGGACAGGGTGCTTCCCCTGAAAACCTGCTGCTCTGCTGTGCAGGCTCCTCCAGAATCTCGCTACTGCTGACTGTTGACTTGCTCTTGGTGGTTTTCTGCTCAGCATTCAGGATCTTTGCATCACCCTGCTGAGATGACCGGGGATGCTGAAGTGCCCCAGGGTGTGGTCCTCCATCTACATTTTTTGGCTGCAAAACACATTTGTGAGTGGCCTGCTCTCCCTCACACTTTATTTCTGCTCTGCCAGCAGCAACCTGCCACCTCCTCAGTCATGCTGACACAATTGCTTACAAAGCCACCCCTCAGCCAGGTTGCTGAAATACCCTGCAGTGAGGGGTACAAGAAGGGAAAGGAGCTGGAGGCTGAGTGGAGCATGTGAGAATGACTGGATTTCTATCCAGTGATCTGGGTATAATGGACAAAATAGGGGCTTGGTCCTCTGTGTTTCCATGCCACAGATCAGAGGTCTGGAGCAGAAAGGTTGCAGCACTAACCTTTCAGTGCCTTTCAGTGCCTTCACCTTCTGTACTAAGCCTTACTTTTCTCTCCTGTCTCCAAACCTGATTTACTGTGCTTGAAGCAAGGAGAAGGTCAAGCAAGACAGGACAGCAGGAATGAAACATTGTCTGGCCAGGTGCTACAGCTGAGGCAAAGACAAAACCCTGGAGATATGTTATTGTCCAGTTTTACCAGGGCAGGTTTTAACCGGGCATTTACACCCAGATCCAAGTCACCAATATCTCTGCCTTTCCTGAAAGAGAGAGAGACAAACAAGCAGGCAGAAGGCAAGGGAGGAAAAAGGAAGATTTTGTGCTTTGGGAGTTAGCTGCCTCCTGGTTTCAGGGCAAGTTTTCAAATAGGAACACATCTCTCTGCTTGTTCTCTCAGCAGGTCATCCAAATGTTGCCAAGCACCAGATGTTTGAAGTGGCAAATCATTTGGAGATTTAAATTTGTTGGATGCTGATCTGCTTCAAGGGTTTTTCTTGCTTTTTCTTTTTGTTTAAGACTTTTCTACCCCTAAGCAAAGGTTCAAGTTCAGCTGAAAAACTGTCCTGTGAAAGTGGGAATGAATGTCTGTACAGGTGTGGGGGGGGGGAATAGTGAGAAAAGACCTTCTCAGCAGTTGTGTCCTTTAATTTCAGAGGTTATTGCACTCTGAGGACTGAGAGTTGGCTCAAGTTTTTCCATCTGTCTGCTGACTTATCAAGGAAGAGACAGTGAGGGAAAGAATTCTCTGAAAATGGGCTTCTCTCTCATGGCTTCCACAATCTTGAGCTCATCAAATTTTCCTATTTATTCACAAACTTCCTGGTAGGTCTATGTTCGGGTTGGTTATGTGGCACACTCCCTTGAGCAGGATGACTTTTTTACTTGAAAACTCTAAGAGAATTCCAGTAATAGTTTCTCATTATTTTGAAAGATGTGCTAAAAGCGCTAGATAAAATGTGTGAAATATCCTGAAACACCATGAAATGTGACATGTAATGGTAGAATGAGTAGGATTTTGTTTCCCCTGTATTTTATCTACCTTTCAGTTTCTCCAGACCATATCTGCGCCCAGAGGTATTGTTGATGCAGCTTGTTCAAAAGGAAATATTCACTGAACACAAATTTTGATAAACATATTCCACACTCAAGAACTTTATTAGTGTAAAACGGGCATTTATTCTTTAAGCCTGGAGGAAACATGAAGACTTCGACAATATCCTAACTGAATTTATTTTTTATTGGAAAATATCTCCCAGGTTTGGGCTGGGCATGTGGAAAGAAAAGTAGGTTTATTATTGAAAAACTAATCTATATTGTAAGAAAAGTAATCATGCCAGAATAAATATTTTTAATTCAGAACTGAATGACCATGGAGAGATCTGATCTGGAAACATCACAAAATAGCTTAACTACAATTGCTGTGCCAGCCAGCTTCTTTTTGGAGGGATATCTTATGAGTCTTGTTTGTCTTAGGAAAATGAATTATGCATAAAAAATACATTACACCAACACATAGCGATTATTTTTAAGTGTCACAACTTTGACATCTCCAAAAAGGTTTTGATTCATTACTGTGAACTCGAAAGTCTTCTGAGGTTTGATCCCTGCCAGCTAACTTATTTTTCCCTGGCCATTTCTAGTCAACAGTTGTTTAAAATCTTGTTAGCCATTGTATTGCCAACCCCCCCCCCCTTTCTATTAGTGAAAAGTACTCTTCAAAGTAAAAGACCACATATTTCTGCCTTTGCTTGACAGCAATCAGTTCCAGGCAGCTTTAGAAAGTGTGCAGTAATGTGAGCCTTCGTGAGACCAGACTTTGTGTGCTACGAGGGTTTTGTTTGGTTTTTCAGTCCACAGCTACAATGAGAAAAAAATGACATGGCCATTTTATGATTTTACCATCAATATTTCCAACCTTTTACATCTTCCTTCATAGTCATTTTAGACTGTGCAAAGTGAGTTAAAAGTGGAGGTACCAATCAGACCGATAGTATTTTACTCCTACTCTGCAGGGTTGATAGTGACTATGCAAGGTTGCAGGTAATGGAGAATCACAGTGTATCTTTTTCCATGAAAGGGACTAGATTCTACCACTCCCACTCAGGCTGAAGCCCTAATTTTACAATACGGGAACTTGAGCAGAAACACCAGTGGAAGGGGTTCACGTGTGCCACCCCCACCTTCAACCGCATCTTTCCAGGTATCAGCAAACTACCCCCACATTAGCAAGCTTAGCTGAGTTTGAAAATACTCCCCCATTTTCCACAGCTGTTTTTCTCCTCAGTGCTTCATGGAAGAGGCAGCGTTGCTCTGGGGGTGAGAGCAGGCATGCTGAGGCAGAGAGGAGCACCTTCCACAGCACAGGCACTGCTGCCTGGGCAGCCACAGCAGCTGAATGCTTTCCATCCCTACCTGAGCCAAAGGCAGCTCAGAGTCCTTGGGGTCTCCCTGGACATAATCCTGCCTGCTCACACCATGGCAGAATGACAGAACGGGTTCTGTTTCCCTTTTGCATTCCTCTCTCACTGGAAGACCTTCTGGCACTCTTGCCCCCTTTTCTTCTCCTAATCCTGCCAGGCTGTCAGGACTGTACCTTCTCAAATGATTGTGTCCTTTCTCAGTGACTGCCACAGGCCTTGGTTCTACCAACACATAATAGAGGGGTAACTGCAGCAAGAAAGGAAGAATTTAGTATAGATGATTCACTAGTTTCTCAAGTTCTTATTCAGACTCTATGTGTCTGGTATGAGAATTTGCAAGTAAAGAATTAATCCTCCAAATGCTTCCTTAAGTGAGGCCACTTGCTGATGCCAACAGTAAAACTTGTGTACAGCAACTTCATGCATGAGAAGACCTAGACTCAGCAATGTTTTTTGCTGAAAAAGAGTTGTTTTGCCAAAAGATTTGTTAGGATGATGCTGATATTCTCTATAAAATATTCTTTCATTCTTCCTGAAAAGTCCAAAACTATCCAAATTTTCGCTCAGACTCAGTCAAAATACCTCCCCATAAGCCAGGACTTCCAGTATACAAAGCACTTCTCAGACATTCATTAATCCTCAAAACAGCCTGTGAGGTAGGAAATTGTCAGTGTTATTATCCCCACTTCACAGGTGGGGACTCTGATGCAGGGAGATTATGTGATTTGCCACAGGCTACACAGCAAATCCATGCCAGACCCAGGATTAAAATTCAGCAGCACCTGACATCTGGGCAAACACTCAAGCCCTGGTCTCTGCTGCCTCTAGTACATGTCTTAAGCAGGTCTCCCAGTGAGCATTCATAATCAAGCACTGTATGTCCCTGTATAGCACAAGGGTGTACACACATACCAAGAATATACAAATCTAAGCAAAGCACAGGCTAAAACATGTCAATTTGAAGACATCTCCCCAGAAGTCTAAAGGAAGATCTGCACAGCCAACTTTTGAAAATTTTATATTGCTAGTTAACTTCAAACAGAGAAGTAAAGTCTGGTACATAAAGTGTTTTGTGTTATGCCAACAGACATAAAGGATATTATTTAGATCAGTGTTTTCCTGTACATTTGCTTTCTAAAGAAAATGCACAGGCTGGCCTATGTTCAAGAGCAGACAAAATTGATTTCCTTGTGCCGGGAAGCACAGACTGATTCCCTGAATTTGAAAGAAACACCATAAATTTTCATGTAAGAAGTGAATATTTCTGACAACATTCTTCTGCTTTGAAATAGGTAGATAAAATATACCATTTGTTGCTCCAGTAGCATGCAGGATGTTTTTGTCTCTTTTTGTACTGCTGAGTTCTCCTTGTCAGTTCATTGTGCAAACCTCTGATCACAAAAGTTGAATTTTTTTTGTTTTCCACAGTGGAAAGTACTTGTTTGCTGTATCTGCCCTGCCAGCTCTTGCCAAAATGTTCTGTTGTTCATTTTGCTTCTCAAAGATTGTCATGAAAAGATTAATTTCTATCCTTGGGAGAAAGAAAACTTTTTTTCTGTTTTTTTTCACAGTTTGTGTGCAAGTTATTTCTAATGAACACTGGAAACAATAAAATTTTAAAAGTGGCAATGAATGAGAAGGTTTTGGATCAGATTTCTTCTCTAGCACTGGCAGACACTCCCTTTATGTCTACTCATCATACGTGGTCCAAGAGCCTGTGTGTTTGAATAACACCACCACATCAGAACCCTTTCTCCTCTAACCTGAATCACTACAGAACAGCTAATCATTCATCTACATCTTCAGCAGCACAATCCACTTTCCCTGATTCCTCGATGCTCTTTTTTCTCACCATAGCTCTGTGTTCTTCAGCCTTACCCACTCCCTTCTCACATTTTTGCTTCCTTTTGCAGAAGCCTTAGAGATATCCAGAAGATATTTGAATCAGATAGATGAAGAGAGAGGAGAAGGGTAAGAAAATAAAATGTAAGAGGTACTTTCACAGGGAAAAGAAATTAGAATAACGACAATTTTCTGCATTTTAAAAGCTTTAAAATTATATTGATATATATTCCTACAAAATAATTTATTTTATTTGCTCAAATAATTTTGCACTGCTACATATATTCTGCCTAAAATAAAAAAAAAAATGCAGTATGATAGTCACATCTTAATGGCATTCAGATATTTCCTGCAAAGCACATTGCAACACTAATAGGAAAAATTTTGGAACCTGCACTGCTAAAGAAAACATTCCAAAAAAACCCAGCCACAGCTCATCTGTCCCCGATAAAGCAGATTATCTACGCTATCAGCCAGTGGATCCTTCCCAGTCCACTCAGCACATATACCACTTGCTCCCTTCTAAATACTCTTTGGTGGGTTTTTTGTTTTTTCTGCCCTGTTCCATACAACATAGAACAACATGACCATTTCAGTCACCAGGATTTATTTTTACATTTTCTTTTTTTCTTTGCTCCAGTCAATGTATTTCTTTTGTTGTTTTGGCCTTCCTTCCTTCCTTCCTTCCTTCCTTCCTTCCTTCCTTCCTTCCTTCCTTCCTTCCTTCCTTCCTTCCTTCCTTCCTTCCTTCCTTCCTTCCTTCCTTCCTTCCTTCCTTCCTTCCTTCCTTCCTTCCTTCCTTCCTTCCCTCCCTCCCTCCCTCCCTCCTTCCTTCCTTCCTTCCTTCCTTCCTTCCTTCCTTCCTTCCTTCCTTCCTTCCTTCCTTCCTTCCTTCCTTCCTTCCTTCCTTCCTTCCTTCCTTCCTTCCTTCCTTCCTTCCTTCCTTCCTTCCTTCCTTCCACCAGTGTGTATTTTTCTCCTTGATTTTATCACTGTATTTTATGTCCCATCGTTTTGCACCCAGAGGAAAATTGCTGACAGTGGAGATCTTTGTGAAGACAAGTCACACCACTCATAACTGTAATGAAATTATTCTTGGTCTGCAAAGATATTCATTGAGTGGCTGCCTATCTCATACTTGGGCTTGGCTTTAAACGCAATGTTTAAAACTGCTTCTTGAGCTTATGTCATTGAGCAGTGCAGTTACAGTCCAGTTCAGATATTAACTTCTTGTAAACAGACACATTGTCCTTTTTGAAGCATGGGGAAGAGCAGAAGACCACTGAAAATACAGTGCAGGCTGCACCACTTGAGCATGGGGAGACGAGTTGCTCAGCACAGGCTCGAGAGCCAGGTAAGAACATATTGGCTCCCCAAAGTCCAGGTCCCTCAAGAGCTGTATCAGCCCCTGACAGCTGGTTTGATAACACACAGTAAGAGTCATTTTAGAGATTAGCAGTGCTCACACTTAGTAAGACTGCAAGGACCAGACTTTTAAATGCAACACTACCTCCTGCCACAACTCCTCTGTCTGGTCTTAGTCATACGAAAATAGCAATGGTAATATTAGAAATATTGCTTGACGTTTATTTTCTTTGCTCTCTTCATTTAAAGATAAGAATGCCCATGATTTTCAAATCATTCAACTGCACTGGATAAATGTTGCAGCTGTGGGTGTGCCAATTACAGTTAATTATTACTTGACTGATCTGACTTAGCATTAAAATGTCTGGTAGAACTGGCTCTGATCTTGCAAGGGGGACTTTTTCTTCTGTATTCCTGAGTGATGAGGGAGCTTGTTGTCTTGGGTTCTGGAGTTCCTGATCATCCATGCAAGAAGACAAGATGAATAGCAAAATCATTCCATTTCATATAATTCAGCTGCATTGGTCCTGACCTCTGTTTCCTTGGAAAGACATAATTGGTGCAATTCGCCCCATTTGATTTCACATGAGTTGTACAAATTTAAATGGTCCCTTTTTCCTGGCAGAGGAAACAGGTTGAAGCTTCTGATCCATGCCATCCTAAAAAAGGTACTGGAGAGAGCTGATATGTTGCATGTTCCAAAAAACTGTTTATCTCATGCCATTGGCTATAATAGAAACATTCAGGGACTAGTTCAGGTTTATACAGCAGAACTTTAACTGGTGAATTAATTTAGATAAATCCCACTAATTTTTATCCAATGGCTGACCCCGACTATTGCATTGGAGGGTAGATTATCTTTCCCTTTCCAACTCACTTGTGTGGTTTCAATTACAGCTTTCAAAAAGATCAGTTTTCAGTTATTTCAAGAAAAAAATAATTTTTCATTTGTTTTGGTTTAGTCTGAAACTACATTTTTTATGAGACAACAATAACAAGACAACAGAAATGTTTACTACAGACTGAAACTTTCATTCAACTCAGAATGGGCTGTTGTGTTTTCAATTTGATGATTTTTTGCTCTTCATTGAATTTTCTTATCCCTTTAAAAATTAGCATTAAATGCAGACAAACTTTGAGATTAATTATTGCCTCCAAACAAAAAAACCCAGAAATCTTGTTTCAGAAAATATTAAGAGAAAATTATGCAAAACTCAAACAAAATCATGTATAAAGTCATGTTAAATCCTGTTTCAGATCTTCTGACATTATATACTTCAGAAAAAAAACACAAAAAAAAGTCGTTCAGTTCTATTTTTCTTAAAAGCTATTTCATATCAGCAGCCCTAAACAAAGCAGCTCTTTCTTTAACGTGCCTCCAAGTGCATAAAAGTAGGCATTCAAAGATTACATATATATAGAAGAGAAAAATAATAAATTTGATCATCTAAGTGAGAAAAAAAACAAAGCCAAAGAAGAGAGATGGAAGTAGAAAGAAATTTCATCTCGTTTCTACAGTAATTTAAGCATGTCCTCTGCTGCACTCTAGTCTGCTAAACATTTTGCTGAATTGCAGCTCTGATCTTGGCAACTAAGAGATGTGGAAACATATATTAGAGCTTATATTTCTAGTGAGGTAAAAAAATAAACAGTGCACAAGCCAAATGCATGCACACTGCCCATTTTTAAGACTGGTGTTGTCACCGTCTGGCAGGTGTATGATGAAATAGAAAGGTGGGACCAGGCTTCAGGGTGCTGCTTGTACTACAGGAGAGCTGTTATTGCACTGGGGAACATTTAAAATGCAAACACTCATCGTTCTTCCATATGCTGGGTTGTGCCATACCCACCAAAGCATTCACAGATCCTGTTTTCCCTCTGCTTCTCACCTCCGCTATTATTTTTTTATTCACTTTTTTGTGTTGGGAGACTGAGGGGAGGACCCTCAAGTACCTTTTCCTATTTGTTTCATTCCCAAGTGGAATAGAAGAAGAGGACTCTGGGTTCCTTTTAAATACTGCTTACACCTCTCTGAATGTGTTGAGATCTAGATTCATCTTCAGATTATATTCCATTAATTATACAAAGCTCCTAGAGAAGACATTACACTCCATTAATTACTCACAGCTCCTAGAGAAGACATTGAATTTTGTCTCTTATCATCATGTGTGAAATCAAACTAATAAAGCAGATGAACTGAAATTCAAGTCAGTAAGCAGAGTTATAGCATATCTTTGAACAATCCGGGTATTTTCACGAAATATATTTCTTTTTAAAAATTTTTCCTGTTCTGTCTCATTACTACTGCGGTTTCTACATTTAAAAAAGGTACATTCATATATTTCTTATAATTAGTCATGCTTCCAGGGAGAGGACAGAGAAGTGTAGGCCTGGGGGAAGCTGTAAGTGGGAAACATGCCTCTTGGTTCCCTTATATTGTCAAATATTGCCCTATAGCACTTAGATAGCAGGTGGAATAAAGGTATGAAAAAATATTGCTTGGAGTGAAGCTCAGAGTGGGTAAACTGCTTCCACTGAGGCTCAGACACATGGTGTGCAGGATCAGACACTACAGAAGGATCCAGGTGTTCCCTTGTTTTTCACTTATTCACTCAACAAATTTTACAACCATTTGAGATCATGTTATACTGCACATACATATGTCATCATAGCCAGGGCATATTAAAGAGGTAAAGCAACAGTCACTGAGCACACTGTGCAATTCTGTGCCAAGAGATACTGTCACACACTCTCCATATCGTAACCAGAGCTGTGCCTCTTTTCCTTGTGCTTGGCACGATTTACTGACCATGAGATCATGGCAGATGGGAGTCTGGACATGATAACGCACTTGTTAGGAACTGAAGCTGCTGCTGATAGTGTCATTAAAATTTTTTAAGAGAATCCTCAAAGCCAACCTCAGAAACTCCCTCATCTCATCTTACTCTGATTACTAGCAGCACTATAAACATGGCATTCCTAAGACAGTATGTAGGCTATGCCAGAAGTGATCCCAGTGCAGAGCCATCTAATTGCAGCAACACAAAGCAGTAGAGTATAGTGCAGGAAAAACAATGAATATTTGTCTGGAAATGCATTTGGTTTAGCAGAAAAAGCTCAGCAAAATAAAGAAAAGAATATGAGCCGATTACACGATTGCCCTGTGGATTCCTGCAGGAAGATGGTTGAAACCCGGGATTGATGCAGCCTTGTGATCTACCCCTGCCTGCCAGCTGAAAGCTGATAGCCAGCATCAGTTAGGTCATCAGAGAAATTCGTTTCAGTGATGCATTTTGAGGATAGGCAGTACAATGTAAGAGGTGTCTATTTTTTTTCTCAGAAGAAAGAGTAACCCACTCAGAAAACAATTACTGAATTACTGTCAAAACACTGTAGGAGGGAATATTACATCAGCAGGGACCATTAATGCAACCATTTATAATAGCTTGTATTCTGACTTCTCTTCCACTTATTGTCAAGCACAAACGGATGGTCAGGAACTGTGTAGAATGACAACCAACCAAAGAGTACGCTAACAAAAGAAGGAAATGGTGCAGATGAAGTCAGCCATCCACTCTTCCTGCCCCAGTATCTCTTCACTGCCACCCAGATGTGAGGACAGAGGTTTCTTGGTTGAAGCCACCTTGCCCCATGCAAGGCTGGAGTGCATAGAAAAGGGTGGCAGCTCAGTGTCGTCCTTAAAAGGAGTTGTTTTATCATGTGCTCTGTCTGTATTTCACCATGGGGGTCCAGCCTTCTGCCTTTTTATTTTCCTTTGTAAAACAGTCCTCCTCTTTCCTTACTAGTCTCACATATCTATTGACATGCTGAGGGCTTGATTTCTTGCTTCCCGTTGGGCAATATCAAAATTATGTCAACATTATTTCACCATCCAGGATGGCAAGGCAAACAGGGGTCTGACTCTGTCTACCTAACCTCAGGCAAGCTCACCTGAATCCAGGGTGTGGGGCATGACAGAGGGATAGGAGACAAAATAGGTGGGGTGACAATCTGGCCCAAAGTCTGGGGAGCTGGTAAAGACAGGATGTTCCCATTGATACCTGTAGTAATAATAGTAAAATTATAGTCCTTAAAACCAGTCTATTGTCCATAGAGTGTAATCTCTGAAAATGCAGGAGGGTTGTTACACTTGCTCTTAATAAGAAACAAGTGTCATTTCTTGGGGAGCTTTTATCTAAAAGATGTTCAGCTAAAGAAGTTGGTGGAAAAAGCAGAACTATTTATAATGCTACACTAAAGAAATACACATAGGATATAAAATATGTGCTATCAAACAGTTTTCTTGGGATCAAAGTTTCAAACCGTTTCCTCAAAAGACTTTTTAACGGGCAATGATCAGGAGTGAGTGTTTCCGTGCTGGTCAGGATGTGTGAAAAGGTATGGCTTCAAGGAAACTCTTTGTAATTTCATGGAAAGATAAAGGACATTGCTTTCTTAAAATAACAGGGAAATATCCCTTATGATACACTGCCAGATCTATCCCTCTAAGGAGAGAATGAGTTGGAATTCAGTCACACTACCGAAGTATCTGTAAAAGCTGGATCTGAGTTCATCCTTATATGTCCTTTAAGCACATTGTTTGAAATTATAATTAGGGCTGTGCTCAAATATATGTACCTGCACCAACACAATGCTTCAAAAATGCTTCTTCTGTAACTTACAGCTGTAGTGTATGCCCAGGAACATGGTGACTTGGTGGTGACTCAGCTGGCTCCTTTTGATAGTTAAGACATTTCTTAAAGGTACATCAGGAAAGTTTCCAGATCTGTTTTCTGACCCTCAAAGAGAACTAAGACATACAAAATATTTTGTAAACAAAGTGATTTCCAGTATAGCAATGATGTGGCTGCATTGCACAATTAAGAGACATGTTTAGGAGCAGCAGACTTGAACACAAAAGGACTCTAGGCTAAAGCTCTTTGTCTACAAATTTTAATGTCTCCTTGTTCTCTGAGAGACAGCCACAAGTGACTGCAGAGCAGATCAATTAAGACCGCCATCTGCTAGTCACTGAACTTTGGGTATCCTGTCATGGTATTTGCTCTACAGAAGGCATTGGTTCATTGCAGACTGTAGTCCTCTGGACAGGACTATAATGGTTTATGCCTTCAGCTGTGGAGGTCTTTGGTTTGGTTTCAAGTGCTGTCTGAGATGCTGTACCAGCACAGTAGGTAGTTGTGGTGATGTGGCTGTAAGGCTACATCTTCTTGAGTAAGAACATAAAAATTCTAGCAACCACAAACGCATCTGAAGACTCATGCCACATTTACCAATAACTCTGTTGCTAACCTGGTTTGGGAAGCAGAGAAAATATGCAAGCTTCACAGCAAAGCAAGTATGCACACTCGGCTCTGAAGACTCTCCCATTCCTGATAGAAATAATAACAAAGTACCCGAATGCTGAGGCAACACAGAGACCAAGAGCCCATGAGACTTTCCATTCCCTTCCAACAGGTTGGTGTGGTAAGCTTTCAGTGTGTGCTGCAGTGCTCTACTCTCCTGCAGTCCAAGCATGCCACCAAATTCACCTCTGACTCGGAGAAATAAGGTACTTTTGCTAGTCAGAGTTGATTGAACTGTAGAGGTTGAACATCTGCTGCTTTTCCTGAAGGTTTCAGACCTTTTCCCGATTAGTATTGCCCCATGTAATGGTAGCTTGCCAAGCAAATTACAGAAATTTCAGGCTTAATAAATACCACAAGAGCCACAAGTTCGAGTTTGATTCTGTTTTAGTTTTGCGTGCTACAACATGAAATTAATCTACTAGTGCATCTTCAAGTGCTTTCCAAATAACTGTGCTGTTTATTGCACACTTCTCTCTGTTTACAAAAAATTTTAAAAGACATTATTTCTCTAGGTGCTCCTCTTTCTGTAGCCCTAAGTTATTGTCTTATAGTGGGTTTTGAAAGGGTGAGAAACAATTTGCATTAACTTCTCATCTATAATTTATAAGGAACATAATGAGTCATTGTCACAGGCTGTCTGCCTTTGTTCTCTTCTACTTCCTTCTTTCTAAATGGAATTTTCTTAGAAAAAAGTACAGATTTTGATAGACAGCTTTGGAACTCTTAAAAAAATAGGAACATCTCTGGGAAGTAGTGTGAGTGGAAGATAAATTTTGACCAAAGAACAAAGAGATTGAGAGAATGTGTTCTATTTAGTGCTGAAACTAAAAAGAAGATTTGTATAAAGGGTATTATCCATTCTTTACAAACACAGCCACTCATATACTCTACAGCTATTGCCTAACAATTGCTTGCTGTTTGCAGCAGTGAAAGTAGCAGAAAAGTCTAGCTCACAGAAATGTTTGCACTTTGCAACACTTAGGGTTTGGTCAGGCAGCTGGACTTAAGGGCAGGCTTAATAAGCAATTTTATCTCCCTGAAATAAAACTCTCTTTCATTTTAAGACTTCTAATCTCATTTCTAAACATAAACATTACAGAGTGTGAAGGAATAGTATGTTCTGTCTGGTTTTGAACCTCTTTGAAAAACAAAAAGGTAAGATAAAATGTGGACAGCTGGGGCCATCAGGATTGCAACCCAGTAATTATTTAGATTGCTTAGAGCTCATAAACTGACATGTGAAACACACCCAGCACAAATATATTTTGTTCCTTTCTAATTTCACACTGGGATAAATTATTTTATTCCCCTCTCTCCTCTGGGCTTTCCTAAATCCTTGCTTTTTCCCTCACTAAAGGTGTGCATTTCGGACGGAGAAGTCCCTCAGGGTCCCCAGCAGTTCTAATTTTCACCAGTCTGAGTGGAGAAGCAGAAGGACCTGGTTTGTTTTTGCCACATAGAAAGTGGGATTTCTCACAAGGAGCCTTAATGGACAAATGTTTCAAAACCCCCTTCTGAATAAGGGGTACCATTGGCTGTAGCTTGCAATCACCTTCTATTGACAAGTCCCCTAGATATAGACACCAAACTTTGTTGGTATTTCCGTATTGAATACAGCATTTCTTTTTCAATTGTTTAAAGAAAACCTTGAGCTTCACTAGATGTAGACAGAGGAGCAGCTCTTGAATAAGGCCAAATCAGCAGCATTGAGCTGGTCTTTCAACAGATTTCAATATGGGTAGGAATGAGTTCTTACAATTCAGTTCAGAAAAGCATGTGACTGCTGTTAGACTTATGCAGCACCTTAGAATTACTAATGCATATTTAAGATCTCCCCTGAACAGGGTCTTACAGACAAATTTGTGCTATGTGCGAGAGATGCTAAGTTCATCTCTAGTTCCAATATGAGTGATCATAAATAAATATGTATATTTATATAAATACACTCACACATATATACAACCATCATGGGTTTATGATTAGCTGAGGCTGACTATCTGACTAAGATGATACTGGGATGAATCATTGCCACACTAAATTTGTTCAAGGTCAGACTTGTTTTCTCTCTTCTTTTTCCTTCATAATATGGCTTTTGTTCAAGGTGATCTATTTAAAGTATGAAAAAATCCCAAGAAGTGTCTTTGAAAATATGGTTTATTTGCATAAGTAAATCTTTTACAGGAAAAGAATATATGCATTATATTTATCTGGTGGTATCTTTTTAATCCCTTTTCTTTACTTTTTTCCACCCACATTTAGAATTCAACTTTCTCATGTGAAACCACTGAGGTCTTTTTTCTGCTGTAGACATAACACAAATGTCCTGTTAGACATTCGTTGTGTGACTCATGGACCATAATGTGGAGAGATCTAGAATGCACAGTCTGAAAAAAGTGGCAGAGAAAATGTTCACAGTCAAGAGTTCCACATGTAAGTTAGGAGCAGCTCTGAAAACAAGCAAAGTTATGTACATGTAAAACAGCTTCAGGTCTTTCGTTTGGCAGATGCAAGGCTATAACATACAAACCATGAAGATTAAGGGAGGTGGGTTTTGAATTAGGGACAAAAAAGAGCAAATGTAAATATTCTTCTCCAACCAGACAATTTGAGAAACATCCTGAGGAAAAAAAAATAAATCAAAGGTGTCTAGTGTGTCTGTGCTGAAGTAAAACCAGCACATCCCTGTCACATTAGCATGAGGTCAGAATCAAGTCCAGAAAACTCAGAAGAAATTGTGTCTCAAATGGCACTGCTAAAAGTTTTCCAGATAACTGGTGCCATTTAGTGATACATTTCTGGAGGTCTCTTTAAAAGCATATCTATCAGCAGTTGCACAAACTAGCCCTGCACCCACAGCTGAAATGAGGATATTTTTCAAGATACTAGATGAGTTTCCTACAGTTTCAAAACTTCCACTTCTCTCTCATTTGAAAAACTGGGGTTTTTTTCCATGGCAGTCACTTGCCTTTTTGTTTTTGCATACACAAGGATGATGAGTGTGACAACAAACGGAGCTGAATCATGGGTGAAGCTGGTCCAGGAGATGCAGTGGAGGTGCAAGAAGTGACAAGGGGCAGAGGTGCCTTTCCCTGTGGCTGGATCTGGGCTAGGCAACCTGCAGGCTCTTTCCAGCTTACCACTGGCCCATTGCTTAATCCACAGCAAGGTCTGTCACCTCTCTGCCTTCCTCATGTCCCCATCTTACCCAGTCGTATTGCCAGCCACCTGAGCCACACAGGGACCAAACCAAGTCCTGAGAGCTCTGTCCTGGCTGGTGCCTGCTGGTTCCCTGGTGAGAGAGCAGGTGGCTCCAGCAGCAGACAGAGGTGAGGAGAGGCAGCAAGCCTCTCTGCCTGATGCACATCAGCCAGGATTCCCAGCCAGGTCCTGCACCTAGGCTGATGTATTCCCAGACAAGTGAAATGTCTGGAGCAGAGCCCAGCCTCTGCTCGCAGGGAGGGACGGGAGGGAAGTGATTATTAGCTGGGTTCACTGTGCTCATCAATCCTCTGCTCAGTGATTTCCAGACAGATGAAAGAGGTGGGCCTGGAGCAGAGACATGCTGCAGGCTGGCAGTTCTGGGGACTGGCTCTCACCCACCCAGTCTCATGGCTTTTCCATGCATTTGGTTTCCACAAGTTTTAAAATTTCAATGCTGTAATCCCAAGAGCAGGAAATTCTAGGAAAATGCAAGAACAACAAACTTTTTCAACTAACAAATTGTATCCAACCTCATTAATATTCCTTAATTTTCAGAACAGGTACAGTTTGTGTGGCTGCAAGCTCGATTTTAAGCCTGACAGTAAAACCAAATTAATCTGATGCAAGTGTAATTGTGCCAGCACAAACATTTTGAGTTTACTTTGATATCAGTGCAGAAGTTTTCAAGTCAAAAAAGAGTCAGACAAACAAATTAAAGAAAATTGACCCATTTTTCTTCTCAGCCATCTCTAATTGTTTATTCTTGTCCCTGCTCACTATATTTTCTTTACTCTTTTACATAGCTTCATTTAAGCAGGCTGGTCCCAAGCCGACAAGTTACATTTCTATGATCCTGCAAGGTGCTGGGCATTCTCCTTTTGATCCAGGAGAGATCAGAAGCAATAACTTACTTTCAGATCTCTGAGACTATCTCAGCATGGGAGCACTTGCTTTAGGTCCTTGTGGTTTCAGGGCCAGCAGGTCAGTGTTTCGTGAGGTTCAGAGCATTTTTGTACCTTGATTCTCAGCATCCATAGCTTGGAAAACATGTGCTCCAAAGAACAAAACTGTTGTAATTCCTTCTGTCCACCCAAAGTAGCTGTACAACAATGTGAAGGAAAGCTTTGCATCAAATTCTGTTTGATAGGGAACATTTCTGCTTGGCTGAGCTTCCGTGAGATGGATTACCCAGTGAAAAGCATTTTTAATACCTGAAGATTTAATTTGCAAAAGTACATGAGCATCAATGAGCTTTCTTAAAAACAGATTTTTTTTTTAATTCAGAACTCTTATTCAGCTGAAACTGTGCCTCCAACAAAAAAAAGGATAATCATTGCTGACAGATTTTTTTAAGACTGCCTTTGTTTCCAAATTTTTATTTGATTTGTTGAAGGTGTTAAAAATTTATTTCTGCTTAAGGCTCCTGAGACTTAAGCAGAAAGTCTGTCAAGGGCAAGGAAGGCACACAGGGGCAAAGAGTGCTTATCTCAGACTGATACTGCTTTTGAATTACATATGCCACATGCTGCAGGAAGGCTGTGAAACCTAATGCAAATGAGTAACTTTGCACAGCTGAATCACCCTAGATGAGCTAATTTTTATCAATTATACACATTCCAGCAGACCAATGAATTGTCTAAGGCTTACTCATGTCCGTAAATCTTTGTAACTCTAGGGCTTTATTTTCTTCCAGACAAACTCAAAACTGTAAAAGATGATGAAAAATAACAATATAAGGAGAAATAAAGTGAAACTAAGTCAAGAGAGGAAAAAAAAATCTTTTTGGGCTTACTCCAGGTAAGACCAAAAAAGGATGGAAAGATAACCGTACAGTTGATTTAAATAGAAGATCCGGTTCAATTGCAGGAACTTTGTCAGTCATGGAGCATGCCAGCCAAATCCTGAACTCAGATCTTACTCAGGAGACTGTTCCCTAGTAAAACTCTAATAGCATTAGACCTAGAAATCTCAAGTACTGTAAAACAGAATTCCAGGGCAATAAATAGGGAGGGAATTCCAGACAGTAGGACTAGTAGCCTAGGGGTAAATATGGATTTTGGCAGATTCTGGCCTTAACTATGGGCTTTTTATATACACATTTCCAGTACTTAGCTTACTTCACAGTAACCTGTCAAAAATGAGGTCAGACTAATATATACCTCTGTTTTCCCTTGTGAAATTACCATTGACTACAATGTAAGGATAATCCTCCATTCTACATCTTAATGTAATTTCCATTCACGAGAGAATCATAAAAATATCAGGCCTTTCACCTTTTTTAACATGGCAAAATAACAGCTCAGTAAATGCAGTTTGTCCCACTGGGAAAAGGAATAAAAGGAGCTTTTGCTGAAGTTTGTTAGGACATGAGGTCAGCCTAACTAATTAGAGTCCCAGAAAATATTATGTGATTCTTAGACATAACCAATCCTGTTTGAAAGTCAAAATACACAGTAAAAAGTGGCTTCAAAATTATTTAAGGCATTTAGAAAGTGGATTACATGTTCTACTTCAATAACCACTTAACAGCTGGAGAAAAGTAAAGCTCAAACTCACTGCCTCTTTGCAGATGCAGCTCCAGCTTCAGCAAGAACCGCTTTATGTTCCATCAACCTTCACCAAGGTCACGAACAGCTTTCTGCACGTCAGTAGCAGGAGTTAGCACCTCCACATGCTTAGGGAAATGCCACACTTCCACAAGAGGTTATACAAAAAAATTTATTGGCCAACCAAACTACAACACCTCTGAAGAGCTTGTTGAAAACTTTGCTCTGTACCAGATTAGGTGTTAGGATCTTGATGAGTGATGGTACAAGATGTCTTGTTATTATTATTTGGGGAATAGGTTTCCTTCCAATCCTCTCAAAGAATCTGACAATTTCTCCCACACTGGTTCATTCTCTGCTGATTCATTTGAACACATAAAAGTTGATGGATTGCAATTTTATTAGAGATCTATAGGCTCAATTAAGGTGATTGTTTAACATAAAGAATAAAAGACCATCTGAAACAAGAACTGGAGATGGCCAAAAACTTTCATTTTGAAAAATGGCACTGCAGTGAGTTACCTATTTAAGTGACTTTTGGCACAGTCAATATTTAAACCTGAAAGGTGTTAAAATATCTTTTAAAGCAGTGTTAAGAGTAAGCATGTTTAACACAATATCACCAAAGATTAACTGGAAATGGTGTCTCCTTTGTTCTAGGTGCCATAGAAAGAGAAAGTGAAAGATAATCACTGTACTGAACAGCTTGAATCTAGACAGCTAAAAGGGACAAAGAATGAATGCAACAGATTGAAGTTTTTTTTCAAAAAAGGGTTTTGAGAAAGAAGGTGAAACGCAGACCATACTGCTCCCATTCCCAAGCCCATCTTCTGTCTTGTTCCTGTGCCAAGCTCAGTTTTCAGGAATCCTCATGGCCAAACAGGATCACAGTGTTCATGGAAAGGTTGCAAGGCACATATTTCTTACCACACAAGTCTTACAAAGCATCATGACAAACTACAGAGTTGTAAATGCACTTGCTTTATTAGCTGAACAGCAGCTTCGACTGTGACAGTCAAGTCAGATCTCTGGCAACAAAGGAATAAAAACCATTTTGGTCCCTTTATATTATAGGAAGAGTGAAGGATGTGACCAATGGTAAGTAGCCATTCAGTGAATGGACCTAGGATACAGGTCCATTTCTCCAGCTGAAGTCTCCAATGATTCCTCTCTCATTTCCTTGTGCACAGATACTGAGTTTGGAGGAAATCACTTCATGACTCCATCACTGCAGTGCCTTCTCCACATGGTTGCAGCTCAGCCATGATGCTGAGGCAGAGAGAAGGGCACCAAATCTAGGAGGTGTATTTATTCCTTTCCTTGAAGTACCTGCTGTCCTTGCTGCAGAGGTTCAGCATCTCAATGGCTTTGATGTGGTCACACAGGCAACTTGGGAGAAACATTTTAGACTATTTTGACTAACTTCAAGGAAAAAAGTAATAAAAATGGCTTTACCATGTATAAGAGCAGCACAAACTTCAGGTCTATTTCACCTGTCACTGGCATCATCAGCAAATCTCCAGGAGTCACAACTCCAGGTTTTCCAGAATCAAGCATTTTGCAAGTTTGTACTAACACTTTTGCTAGCCAATCTGACCAATCAGCTCCTTCACTATCCCAGCCCTCAATTACACTACAGGGACTGAAAGAGTGAAAACTTGTCAAATAAAACTGTTAGAATAGACTGGCTTTTCAAGGGTATGAACTAAGCCCTTCAACAGCAGAAGATCAGCCCATTTCACATTGAGTCCACACACTACAGGAGAACTAACCTGAGTGTTGGCTGTTTTGGGATACACAGCCTTTCTGTGAGGGCTGATACACAGCACTGTGTGTGTGCTCTCCATGCACCTCTTACTTCCAGATCTCCTTCTTGGCAGAGCCCAAGTGTGACTATTCCCCTCACTTGGACTGTCTGCAAGGATGAGATGTTGGGAGAGCTTCATGCTGTCCTGACACCCCTAGACTGGTCTCAAGAAGCTCTAGATTTCAATGAGGGCTACAGCTGCAGCTGCAAAGTACTGATCTGGATCCAAATTTCCCAAAGCAGTGCTCAGATGATTTAGTTCCTCGCTGAAAGGAGCCAGCACTGAATTTTAAAACTGAAATCAGAGCCAAACTTCCTCAAAGTCTGGGAATGTTCTATCTAGTGGGTTTGGTTTGAGCCCATCTCTAATATGATCCATATAGAAAAAAGGCCCAAATCTGCTTTCATTTCCATTCACTTCACATGAGAACAGGTTGGAAAATTTTCTTGCAATGTAAGTTTGTCAGAAAAGGCCGGTAGGGTCAACCAGTTATTCTCATATTCTATAAATTGCAAGGAAAATTTCTCCGTGAACATATTTTAAAAGTTATATGGTTCTCATCCCAAAAAGATGTTTCCAATAATTTGCATTTTTATTGCTTCTATATGGATTTATGCTGTTACCTATTTCATGATGCATCATTTTTTTCTTGACTTAGTAGCAACTTTCTGACATACTGTGCAGTTCTGAAAATTATTATTAAGGACATATCATCCAAGCATGATCCTAACTGAGTCTATTCCTTTCGTTTTATGTGTGGCACCAGTGCCACATAATAAGAACTGATATGTCTCACTCTTTTTTCCAGCTCAATATGCAACTTGTGGGAAAATTTGACACTTAATGTACAGATATACAGTGAAATTTTATATTATTCTAATAAAAATACAGGGATGAAATGCTATTCCAAATGTTAAATTCAAGTATGATACATACATATTCTGTCATTTTAAAATGTCTTAAAAAGGAATTCTTCCCAAAATTTTGCTCCAAGGTAACTTCTGGAATTTCTTGGTTTGACTTGATTTGGAAGGAAAATGAGCAAATGACCAGTGAGATGAAAGACCCAAACATGACCAGTTCAACTTTACCTGTATCTTCACAGAGTGTCAAGGATTTTACATCCCAATTTACCTTGGAAATGTCTATGAAAGTGAAACAGTCTTTGCACCAAAAACTACATACGTACAAACAAAAATAAAACCCCTTTCTAAAATACCCCTAAATGACAGACCAAATGTAGGTGTGATGCAGGTGATGTACCTGTCCTGACATGGAAGGCCACCAGCATGGCACGACAGAGCAGAAGGAAAATCAAGCTCTAAGACTGTAGCTAACCCTCCGAGCAGCCCCAGTGAGTTGAAGCCTGATTTATTCTTGGCAAAGCAAATTTTTCCAGTTTCATTGCTTAAACTGCAAGGTGACAGCAGCCTCAGTCCTACCTGTGAAGGAATGCACTACATGCCAGTCCAATGCCTCTGGAGTTTTTAATGACCATGTGGTATTAGGACACAATTACATGGAAAACCGCAGCCACAAGTAAGTCCAAAAATGTATGAGCCCGGGTCAAATGTATGAGACCTGCTGTCTTGGCAACTAACTCGCTGCATAACACAGGCCACAAATTTTCCAAAAGATATGCACTTCTGGCACATTAGTACACACAGAAATCACAAACCAAACCTGGGAGAAATGACATGAGCAGTAGTAATTTTAAATGTTGCTGTTCAGGGGCATTAGTATCAAACAGGTTTTGACTACGTGCTTTAGGATTTTGTTCATTTTTTTAGGCCATCCTAGGCAGAAAATTCCTGATTTGGGATCTTAGATAATACTTTCATCCACTTACTTCTGGACTTGACATTTTTATATGCTCAAGGCTTTGCTACCACTATCAAATATCTGGCACATTTGCATGAAATCACATTTCAGTCACCAACTGCCCATTTATTGTGGTTCATGCTTTAATTTTTATTCGCGTTAGATTAAAATCGTTACTGTGTTTTTCTTAAATATTCATCAGAGACCAGATTCCTTACTGTGAGAAACCATCCAACTTTCAACTGGATAATCTAGGAGTGGTAACTCTGAACACCGATGTGCCTTCTGTTCATAATACTCGCGTAAGTGGCATGAAAAGTTTGGGCTTAAACTTTGCATTTAAATGATGGTGTAAGAAATAAGGCTCTTCCCTTGGTCTGCCTAAGCAAGTCAGGTGCTTCCAAACCTTTCCATTTTGCTCAGGATTCCCTATGTAGAGCAGCATGCCTCTGTATTTTCCAGCACCTATTGAGCTGGTATCATGACCGTGTTCCTCACACTATGGACAATTACTTTGTGCTGTAAATCAAGGAGTTCTGGAGTGCACTAGACTTAGAACACATGCTCAGACCATCTGGACACGATATGCATATGAACTCCTCAAAATCTGCATTGACAAGGCTTCCAGAGTGAGAAACGGAGGATGTGTCCAAGAAAACTCAGATGTATGATATCTTTAACTGAATCTAATCTTGGGAGGAATTGCAGCAGGGCAGATTAGGTCACAGATCATCATAATTCTTAAAAAAATATCTCACAAAACTCTAATAATTAGCTATGGCATGTATGCAAAATTCAATCTCCCTTCCACTGGAAACTGAGAGAACACACTCCAGATATAAAAAATTATTCTCCCCTGAGAAGTTTCAAATCCTAGTGGCAATGCATGGAAGCACTAGCCCTTCTTTAAAGCAAAGGGACAGAAAAAAAATAAAATCAACTTTTTGCCAATATATTTTTTCTTAATGCCATCCTCAAAAACAGCTGGATCCAGGTTGTTAGCTTCTGCAAAAGCATCTGAGATTAGGACTTAGGAAGTTCTCAGCTAGAAATGTCAGAAAATTAATCCAGAATGGTAAACATCTGGCACAATCAGAAGTAACTGCTGCCACAAACCCTTATACAGGGCACGACTAGACCAACTTTGCAATGCTGATGCTCTGTCCATAACAAAATGGGTTTAATTCAATTTAAGAGTCTTCATAGATGATTGTATCTTTTTAATTGAATTAATTTAAAAGCCTATTATATTTTTACTGGTGAAAATTTCATGCATAAGCCCAAGAATAAACAAACAAATAGAAAGATGCTAAGGAAGCAGGACAATTATATGCCTTTATGTGCAAGACAACTTGATTCATTGGAGTAGCGTGGCAGAAGCAAACTTTTAAAAGGGACTTAAATGTGGTCAGTCTAATCCAGATCCAAATCTAGCCTGGTTACTTCATTGTAATTGAGATCAGACTCTGATGCCACCAGCAAAAGCTGCAAATAATCTTCTGAATACCATTATTTCACCCTTACATTTGTTGGCAGAGTTTCAGCAATACATTTTGGAACCTGGGATGCCTCCTTCCCTGGATTGCTCCTGGCTGCTCCTGCTGGCAGGGGTGCATGGCTGGCCAGATGATGTCTAAAGTAAAAGCAAACCCTGTCTTGCTGGAGCTCTGTCTGTGGGGACACTGGACAGAGTCCAGACAGGGAACAAAGCAGTCAAAAAGGAAATAAAGTGATCAAAGGTGTCTGCAATACACAGGAGAAGAGGAAAAGTGACATGGTTGGGAATAAATTCACAATTTGAAGGAGGAGAGGTGTGACTGTGCTTTTCTAATTCCGTCCAGGACTCAGAGACAGCCAGAAAAAAATAGCACTGGGGGAGTTATTTTCTCATGGTATCTCCAGCCAAAAGCAAGTTGTTACCAGAAGTCTTCTGAGACACATTGAGTCAGGAACAGAAAAAAAAAAAAAAATAGTGCTTTGGGACTTAAAGCAAGATGTAGATGGCTTGAGGCACCCACTTCAAGAGCTGTCTTCCAGAAAAACTCCACCCAGCAGCCACACAGCCCTGGAAGTGCCAGCATCCGCGGGGATCCGTGGAGTGCAGACACGGGCCTCTCCTACCCCACGCCGAGCCACACGGTGTGAGCAAGCTTGGGCACAGGGACAAACCCCTGGCTACAGACTGCTGAACCTCCCAGGGACCAGCAAATATGAACTGGGAGAGTTTTGTCCACAGGCATCTGTGCTCCGAACAAAGCTGCATCTCCACAGGCTGCTTCTCTCCTTTGCCAGCACAAGTACCATTTACCCCACTGGGGCTTTTCTCACATTTTATAGGCAAAACAGAATGCCTGACATGGGGCCAGTCCAGGAAAGGGATGGCTCAGCTTCCCTCCAGTCTTGAGTATTCCAGGATGAGGGTCTTCTGCTGACTGGACAGAAGCAACCATCTACATTGGTTGCTCCCATTGGAGAGACAGCAACATTTGGAGCAAAGGTACTTGTGTTAGTATATCTGCATCCTTAAAATAGCATGTAAGCAGTAAATAGCACCTCTTCAAAAGCAGGCACGGCACCCTAAAAGTGTTGTACTTCCTCTAGGCCACATCCATGGTTTAGCTGCTCTCAGGAGAAAGGTGGTGAAACAGTAGTGTGGAGGAGAAGGCTTTGTTGTACACACATGTAAGCTGGTTCAGGCAGTGCTTTTCCACACTGATCAGAGTTTTCTGGATATATTGCATGTATATAAATGTATTTGTGCATGTAAGCATTTGTATGTATGCATTTTGATATGAATATACGTATAGATATATTGTGTATATTTATTTAGATTGTGAAAAGATTAATTCATCCTGCATTAGCAACACTTTAAAACCTCAAGCAATGCTAGTGTGAGGATGGAAGCCTGCTGTTTATGTGGACTATTGTTAAATATAATTATTCCTTTAACTCATACCTCTCTTTTCATATAATACTCCAATGTCCAACCAAGGCACATCACTGGTGGCTCAGCACTGTGTGTGCAATGGTGTGGATGGGACAGGTGTCCCATCTCTGGTATTGATACTAACATCAGTCCATGCAAGACTTGCAAACAGCAATAAATAAGTTTGACACAGCTTTAGCAACACTTTGAGTTGTTTTGTTTTGTTTTAAAAAGGGAATTGAAAGCAGTGCTAAATAAAATGAGAGGGGTCACAAGTCTGTGGCCAAAATGGAACAATAACCATAGTAAACTGTTGAGCAATAAGAAACAAGAAGAGTTTTTCTTGATTTTTTTGTTTATTTGTTTGTTTATTTGTTTTCTACCCTCCTTGAATGTTTTCCACTTCATGTCACCCACTGGATTGTGTAAATTGATTCCATCTGGATCTCTCCCAGTTATGTGTGCTGAGACACTGGCAGTCTTCGAGTCGGGCAGAGTGGTTGCCTCTGATTCAGATTTCTCATTAATTCTGTGGGAATGCTACTCTTTCCCTCTGTGATGGGCTGAATTTGTCCCGTGGGAATGGGAGCTGTTAAAGAGTAGAAAGCTCCAGCATTCACCCAGTGGTGTCCAGTGGCCTCTGACCCAGTAGAAGTAAATTGCACGGCAGTCTATACATTGCAGCTGCCACAAACCGCCCTTCAAGGCAGAAAGGATGATAGCTTTACTTTTTCTCCAAAATGTTTGTGCCTGGATTCCAGACTAGCTGAGCTATCAAACACCAGTCATTTTTTGCTACCCTGTCAGGCAGTGAAGTCCAAACCTACCAGATGGCCACATCCTGTACTGAGGAACAACACAGCAAACTACCAAGCACAGCAATGTTTTGAAATAATACACTGAACTGTCAAAAACAGAGTTAGAATCTCATTAGTACAAACAGATTTTGATCTCTCACATGCACAAAATCTCATGGACTGTTGCTCAGGTGACTTTCCTTTAACACAGGCAGTAATAAAGGCTTTGATCCACTGTAGGGTCAGCAAGCTGTTCCACCTGCAAACCGAGTCCAGGAAGATCTGGAACCCAGCACCTGGGCAGGTGGAAGTCACAAGGCAAAACATTGTGCTACGTCCTTGTCCTAGAGAGGAACTTTCTCTGATGAGCTGCAGTACATGCAAGGGTTTGCAAGTGGTCATAAAGTCATATCTGTGTCAAGAAGAAACTGCTTTTAGTCAGATGAGGCTGACAATCATTCCTTTTTAATGGAAGAAATCTCAATGCATGCATGACTTTTAGTAGAGCTACTCAAATTACTGTGAACTGTTTAAATAAAAGCAGAATTTGGCTCCAAATAGTCAGTAGCTTATGAATATCAATAGCGTCTCAGTGGGTTAAGGGAAAAATACACTACAGGTGGCTTTCTAATTGACCAGAGAAAATTTTGGAAATTTAATCAACACATTTAGTCTGCACATGAACAATTCATTTCACAGATGTTTTGTTAAGAGGCCCACAGGCCTTATGTTGAGGGAAAACTCCATTCAGCAATCTCTTATTTTTACTCACATTGTTGCATGGAGAGAAAATAGATACTGCAGTTGACAGCTGAGGTCCCATTTTGCCACACATGGCCTACATGTGAAGCAGCTACCAGCCCAACCCAATACACTTACAGAGTGAGTACATATTGCAAGAGCAGGTATCTAAAAGAAACAAGAGGAACACAAAATTATTAATATGCTAAACATAGTCAATCGTAGCCTTTCTCAGCTCTTTTGTAGACCTTGGATCATACAGACTGAAGTACTCTGTCAAGGTATTAGACACAGAGTGCTTACTCCTTGATGTCTGTGAACAGCATTTTCTGGAAAAAAAAATCTGTTATTTATTTTTTTGGTGTAGCATTTCATTAGAGGTTACGAAAGAAAAGAAACTTTCTGCAAAAGTGGAAAGAAAAAGCAGCATTTCTGAATACCAAGTATCCATGTGAGATGTTTTTGTTTGTTCCTCCAGCACAAGCCAAATCTTAATCTGCTCATTTTTATTAGTGTTATTGATGCATCAGGGAAAAAAGTAAGCAACCAGAGAGTGTTCTTTAAACAGATAATAAAAAATCCCTCATTCTCAAAATCGAAAACAGATTGCTTCATGCCTGAAAAATATGGTCTCATCGTAGGCATTGTTTTACAAGGCAAATAGACTCTACTCAATTGTAAAATGAGGAACTTTCACAAAGAGTGAAAACCAAAAGTGCTGACACAAGAGAGGAAGAATGTTACCGCAGTGTAATGTGAAGAAAAGAGACCCAAAAAAATCCAAACCTATACACTTTCAATCCTATGCATATATACTAGAGCTTTTTTATGTGATTCAAATGTTTTAAGGGAAAAGAAATAGAGATCTTCTCTTGTCAAGGTGTCTTAGACCAGATTCACCTGGGAAATATGTGAGTATGCCCAGAAGTGTTTCTGCCACCTTCTCCTTTACATGTTTAAATCTGATTAGTTCTTCCATTAAGGAAAATCAACCCCATCTTGTAATTGAAAAATGCATATGGGTAGAATAGGCAGTATTCTTGTTATCAATGACTTTTCTTCTGTCCCCTTCCTTGCTGTTTCACTTATTGGAAAGATTTACCCAAAGACTGTACAATGAGTAAAAGAATGGTTCCCTTTTTTTCAGTGGGAATTATTAGCATTACTGTGTATCTATACATAATAACAGTATAAAGAAGAACTATTTTCTCTTTAAAAATTTCCTGTACCTTCTCCACTGAGAAGAAATACATGATGACTTTATTATGGATGACATCATTTTTAGTCAAGAGAAAGAAGGAATGATGAGTTTAAAAATCCTGAAAAATAAACCAACATAGATAACAGAGCTGAGGAATTTTGCCCAAGCTGTAATATTCCCATAACTACTTTAGAACTTGGTGGGGGGGAAAAAAGGCATCAAATTTTTCTACTTTGACTTCTAATTGGGAAAGCAATAACTTTCTACCTAGGAAAATAAGTAACTCTCTGCTTCCTGACCACTGTCCTGTATTTTGAAGCACGTCTTTTAAACACCCTGTGTCTTCATTGTGTCTTTGTCACAAACCAAGACTATGATCTAAAGCTTAGTCAAGAAGAGATCTTCCTGGTCCGGGACCTTCTGGTGTGTATCACACAAAGGCTTGATGAGCAAAGTCTCACATGTTTGTTTCAGACTGTGATGACCACCTTAAATTGACACCAGAAGAGATGCTTCCTTCTCCAGACAAAAAACTGTTGAAACACCAAATTCTTTAATGAAACCAGAAGGCTCAAAAACCATACTGCCAGAAAAACATATTTCATCAACCACGTCTTATAGTCAGAAAAGGCAGAAAACTCAGCAGTGACTCAGGAAGGATGGTTATTTCAGATTTTAATACTAGTAGTAATCTCTATACTCATCTTTAGGGAAAAGGACAAATAGAGTAAAGGAGCTCTTTCAAGAAGGTAAATATAAAAATATAATCACTTTTACGGGATTTTCCAGACAATGTTAATAATAAAATGTTTTAAAAGTAGCAATACAATAGTAACAATAATAATAATAATAACAATAATAAATAATAATAAATGGGAAGAGTTAGTTATCTCATCCAAATAAATGGGATGAAAAACTGGTGCAGTTACTTAAATAGCCATACAATAATTTTCACTGAATATAGAAAAAACAGTAGCAGTAGGGATGTAGAAGGGTACTCATAGCTCTTCACCTGATTGACCACAGTTGTTGCAGTGGATTCTGAAGGCATTATGACAAGAGAGCAGAAGAAGGATATAACAGAATTTTTTTGAATTTTGATGCTTTGAGAAGGATTTTGAGAGAAGGCAACACGAGTGTTTAAAAGAAAAGTTCAGAACTGTCTTTGAATTAAAGGGAAAGCCACAAAATGGCCATAAACCTCAGTCATAATGACATGGTGACATTAAGTTGTAAAGGGTCCTCAAAATAGAGATAAAACATTTATTTAGCTCAGAGATCAACTGGGATGGGCCTGGTATAAAAAATATTTTTTTTTTATCTTTTCTTCTTTATAGGTTTATATGTTGTTTCACATTCCTACATTTTTCCCACCACTGTTTGTTTAGCTGCCTTTCTCTTACTCTATTTTATTGTAGAGAATGACTTAAAATTAGAGCTGCTGAATACATGTACTAACTGGGGAGCACCAAGAGGACTGAAATTCAGATTGGTATAGATATCAATGAAGTTCCAGTAGAAACTGTATTTCCCAGATCTATGAAAAATAAGTGCAGCTACTCAGGCACTGAGACATGAAAAGATACCTCCTCAGTAAAGTTCAAAAAGTGTTTGCTATGTGTGTTAACGAATTTATTAATTCATTATGATCTGAAAGGTATTTAGTTAACTGTTAACCTCTGAAATATTCTGTATTGAGTTTGATAATGAAGATAGTAATATTCAGTATTTTCTTTCTTCTCATTAAATTAAGACTTGCTTTTCCATGTGAGATTTTAAAATATTGGAAGCAGTGGAATAGAAAAGTCTACAAGCAGCCTGGCTAGACATTAACAAAGCTGTGCTTCTGTCTGTTCGTTTTCATAGAATCATAGAAACACAGAATGGTTTGGGTTGGAAGTGAACCTGAAGATCACCTAGTTACAAAACCCTGCCATGGGCTGGGACACCCATGGTTGCTCAAGGCACCATCCAATCAACCCAGCCTTGAACACTTCCCAGAATGAGGCATCCACAGCTTCTCTGGGCAACCTATTCCAGTGCCTCACCATCCTCACAGTAAAAATTGTCTTCCTGATACTTAATCTAAACCCGCCCTGTTTCAGTTTCAAGGCATTCTCTCTTATCCTATCACTACATGCCCTTGCAAAAAGTCTCCCCCCATGTTTCTTGTAGGTTCCCTTCAGGTATTTGAAGGCTGCAATTATGTCAATTAGGTCACACTGAAGCCTTCCCTTCTCCAGGCTGAACAATCTCAATAATTCTCTCAGCCTTTCCTCATGGGATAGGTGCTCTATCCCTCTAATAATTTTCTAAGACTCAGACAGCTAATGTCTTCTACCAGCTATGCAACAACAGTGGAAACGTAGAGTTGAATTTTCAGTTGCACACGGGTCATGATACCCTTTGAATGGAATACTAACTCCAAGGGTAGCCAAGATATCCTTATGAGATGATGACATTTGTCAGTACCTTCCTTTGATGCATAATGATGATTCCTATTAAAATTTCTTGAGTACATGTACAGGTGCAATGCTTGAGGAGTCTAGGAAATGAACTCCTCATTGCAATTTGCTCAAAGAAATATGCTGTGCCTTGTGGTAGAAGACTGAATCCACAGCGACTTTCAAAAGAAGTGGGATGCAGTGAGACATTAAATAATGATGGTGAGAGCAATTTGAGATGTCTGGAGAAGTCTGTAAGTAATTATAACAGAGATTTTCCTCTTGCAAGGTGTTTTGTTATCAGAAAGCCCCAGTTTTAACTTCCCTTCTCTGACACATGTAACACAAGGATGACAAATTACAGTTAAGTTTGCTTTGTGGATGTGCAATTCCCTTGGTCTGTAGACACTGTTAGTGTACAGCAATGGCTAGTGATGCATTGCTCTCACTGAAAAATGCCTCTAGTGGTTCTGGTGTAAGAGCTGTTGTGAGACTCAGCTCCCACATACAAGGAATAGGCTTGCCTTTAGTGTATGCTTCACTTGATACATTTAGGTTGAGTGATTACAACATCCTGGAACTAAAATGATAGGCTAATTAGGAGCTGGAATGAACTTCCCGAGTCACCGGGTTCATCATCTCCTGCCTTTACTGGAAGCCTTATATAATGTCTCCATAAAGCAGCAGAGCTTCAGCTGAAAGTTACTCAGTTTTTGCTGCTCCTCCCACACAAAGGCTGTTCCTCACCCTCCCTCTCTTGATGGTCTCTCTTTTCTTCTCTTTTCCTGCACAATTTCAGATCCCCTTTATACACTTTTGTTCCTGTGCCAGCGCTGGAGTTTGATATATATAGCTCTTTTCCCTTTCCACTTTTTACTTCTTTGATTTATTTCTGGAAAGCAATTACATCCCTTTATAGCCTTCATTTTGTTAGGCTAAGGGAGATAGACTTTTCTAATCTCCTCCTCCTGGAAGACAGCATTCTTTTCTCCCAATTCTCTCTGCACCTTCTTTCCATCTGTTTCTCTTTGAATTTTCCCCTTCCTGAGCATGGCTGACCAGAACAGTACATAGCAATCCAGATAATTTTGCTATATTTGTATTAGAATGGCAATACTTCCCTCTCCTTCCTAGGGGTCTTCTTTAAGGCCATGTCATGCTGGTAGCTCACAGCGACCTATGACTACATATTCTTCCTCTTAAGGCATTTCTAAAAGATTAGTTCCAGTATGTAGAGAAATTATTGGCATTAATCCATAACAATGTGATGACTTTGCACTTAATATTATTCAATTTCTGTTCCTATTATGCCAGTCCTCAAGGTCATCCCAATTATTCTAGTATTGTTGTACGGTCTCAGTTCGCTTTGGCTTTAAAAATGCCCAAACAAGTCACTAGAGAGAGTTTGGCACGAGGTCAGTCCTGAACACCAAGCCCCTCAGGAGCTGCCCTTGTCTGCACCCATCCAGCAGTTGTAGTTCTTTTCTCTGGAAAGTCAATATTATATCACAGACAAATGTGTATGGGATGATAGAGCAATGCAAAATTTGTATTTCATCCCCTTTTCAGCATCTTTGATTGTTCCTAGAGCTCAACTGTTTGTGCTCCAGATTAAGACATATGTAAACACTGCCTTCGAAAGATTTCAGTGGCTACACCTGTTTTCCAAAACTAATCAGAGTGGTGGGCAAGAATTACAGTGGTTCAAAAATTTGAATAGCTTTAATACACTGAAAAAAATGAAGTCTTCCCGAAAACACTTTTTTTTTTTTTTAATTCACAACAGACTTTACATTTACAGGAAACCACTTCTAAAATGCACCAGATTGCAATATTTTCCGTGTCAGCTATTTAAAGTGTTCCCAAGAGCTTTCCTTTTGCCTACCCTCCAAGCTTCCTTCTCCCAGTTCAGCCTGGAATTCCATAATAGTTGAGCTGATCCAATTTTTGCTCAAACCACTTTCACCGCTGGCAGTCACTAGCCTCATATGAAATAACTTTGTGAAGTTGACAAAAACTGGAATTTGATCTCCTATGCAGGTCTGTGCTTTCCAAACACATTCTGGTAAAATTAGGAAGAGATTGCATCATTAAAGCCTGCAGTCAATTCAAAAGACTTTTCTCAGCTCTGCACCACACTTTGTGACTTTGCAAAGAAGCGTTCAGAAATTTCACACACAGCACAGACCACAGTTGCCCATTTCCTTCATCATCATAGGGTGGAATTAAAAACTTTTGGCCAAGCTGCCTAATAGGCAGCTGTTTGCAATTAGATGGAGCATTACATCCATTTCTTAACAAACTTCACAACCGGATAACTACAGTATGAGCAATATACCGTGAAAATTTGCCAGCATGTTCAACTTCTCTGCATTTCTGGTGGTTTCTGTACCTTGCCCTCATTTTTCCAGCCTGCTCACATGCTGTCTGACTCTTAGCTTTCCCATTCTGTTGCAATATGGCTGCTCAGAGATTTATGCAAGACTTTTGTCAGTCCTTACGTAGATGTGCAGCTCTGTGGCAGGACATAGGTTGCAAAATTAATGCATTTGATCTTTCTAAAAATAGCATTAGTGCCTGAACAGAAAGCCAGCGATAGCATGTTTTTTTATATACTGCACTTTCATTTCCCCTGCTAAATTGAGGTTAAATACCACTCATCTTGCTCACACGAATAGTCTTACTGACGTGGTTTTGCACAGAAAATTAAGAAACCATTTTCACTATTTCTTCCAGGAGCAGAAATAAAGTGAATGGTACTTCTGAAGGAGCAATTGCATTTGCCACTCCTTAAAAAAATATGTCTCAAAATCAGAGGCAGAATATGTCTTTTGTCAAAGCCTATGTACCAGAAAACACATCTAAGTTCAAAAGCTATAAATTCTGCAAATGTATGGATTCTAAGAAACAAATTAGTAGAATTCCTGCTTCCCATTAGTTATTCTGCTCTCTAGAAGGCTCCAATATCCATAGATGTATCAAGAACCATAATATTAATGCAACAGGCCTTCAGACAAGTTCAAAGAGCAATAAGATGAGCATTATTGTGCTCAGTCTGTACTAATACCTTTGCTGAATTTCCTCTTTCCCCGTCTACAAAAATGAACAGTGTGGGCCCTGATGATTTTACTTTCCAGAGAAGACCAAAGTTGTACAAACGTAGCATACAGAGCATGGGCAGGGTGAAGGGTGGCAAAGACCTCATTCCTTCTGTGGACTGAAGGGAAGCATTTAGAAGTGCTTAAGAAAGACAGAAAATCAATTTGATTTGACAGTCAAGCAAATGAAAAGACAGTAGGACAACACAAGACTGGCATAAACTGGGGTAGAACAAGCAGATAAAAGGAAGAGCTGGTTACTCTAAGATGCCAGGTATGAAATTATTAATGTGTGTGGGCTCTCCCCATGGATTCTTGCTGCTTTTTTTTCCCTGTTTTACAGGGAAAATTGCTGGGAAATAGTCCTGCTGAGGTGATGCTTCTTTTCAACTCATCAGATCTGTCCAAGTGACCAAGTGAAGGACAAGCTTCCAGGATTTGTTGTCTAACAACAGGCAGCAGCTCCCACAGTGATACAGGCTGGTGCAAGCAGGGGAGAAAGAGATGGGACACACTGGACTCTTCCAGTGCCAGGGTTAAAAATCTGAGGTTTTCAATGGGGATTAATAAAAGAAGCATAGTCAATGTGGTTCAGGGACAGGAAAGCATGCACTTAGAAACAAGCTGATACTCCTTATATTAACAGCGCCTAATCTTTTATTAACATTTCTCAAACTACTCAAAATATGAAATTTAAGCCTATTTTGCAGTTCACCTTCTGGCCAAACTCACAAGCGACTTTGCACAGCTGGTACATTCAGAGTGCAAAATTTATTTCTGGGCCTGTATGTGAAAAAGACGAAGGGGGAGATAACCAAAGCTGTGACCACTTACTGGTTTCTCATTCTTAGTTTTCTATCTTACAGAACTGTATTTTCAAAGATGGACTTCCAAAAACCCACATGTTTAAATTACATCTTTATCCAGAGATCTGAATTATGGGTTCAAAATTTCGTAAACTGGATAGTTTCCGGATTTCAAAGAATTTAGTCTCTGGTATCCTAACTGTCATCTTATTTAAGTCACTGATAAGCTTGTGCTGACAACAATGGGAACAGGAATTACTTTTTCTAAGAGAAGCAGGACAAAGAAGCTATCTTAAAAGAGCCAGCTTCAAAGGAAGGAGGTCAAATAACCTGCTGTCGCATAACACATCATTACATTGGCATTCTCCTTGGCTCTTGCATTTAAACTTTGTAGAGAGGATAAGGATACTAAAAAATAACACTCGGAGTTTCCACTTCCTATTAGTTACTGTGCTTTACTGGAAGAAATTGATATCTATAAATGTGTCATGGGATGTAATATTACTGACAATTTTATCTGGAAAGAACTGCCACATGTTTTTCCCCTCTCCCCTCCCTATACATATGTTTTGTGACACCGGGTTTTCTTTCTTTTCCTGTACTGAAGAGCATGTCCAGTCTAACTTCCAAAGCCTATTTGTTCACTCAGATAACCCTAGTCTTCAGACAGTCAGTACAGAGATATTTTTGAATTTCATATTATATCAAAAAGCTTTGAAATGAGCATTCAAAATCACTAGTCAACACAGAAAACAGGGCAAGCTTCCTTCAGACAGCCCATCATACCCCTCCCTCTGAAAGTCATGATTGCCTTAACCAAACTAAATTAGCATCTCAGAGGTGATTTCATGTGGCAGAATTGAAAATATATCAGCTTGAAAATACTTCTGTGCCACAGAAGGTCTGTATTTTTAGCATTTTATTCTCCCTGATCAGACTGTGTGTCCTATAGTCTGCCACATACATGGCCATACTGCATTTTAGAAGGACTATGATTTTCCAGCAGCACTGTTTCCCTGTAAAGTAGCATATAAGACATGTAAGTACCTCTTAGAGTACACAGGAGAGACTTAGGCTTGATACAACTAATTGCACAAGACGTGTGCAGTGCATTGCCTGCAATGTGCTCCCTTGCTTTCCTAAATGTGATATCTGACTTTTCTGCTGCCACTACCAAGTACCCACTAGCTCAGAGAAGTCTTTTGCAGCCCACACATACAAAGTATCACAGTCAGTGCCCAGGCACACTCCCATCACCTACACAAAATGCTGGAGGAGAGAAGGAAGCCGTTTGTTGTGTTCATTCCCCCCTTTTTAATATCATAGGCTCATGGCTAGGGCACAGGTGTAGAAGGATTGAGACACAATGTTGCAACGCCTCTTCTTCCTAGTGGGACTTAAACCTGTTCAGTAAGTGCTTAAACAGTGTTTGCAGATCTTGTTCTCACATCATGGTCTGATGAGCGTGCATTCAGATGAAACTGGAATAGATGCCACAGGAAAAACAAAAATATTTTCAATGCATAACTTTGTAGCTGTTTGTTAGTGGCAATTACCTAACCTACCTGGTGTTATGGATCCTACCCACAGGGCCCGTAGCCTTTGCATCCACTGCCTTATTGCAGTCTCATCCAGGGACTTTCTTGGTTTTTACTTTTCTTTTTCTCTCCTTCAATACATGTTCTGATAGAAAATGTACTGGACTATGAGGACTGCTTCATTTCAGTGTGGAAACCATTACTCTGCAACACACAAGCAATGACCTATTAGTGAACATCCACAGTTAACATGCCAGCCAACCATCTTGATTTCAGAAAAGTTTGTCTCTGTAGTGTGAAAAAGAAAATGTGCAAGTCAGGCATGAGAGAATGAAAGCCAAGGTCGGAGCAATTCCCAGGAGCTCTCCCTGGTTACAATAAAGGAAGCTTGCAAAAAGCTGGGATGAAATTAATCTTAACAGATGTTAATGTAACTGAGATTGGAAATTGGCCCTGAACACATCTCTGTGGAGATATTATACTTCTAGGTTAAATGTGAAAAAAATGTTCTTTTATAATTATCATTGCACTGTTAGGCAGCAGATCTTACCACAAAACATTTGATGTTTGTCACTGACAAGAAGGTTTTATCCTTCTCACATGATGTGACACAATCTCTGGCCCCAGACTCAGAATATATTAGCTGATGTCAACACTTTCTCCTTCCATGTTCTAAATATTGCTGATCAAGCCAAGTTTCATTTCACTGAAAAGACCACTTTCTTTCCTGACTGTGTGGAAGAGAGAAATTCGTTAGGGTTCAGACGTGATACCTGCGTCTCTGTCCACTTAGACTGCAACCTCTGCAGTTTTCAGCTGAAAACTTCCCTACATCACAAGGAAGCAAGAGAAATGTGAATTTGCTGTTGGGGTACAAATTCCCACGGAGTTCTTAACCTCATTGCCGTCTCTTCTCTGACCACCTCTTTCTCGGGAGTACTCTGCCAAAAGAGGTACCCCTGGAAAGAGCTGCAAGAGTGAAAGCAGAAATCTTTACAAATACTGTGCTGAACTAAAATACTGAATTTCAAGATGTCATGCCCATCCCCTTTAAGGCAGCCCTGCAAAAGTGCTGAGTTAATGTTTATGATAAACATTAAATTAGGATAAACATTTTTTTGAGTTGCAGCCAAAACAGCACTCTTCAACTGTATTAAGTGCAAGTGATACAAAGAGTGTCTGACAACACTAGCTTCTGTCTTCTCTGATCCCATCTAACATGTGTGGTGTCCAACTCAGAGTGTTCAGGCCACGCTTATTTGGTTTTGTTCAGTGTCTTTCTACATACACATTCAAACAAATATTTTGTTCTATATCTCTTTTTATGAACTAGTCTAAATCAAAACACCTCCAAGAATAAATCATGTCACAAGTACTTTTTCCACTCAAATTTCACTTTATACATGTTCTCAGAGTTCCTCCTTTGTATGTTCTCCTTCATTTATCTTCCTTACCTTGTGCTTCATGTTCCTCTGCAGTTGTTGGCACTGTACTAACAAAATACTTGTTTTTCACTTAGGATGTGAAAAGTATTGTGCTCCTTCACATGAAAAGACTTTCTGAAAATACTGAAAATTTGGTTGAGGGATTCAAATGTGATGGCCCTGAGAACTCACTGGCTACACTGAAGAGTTAACATGGGTTTGGTTGCAGAAATTAGCCTGCTCTGAGAATGTCTCTGTCCAAATCTGAGTAATTTTTTAGGTAGGAACCACAGGATCAGGAAACTTCAAAGCATAGCAAAATACTTGAAACTGCAAGATGTTTTAACAGGAAGTCCCTTTGGAGGATAAGTGACATCCGATTCTAATTTCTTATTCAATTAAGCTCTTTAATTTGGGCCAAAGAGAAAATTATTTCACTCGGGGAATCTCAAGTTGGTCATTTGGAGAGCACATTCTGCTCCTGGTGAAAGCAATCAAGAGGGAGGCAAAACCAGGGAGTGCAAAATGTTGTAGGCTTTCTCTAGAATTGCAAATTGAAGCTGTTGGTCAGACAGGTCAGATTATCTGGGGTAGCAGGTTGCTTTTGCCTTAGACCCCATGTTCTCCTGGGATGTTATCTGGGTGTAACCAAATCCCTGTTCTTCACTGTGAATGCTGCAGAACTCAGTAGGTGCCTGAGAATATGGCAAAATGGGAAAAAGAGAGCCACAGGGCTCAGCAGGGAAAGAGCAGCGAGAGAAGGAGGGAGAAGAAGGCAGACATGGGGTGTGAGTGCAGGAAGGGGCATAAGAAAGAGGCAGAATGCTGTCCCAGGTCTTTAAGCTTGGCCTGGTCCCATGGGATGGGTGAAGGGGCCTCCTGGCTGGACTAGTCTGGATCATCCAGTGACTGAGGCTTACTAATAAAGGCAAAAGTCTCCATGGCAAAGCAAGCCTTCCACTGGGGAATTCCCCAAACATCTGCTCTGCCCAAAGCTTCCCTTTTCTCAAGATGCCAAAAAAAGCAGGGAGGGGGGAAGGGAAACGCAGACTTTCATTATTTCAGTCACCATTTTGGACTGAAATGCAATATACAAATTATGTTCTAATTTTTGGTTCCCACGCCCTTTTTCTTCGCCGGATAGCAACTTCAGGCTTTGGTGCCGCCAACAATCTTCCTCATCTGTACTAATTTCAATTTTCCAACTACCCCCATCTCTTTTTCATACACTCTGGTATAATTTATTGGTATAAGTAGTATAACACTTACAACTGTCCCCTGCTTTGCACCTCTCAGTTCACTGTCTGTCCAGACATGGAAGGATTTTGGACTGGTAAGTCTGGATTGGCTCCATTCCCCTCACTGCTCACTCAGCAGCCTGCAGCTGGTAAAACACGTGTACCTAGACCTTAATACATCCTTTTTTCTCTGTGCAGGCATGCAAAAGAAGCAGACAGATCTGCACGGAAAACACAACAAAAAGCAAATTTAGCTGGGTAAATGTTACTTCTAGTTCCAAAGCACTGGTACAACTACCTCACGTAGTTGCAGTTTACCCTTGTTTAATAAAGAGAATAGAAAATCTCTTCTTTGATGAATCCATCCACAGATTACCTGCACCTATGCTGTAATTCTCCCCATATGACATTCTCACTAACTTCTTCATAGCAGCACAGACCAGTTTCACTCACACTCAAGTGTGTTGAAAGACCTAAGTGCTTTCCTTTTGCTTGATGTTTAAACCAGAAACTTCAGTCTGTGCATATTCCCTGTATTGAAACAAGGGCTATGGTTCTGATAGATGTCCAGGATATTACAGACTAAACCAACATGAACATTTATTTCCAGTAAACAGGTCTCCATTTAACAAAATTGCATGAGCATTATGAACTTAAGAAAGAAAAGATCTGTATTATATGTTTAATTAATCCTCTGGAGACAATAGTCCAACAATACATGTGTTTGATGTTATTATTCCTGTGTCCAGAAATTACAATACAAACTAATCACTAGAGGCAAAGCTAAATCCCCCTTGGAAAATGGACAGCATCTGTTGACTAGCTAAATAAGTTGTACATTTCATTTGCCAAAAATGTCTGATTGGCCAAAAAAAGGTCTTTTTGAAGTCGTTCCGTTTTGGAAAAGAAAAGTACTAAAAGATCATAATGTTTTTGTGGAAAACATTTACCCCAAAATTTGAAACAGCTGAAGGATGAGCAGAAGTGATGCCATTATTCATACCTTATTTTACTGGAATTTCAGGGTGACAGATTTTGAGGCACATCAGTCATGCTGCTGTGGCCTGGCTTTAGGTCAGCAGCTGATCCTCTCTTCATACTCCACACAGGTCTCCACCTTTTTTACTGTGAGGTTCCAAGGGAAATCCTGGCCACCCATCAGGCCTTGCAGTAGCACCCCTGCTCCCTTAAGGGGAGTTTCCCATGCCCAGGTCCTGGAAGGCAAATGGTAAAAAAGTCTAAGCTGGAAAGAACGGGGATGGGATTTGTTGTAGTGTTTTTCTTGATTTCATTCCCATAGTCAAGGTCTGGCAAGCACAGGGATAGGACCCTCTACAGAAAACACAGTCTGAAGCAAGGAGAGTGAAACATGAGCCTGAAGGTGCTCCCAAGGCTGGGCACATAATACAACATAGCTGGGCAGCAATTTGGCTATTTTCCTATTATTATTTGATTGTTAAGAGGTAAATAAATTGGACTTTGTATATTTTCATTTATTTCCTTTTAGTTATTCAGATAAATCTGAAGAAGTTTGTTTAGGCCATGATTTACTGCTGAAAATATCCAGAGATTACTGATTTTAATGGTTATTTTATATCCCTGTAGCTCCCAAGTGTGTCTCCTTGCTTTTAGGGAGATGGCAATAGTGACTTACAAGAGGAACAAGAAGGGAGCACAAAGAAATCTGAACAATATTTTGCTTCTTGCATGGGTAATTTATTTGCTAAAAAAAGTAATAATTTCATGTTGGGCAAAATGAACACAGTTTTTTAGACAGATTTTAAATTTATTGTTCCAGTGTCTCCTTACAGCAAAGTATTTTGATGTTCTCAATTTGAAATGTTTGAAATGAAAAGGAATTTTTATCTCAAGCTACATCAAGGTTGGCCAGACACACAATTGGGGATGTCAAAGAGCACTCCTGTTTTACCAAGGAAGAAATGAATGCCTTTATGGTACAGAAACTCAAATTTCTTTTGAATTATGAGTTTCTACTAAATAAAAAAAAAAAAATTGAGAGCACAATTTTATTTTATACAGGAAAATGAAGGTAGAATGTCAAGAAACATTATGTTTGTCTATTTTTTTCAGTGCAAATTATAGATACATGAAATGTTTATTAATAATTTCAAGAGCATGTAAAAACAAAAAAAAGGCAAAAATATAATCTTCTATACTTCCTACTTCCCCAATCTTTCCCCAGACATTAAAATAACTCCTACACCACAAACTTCAAGTGAAAAACATATTTATTTATGGTCATTTTCCTATGCCATTTCCTATGACTCTAGATACTGGTTTACTCTACAACATAATATTTTCCTTTCAAGAAATGAGAACTAGATAGCCTTTGCTAAACAGAACTCTCTTCCTAAAATATTCTCTAATGACATGGGAGAAAGGGCTTTATTCAAGTGGCCACTGTGTAAAAGTTAAAATGTTGAGGGAAGAGAAAATAAAACCCAGTTTTAACTAGGTTCTAATGGCCCCTCACTGGCTGTAGGAGAATTGGTTCAATTACACAGTGACCAGTGTCATTGCATATCAATAGCTGGAGCCTCTAATAATGCCAATAAACCATTTCTTTTGTCTTCTTTGTTAAACTGTTTGGCTTGAAACTATAAATTGGGGACAACAGCATTAAGTGTCCTCCTATGCTTGTGAAATCATTATGGGGCACAGAACATTCTGGAGTTTTGAATGTTCACTCTAGAAGGGGCATCTCCCTACACTGACCTGCATCTCCTCACTTGCCTGTTTTCCTTGCTGTTCACACTCCAAAAAAGGGGAGAATTAAAAGATTACCAAGTTTAGATTCAAATGGAATGTACTCCCGTTCTCCTGTCAGTCTGACCAAATACAGCCTTTGGGTTTCCAACTGACCTTATACCATGGCTTCTTCTTAAATAATCAGTTAATTAAAAGGTGACATATCACAAACACCAAAACTTAAAATAACTTTAGTAGTCTAAAAAAAGAACTTATAGCTTTTCCTTAGAGGAAAACTACTAGTAGCTTACTGAGAAAGCTTAACCTCCAAGGCCAGTCTAGCTAACTATGGCCTTAGGGACTAATCCTTGTAAAGTCCATCTGGAGAATGTCCTAATTCCACTGCCTGCTCTTCACAATCAGCCTTCTGCTTTTTTCCCCACCCTTGCATCCGTTTAGTGTCCTCATTTGCTTTCTAATGACTTTCTAAAGTGAACTCAGATCTGGTTTCTTTCCCAGATGACCTTTAGCTGGCTTTTCTTTCCATTCTTCCCTACATCATGGCAATATGAGCTGCAATGCTCATATCAATATGAGTATCATATCAATACCATATGTTCCAGACACAGAGCAGGTAACTAACAACAAAGCTGAGCCGTGCCAAAACACACCTGCAACTTCCCAAAAGAGTAGGTAGAGCTGAGTGGACATCTGAACCACTTCTGCACTTTGAAACAAGTAAAGTTGCTGAAGGATTTTAGCCCTGACAGCCAGGGCCAATGCTTCCAATGTATTTTCTGTGGAGTTTGATGCTTTTCTGAACTTCCAATAACTTAGCAGGGTGGTGTTAAAGATGAGGCAGTGACTCTGTTCTGGACGAGGTGACGTGCCAAATCAATAGTTTCAAATATTTCTACCAGCCTGATTCGCAAATGCTGCAAGTACTAAGAAACCCTTGTTCTTCTTGGAATCAGTCATCAGATCTGTCGTGCAATTACCACAGAGCTACTTTCATTTGGAGAGAAATGTAGCAACAACAGTCTGATTTCTGCTTATTGTACTTATTGTTTCACCTTCAGAGCATAAGCATAGTTTCTTAATTGCAGCCTCTAAATCAGGAGATTTTATCACTTTCCATTATCCCCAGACCGTATTCTTATGAATGGAGATGGGACAGAGTGCACCCCTGCAGAGCACATGTAGAGCATTGTTTTAGGCTGTGTGCCTCATATCTCCCAGGAACCCTCGGAGGAGAAGTCTGAGGATCTCTAGTGATATGTGGACCAACAGCCAAAAAGCAGGAAGCCCAAAGTCCTCACAGAAGGAAGTGAGAATACTGCAGTGTTGTAATCACTGTAACATTATACGTACCAGAACATAAAGGCCAATGAGACAGTTCATCCCTGCTGTAATTTGTTACATGCCAGTTTTCAAGTGCAAGCTCTTTAAACAATTATGTCTTGCAGTTAAAAGAGCTTGTCGAAGGAGCCTTGTGGTGGCATTAATTCTCTCACATCCTGACACACTGACCTGAAATGCTCAATTCCTCTTACAGCATCAGGCTTCTTACTAACAGGGAAATCTTTGATAGCGAGAACTTGACAACCTGGCAATACAACAGAAGTGAAAAACTCCTTGGGTAAAAATAAGTTGGGTTAAACAGATACACCTATGCTGACAGCTAAGTACCTGTTTACACTTATTAGTAACCTCATTAAAAGTATTACTCTAAATAACGTGCCATTTATATTTGTTAAACCCATTTCACGGGAAGCTTAACTAAAAAGGAAAGAGGTTAAAGGCCAGATTTTAACCTCTGCATAAGTAGGTGGCTAATCACAGCTTCAGACATGCATGGTGGAGGGGGAGGCCCTGAACCAGGGCAGACCTAAAAGGTACACGCATGCGTAATCGCCTCTCCAGTGCTTGAGCCTGACTCATGTTGTGGGAGAAACAAGAACTAGCACAACTGGGAATACCTTTTACTGCTCTGGGAATAATGCTTTTCTCTTTATGAGCAGGCTTTTAAATTATCTCTCCATATAGCATGTTAACAACCTTAGTTTTTTTCTGAGTGCTGCTCCGCATATGTGGTGTGCCTGCAGATGCTGTGCAAGCTGTTCCAGCTCCCCACAGCCCTGCCAGGTCTCTCCAGTCCTGACTTGCACACTGTCCTGCTCCTCTTCTTTCCACAGCAGAGGTTACCAGCTGTGGGACGCACCCTTATATTCTAGGAACTACAATGTTATTAACAAATTTATTTTTCCATGTAACTTGAGAGAGGAGTAAAAGGCAAAATCTCAGCTATCACAGATCATTACAACCCATTTGTGATGGGGTAGTTTCATGATACTATGCAGAGCTGTGTTGATCACTATCAAACAGAAATTTGATTCTCCAAATCCAGGCATTGGTGGAGACTAAACCAGCCCTCCCCACGCCCTAGTCTCCAGAAGGGCTAGATGGGAGAATAATTCCAGGCAAAATGCCTCGGGTGCTATGTAGGTTGGACCACTATTCAATTTTCAATGGGTTTTGGGTTTTTTGTGGGGATTCTTGAACCAGATTCAAAAAGTCCCTTAATGGGCATCAGGAGATCAGGATAGGACTGAAGTCACTATTCATTCCTTCCATCTCCCCAACTCTGAGCCAAGCTGTGAGCCAACATCCTCAGGGACTGACAGATGGCACAAAACAAGCTGAAGGAGCATACAGGCGGGGATGGGAAGCAATGGGAATGGGGAGGAGCAGAGTGAGACCTTCCCCTCAGTGGCTCTGAACTGTTATGTCAGCTCTCTGCACTCCTTAGGCACATCCACACCCACCTCATTGGAAGCCCTTGTTCAGCTGCCATCAAACCCCAGGTCTTTATTGGCCAAAAGGTTTTGAGGTTTTTAGCTCCAGATCTGTATGCAATGCCAATGTTGTCCTGACACAGAAAGCTGAGGAACTTCATGCCTACCCCACAAAGTGAGCCGAGGTGGCTTCCCAAATAGGAGGCAACATGGCAGAGTCAGGAAGGAAGAGCTCTAGGTTCTTGATCCTGGTCTCAGGACTACTTCATGCTCACTGGTGGAGAAGTACATTAGAAAGACTCTGGGGTGAAGGCCCTTACAGCTACCCACAACACTGAAGTGAGACATCTCAATGCTCCTGCAGAGTTGCAAAAGAAAAGAGCCATTCTTGGTCAGGTGCATGGGTCATCACAGAATGGTTTACACCTTGCACAGTGAGAGATCCAGAGAAAGGGAAGCCAGATAACTCCCACTTAGATGCTGGAGGAACAGAAATCACAATGTACAGGCTGTTCTCTTACTGTAACTCCAGGCAATTTATCTGGGCAGGATATCTGCAGAAGGTGAAACCTACTCTGAAATGCCAAATTCACCTCGAGGACTCAACAGGCATCACAATCACTCAGGGATTGGGAAGTCAGATATTAGTAGGTTGTGCCATTTAAGCTGTAGGCAACTGTGTTCTCTATTGGATTGGACCTGTCAAACCAAATCTGGAAAGTTATTTGTGTTTGTGTTTCACTCAGCAGTGTGTGCAAGAGAGCAGAAATGTGAGCTGTGTAGACATCCTCTGTGCCTAAGCACAGCCAAAATAATTACCAGATGGTGGTGAAAGTGATCCACAAGAGAATCCCAGAACTCCACGCTAAACAAGCTAAGATAAAATTATTGTCACACAGGTAAAGGGATAACAGCAAAAGGCTCCATTAAAGGAAAAGGAGACTTCTAATCTTCTGTACAGAGACTAGTTTCTCTTGCTGGAGATAATACCTGCAAGGAATAAAAGAATCCTAATGTTCCTATATTCCCTTCTGAAATACCTTGAAGTGTGTTACTGGAAACTTACTTTGAACACATATCAAGACATAAAGGGTATGAATCACTCTGATTTACCAGAACAAAGACAAGAGGTTTGCTTTTTTTTTCAGCATAGTTGTTTCTAGAGAATTTAGCCTGTTTACCTCAGAGTTGGATTATAGGCATACTGAAAAATGACTTAAAGCTTCATATAAGCTGAAACATTATTATTCAATAAAGAGTCCAAGTTAGTAATATAAGATAACAAATTGTTTCAGGAGGTTTTTAAGAGGGAGAAAGGTATTTAAGTAACTCTAAATTTACAAGCATATCATATTACTTCTAATCAATCATTCAAACTTCTGAAAACTCTTAAGTGTTTGTGAGATGAGATGGTGACTTCCTAGTTTTCTGACTGAGGTCTTGTTGTGTGACATTGCCTGACTGGAGTTCTGTGGATGCCAGGAGACAGGTACAGCCTGAGCAGCACTGGGGGAAGAGGAGACAATGCAAGCCCCAGCCACAGGATCCCACAGTGCAGCACACGTCCAGAGGGCATCAGCTCAGTGAGTCCAGATTGTCTCTTCAGGAAACAGAGCAATGTCTTCTCACCAGAGAAAACAACTTGGACCAAATACCATCCCACATCCCAGTCATCTGCCCTTACTCTCCAAAATATGAGAGAGAAAAAGAGGGAAATTTACTGGTGAAGTCATGGGAATATGAAAACCACTTTGAGTATGAAGAGAGAGAATTCAGCAGAGACTGCACTGTTGCTGCTGATTTTAGGTAGAGCATACTCAGGTACTAACAAGATTATAAAACCCAGATAGGTGCCTAGATAATCAGACAGACAGACTGAGCTTATTTGTTTTCTTGTTTTTTTTCTTTTGTTGATTTGAAGCCAAAGATCCAAGAAAAGATCTTCACAAAGATCTTACATTCGCAGCAGTCTGTAAATGCTATTCTCTCATACAAAATTGTCTGAGAGGCTGAGGAAGATAAAGACAACTTAAGTATTTTTAGTGCTTTTTTAATAAAGAAGTATTTGGAGTACATTCTCCAGTCAATGTACATGCAGATCAGCCTTAATATTAACATGTTATATTTAAAAATTTCAAAGAAAATACTTCAGAGCAAGAATAAGTCTGAGGAGCCTTAAACAAATATTTTCACATCATTTTACTTTGTTCCAAAATTTTCTTGAAGAAGACACTGGATTTTATAATCGAAATCACATTTATAGAAGTTGACAGATTTAAATTCTGACATGGCTCTGTTTCTTAGTCCAAGGGCTCAAACACCTCTGTGTCACACTAGCATCTGTTTAGATACTGAATCTCAACTGTGCAGATTGGGCAAAGTTTCAGGCTTTTGCTTAAATTTTCCTGTAAGAATTAGGTCAGTTCTAATCTTCACATTTTAATAACTTCCTTTTCAACTGAAATTCAAATTGCTGAGAAGCTCTGTAGGGGAGAGTAATATTCCCATAATGATCTCATTTGAATAACCTGAGAAAAATAACACCCGTATCGCTCAGTGCAGGTAAGCAGGATGCAGACGAGCAGGCAAGCCAAGTGGCTCATGTCTTCCCACCCAGCTGAATCTGACTTGCCTTGGATTTATGGTTAGAATGAGCAGGATTGTTGACATCGGGCAATTCAGATCATTCCTGTGCTAGGCATGGGAACAGACAGTGCAGCCCTGTGAGGTGTCTCCACGGGACAGTGAGAAATGGACGGAGAGATGGCCACCCCTGTAACTCTGGGTACGAGTACACGGCCTGGGCAAGAGATGGAGGACAAATTCCCTAAAGAGATACAGTAGGTGCATTCTGCTAATTCCTGAGACCCATAACACAGGCTGTGAGGTATTCAGTCATGTTTCCTTAAGGAAAATGCTGCATGGAAAGATAACAGCAGCAGATACTCTAACAACGTATATATGGTTCAGCAAGGGGATTTACCTCTCACAGGGTGTCAGACACCTTAGTCAGCCCAGTGTGGGTTGTGGTGAGAGCAGCAAAGTCTCTTCTTCACAGGGGGCTGTAGTTCAGCTCCTCCCAAACTAATTCTCTGAGATCTTTCTGAAGAAACAAACGTGCCAAAGAAGCTAAGCCAATCTAACTCTTATCACACTGCAAGGAACCAGGTACCCAGTGCCTGAGGAAGCAGAGAGATGGATGCAGCAGAAGACAGAATGAGCAGTGGAGAAGGGAAGAAGGTGGATCCAGGCTTGCTATTAGGTTGACAGCTCATTGTCTATAACACCTGTAAAGACGTTCCGAAAAACACTAAAAAGTGAATTTCTGCCTGCATTAACTGCCCATCTTTTCAGTGACCTTTCCTCCATCAGTGCAGACCTTCCACTGCCTCACAGTGGGTTGTAATGACTGACAACCTGAGGGCTGAGGAGTCCTCTCCCACAACATGGAAAGAAAAATCCAAGCAGCTGCAGCAGCTTGCATCTAAGGAAGGTTGTCTTCATTCTTGTCCCACTCTTGACTAGAGAGAAGCCCCACTAAAACTGATAATTAAACCTTGTCAGTCAGACAGAAGGTGCAGGTGGACCAGCATTTCTTTTAATAAAGGACATGTCTTTGTTTTCAAAAATGCTAAGTAAATTACTGAGTCAAAAATATGTTATAGAGACTTCTAATACCATGAATGCTACTTTTAGCCTCAAAAGTTATACACGAGCCTTCTTACTGCACAGTGTGTTTATTTTTCTCCCAGGAAGCTGTTTATTGCTTATTTAATAAGTTTATTGCACAAGATACAGTGTCTCAGAGTCCCAATAATATGGATCAGAAAAGGTAGCCCAGCGTCTAACCCACTCTTTGAGTCCATCTTTCAGTCATGATAGCCATAGATCAGCCCTATTTGGTTTTGCTTTTCCTTAGCTCCTCCGTGGTTCAGAAGCAGAGCATTTTGGACACTTGGAAACAGAGTGACCAAATCTGCTCTCCTGGGATATGAGTGGTGCCATGAAAGGCACAAGAAACAGAGGTGCACGACTATTCCCTGCCTCAGAGTGATGCAAAACTGCTTAAGAGGCAGGACTGCAGCAGATTAGAGCTATGAGTCTTGTACTTTAGCAGTGTATGCTGCTGGCAGCCTCAGCCCTTTCAAAGCATTCCATCTACTGCTGGCTTGCCAGTTTATGAGCCTTGCCAGGTGCCCTCTCACATGCTGCCCTAGAAGAAAATATGATGTCCAGAGAGACTGCTTTGCACACACCTTGATGACATTCTTATGAGTTCTTGCCCTTACTCCACTGCCTCACCAACCCATTCCACCCAGACACAATGTGCTAAGAGCTCTCCTCACCAGAAGCAGGCAAGGAGCACCAGCGGGCCATCACACACTGAGCTAATTCTGTGTGCCTGGAAAATTTGGCAGTCAGGGACTGTAAGACCTGTTTCCAATGCCTGGCCCTGCCACATCTCCTTGCAGGATACCCATAGTCACTATCTGGCAGCTTCTTGGGTGCCTCAAGGGGGGAATGAGGGAAGCTGGGCTGCCCTGCTAAGTGTCCCCCATTCTATTTCCCTGTTTTCAACCCATAGTCTCTCCTCTATATCTCTGTTCATAATTTTTGCCACTTGTGAGCACTTAGATATTTTTCCTCCCCACTGTCTTCTCTTCATCTCTCTTCCCTCTGTGTATGGTTTTTTTAACTGTTTTTTAATATGTTTTGTTTTGTTTTAGCTTCTGTTGGGGATGGGGTGCTACCCATACCAATAACAAAAAACAATAACAAAACAAAACAAAACAAAAAAAAAAAAAGTGGGGACAGGGGCCAAAAGCAGATAACTTTGGAGGGGTACAAAACAAGGAAAAATACAGCAATGTTTTCCTGGTACACTTTCCCAACCATAACACTCTCCTGGCCTCCAGCAACTTGCAGGTCAGAGATGTAAGCAAGCACTTTCTTCAGAGACATTGTTCATCAGAATTCTCCTTCTTTAGTAAGCCACAGTGGAGCTTGTTGTATTATCTCCCCAAAATAAATTAATATTAAAGGTTATGTCTGGCTATGGCAAACACTACTGGGTGAATAAGGCATGCTGCACCATGCCCATAAATGAGACAAAGCCATGATGTCCTTGGAGAGAGAACAGAACTTTTACAAAGCCATGGAGGTTCTTGTAAAAAGCTTCATTACAAATGCAGAGCGTCTGCCCATAAACCAAAAGTCAGTTCCTGCCAATTTCCTTGTACTCTTCTAGCTCCTGGTTCCTTATGAACTGAAGCTGGGTTTCCTTTCAGTAATGAAATGGAAAATGAAAGGGCATGAAGGGGCAGCAGTGGCATGCTCTAGCAGACAGATACATAGGAAGAGTAAAAATCTTACCTTCTTGAAGTTAGCAGGATGTTAACGCTGACTTCATGGGGCCAGAGTTTCACTCTGATCTGTACAATCTGCCAGGCAATCTCATCAGTCTTTGGAAAGTGCTGCTACGCTTGTTATTTGCAGTATTTTCAGCAATTTTAATGACATTAAGCCCTAGGGGGTGAAGCCCCAGGAAACAGAAGGATGCAGACAGCCTGAGTGATAGTATCATGAGCCCTGTTAACTCTCCTTGCTTAAATCAATACCCTCAACTGCTCCATGCAGAGCTGTAATGAAAGGAACAACACAAAGCTACCACTCTGAAAAGTTTTTGAGGGAAAACAAGCAGAGATTAGCCACAAACTGAAGGTCTGGTCTGACCAGACCACCTTTTTTTTTTCTTCTTTGTCTTGGGAAGTGCTGAAAATTCACCACTGAGCTTGTACTCACTTTCTGGATCAATCTTATGACCATTTATCTTATTTACATTTTTTTGCTATTTCCATAACACCTAATCTAACCACGGCTTGTTAAAAAATTGTGGGCACATTATATGCAGGTGCCTAACTCCAGCATAAATATTTACAGCAGTGCTGCCACTTAAGACTTTTCACATGTGGCCTTTTTAGGCAATAATTTATGTGTGTTTTAACTCTTCTGATGCATTAGAGCATGCAGGTGAAATTTCTCCTTAAAAGTGCAAACAAGTGACATCAAGTGTTGCCTCATAGCTAGAATATGCTGCATGTAACACCCATGCTGTTTGGGATCTAATCCTTCAAGTATTCTATGCCTGGCCCTAATAATGTCTTCTTTAGATTTCCATAGCCTAATACATATGCTGCTTTTTCTTACAGTCTATTTTTTTGAAAGTCCTCCCATTTGTCCCACTTCATTCATTGGCAAAAGACCCAACTGAACTAAATGGCAAAGGAAGTCTGCAAGGAGAACTTATAAAAGCACCCATATCTTTAAAAAACTAGTTTTCAGAAATGCATGCAGCATTTATTGTATGAACAGAGGTTTGTGAAGGACCCAAGTCCTTTTACTAACTAAATGCAAGTAAGAATTTAACAAAAATACTCCTGAAGTTTAAAGAAATGAACCTGATGATGACAGAGACTAATGTTCAGATTCGGGGTATCTACTTATTAATTTTGTCAGGCTGAAAACAATGGTTAACAGTTTCCAAAATAGCTGAACAATGTCAGCAAACATTTGCTTTGACTGAACTGAGACCCTCCCTTGCCCTAAGATCAGCTCTGGGACACTTTCAGAAAGGCTCCCTTTATCTCTTGACAGTGTGAAAAAAAACTGTTACCTGCAAATTGACTTGTGTGTAGAAGGAAGCTATCATTCATGCTAATGGAGCCCATCAGCTTGCTTTCACTGTACCATGATACCCTGGAGCAAAAAATGTGAAGCCTGTTAAGCCCTGGGCTTAGCAATAGGATTTAACAACTCTGAAATGCCTACCTTCCTCGGTACACATGTTGTCGACCACTATCCCACACATTTCTCTGTTTCTGTGACAGCTGGTCAATGTAAACTACCTCTTAAAAGATTTTATGTTGATTTTTATGCTCTGGGAGCTGTTTTCTTAAAATAAACCTTACAAATTTTAAAAAGCAAAGAGACAATGGGAAACTACAGTAGAAAACAGAGCAGAAAATTGTACAGAAAATTGTCTACAAAGCTCCCAGTAATTTGGTAATGTGAAGCATCTTCACTGCTCACTGTGCTCCTCAAATAAAAACTTGGTGGGCACATTTTGAAAGCATTAGAGATCGTGACTCCTGCAAAGAAATCGCTTTTTTAAAATGTGAAGGCATGACAAGAGTTAATCCCAGACCACAAAGTCAGACAACAAAAGCATGAAGAAGCTGGCTTGACTGGGACACTCAGGTGGGTTAAGATGCAACAGATGTGCCTAAGTGGTGGGCAGTGACTTTGTTAGAGATAGTTTACCAGTTAATAGCTCATAATGCTAACGTGCAAAGAAGTGTTCAGTGCAGGGAAGAAATGGCTCTAAGCCATGATCAGCAAATGAGGAACATCAGACTCTTCCCAGCCTGGCCTCCTGAGATCTGGAGCCATGCCAGCCCGGGATCTGACACACCCCATCTCAGGGTTGAAACCAATGGCTCATTGGCAGGCCCTCTCATCTCAGGTCTCATCTCTTACCCATAAAAGCTGATCACAATTCTCCAGAGCTGGTCCCATTGGCCCCTACCCTTCACTGCACCCTGTCCAATACTGTGAAAGCTCCACCCTCCTTGTAATCCAACCAACACTGCATACTGCTGAGCAAAAGTTAAAAAAATAATTAAATCATTGGTGATGGGAAAGGAGAAAAAGGAATCTTAACGATATGACAAACACTGAAAGAGAAACAGCAAGATAAAAAAGATCTAAGACAGGGCAAAAGAGTTGTCCTCATAGTTGGCACGGAGCAGATACCTTTCAGTTTCAGGTGAGACAATTTACACATTCCTGCACTGTGGATAGCTGGCAAAATGAGGCTGGTCAGGAGCAGGGAAAAAATAAGCAAAGCTTCCAGACAGAACATTTTATGAAAACCTGTGGTGAAATGTAATGCTCAGTGTTCAGAGCACATGAAGGTAACCAAGACTGCTGCCTGCTTGACAGAGGCATCCACGTGCCCTACCAAGACACGTGGGAACCTGAAAGAACCACAGAGTGGGCTGAGAGTTCCCTTTCCCTGCCTGTTTACAGAGGATAGAAAGGGCTGAGGCTAAGTAGGACTCTTTCTCTGGAGTCTCTTTAAAAGTCCCAAACACAGAGTAAGTTAATGTCCAATGCGTCTAGGCAGGCTAAAGAGCATGAACCAAGATTTTCAGTAAACTAACAGTGTTTTGTGTCTCTGTAGGGTACGTATTCCATGCATTTTCAGCATTTTAGCCCAGGCCCATCTTCGCCAGTCCCACTGCACTATTTTGTGCAGGGATTCACCCACAAATCAGTTCAGTTTGGTCTGACAAAGTCTCTCACTAATATTCAGTTCTTCCCCTGGGTATAGCCAGCACTATCCTTCTCCCTCAGGCAGCCTTGGACTCTTGGTCCACTGTGCACCCCTCAGTGAGTATAGCACCAAAGGACTCTGGGGATACATAAGAGTTTCAAAGACTACAGTGCTTGATGCAGGCTACAGAAGTCCTACCAGAAGGATAAGTCTTTTGAAAAATGATTCCTTTGCATCCTGTCGTACCATAAAAGTACATTACAGACCATAGATTGTCTGGACATACAAATGAATTCCCAATGTTTAATCTATCTGAATGTCTTTCTTGTGGTTTTTTACTTCAGTGTAATCCTTCACTAAACATTTTTCAGCCATTAGCTCAGGACAATACATTTTTCATTATTAAACTGCCTCATGTTTTCATTATATCTGCACGTCAGATTTTACTTAGTGATATATCAGTGGGATCACCTCTCTTATTACTGCACTTGAATTTCTCTTCTAAGAAAAATATAGTTATTTCAGATGAAAAGGGGCTCCTCAAATTTAAATGGCCATGAAGCATATTACCAAAATAGCTACTCAGAGAAAGAGAAAAGACAGCTTTGGGGTGCCCTGATTGCAGCCTTGCAGTACCTGAAAGAAGCCTAGAGGGTGGAGAGAGATTATTTACAAGGGCATGTAGTGACAGGACAAGCTGGAAGGACTTTAAACTGGAAGAGACTAGGTGCAGATTAGGTATCAGGAAGAAATCTTTACTGTGAGGGTGGTGAGGTGTTGGAGTCAGTAAGGCAGGAGTTTCTCTGAATCCTTCAGAGAGAGATCAGAATGCAGGGATTGAATTAAAGCCATTAGATAGATTGAAGTATGTTAAGCCTCTCACACATAAAGCAGAGGTAAAGGTTTAGGTTGTAGCATGAGGGAGCAAGTAAGTAAGTAATTGAAATAAGTTTTAAGTGCTTTTAGTGAGTAAAAGGTCTTAGATGCCTGAGAAGTAGTACATGTTCTAGTGAAGGTTGAAAAACATACTAGTGTTTCCTTAGAGACTCCAAGAACCTGGCTTCAGACATAATAGAGTTAAGAATATTGCTTACATTTTTCTGTTAGAACAAGATAGGCCATGTACGTAGTCTATACACAGCCTGGCATGCTAAGAAACTAGAATTCTAATAGGTTAAGAACTAGTGGTTCGAGTTTGTGTCTTAGCTGGTTGGAAAGTTTCTATAAAAGAACATGCATTAGGGAGAGCTGGGGCTCTATGCCATGGCTTTATGCCACGTGCATTTTGCCATTGCGTTTTGCCACTGCAGTTTTGCCATTGCTTTATGCCATTGCTTTTATGCCATTGCTTTGCTTTGTTTTTGCCTTTGAGACTGATGTGCTTCTACAATAAATAACTTTATAGCAACTATTAACTTGCTTGGCTTTTTAAAGAAGAAAATAACCCAACAGTGTGGGTGCCCAAGAGGCACCCAGAGGTCTGCAAAACCTCACAGTGAGGTTCTGGAAGAGGTGGTCCAGAGAAGTTGTGGATGCCCTATCTCTGGAAGTATTCAAGGCAAGGTTGGATGGGGCTCTGCCCATAGCAGAGGGTTGGAACTAGATGGTCTTTAAGGTCCCTTCCAACCCATACCATTCTATGATTTTCTGACTCTATGATTCTATGATTGCTCTTGCCAGATCCACAGCAATCTGTATGAACTGAAATAATAGCAAAGCAGTCTCATTTATGAGGAGAGAATGAAACTAAAAGTGACCTCACTGGGGAAAGGTGCTACGTGTAGCTGGAAGAAACTCCTTATCCATGGGAAGAGCTGCCCAAATGGACAAGACAGATAAAAGGTGTGAGAAAAGAAGTGTTGTTGCCCCATATTACGAACTGGGACTTGAGTCACAGGATGAGTAAGTGATCCGGAGAAGGTCACACAGGAAATCTGTGTCACGGTTGGTTATTAAACCCAGATTTCCTGATTTGCCACTGAATCCCATAATTACAAGACCATCCTTCCTGTCCTTTTTAACTCTATTTGTAAAGTATCTCACTAATTGGGCAATGCTTTATGGGAATAAAAAGCCTTCCATGCATCCTGCAGCATGATCTCAGGTGACTCCCACCATTGATTCTTGTCCATGTCGCAGGAGCCTGGCTCAGAAATTGCATTTCCTCGTCCCCACCAGGCTGCCCGCCCACCCTCACACAGGGTCCTCCCACCCAGCTTATGCCTTGACCCATTCCCTCACACCACCTTCCCCTGGTCTTTGGCCACTGTTCATCCCACAGCCCTCCACAGCAGCATCTGAACCAGCTCTGCTGTTGGGGAGGTTTCCTCACTTTGTGAGTTGGGGTCTGGCTACTGGGGGCTGATCAGAGAGGAGGCCTTGGTGATCTTCCGGGCTGATGCTGTGGTGCATTTAGTGAGTCTACTTGAAATATAAAATGAGGTCACAGCACACATAGGCTGGCTAAATCTTATCCCTCATATTTCAAGCAAAAGGAGGAAAAAAGTCTAAAGATGGCCAAGTCTCGTGGGAAAAATGATCTACCCAGAAGATTTCTACCAGCAGGGGGAGGAGACCTGGGGCTCCAGGAATATCAGATATCCTGGAAATTTAGGGAGGTTCTGGAAATCAGAAGACAAAGGAAGTTGGGTTGGGACTCCTGTGAATAAGACATGTGAGGAAATGAAATGGACACAACTCAGCCTACCCAGGAAAGAAAGCAACTGACAGCAAACAGAAAATGTCTGAAATACCAAGTTAAACAAGAAGATAATTAGACAATCCCACAGATTTCCATAATTTGCTTAGGAAGACTCATCAGATCTCCAGATGAAAAAAAAAAATTGTGTTCATTCTTAATGGTCTTCTGAGAGGTTTAAAATGTGGTTTGGAAGCGATAAAGGAGTCGGTAGTGGAAATAATGAGAAGGTATAGACAGGCGGCTCTCCCAATGGAAGAAGCAGCAAACTCATTTTCAAGTTTAAAAAAACAGAGCCATATGGCTAGATGGTAATGCAGGGCTGAACCCTATTTAATATCAGCATTAACACTATAGAAGCTGTTGCTATAGTAGTGACATCTGGAAGAATCCTTCAAATAGATTATTCTCTAACCTGGATGAAGGATTCTGCCAGTCTGTCTGTCAAAGAAAGCCTTCAGAGCAAATCAATAACAAAGATCTTGTTACCTGAATGCAATGTAATTTAGTGGCTAATCAGTTTGACAACATTAGAAACACAAGGAGAGAAGAAAAGAAGAATAGAAACCAGGAGATGTAATTAACAGCCAAGAAAGCAGAGAGGAGGCCAGGAACACAAGGAGAAACATCAAACTTTTATATGCTGCTATCCAAAGAGCTTGATCAGTAAAATCACACCTTCACTCTGAACTGTTCTCAGTCTAGCTGACATTTGTAATTCACAGGTTTCACTTTGAAAGTATTAACACTACCAATAGATAGTATCATTAGTGAAGATGAGAGATGCATGCACAAAATACTGCTAATTGCCAGAGCATTGATAGACACAATGTCTCTTTTTTTTAATGTTGGTTTGAGTACTGTTTTGTTTTTGCCAAATGAAAAGGCTACTCTTGACTAATTAAAATGTCTCTGCTTAGCACAGACATTTGGCAGCCTCTAAATATTAAATTCCTCCTTGTAGCTGGTTTCTCTGGCTGAAACAATATGTGAAAACATTGCTAGAAAGAGAGGTTTGTTGGTCTTTTTGTTGGTTTGTATTATATTTACACAAAAGCATTTTGAACGTGATTTACTTCTCCTGACACTGAGGAGATCAGCTGAAGCTGACAGGAGCAATTCTCAGCTCTTGCACCTGATCTGGTCATTGAAATTGCAAAGTGTAATGAAGTTAGCAGTGTCATTTCCATTCACTTCCACAAGGTATAAAACAACTGCATGTTTCACTCTGCTGTGAAATCATGATCATGACCACATGTGTTTGGAAGGGAACAGGCTGTGTGAGGGGATACAGCATTAAGCTCTGGGGATATTATTGAAAAAATCTTGGAAACAGCAATTGACATTTTTCACACTTGTTTTCAAAATATACTGTCCTTTGTATCCCTTAATGTAATGTACCTATTTGTTTCCTGGGGGGAATGAACTATGTACTCATTGAACAGACATTGATATTCAGTAGGGGTCTTACCCCCATCCCTTCAAAGTCAGAAGGATTCCCTCTATGTCTATGTCTTCACTACTCAGTAGAACAGATCTTCTAGAGAACAAAGGCATGACAAAATTCCTGGCTTGCAGCCTATGGGCTTCCCAAGGGAGCAAGGGAATCCCGCTTCTCCAGAACAGGCACAGGCCCACATTAATAGGTTATATCTATTTATCCCATGAAGGCAACAGAAGTTTTGTCACAGAGTCCAGTGGGAGCAGACTCTTGCAGAGTTCCCTAACACCATCTAAGGTGCCACCAGCAGATGTCTCAGAAAATGAGTGTTTTTAGAATTCACACTGTCCTGGTTGTTCACAGACACACGTGAGTGAGAGCTAGATGCACGATTCATATCAGTAACATTTAATACCAATACTGCCTAGGTGTTAACACTAAATGTGCTATTTCGGTATGCCACATTTCTCACACAAAGTAATTCTGGACTTTCTTGTTCATGAAGTGGAGACAGAATTTAAAAGTCTCAGCACTATTCAAATGTGAAAATAGATATAACCTTTAGACCAAAAAGCCCATGCATTTTACAAATTTGGTTTTATTTAGCTATATAAGGGTGATAGAAATTATTTAATAGCAGAACTCATTGAGTCTAAGCAGGGGTAGCTGTAAGAAAGAAAGAAAGGTAGATGGAGCACTAGGAGGAAAAAAAAATAGAGAGATTTCATTCCAGTTCTGAGAAAGTAGTTAAGAAGTCCCTGGATGGCTGTTCATGCAATTCTTACTCTGGCAAAACTGCCACTGACTTTAATTGTAGTTCACTCCGTTGGATCAGCCTGCTAATCAACCAAGCACTTTTCATTTCATGGCAATGAGAAGGTGTGCTGAAAATGCCATCATATCTCTAACCATCTTCAAAGCCTAGAATGTCTTCACACCATTTCATGGGTTTCCCCTTTCCAGTACTAAAAAAAGGATGCTATAAAAGTCATGATTTAAATGATATATTGCAATTTTATGGACTTGGAAGCTAATTTTGCTTAGAAGCATTTTTATGGACTTTGGAAGCCAAGAGTGGGGGGCAGCAGAGCTCCTGAGATCAAAAACTTTCCTTCTGTAGAAAAAGGTTTCAGGGGAGAGCCTCCTCTGGATAGGACTCAATTGCTTCTTGAGTCTCCAATATTAAAAGGGTTTTGCTGGAGAATATGCCTATAATAAGGAATTCATTTTATCTGCCGTGTGCAAACAAAAGAGATTATTTTCAGTTTCTGTTATGAGAGTGAGAAGGGGGGAAGTCCTTTCCAGGGAAAAGCTGTAAGATGTTTTCCTTAATTAGTTTAATTACAAAATGTACTAAGACTATTAGATAAACATTAGGCCGTTTTCGGGTTCAAAACAGGCAGATGTTAGCAGGATTAAATCAAAATACTTTATATGCCTTTGAAGATTTTTTTTTTTTTACTTAAAGACCTCAGCTTTTTCTCTCTCTCTCTCTCTCTCTTTTTAGGCTCTGTAACAGCTGATATTATTAGTGGGGTTTTTTTTCTTTTTGATTAAAATTATTTTCATCTAACTCATGCAAGTCAGCTTTTGTTAGCAAAGGAACTGGGATCTGGCCTATGGTATCACATTTTTGGAATCTGATTTTTTTTTTGTATTGTCCCATTCTCCCTGCTCTGATCAGATTCTAAGTATAGCCAAATTACAGCTATTGTCTCAAAGGCTAAGTAACATTTTTGTGGTGGGGGAGTAGGGAACAGAAGAAGGCTGATTTAAAAATGGGAATTATACAAAGTAGTAAGAGATGTTTATAATAATTTTTAAGGGAAGATGTCAATGATGGAGCAGGGGAGGGGTGAGGCATCTTTACATCCAAGTAGGAGGGAGTTACACTTTGCTGAATCGAAGCCATGTCTCTACAGCTTCCCTCGACATTATAATGCACTATCAGCTGCTGTGAGGCACTGAAGAGCTTGGTAACTCCAGGGTAACAAGTACAATATATGCTGCTTTGGGACCTAACAAATATATGAATAGTTAAAGTATCACTGGAGAAATAGATGTAGAACATATAGAGAAAGATTTGTAGTCATAAGCAAATCTGCTGTAAACTTAAAATTATGCCACCTCTACATACACACTAAGAGAAGAAATAACACTATATTAAGCAAAAGTACAAGAGCTGAAATCCATGCTTATGCATCCTTTACAGCAGTAACAATATTCCTCTGAAATCATAAAAATTATTTGTAAACTGAATATAGGCCAAAGGCATTTCTGGCACACGTATCCCTAATCATTATCATTGACTGACAACCTGACATAACTGTTTTTAAAGGCATGAATGTCATCAACCATAAGTGAGAACTCAAACTAGAAAATGCAATAAACTTTTGGTCAGAAAGGCATTTTCCACTGGTAATATATTTGCAGAGCATTTTTACTTTGTCACTTTTAAAATCTATTGCTAAAGACCACCTCTAAGATTGCTTAATACTGCAAATGACCCCAAGATACATGCAAAGTCAAATGAAAGACTTCTCACACATTCTTGCATATCAATAGAAGTTGGTTTACAACAACAAGACTAAATGCAGTATATTTTATTGCATTACCCTGCTGGTCACCTCAATAAGATGAAAATGTAAAAAGCTTTTTTTAGAATTTGGTTTTCAAAAGGCACTTTGGATACTTGGCAGATTTTTGTCTCCACAACTGGTCTAAAAGTTTATAATTTTCTCAGAGACTGTCTTCACCAGCTTCTACCAGGTAGACAATAACAGCAAAAAATACCAGGGCAGGCTGATAATGAACAGGCAGCTTCACAAAAGGAGTGCATAAAGCACAGAAAACCTACATATGGACAATGCTACAAAGACAATGCCACGAAGAATATACTGATATATTCAGTAAAAAAGTGTGCATTGTGAATATTTGCTCTTGCGTGAGCATGCACAGCTCAGTGGTCTACCTTTCACACACAATAATTCTTTTCAAAGCCTTTGGTGAAAAAACGGAGGCTGAAGTCCCCGAAATGTTCTTCCTACACACAAACTGAGTTGTGCAGCTCCTCCTCAAGGAAGAACTGCATAAATGTCATCAGGTGTTAGAGTAATGCAATGACCATCAGATATTATTAAATTACTAAATCTATTAAATGATTAAATTCTTGGTCACACCAGTTTGTATCAACTGTAAACATACGGTGAAACACTTTTAAATCAATTACCTGATGATAAAGGAATAATCTTCTTACTTAAACAAAAGCAATTAATGTATGGCAGGGCTATGCATTTAAGAGGTTTCCAGGATCAGAACCATCCATTTGATAGTACCTAAACTCACACTTTCAGAATTTAAATTAAATATCACTAGCAGATGTTGAGTAGCACACTCAGTTGTTATGCACTAAAGCACATGGAAAACAAAATAGTGTTTCCTTTCCTCCCCGCTCCCCGGCATATTTCATTCCACAGGATGGCACAACGTTGTAATTCACAGAACACCGAAATGCAGCCACTGCTTTTCCTCCTGCCCATTTGTTTCAGTATCTGTAAGCGTGACACTGGGAGGGGAGCAGAAGGGCTGCTCCACTCACACTGCTAAAAGGTGACACTACGGTGTTCTTGCAAGCCAGGACAACACAGAGCATGTGAAAGAGAAAAGGAGATTCAATAGGGCCAGGTGATGTGCCCCGAGGCAGTGTCTCAGCTGCTCAAGGTGACTGTGACTGCGGGACCAGGCATAACATCCCCATGCTGGACCAGGAACACAATCTGCTTGTTCTGGGATCCCTGGACCACAAAAACTGAGACTATTGAGAGGCCACAACATGCACCAGGCCAGCTGACAAAGAATAAATACAGTCACTGCTTTAGTTAAGAGCCTTTACAGAAATTGCATACCTGCCACATTTTCATAGATTTGTAGAATCATTTAGTTTGAAAAAGACCTGTAAGAACATCAAGTCCAACTGTTAACACTGACAATTTTTGTTTAGCTCTTGCTAGCTAAGTCTGTCTCCTGTTTTTGGCAGAACTGTGGCCATTGGTCTTGCTCTTGGAGACGTCAGCCTAAGGATAAATGAAGAATTGCAACTGCCTCCATTTTCACACTTTTCCTTCAGTCTTCTTTACTCCTTTCAGGCAATATTTTTTTAGACATTTGCAATACGGTGGCATTGACAGAGAGCTGGGTGTGACCACCCTCAGGTCCACACATCCTTTCTTCCTCAGCCTGTGGTCCATCCACCTCAACACATGCATCACCACGGAGGTAGGAGTAACCCTAGGAGGCATGTCACCACTAAGAGGTCATGTTCTGGGCAGAATAATAACAGTGAATGTCAAGCATGAGCTCAGATGCTCTGGCCCTGGGCCCTAGCTGAAGAGCAGTCTTCAGTGTGCATTCTGTTGGATGCTTTGACCATGCTGGAGAGGTCTCACAGCATCGTATTGTGGGTGTGCTGAATGATGTGCACTGTTAAGTGATACTCATGAGCAGCGTGACCATGCCCGTGTAATGCACAGTGAAACAGCATTACACATGGCTCGTGACAGAAGTCCAGTCTCCATGAACATGCAATATGCAGTCACTCTGTGGCAGGGCCTTAAGGCAGCCCCGTTAAGTGGCAGCAACAACTGTGGGTGTTGGTGGAACATGCTGATTGATACCCGTTCTGCTGAGAAAATGTAGCCTGCTTCTGGAGCTGACATAGCAGTTCATCCAGCACAAGTTCAGTGCTCTCCAACACTGCAGGGCATTGTGTGCATGACATGCACACAGTTGTGTGAATCCTGGGTTGCAGAAGGATGGCTACCTCTGCCTTCTCAGTGCCCCTTTCCAGCTTTCACCCTAATTCTGTGAGGGAGAGAGAGGTTGCTCTTCTCAGCATGTGGGGAAGCCTGCTGCTAGCCTATGGCTCAGAAACTTAAGCTGTTAATGCAGAGTCCCACAGGTAGGTAGACAGATGTGCATAGAGTACAGATAGAGATGGAGACATGAGTCTAGGGACTCTTTCTTTGACTGACTGGCCTTTGGCAGTAGACCTTTCCTAAAGTTTCACTAGTTGCATCCTTAATTCAGTCAATCAATCTATTGTGTAGTGTCCTGACAATTCTCTTCTTCCTAACCTTTCATTTGTCCCCAGCCCCTACACCTGTATTTTTGCTTTTTTATATCTAGAGTTTCACTGTATCCTGCCACTTGGTGTGTCTAATATCTATGTCTATATGGCAAAAATAAAATCAGAGGTGGAAAATATTTCCAGGATCACTATGCCCAGCTGTAAAATCTTTGGACCTGTGTGTCTTTGCTCTGATATCATTCTGAGACCCATTTCCAGAAGTGATACACAAGAACCTTAGATGTTGAGGGGTCCTTGAACTACAGAGTGCCAGCTTTAGCTAATCACACCATGAATGATAACAAAATTAATTTCCCCCATAACTTATTACATTGCTTGGCTGTTTGTCACCACATCCTGCATCCCAGATTTCACTGACAAATTGAGAAGAGTTCCCATCTATACAAGATGATACAGAACTGGATCTTTGAGAACATCATGTGCAGTATAAAAGTATCACACTGAAGTATTTATCTCATCATAACTTTTCCCTCACACTGCCCTTATATTCACACAAACGGACTTCTGGAACTTCAGCTATGTTTTACCTACATTGCACAGCCTATATACCACATATAACTACCAGGAAAGACTTTAAGGCCTCTCCCATTTCTGCTGAACTTCATCATAAATTCCCCTTAACCTTTAATGCATAGGTTCAAGTTGTTTCTCAAATGATTGAAGTTCACTCTTAAAAACCAGACCTCTTCTAAGTATTAAAACCTGGAAAATAAATTCATAATACCCTCTTCTTTTTCCAAACCCAAACAATTGACCAAATTGCCTAATATCAAAATCTTACAGAGTAGAAAAAAAATGTCTTGCCTGAGACTCTCCACACCGAACTTAAGCCACAAATACTTTTTTTACCATGACCGTTTACAACTGGGAAATGTGTGGTTTATAATGGAATGATCATACAGCTTTGGCTTGGGATGCCACAGGCCTGCTGGTAAGATAAGTAAGAAAGGAGCCAGTTCTGAACCTTCATGCATGTTAGGCGCAATTATTGTAATAAAGCAGCTCCCTGGCCCTTTGTACACAGTTTTACCAGGTCTGGGTTTTGTGGAATTCTCTTTTTAATAAAGTATATGGTCTAAGGCCCAGCTTGAAACAAAAATGCTCATTGCTTGCTGAGTTGTATGAACTTTGGAAATATGGCAATAAAATGGACACATATGTTCTATTATTATTATTATTATGCTTAAAGGCTACAAAAATAAATCATTCACGAAGCTCACATGGACAAAATGAGCACTGCCTTCTGCAAGAGTCTGTACTTACATGTATCTATTTACTTAGATGCATCTGTTCTTGATATCTTGTGGAAAAATCAAATATTGTATCTTATGAAAAACCATTGCTGAAGCATTGTTCAAAAAATCAATCCTAAACCAGAAGTCCATTAAAAAAACTGAATACCTGGGTCTCTCTGTTTCGAACTCTCTTTTATTGTTATTAATAGATCATTTATCTTCAATATGGTTGGAGATAAAAATTCCTTTTTAAAGTGATGAAATGAAGAGATTTACAAGTGCTGAAACCCCCTGATCTTTCCCTCTCTCTCATCACCTGATACAGGCTTAAGGTTTCACAGTTTGTAAAAATCAATGGGAAGTTCTCTCCTTGCCAGCAGACTGGGCCAATTTAATAAGTACCTGAACAGAGAGGCAGTGGAAGGGGCAGTCACCTTTCGCCTGGCAGGAGGAGGAGCTGCGAGGGCCGGGACACTGGAGTGCATTGTGTCCCCATGCGAAGGCCTGAATCAGCAGTGACGAGATTTCTTCTCTCCAGCTTTCCCCCACCGGCCTGACTGTAACCCGGAGGGGAACCTGCAAGGGGATGGACAGCTTCTGCCACAGGATGCAGTTCCCAGGGGTGGAGGGAGACTTCACGTTTCCCGTAAAGGGCTCTCTCATCTCTCACTAGGGCAAGCACATAGTAGGGAAACTCCAAGCAGCTGCCAGGCAATTTCCTTTCAACTCCGTCCCAACACCACTGTTTACAGTTTTGTGAAGGCAGCTCTGACTGTCCCTTCTCCTCCTCTCCCTCCCACTTGTTCAAGTTTGTCGATACCCGATCCATGAACATTTGTTTCCTCCTTCCCTGGAGGAGTTTTGCGCTCCACTGACCTCAAGTTCAGCCCCGATGAGGCTGGCAGGAGGGCTCAGCTGGCTCTCGTTTCCCCACTTGCAGCAGTCCCTTCTGTCGGACTAGCAAAGCCAGTGTAATTCAAGCGGGGCAACCCTTCCCTTGCCAGCTCCTCACACCGCCCAGGGTTCTGCTGACGGGGCAAACTTCATCCACCCTGTCTCGACCCACGGAGGTGAACCCCCTACCCTCCATCCATGGAGGCCACCGGTGCTGGGGGTGTACAGGCAGGTCAAGACCTTCAGCCCCACTCCGGCTGCCCTTAGCTCTCCTCCCTGGTCTGCACGGCTTCACTCTGCTCTGCACCGCACACCTGCGGCCACGCTGCACCTTCCCCAGGTGGGTCCCAACTTCGCAACACTGCTGTGGGTGCACGGGGGTGAAGCACTGGGGGTGGCAGCGGGATGCTTGGATGGATGGACAGATGCGTATTTAACTTCCCTCACGGCTTGATCTCCAGGTGCTTCCCCACCGCTACCCTGTATCTACACTCCTCAAGCATCAGACTTCTCTTTCCTCCCCCCCTCCCCTTTTCAGCAGTGACAAAGCCTTTTACTTTAACCCGTTGGGGCTGTCCACTGCCATCCCGCGAAGATGGATTGAGGAGGGGTTGGGAGACCGAGGCTTTCTGTCTGTCAACAGCTGCGTGGCCCCTGCCCAGCCCTCACCGCCCCGCGCCCTGGAGCGGAGAGCCGCGGGGGTGCGCGGAGCTGTCGCCGGCCACCCGCGGCGAGGACGGGACCCTTGCGGGGCAGAGAAAGGGAGCACGGCCGGGCGGGCAGCGGCGCAGACCCCCGAGAAACCCTGAGCAGGGGAGGGCTCGATCCCCCCGCGAACAAATCAGCGCGGATGTCCCGCGGTTCTCCCGGTGCTCTGCGGAGAGTGTGCGCAGGCAGGGAGCTGGAGGCGAGAGGTGGGCAGGCTTCCCTGCCCGCGTCGCGACTCCGCGCTCGGCTCCGCAGCCCGGCGGGGAGAACCGCGCTAATCCCCGTCTCGCGGAGCCGTTCCGGGGCTGGTCCCACGGCACTGGGAAACCGCCGCACCTCCGCTGGCTCCTTCTGCGCCACCGGCCACTCAAATGTTTATTAAATGCCGGCATTCGTTGCTTTCTAATTAGCGGAGTCCGAATCCGTCTGCTTTGTCTTCTTCGAGATGTTGCTGTTACGCGAGCAAGATACATCAAAACAGGAGAGGGGGAAAAAACCCACCTTTATTTTAATTAAATTTCCCCCGCAAATAGAGAGAGGTAAAAAAGCCAAAACGCAATACACATTCTGGGAGATAGTCTCTACTTTCTGATCTCCTTTGCCCGCTCTGCCCTGGGTCATTCATTCCGATTGCCGTGCTATTATTTATTTCCGTGTATTTATGCTTCCCGATAGTTACTCAGTAAAGCTGTTTACGCAAACTGCAGCGAGGGAACCGCGGCAAAACTTTTGGGAAGGATGTGAAAATGAATGTGGTTTGATAGTAGTGCCAAAACTACGGCGGAGCTCAAATTTAAATCGCACTCGTCGTCGGATCACTTTGGGTATGCGCAAGGGGAGGTAAAAAAAAAAAAAAAAAAAAAAAAAAAAAAAAAAAGGAGTGAGGGAGGAAACGAGGAAGGAAAAAATTATAAGAAAAAGAGCACATGCTAGGAATAAATTATTTTTCTCGGTGCTGCCGAGGGGCGGGTGGGGGAGACCCGCCCGTGTTTGCTCCGCGCTGGCTCGGGGAACGTTGCGGCGCCGGAGCCTCCGCGTATGGGCAGAGCTCCCGGCCCGCCGAGCCCGCTCAGGTGCGCTGAGCAGCAGGAGGGGACCGCTGAAAGGAGCGGTGTGCGAAAGCTGAGGGCTCATTAGAGCGGCGCTAATTGATGCTCCCCTCCGCGCCGCTGTAGCACTGGGGCGCATCTCTCAGGTGGGGCGCGGGGATCGGGGAGCGCAGTAGCCCCGCCGGTCCCTGTCACCCGGGCCAGGCTCGATGCCCACCGGCCGTGGGGCCCTTGCCGGACGCTGCAGCCAGCGGAGCGGTCGCCGGCGCGGTTTTGCCACCCACCAGCCGGATCTGAGGCTATTTTTCTTTGCACCAGCCGCCGGCAGGATTACCGGCACGGCCTTGGGCTTTGACCGCTCTGCAGCCCGCACCGCAAACAGGGAACTGCCTGGTGGTTCCTGCGCTGAGCAGTGAATCAGCCACCGGCGGGACGAGCCCTGATGCTCGGGAAACACGCTCGGGCGGGTGTCGGGAAAGAAAGCGGGCATCTTTTTTTTTTTTTTTTTTCCTTCCCGGGGATTTATGTGAAATAAAAAAAGTCCCTTTTGAGTGCGTTGTAAAGCGCGAGAATTTATGATAAAACACGAAGTCCCTCCGCACGGGGTTTATGTTCGTTCCTCGGCGTCGCGGTGCCGGAGGCGGGAGGTGACCGAGCCGAACCCGAGACCTCACCGGCTCTGCAGAGCTGGGAGCCATTCGCCGGGGCTGCTTTAAATGTGTCCCTCCATACACGGTTTATAAAACCCGATTCCTATCTGCAAGCAGCTTCTCAGAAGCTAAATAAATGACTTGTTATTATCGGCTGAGTTTACCGCTTGCCGTTAGGGTAAAACAAAACTAACTTTCTGTAAATAAACTTACCCCCAGGGGTGAAAAGAAGATTCCGGCAGGCTGCTGATGTCTTCTCTGGATTGTCCTAAATGTAACGTTTTGCATAGTCTCTAGCGACTACCTGGTCATTAAAATGTCACAGAATTATTTGTGGGGGTTCAAAGAAAAGGGTCCCCATGCTTCCAGAGGGAAGAGATATACATGCTGAATTTTGGGAGCAAGGAACAGAGCACTTTCCTCCTGAATCACTTTTCAAACCCAATTTACCTAATCCTGGTGCCACCTGAGCCTCATCCTCACTAGTACAAAAAAGATTGTGTTGTTGGGGCTCTGGGATGGTTGGCAAGCTATTGATTTCCCAGCTGTTGAGAAGACAGACTGAATACAATTGAGCAGATGCAGACAGAGCCTGGCTGAGAGATTGTTTTCCTCCAGAAAGTAACCTTGTGAGATGCTGGGGTTATTGACTTTGGAGTGGCGAAGGAGGTGTCTGATAATCAGCTCACTCTCTATCTCCCTTAGATTTATAGCTCAGGGCCTCCCTGTCACTCCTGAAAATATAATCACGCTGGCAATAAACCCTGAGGGAAGAATGAGAGAGCAAGTGTTTTTTCTCAGAGGTAATGCAGTGACCTCTGAGTTACATACTTAAATGATCCATGATCATATAGCAAGCTGAGCGCTGGTTGAGTTGATTGCCCTGCCTTGGTTAAGGTGCCAGAACTGCCCCAGCACGTGCAGGTCTGGTAGCCTGTCCCACAGCCTCACTGCAGAGGGGCCCAGGGCACAGTGCCCTGCTCTGGCTCTGAAACTGCTGCCACAAGGCACTGGGCTTGTTCTGAGATATGCAGTTTGAGAGGGGGGGAGAGATCTGTCTCACTTTGTTTCTCCAGATGGGAAAATTGTACCAGAGGGATTGGTGGTTTTTTTGGTTTGTTTTTTGGGGGTTGTTTTTTGGTTGGAAGGGGGAGATTCTTGACAGAAACATTTCCTGTCTTCTTTGCAGAAATGTATTTTATGACCATTTTGCTATGCAGGTCTCTCCCTCTCTGGACATTGCACAGAGTAACATAACACCTTCAATCTGTGGAGCAGATACCTCTCGGTTTCTTTATCTCAGAACATGCCTTTGCCTCTCTTCAACCTGTTCTTGCTCTTCAGCAAAAACTCACCTTTTTACAAGCTGTCAAACGTAACACTAACAGCTGAGCATTCCTTTGGAAGAAAAAAAAACAACCCATATATATTTACTTAAAAATCACTTAGTATTTATTACTCCTTGATTTTTTTATTAGCCTTTTAACCATGTCTCTCACTTTAATCCAGAGGGAATGGTTCTCTCCTGTGCCTGTAGTAGATACATCCAAACAGTGAAGGGGGAAAGAGTTGTTTAATCGCTTGTAGTATTTCTAATATTTAAGGCCATTTTTGAACAAGTAAAAGATCCTGCTTTGGTGTGCCCTCTGTTAAAAAAAGGTGTTGTTTCCAAAAGCCATGGTCTATCTGCTGATAAGCAGATTCAAACAAACAGCACAAAACGCTGCAAAAACACTGCTTCTACAATCCCATTCCACAGAGGAGGCACGAGGGACCATCCTTTAAGGAGGAAGAACATAATCAGAAGATTATGTTCTTCAGGCGATTTGACACAAAGATGGCCCAAGCATCCAGCTCTCCTTCACTTTCTTTCCTAAACTCAGTTGAGTAACCCTAGCCTGCCCACGGTCTGGCAGGCAAAAGGAGGATAAGTGCAACTCAACTAAGTGGTGTCCATCTTAACTGGTGCAAGTGGTTACTTTGGCCAAAAGTGTGACAGACTAAGAGGAATTTCAAAAAGGGCAGCCACGAGAATGGGTAACAGCTTGGGAAATGTTAAACAACAGACATAAGACTTGAACAACACATTCACTGATTTGCTTCTCAATTTGTTCTAGTGACTCAGGATGGAAATCTGGACATCACTGTGGATAATACAGTGAAAACCTCTGGTCAAAGGGCAGCGACAGTAAAGGAAGCTAATTAAATATTGGATAGCAATGGAAAGGGGAGGCAGGCGTGGGAGAAAGATTTACATAAACTTTGTCATCGTGTAGATCAGCGGGAAGCCCCTGCCAGAAACAGGATCTCAAAAAGAAAAGAGCAAAATATAATGGCTCAGGGAAAAGCACCATGATTTGTCAGTGATCTACACAAAACTGATGTTTGGAAAGACCACTGGCTGCTTTGGGGAGTATAGGATAATCAGAGAGTAATAGATGGATAACACAGATGTGTAAAATAAAGTGTGTGTAGTAGAAGATAGATTAGGAACTTCTTGGCCCTCATGATTTGTATGAGTAATACATAAACAAGACAAGAGGAAATGGAAAAGAGATCTTAGGAATTTTCTGCACAAAGGAGAGTTGACTTGTGGAACACTGTGATCAGAAGCCATCAAAAGCAAGGTCTTGATGGAATTACAGGAAAAAAATATAGGTGGATAGAGAGTTATACTCTCAAATGAAAACAATAATATTTTTATATTATCACATTCGGAAGTAAAACAAATCTTCATCTCTAAGCCTAAGTAACCGAAGGTTTAAGAAGAAACATGATTAATCCAGAAATGTTATTTTTGGCATTTTTTGCATCTTCCCCAGAAGTAGTCACTAGTAGTCATAATTTGAGACTGAATACATCTTGGATTGAGCTAATATGACCATTATCATGTTTTTAAATCTCTCCTAGAGGCAGCTTTCCTTCCTGAACAGCTTTTAGTCCAGCTTGCTAGCAGCAAGTCTCAAACAGAATTCATGGAATAGAAATATTGAATATGACACTAAAATATTAAGTAGAACAAACCAAATAAAGTTCTACCCTTTTCTTCATGTTATTATGGCATCTACGTGAATTAGGATATCTCATTTTAGTGTCAGAAAAATATTAAGTCTTTAGATTTTTGAAGATGGGATTGGGAAGCTTTTGAAAATATTAAACCCACTGCCTAAATAATAATGTGGAATGTATAAACCATCACATCTTCACTCTATTCAAAATAATAATCACGAACATTTGTCTGAGTCTTCCATGTGGCAGAGTCAGTTTGACTTTCTCTTCCAATTCAAGTAATCACTACAGGAAATCTTAATATTTGCATAGTAATTTTGGGACTTAAATTTGACTTTAGTGGAACTAGAAAAGAGTGCCAGCATTAAATGTAAAATTTCTTTAAAACTACCAAGAGAAAAGTTCTACCCTTATTTTTGTTCCTTAACATTTAGTAAGAATAATTTTAATTTACCATATCTGGGCACTATCAGATAGTGCTTGCATATCCAGTCTTCTAAGTATTCTGTACAAATACAGTGATTTGACAATTTTTTTTTTTAAATCTCAAATTATATAAACCCAAGAGCAACCACTGATACTCATCAACTGCCCTTACAGACCTGCAATAGTATTTCTTTGCCCTTCCAAATACCAATCTCTTCTAGGCAAGAGGAAAAATGAGCAGATGGTTTGTACCCTGACAGAAAATACCATCAGTAAAGTCAAGCTATTTGGAGGTTAAAAGAAAAATAAGCAGCAAATTTCCAGGATTCTAATACAGTAATTTCTCCCTCAGTAGAGACTGCACTTCAATACCAATTCCTCTGCTGATTGAAAATTTCTTATCCACACTCAGCCACCTTGAATCAAATACTTTCTATGTTGGACTGCTGAAGCAGGCTACAAACCTGAAAACAACCATGCTTGCAATCACTGTGACACAGTGACTGCTTTACCGAGAAATATTATTTACCTTGGAAAAGTAAGGTACAATATCTGCACAAGCTTAAAGGAAGTCTGTCTAGTTCAGGAAGAGAAAGCTCTTCCTAATTCTCATTGTGGAAGACCACCATTCCACACAGTATTTAATCCATCCAGCCCACCTCACACAGCACCACACATTTGTCACATTTTCTCCATTTCAGTTGTCATTATGGCCGAAGGACAAAAAAGGGTATAGACTGCCCCAAAGCACTTTTCCTTCAGCTCTTTTTTCAGAACAGGATGCCATTTAGACTCATGCATACCATTAACATGAATAACCTCAGAACTACTTAAATCACAGAGTTTTCAAGTGTTTGTAAACAAAAAAGGTGTGCCAAGTATACATTTTAATTTATCCTTTCCTCCTGTTTTTTTTTGTTAGTTTTTTTTTCTTACAAATATTGGTAAATTAGAATATTGTGAAAACTACATAAGGGGATAGCTCTGGGTTTGCTCATTCCTCCCTTCACGCCTCAGCACCCTGGCATACGTTCTCTGGGTACTTGACATGCAAATGCAGGTTAGTTGCCTTGGATTATTCTGCTATTGGTTACTGAAATATTTTTACTGCTGGGCAGCACTCCTCCCTGTAATTTTGAGGATGGAAAGCCTTTGAGTAAGTTGATTTTAAAAACGTGAGAACACTTTTTTAACGTTGAAAAAAGCCAAGAAACAAAGTCACCTGATTTACTTAAAATGTCACGGATATTTGATGGAAACCTAACTTGATATTCCTTTAATTCTAGCCTTTTGTCAGTGCAACTGCAGTTCATTTAATTGCACATATTTAAATTACAATGTCCTGTGAAGAAAGTGTGACAACATCTAAATAAATTCGTGCCTCTTTTAAAATTAAAATAAAAGTAATGTTCCTTCCTCTCACTTTCTGTATTTTTTGCCCTTTTCCTTTGTTTTCCAAGCATCCAAAGGTAAACGAGGTTGACAAAAATGTAGTGGCGGATGCGGGGAAGGAGAGGAGAGGTAAGATAACATTATTTCAGGTCTTTGCTCTGCTTTGTTAGGACAGATTTAATCTTTGGGTAGCATCAGAAGATAGGCCTGAATGGCTGCTTGATCATCTTTTCACTCTCTCCTCTTTTATCTGGATTACTCCTGACTCTTTTCAGGCATGATATCTCACAATTCTTATTTGGTAAATTAGGCTATTGTTTCCCTGTATTTCACTTATTGTAAAATGTTTTCCTCCTTAACTTCAGGCCATTGTTCCTGAGTAGTGAACATGCTGTCACTGGAGAAAGGGTGAGAAGATGGAGCTATGTAACTGGGGGCAGATTCTACCCTATTTAGCCAGTTAGCAGTAGCTTGTTCTCAAGTGCTCTTGACTTCATGGCAGTTTGAAGCAGAAAAAACATGGATAAAAGGGGTCAAAGTTGGCCTTGTAATTGAAAAATGAGGAAAAATCATTAATATTATGGAATATGGAATAGTCTCAAACGGCAATTTAATTTTCAAGTTAGCAAATACTCAGAATAACAGAATAATACTAAGAATAATACTCATGAGCTGGGTAAGTTTTGAGAGAGCATTTGCTCACAGTCTGATTTATTAGTGCTTCTTGTTGCCTTATGATAAACACTAAAATAAAAAAGAAGAAACAAGCACAAACACCAACGTCACAGTCATCTTTGTTCCATTTAACAGCAAAACTCAAAGCTAATAGTTGTAGTTCAGAACCAGAAACCTCACGACAGAATCCTAAAATGTGTGGTGCTGGGACTTTGTTGTCACTTGAATGTATATTCTGTGTGGTAATCTTTTATATAGTTGTGCACTGAAAATAAAAACCCCAAACCAAACCCCACTGTAATTATATTTTGCTTGTTCATGCTGAGTAAAACATGTCAGACATTTGGGGAGAGCAGGCTGAGGTGCAGAGGAACCAAACACGAGCATGTGCTGGTGTTTCACACAGCGTGTGCAGCCTGATTGTTGGCACCAGCATCAGCCAAGCTTCAAGAAAACCAAGGGATTGCTGCTATGCTTGTGACAAGGGCTTGGGTGAAGGTGGTTAAAGGCCAGCTCATTATAAATTATGAACATGTGTTGTGCCACGTTTGATGACTGTTGAGAGAAGGCCAGAGAGAAAGAGCTTACATAAAAGCCAGGACATAATGCCAGTTGACTCACTCAGCACAAGGTTGCCTCTGTGCAGGGCACGTGTAGCCATAATTAGTGTAGTAAGTGCTGCTGTGTCTTTCGGGAAGTGTTGGGAGCTACAAGTTCCGTTAAGTGGTCAATGATCACTGGCCACAAGCATCAGGCAGGTGATGGGCATTTCACAGGAGACACATGGAAAGCTTCTCTGGAGAGGCTACTGCTCTTTTCTGGCTCTCTCTCCTCAAAGGCAGCAACGTTAAGACCAGGGATATTAATGGAAAATCACATCAGGAGGGCCATGTCCATAATAGCAGGGTAGGAGAGGGCAGCAAGACAGAAGTTGTAACTCCATTTTCTTTTTTAATTGCTCTTTCAAAACGAAGCAGGGATGCAACAGCATCTGACATACTTATATGGAGCATGCCTCCCATCCTGGAAATATTTATTCTGAGCTCAAAAATAATGCTGCTGGACCAGATCCATACCTGATGTTCATTGTGGGACACTAGACTTGCTGTTGGTGGGGTATTGAGCAGTCTGTGCCCATAGGTGTGGGTGCAGAGTGTTTTGGTGAGAAGCCCCAGAGAGGCACCTCCACATCACCATGCCAGATGCTGGAGATTGCTCAAGGCATGTGCAAGGCATGGCTCTGGCTCTCCAATGGGACTTTCACCAGCCCCTTTAGACAGGCTGACGCAAGGGATCAAGCAGATTGGGGGGCAGAATCCATATGGGATCAGTCCCACCAGAAAACAGAACAAGCGTTCTTCCCTGTGGCTCTCAAATGCCCCACTCCTACCAGTCCCCCTACTACATCCCTCTGCTGCAGCGCTGCAATTCCCCAGCCCGGAATTCCCACGGACCCAGCTATATTTTTATTATTTTCTTTTTTTTTCCTACTAAAAACTCGAGAGGAAGGCTGACACGAGCAGAGCCGCTCCTGGCGACACCCCGCTGCAAGGGGCCCAAGGGCGGCCCCGGGCCCTGACGCGGGATGCGGAGGGTGCCGAGCTCTGCCCCTCATCCCGCTGGGGAGCCGGGGAAGGCGCGGGGCAGCGGTGAGCCCCTCGCTGCCAGGGCTCCGGTCAGGCCCCGGGGAGCCCCTCGGCGAGGCCAAAGTGAAAGTGAAGCGACTCCCGAAACCCTTTCGGGGGTGGCGGCGGGGGCCATGTGACAGCCGGGAAGCAGCCGGGCCGCACGGGGGGCGAGCATCGGGAGGCGGGGGTGTGTGTGGATGATTCCTGAGGGCTGCGGTGCTCCCTCCCCGCCCGCCGCGGCCGGGGCGCCCCGCGCCGCCTCCCCTTCCTGCATCCCGCACCTCCGGCATCTCCCTCCGCAGCCACACTCGCGCCCGTCTCTGGAGACCGGGCCGGGCCGGGCCGGGCAGGGCAAGGCAAGCGGATCCCCCTCCTCCCCTCCCGTCCCCTCCCCTCCGCCGAGTCCCCCGAGGAGTCCCGCAGCGCTGCTCCCGGGAGAAGGGACTCGCCTCCCCAGCATGATCACGGCGGCTTATTAGGGTGGTCGTCTCTCCACCTCTTTTTTTTTTTTTTTTTTTTTTCCTTCCTTGTAACTATTTTTTTCCCTCCAATTTCCCTGCTGCTCTCCGAAGCTGTCACCGCTCTCACCGCCGCGCCTCCCGTGGCTACCGGCGGCCCTGCCCCGGCGGCCCTGCCCCGCCGCCCCTTTGTGCCCGGCGCGATGCTGCGGGGGCCCGGGGGCAGCGGCAGGTAAGCGGGGCGGCGGCGAGGGGCTGGCGGGGCACGGCCGGGCAAGGAGGTGCCGCTGAGGAGGGCGAGGAGCCGCCCGCCCCCGGAGCAGCCCGCTTCTCGCCCGCCGGGTTTGTGCCTTCCTTTGTTTTATATAGGTTACCCGTAAAAAGTTATCACTGCCACCCAAAAGGATACCCCTTCCCTTCCCCCCATCCCCAGTCGAGACCTCTGGCGTCTCAGACCCTGCCCGCACTGGCCCTTGCTTTGAGTTTCCCTGTAACTGCATTAAACCTGTTTCCAGCTGCGAATCATCCCTCCCTGCAGCCTGCTTACCCCGCTGCCCTCCGGAGTCTCTCACTCCAACCTTTCTGCCTATTTTGATTTTATTTCCTCCCTCCGCCTCTCCTTGGTTTCTAAGGGACTCCCCTCCAACCTGTCTGTAGGTATGTTTGTGTAACCAGACACTGAGAGTAGCTGTCTGCCGAGGAATTAACTCGGCAACCCCCAAAGCTTAGTTTGCATTCAATAGAAGTGTTTGTTTTTCAGGTTTAAATCTCCAGACGGGTTGGAGAAGTCGCCCGAAAGGAACCACTTCTCAAATTTTGTTTCCTCCCTTGAAATCCCACTGGACGTGGAGCAGGTGGGGGATCGGGAGAAGAAACTTTTGGGGTGGAAGGGGGTGGTGGGATGGAGAGTGATCGGGGCTGAGTGGTGTGGGAAGGTGGGGGAAAGAGTTTTAAAGCTGGGAAAGTGGAGCTGCACTTTCCCTCTTCCCCTTCTCAGAGGAGGATAGCTCAAAGCTCTTGCTCTCGTTCGTTAAAAATAAATACTACAGAAGTTGGCAAATTTTGTAGTTTTAGAGAAGTGGATTCTCTCCAGGATTAACGTAAAAAATGTTGATGTTTGAGGAACTGCTCTTGCTCAACCCGTAAATAAAGTAGAGATGTTGAAGTTTGTCTAGCCTCTGGTAAATGAGAACAAAAAATATTTCATTTATTGAAGGGCATCAATAATTGTGAGGGTGGGAGGGAGAGGAAGGAGTTTAACTATTAACCTTTATCTGGGCTCATAAATGAGTTGAAACTCATGTTTCTGAAGCTTCTTTTATGCATTTGCTTTCCTGTTTCCCCCCTCTCCTTTCTTTCACTTCAGATGGTGAAAGGTAAATGAAAATAATGATGCTTGCATTAATTGGACAAGCAGGCGATTTTATGGCTCACCAGTAAAAAATAAATGCCACGGGAAAGTTGCTGTTTGCAGTGCAAGCGGTGGGAAAGTGGTCTGGAGAGCGTGGGAGGGGGGGAGGACGGCAGAGAAGTGTGGCTGGCTGCTGGTTGTGCTCTTACTTTAGGGGGTTTGGATTTGTGTTTCCAGATCTTCCCCTGAAGACGGCGAAGGACAGTTTGTGGAAGGTAAGAGAGCCTTTTCCGCAGCACTTCTATCCTGCCCACGTGTACTGTGAGTACCTGGGTGTTTGCTCAGGCCCGCAGAACCCGTGCTGGGAAGTGATAAACAGGGAACTGCTGAGTTGTTGCTGGACACGATGTGCGTATTGGGAAGCACAGGATTTTTTAGGAAAGAGATGAGCTGCTTTTACACGCTGACATGCTTGTTAAGCTAATGAATTCCTCCCCGCAAAAAAACGGGATAGCCTTTCTTTTCTTAATCAGGACATAGCTTAGGAAAACAGCAGATGAAGAGTACAATGAAAAGGTTTCTGCTTCTGACTCTTTTCTACAGTGGAAGCAGTACGCCTAGCTTAACATGTAGGTTGTTTCCATCAAAGATGTTAATATTTTTTTTTGTATGAATTGGAGGTAAAATTGCATCTTTTCCAAATGTGGTGGTGTTATTTTGTGGCATGGTTCTTGCCAGAAATGAAATAAAGTTACTCTTACTAGTTTTGAAGATAAACTATGTCCAGCCACCAGAGGTTTTCTCCTTCGTACAGGCTTAATGAAGTGAAAGCAAGAGATCCTGTGGAGGAGGCAAGGGTACGAGAGATACGGGATCATAAAATTTGGCAGAGCAAGTGATTGAGTGCAGTGTCTTTGTTAGTTTGTCAGCATTGCAGTTACAAGTAAAATATGCTTGTAAAATGCAAATTCAAGTAATTTTAACTGAAAATTGAAAAAACGCTTTCTCTCTTTATTTTTTTCTTAGTAAGAACAGAGTCTTTCACTTATTTGTCATTGTTTTGTCGTTCTCTTGTCTAGGAATCAAAAATACAAAGACTGAGTAATACTGTTTATTCTCATGAACTATTGTAGAAATCTGTACAGCACACTCAGTGTGGAGAGAGTTCCTCATCTGCCCCGTAAAATGAGTCCTTGTCAGCAACAAGTGTGTTGATATACGGATCTGAAGGACTTGGGCATGATGCCAGCTCAAGCAATTTAAATGACATGGTTAATACTGTCTCTACTGTCCTTATCACACAGTAGTTGTCTTTAATAAACTCACTGACTTCCAAGTGATAATCGCAGATGACAAATTAAGTGGAATCCTAGCTCACATGTTCAGATGAACTCCCTTTTGCACCAAGTGGTAAATATGAAATGCTGGTTGCAGATGGACTATAAGAATTTGGAAAATATACCTCTCTCTAAATATGTGATTTCTCTAAGACAAATAAGAGCCAAATAGATTATCTGAAAGTATTTCTAAATCTGAAGTGTTCTCATGGATTCTATTGCTAGCAGTGTAACTTTATAAAGCTTTTCTTTAGCAATAAATGTATGTGGGACACTGCATCCTTCAAATGAATCTTTATCAAATACTTCAAAAGAGGAAACAATTTTACATAAATTAGGTAAATAGGTGTAGCAAATATAAGAAATTAAAACACTCTGTAATTCTTGTAAAGCATTTAGGATGGAAGTGAAAAAGATCATTCTGTCAATTTCAGTTTGAAATAAGTAACCGTTAAAGAGCAGCAAATGCAACTTCAGAAATAAGCACACTGATAAACAGCTGTTTCACAATGGTAATTTTAAAGTTCTATGAGTACCTCTGGTAATCGTACAAACTTTTCCCCTTGTCAAATTAAGAGATTACAGCATAATATGTAACTACATAAGCAGAGGCAGAGTAGTACAATTGACAGTTTAACTGGAAATTGCATGTATGATTGCTTAGTTTATGACTTTTTTTTAAGGTTTGATCCTAAAAATATCATTGCCAGATCTCATTTTTCTGATTTTCAAACCTGCTAGATCTTGCCAATAGCTGTATAAATGCTCATGTTCTCAGCAGCTGTTAAGAGTTTGCTAAAGCACCTAATAATAACATGTTTTAAATCTTGTGACTGTAATGGAAATACAGTGTTGTGTGTTTAACTGTTAAGTTTGAAAGTGTTCTTTTTAATGGTCAAGATTGTGTTTTTGAAAATTAATACATGAATGTGAATTGTCATCACAGATTTTGTTTCTTGTGGCTTTGTTTGCAAAATTCATTTCTTTGAGACTAGTGAAAACTAACAAGATACTACCTATGTCTTAAAAGTAACTACAGATAAATAATAGTATTTTCCTAAAGGCTTTGTACAAATGAAGAAGTCTAACAGATTTTTTAATGTTTTTTTTAAACTCAAATCATATCACAGTCACACCAAAAGTTATTAAAGTGTTAGCTTTTGTCAAAGTGAATGACCTAACCTGAGGTAGTTATGAAATGTTACCATTAAAAACCTGTGGCCCAGAGAGTGAGGCAAAGAAGGGAATGTGCATTTATGTATAAATTCACTGTATAACAAATCAGTTAATTTTTGCCCTATTCATTAACACCAAATGCTTGTTGTTTTCAAGTAATATTTGGAAAGGTACTGTGCCTTCACATCATCAAGTATTCCTAGAAATACTTTTTAATTGAGTTGATAGGTCACTCCTCTTTTTGGATGCTCTGAAATGATGATAGTGGCTTTCTGATGCTCAGGACGTGATGTTGAAAGTCATCTTCATTGTTAAGAATTATAACTTGCTGCCTTTTTTCCCCTGCAGCCCTCCTCAAACCTGATAGCTTCTTCAGTTCCACAGTTGGCCCCATGTTCCACTTTCCTTTTTACTTTGAAGGCTGGGAAGAATTCTTTTCAGGGTCTGCAGTTGTAATACTCTGTGTAGGGCTGGGTGTCCATGCTTGAAGCCACATGGGTATTACTCTTCAGAAATGTTGCCACTATTCGCAATTCCACTTTTTTATTAAAACCAATGCTAGGGATTTCTTCATTAATGTTGTATCACAGTAGAAACCACACACTAAGCATCATGTACTTGAAAAATTACAAGCCTCAAAGGGTTGGGTCTTTCTGGGTGGGGTTTTTGGTTGATTTTTTTGTTGTTGCTGTTGGTTGGTTTGGGTGTGTTTGGGTATTTTTGTAAAAAATAGGCACATTAAATGCACAGAAAAAGTGTCAGGTTCAGAAAGCTTTGCAAATGTAGAGCATCTGAAGCATTTCTCTATAAAATATCTTTGTCTTTTACCCTCTCTTGTTTGCCATGTTCATCACTTAAGACCTGAAATTACCAGCATGCATAATAAGCACAGTCTTACCGCTGTGAGGAATGCCACTGAAGTAATAGGAAAAATTTTTGGTAAAGCAGTGCCCTATGTTTGCAAAATGGACTAGCCCTTGTCTTTTAAGCTCTGCAGGGAAGGGAATTGTCTTCAAAGTATTTTCTGTAAAGTGCCTGGCATGTCTATGTGTGCCAAAAAACGGTAAATAATAACAAACAGTAGTTGACAATTTATGCAGACTTCTTTTTTTTTTTTTTTGATTATTATGATTTTGGAATTCGCCTATAGGGTGCTTTCTAGCAAAAAGAAAAATGCCAGAGTGGCTTCCAGCTGGGGCAAGATGTGCTGTGATGGCAAGAGAAGCTTTTAATCAGAATAGAACACACAATTAATCGATAGTATCTTCTGTGAAGCCGTCGGGTCAAAACATCAACTGGCGTAAATCAGTGAATCTCCACTGAAGTCGGCAGAGGCACGACTGACTTACGCCAGATGATGTGAGTGTCCTTTTTGGCTTTAACAGTTTTCCTTTAATCTTCCTGCTGCTTAAACTTTTACTATGATCTGCCCACATTCCAGAAGCATGGACGGACGATGGGATAATGTTTTCTGACTTTCCTCCTCCTTTCAAGCCTTTGGAGGCTTTTCTTTTGCGTGATGGTGTATGCTTCATTGGTTATATATGCTCTAGTGTCCTCCTCAAGGCAGTGAAGATAGCTGCCCTTCTCAAAATCACACCTGTAATTATGTTCTGAAAAAGTCCAGTCCTGCCTAGCTTGCCAGATGCAAGTGCATTGCAAATAGCATCCAGATCACGGTGTATATGTAATTAAAGGTTTCTAATGCTGTTGTTGATAACCCTCTCATTAACAATTTGTGTCATGTGAAGAAGTTTTAAAACCTTGCCCCCTACATCTATTTCCCAGAATAATTTTATTTTGTCTGCTAGGGTTGTAATAGCTTTATTACTAAAGTGCATCATCCATACAAAATAATAGAAAATGCGAAGTTTATCTTGTGTAGTGGGATGACTCCCATGATACTTGTGCAGTAAAGAGGAGAAATAAATATTTTTTCTCTTTCTTACAAGCTGCTAATAAATATTCTTGAAAGCAGTATTAGTAACCTAATTCGTTTTAGACATGGGAAATCCGTTTGATTAGAGATAGAAAATCTGATTGATTTTCAAATCTTCAAGCAAATCTTGTTTCCCATTGAAGTATAATGCCATTTTTAGAATTCAGAATAAATATTTTTAACAAAACTTGCATTGTTAAGTAATGTAGAAAAGTAATCAAGTTTCTTAGATGCCTGCCCAAAACTGATGGTTTTGAAGAAGGATTTAAGATACTTGTGAGTGTGTGTGACATTTGAAACAATAGAGAAATCATAAAGCCTAGAACACAGGGACACTAGCACGTTCTGAAGAGAATTATACATTTTTTTCTCTAACTTCTCACCCCATGTCCATTTTTTCCAATCTTTGTAAACTAATAATATCTTCACTGAAAAAGTAAGTAATATGAGGAAAAAACATCTGTGCCAGATGCTGTACTGCAGAAGGTGACACAGAAATGTCTGTAGAGCCTGACAGAGAGAGGATCCTGCAAGTGGAAATGGCCATACTCCATTTCCTTTGAACTGACTGGAAAGCTGCTTTCCTCTTTCCACTTGTCAGTTCTTCCAGAGCTATAAGGACTATAGTAACCAAGCCTTTCACCAACATTTTAGGAAAGCGGGAAATATATGTAATTACAACATTTCAAGTGACTTGATAGCGATACATAGAAAAACAATAATGTATGCAATGATTTTAGTTTTTTACAGGCACTCGGATGTTTATTTTCTTTTTGTTTGTAGGTAGGAAAAGCTTTGAGTGGAAATGGGGCTGGAAAAGGGCAAGAGTTGATGCCAAAAAAGTGAAGCACATTTCAGAACTTGGCTTGATTTTATTTTCTACTGGTGATGCTGTCTTTGCAGAAAGTGAAAATATTCCAATGAAACTCTAAGCTGGATGGAAAAGCTGTAAGAGTGAGCCATTTTCAAAAATGTACCTCTTCAATATATTTCCATCTTGTATAAGACATGTTTTCACTCTTGGTTTTGTATCTATTTTACTGTCAGAAACACTTTGCTGGTCTGAAACTAGTCCTAATGGGACATGACATGACATGACATATGAGTTCATAGCAGCTGGGTATCTGATAGAATTCTAACTTTAAAACCTGATCCTGCTAATGTAACATTGTTAGATTTCATAGGTAGCATGTTACAGTAAGGAAAACAAACTTCTAAACACTTACACTAGAATTCCTTCAAAATATGAATTTATAGGATGCTTTCATATGAGTGGGAAGTCCTGTTATTTCACAGGTTTTAGTGGTTTTCTTAAACTTCAGTATGGTAATTGCAAACTGCAGCTAGTGACAAAGAAATCAAATGCTGTAAACTTGCATCATAGATTGTTATGTCTAAAGGTGTTTATAGGGTTGCAAATACTTCACTGGCATTTAATCTATAGCTAAAATAAAATAATCTCTCAGTTCAGATTTCTGTTATATATTTTCAAGGGTTTTTTTCTCCCCACCTTTTTAATAAAATTACAGAAGTATATAAAAGACAAGAGGTGAGTGTTGTGAAATGATTTAGAGAAAGTAAAAATAGGAAATAATTTTCTATGTGAAAATTAGTAATTCTAGAAATGATTAGTTTTGTATGAGCTTTTTTTCCTAAATAGCAAAACACCCCCAAAATTGTTTTTTCTTCCTTCAAAAGTTTTATAAATATCTTAAAACTGTGGAAGAATTTTATATATATTGTATATTGTTTTTATCTTGTAGAGAGGATTTTTTTTAAGGCTAGATCTCTGAGGATTTTATAAACCAACCTAAATGATTATACAATTCTGCATTAGCTACAAACCCCTCCCGGCCACTGCAAAAAGTCTACATGGTGTTGATTCATGATAGGTTTTGTTTATAAGTAATTTGAGTAATATAATGGACATACGACATTGGATAGCAGAACACTGAAAAGTTTGTGGATCAGGAGTTTAATCCTTCCAGCCTTGCTCTGCAGTTGGTTTTGGGCAAGTTAAGTGTCCAGTTATAGGAATCTGCAGTGGGAGGGAAACACATGGGATGGTTCAGACAGAAAGTTGTTTGTGTGGGAGTGTTTGCAAGATCAGAGCCTTGTACTGTAAGTACATGATTTCAAAATGAACGCATTTTAACTTATGAGCTTAAAAGTAGTTACTTTTAATTTAAATACACATTGACAGACTCCTGAAGTCTCCTGAGTGCTTTTCTGCCGTGACTTTGTATGCTGAGTTATCTGAGAATGAAATAATCTATCACAGTGAAATTAAAAAAAATCTGATCAAAGCAATTGTTAGAAATTACACTATTCGATAAGATCATCTGCTGAAAATAAAGGGGGAAATGAGATCTGACAGAGGTAAAACCAGGTAAATAGCTTTCAGCTCTGCTTTTGTTATTCAAGAAGAAAAAGAAACAATAGGTGCTGTTTAGAGTCAGGAGCTGCCCTTCTAACCTCTGCTGCTCTTAAAATGCCTGAAGGTTATTGCATGGTTCATGGTGGCTTTTATGTTTGCCGTTCAACTTTTAATTTTCTAACAAAAGGAGATGTGGTACCAGCCTGCTGATAAACATTGTAAGGAACAATCAGAGAAAAGAATGGGAAAATTCCCTCACACTTTTTTCCTCCGTTCCAGTTACAGAAGTATACTGTCATATTTTTAACAGAAGAAGAGCACTTCCTCTTATGTTAAGCTGCCAAAGCTGGAGACTGGCTTTTTAAATGTAGAGACATTATGAGGATGGGATGTGCTTTTGCATTCAATAACCACAGCCCAAACAGATGATTCGTTGCATGCTGTTATGGGAAATGACCTGAACATCCACAGGGGCTGCATGTATTTCAATAAGATTTTTAATTCTTGCTGCACTGGTAAAACAGAGCCGAGTTTGCCTTAAATCCAGCCTTCTCCACATCCAAACTCCAGCTGCCTGGTGCAGGAGTGCTCCCACTGAGTGAGAGATGCACCCTTTCTGTGGGAGCTGTAACGTGGTGCACAGTGTAAGAAACACAGAGAAACATGAGTCAGTGCTCTGGCCCTGTCCTTACAAGAGCTGCTTGAATTTGTTGGCGTGATCCCGGCCGCGGCTTGGAATAAATACCGTGCTGGCTGTGGTGCTTTGTACTCAGACACCAGTGCGATCAGAGGAGAGAAGGGGTCAGCTTCTGAAGGTATTGTTTTCAAGCACAGCTGAAAGTAATGGAATGTAACAGTTTTAGGAATGTACACCTGTGAGTATATAATAAGAGAGTATCTGTTTGTGTATTTTCACCGCTGACATTCAGATCAAAGGTCCCCTAGGTGGTGGTGGTGTAAGAAAAAGGGAAAGGGGCCACATGTCTCGGCAACTCTGACCTGTCTCCTGTTTGTTGTTTGCAAGTTTTCACTAGAAAATCAGTCAGGAGCCTGTTTCGAGGAGGTAACTTTCAGTAACTTTCAGTTACTGCATGCGAATAAACAGTTCAAAAAACTGGCAGTGATTAGAAGAAAAAATACTGTTAGCAAGTGCTGCCACTTAAATACCAAAACTAATGTCCAGTCTTGCATTGAACTGCACTGGGATATTGTCACAAGCCCTTAAAAAAAAAAAAAAAAAAAAATTGTGTTTTGGGTCTGGATGAGCAATGCCAAAAAGACAAGTAAACTGAGAAACATCTTCAAGCCTTTACAAACACATACCAGCTAAAACAAAAAGCCAAGGAGGCATCTGTCTCTTGCCCTTCAGCTTGCTTAAAGCTAAAGGAAATCTATCCCAAATGGAGGAGAATCCTCCAGGCCCTGGAAGATGTTTAATTAATCATCAATTTCATCTTTCTCATTTAATGGCTTTTCTTTTCTCACATGGGCAAATTTAAAAGATGATTACATGAAACAATGACACCTGTTAAATCTTCCTCTGTTGCTGAGCATGGTTTAAAAAATTAGATTTAATTTTAGATATGCAGAATAAGTAGAGTTATGCTTGGTTTCTTTTTATGCGGGTTATGTGGATGTGTGCTGGTACATATTTGTGTCATAATAATGTATGCTATTACTCCTAGCAGTAATTCTCATCTTCTTTAACTGAACTTGCTGAAAAACTAGCTTTTTAAAAAATTTATTAAGGTAGAGAGATTTTACCATCATTTTTTCACTTGCTTCTGTGACACATCTGACTTAGATATATAACAAAGGTGTTTTACATAAAAGTCCCGATGTTATTTTTCATGTTGCTTCAGTGCTGGCACCTTGTTAGCTACAGGAAATTTCAGGCAGAATTTTCCATTGACTCAAGGAAGCCAACAGCCAAACTGTTAAGACTTTTAAATGGAAATCTGAATGCAGAAGGAAACTGCTTATGATTTTGGGTGCATGTTTTGGTAAGAAGAAGCAAGCCACGGGTGTTGGGTAACTGTGGTCATCAAGAGCTTAGTTTGGTGTCTGTTCTCAGTGTGGATAATTGAACCTTTTGCAATCATTTTTTAACATGTGGAAAGTTACCCGTGCTTTGATGATACACATTTTTCTCTTTCCTGGTGGGCTCTGCAGCTCCAGTTTGCTCTGGATGAATTCCTGGGACACATGGTTTGCTTTCTGGGCTCAGGCCTTGGAAATCTGTACCTTACTAGGTGATAAAGAGGGTTGTTTAGACAGTTTGATTTAAGATATTATTTCTGAGATAGACATTGAGATCGAGTCCTTATTTTGCTTTGCCCAGATTTATTCCACAGAAAATCACAAGCTGGGTATAATTTGCAAATGTTTTCTTTAGTTGCAAAGTTTTCACAGTGTGTTCTCTCAGTCAAAGGGTGGGGAAAATATGCAAGAAGGCCTGTGACAGCATTTTACACAACCCTTGGCCACATGGTTTTGTTTTATTTTTGTTTTCTGTTGGCAGGCACTAAAGGGGGTGTTAATTCGTGGCCTGCTAATTTTGCTTAGGAGGTCTATTCAGCCAGCAGCACGAAGAAAGGGTTGCCAGCCTTGCAGTTGCCTATGGCAGCTCTGGCACAAGAGCAGCAAGTGCTGCTCTGATCACAAGGCTGGGCTGTTGTGGCTCACTTGCAGTGCAGTAAAGCCTTCAGCCCAGCTCCTCCTTTGCTTGCCCACTGCAGCTTTGGAGAGCAGCAGTGTGCCTTCTTGTCAGCTGGTGGTACTGTATGCCCTCTGTGTCACCCCTCTGGTTTTTGGGTTGTCAAGCTATGTGAAGTGGTGACTTTTAAGGTGGTGGTTCCACTGTGTGCATTTCAAAGCTACATGGTAGGGCCTAGTTACCTTAAAGATTGCTTCCTGAAGCTTCAGCCTGAAGAATGTTTGCTTCAGATGCAACCCCTTTAATTTTCCCACCACTGTATTGACTATGAGCAGAGGTGGTGATATGTTTACCTCCTGGACCCTGCCCCAGGCTTTCAGTTGTATATTAGGTCCCTCTTCAGTCATTTGGCCAAAGTGGCATTGTTCCAGAAGCTGTAGGTCCACAACAGTTTGAACTCCCTCTCTCCATGCAGTTCCTGCCTTCTCCCTTGCTCTGGTGCTGGCTTATAGCTGATCCCATACAAACCATCATAGAGACGCCAACCTGCAGACTGAACCACAGAAAATCAAGAAGCTTTCTGCAGGGTTATCTCTCCAAACTGGTTTTTCACAGCAGTGGACCAGTTCTGCCACCAGCAGCAAAGATGTGGTGGTGGGAGCAGAGAGCCTGAACAAGGGGGAATGATAGCACAGCCCTAGCACCAACACAATTTAGTTACCCTTTAAGTATTGTGAAAATGCAGCTCTTTCCTAGCACTGCGGTTATTGCCCATATTTCTAAGCAGGAGAGTTTTTTAATTTTTTTATCACGTCTGGACGCATGAGAGAGCAAGACAAAAGCCTGAGACATGGTTAGGCACTACTGTTAGAGTCTGGGGGAAGTGTCTTTTAAATATTATCAAAATCATTGTTGTTGGCAGTGCTGAGAGCTGGTCTGTAATGTCATGTTATTTTTCTTTATATTTCAAGGTAATATATCAGCATAGCAAACTGAAAAACTATACCACTTAAAACCAGGGAAGGAGGCTGCACTCTGTCTAGCTCTGTGCATCTCTAGTTCCTGCTTTCTTATAAAAAAACTTAATACCATAGCAGGCATTTTTGGCTGAGCAAAGGGGTCTATTTACAGTATTTACATAAAAATATTTTTCAGTAGGAAATGCCAGTCATTGTACTTCATACTTTAGGTGATTAGCCAGTGGGAGAAAATGAGTTTGTTGCTGTTTAGCTTGCTAAACACGAAACACATTCTGCTTATGTTTTTGCTTTTCAAATAGCAGATTTTTTAATCTTTTTTTTCCCCTAAAACAAGGCTAAAGAACTAAAATAGGAACTGTCTGAGTCTGAAATTGGTAACTAAAAATATTTTATAAAATTTATTTTCATCTTTTGGTAATCAGCTGGAATGCTGAATAAATCAAAACACCAAAATCTGAATGTGCTACATTTATAATTTTAAAAAGAGCAAGAAATATTTTATCAAAATACCTTGCCCTGACACTTGCTAAGTTTTCATCTCAAGGTATGAAATGTTAAAAGCCAGCGAAAATACCTAGTGAGACAGAGAGTTCAACAAGAGAAGAAAAAAAGATAAACGAGTGGATTTTGATAGAAAAATCAAAAAATAAAGGCAGCAACAAGTATAATACCTTCTGTCTTCAGAATAATGTTGAAATTAGTATACATTCCAACCTTGGAGGGGTTTTGTCATGTTAGAGTGATTCATAGGATAAAGTGATTTTTATATCTTTTTTGCTTATGTTTAAGTGGGATTTCTCTCAGATAAACAAAGTAACACACACTCAAAGACTCTTTCTGCCTCATTTAAACACCCCACCTTATCAAAACTCCATTTCCCTGAGTGATGGATCTTGGCTCTGGATGGGAGAATGAAGTATTCAATTACCTTATTTTCATGTGCTAATGAAGCAGAATGTGGCTTTAGGGGTTTTCTTTTCAGCAAGGTAGCCTGTTTGGTTATGCACATGCCGCCTTCTTATGTTTCCTTCCGTGTCCCTGCCTGCGCTCAGGCGGTCCCTCAATGGGCAGCAGGGGCTAATCCGTCTGCCTGACAGCGAGCCTTGGCCTCTAATCAGCCGAGCCATCCAGCCAAACTGTTGGGCTCGGAACTATTTCTTTTGGCACCTCTTGCAACAACTTTTTATATATACTGGGAATCCGTGACTGGTGGTTGTTGTGGGGATTTTTCCCCCTCAATTCTTCTCTGCATTGCTCAGTGATGTGAGCTCGCAATTCCTCAGCCAGCTCCGACAACTCCACCTGTCCCCAGTGGGAATGTACAGCTTTTAAGTGTTTGGCATGGCTTGCTCAACTGAGTTTAAAAGTGCGGGTACGTTTGTGACTGAGAGTCAAATGGGAAAGGGTATTTTATATAGCGATGTTATGCTTCTGCTGATGCAGGAAAGGCAAGTATTCAGCTCTCACCCTTCTCAGTACTGGCACATGCTCCTCTGGCATCCTCAACTTCACCTCCATGAGGGATACTGGTTAAATGGGTAGGACGACTTTTGATGTACCCTTGATGTTGAGCTTTTACTTAGTGCTTGGATGAAATAGAATATAAGTGTTCAACGCTTTACACAGTAGCTCCATAGCTGCAGTTCCATGTCCTTTTAAGGCCATATAATGAAAATAAACGCATGTGGGGTTTTTTTACCTAGCAACTGTATGGTAGGAATTACTGTGTTAACTTCACCCCAATGGATGATGGAGAAAAATAGCCATACAGAAGTTAGGAGTCACTCATTACCAGTTATGAAGATGAGGAATTGGAAAAAGGCAATAAATTTTCCCTTATTTCTTCCCCCAGCTAATGCAATAAAAAAGCTTTACAGTGTACATTGAAACATATGCAAGCTTGGAATTTTTGTGTATGTGTGTGTGGAGACTTCTGAAGAAAGCAAAGAATGACTTAAATGGTTGCGGTAGGTGTAAGAATAGTCACCTTCAATTGGCCTAGTAGGTAAAAGGAGGAAGTGTAGTAGACACTGAGGATTTTGTAGGGTGCACCGTGCTGCTTGGCATTCTGGTTTCTCCTGAAGAGGGAAAGAAATGTGCGAAAACAAAAATTAGATCTATTTTTTATATGCTCTTTCACAAAGGTACCAAAGATAATGGTTTAGTGGTTTAGTCTGGTCAGGAATTACAGGTGAAAAGGTTAGGTGGTGAAGGATAACAGTCCTCAGCTCCTATTTAAATGGAGCTTAAAAAACAATATTCCAAGCAGTCTGTGTTAAAGGCAGAGAGAGCTCAAGAAGCAGCCCTGATCCTTGAGGGTACCTGGCCAGTAGCTTGAAGTTATGTATGTTAAGGCTGCTGGGCGAAGATGACTGGAGGAATCTGGAAGAAAATGAGGTAACATAATGACACACAATATGTCTGAAGTGCATCACAAGTCAGCTTTGATCAATGCAGTGACATTACCAGTTCCCTTTCATGGAGGTGAGGCCAATGCCATGTTCTGCTGTAGCTGGTCAATATGGCTTTTGTGCAAACATCCCAGCCAGTGCTGCTCCCAGGAAATTCACCTCCTGTGAAGGAAATTCCCTGCATGCTTTCCCCACTCCAGCCTTCCTCTGCTTGGAGGGGAATTTCCATACCTCTCTCTTATCTCTTGCCTATCCTATCTCCAAAGTGTGCTGGTGAAAAACAAGGGGTATTTGGAGCTCTGCAGAGTACTAGCTGCCTTTGGCAACCAGAGATGCATACTGTGGTCTGGCCAAAGTCACAGCAGTTCTTTAATCCCTCAAATTTGGGGAAACAGTTCTGTGCTCTTCAGCTAGGGCTGTGTAAAGGAGGTTTTCATGACAAATAACTTTGCCAATACGTGCTGTTGTGGAAAGCAAAGCAATTAACTTGGTTGGTTATGAATTCAGTTTGTTGTTCTGGTTAAGAGTTGGAGAGTTTTCAGCTGAAACCTTTTTAAGCTTTTAATTTATTTAATCGTTCTCAAAGTGTAGCATCTCAGAGCGTTCCTTTTGAAATAAAAGTGTTTTTAAAAATACTCAGACTTTCTTTGAGAACACTTGAGACTTTTTTGTTTCACACTACTTAACATTATTTATTCATCCCAAAGCAAAACTTTTACAACATACAGAAAAACCCACACCTCCTGCCTTCGTAACCCGTTTTGAGACAATTCTTCTCCTTCCCTCCACTTCCTTTTCTATGTCACTCCCTTGGATCTAAGTAAGTGGAGTGTTTGGTATCTTAGTGTGGCTTGAATTTACTGAAGAAAACTTTCCAGAATTTTGGAAAAAATAGAGGGAAGCAATGTAGCAGAATGTCACTTGAAAAAGTAAACTTATTAATAGTGCTGCACTTGGCAAGAGCAGATACTGTGCATTCAGAGCTGGTAGCAAATTAAAATTGGTAATAAGCTACATGCCTGTTTTGCAAAACTGTATTTCTTAGAATCAAAACAAGTTTCTTACTCCTTTAGTTACCCCAGGTTTCAGTTTATTTCACATGTGTTTCTCAGCTGAAAACATCCCACTGAAATTACTCTTTTTAGCTCACTTTCTGATTCTCATACCTCAGTACCCTGCTGAATCATTAAAGTTGGAAACAGTGCATAGGTCTTAATTTCCATGAGCATGCTTACTAAATTCTTTAGAAATTGGTAAGCTGGTGTGTTTTGGAAAACTCCTCTCAGAAAAAAACAGATTTTTTTCACTGCTTTCCATTTTAGATTGATGATGACAGGAAATAGAAAAAAAAAAATTATGGCGATAGAGGTAATACCTTCTACATTATTTTACATTGGGAAATATTTTGAGTTTGTTTTACAGTGACGTGTCTTCCACTGTGATATGGCTTTGTGTGTTTATATATGCATAATTCCTGGGCATTAATTTTTTTATGGGAAGCAGTTATCTTATTGAATCTCATCTCACATAGGAGAAAACTGTGAAAGTTGTATGATCATGCAGTGTAACTTTTGTATGTAATAGATATGTACAGCATAACCACTGAATTTGGAGTACTGAATTGCAGTATTCAGTGCCTAAGAGTTTATAAGATAGCTGTATTATTACTTAAGAGATTCACAGGCTTGCAGTCCTCCTCCTGTCTGGTAATATTTAGTATAAAATTTATCTCCCTAAGAAATATAAAGCCAGCTGTGTCAAAATCCAAGCAAAACCAGGAAGAATTGATGGTGAAAAAACAGCAAAAGTTATCTCAAGAAGGGAAGCCTTCCAGTGAACTGATTACAAGTCTAAGATTAGCATCTAGACAATGTTGCTTCTTGCATATCAATAAATTTGTGCAGGTGTAGGGAACCACAGAGTTACACTCTGGCAGGATAGGCAGCCATGTCTTGACGAAATTGAAAGCACTTACAGCTAAACCCTTATCACTGCATTAAGTTCAACCTGCTAACTGTAGTGCATAAGTAATCATAGAGCCACCCTTAGGCTGTCCTGTGTTTGATTTCACTTCAGCTTCTGTGTAATCTTAAGGATCTGAGCAAGTAAAGCCATGACAGTAGCCTGCTCTTGAGGTGACCAAAATATGGTAAATGTCAGAAATCCACATCTGAAATAAGAGGTCACACGCTCTTTACCAAGCGCAGACGAAGAAAAAAGGCCCTTTGATGTGGCTCCAGTGTAGTATCAGCTTTGTCTGTAACAAGACCTTTGCGCTTCCAACTTGATTTGTGAGTAAAAGGCTGTACTGTTGGGTGCAAGGGCTGATTCAGGCTTACCCTTCCTGTCCCCTCCACCCCCACCCGCCTTCTGCACCTCTTGGGTGATCTCTGTTTTGGCTGGCTTGTGTCTCAGCCAGCTAGTCCTCATCCCAGCCCAATCACCTAAACCCCCAGATAATCTCATTCCAGTGCATAAACCAGAGCAGCCATAGCAGCAGTAAACAATTGCATGGCAGCTGCTTATTGCAGACATACCCCCAGTGGAGAGGCCGATGGACACAAATGCTGCTGCCCAGAGAGCAGCACCTTAGGTGGCAAGGGATGCCTTGGTCTCCCTCTGGTTCCCAGCACACATAGCAGTTTCCCTACCTACAGAGTTTAATACTTTGCTGAACGTATACCCCTTCTTAATATTAGCATTGTCCTTCACTCCCACAGCTGCTCATGCCTGTTTCTGTGCCTGGGGCAAGAACTACATAGAACATAAGGATCTCTCTTTCATGCCTTTCTTCTTCACAGTCTTCATTTGCCCTGGCATTTTCTCATTGTAAAAGGGTTTATTTTGATACACCTGATCTGACAGCATAAGACAAGACAGTGCCCCTCTTTGAGTCATAGTTATAGATAAATTAGACTTCTATCCCTGAACATGTGAGCATGGTAAATCTTCCAATGCTGTGTTGTAGGCAATGGATGTGGTAGGAAAATGGTAAAGGATGACACAACTAAGTGGAGTATGTTACCTGCCTTTCTGCTATACTTTTCTCACACTACTCTACTACCACTGTCTTTTGAAGTACCTTTAAGTTTTGTAAAAAATGGGTTAGGCATCCTTCCCATCACATTGCTGTAATTAATCTGTTACATGGATCATTGGTCCTCATTCTTCAGCCATGGAATGGTGCTGGCCAGTTTGATGAGAAATCCTCAGCTCCTGCGTAGGTACTGCATCTGTTAGGGTAGCCAGTCAGGGATGAGTATCATTACTTCCTCCAGAATTCAGGCTGTCCATGAAGATGGCAGAAGGGGGGATTTTGCAGTTGGTTAGGGAAATGCTCAACTTGATTTTTGAAAGTTAAAGCGGTCCCACACATTATCACAGCAGAATAGTCACTGTTGTGGTGCATGCACTGGCATGTTTTCTCTGTGCAGAGACTTGAGGTGCAGGAACAGAAGGGTTGCCCTAAAAACTTTGCCTTCCCTGGTCCTTACTGCACCAGGAGCTGGAGCAGAGCAAAATAAGGAGTAAAGTTTGAGGAAGGAGCCAGAGCACCATGGTGCCTGCTACCCTTTTGGTGTGGGGAGTAGAAGAGTGAGAAGCCATGGGTGAGGTGTGCCTAAAGGTGTGCCTGTCCCCTCCTCCCATCTCATGGACTCATGGGACAGACCTAGAGTGCCAGGTAGGGCACTCTGCTCCTGGACTTGAATGTTCTCACCTTTCATTAACCTTCTCTTATTTTTCAAAACATATGCAGAGTATTTACCAGGCCATAAAAAATACACTATGAGGGGTTGCCATATGTAATTGCAGCTGCCAGAATGAAAAAAGCTGTTTTTGTGAAGCTGGTGATAGTGTATTTAGAGGGGAGTGAGTTGCTTTGGATTTTGATGTGATGTTTGCACACTACTTTACAAAACTTAGTACAATGCTTGAGTTCCCAGTGTTAAGGAGCAAAAATTCCACTCTCTTAGGAGAGCCTTCAAGCAGGGGTGTGTGAGTAAGAACTGCCAACTCACAATGACCATGTTGCCCAGACTCTATCCCCCTACGTGACTGTGAGCAGAGGAACACAGGCCTCCCCTGTCATTTGCTCAGCAAATGGAGAGAGAAGATGTCAATGGGAAAGGCAACCAGTGTGGTTCTTGCTCTGGCATCTGGGCAGCAGGTGTGCTCCCAGTGACTGCCTGCCTGCATGCAGCTGGGGCTGTGAGCTGTTACAGATACTGAAACAGCAGGGGCAGAGGGGTTTCACAAAGCAGTCTCTTCATTTGTGTCCCCCAGACTCCACCTATCTCTGATAAGGTCTGTGTTATGGAAGACAGGGCTGTTTATCAGGTCTCCCGTGTTACTTGCCAGCCAAGAAGCTGGGTTTTCACAAATATTCCTCAGCAGCAGGTAGTGTATGGTGAAGGAGTGTTTATTGTTTGTTTGTATTTAAGTAAGGCCATTAAGGCCATTATCAATTGTAAAGGAGGTATTAAAGCAGGGTCATATCTCCTGGCAAATTAATCTACCATGTAATCCATAATTTTTAGTTATATGGTTTAATATCTTTGTGTGGTAAGGCCTTAGCTGCATCACATGTTCATGCTGAAAATCAATTAGGTCAGTTCTAGATCTGCTATATAGGCACTCCAGATCACAGCTCACATGAAGGACTGCCTCTCCAGGTATTGTCATGGGAATTGCTCTTCCATGCACTAGAAATCTGGCTTTTCTCTTGCTTAGGTCAGGAACAGAAGAGGAGCTGATAGAAGTCGCTCATCACTGTTAGCCATGAAACAGCCATGACCTTGTTTGTTTTGAGCTAATTTTCGGATGAAGAAAGCATTGACATTTCTTTCCCCTCTTTTTAGATTGATGGGTAGAAGCAGTCCTTGGGACTTGGATATTTTCAAAACAAAATATTTGACCTGAAAGGTAATATTTATAGCAGGCAGCTAATAGAAAACATGCTTTCCCCCCTCTCTGTGTCTCTTGTGTATGTGCACTTTGGGTTCCCTCCTGGGCCTGACCTCTGCCGCACTCGATGCAGCTTCATTGACTTCACCTTCTATTCCCTTCTCCTGATAAATGAACCACTGGAAGCAGCAGGGCTCGGTATGCAGGGGAAGCAGGGTGCAGGAAGTTCATGGCAGTCCCATGGCATTCTGATCCTCTGCAAATGTCCCTTCCTGCCGGAGTGATGGATGGTGTGGGGCTTCTGCGTCAGTCACTTGTGAACTCTGAAGGTCACCCGGGACAGCGCATTCTCCCTTTGGAAAGAGACCCTGCAGGGATGTTGATTTAGTGACATCTAGCAAGGACTGACCGTGTCAGTCAGTGTAGTAATGTTGGGAGTGGGGAATGGTGTTAGCATTGGGTCAATGGATCTAAAGCAAGAGGAAATGATAGCTGGCCTCTGTAAAAGTGCTCCTCTGGGCTGCTGATTTGACCTGGCAGGTGGGAAGGGGCTATTTTGGAAGAGGTGTCTGGTTGAAGGAGCAACTGCAATCACAGCTCTCTTGCAGCAGCAAGTGCTTTGCATTTAAGTGGGGACTAAGGAGTCCTCATTTGCTTGCAAACAGTTGCTTTATGGTTTTTTTTTCTTCAAGGTAAAAATATCAGGGGGGCAGTAGTTTTCTATGGAGCTTAAAAATGTTCATGTCAATAGAAATTGTGCCTGCAGTTTTTTGGGCTCCCATTCCTGTGAAGTTTGCATTTGAACAAATATAATTTTCTCATTGTGCATGTCAATAAATCTGTCATTGTTCAGTGAGGATTTGCTGTGATGAGGTGTGGCTCAGTAGGATTCAAGGTGAGTGCAGGACAGGCAGTGAGGTGCCTATGCCATTAAAATGAATAATGAACAGAAGCAAACCAGTTGCAAAAGCAGCATTTGGAGTGAGGTGGGAAGAACCTGGGCTAAACCAAATATAGTTCTGGTCTCTCTTTTCAGGGAGTCCCTTTTCTCTACTTGAGATTCAGTGCTGATGGCCTATTTACCATTGAGGCATTTGTTATACTATAGTATGGCCATAGCTGCAGACTTCACCACATGCTTGAAAACACATTCTAATTTTTTCCAGTCAGAATTGCTGATGCACCAAACAGTAGTGACTTCACAACAGCTGGAGACCCAACACAAAAATCCTGCATTCCACAGACATCACAAAGTTCCAGATTTTGGTTCAGCCATTATGAGTTCAGAAATAGAGATCATACACTAAGCAAGTCGGAATTTGAGTGAATTTCAGCTGACTATTTATTGAAGCTCTATTTAGACTGGGCTGTGATGAGGCTGGATTGCAGAGCTACAGCCTGCGATCAACACTCAGCAGGAGGTTATTTAGATTAAATACCAACTGTCTTGGAATGGTGGGAAAAGTTTCAGACAAAAGTTTTATTTACTGGGTTTTTGGACAAAGCTGTGAGGTTCCAGTAATAATTTAGGAATTCTGCTGGGCAGATAGTTTTCCCTCTTGAAGAAATGTTCTTTTTGCATTGCACTGTTCTTGAATTCAGCTACTCTCTTATGTATTCTCTGATGAATACGGTTCATATCCAATTTGCTTCCTTCCTTTATCTCCTTACTGTGAGAATGTAATCATCCTTTTGCTTTCTTTTAGTCTACTTTTTTTTTCTACCAAGAGATAAACAAGACAAGGGAGAAGCTTTTTTTGGGGGGTGGGGGAGGGTGGAGGGGTAAGCATCACAATTTTCTCATTTTTCTTGAGATTTTTCTCCCATTTCCCACTTTACTTTTCCATTTTTCATGCTGACCCTCCTTCTCACCTTTCCTTTTCCTGTGTTCTCTCTAAAGGGTGGGCTTGCTCCTCCCTTTTCATCTACTCTTTTATTTTTGAAAATAAGAATCGTGACTGATTGTTTTTTCCTCTCATCATTTATCTACTTGTCCACACCTGTTTCTTTCACTTTGGTTTCCTTCAAGTTTCAGCACGCATTTTCTCTTGTTCTGCTATTTGCTTTTCGTTTCTGCTCTGTGATTATGCCAGATCCCCTGGTCCCCTCTCTCCTCCTTTCCAAGCTGCCAGCCCTAGGCTTGCTTCCTCCTGCCCAGCCCCAGCAGAGGACTTTGCAGCTTGGCTGAGCAGCCCATGCTGCTGTTGCAGTGCCAGAGACAGACTCGTGCCTCTCTGCTTCCCTCAGCACAGTGGCAATCAGTTTGAGTGCTAATGTGATTTGCATCGTTTTATTTTGGGGTCAGCCCTTTGAAAAACTAATTCATGTAGGAAGCACCATAATGACTATGTTGCAATGTCAGGCTTGTACTGCATAAAAGAGGGTCCACTGACTTACTTTCAGAATGAGTGCACAGTGTATAAAAATCACAGAGAGGAAAAATTATAGTCATGCAGTTAATGTCCTTGTAAACAGAATGAGTGATTCAGTAAACAAATGTGGCAAGAACTCCCTGAAATTAAGAAAAATGCATGTTTCCTGTAATACTGCTTCATGTTTATACAGGGTATCTTGGTTTTTTTTGGCTCCATAGAGTGAGCAATACAAAATACTGGAAATTATAGTTAGACTATTGAAGGTCTCCAGCATTTCTCACTTATGCAAGCAAGTGAGATTTCCTGTTTCTCATTGTCACCTGACTGCCACGATGGAGATATTTGGTACAATTGTTAATTTTATCTAGAAGTTATTTCCTCCTTTTTTTTTTTTTTTTCTCAGAGGCTTTCTCAACTGCCACAAAATTTTCCTGAAATTAGTTTTACTAATTAGCGTATTCCTCTTGCCTCAGTTACTTTTCTTTGTATTGGAACTCTGGAGGTTTCAGGTGAGACGATGCCTAGCAAAGGGATCAGTGAATCTACACAGTTCTTGTCACACAGCAATGTGAAATAGGTCACAAAGGGCCTTGGCTGTGATGGGCTAGAAGCAGGTGCCCTCCAAAAACTACAGTCACAGGTGTGCACTGCACATCAGCAGGGAAGCAACTGGAAGGTGGAGGTCTGGCAGGCACCAGCTCATCAAAAAGTCAGTGCTAGGGCAAAACAAACTGGCCCCATGGCCAGTGCACAGCAGATGGATTGGAGGAAGACACAAAGACAAAGAAATATTTTGTCTGTAGAGGTGCAGTCTGAAAGGCTGATGTGTGAAGTGTGTCATTGTGTTAGGCAAAGAAAATTATGCAGACTTTATGCAATGGAGGCACTTTACATTACTAATTCAAGCAAAATTCAGCAATATAAAAATCATAAACTTCCTTAAAATAAAACTGAAAATACTGACAGCCTTTGATCAGAATTTACTCGAGCTCAAACTGAAACTCTTACTTGATTTTCCAATGTCGCAGTGAAACCAAACACTCATTAAATCACTGTAGAAGTATTTAATATCCTTAAGTAGTCTGCAGAAGTTTTTGTTTTCAGAAAATAATTCCACCAAAGTTACATTTGTCATCTGAATTTTGCTAAGTAGGTTAATCAAATTGTAATTTAGTATCTGAACCACAAACACCTTGCAAAGCTCTCTGGTTTCAGGTCTTACATACTAGTTCTCTACTTCCATCCTGCATAGAAATAATACTTTAAAAGTTATAGGTTTTAACCAGAAGCTATAGGTGAACAATGTCAAAACACACAGCACACTTTGTAGCAGTGTCTCCTGCAGACCCTTGTAGTGCTCAGACTATTTCTTCCTGCACCTATCTCATACAAGCTTTTGGGGAGGCTCCCATATGTCGACATTTTCATCTTTACATCCTGAAGATAAAGAAACTGAAAACACCCTTTCTGTTTGGTTTAAAAATATGCCAACAGACATTGGAAAATTAATATTATTAAAAGGAGCAAAATATGAGTGGGCAAATAAAAAGCTTCATAGGTCCTCAGCTCGTACAGCACTCCAGTATCACAAGTGATGGGAGTGCAAAATTGCTATCAGTGATCTTCTCTTCTCCTGAGTTGTTTTCTGCAGAGCAGAGACAGTCACTCATCCTTAGCTGGTGTGCATGGACTTACACAGCTTCTTCTTTCCAAGGTGCTTCCTTGCAGAAGCTGTGATCAAATTGCAAGTCTTCTCAGACAGTGCTAGATTACAATGATTTAGGACTGATGCCTGGTGCTGGCCAAGCAGGAACCACCACAGGAACATGTACCATGGCAGCTCTGGCTTCTAAGCAGTTGAATCCACATTTTCAGGATGTCCCCTCAGAAGTGCAGTTAGTGCATCTCTGTTTGAAAATGTTTAAATAAAACTTTAAAGTAGTTTGCGGTTTTTGCTCATAGGCTCTGTGAGCACTTCTCCATGTGCCTCATCAAAATTCCCAATGGGGAAAGCCACCTTAACATGTGTGCTCTTCTACTGTTTTAATATCTCTGTCTGCCAGACAATTCAGCACAAAATTATAGTTAGTGTGATTATTAAAGCAGACAAGCAACACCTCAAAATTCAAGTACATATCTCAGTTGCTAAAATGATTGCACATTAGCAATTTAAAAAAATCTTATACAATAAATTCGTCTTTTGCTAATCTAAAGAGAAACAGGCTTGTTCTTCATATAAACAAGCAACTATAGTTACCTTCCTATTTTGGATTTCATCAGTATATCACACAGTTAATTTTCCAAAATCTAATAAAATGGATGGAAAAAATTCTTTGAAACTCATTAAATGAACCCTAATATATATAATTTAAAATGTGGTTTCCCTGTTTCTACAAGCTGTTTGCATGTAATCCTATACTACTGGTCCAGCATCTCCTAGATGAGGAAAAAGTGATGAATAACAAAGCTGCAGTTTTCCCCAGTGTAGGGGTGACTGCCCAAGCAGAGATTTCTAACAGCCCAAAGAGAATTCCTGAGAAGGGATAAGACAACTATTTATGTAAGTCTAAATAATAACTCTACTAATTGAGCAGGGGTCCCAATTCAAAGCTTAATAGCAATTCCCAGGAGGATATTTTATATCTCAGCTGAAAATAAAATATCAAAATTTTCTTTATGTGACTTTCTGCAAATAATGTGTTCAGGTTCAGGTGTCTCTGTCCTCTCTTACAAATTTGGTCTTATGTTCTGACTATGAAAAAATGGCAAAATTGAAACTGGGAAAAGTATAACTTGGCCATATATTGAGATTATGGATTTTATTTTCACTCATGAAGTTTTGAGGCAAGATCATGAATTAATGCAAATTTTTAAGCCATCACCAATTTCACAGCACATACAAAAATCACACAAAGTTGATTTATAGCTTATCAACTGCAACATTATCAGGAAGGTATTACATGACCCTGAGTTGGTTTGGTGCATTCAACAATAGCTCTGAACAACAGCCTCCAACATTAAGGTCATAAAAATAAGAAGATACACTCTTCTCTGTCACTGTTAATTTGATACTGAACTGTGATAGATTTATGAAAGAAGCTATGTGTGAAAATCATTATTTCTAGAAAATGTACTGCAGGAAATATCTGAGAAATGCTGTGGGGTTAGGATACTTAGGACAAAAGGAAAAAACATAGGTTCAATTCCACATATAAAGCATTATTTTCTTCTTCTTTTTTTTTTTTTTTTCTTCCATTTAGATGAATATATTGTGTTTAGATGACAGGAGATATAGGCAAGGCTCCAGTAATTAAAACCTTCAGTAGGATTCCCCATGGTAGCAAAGCAAAGTATAGTCATTTGTCGGGCAATTTAGAGAGATAGTAGGATTCATAACTGAGTGTTTTGTTTGTTTACTTGCTCATAAATGGTTTATTTTGGGCTGATTTTAGGTTGGCTATGTGCAGAGGGCCTAAAGCCATGTTCTGAGGCAGTTCTGCTTTGTTACATTTGAAAAAAATAGTTTGGATTATTATTTTCCCTCAAATTATTAGCAGGAACAAATAGTGTTTGATTTATCTTGTTTTTCATTTGCATAATGATCAATGATAGGGCAGTGCCTGAATTAGCTTGGAAATCACACAACTGTTTTTATTTGACCTGGATAAGTTTTCTTTTCTTGCATGTAAATATCCATAAAAATATGTTGAAAATTTCAGGTCTCACCTAGTTATTCACTTTGTCGTGGCTACTGGCATCTTTAAGAGTCTGATTCTCAAACACTTATGTACCAATGTTCCACTTGATGGCTTGTTAACACACATTGTTCAAATAAAACCCCTTCCCTTTCATTTGACTTAATGTCATATTCTTCTTGGAGAATCACAGAAATTAGAGATAGAAAACTAGACTTGTGCAAATTTTTCACTTGTGTAAGATTGTTCTCCGATTCCTGGCTCTCACCCAATGTTTATTGATTGCCAGTTGTCTGTTAGCTAATAGATGGCCCGACACCACACCTTATTTAGGTAGAAGGCCTTCTGTGCCTCTGAAGCTCAGGCAGTTAGTCATGTTATCATCATCCACAGAACACTGTTTTTCCTATGGAAAGACTGGTAGCTGCACTGTTTATAAGCTGGCTACTAAGAAGGCGTAAAACCCCATACAGTTCTGACTGTTCCTCTACATGGAAAGTACAAAATAATTTAAGAACTGTGTTTCTCTTTTTTACTCAGGCAGTGTTCCGAGTAAGGTTTCAGCAGAATTGCTTTTGTGATGCAGCAAAAAAAAAAAAAACCCCAAACCTGTCCAAGGACTTCACTGTCTGTCCTCTTTCTCTTTTTTTACATCTTGCAAACAGACCGTTACCCAAATTAACCTCTTCTGAGTTTTTCTTTTTTCCCCCTGGTCTTTGGATCAGGCTTCTCTCTGGGTGGGGCGAAAAGTGAACTCTCCTAACATACAGTACAAATTAGGTCTTTTTTAAAACAAAGGCTTCTCTTAAGAATAGCTGTATTTTATTTCTGACAAAAGAAGGGAAAACACAAGTGTGCTCAGTAAATCAAGAAGTCAAATGTGTGTAATCTGATGCCAAGTGTAAACATGTATGGACTTTACAAGGCTTGCCGACACTAGATGCTCTGATTTTCTTTCATTTGAAAAAGTGCTTTTGAGTATTCACAGTAGTGCTTGCAAGAGGCAGTCAAAATCACAAAGTGAATAAGAGCAGGTCTATGCAACAGCTTTTGATGAATCGAGACACTTTTAGTTTTTTTATGAACACATTCTTTTCTGCTTGGAGTAGCTAATGTAAATGTGGTAATCTAGCTAGCTGCATATGCAGCAGGACTTTTTGGCCTGGCTTTTTGGCAGAAACTTTGTTAAGTGAATACTATAAAAAGCTGCTAAAGAGTCAAAATATAGTTCCTCACATACTAGCAAAACAGTTTGATTTCAGTGGAGGTTAAATACATAACTGCCTCAGGATATTGGGCATAAAGACCACCTGAATACTCTTCCAGCACTGAAAGGCCTGAATACCTTTCTGTGTCCACTGAAGGAAAAGTGGAGTGCAGAAGTTAGTGCTTTAATCAATACAAATGTTGTCGTGTCTTCACTGCTATTCTACCATGCTGCTGCTGTAACAAATCATGGTACTACTCCATCTGTGCAGAAGTACTGCTGTAAAACTAAAATTTTCAGGCTGCTCAGCATTTGTACTGAATGTTTCAAGCTGTGTTAATTATATATCTGTAAGCACTCTGGTACTAGTGTTAGTTGGGTAGATCCCAGAGGTCTGCCAAAAATTTTTTCACATAATTTTAATATTAACGGCATTTTTGTAGTGGGATATTTATTTTAAACATATCACAAGGGTTTCCAAGCACAAAAAAAGTTGTGTTTGCAGCTAGTGAGTAGGACTTCTGTTCTTCAGCCATATCTCTAATTGCACCCCATGACTGGGAGAACCTGTGTTTAATTTTTCCTTCTTCATACTTTAGAGCTATTACCAGATTGCTTTGTGGGGAAGCAAAAGTAATGATTTTAGCCCTTTACATTTCTTCTGAGGATGGTCTTTATTTTTAGTAAAGAGAGAGATACTGATGAAAATGCAGTTTTTTCAATGCTGAGAGACAGTGTGTCTCAGAGTGGATGCTCTGAACCTCCCAGCACACAGTGAAAGTGAAAGACCAGGGAGATGTTACTTCACCTTTCTTCCTGCCCTCCCTTACTTGGTGTTGGCTGAGGACTTGTTAAGCTACCACATGAACTCCAGCAACTGTAGAACCACTCCAGCCTAAGACATTCAGCACTCCTGAAAAATTTGGCACCAGAAGCCAACTGGAGGAATGCATGACTTGCAGCTCTGGAGAAGTGTGGTGCTCAGTGAGCTGCAGGGGTAGTTTGGGATCGCCACACTAAGCCAATGCCCCTAACGTGGGCATTCCTTACACAGCCCTAAAAATCTCTCAGGAACACTGTGAGACTAATTCCCTCTGTAACCATCCAGTAGGTTACAGTGGGGTTGCTCCTCAGGGAAGACTGATGGGAAGGGAAGGGAAGGGAAGGGAAGGGAAGGGAAGGGAAGGGAAGGGAAGGGAAGGGAAGGGAAGGGAAGGGAAGGGAAGGGAAGGGAAGGGAAGGGAAGGGAAGGGAAGGGAAGGGAAGGGAAGGGAAGGGAAGGGAAGGGAAGGGAAGGGAAGGGAAGGGAAGGGAAGGGAAGGGAAGGGAAGGGAAAGTGTGCTGCTGCCTGCTTTGCTTGTAACATCAAGTCAGAGGGATACCTTCCAAAGAAGGGTCTAGAAATGCCTAGATGGATTCATACAGTGCTTTTCATTCCCTCCCATCCTCTGCCAAGCTTTTTCCATGTAAAATAAAAGAACTGGCTCCTCAAAGTCACTTGGATGAATATAAACTCTCGAAAGTGTCACGTAGCCCTTGGAAAAAGTCCAAAAAAATCCTAGCTTATTTGGAAAAACTGTTCCTTGAAAGAAATGCACAAACATTGGTCTGGATCCAAAGCCATGAAATCAACAGAGAGACTCTCATTGCAGAGGTCTTTGGATCTGACTGACTTACTGGTGGCTATGACCAGAACAATGGTCTGTTACAATAAATAATTTTTGGATTCGTGTTTTCCTGATGCCTGCAAACTTTTGGTAAGAGTAGAAAGAAAAGAACAACCTTCCAGTGAAATCTCCTTGAAACTATAGTTTATGACTCTTATTGTTCTGTCTTGAATACAGTACCTTTTCTTCTCTCTTTTTACAAAAATTACTGATATATGTAACCATTTAGAATGAAGAGTGAATTAGCCATGCAAGGACTTGCTTCTAATTTCCTTTTCTGTTTGCTTTTCTTAACTTCTCAGTTCTTTTGATTATCTGAATCCATAGGTCATCCTAGGTAGTTTAAATACCCATCAGACAGAAGAAGAGACAGAGACAACAGCAGGGACAAAAAAAAATCAAATATAGTCTTAATATTCTCTATCTTGAGTTGTGTGCTTTTGCATAGCAGAAGCTTGAAACTGCATATTTGTTAGTATCTTTTGCTTTGCATTCTTTTTTTTTATCACTTGGGTTTGGGTTTTTTTACCATTAACAGCACAGTGTACTTGCTTTGTCAGAAAACCACAGCCTTCACTGCTAAATGCAGTGGAGAGCAAAGCATTGGTCTAGAGGTTGGAGAAAGGAGTTTATTATGTTTTAGGGTATTATGAGAAAATATTTTACCTACAAAAATAGGCAAGAAAAATTTTAAATCGGTTCAGAAAATATAGGGTGTTTAGATTATCACCTGTAATATTATCAAACAAGCTTTCAAGAACTGTAAGTCATGTCATGGAGTTGCCTTAAAAATCACAGGGCATGAAGACAGTATTTTGAGTTCTGGGCTTGGTGCTAATAGATTTCAGTTTCAGGCTTTTCTTTGTCACCAAGACTAGACACCTAATTTCTTTCTTTTACAACAGCTGAGATTCCCACAAAATCACTTTTTATTTTAGATACAAGACTTTAAGAAAAGCCTATCTTGTAAGATTCACTGTTGAATTGCAAAGAGCTCACAGCACTGGTCTTACATGAAGTACAAGTTGATGGTAGATAAGCAGGTTTTCCAAACTTACTCTGATAAATACATTCTGTTCCTCAGATCCTCGGATACATACCATCTTAACATCCTTAAATATTGTGCTCATAAACACCTAAGGAGCACCTGCTACCCTTAACTGTGCAGAATGGTCTCTACTGTGCCTGTAGTGGCAGAGGGTTTCCATTTCTGAGGTCAGATTGGCAGCTCCAGGTCTGTCCTCTTCTCTCGTTTGTACTGGGAAAGGAGAAAGCAGGGGGCAAGAGGGTACAAAATGGCTCTGTCTGTCTCTCTAATTAGCAATGTTAATTAGTTGCCTTTTCCCAGAAGCCATGCAGATGGTGGAGGGGTGACAGTGGTAATAGGTTTTCCTATTGCCAAGTCTGGAAATTTAATAGCTACTCAAATTTTTCATGGGGAATAGTACATCTGAGAAATTGATGCACTGGCAGAGAAGAAGCACTGGATGCTCTCACTGACCTGCTGAGATTAAAAGTATGGCTGTATCGTCTTGAAGTGTTTCAGAGTGATGAATCAAAGTTTACTCTTCTTTTAGACTTACAGTGAAGACGAGAATGTTCTGGAAACAGGACCACGTTCACAAATAAGCTCTAAAGGCTTTTGTCCAAACTTTGGGACACATGATAACAGGATTTCACAAATGGGGTCTGCTTGCTCATTCTGGAGGAACTAAGAAGACAGAAGAGAAAATGTGATCCATATTTCTGTTTTTAATTTTGAAAAGAGATGACTGTTTCAAGGAGGAAACAGTTATAGCTGGAGTTGAGATATCTGAGATGGGATGAGTTTGTCTTACTGAGTCCCAAGGAAAGGAGGTTTGGCAGTCCTGTGGAAAACACACAGAGATGATCTGAATGGTGGGGCCATGCACTCCTTTGTCCATCAGTTTTTGTAGCTGGAGCAGAAGCGTAGCACAGCCCTGTGCAAAGGGGACATTCTAATTCCTGATTTTGCTCACTAATACATTTTAACAGCTCCTTTTTCTGAGTACATGAGGCAGAATGATCAAAAAGTCCCCAGGATGGGGACCGATGTATGTGAAATAAAAACCCTCTTAAGTACCCTTTGACTGAGAAAATCCATACTTGGCCCCATTTGTGAAAGTTACTGTCTCTGGTTTGGGGGGAAAAAAATTGAAGCACTGTATACCGGTTTGGTTTGGGTGGTTTTGGCTTGGATTTTTTCTTTTATTCTTTTTTTTTTCTTTTTTTTTTTCTTTTTTTTTTTTTTTGTTGTTGTTGTTGTTGGATGAGTGTTTACACTTTTGGTGAGGCCTTTTTAATGCTGAATGTCTGGAGTCTACATGCTGTCATACACAAAAGTTTGTGGTTTCTTTAATACCCTGCATTCCTGAAAATGCATAATTATTTGCTTTCTGATTTTGCAATGGAATAGTTGTGTGTGTGTGTGTGTGTGTGCGTGTACATATATATGTGTGTGTGTATGTGCGTGTGTGTAGATGTCTTCACTTACAGTAAATGTGAAAATAGGGAAGACCTGAGAAGGATAAACAGAATGTGAATCTCGGAGGAGATAAGTGGTGAAAATGGGTAAACAGAAAACTCCACTACTGTGGGAAAACATGGAGGAGCTAAACCACAAACAGGAGAGGAAACAGCCAGATCTAAACAAGGAATTCAGCAGCAGGCTGTGGCAAATGTGATTTTAAAGAACAGTGTTCACAACAGACATGCGTCACTGCTGAAGATGAAGTGTGTGAGCTGTGCTTTCCTGCTTCCCCATCCCCAGTACCTCCACAGCAAGCTCAGCCTCTCCTGTCCACCTTATTTGTTCAGTAGTGGACTTCATGCGATTGATTCAGTTCTCATTAAACTGATTTACTGGGCTCGCTGGCTCTGCTCAGCTTCAGTTTATTCCTACTTTGTTTAAAATTCGGGAAGTGCTGGGGGAGGGGACAGGACACTAATAGCCATTCTCGTGTAAGTGGAGTGGTAGCTGATTTATTGCAAAGGTTATAAAGGAAAAGTATTAAGTGTGTTCCATTCTACTTGGCAAAGCCATCCTGCACAATGTCCAACAAAACCCTGAGAGCGCTGGTTTGTACTGAAGAAAAAAAAGGGGAAAAAAAAAAAGGGAGGAGGGGTGTGTTTGTATGTTGAAGGGGGATGCTCCACCAAGATGTGCTCTTCTCCTTTGAGAGCATTAATTAAGACTGTAAATCACGAGCAACATGAAACAACTGTATTTGATGGAACGTGGACAGTTCTGGAGTTCTGCTGTGCTTGCGCCATCAGTTTGAATACCTACACTGAAACACTAATGGGAGAACAAACTTCAAAGAGAAATTCTGGCATGAAGAAGCAGTCTGCAGGATCATTACATGGATAAAGTTGTAAAATAGACTCCTCTGTGCAAACTAGGAAGGAGGTGGAATGAAAGTTTGAAAGGTTTATAGAAACTCAGGCTTGTTTTACTTTCATGCACAAAGTCAGTCCCACATTAATTTGGTAAAATAAGCTGTGTATTAGTGCTTGGAATAAAAAAAGGGGATAGGAGGGTGACAGCATAAAAAAATTGTACTTGAATAATGAAAAACTCTGTTAATATCCTTTAAAGCTAATTTTCATTTTCTAATTGAGTTGAGGGAGTTCTTTTGTCACATCATAAGTAGTGGTGAGTCACATTCCCCATATTTATAAAATTTAAAGCCTAAATTTGTTACAATCACATAGTTTCATCTTCAGCAGAACATCAGTAATAGAAATTGACCCAGTAATTCCTTCACAGTAGCTGAATCCTAAATGAATGTGCTGAAGCTTATATTTAGGAAGCCATTTAATCTTGTTTTAAAAGCATTAAGTAGCACAGACAACCCCCTGTGTCAGGCTGCTCCGTTTATTATTTATTTAAAATAAAATTTAATCTTTAAAATTTATTTCTCTTTGACTTCATCTAGTTACAGTTTCTTGCTGTTGTGTCTGTACTGGGCTGCAGTGGAGCAACTCTAGTGTAGCTGAGATGGTTTTCTTCCATTGTAGCATATAGTCCATTTGTGCCTCATTTTTCTTTGGTGTGAAGGACTGGATGCCAGTAACATTTTGATGAAAAATTGTGTATCCTTAATAGTTAATTCACAAGCAACTTATTTCCCAGCACAACATTTTTATGTAATTATAAGTAGACTTCTGTCCAACTACTTGTCCAGGATTCCGCAAAGATTTTGGTTTGCCAAATGTGGTTTGAGATGCAATTAATAACATGGTAGATTCCAGAATTGCTGATGAGGTTAATTTTCCTTCTTGTAGAATATACCACTGTCATAGAGATGTTCTCTTTAGATGTGTGAGATGGAAAAAAATTTAAAGAATAGCTTAGAAAAAAGAATTATCTGGAGTTATTTATATTTAGGAATCAGGAGCCCTGTTTGCTGCAATAGCTTCCATGCTTATCACAGAGCAGCTTCTTCCACTGACCCTATTAATTTTATGAAGGTTAACCCTCTGATGTTGTGATGATATTTTGGAGACTATTAATTAATATAGATACATTATTGCTATATTTACATGTAATATAAATGCCCATGCAATAAGTAGGGAAAATGAATTTGTTATATTACAGGAATGTGCATGCTAGAGGGTTTATGGAATGAGAATTCAAGTGCCTTAAACCAAAGGTAGGGTTCAAAGTCATTGAACTTGTCATAACTTGCAGAAAGAGACAAATTACCTATATGCTACTTAGGTTCTAAAGGAAAGTACTTCATGTTAAGCACAGTTCATCCACTACTTTGCCACTGTACTGGTACTTCAAAATAGTATCTCTCCTTTCCTTAAAGACAGAAAAAACACATTAACTGACTTTCTATGACATTTAAGACAGCGTCTTTTTTCTTCATTGGGAAGCAGGATTGTGCTGGCTTACCCTGCAGTGCCTTTCAGAGGCACTCAGATGGTCTTGGACACGAATAAATGTGTGCTGTTTGCCAAGAGGGGTTGCACCATAGCGTGGTGATGTGTTTGGAAAAGCTAACACTTGCATGTCCAAATGAAAATAAAGGGTGCACAGTCTTGAACTGTACCTATGCTGGGAAAAAAAGTCTTGTCAGAAACTCTGGGATAGCAGTAGACTCTTCTTTTACTTCCCCACTGTTCTCCTGTTGTCTATCAATCAAAACAAACAAACAGGACAAAAACAAAAAAAAAACAAAACAGCACAAACAAAAGAACAACAACAAAAGAAACCCCCACAGCATAAATGAATGCTGTGTTAATAATTCCTTTTTAAGAAAGAGATTATATTATTATAGAATTATTATACTATTATAGAATTTCATACAAAAGGCACATTCTCAACTTGCCACAGATTTCCATAGACCTAAAGCTGTGTTCCTTACACCCAGCCAAAGCCACTGCATTCAGTTGCTGAGGATATTGTGTGCAGCCACCACACAAAAACGTACTTTCCTAATTCGGGCACTGGTGTGGCTGGTTTAGAGTGGCTGTGACTAAATAGGTGGTCACAGGAAAACCATGCATTAAAAACTTCTGACCTGAAACGATTGGCAGATGTGAAGGATCTGTCCCAGGCTCTTTAGAACAAGCACACTATAACCTTGGCTCCCTAGTTTCTGTGGTGTATGTATTCCTATCAATTCTTGGATCATCTGGGAAGACTACCCAGCTCAGGGTCTGATTTTCTTTCATAGATAGTTTCTATGTATAGGAAACACTCGGATATTTCTGAATGAGAGCTCATACAGAGAAGCAGAACCAAGGGAGATGCTTTTCCATTTCTTGTTGACACCAGATCAAGATCCAGTGTGCTCCTGGGAAATACATCCATGCAAATGAGGTCCATCCAGTCAACTGAAGCACAGGTTAGTGCTGTGTAAGTGAATGGGTTTTCTGCCCACACTGGCTCAATCTGAGATAGCAGCACAGCTGAGCAAATGCCCCTCAACACCATTTGGTACCAAAGTGGTTGCTGTTGCACCGTCTGTACACCTAGGTAAGAGTGTTTTGGGTCTCCTCTTGTGGCAAGGACATTTACTTGGAAATGTAAAAATACCCTAAATTTCATGGCTGGACTTTGCTTTGAGCGTGACACTGGGCAGGAAGCGGGGGTGGCATGTTTTTCACTCATCTCCACATGCCAGTGTTTGAGTCAGTTTTCTCAGAGCTTCCTTTACACTCCATGGAGAAAACCAGCCAACATTTACAACACATTTATCAATCTCTTTCAGACATCAGCAACAGAGAAGTTTACATTTAGTCAGATGGACACTTAGCACCAGACTTTAAAGTGTGTTGAGATAGATGTCTGATGATGCAGACAGATACACAGTGGATATGTCAAAAAATGGTGGAGATGATTCCAGGCTGTCCTTTTTATCCTGAGGAGTCAAAACACCTTTAACAATCAGTCTCTGAGCTGCTGGGCTGGTGATGCTGGCCTACTGGGGACAGGAGCCTTGGGTGCTGGATATCTACACCGCACTGCTGGGGAGGGTTGCTAGCAGCTGTGATCTGACTCATCCAGCATTCTTTTGGACCATACCTGGACACAGCTGGGGTGTTAAAGATAGACCAGGTGTCCTGTAGGTGACTTGCATGCAGAGCTCTGTGAAGGAGTCTGAGTGGTGCTGGTACGTGTGACACAGGCCCTCCTGGGTGAGTAGTCTGCGGTGCCATGGGATGGTTGCAGCTATGCCTGTAGCCTGTGTGTCCCTGCTCCTTGTTTATTAAATCACGGCCGCAGTGTTCCCTGGCTTGGAACTGTTTATAAGCGTCAGTTAAAGCTTGTGGAAGAGTTCCCAGACAGGGTAGTTTACAGCCAGAGTAGACCCTTGGTCCATTTTGCTCATAGCTGTACAAATCCCTGTGTCTTTATCACTGGAGAAGACTGGGATGGGGGAAGGTAAATATGTCAGCAGCAAAAAGAGGGAGGTGGCAGCAAGTTCTTTAAACCAGCATTGCTGCCAGAAACTTGTTCTTCAAATGACCCCCTGTCGACTTCACCTGCCAATCCGTGGTCGTTTGAATAGTTCAGTATATTGGCTTCAGGGAGCCCCAGAACAAAGACTTTCCTTAAAAAACTCAGACCTTACTCAGATAAAACTCCCACTCACGCCCCAGGGAGTTTTGCATGACTCAGGATTACAGGATGGTGTCTCAGCTTTGTTGTGTGTACTGCCCGTAGCTGGTTTTAGTTCTGTGGATGAATAAAGGCTGTGCCCATTTACAAGAAAACTTGATTTCCGTTTGCTAAAAACTTTAGCATCCTCTCTATAAGCTAGAGGTGGGGCTTTTGAGGAATTTAGAAGTGAGGAGGAAGGGCACCCACCCGAAGGAGGTGCCTTGGGAGAATGTGGAGAAGGAGAGGGCTTTGAGGATCAGTGGTATTTGAGATTTTTAAGTAGCCCACACTCTTCCCAACGTGGGCACCAAGGTTTCTGAGATGAGGAGTTGCTCAGTCCTGGTAGGACTGCTGTTAAGCCCAAGCTCAGCTCTCGGTTCTGTTCAGTGTTTGGGGATCCTGAGGTGTTTTTTTCCCCTCCTCCTGTGTGACAGGTATGGTGCATCATGCCTTTAGTTTCTCTGATTCTGCAATTACTCATTGTTATTTTGTGTGAGCAAAGCCAGCAGGTGTTAAAATACCTTCCCCGTCAGCATGTCCTGCAGTTTCTGTTTCCTTGAATGAGACAGGAAAGCAGTCACTTCAGGGCCAGAGAACTGGGCCTCATTTTGTCAGCTGGAAGGTGACTAGTTAAAATCTAACTAGCAGTCTCACACCCAGTGCCTGACAGGAACAGTCTCTGAAGAGTATTAAGAAAATAAAAATTCCCTGCTCTGTCATATAATGGAAATGAGAATACTTCAACAGCCATCCCCTCTAATCTGTTAGCCAGCCCTTAGCAGCTTACCAAGCCTGTATTTAACCTATTTCCCTAATGGCAATTAAGAAATGTTTTCATTTCCCAGGGAGAGGATTGCCAATGAAATCCCCCTCTCCCCCCCAATCCCCATCCTGTGGCTCCGTGCTCTCCCTCCTCCTCCCCACACCCCAGCTCCTTCTTCCTTAGCCCAAGGCATCCAAAGCATTCCCCGTGTGTTTGGGTAGCATGCAGTGAGGAAGAAATGATTAAGCAGCTGAATGTTTGAAATCCAGCTAAATGCACCGATTATTATCTGCTTAGGGCTTTCTTATCTCGAACTGTGTGGTGCTTAATGGTAGGCCCATTGTTTTCAGCTCAAAGGTATTAATGAAAGAATCAGGGCAGCAGGCTGATGTCATAGGTGGCTGAAAGGTGACTTGTGCACTGATTTCCCTTATTTCACCCCTTTACAAGGCCCTTCCAACTAGTTCAGAAGAAGGGTTAGTATTTTTAGAGTGGAGGGGGGGAAAAAAAGCCAGCAAGCAGCCGAGGTAGCATTTGTGTGTCTGGTAAAAGGATTGCAGAGGCTCCTAAATATCCTGCTTAAAAGATGTACTCTCTGAGCTTCTGCTCTACTTTCTCACTTCATAAAGACTCTGAACTGTTCACACCTGCCCTAGGCGCTGACCAGCACACCGTACTTGGTGTCCTGACCTATATCCAAGGTGAGGTTTCCACTTAGCGTCTTCCACGGGAAGAAAGAGAAGCTGTGTAAGTAGCTGCAGCCAAGGATGGCTTCTTGAGGTGGATGAAGCCCTCAAGAGGATGCACAATTTAAGGAAGTGCTTTCGTAGTCAAATTATCGGCTGTACTTTTTGTCACTCTTCCATCCGAGTTAAATCCTTTTCTCTTTTTTTTTTTTTTTTCAAATGTACATAGTTATTAGATGCAAAGTGGTGTATGTTGTGTGAGGAGAGACTCTTCTCTCTGGGGTGAGATATCTTGAGTGTATTCAGTTTTTTTATTTCACAAGCAGGGAAAGAGGTAAAGATTCAGAATGGATTCGATTTCATTGTCATTGTTTGCATTTTAATCATACACTTATTTTTGTAATTCATTTTCTGACAGATTTAATTTGGTATTCCTTCCCTTTTTGTCATCAACATGAAAAACACTCTTCTTTCTCTGACTTAAAGTACTTCTCTACATGGTAGGACTTAGGCATCACATTCCTGCAAAAATGCTAAAATTTCTTCAAGGTTTTTTTTAATGGACCCATCTAAGAATTCAAGGATAGATGTGCTACCAGAAACTGACTTGTGGAGCTTTTGTGATTTTTGGGACAATAAAAGAAAACCAACTTTTAAATAGCAGTGTCATAAGGTAGCAACTAAAGACTAATTGTGTCAATACATATACAAGCAGGTCTCAGACTAGAATAAAAAAATATGCACTTTTTTTTTCATTTCAATGAGATAATATTTTTTGTGTAATATGTAAGTTAATCAGAGTCTTTGTGATTACAGTTATAATGTCTTTGCTGGCACGGGATTCGTAATATAGGATTTCTGTCTTACCTAAACAAATGAGTGAAGAGCTTAATCCTTTCAAACTTTTGATGGGTTTTGTTTGTTTTTCTCAATTTCAGTTTAGTTTCAGTTTGATGAATATGCAGTGGCTTTCACTGTTAACTGGAGTACTTTGTGCCTGTTAAAGGAGCTATCTAAATAGTCCACTGGCAAAGAAGACTAGAAAGTCAAAAGAGAAAGCAGAGGAGAAAGAGTGGCACTGAATACCCATACATGCATCAAAGCCAGCTGCTGTCTTGAGTAAGATTTACTTAACAGGAAACCATCCAACACCAAAATGCTCCCTTCAATTTTTTTTTTTCTAGGGAGAAAAAGAACTGCATAGCACTAGATTGACTTTGAGTTGTTTTTTGTCGGTTTTTTTTTTCATTCTGACTTATTAGTTCATGACTGGGATTGGTTTGTGTAGGGTGTTTTTGGCTTATTTGGGGTTTTTTGGGAAGGGTTGAGTGAACTGACCGGCACTTCCAGTCCTGTCCTCTCCCATCTCCTCCTGTCCCCCTCCCTGTTTCTGTAGGTTCAGCAGTAAAAACCTATTGAAATGTGAGATTACCAAACTGAAGCAATCAGTCTGAAATGATTAAGGAAGATGACTATTCTTTTCTTCAGATGACCAAAAGTCATCTTGTCCGGAGTTCCTTATCTTCAAGGTACTATTTCACAACAGTTTCTGTCTTTCTAAGTATGCATTTCCTGTTAAAATCTGAAGACTTTACATTGTAGGTAAGCTTGTATGTACAAATTATCACCAGCCGTTACAAAAATTGATGTCTGTCTTGCTTTTGAAATTAAGTTGAATTTTTTTAAAGGAAAAAGTGTTTATTTATTTCTTCAATAATTTAGGAGATTATGTGTCAAGTCTAGGGTGAAATTTTGTTTGCTGAACTTATCTTAAACCTCAGGAGGGGAGGAAGGTTCCGTTTAAAGGTCAAAGCATTTCAAGATTTCAATTCAGTGTGTTTTTTACCTTTAAAGTTTTCCCATACCCCACCCAGACCTTGGACCTTAGAAGCTTTTCAGATGCCTTACACACGTTCATCTTGTATTGAAATTTTTGAAATAGCTCTGCATTAAATGCCAGAATAGTTAAATATTCATGTACATATTATTAACATCTACTGTGCACCAACACTTCTCTGGCGAGAAATTCAGTGTTTGAGGTTGGAGGAGAATTGCTGGAGCTGACAAAATTCAGATGCTAATGATAATTAATTTATGTAGTGACAAAGATAGGTGCACTGCCAGGTGCTTTACAGGCAGATAAGATCTGGTTTCTGCTTCAGTGAGTTTACAATCGGAGGCCCCGGTTTTGCAAATACTTATGCACATGAGTTATGCCACCGAGTGCAGTGACACTACTCATGCCTGTGAAGTTACTCACCTGTAGTGAGCTATCTGTGTACAGTTTCAATTGCATTAGCTTTTCAATTGATTGTGTGGTGAGTCAGTAATTGTTCAGGCTGATAATTGTTATTTAATAGGCTCTGCCAGTCAGAAATTAAAGAAAAAATACAGGAGTCACCTTTCTGCAAGGGAATTGAAAACTCAGGTTTTCCTGGGAAGTTTTTTAGGAAGCAAACAGTCCATGTTAGATCAGACTTTTTCATGTCACACTGGCTTAAATTATGTCTATTTGCATACAAATCAGAGAGGAGAAAAAAGTCACTCGATAATTGGAAGGGAAAAGTGTTATTCCCGTTCCTCATTTGTCGTGATGCTGATCTTGGGGCCACAGTAGGAGTGTTTCCAGTGAAATTACTTTCAAGTCTGGGAAAAAGCAATCAGCAGAGGCCTTGGTAGCTGTAAATTTGTGGCAGCAGTCCCTAATTCATCTTGTAATTCTATGACAGGCTCTGAATTGCCCGTATTTGGCCAGGGATCACCTCAGTGGACAGTTAATGAAAGAGCAGAGGAAACTTGAAGGTCAGTCACACTAAATTTTTTCTTGCTGGCTATGTCTTTTTTATTGCATCCTATCTTTCTTTGTATAATTTATTAAAGAAAACCTTTTTGTGTTTGTTTCTGGCAAAGGCAAATCTATGCCTCTTTGTTTATCTGCCTTTTTTTGCCTGAAGCATTTATAAAACAGCCTAAAATGCCTCAAAATAGATGTTTCTGTTGAAATCACTTGACAGAATTACACTTTAGCCAATTTCTATTTCTTATCTGAGTGTGGTTATGAGAATAAAACAGCAACAGATGCTTCAAACAGGTATATTTTTGAGAATGGAATTTGTATATTGACATGTGAAACTAATCTCAGTATAATGAGAAGACTTTAGTTACTGGCTCATGATCAGAATAAATGAATTTGAACTTCAGAAAGCCGTGAGACTAATTGAAATATCACCAGAAAATGCATTTGGGTCTGCTGGAGTCAGACTAACCAGCAGATAAGCTGTAATAGCATTTGTTTCTTGAAACACTGTAGTAAATGGGGGCTGACTTATCAGAACACAAGACTTTTTTTGTGACATGTACAGCATAACAGACATGTTGGAAAAAAACCAACCAAACAAACAACAAAGAGGAGTCGTAGATTAAAAATTAAAATGGCCTTTTCTTTATCTTCTTCCCTCTTTCTTATTTTATAAGATAATTTTCCTGTCATCACTGTTTTCTCTTTTTCAGAATCTTTTCTTTCTTTGGAGGACATCAGTCTTGTCTCTTGTTTTATCTCGTTCAGTCTGTCTCTCAGAGTATCTTGTGTCTTAACCTTCTCTCTCTGGCTTATGCCTTCAACCTTTTTGCCTCCTTTTTCTGTCTTTTTCATAGTGTTGTTTTTATCTCTCCTTTATTTTGACTTCCATTCCAAATACGTTGTCTTCCCACCTCAGAGTTCCCTTCCCCTGTTCAGCCTTTGTCAGAAAAAAATTCATAGGGCTCACCATCATTTGACCCTTCCAGATAAAGTATTTTGAATGACCACTCTGGCTGCAAGAAAAAAGGAAATGTTGGTGGATGAGGCAGTGGTTTTTTTTCAGTATCTGAGCTTCTTTCAGTCACAACAAGATCGCTGCTACCTCCTCTCAGGTTGAATTCAAAATCCTTTCCAATTCTTGGGAAGCTGCATTTGCTATTAAACTAAACCTACAAAGTAGGGAGAAATTGGAGATTAAAATAAAAGTGGGTAGAGAAGTCCACTTTCTGCCTGCTGTACAAGGGAAAATTAAAAAATATTTAGAGGTGAGTTTATTTTTCAAAGGACATTCAATTTAAACAAGTGCTAAGAATTAACTGCATTTTAATGATTATCACGTAGTCAAGGATGCCCTTACTATAAGTAGAGTACAATGAGCTTTTCTATTTGCAAACTTGGGATTCCATGTCACTTTTTAATAGGCTTCTGCAGCACACATCCTTTTGAGTGCCTGTGATACAGCAGAGGTCATTACTAGCTGCTGGACCTGCTACTTGGCTGTGCCTGTCTTGGCTGGTGGGATGTCTCCTGTGGACACTGTGACTGTGGCCACTTGTCATTTACCAGCACCAGAGGATTCCCAGCCCCAATGCTTTTGCAGATCCAAGGCAAGCAGATCACAGATGTGGTGTGGAAAGCAAGGTGATGCCTTCTACCTTGGTCATGCCGTTGCATCTGTACAGAAAAAAGGGAGGTTTGTCCGTACATAACCCTTTGAAAATGATGCTAATACAATCTTAGTCAAGTCTAGTGGAACAAAAATGGTCTTGGTTCTTGCACAAGCCAATGTGGCCTCTCATAGTTTTAGCAACATCTCATTTCTACACATGCTGAGTTTCCAATATTTGTACAGGAAGCTGATCTGTGAAGGTTGATTGGAAGTGATCGGGATTGTTTGGGTCTTAATTTTGCATATTTCTGTTTAAATCAGATTAAGTCATCATATTTGAAATGCTGGATTTGGCAGAAACAAAATTGGTTGAAGGAGGACATGAAAATCTTCTCTTTGTGTGTAGAAGACTATCATTAACTTAATATAACAGCGTGTCAAAACCCATCATATGCTAAGTGTTTATAAAGTGCTTTTTTTAATGGTGTAAAAAATTCAGTAACAGCCCAAGAACCTTCTCATTATGAGAGGAGAAAACATTAGTGCTTTTCCTGACAGTGTTCCTTTTCATGGGGGATTCCTCTGTGGAGCACTAATCAAGTCCATTCAGAAAGATCTTAATTAATTTAATTAAAATCTGTCAGATCAAACTGATTAGCCTGACATGCAGCCTGGCGGGACGAAGGAGGCTGGTACATGCATTGTAAGTGTGTTGAGGTGGGCTTGCTGCTTGCAATCAGAGATGTGTGGCTGCTGTGGGGATCAATGCCATCTTTTATTGTCACCAGAATAAATGTGGCTCCCCCAGGCAAGTGAGGCAAGTGATCCAGTTTCTTTTTGTTAGAAAATATTTTACATCTCCTCAGCCCCGGCAGCTCAGGAGGGGACAGCAGGTACCTGGTTCTGCATGCGATCGAAGGGGAGTGCCGGGTGACCTTTCCTGTTCCTCCTGACAACAGGAATACAGATTAGACATTTCTCATCCCTTCACCATCCTCTGTCTCAGCTGTTGGCCGTGGGTAGGAAAGAGAGGCCATGGTGACAGGAGTGACTGCATTTTGATGCTGAGCGAGGATGTTGCTGCAACAGAGCCTTCCAAGGAGTGACGTGTCCACATGGGGCATCTTCCTTTTGCTGCCACCTCCTACTGAACTGAGGTGGGAGCTGAGAAACTGCACTCTCTGCTGTCTGGCTGTGCTTGTCCAAAACATGAGGAACTACCTCAACCACATAAGCTTCTTAATTCTGCAGCTGCTAATAATGATGTGTGGTTTCTATGGCAAACATCAGGACAGCCAGTGCCAATCTGTGTCTCTAGGTCTTTCCACTTCCCCTACCCCACACATGTACTTACCAAGTACCTCTCATCTTCAAAGATATTAATAAACACTTTTATCCGTCATTATAGTGGGATGGATGCATCAAAAGGGTAATGGCTAGTAAATACTCCATTTTTCAGGCCCCAATCCTGCAGGCGCTTAGGCATATGTTTTAGCTTTATGTGCCATAATTCAGGGTTCAGTGGAACCATTCACAGTACGTGAAGCCAAGCATATGTGTAAGTTAGGAATTGTAAAGATTAAATAGCATTCCTGTTAGCTGGAAATCAAAAGGTAGATGAAAACAGGGACTCCAACTACAGAGGAAATGCAGTTCCTGAAGGAAGAGCAGCAGCAGCAGCTAACATGAAAGATTTGCCAACAGAAGTGACACGTGTTTGGTCTTTATTTGTGAGAGGCACTCTTCTGCTGGCAAAATACCAATGGGTCAGTTTCTCCAACGGTGGAACTCATCTGGAGCACTGAGTTCCATTTGCATGGGCACACACCTAATGACAGCATCTTTCTACAGTTTAGAAGCATGTATCTGATTTAAGTACTTGGACTTCACCAGACTTTTTGCAGGAAATGATGGATTGTTGGAAGAAATAGGATGTAAGTTTCATCTGCAGATGCTTTTCCTGACTTACACCTTCCCAGTACTTTCTGGCCATGTCAGTTGAATTGATACCGATATCCTTGAAACAGGTGAGGTAGCTTTAGTTTGAACAGCGAGCCTGCAATAAAAAGGGTATGTGTGGTCAGTTTATGATCTTACAGCTAGAGGAAGATGCTTTATGGAATGATTCATTGTGATAAAGGTAGGGCAGACAAATAGATAGAAATAAGTCACTAGACACACTAGCCAATATATTTGTCCTTTTTTTTTTTTAATAAAATTGTAATAATATTTTGCCTTCTCTGCTATCTGAGCCTCAGCTTAGATATTTAGACCCATTTTTCCCTACCTGCCAAGGGCTTCTTTGATCCTGATCTTGTATTATCTCCACACTGGCCCAAGGATCCACCCATGATGTGATCTTTTAGCAAGAAAATGTATTACACAGTTTATGTGTAATAAACGTGGTCTCTATTGATGGTGACTAAACTCAGGCTGTTCTTCTAGTGGAGTACCAGAGTCTATCTTTTTTTCTCCTCATTGTTTTTACTATGGAGCCCTTCCCTGGCATCTTCCCAACTTCTCCATTAATTTTCTCCTAAGATAATGCAAAACTGAATTCTATTCAACTGTATTTATTAAATAAATTGGATTCTGCTCTAAATTTTTTTTCCTAAATGTCAGGTAACTAACTTGAAAAACTTCAAGGTTCCAGTCATGGAACTGAGCCAAGTGGTAGGTTCAACACATTTACATAAGGCATATTTGTAGATGGAAATGGGCAACAAGAAGGAATTTTTTAAGATATATTTTTAGTAAGATTTTATAAAATCTAAAGTCTCTTCCAAGGCAGCAGCTGTATTAGCTGTAGGTACTACTTGAATCAAAGTGATTTTTGTTTTTTCTTCATCTTTTGCAGTCAGCTAACCTAATACTTTAAAGAAATAACACTGGACATTATTGATCTATTTTTTCTTTTCTTCCTGGCTCCTAGGTCACAGTTTAGGCCCTAGTTCAGCAAAGTACTTAAGAAGAGGCTTATCTTTAAGCACATGTTCAGGTCTCAGCAGAGTAAATGAGAATTAAGCAAATACTTAAGTACTTTACTGAATAGGGATAGAATTAAGCATGTAGTTGAATGTTTTGCTGAATCAGGGCCTTAAAATTAAAAATTAATCTTATTTGTGCTATGAAGATTGGAAAGCTACGTGCTAGATTTGGATCTTGAATTAATATAAACCAGGAACAGGGTAGCACCAACTGTCACAAGGAGAGGCGTGTAGAGGTGTAAAAAGGAGGTAAAGCTGGGGTTGTTAAAATCGTGGGTTGGACACAGGAGAGATGTGCATTCTGTTCCTATGTCTGTTTCAGGCTAAATTACTGGAGACCGACATTCCTTTGTGTTTCAGTCCTGATGCTGGTGAACTTTGGTGTGCATAAAAAGTTCTATAATGTTAATAGCTGCCATGCTAAGTCTGAAGTTGTAGGAGAAGGGGCTTAATCTTTCTAAACCTCAACACACACACTATTTGTCCTGTGAAGTGAAGGTAATGCCACTTCCCCTCTTTCCAACGCTTTGAGCTGGTGAGGTTTTTTTCTGCACAGTATCTTGATGCCTGGCACAGTGCTCTGGCTTATGCCTTCTAGAAGGTTTTGCAATAAAAGTCCATAATAATAAATCCTGTGCTTTGGGCTTGACAAAATTATTTGTGTGACACGATAGAGTATTGTTGCAGCTGCAATTTTTGTCGAGATTTAGGCTGATACAAAATAATGGCAGCACTAAGTAGTTTTCTGACCAGCATAATTAACTTGTGAGACTCTAGGAAAAAATATTTGAAGAAGTGTTGTAACTTTCCACTTTTTTTAAATGAAGACAGCTGCTGTTTTCAGCCTGTAGAGTTGACCAGGTTATGGATATATGTAGGGGAATATTTGCGTGGACCAGTTTTAGGGATGACGGTTAAATCTGAAAACATCTAGAGCTTTTAGTGCCTACAAATTCCTTCTGAACAGTTTTTGGTATTGGCAATAGACACCTGAGTGGTTGAAGTGAGATATTTGACAACCATTTTTTCTATGAACATGGAATGTTTGCCTAGAGCTGGCTCAGTGTTCATCATGATGTTCTGTGTTGGTGCTACCCTGTAGCGATGCTCAGAGAAGACTGATTGACCAAAGTGCTTCTCTTCAACTAAACTTCATATAAGGAGAGCTCAGCAAGTGGGCACAGTGAGTGTAATATGATCTGCATGGATGCTAGCTAATGGTTAACTGGCTCTGTCGAACCTGTGCTCCTTAAACAAACGCTATCAGTGTGGGATGAGTTGTCTTATTTCTGCAGACAACCTACTTCAGGTTGGAGACTAAAGCTTCACTCTTAAGAGTAGGAGAGAGCTGGAGGGCTTTCACTGCCTGCTCAAACAGGGAAGGGAATGAAGGCATCGCATTACCAGAGCTGCTGTTTTCAAACCTGAACAGGAGGGATGAGGGTAGTAGGGTTTCTGAGTATGTTCTGAAGTGTGTAGGGTGGCTGACCCCAGCTCAGCTGTTATTTTGATTTTTTTTAACTGACTATGGCCCGAACAGGTGCTTGATGCAGTGTAAAGCTGCTCGGGATAGCTGGCGTAACTTTGTGCTAAGGCTTTGAGAAAGGCAAGAGAAATAGGCAAGATCGTGCTTTATGCAGGAGGTTACAGTGTGGAGATACTCTGTATGGAGAATGAAGGGGCAAGATAGTGCTGAAACTTTGAGCTCTCTGTACAAGGCAGAAAATTAATAGATCAGGTGAGTCAAAACTGTGGATCTTGTATGCTGGGGGCTTTGAAAACTTTGTGGAAACTGCTTGTTGTTAGACATAAGGGATGACCATCTTGTTTTCTGAAATTTCATAGAGGCATTAATCTACATTTTGTGTATGTGAGAGACCTCTCACCCAAGTACAGTTCTTACAATGATAGCATTGTAAGATCATCTCAATTAATCATCTTGGTTTATAAAATGGGTTATTATCTTAAATCTGAATTGTTTTAAAAACACTAGTTCTGGATGAGTTGTAGTAGTGTGGGTTTGTTTGGGGTTTTGTTTTTGGTTTTTTTTAATGGCAAATACAAATTCCCCTCTATTCATTTGAAATACAAAAACTAGGGGGTTTTGAGAATAAGCAAATTATTTGTTCCTACAGGTAGAAATGCAGAACTCAGCACTGAAGGCTTTAAAAGCATATCTAGAGCAAAAACAGTGGGTTTCAGTTTTACAGTTACGGGCAGAGTAAGTTGGTATTTAATTTTTTTGATCCTGACCAGTAGGAGATACATTAATAACATCAGAAATTTTCTCTTTGTGGTTATTTTTTGAGACTAACTTTTCCTCCCTTGATGAATGAGGTATCCACATCTAAAAACAAGCTAGCTTTGTATACAGTGATGGATTTTTAACTGTATAGCAGCAATTGCTTACAATAGAAGCCTCTGTTCAGAATAGAAGTTTACTATTTGACGCATTTCAAGTATTTTTTTGACCAGATAAAAATTCTTTGTTAAAATATATTTTTTGGGCACTCGATTCCCTGCTCATTTAGGTTACCCTTGCACTGGTGTAAGTTCCTTAATTCAATCAATCTCCCTGTGACTTAGAGCATTAAACATGTGACAAGAAACAAAATTATGAGAGACTTAAAAGACAACCCTTTTTCTTTTAGTTTTGTGTTATTTATTAACAGTATACTTCATCTGACTTTGGTTGCACAAAAGCTCTGTCAACTAGGTTAATAGTAAATGTCACTTCCTAGTTAGCATGGCATAAAAGTCTCTGGCACACAGAATGACTATTTTAAACATCTTGCACTCACAAAATAAAATATGTACCTGTAATTTTTTTAGTTAGTCCTTTAAAATTACTATCAAAGAACAAAACCTTAATTTGTTATCTTGTTTAAATAATTTTCTCTTGACAGAGTATGGTTTGATATGATAACTGAATTGATTTATAATACAGAATGAAAGAGAAATTAACATATTTTAAACGGATTAATGAAATATTGACAGGCCTGGAACACAAGTGATTTTGATCTGTAAATTCCCCAGTCATTCTTTTCTTTGGCAGAAAAGTCACACTTGCACCGTTTCTAGGAGATATTTTGTTAATGGCAAAAAGTTTAAACTTGTAATTCAAAATTTTTGAAGCAAATCAGAAATTAAGAACCTGGAACAAGAGGCAGCTTTTGAACTCCGGGTCTGTTAAACAAAAAAGCATTAGCTGTTTTGCTGGGAAATTCCTCTTTTAAGCACAGCAAAGTTATAAATTTTTATCTCCTTAATACCTTCTTGGCTTAAAGTGCCAAAGTCTAAAAAGACTTTATGAATACAAGTTTCGGGATTTTTTTGTTTTGTTTCACTAACATCCATTTTATGGAGACTTTATGAGTTCCTGTGCATCCTCCAAATATTGACACTACTAGGGCTGGATAGAAAGTTCAGACCAAATCTTGAACCTCCTCTTGTTGGTTCTACAGACTGTCTGGAGTCCAAAGGTTACAAACTGCTTGTAAACTGTCTCCAGAATAAAAGCCTATGTGCCAGGACATCAGTGCTGGTATTGTGTCCTCTATTCTTTTCCTAATTTGCAGCTTCTCCCCATCCTGCCCCCGTGGATTGTCAATGGCCTGAATTGTTTCAGTCTGTTTAATTCAGCGAGGCTGTGCTAATCGGTGTCGCCTGAAAGCCTATCCCGAGACCCTGAGACTTCAGAGATGTTAATTCGCTTAGTATTACAAAACTAAAAAGGAAAAGGAAGAAAACAACCAAAAAACCAAGCAAACAAAAAAACCATCAAACCAACACCAGAGTAGTTCTACATTGTCTGCTCTAGCTCACAGACATCAAACCTGATTTTGCAACAGTCAATACACAACTTTTAACAGAACAGTGTTTAATACACACCAATTTAACAGAGCTATTCTCTTTAACATTAAGCATTCAAATTGTTCTGTACAAGATTGACCCAGTGACTAAAAGTCAACAGAAATCTTCCTGTGAACCCGAATTTAAAGTTTGCTTTGCTTAGCTGTGCAAGATGTGCATGTTAAATCAAGTAAGGCCATTTCTGTCCTTAAACTTGGTGAACCTAAAGCTTTTCCAGAGTGGATGTGGACCCGTCCAGTACGTACCTGGAGGAGAATCTAAGAGCTTGAATTACTGCTGAGGCTGCCCGGGTGGTTCAGTGGGAGAACACAGTACTCAGGAGAGGAATCCCAGGAGCCACCAAGTTCAGCCAGGAGCATCCTGGGTTTAGCTCAATGACTTGTGCATTTTTGCAAAGTGGAGGATAGGGCATAGTCCAACCACATCCTTCCCCAATAAACAGAATTGCCTTGTCTGTTCTTTGGATATCCTTTGAGGATCCAGGTTCAACCTCTCAGGCAGAAGTGTAAAATAGTAGATTTCTTCAATGTCATTAAAAAATTTGTTCTAAATGAACATTTCTGCCTAGAGCCATTTTCCAAAGAAATACTTTTGCTAGAGAGACGAGAAGCAATCACTTACAGCTTTCCACAGGCAAACACTGTATATATTTCTACTCCCAACTGTGATAAATTTACCTTGGGCTTAGTTCATTAAGAAAACTTCATCAGGGAAATGCGATTTCTCCTCACTGTCTAAACGTAACAAATAGTACTAATCTCCTTTGTCTAGCTGGTTTTCAGACATGACATTCCTGTTAAATGGATCTTATTAAGACAAACATTTTTAAAAGCCACGCATTCTTTTCTACTGCATCAGTGTGTGTTTTTTAGTTGGTAATACAATATGCACTGTCAGTGGTTTATCACAGTGATTAAAAGTCCAGTGAAGGCAACTTACATGAGTCTTTAACCGTGAATTGATCCTCAGTGATCAACTTAAACTTGTTGCTTTATTCAGGAAAAAAAATATTGGGTCTCTTTGATTGTTTGTTTGTTGTAAAATAGCTTTTACCAAAAACTTGGGTTTGTATCATGTTTTTTTTTAATGCTTTCGTGGCATATGCCTCATATATATTCCCTAAATACTCCTCACAGCCGGCAGTAATCTTAATGATAAATCATTTTGCAGTGTCTCAAAACCTCTTTACTCTTGGTGAGATAATTCCAGATTCAGTGTGTTAAATATTTTCAAGAAAGAGGCTTGCTGACTTTTAATCTGTTTTGTACCACAATGCAGTTTCCAGGTACTCGGTATCTCCTGTGCTGCGTAACCCGTCTCGCGTGCGCGGCTATCTAATCTTGCGGCAGGTGAGAAGCTGTAACTTGTGGGGCTTCTTATCAAAACGCAGAAAACTGATGTGGAAAGAATGGCAACCAAGCTGTATTTTGCCCTCACAGTATTAATTTTGTTTAAAAAAAAAAAAAAAAAGTTGTCACTGAATGAATAATCTCCAGAGCTGTTAAAACATAGCAGGTTGTGTGGTTCAAAGGCAAGCCCTGCAGAGTGGAGCTGCGTGGGGCACCAGCGCCCTTCACTCCCCAGGAGCTCAGCGTCCCCCATGCTGACCACGATCTGATTGTCCAGTGATGCAAGAGTTTGCTAACTAAACAGTTCACAGAAGTGTTTGGGGCAGAACCTGTGGACATTTAACCAATTGAACAATTTATTGCTGTAATTGAAGGGGTTAGCTGGTGTTTATTAACTAGCCTTCCTGTCACGTTCCAATGGCTGGACTAACCCTTGTCCCTGATTTGTTTTCAAGTGTCCCACGAGTGGTGTTGGTGCTGCAGTGTCACTCTTCAGGCTGCCATTTCAAGGCCACAACTTTACCTATCGGCCTTTTGCAAATTCAGCCACATTACTGGACTTTTTTTTCCCTTACTGGAGCAAGTGGTTTTTGACAAAGTACTGTCTCTTTAGAGCAAAAAACCAAGATTTAATCTTAGAGGAAAAATAATTTTGGATTATTAAGAAAGTTCAGCAAATCGCTTCCGGCTTGAAAACAGTTTCTGGCTTTATAATCTCATCATAGCACTAGTTTATTTTCCCTTTATGTTTATGGTCACCTCTGCCGTCTCTATCATCATTAAAGCAGGTTTGGGGCTGGGATAAAGGCGTCATTGCAGTGGCGTGCAGCAGGGCTTCCAGTCAAACCGCTGAGGCACGCGCAGTTTGGGACACAAATCTATTCAGGGGAACAATGAGTCCTGATGGTGATAACAGGCTGCTTCTCCCCCTTACCCATGAAAGCTTCTATAACTAGAACTAATTGGCCGTTCTTAAAGTGCAATTAGCAGGGGTATTAATCTAGGCCTGACAGGTGTGAAAATGTGTTTCTTTGAGTTCATTCAATAGACACCCTATCTGATCACCCGTAGGAGGGGTCTGAAGCAATGGTACCTATAAACTTGCAAGCCTTTAGTTTGTTGGAACAGAACAGCCCACTTTTAATAACCGCATTTGAGTCAGATGACATTAACTCGACAGAAATGGATGGGAGGAAGTTCACTTAATACTGACATAATAGTTGGTATCACTTCCATTATCAGGAAAGGAAATGACTGCTTCTGCCATCATTTGGGTATGTGAAGAAAAGGGAAGACTTTCTAAAAATATATATTTTAAAGAGAAAGTCAGAACTGAATTATTTTGCATAAAGGATAATTAGGTGTGCTCCCTCAGTTTGCCTCTTGTGCAGTTTATAATCTCCATTTGCAGTGTTTGCTGCTTTCCTCATTTAGTTGCTCTTCATCCCAATAGGCACAGCATAGAGCAGACACTTTAAAAGGCGTTGCCAACAAGGGTGGCATTATCATCAGCTCTGCAGCTTTTAAATAGTAGTAATGTAACTGTTTAACTCCAATTGGAAATAGAGTTTCAGGATTCAGGATGGATGCAGCACTACTAGTCCAGCTTTGCTACAGCTAGTGTACAAGGGCACAGCTCAGTGGAGCTGCACTGGCCTATACATGTCCAAAGATACTTAATTTAACCAGCAGACTTATTGTGGGATGCTGAAAGGGTTCCAGCTGAATCTGCAGATGGCTGCTTATGCTAGTGGGCTTCAGGCTTGGAACTAAATGAGGAAATTTGTATTTCCCGTTTTAATTAAAAGGGGTATTCACAATCTAAGACTAAAAGAGAAAAGCCTACCCCAAAGACATGCATCTGTTTTACATAAGATAAATGTGTTATAAGAGTGAGAAATTGCTTGAAGATGGTCTTGATACTGAAAATAGTGTGAGTTCACGGACATGCACATGCATGTATACTGCTCAGTCAGCTAGAATTTTTTCCAAAGATGGAAAACTTATTATATATGATCTGCCCTGAAAATAATATCTGCATAATGCTTTACTAATTCACCCTTCTGGAAGTATCGGAATGTCTAGACCACTGTGATATTTCCTAGAAATACCTTGGAAGTCTTGTTAGAAAAGGTGAGTCTAGGTCTTCTCAGTCACTCAGCAGTCTTCTGGTAGAAAAGGCAACTTTATTTTAAAAATTGTTCTACTAAAGTATGAGGCCCATCTTACCAAGGCTGGCAATTTTTTTTTGCCTCACTGCTGTGATGGAATAGCCCCTCTCAGACTAAAGAACTTCTTGTCTGAATTTGCTTGGGAGAGTTTTGTTCTTCAGGAAAATCCTTAGCTGAAAAATCTCAAGAAATAGCTCCTTGCTGTTTACTTCATGACACGCTGAGCACAGCCTCATCCTTTCCCAACCTTGCTAAAAACAGAAAGCAATAAAGATCATGCTTGCATAATGAAACAAGGTTCAGCCGCCTTCAGGAGCATGAGCAGTGATTGAGGTACCCTTAGAAACTATGTGGGTGTGTTCCTGAACCTAAATTTGTGTGCCTTTCTGAGCTGTAAAACTTATTAACGTAGCTGTTAATGTATCTGCATTGCTCTCTTGATGGCACGATACCCCTCAGGACACTACAGTTTTCCACAGCCAATGGGGCTTGGAGCTGGCTCTGCAGGCTTTGCAGCAGAGCATGCGGCATGGTTTGACATGTTCTCTTGCATCTTTTTTAAGAAAGGCTCTGCATTTTCTAACCTAATGCAATCGAAATTGATCTTGATTCAACACAGATGACCAGCATAGGAAAAAATACTCTGTTTCTGGAGCAACAGCAAGGTTTGTCATTCCTTTGGAACCCATTGCCCTTCTTCCTGGTTTAGGAGGGCAAGGCAGTCTTTTTCATGTTTACCCTAAATAGTGCAAAACATCCAAGGGGAAGGAGGGTCTTGTGATTGAGATAAAGGGCTGTGATTCAGGACTTGTGGGTTCAGCTCCTATTCCTGCTGTCTGCTTTCAGTTAAACCTTGGGGAAGTCATTAGATCTCTTCCTCTTACACAAAATCCCGGGACTACTCCTGTCTTTTCCATTGAGCTGAGAGGTTCTTGTCACCAGCTGCACATTTGTATGCCTTCCTCACCATTGTTACCCACTAATGCAAGCTAGAGAGCCTGCCTTCTCAATTTTGGGGAGGAAGGTTGAGCTATTAGAGTTTTGGGGGCTGTTCTTAGAATGTTGAACATGATCCTATGCCCAAATTTGCTACCAGGACTCCTGCTTGTCTTTTCATCTCCCACGCTATTTCTCTCCCCTCACAACAGCTCCATTTGTCCCCTGTTTTTCCCAAACCACTGAGAAGTGGAGAGGAAGAGAAGAGGTAGCTTTCCCCCTCCCTACTATGAGATCAAAATGTATTATTATCTGTCTTTTCTTAACAAGATGTGGCAACAAGAGTACTCAAATTCATGTCAACTGAATACGAGTTACGCAGTTTTGCAAGTTGATCACTAAAATTATTGGAATTTCCCAGAGCTAAATGGTTTGTTATAGCAGGAAATTTGAATATCTCTTGGTGTTTGCACCATTGTTTGTCGTGGAAGTGTTAAATCCTGCAGCTTCACGTATTCACCCTTTTTATAGATAAAAAGGGTACACAATGAAGAGGTTTATTCATACTGGCTTAAATTCAAATGGTTTGGACACTTACTTTCTTTATACCTCAGTTATATTTTCACTCCTACTTCATTAGCAAGTTACTTTGTGGTTACCCAGAGTGGCACTTAGCAATTGCATTGAGATATTTCTCTCTTAGATTTCTGAACTGTAATAATGCAGTAAACCCTGCTTTTGCTCAAGAAATACCTGAGGAAAAAATTGCAGCAATTAAGAGGATGACTAAATAGCAACTGTTGTGGTATTTATTGATGGAAAGTTGCAGCTCTTAGCTGCATGGCTGGTAAGAAACAAGAGAATGAATAATAGCTACTAGTGCCCCAAATTTGAAAAGTCAGAGGAAATGGCAGCAAGAAAAAGCAAATGAAGATGGATGAAATCCCAGGAGGGTGAGGGAGATTGAAGGGAGTCCTCCACGCTGGCTGGAGGACTCAGTCAGGGCTGAGTGGCTGACTGCTGGGTCACCTCAGCTGCTGCCTTTCGGAGTGGAGCTTTGAAAGGCGCTGTTTGGGAGAAGTGCCTTCTGGCCGCTGCACACCACTTGCAGATGCTGCCTGTGGGTCAGTGAGAGGTCACCTCCAGTTAACTCAACACCCTCAGCGAGGAGAAAGCTCTTGGGGATAAACTTTCATACTATCACTGTCTAACCAGCACTGAGAGAATTTGCAGATGTTTAACTTGCTCTTTTGCCTTGTCCTGAAATAGTTTTCATGGCATCATGGGCACTGCCGACTATTACCTCTCCATTTGTCCAGTACAGCAGCACCAGTTTCTACAGCCTGGTGTTTGGGTTTTTTCCAGGTAGGTCCCCCTCCCTGTGCTGTGCTGTGCTGTGCTGTGCTGTGCTGTGCTGTGCTGTGCTGAGACCAGGGCCAAGCTGCCCTCCAGTGCCTCACCAGCACCTTGGCAAAGCTGCCAAGGAACAAGAGAGACCTCGGGGTCTGCAGGGAGAACAGCATCCCATGCACACTTGGATGCCCCAGAGCACATGTGAGTGCCTCCCAGGCTTGCTGTGTGTGACAGGATGTGGCTCCTGGTCCCATGGAACCTAAACCAGGTCACTCACAGCTCCATGGGTCAGTGCCAAAGGGAAGATGCAGCTCTTACACCTCTGCCTGTAGTTTGAACGTTGTCAGTGATGACATCAAGGGAGACATCAGGAGGGGATGGACTGAATGTGAAGGTGGGTGGTGTTTGCTTATGAAATGTAAAGCCCAAGTATGTTAGAGCAGTTGCATTTTAAATAATTGTGTTCTGAGAAAGATCAGAGATGCAAATAAATAGCAAGAGTTGTGCAGGAGCCCATTTTACATATATGCACAGAGATATGTGAGAAATCAATGTATTTTACATTGCTCCCATGTTTCTACTTCTGATAGCAGTTGTAGAGCCCTGCTCACAGGTGGGTCTGGATGCAGGCACTCCCTGGTTGTTACTTCCCTGGTGGGGCTTTCTCAAGTGTCCATGCAGATTCAGGGCAAAAGTCTGGAAAAGGTAAAATGCTGAGGCAAGAGGATTGAAGTCTGAAAAACCTCTTCAGGTTTCAGACTGTTCTGTTCTTGTCCATAAAAGAATTTAGTAGGCATATATTTTATGTGTGTGGGTACATCATTAGATGCATAAAAATACATACGTCTGTTTTCAATAAAAATGTTCCATGATCTAAACATCTTCCAGATAACATCTTAAAAATCTTAGGCTTCAGATTTTCTCAAACAGGCTTGTTCAGGGAAACGAAAGAGAGTGCTTGACAAGATTATGGTGTTGCTTCTATACATTTCCTTTATTCTTGTGGCTAAAAGGAAATTACAATGTGTTGTTAAGTCAAAGCGTGGTCTGTGGAGCTGAACCAAAAAACCTTTAAATGGACTAAAATTCCACTTCTGATAAAAGGGAAAACTACACAGCAGAGAGACAGGATATCTTTAATTTAAATAGTGGGTTTAGGTATATTAATTTGAGTTCAAAGCATCTTTCAAAGGGTATGATGCCCACATTTTTAATTTTACCTAATACTGAGCATCTGGTGTGGACTGGTTTGTGGTACTGAGAGCAAAAGGAAATACATTACTCATAGATGAAAGGAGTGAGGGGGAATCACTGTCCTGACTAAAAATAGCCTTTTTTCCACCAGTTAATATCAGCTGGAGGTTTGATTAAATAGTAATTGTCTAGAAAAAGACAATAATTGAGTGTGACTGTTTCCTTTCAGGGGCCAGGCCCAGGTGGTGAAAGTTAAGTATTGTCCTTCAGATAAGGTCCTGAAAGCAGTTTTCCTGAATGTCCACTGAGCCCTTCTGCAAAATGTCCTTTCTGGGTGCTGAGCTGCAGACAGACAAAATCCAGGCCTTTTTGCAGGGCAGCAGCAGTTTTCAGGGATGTAGCACCAGAGGATTTTATGGCTGCATTGAAAATACAAAGCTGGCTCACCTCTTTGGCTGGAACTCTAACCCAGAGGCGCAGAGATCACAAGAGACAAATGTCTTGAATTAAGAAATGGGGTTGACATCTATAAAAGTCAGAGCACATCTAGTAGGCAACATGTGTAATAAGACGATAACATTATATCTAATAGGGAGATTGGAAAGCTGTCTGAAAAAAATGCAGCTTCCGTTCAGACCTGCACATTCAAAAACAAAATACACCAGAAGGGAGTTTTTTTGTTCCAGCACCCCACTTCTGCTTTATTTACTAATCTAAATCCCTATCTCTTTTCCTAAAATTCAGTGTGGATTATTTTCAGTACAATGTTAGTGACAATCCTGGCAACAACTTTGCCTATTTTTATTGGAGTCCATAGTGAAAAAGTGTGTATTTCTGTGAGGTTAACAATATTCCCCTCTTTATTTTTATAAGGTTGTTCTCTTTGAATGACCCTTTTATGCATCATAATGTTAACACCATTTTGTCTGGAGCTTTATGTATCATGACTATCTAAACATTATTTAATTAATCTTTGCAAGTGTCCAATAAGTCAGAGAACCAAGAGATACAGCCAGACAGGAAGTGCTTTTTCTGCCCTTCAAAAGTTTTCAAATTGCTACTTATTCTGAGTTGAATGGACTCAAAACTTTGAGGGGGTTTTTCATGGAGGAAAAATGGAGGACAAGAGGGCGTGAGAGACACAGTGGTTTACTGCAAAATGGCCAAAAGTTCTGGAGTGCTCCCTGGGGAAGGGGACTGCTATCATTTCAGCCCTTTGTCGTGCATGGTGAAGTTTTGGAACTTTAGCCTTACGCCTCCACATGCTGAACTGGGACTGTAATGGCTGAGCCAGAGTCGGGCCAGCTCTGCTGGGTGGTCTGCAGGGAAGTATTCTGAGAGAAGGTCACCATGGCCTTCTAGTGAGAGCAGCTCCCGAAAGATTTGCTGGCTGTAGCTTGGACTGTCTTTTCTTCTGCATTCCACATAAGTGGTCTCACTGTGAGGTGAGGCTGAGCTCTTATCCACACAGAAGCACCACTTACTCAGAAAGCAGCACATTTGTTCTATTGGGAAGCCTGGGGTTTGGCCATCCAGCATTTCCCAGGGGAAGCTGACCCTTTGGGTCAGTAAGGGTAGTTGCTTCAAAGACCACAGAAATTGATACCATACTCAGTTTGAGAATTCAGACATCTTGATTCTATGGTTTAAACCACTGGACCACGCTTTTTCTGAAATAGGTAGGAATATTTGCATTTTTATATAGGGAAACTGAGGCACGGAAAGGGTCTGAGGTTTGCCAGAAGCCACATAGTAGGCCTGTGGAAGAGCTAAGAACAGAACCCAGGTTTCCTGATACCAGCACGAATGATTCAACCACAGCACGCTGTGAGGGCAGGACAGGAAGGAGCAAAGAGATAAAAAATTAATTTCTTCTGAAAGTGAAAATTCTTGCTTCAGGTAGTGTTTTCCACTATAACCAGATCATTACTACATTCCTATAATCTAATTTTTCTTTATCATTTGGATTTAACAGCAAATATTGCATTGGCACCTACCCCTGGAAACTCCTGGCCTTCTGCTAACTGCAGATTGGTGGGCTAAAATGAGAGACTGCCCATTGAGAATATAATCCTGGTCTGCAGGGGGCACAGAGATTTCTTCATCTCTGGGAAGCAGCCACTGGTTTACAGTTACTGCTGCCTGAAGCTCCACGTTTAGGTACAGCAGACCACACTGGAAGTTAACATGAACCTTAAAGAGGGGGACAGGGGCCTTTAGCTGATGAGAAGAGTGATGACTTCACTTGCGGCAGTTTTAAATTTGTAGAAATAAGTATGAAATTTTAAAGGGTATGTTACCCACAAGTTCAGGAAAGCAGATATTTTCCTGTCTTCCTTCATTTAAAATATAGTGGAAACCCAATATAATTCTGTTCACATTTATGAATGTGTTTTAACAGAAAAAAAAAAAAAAGGGTCAGTAAGTCCTATGAAAAGAGGCAAAAATGAAGGGAGATAGGGTTCATCAGTTCCATATTTTGAGCCTGTGACTTCCAAAATCAAAGGCTTGGTAATCCTAATGGATTGACTTCCAAATTTCCTTGGATTTGTATTGCTGGACTTGTCTCTCTCCAGGGCTTAGCTGGATCCCTGCAGATAGATTTTTTTAGGTTTATATGGTGTAATTCCACTTAGTCCAGCTGTAAACTTGTGGTGGCTGAATTAATACATTACAAGGGGGAAAAAAAAAGAAAAAGAAAAGAGTATACCTACAAACCCCCTGGCTTGTAAATCAAATCCTGAGGGGGAAAAACTGGGCATTTCAATTAGTTGGTTGTGTGGCCTGATTGAAGAACAGCCCCATGGCTAACAAAGCTTTGTCTGTAGTATCAGCTTGCTCCTCATCCACCAGGACAAATAGAGTGGTTGGTCATTAACGGGCTAGCCATCGGGTAGGGGTTTTGTTCTTAAATGGGGGCTTTGTCTTATCCCTGCTGTTTAAGCCCTCTCCAAGCACTCCTCACCTGTCATATCTGTCATACATTTAATTCATCACGCTCTCTGGTCAAAAGCTACACTGATAGTATCAAAAGAAGAGGAGGGGGCTTCTTATAACTTTAGCGATCAAAGGAGATTACAAGGCAAATAAGATTTTAATGAAGACGGCAGGTTTGGAAAGGAGAATTTACTGCACTGCGAATCACTAACACATAAATGTTCATTTTATCTGTATAGTATTTGAGAGTGGAATCCCAATCTATTACAGAAGGAAGGATGGATATATGTGTTAGTTCATGGTTTTAATTAAAAACACAGAGGGAGGAGATGTGGGGAGGAAAAAAGAGCTCTTTTATTTCGCTTTAAAGGTCATATTTTTATTCTGTAAATATGATAAGCAGACTGTGTTTAAACACAAGGTTTTTTTAATGGTGACAAATACATCAAGCAATTTGCCACTGAACTGATATTGTCAGGCCAATGCTCTCTGTAATTTGACCTAAGTTTCAAAATACCAATCACAACACTGAAATACACTTGGCCTCACTGTATCTACTAAAGAAGTAAAGCAGGCAAGCAGTTTCCAGTCATAGTCCTGGGATCATACATAATGGGGGCCAGAACTGCAGAAATGCATGTTTTGTGTCAGTGGGTTTTACAGGAAGGCAGCCCTATGCCAGTGGCGTGGGGAAAACTGCCTGCCTTCCCTCACAGGGAAGCCTTCCCTTACTGAGAAGCACATGCTGCCCTGTGGCACTTTGTAATGGAATGCGAGCCTGAAGCATGCACATCTTAATTCACAGAATATTCTGAATTGGAAGGGACCCACACGGATCATCTCTTCAGTTAATGGGCTATATAGATCAAACCCATATCCTTGGCATTATTAGCACCATGCTCTAACCAACTGAGCTACTCTCAGTGGCTCATTCACTATTACCTTTTATTAAACTTGCAGTCTTTCCACAGAGGAATCTTCTCATTTGAGACTGTCAGGCCAGAGTACATGCTCTGTTTTCTGATAAGGTGGAAACAACTGATTGGGAATTATCTGTTGCAGTTCCTAATGCTACTAGTGTACAGTACACAAATTCTGCATTTCAGTCATCCAGAGATTCAGTTAGCAGCAAAGAGACTCCACTGGAAACATAAAGGTTTTGGAGCAGATCATCTTGACACATAAAAGAGAACCAGGAGATCAGGCTCAGCTAGTGTGGATTTATGAAAGGCAGGTGCTGTTTGTCTCCTTATGACCAGATGACCTGCTTAGGGGATGAGGGAAAGGCTTTGGATCTTGTCTACCTGGACTTCAGTAAAGTAAAGATAATGTCTCCCACAGCAATCTCCTGGCTGCTCACGGCTTGGACAGGGTCACTCCTCACTGGTAAAAACCTGTCTGGATGTCCAGGCCCAGAGAATGGTGGTGAATGGAGTTACATCCAGCTGGTCACCGGTGGTGTTCCCCAGGGTTCAGTACTGGGGCCAGTTTTGTTTAATGTCTTTATCAACTACCTGAATGAGGAGTTTAAATTCACCCTCAGCGAGTTCACAGAAGACACCAAGTTGGGCAGGAGTGCTGATCTGCTGAAGGGTAGGAAGGCTCTACAGGGTAATCTGGATAGGCTGGGTCAATGGACCAAGGCCAATTGTATGAGGTCCAGCAAGGTGAAGTGCCAGTTGGCTCACAAGAACCTCATGTAGCACTACAGGCTGGGAGAAAAGTGTCTGAGAAGCTGTCCAGCAGAAAAGGACCTGAGGTTGCCAGTTGACAGTGACTGAACATGTGCCAGCCTGTGCCCAGGTGGCCAAGAAACCCAGTGGCATCCTGGCGTGGATCAGCAACAGTGTGGTCAGCAGGGCCTGGCCAGTGACCAGGACCCTGTACTAAGCACTGGTGAGGCTGTACCTCAAACACTGTGTCCAGCTCTGAGCCCCTCACAACAAGAAAGACATTGAGGTGCCAGAGTCCAGAGCTAGACAGCAAACCTGGTGAAGGATCTGGAGCAAAAGTCTTATGAGGAGGAGCTGAGGGAGCTGGAGTGGTTTAGCCTGGAGAAAAAGAGGCTCAGTGAGGACTTTGTTGTTCTCTATGACAAGAGGAAACAGCCTCTGGCATGAAGGGCAGTTTGATTGGATATATTAGGAAAAATTTCTTCACTGAAAAAGATTGTCAAGCAGTGAACAGGCTTCCCAGAGAAGTGGTGGAGCGGTCATCCTAGGAGGAGGTATTTAAAAACCATGTAGCTGTGGCACTTAGAAACATGGCTTAGCAGTGGACTCGGCAGTGCTGGACTCATGGTTGGAATGATCTTTAAGGTCTATATGATTTTAAGAGTCTTTTGTAATTGAAACAATTCTATGAATTTATAAAGCAGTGCTTTGGGCACTGGCTGGCATCTGTGCAGTGTACAGAGCCAAAACTGCCCTGTTAGCAGCAGAACTAGGCAGCTTTACTTTGCAGTTTTTCTTTGTGATGAAAAGAAAGCCTTTGAGATTGCTGAAGCCTTTGATAAAAGAAGGGGTAGTTTGTATTATTAGCACGGATGTTAACATCTTTACTTCAAAGACGGGGGGAAGTGGCTGCCTAGCTTTCCTTAAATTGAATTAAAAACGTGGGGTCCAGGAAGGAGCTCACAAAACCATGTCTGAACTTGTCAGCCTTTACGGGTTTAGGTGGAAAACTTCAGTTCTCACTTTCCGCTGAGTAATACTGAGAGCTCATTATTTGTGTGGTTTTCAACCTGGCTATGAATTATGAATGATTTACTTAAGAAGTGATAAACTGTGGGTCTGCCCTTAAGCTAAGGTGTTCCTACAGCTGAGGTGTTTTACCTTCAGCAAGGAGATGGTCCCCAGCACCCTTCTGATGTTGGATGTTGATGCTGATGTTAATATCTTGTATTTCCATCTGAGGGCTAGAATCCGTCCCTTAAGTTGCTTTTCTGCAGCCCACAGGATCTCCTGATATGCAAGGCCCAATGAACTAGTTTTACTGAAAAAGAGATGAAAATTCTCATGTGAGCTGTCATCTGGTGGCATGAATTAGCTGAAGTCAGACCCAGATTTTTTTGCAAGTGAAGATGGGATAAAGATACAGCCAGTACTGTAGTTCAGAAACTCTGCTTGAATCTTACTTGAGTAAGCATGTCAGCCAGCAGCTTCTAAACTGATTTGTTTTAATTGATAGCAATAAAAACTGTGAGTGAACAGGGCCTGCACTTATCTGATACTGTGATGAAACAGTACAGCTGCAGCAGGGCTCCTCCAGTGCTCACACCAGCTCGGTGAATGGGTGTTAGTGGCACTGTGAGTTGATCTGCAAGACTGCTCTGTAAACAGGGCTGGCACCACAAACACTTGCATTTACTCTTGTTTTAAGGACCTCCATGCTTTTATTCATCTGGAACCTGTGGGGTTTTTTTCCTTTTCTTTTTCTTTCCTTGCCCTAAGTTAAGGTGGCAGAGGCTAACTTAAAACATAGCCTTTCCTTTCACAAATTAAAAGTTCTGAGAAGGTGCTCAAGTTTCTTGGGGTAGAGACCAACCACCTCTACTAACATGTTCTGGTTATAGATCTTAATAGGTTTTTGCAAGACCAAAGTACTTAGGTAAAGAAGTGTTTTTAAAAATAACATAAGTCCATGTGACAGCATATGAAAGTCAAATGACAGAGCAATTCATGAGTTATTGTTACAAAACTAAGCTTTCAAACAAGCTCCTAAAATGCTCTGTGGTTGAAGTTTCACTTATGGAATTTACTTTTAAGCCACTTTCTCCAAGTTTAAATCTGTCTACAGAAAACTTCAAAAACTTTTTGTTGTTGTTGTTAGGAAAAGAGAGAAAGAAAAACAGCCTGCTCTTTTTTTTTTTTTTTTTTCTGCACTAAAGCAAATGCTTTAAAAATGCATCACCCCATACCTGACTGGAATTTTTAAAAAAATTAAAACCTTCAGAAACAACTGGGCATCGGTTTTCTTCGACAGCACAAAAGCCACCGTGCCAACATTTAGAACTGCAACACATCAACCACTCTTATAGCTCATACTTTATTCTCTGCATCAAAGCTCTGGTGGGGGGGGAGTAAAAACAGAGAGTGAGAGAGCGAAAGAGTCAAGCTCTTCAGAGCCTCTAATGACGCGTGCCAAACACGTGGAAGGTAAATCCCCTAATTCAGTCTATTCTTTCAGCATTCCCTGGCGGGCAGCCAAGCTAAATATTTCTGCTGGATAAAAAATGCACCCTCCTATGCGGCACTTTCTTAACAGGATGGCTCTCCAGCTTTAGCAGAGGGGGCTTCTCTGGGGGAAAGCCAACATGTGTGTTCTCTTATCTATTTATTTATTTTATTAAAAAGGGGCTTTATGGGCTGTGATTGGATTAACTTAGTGAACCCTGGAGGAAGAGGAAAAACAAATTGGGAAGCTGGTTTAGCACCCCCACCTTTTTGTCATCTTCTTTTGGGATTTCCTGGCTGGCTGCCACCTTGAGCCTGTTGAATGTTCTTTAGATCAATCAATTAAAAAGGCTTTAATATTTGGGTGATTGGAACGCAACATATGGGCTGCTGGTGCGGATGTCATGTGGTGCGTGGAGTTAATTGAAATGATTAATAGAGGTGTTAGTTTCTTCAAGACTAATTGAAGAAAGAATATAATTGGAAGCATAGACTAACCATTATTGTTGACTTTTTTTTAACATATTGCGTCCCTTAAACACTTGTACATGTTTATAAACATGCAGATGGCCTTTGTTTAGATGTCTTCGATGTGCTGACTTGCAAAATCACATCAACTCTACAAAAGTAAAATTTATTTTTATGTAAATTAATCAGAAAAAAATATTTCCCTGTGCCTTGCCTGTTTTCAGTAACCAGTACACTGAATTTCTGGTACCTGTTTGTCTACCTTGCCAGACTTAAGCTAATTGCTTCACCCTCATCATTATCTGTAGGGTCAGAGCATCCATCCACAGAAACTGATCAGGAGCCTCTGAAGGTCTGTTAGTGCCCTCTTCTCTCTGCACAGTGAGTTGTGATAATACAAATGTGTCAGGTATTTCAGGGAATAGCATCACTATTGTACTGCCCCGCACCTTGTCCCAGCTTGGCCATATTTCAAAGGGATAAATATATAAAGGATTGTCAGCAGTCTGGATTTGACAGTCAGAAAGAAATGTCAAATTAGAGAAATTCAGAAGATTTAACTGCGATCAGCTCTTTTGACCTCTCCACCTTCTTTAAGAATAATAACTTTTTTTTTTTCAGGAGTAGTAGCCTGGGAATTTTTATTAAAATTTCTAAGCTATTGTGAAATACAAAATGAAAGCAATGAACTGGCTGCAGAGGACATCTGGCAGCAAGGAGAGGGTATGAAGGATGTGTCTCTAAAAGTCATCCTGCTGCACAGGCCAGCTCTCAGGGTAGAAGAAATGGGGAAACAGAAAACATGAAAATCTGGTCTGTAGTCAGTAAGCACGGGCTGGCTGCCCGAGCACTGCACGAGGAGGAGCAGCATCGCGTCCTGCTTGCTGCTGGGCTGTGGTTACAAGTGCCGCAGCAAACTTTCAGATGAGGATTTCTTAAAACTGAAGGCAGTGGCTTAAATTACTTATGAATCTGCTAGAGGGCAAGTGTTCACTTGTGGAAGAAGAAAATCAGGCAAGATGGCAATGAACTGTTGATCTAAAAGGTAAGTCAGTTTGGATTTAGGACAGATAAACTACATTTGGATGTGCATTTTTTTCACACCAGCCTTCTTTTTGCCTACTTTTTGTAATAGGGGAAATGCTTGAGCATAATTTTAACATTCTGGAAAAGAACTGTCTTCCTGGAAGGGGCATACATATTTTCTCTATTTGTTTTCCTTTGCACATGTGGTGTAGCTTATGCATTTGTGTATCTTTTCCAGTAGTCAGAAAGTTTATTCTGCAGCCCAGAATAAACTGAGCAGCAAAGTGACAGATAAGTTTAGAGGGGGTTGGTTGTTGGCTTAGAAGAAAAGAGTATAGGATGGTTTTAATATTTTAGAGTCTTCCCACACAGATTTCCAGTGATGCTTTGAAGGCAACTGTGTGTCTGCAAAGACTTTGAGCCTCCCCGGAAGATGTGGCCTGTCTTGCGTACAGATCTGAGCAAAGCGTTTGTAGAAAGGAAGTGGCTGTCCTGTACTGGGGGCTGAGAGGAAGGGAAGACATTAGGTCTGATTGCAAGCTTCCCTTACTCCCCATTGCCTGATTTGTGTGCATGTAGTGCTCATAGTTTTAAATGAGAGGGATATGCTGAGACAGACTGGTACAAACGTATTCTTTCAAAAATTTTTTCTATTATTATTATTTGGTGATGAGATTAGTCATTTAAGGATCTGGTTTTACTACAACAAGATACTGCAATTACATAGTCACTGTTTACTTTTCTAATCTTAACGATGAAAATTAAGAGTCTCAGCATTCCATTGCCTGCATTGCCCATTAGGATTTAGCACAAGAAAATGAGAAAATTGTATAAACTTACTGGAATAGGAGCATCCTCTCTGTCTCTATCAAACCTTGCTATGTTTTGTAAGTAATAAAATTCTAGTGCATTGGCCTGGATCACTGAAAGAGGAACAGCAGACCAAGGAAAAAGGGTTTAAATCTATGCACATGCTTTGTATGTGGCTTGTGTCTGATGGTACTATTCTCATACAAAGGACAGTTTTCAGTAGCACGCCTCTAAAAGAAATCTCAGGGAACTATATCTAGTACCCTACTAACATCACCTCTTACTAAGATAGACAGACAATTTATATTAGCCGATCTTACTTTAAGGTTCTCATAAATCTACCAAATTCTTAACGTATGCCTCAGGTGTTTCTTGCATTTTCTTTTCCTATGGATGCATTTCTCCAGAAATCTATTCTGATATTTCCAAGAATTTGGCTTTTACAAAAATTGTATTGCTAACATTAGGAGTGTGATGACTTTTCTGTTGAAAAGTAATCTCCACCATGATAGCTCCTACTTTTTGGAGCAAAATTTGAATGACAGGTTCAGTGGCTTGGGGAAGGGCAGCGATTGTGGCAGGGGAGGGTGGTGACTGTCATTGTCTGGGATGCTCAAATGCCATCCCCCTCTGCCAGGAGCACTTCCCAGCTCATGGATCTCCACATATGCTTCATTTGCACTGGGTCTCTGCCTGAGCAAGACCAGAACACACTCTGGTAATGTCCTCACCTCTGTCTCTGACTCCCACACCCAGGAGTATTGCTTTTGAGCTAGAAGCCAGCCTAGAGGATTGTCAGACCAGCCCTCCCAGGAGCTGTCAGAGGGCATCACAGCTCCCTTCAATGGGCAAACACTCTTGGGTCTAGAATGGAACACCAGAACTGAGAGCAGAAGAGTGCGTGTTCAGCATGTGCTCATTGCAAACCATCCTGAGGCCAGAGTCATCAGAAGGAACTGTTTTTAAAAGCCTATGGACAAGAGCTGAACCTGGAGGGGATTATGAAGGAGGAGAGACTATGCCTGGAGATCAGCAGTGTCAGGGAAGAGGGAAACTGAGAGTAAGGTTAGTACAAGACCAGGGGATTTATCTTTATGGGTTATTGTAGACAAAGGCAAGCAAGCTCGGTGTAAAAAGCGGGCGGGATGTAAGCCAGCTCTGATCCAAAAGCTGCCTGACTGCATTAGCACAGTGCTAAGCCCAAGCTAATATATCCGGCTTCTCACCAGGGCTTATTAGCTCGGGCTCAGTGCCATACTAACATAGTCACAGGAGTTCCAGTTGGCCTGACACCATGTCTGCTCAATGTGTGAACTGAGCTCAGGGCTACGTGCCTGCACAGGAGCACCAGGAGGTGCCTGCAGACTTGACTGCACCACACTGATAAGGAGGATGTGGAGGACAGGCCTGCTGGTCAGAAGGAAGGGACACTTGGGGATGGAGAGCATGTCATGTTTGCCTAAAGTAGGCAGGAAAGAAGTGCAGCGCAGATGAGGAACCAGGAGGGACTGAAACTGGCTTGATGAAGACTTGGCCCACAGGAGCCTGGGTGTGGGAGTGGTACATGTGAGCAACTGGAAAGGGAAACTACAAGAGGGGTCAGGAGGAACAAGCTGAGGACTTGCTGGGCAAGGAAACCAATCAGAAGTCTGAGTCAAGCACTGGAAGAGGAAGGACAAACTCCACACCACACCTGGCATGAAATCAAGATGCCTGAAAGCAGTCATTCCTCTGCTGCCAGCCTATCACCTGATGAAACCCATCAACAGAAGTGTCCTATCCCTTACAATGCTTGTGCCAACCTTGCCAAAAACAACCAGATGGTTGCTCTGAGCCACATCTGCCAGTGTCCCTGCAGAGGTCTGCCTGTGGCAGATCAGAATACCTCAGTTCTCTTCTAGTTCTGTGTAGGCATCGGAATAGTGCCAGGTCATGACATCTCTGCTTTTTCTATTTGCAGTTTCAAAAATCAACATAAAAGCTGTAGAAAAACCTTACTAAAATTGCAATTTCAAGTTCTCCAGAGTTTAAGGTTGTTTGCCTAACTCAAATTTGATTCTCTTATGCATTATGATACAGTCTTTAATTACTCATTTAATTACTGTTAACTGGCTACTTGTCTCATTCAGGCATAAGACAAGCTTGCTAGGGGAGATGAATTGGGGTGGTGTAATAAAATGTTATCTTTAAGACACCTCTTCCCGCCATCTCATTTGCTGCTGAATAAGGAAGTAAGATGGCCATGGTAGGAAGAAGTGCTGCTCTCCTCAGAGCAGGTGAGCTCTGCTCTGAAGAGCTATATATTATTCCTGTCTGTGATTTGGAAAAAGATTCAGGCCAGTTCACCTCAGCAAAGCCTTCTGCAGGTGGGCAATAATTTTGAAATCTTCCTGGGTGCCTGATGTGAAGCCCTGCAAAACACAGAGCAATCACAGATGCCAGGAAGAGAAATGCTTTGAACATATAAAATAATGTATTGTGCTGAGTAAATCAGCTGCTCTGCATCCTAAAAGTAATGTATGCTTTTGATGTGAATGTCATGGTGTCTCCATACCCCCTCTGCAGAGTGAGAAGAGCAATAATACCTTCATCAACATATGGGGGAGGTATTGTGAAAATCAGATTAGTCATTATTTGATGTTTGTGAAGTGTTCAAGTGCTGCTGTTCTGATGAGCAAAGTGGAAAAATACAAGACAAAAATTGGTTGTCTTCATTTGAATTGTCTGTTGTTAAAGTAAGGCACTGGGCCTTTCAAGGAGAAAGGAGAGAGGAAAAATCTGGAAAAAATAGCTCTTCTAGTCAGCATTCTTCTTGCTAAACACCGAATGAGGTGGAGAAAAAGATGGTGCATCCTATGCCAAGAGTGCAGAACTGAGTTTCTGTACACAATCTTAGATCTCCTGGCATCTCGTACCAATTGAAAGAATGCCTGAGTTTGCACCATAATAGGTCTCCATTTACTGACATTTTGGAGTGTTTGTCTCACTGCAAAGCTTGAGGTTTTTTATGTGAGTCTGTTGTCTTGCAAATCTGATGGTTAGCTGTAGGTTTTTACAGAACTTTGACTCAGCTTCAGGGAAGGAGGAATGAAGAAGCAGAAGAGTGAACTTCTGGAAGCCTCCTTTCCCTGGGTTTGAGCAATCTGTGCTGTTATGAAACCTTTTGAAATCTCATTTGCTGATGTCTTTCTGACCCCCCAAATTATTCTTGTGTAAATGTTGACACCCGGCAGAGATGAAATCATTGACTTGGGAAAACATAACTAGCTTATCAGAAACTGCACGATTCCAACAACATACTAGCGATACAAGCCGTCTTTTTTCTTTCTTTTTTTGTCTTTTTTGTTTGTTTGTTTGTTTGTGGTTAGATGGCAGATGGTATTGTGAATCAGTCTGTACGTAACCGAAGGAACAGAATGTTTTTTTAGTTCACATGAACTCAAATCCCTGTCACATATCAAACTAGGGTTTTTTGTGTCTTCTGTGTGCCTATGATTTTTGTATGTTTACTCATTTCATGTTGATAGTTCTAATTACAAACTCACAGAGTGTATAAGCAGAACAAGAACTGGGTATGTTTTCCAACCGAATTCAGGCTGTCTAAATTTCCTCTGCGTGTTGTACCCATAGCTCACTTCATGAAATCAAAGAACATCAAAGTTTCTCCACTGACCACCTGAAATCAGTTAGTCCTCAATTGGTTCTTTTTATGATTCTGACACTAAAGTTATGTGATCTGCTTGCTGAAGGAAAGTGATTTAAAAGTGGACAGACAAACCATCAGAGAAATGTTGAGGCTTTGGTCTCCTGTATCATGCCATTAGACATCAGGCAGGGCAAAAGGAACAATTGCAATCCATTTATTCATGGACAACTGTCAAGCCAGAAGATGCATTAAAACTTGATTTTACACCCTCGATGCTTAGGATCACAAAGTAGCTCCATAAACAAAAATCTTTCTAAGGAGTTTGCTGTGCATAGGAGGAGGCAGCTGCCCTCTAGCAAACCAGGAAAAAAAATAAAAATAGTCTTGTTAGTTCAAAAGCATTAATTTTGAGTTCTGCTGTTCAGATGTGAGTTTTGGTGTTTTAGGTTTTAAATTAAAGGCGTGGCTGAATGTTCATTATTCTCATGATAAAAGCAGTAGAAAATAGGTGCAAAATGGCCCTTGTGCAATGCTGTAATTTACCTTTATTTTAAACTGGCTTACACATCTTAATACATTATGACAATCAGAATTATCAGGCCACCAGGCGGAGAGGAGTTTGTTTTGTTAATTGCTCTTGTTAAGCCTAATTACAGAACGGGGTGGAGTGGATGTGAGGGGAGGGAGGAATCTGCTAGCAAGAGGAAATTCTAAAATCCTCAGAGCAGTTCCAGGCAGTGTGTGTTGGGGAGCAAGAGTGCGGGTGTGGTGTGGAGTGCGTGAGCATGCGTGCGTGTGTGTGTGAAAGAGTGTGAGAGCGAATGACAGACTTTCCATATGGACTAAAATCCTGAGATGCACAAGCTGGAGGTGGGGAACCTGTGCTGTGTGGACACATGAAGGTACAGCTGAACAAAGAACTGTGCTGTAGTTTTCTTTATGAACTCTTTTTTTTTTTTTGGAGGGGGATGGGGGGAGGGAGATGCGATTACTTACTTTGCTGTTAACCTCTGAGGTCTGCATTAGATTGAGTGTTAAAATGGTTTGCTGGTATGCTGCACTATTCTTTCATGTCACAGGTAGCCACGTAGCTGTGGACTGGTCTCCTAAAGCCCTTTGAAATGTTTTCCTACTTCTCAGTGATTGTAGCGGAGATGTGCCGTGCACAGACCGTGTTATTTGTTTGTACTTTCCGATGGAAAGCATAAATCCAAAGAGCCCTTCTGCCCTGCATTATTCCATTTTGTTTATGTGCCCCACATTACGCTGTTGGCGAATTACTGTGCCTGACCCGCATTGTCAGCCCCCTCCATTGCCTCGGGAGCCTCCGGCACAGAAGTTTTTGATAAGGCAGTTTTGAACAAGCCAGACGCCAAGTGAATGATTCTGTAACAAATCTGTTCTCCACTCCGGGGTATGTTACCTGACTTGTTTGCTGCCAAGGTGGTTTTATTGGTTTGGCTACTGGGTGGAGGGAGGAGACTAGAACAGCACACGAGTCACACTTTTGTTTTGCTTAATTATAATGTACACTTTTAATAAAACCTTTTAGTGCCGTGAATTAAATGTCGTTGCAATCCTGCACAGGAAGAAAAATGCTACTGCTGTTGTAGGTGACAGCTGAGTGGTTAGATGGCCAGCGTGAGTCTGAGGCTCAGAAGCCTTTTCTTTGCTGGCTAGAGATACTGCTGGGTAAATGTGTTTACTTTTTCCTTAGTATTTATACTAGTTAATGTGTCGCACTAGATAAATCTACTTCCTGAGTCCATCTTTCAGCTTGCTCTCTTCCCTCCCAATTGACAAATGGTTTGAGTTTGACACCGTTTTATCAGTTGAGCCCCTGCTGGGTGCTGCATGCCTGCTTGTTTCTGCTTTATCGTGAAAAGTGAATTATCTGCAATATTTTGCTACCATCTAACTAGCAGTTGGCAGGCTTTTCTATATGAACTGATTTAGATTTCAGCAAGGGGAGACTGTTGTCTTTCTCTGCAAAGCCGTGTTGTTGCTCTCCAGGAAAACAAAAGATCCCGGAGCTTTCTGCACCACAATCTGCTGCTGTCCCACTTTCAAGGAGGTGTTTTGTTTGTTGCGGCAGCTTCCTATCTTAAAATGATAAATTGAGCGGACATGTGTGCTGTTTTAAACCGCTGTCTCCAGGGCTTTGTGTTCACTTAGGATAAAATACATTATTTTGTGGTAGGCTCTGGTGTGATTTAAACTTGGTTTAAAGATTACAGACCAAAAGGGAAAGCATCAACATCTTCAGCAGTGGTAGTTTGATGAGGAATAGCTGTCAGAAGAAGAACTCTACTGACTTAACCTCAAGTGAGTTGCAAATGCATTAGGGATTCATTAATATTAATAGTAGAATAGACATTTCCTGCTTTCGTTTGACATCTTCCAAGCTCCTTTTTTTTTTTTTAAGAGCAACTTGAAGTGCAGTTTTAACACTTATTCAAGTTACTACAAGGATGATAAGCTAAAGCTAAACAGAAGGAGACCTCTGAGTGTGTGGGGTTGGTCTCTAGGAGTCCTGGAATTTGGTGCTGTGCTTTAGAGAAAGATTGTGGTAAACTCCTGGGTGAGACTTTCAGGGCAGTTTGCAAAATGAGTTCGTTAGGTGTGACTGGAACCAGAATAAACTGTTGTCACAAGAAATTATTCTATGAGGATGACAGGAAGGTCACTTTCAAAATTGCATGTACAGGGTAATAACTGTGTAGATTTCTAAGGTGGGCACAGTAGTAGCTTGATCATAAGTTCAGGGGTGAAAAACAAAAAAATTCAAACCATTCTTGAGTCTCCAAATACTCGTGAAGTTGGCTGAATAGTTCGATTTGAAAAATAAATAAATCCAAAGTATTTTTTACTTGCTTTCGTCTTCTAAATCCTGTGATGCGCTATTTCATGCTTCTGCTCTGTCGCCAGCAGGCTTCCAAGATTTCTTCAATTGAAAAAAAATAAATTTGACAAAGCAACCAAATATCTTTGAGACATAAAAGAAACCAAATAATTTTGTTAGGATCAGGAGGGAACATGTGATTGAGATGATAATTTTTCAGCATCCTGCATATCACAGTTTCACCCACTGAGCCATTTAAGTAAGAGAACCTGTGGCAGTGGAATGAAGCAGGGGCTTGCCTTTTATAGAAAACACAGCCAAGAGTCCCAGTTTGTAAAATATCAAAAGAAAACAGGTAAGCCCCCACAAAGCACCTAGTCTGGCAAGTCTAGTGATGCAGCAGCTACAAATGCAGAAGTGTACATGAGTTGGCAGCTCTTACTGATAGGGCAATTTGAATTGTCAATGTGCGTCTGCTCTACTTGTTGAGCCTAATGAAAAGTACAGTTTAATCACTGGTGTGCCAAATTGACCATGATTAGCTGTTATTGCAGATTAGTGCATTGTCTAGGGCTCCAGAATTATTGATCCGGGTGCTGTGCTCTGGTGTTTTCTGTGCCCTCTATCGTAACCTCTTCTTAATGCTTAGGGCAGAGAAGCAGGGAAGGAGAGTAGGAGGGAAGAAGTCCAGATGGGAAGAAAACAGGTCCTGAAAAGACCACATAGGAACTAGGTCAGGTACTCTGGAGATTAAAGAAGCATGCTTCATCCCTGGACGCAGGAGGCAGGGACAAGTAGCATACAATTACGAGGAATTAGAACGGCAACAAGTAGTGCAGATTTATCAGCTTTAATTGTCTATTGTCAGGACAGAGCCCTTCTTGTAGATCAGGCGCTGCCAATGCTTTAATACCTCTAATGGACTCTCTATTGTGGGATTATCTCTCCTAAGGACAATGTATTTCTTAAAACTAGTTGTTTTGGGAGAGGGAGGGGAAAAAAAAGAAGAAAAAAAGAGAAGAAGTAGCTGCAGCCCTCAGTTGTTTTGGTTTTTTTCCCCACTCTGGTTTGTCACATTTGCAGGAAGTAGCTGAGAGCCCAGTGTTGCTCTTCTGTCAGCAGCACTATTCCTTCAGGGGAACTGATAGATACCTATTGAACATTAACCCCCTTTGCTCCACCTTCCCCAACGAGCTCCTCCAGAAACAATAGCTGGTTGATAAAGAGCAGATAAGCAAGGACACCCGGCTTAAGAATCTCTCTGCTATCTTTATTTTAAAAGCTTTCCTGGGTTTTGCAAAGTAAACATTACAACATTTAAAGAAGGATAAGGTGTCAACTATTTAATGAGAAGTTGTGTTTAATAGCAGAGGAATTCTTCCCTCCCCCAGCCAACACACAGGTATGAAAAGACTGTTATTTCACCACCCTGGGGTAGGAGAGGTAGAGAAATGACAACTGTACTCTTAGAAGCTTAAAAAGTGGTCCTAGAGACCAGCCCTTCCAGATTCCCTAATCAACTCTAAACATACAGTCACTATTTTGAATCCTTTGGTCCTCAGTGCACAGTAGTCACATTGCTGGATCTGTGATAATCTGTGGGTAAATATTTTCATTTCCACCACATGCACTTTGTCATGGTGTGTAGCTGTTGTTTTTGTTAATCTGTTTTGAAATGCGTTCTGTGGCCAGCTCTTTGTCTGAGAAAAGTGGCGTAGTTCCACCCATGGATCTTGCCCTCCTTCTGCTGTGTTCATCAGCTCCAGGAGATTGGGCAGCCCAGAGAGTGTCTGACATGAAAAGTGAATTGTGCAGGAGCACAGTCTGAAGTTTCACCATTTTTCATATCACTGTGTTTTACCAGGCAGGTTGAGGAGAGAATACCCCAAAAAGTGTCATGACTGCCAAGTGGGGAGAGACATGAAAGTTGAAATAAAACAATTTATTCTGAAGTGACTTCATTATTTCAGCTTGTTGTGAGCTTGTTATGGGGCTGATATCTGAAGTATTCACAACAGTGAGCCTTCTAATATATGCATACCATCTCGTTCCTCCTCCATGACAATCTGGAAATCAGCCTATTTTAAATGAAAATTTTCCAAAGCACACTCTTTATTCAGCCATGCTGTCACCAGTAAGGTTGGAAAGTAGCTGAAGTAGTTGGAATGGGTTGGCCAGCTGTCATTTATTTTTCCTCAGACTTAGTTAAAATGGACAGAATATTCAAAACTCCAGGGTTGGGACATGAAAGGTAGAATTTGTACTCAGATTTTCTTGTCCTGTATAAACTTGTGTTGGTAGAAACACGCAGAGACAATAAAAGTGTTCTTATAGGGGCTCTTGACTGTCATCCCTACCTCTCCTGAGACCACCATTGCTCAGAAGTGCAATGGGAAGGCTAATGGCAACCAAGAAGGGAACATGTGTGGTCCACCTTCTCACAAAGCCTTCTTGCCCTCCTGATAGCAGGCCCAGACAGCTTTTTCTGAAACCCAAGCCTCAACAAGAGGAAAAGTCTGAAGCTTAGTTCTTGCTTCTGTGTGCTGTGAGAATGTTTTTATTCCATTGGAGGAGAATTGTTTTGGTTTATTCATACGTCATGTGAGCAGTATTTTAAGAAGGCCTAGTGGGAAACAAAAAGGGATATGGTATTTTAGTTTGACTCCTTTTTTCTCTTTTTAAGGAAAATTTCTTGAGAGGATAAAACAACAGAAACCAAAAGTGATGTTAAGGCTTGCACTTGGCAGTAGCTGAGAATGCAGCCAAAAGATCTGCTCTTGGTATTGCACAGCCTAGACAAAAATAAACGTTTGGCATTTGGAAGTGCTACGAGGCAATGACCAGGGTGCTCTGTAATTAAAGGCAGTCCCTGAAAGCTGTATGTGTTAATTCAAAAGCCTCCTGGCTATAGCACACACCACCCCAAATGCCCTTGCAAAAAGCTTCTTGTAGATTCAAGTGCAATTTTAATTTCTCTCCTTGTAGGCAATACCAGCTGAAGTTGTCTAGGGCATACAAAGCCTCTGAGATTATATCTGAAGCCCATAGGCAGGTTTTGCAAAGGTCAGGCCAGTCTGAAGAGAAGATGGCTTCTCTTTTACAATAAAGTGTAACTTTTCCTGTTGCACAGTCACTGAAGTGCGCTGGGTCTCTCCCTTTCCCTGACAGCAACCGTGTTTTCAAAAATGTGGCCCCAAAACATGAGTGCATATCAGAACTTGAAAGCAAGTTCTTCTTAGGGTTTGATTTCTCAGTTGGCTTTTAAAAGCTGTGCAGTCGTGCAACTACATCATGTACCTTCTCCAATAATGACCACAACTGGTCCCCAAATGTTTACCAGCACAAGGATGCCTACATGCAGGAAGTGGGAAATGGGGGTGGGTCTGGTAGTTACTCTTGATGTGGTCAATCTGCCACTGACCTTGTTTGGGGAAGGGGAGGATGTGAAAATGAGACTCTCCTTTAATCTCTTGTGTGCATTTTATCTCCCCTCCAACTTTTTAAAGAAATTTCATCTATTAGAGCCAGCTCCCTTCCCTCCTTCTTCCCCTTACAATTACAGCAGGCGCAGGGAGAACAGCAGCAGTGGCAGCTGAGGCTGAGTTGCACAGGCTTGTTGTTGAGCTGAAGTGGTGATAGCATCAAAGGAAATGGATGGGGATTTCTGAGATCAGAGCTGTTAGGGCCATTCATGATTTGTTGCCAGGCTGAAAGCTGCTGCAGGGAGAGCTGCCTGAGAAATGCTGATTAATACAGTAATTGAGGTTTTCTATGAGCGAGAAGGAAAAAAATTAAAATATGACTAAAAATGTTCTTTTTGAAATGAGCAACATTTTGAGATTGCACATTCCAGACAATAGCAGCTACTGGTACAAACGATTTCTATAAAAGAGCAGAAAACTTCTGGTTGAACACGGCGTCTTTTTATGTTTCTCTCTTAAGGAGGAAGGTCAGAAGGTCAGTCTATATATTTCTTTAATGGCAGAGTTTCCTCTGTGATTCTTACTTTAGTACACATTCTTAACAATTTGTTTCTGTCTCTTTTTCTTGATAAACTTAGTTTTATTCCAGATCAGGCGCTGTTAGGCTGGATCTGCACATCAGCAAAACCTCTTCTGCACTAAGGTAGTTCTGGGCTCAGCTTCACTCAGACACCTGGAGCTAATTTCGGGATAGCCTCAGAGCGTGCCACAGAGTTATTTGAAGTCCATAGGCTTCATAGGCTGTACTCACATCCCTGGGCTCCAGGGATAGAGCCGCACTGACCTGGAATATTGGCATCCTCCTGATGAATATTTCACTTCATCTGATGTGATCTAAACTAATCTTTGCTTCCTCTTGTTTTCCAGCCCAAAAGCATTCTCTGTTCCTTGAAAAGCAGATTTGCTTTTTTCCCCCTGCTCTCCTTCACATTAAGATCAGTCCCTGAAGGAAAAACATCAACCCTTTCTTCTTGCCCCCCCCGCCCCCCCTTTTTTTGTTTTACTTGCAAGCTAACAGGGAAGTGAAAAGCTCTGAAACAGCTGCCTCTCGGAGTGAGACTATTTTTCGGTAAAATAATCACCTTCAGTATGACTACATTGTTTTTCTGTTCTATGCAGTGTGACTCAGCATCAGTTAATTAACCCAATCAAGTAGGCCGGATTTCTCTCCTTTAATGAATGGTTCTTCCTACTTCAGAGCCTTCCTAGACCTCATTTTGGATGTGCCTCGGTTTTACAGGGTATATCCAATTACATTTACATCCTTCAGCCCCAGTGCTCGGGCCACCTCTCCTGTGGAATTACGCTGTGGTGGCAGTTAAGCCAGGACACTCACTTGCCAGCAGTTGCCCTACTTAGGTCTGCTGCCACGAGCCTGCCGCGTTAGCGCACACAGAAGGTCTTTACACAGATATGCTATTCTCAGCATCGCAGGCCCAAAATGGCAAGTAATCCTTTCCACAAGTCTTTTTATCAGTGGGAGGAGGAGCAGGTTAAGGGAAAGGGGTTTGTGTATGCCTGTCAGAGAGACAGACAGGCACCCGATTGCATAAACCTGCTTCCCGCCCCCCACTTCTCCCTTTTTCCTGTGAAGAAATGTGTAACACCAAGATCACCCTAGAATATAAGTGCATGTAGGTTTAGAAGAAGAATGTGAAACTATCTGCCACGTAAAGTACCAAGCAAGTGACGAGAAATATGCTTGCAGATGTGTGAGAAGAAGGAAAAGTAGTAGAGTTGCCTCACAGTGAAGCAGCTAGCATTTGCATTGGGCTGTGGATGGCTATAAATGGAATTGTGCATCACCGTTCCTCTGAGCCCGAGGACGCCTTGCTGAAGAGACAGGACCACTGAAGGAAGTAAGGCATCTGGTTGTTTTGTAATGAGAAGCAGGAATGCTCTTAATAATAAACAAACAGGACATTGTATGCCATCATCACAGGATGTCCTTCCTTCAGCCAGCATGCTGACTTGGATCGGAGGAAAAAAATTGGGTGCCGGGATCTGCTGATTGCTCTACCAACCCTCCTTCCATCAGCATTGTGTCCTGGGTGACCGCTCGCACATTGCCCCGTGCTCGTTTTCTTACCGCGCCGCTAAAGGGGCATCGGGTTTGGAAACCCGTGCTGAGTGCCGTGTCCTGCTGCTGTGAGCTTCCCTGCTGTTACCAAGGGAAAGGGGGAAGGTTTTGTTTAAGGGGAGAAACAGAAATGTTTTTCCCGGTTCCTCTTACAGGCACCGATTAGAGACTCGGGAAACGGGATAAAATCAAAACTCTGAAACTCCGAAACTCCCAAGTTTGTCATCTCAAGTACTATAGTTGATGAGGTTTGGGAGCAAGCACTTTGAATCGAGTTTTAATCAGTAAGCTAGTAAATTATTTTTTAGTTGGTATTTTTTATAACGTTCTATCAAGTCAAACTGCGCAAGAACGAAAGCGGGCACGTGTTAAACTCCGGAGCTTAAAAATAGCACGGAAAACAGATTTCTAGTAAAAGCTGCCTCAGGTGCGCTCTCCGCGAAGCGCCGCGGTGCCCGCCCACCCGGCAGATCCAGGCGGCGGGGCAGCGCCGCGGCTCTCCCAGCTGACGCACGGGGCCGAAAGGAAGGGGGGGGAAAAAATAAAATAATAACAGTGATGTAAAAAACCCAACGCGGGTGGGCTGGGCGGGGCAGGGTCCGCAGGTAGGGCCCCACCTCCCGCGCTGTGAGAGGGGCCGGCGGAGGGAGGGAGGGGCCGGTGCGTGAGCGCGGGCGGGCGGGCGAGCGGCGGGCGGGCCGGGGCGAGCGGAGCGCGCGGCTGTGGCAGGCGGCCCCCCAGCGTTCCCCAGCGGCAAGAGCAGCAGCACCTGTGACAGTCGGGGGAGGGAGGAGCGGGAGGGGAGCGGCGGCTGGAGGTGTGAGTCAGTCTCCCGGGGACCCAGCCGCTGGAAGGAAGGAGAAATGTTTACTCTGTAGAAATGAGCCAGGTTTGCCGCCGCCGGTGGGCTTCGGTGTGGAAACGCGCGCGGACTCTGCCCCGGTAAGGAGCGCGATGCCGTCCCCTCTTTCACCCCCGTCTCCACCTCCCCGGCTCTTGCTTCTCGCCCGTCCGGCGCCCGCGGGACGGAGCAAAAGTTTCCTCGTCGCGTCTCCCGGATCGGGAGCGCTCCTCCGATCGGCATTAACCCTTTCGCTCCGGCGCGCAGCTGTCACACCCCCGGGCCGAGTTTCGCTGCTCGTCGCCTCTCCCCCTTGAATGCCGAGGGTCCGGCACTGCCGCACTGCTCGCCCCGAGCGCGGTCAGGACGGCGCACGGGGCAGGTCCGGAGGCGGCGGCCGCGGGGGAGCTGTGCGTTGCCGCGACCCCCGCCTCAGCCTCTCCGGGCTGTGCCTCCCGGGACGGCCGGACCCGGGGGGGGGTGCCGGGGGTCTACCCCGAACCCACAGCCAGTCAGCCCTTAATCTCTTTCTCGGAAGATCGTGCGCTTTCAGTCTTCGTGTTTCGTTTTTCCCGGAGGAGGGATGTGAATTTCATAGTAGCTGCGTATCCAAAAAGGAAAAATGAAGGGATTTTACGCCGGATTGAGCGTCATTCTCAGCTACCGGCGTAGGCACAGATTTTGGTTCCTCGTGAGCCTTATGGAAAGAGCCCGACCCTAATACATGTTCAAGGATAGTTTTGATAACAGCACTTCTGTCCTGAACAGACAGAGGGGTTTGAAGGACTTGCTGGAACTGTCCTACTAGGCTCATATCCACTGCTTTGGGATATTAATTCTAGGAAGTACCATCAAAATCAAAAGGGATAGAATAACTTTAAAAAAATATATGTTTATTTTATTTATTTCCCCTGCTTCTTTTCTGGTTTGACCCCCAGGAACGTGTTGCGGTGCTTTGTGCACGGCTGCTGCTTCTACAGTGATGCTGGCAGGATGTCGGCTTTCTCAGCCTTCCATGCCAAAGGATGAGGGGACGTCAGGAGGAGGCGGGGGGGCCAGGTTGTTTTGAAAGTTGTTTGTGTGTTGAAAGCCGGTGGGAAAGTTCAGGCTTCCCCATTTGGAAGAGGCAAGGCTGGGTTCCGCTCTTCCAACATGCGCTTTCCATTTTTAGCTTCATTCAGACGCAGACAGCAGTTCCTTTCCTCTTCCTCTCCTTGTTTGTGTGACACTTCTGAGGAAGCTTTTCCACAGGCGACTAAGTGGTCTCACGGCCATGACCCCACATTTTCTTCAGCACGGAATATTATTTTCTCTCTGAAGCATTAAGGAAAGGGTCTGAAAAAGGTAAAGTGGTTGTCACAGCCTAGAGATTTTCTCCTCTTTGTTTTTGTTCCCTCATTACTACCGAGACTGGCATTTTAAAGTGCTGCTTCAATCAGAGCAGCTTCGTTTACACTGCTTTTTGGCTATTACTCAACTGTACCAACTATCCTGCATACGCTTTTAAAGTGTCACAGACTACTGTATTAGTCACTCTGTATCAACGGAAACCACAACACTGAAGGACAATGAGGATTAAAGGCTGTTTTCTTTTTTTCCAGGCTGCTACACAGTGTAGCTCGGACGCTGTGAGTTTCAAGAATCTGGTGAAAGGGAGAGAGTGGACAATGAAAATGGACATGGAGGATGCTGACATGACTCTGTGGACAGAGGCTGATTTTGAAGAGAAGTGCACATATATTGTAAATGATCACCCGCTGGATCCCAGTGCCGATGGAGGCACCCTAACTCAGGCAGAGGCTTCCTTGCCAAGAAACTTGACTTTCAAATATGCATCTAACTGCAAAGAGGTAAGCAGCAGTGCTCTGGGGAAGGTTGGAGTCAGACAAGCCAAATCACAGCGCTTTGGAAAGCGTGTGCTCACCCTGTCTTTGATTCTTTAGCATACATACGTACACACACCCTACCAACAACAACAAATGCTACCCGCTGGCTTTTAATATGCGACCCTAGTAACTCTTTTAAGAAACTGTGTGGTGGTCATCTGTTGTGTAATATTTTCACTGAAAATTGCAGCCAACCTATCCCTGAAACTGGTTCTGTACCAATTTGCAAACAGTTAAATTTTCACACAATTTGAACAGCATCTGAATAAGCATATTTAAACTGTGGGGTAGTTCTTTGTGCCAATTTCTAGGCTGCTGTTTGCCAGGACCATTCATTGCCTCTGGCTCAGAGATTAAAGTGCCTCGGTTGTCCAATAAATAGCTTTAAAAAAGTAAAGGGAAAAAAAGAAACAAATTCCTGGAAATGTGTTTAATTATTTCTTTTGTTTTCCCTTTGGTTATGAAATTGCTTTATTCTTTTCGTGAGCTCGTTGTATTCCCAACTTCCTAAATTCTTAAAAACTTTGGCATGTCACTTAAGGAAGTAATGGTAGAACTGTAGCAAGCCTGACAGAAGGGTGGCCGTAGCTTAAATTAACTTTTGTTTATCTGGGACAGTATCTTCACCGGTAGCTAGCCTTGCGAGTCTGCCCTATCCTTGGACCTGGAGTGGGTACATTCTTTGTTGTTGTTTCAGAAGGGCTGGAAAGAAACAAGCCTGGATGAGCAATTTGGTTTTGTGTTTACTCCTTCCTATAGAGTAGCTATTATAGCTAGGTGTGATGTTCGGTAGCGTAACAACCTGGGAGACAACCCTTCATTTCTCCTTGTGCTGAGACTTGTGGTATAGCAACTATTACCTGTGCTTCTGCTTTGGTTAAATGTACTGACCACAGAGCTGAAAAGAAGAGGTACACTCATCCGTGCCTATCAAATATTTCCTTCCAGAGCAGGTACTTGTTTAATCCTGTGTACAGAAATAGGGCTGGACCCCCAGCTGTAGGGTGTTGAATTTAGCTTGGCAATGCCTAATAGAGTGTGAAGTATGTTTGGTAAAAGGTTAAAGCTAAATTCTCCTTAAAATCACTCTTCTCTTCCCATCTGCCCTGCCTTGCCCTGCAGAACTTTGGCAGGGAAAGGTCATGCTCCAGAAGAAAAAGTGTGAAACCTGGTTTTGCATTATTACATTGATAGATAGGTCTTAGTTTGGCGTGAAGAGGGAAATAAAGCTGAGACTCTGCCATGGGATACAGGAGGATTTCTTGCTTGAAGGATGAGCTTGCAGTGTGACAGCTCGGGTCGGTCCTTGGCCGCCGGCTGATGACTGATTGGCTGCTGAGGCTGCTTGCTCTCTCTGCCCCTGTAGAGTCCTGCTGCTGTGGCTGGAGACATCCAAAGAGCTTTCAAAATTCCCAACACTCTGTTTGGAAACACCAGTGTGTAATTTCCTTATTCCCTGGCTCAGGTCAGTGAATCAGGAGGATTACTGCCATCTCTGTCTAAGAGGTAGGGGGAGAGATAAGTAGTTGAAAGATTGCTGGTTCTTTCTTGTAAACTGTGACCCATGCAGCTCCCTGCTAGTGGGAGTCTGAATATAGGACATCCTCCTTTTGTTCTCCAGAGCTCCCCCCGGTCTTTCATTTGTGCTGAATTGCACCTACCCTAAGGAGCAATAGGAGCTTTTAAACCCTGACTATCTTTAAGGTAGATTTGAAAGGAAGGGCCAGTATGATACGCTCTTTTGCCCACCTTCTGTGAAGGCTGCACTCCAGTGAATGTACGGACAGGTCTCATTTGCTACTCATCTGCAGGGTGAAGTAGTTGTAAAGGGCATAATCCACTTGTCTGCTAGTAACTTCTGACCTAAAACACAGTATTTTTTTTCTGTCCACCTTCCAAGTTCAATTTTGTTTAGTGGGGTCAGGCCTGGGTACATGTGTTGCTTTTGCATGTTGGTGTCTGTGGGTCAGTGAGGGAGCCTGATTCTGGTTTTGACCTCATGGAAAACCACTGGAGTCCTGACAGCTCGGTGGAGTGGGTTTTTTTCATTTGCAAAAGGATGAGGTAAGACTTTGGGGGATGCGTGCGTGTTTGCCAGTGAGTTTCAGATGTGAGCTGTCTTCATTGTTAACTTTGCGGAGAGCTGTGGCTTCATCTGGTTGAGAGTTTTAAATGCTGAGTCAGTTTATTATCAAAAAAACATATATAATATATCACTTGTGAAATGCTGATACTGTCATGATTAGATCATTAAATCCTAGTGCTGTCACGATTAGTATTGTATCTGGCTGGAGCAGGAAAAGTACTGCGTGCCTGCTTAGGAGGGAGGAAGTGCAGCCGCTGCTATTTGGGGGAGTTACTTTTCCTATATCTTCTCCTTGCATGCTTTGTGGAGCTCCTCTTTAAAGGTTTATGCAATTTCGAGGGAGCTCATGACACGTCATCATACTCTTGTTTATTCTTGGATCTTGATCAGGGACTTTTCTGAAGAACACATTTTTTGCTGTGAGTTCACAGAATGTGTCAACATTTTAAAAAATGAATTACTACTGCTCATAACATTTTAGGCTGTTAGAGCTACATGAAGTAATTTATTTATTTATTTCTATGCATGAATTATTTATCTTTTCCCCCAGTTTTGGCAGTTTTCAAAAATGATGAAATGTGGGGTCAGGCTTATGCTCTAGAAGGCCATATGTGAATGATCTTTTCATGCAGACATTTAAAAATATCTTTTTCAGTAATCTTCCCTTTGATCTCAGTGCTTATAGCCCAAACAAACAGTTTATAAAGTTTATAGCAAACTTTTTGACATAAAATGACAGTTATGTTACTCTGCTGTCTTGAATATTATTAGTATCTTATCCTGGTGTGTGAGCTTTGACAGAGGAAAACATATCTTGGCAAACCACCCATTATTACTGCATATCTCTGATAAGGCCATTTCTTAGACACAGACCCTGAATCAGTGATTTTGGTGAAAGCAGTGATTTTGAGCTGTTAAGAACTGTGCCTCACTGACCTCAGATATTTGCTCTCCCCTATTGCTTGTATTTATTTTTTATGTGGTTGCCGAGGAAGCCATCTGAAAGCATTCTATTTTGTGGCATCACTTATAGAAAACTGATCACTGAACAAAGGGGTAAAAAACACATCACTGTAGAACTAGTAGCTAAAAAAAAAGCTAAAAAAAATTAAAATCAGTGTTAATTCAGGACACACGACAGCCTGCCCTATTTGCGTGTGGAGAATATAGGTGTTTTAATGAAGCCAATAAGAGTTTGTTCGGTGTTTTGGTTTTTTAAAGCAATATAGTGGATTCATTGCAAAACACCCTCCCTTCGCAGAATTAGCAGGAGTCGTTGTTTTACTTCAGTGCCCTCTCCCCAAACAAAGATGCAGGAGCGATGATCATCCAAAGCGCCATCTCAGACCAGATTTGGGACCGGAGCCCACCCGCCCCATGCCCGGGGGCCGCGGGCAGCCCGGGATGTGCTGAGCGGGCCGGGTGGGCCCCGGGCGGGGTCCAGGCGGGCTCCGGGCGGGCCCCAGGCGTGCCGGGCCCCCGGCGCCGCATTAGGACCCTGGTCAGTTCCAGGGCCGCCGTCCCGGGCTGCCGCCGGCCCCGGCTCCCCCCGCCGGGCCGCCCCGCCGGCGGCCGCGCTGTCCCGCCCGGCGCCGCTCGCAGCCGCCCCGCTCGGGCAGCGGGCAGCGGGCTCCGGCTGACGCCGGGCTGCACCTTCCTGCTGGAAATGCTGTGTACTGAGAGGAGGGACGCGGCGGAGTGCTGGGAGCTTTGAAGGGAGAAGGGGTAAGCGCCCGTGGAGAGGAGCTAGGGGAGCAGCAGCCCGTGCTGGCGAGGTGCGGGCCCCGCAGGCAGCGCCCGGGCGGCGGCAGAAAGGCTGCGCTGCCGGGGAGCGCCCGCGCCGGGCTCCCGCCGCTCCCGGGAAGGGCTCCCCGCCGGGGAACGGCGCGCTGGAGGACACCTGGCGGACACAGCTCCGAAGTGCCGCTCTGGCACAGCCCTCCGGCAGCCCCGGGACGGCTCATCCCCGGCTCCGGACCCGGGGCTGTGCCGCTGTCCTGCCTGCCAGCCCTCGGCAGCTCCCCGCTTCCTCTTCTTGAGCCGTCCCCGCTGAGCTGCGGCGGGGCAGGAGCCCCTTTTACCCCTTTTGGCTGCGGTAGGGGAGCTGCCAGCAGCCTGGAGCCAGGCTGCCTTGGCACTGCTGGCGCCCTTCTCCTGGAGGGTGCCCTCATCGATCCCAGCAGCTGAGCTTGTGAGGGAACAGTGAAGGCCTAGAACTGCTGACCTGAGAGCCACTGTCAGCTAAAAGTCATCTGGACAGCTTTATAGCCTGGTTTAGCAGAACTTCAGTGTTGGCACACACAGAAGTGCAGAACGTCTTCTGCCAAATTCTGATGGGTACAGGCTGAGAAATCATCTTTGCTTCTCCCCTGGCATAGCTGAACACAAACGCTGTCTGTAAGGTGGATATCAAAAAGTATCTGCTGTGTCAGAGACTGTTTCAAGTTGACTAGTTCAAGGAGTGATTTCTAGAGATTCTGAGAATTTCATTAAAGTCGTTTTAATTAAGGCCAAGATATTTTTAAAACCATGAAAAATCTCAAGCTATCATGCAGTAAAACTGGTAGGGTGTGCTTGTAGCTTGGTTGTGAACTTTTCTTGAGAGGGCAGATGGATGTAAATGAAGATATATAGGGAAAATGAGAAGAACATCTGCCTTTTTCAGCTCTCTATGAGACATGTACAAGCAAGACAAAAATAAAACTGAGCCACTGAGCTTGTTTCAGCATATGGTAGGTGTAAGAAAATTTCTGGAAGTCCCTCTTCTCTCTCTTCAGTCCAGATGCACAGATCAATGGAGAATTTAACTGCCTCTCCTGTTGATGTTTTAATTTTTTTTCTTTGTAGTGTGCTGAAAACACATGTTAAAATGCAAACGAGTAGAAACAGCCACCACGTACACCCAGCAATCTGTTTCCAGGTGATTCCTTGAATCTATGGCTGTTATTTGGCCCCTTTATTTTGACATTTAACAGGAAATTATGCTAGGTGTTCATTTTTTACCGGGATTTTTAATCTTGACCACTACACAGGCAACGATTTCTCTGTCTGCCTTTCACTTATACATTAAGAATCACACAATGTAAGAAAGTGTAGCATGAGAAAATCAGAAGGCTTAGCTAATTTGTGAAGCTCTGTCTACATACAGTCCAGGGTTTTTACCACCCCTTGCTGAGAAGAACTGTTAAAAAAATAGAAAAGCTCACTGAAGTGAGCTATCTGTAGGGTCTGACGAGTCCTAATCTGCTTTGGTAAGGACATCAATTCCTTGTGGGGTACAGACATCAGTAATCCCAGTTCCCAGTCTTCCTCAACTACTTCTGTCTTGTTCTGAAATCCTGGTGAGCAAAAAGACAAGTGGCAAGATGTATGAAGGGGATATGTTTAATACATTTTGCCATGAGAGTTTATAATATATTTGGTTATAATACCAAATTAATGGGTTTTTTACCTTCTTTTTTTTCTACTTTCTGAGCAGCAGGATCAATCTTGCAAAGGCTTGGGGTTTTTGGTTTACAAAATTGTTGGTTTTCTAACCTTGTTTGGATACATTAAATTTAAGAAGATTGGTGAGAAACAGAGAGACAAAACCAATAACTCAGCAGTGTTTTGCAAAGGGTTACTCCAAGGCACGTTCTTCTGAATAATGATGAATTGCTTCCTGATTTGTGGTCAGTGACTTTTTTTGGTATAATTACTGTCAAGAAGGAAGCTGAACAACCAGAGTACATTTCTTAGACCTAGAATAGTGGAGCATTTTCTTCAAAATCCTTACACCTTTTCTGACCAAACCCACTTGATATATGTTACCGGAACTGATGATTCCTTTTTGTACAAGAAGGTGACCTGTGAGTACATGTCCCAGAGCCATTTCACATTCTGTTTTGTATGCCACTGTATGCTGGTAAGAGAACTGAAGGTTGTCTTTTTTTTTTTTTTTTGTGTTCTCCTTTTAGCTATCAGGGCGGGTATAGACCAAAGAGTGGAGGGGGGTGGAGGGTGGTTTCATTTTGATCTGGAAGAGCAGTCATTCCAGTTCCTAACTTATTAGAAAAGCAAGCTCTGTCACAGTGAAGTGATTGATAGATATTGCATAGTTTTTGTTTTGCCTTTGATAGGAAAAATAACTTCTGAAGATATTGGCAGTCTCTGTACATTTTGCTTACTGTTTCTTCTTGTAAATGTATTTCCAAAAAGTACATTTTTAAGGTGGTATTCATCACTGGCTTCCATGTGTCTTAGGAAAATGCTAGTACCTCACAAAACTGTTCGTATTGTAACTATCATGATTGTTCATTTATTTATTTCTGTTTTGCTGACCTGTCACAAAAAATTTCTTGCATTGTTTCCTTTAGCTTGTTATATTTGGGGGGCAGGGAGGGAGACTTCTCATTTTCTACTGGCAATGGACTGATCCTGTGCTGCTCTTCTTGTAGGTCACTGGAGTTATAAGCAAAGAGTACATCCCAAAAGGAACACGTTTTGGACCCCTGGTAGGAGAGATCTATACCAGTGATACGGTTCCCAAGAATGCGAACAGAAAATACTTTTGGCGGGTAAGTAGGAAAGAACATCACCGCGTTGTTGCAGTAAGCAGATCACTAAATGAGTACGGCTGAGAAGCTGGGTCACTTCCTGCTGTGCGATGCAGGGGACAACCTCTGCATGTGGCCGGGCACAAACAGGGCCAGTGGGTGAATTAAGCCACGTAAAAGCCTGGCTGTCTTGGAGGGACTATGTGGGTGGAGAGAGCAGTGGAGATGCACAGCTCTGTCTTCCTGGCTCTGTCTTCCAAAATGTATTGGTGCTGATTCTATAAAGAAAGAGTTCTGCTTGCTGTAAGGACAGGTTATTTTGCATTTCTTCACGGCAGAAAGTCATTCTGATTTATGTAAGTATCATGTCCTTGATTTTTCCCACCATGAAGAAGTTGTTAAATTGAAAGTTTACTGCATAAACTTTCACTCTGGAATTATGATACCTTTTCTATCTTTTTTTCCTGCGTCTTGTATGGAACTGCTATAACACAGTGGTGGTAGGCTTCAGCATATATCGTTCAATTCATAAATTTTTCTACGCCTTCTCAGAAAAGAGCAGCTCATGGATCTTAGCACAGGGAAAAGAGACAAACACCAGAGGTGGTGCCTAATTTGTACTCCATAGTGCATACACTGGAAGAGAGCAGCAGCCAATATATTTTAGCTTGGGCAGTCTAAGCTGGAGAATATGCTTCCAGTTTATCAGCTGTCATCATCCTCATTTTCCTTACAGACACATTATTAATTGTTAGAGAACATTCCTTCAGCCCCATCTCATTCCATGGGTTTGTTTTGCTGCCTTCTAGCCATGTCGGTTGTGTCTAAATCCGTGGATTTGGGACTGTGTCCAAGCCTCTGCACTCAGGTGCCTGCCTGCCTTGGTAATATCCCAACCTCATATCCAGGTGAAACCCAGGGCATGCACCATCATTCCCCACACCCCTTTCTTCCTACCTAATTGAATCATTTTGGTTTTCTCAGGTCGTCTTTGAACGGTCCAATACAGCATTGCACAGGCAGTTATTTGCATGAGTGTTTTTACAGAGCAGGCAACTGTTTTCACATTTATTAAGGCCACAAAATTATTCTTTTTGCTGAACTTTTTGGGAGCTTGTGTCCAGTCTAGGAAGAGACCAGTAGGCTGACCCTAGCCCCACCAGTTGTTGGTAAGACAGCAGACACAGGGAAGAGGGGCTGATAACCATCTTGCAGGACTTCATTCCTACATTGCAGTGGGAGAGATGACATCATTCTTATGATGTGATTTTAAGCCTTAATGTGGAGGGATCCTCAGAAATAATATCCTAGGAGACATCTAAGCATCATTAATTTCCCTATTATAATCTCTTGATTCGTTCAAGACAGACTGCTGCACTGAAAATTAATTCCTTCCTAGGGGTCTGGCACAGGCTTGCATGTGCAGAGGAAACTGTGGGAGATAACTTCTTCCCACGTGTTATTAGAGGCATCCTGGGCTCGCTGGCAGGAGCGGGAAGACCTGCGGGGCGGCCGGGGACGCTGCCCGCGCCAGGGGAGCGGGCCCGCCGGTGCCCGCGTCATTTCTGGGAAGCGCGCCGTGACTCAGCACATCTGGGCGCGCCTTCCCCACAGGAGGTGGGAGCGGGTGGGTGCCTCTGCCGGCGAGCCGGAGCTGCGGCCCTGGCGTGGGAGCGCTGGAGGGCTGGTTTGGGAAGTGGTGGCAGGCGTCAAGCGCCAGAGCCCCGCGTTCCTGGAAGTTTGCGAGCCGGGGGTGAGCAGAGAAACCCGAAGGCTCCTCTTGATGCAGCACAACTCGCCCAGCTCCCTTCCATTTTCTCATAACAAACACACCGCAAAATCTCTCGCAAGCTGCTTTGATGAGGCCACATGTATTTCCCCCTTCTCAGTTTACAGGAAGTTACTCTTAAAGAAAGTGATTCTGGTGTTTACGGCCCGTGTTAAAGGGCCAGGCCGCCTCCCCTCCGGGCCCGCCGGGCTCGGGGCAGCGCAGGAGGGTCCCGGGGGCGCTGCTCGGCCGGGGCGGTGCGAGGGACACTCTCTGCACTGTTTGCTCCCTGAGATAAACTCGGTCTCCCCTTTGGAAAGGCCTTTCCTGTTCAGCGAGGTGCATTGCTGGCACAAGCTGCTCCCACTTCAAGGTCTGGCTTTTGCCAGGTCATGTGTTTTCGGAAAACCAGGAACCCTATTTCATCCAGCACGGAGCTAGCTCCCCTTGAGAGTAAGCAGTGCGGTTTTACAAGCCTGTTTCCTGGATTTCTCTTGGGTTTTTTGGTTTTCTTTTGTTTTTGGTTTTGGGTTGTTTTTTTTTTTTTTTATAATTCTCTTATTCTTACCATTTCAAGAAACAGTAGCTTCTATCAGTGATGGGAAGTTCTTTTCCCCAGAACTGCTGAGCAGTTTTCAGATTCATGTTTTCTTGCCCCTCTGTGGACAAGTCAGAACATGTTCCTTGGTAAGAAAAGTGACATCTCATGGGCTAACCCCTCTGCAGGTCTTCCTTCAGTTATGGCAGGCGAATTTCATCTTTGCCTCGCCCAGCCTTCCTACAAAAGGGTTACAGTTCAACTATGAGCAAGTGTTGCTTTAGGACTCTGGGAGGTGGAGAATGTTTGCATAGTTTAAACCTTTGGGTGGAGGTGGTAGGAAACTGCAAGTACAGAGGCCATAGAAAGAGGTGAGAAGAGAAGATACTCTGACGTAGCACAGCCAGTCAGTCTTATACACAGGTGACTCAAAGCATTAATGCAAGCATGCACTCAGACCTGCAGTCATCAACATCACCCACTTGTTGATCAGAGCACCAGGAAAAGGACTCTAAGGCAGACTGTTCACACAGAGAGAGTACTCTGCATTTCAGATTTTGGGTCTTGTTTTCCCAAGCTAGCAGAGACACAGGCTAAGATTAAATAGAAAAGGTGATTGTGGACTTGCCTTTAAACACCTTCTGAACTCGGAGGATGTCATAGTTGGAAAGGCAGGAACACAGCTTGAACTCTTACTTCAATAATAGCTGCTCATCTAAAAAAAAAAAAAAAGGGAGCTTATCACTTTTCCCCTCTGGACTCTGTGTGTACATGTTGCTTATTGTACCTATATATATGTATACATATTCGTAAGCACTTCCTCTCTATTCCAGATCTATTCAAATGGTGAACTTCACCATTTCATTGATGGATTTAACGAGGACAAGAGCAACTGGATGCGTTATGTAAACCCTGGCTACTCTGTTCAGGAGCAGAACTTGGCTGCTTGTCAGAATGGAATGAACATCTACTTCTATACCATCAAGCCCATCCCTGCCAACCAAGAGCTGCTTGTGTGGTACTGCCGAGACTTTGCAGAGAGGCTGCACTATCCCCCCTCCAGAGAGCTGACAATGATGAACCTCAGTAAGTGGATTACAGTATAAACAAGGAATGCTAGTAATGTCTCTTCTGCCTATACAGTCTAATAATAAGTTGTGTAATTACACAGCTGCATCATCTGTTGTGTCACAGGAGGTAGCTTGGAGTGGAAAAGGGGAATTAAAAAACCCAACACAGGACAGTGAGTTCTCGGTGCCTGTTCAAATGGAAAGAGATCCTAAAATCTGGGCAGTTACTTGTTTACAATCTGAGTCTTATCTGGTGAAATTCTGGACAGACAGCCTGACCTTTGTCTTCCTAACCATAGCTGTTGGCTCACTCTCAGTTTTTCCAATTTCAGATCTCACAGTGTGTTGAGCAAAAGTCTGCTTTGGTAGCATATACTAAAGGCTGTCCAGTCATGTTCCCAAAGGGCTGCTCTCACTGTACCAGGAAGTGGCAATGTGCCATGACTCTGTCTAAGTGTCTGACAAAATACATGTTTACTGCATAATGCACTTTGAGCCTTGCATCTACACTTATTTGTCTTATGGGAGCCAACCTCCTCGTCTTCTCATCTGGTTACTCGTGTTTTAAGTTCAGTGTACTTTGTCCCCATTTCTTGACTTTATATTGCAGCTTTCATTTTCTGTTCAAAAATAATAGCACCGGTAGTAGAGGGAAGAGGTGTTTCCAGGAGCTTGTGTTCCTCTGTGGTTTCTGATTATTTCTAGCCTTGGTGCTTTACTTCTCGCTTAATCACTGCCTGACACCTCACCCAGAGCCCCCTTCTAGAGAAGGAAAGATTCTTGCTGACTTCTCAGTGGACTCTTAGGCTGCTTCCCCAGCTGCTGCTCTAAGATAGAGCAGAATATTCTTTTCTCCTTCTGCCAGCAGCTGCACTGAAACTTGAAGGAAAAACTGCAAGCAGGTTTGGTTCTTTTTTTTAAATAGAAAGAGCTATTTACTGTTATTTGGCAACAAGGAATGGGTTATAAAATATCATTGTCACTTTGGGGATCATTAGAACTGTCATTCCATATTATAAAAATAATATCACACATTCAGATTAATCAGAAGTACATCTATACTCTGTGGGTGTCACTCTTTCATTAGCTTTTTGTCTTTCCCTACAAATTAATAGAAGAAAACTTGTCTCCTAATGACAGAGGGAAGAGAGGGAGGGAATGTCTTATGCAGCTATAATCTCCAAAAACTATCTCACTGATTCTGTCATCTTTGCACATATGTAATTTCACCACTCTTTGCAGTTTTATTTTCTGATATAATGAACTGTTGGCTTTTCAATGGGACCTGCAGGTGAGATGAGACTACAGTATGTAGGGCTCTGGTGGATAAGGAGTTTGCTAAAATCTAGGCAGGCACATTTGGCCACTAGCTAGGAGGATACACGAACACAGGATCAGTTTCCTGCGTTTGCTGGCACCTTAGACTTCCTTGAAGCAGAAGTAGCCATTAATGTATTTGTAAAGTGTTTCTTACTCTGTCCGGTTACTCTTAGTCAGGTCAAAACTAGGGGTGTCTGGACATGGCAGAATAACTGATTTTAGTAGAAGTAGTAGGCTCAATACAAGGATTTAAAGAAATGGGGACCTGAGCCACAATTTTGTAGTTCAGCCTTAATATTTGCAGTATTTCCAGATGCTGGGTTTGAAATAGACATTCTTCTCTTTTTAAAGATAATTACATTTAAACCATTTAGAAATTTTATGTTAGCTCCTTCCACCTAAAGAAAATAGCAGTTCAGAAAATGAGAAAACCTTTTCACTTTTTTTTTTCTTTTCCCCTCATTCTGTGAGCAATACATTCAGGCCAAGAGCCTGCAGAGGGGCCAAAAACCCTACAGGTACCATAAGGACTGAGGTTTTCTAAAGTTAGCCTTTTGAAAAGTGTGGAAGAAAAATACAGAAGTCTTGCAAAGATCCTTATTTGCCAAAGTCCCTGTAGCAATGGTGCAAGCAGGGGTGGTTAGGGTTAGTACTGGAACCAGATGAGTTTACTGTGAATGCCAGCACTGTTTAGCTTTCTTCTGCTCCCTTCTCCCAGGCCACTAGTTAAGTCTAAAATTAGAGAGCATCGTGCTGCCTCTGCAGCCTCTCTGTCTGTCACAAAGGCTGGCCTAGGTACCCTGGCACTGCATTCATCCATGAGTGAAGTGCAGAGGGTTTGTCCCCAGTTCGCTGGCACCCTGCGCCTGCTACAGATGTGGGGCTTTAGCCCAGGAAAACATCTGAACACAGCCTTGCTTGAGGGGACCCCCCCACCCCAACCTGCTAGGAAGTCAGGAAAGTCCTCTCCAGCCCAGTGGATTGCTACTAATTTGCTGTTTAAAGTGGTATGGCTTCCCTCAGAAGAGCAGGGGTGCATCACCACCTCTCCCAGCTCGTGGCTGCTGGTTTTGGCATCTGCTGAGGAGGAGGGAGGGAAAGTTGGGGTCTGGGTCTCCAGAAGCAGGCTGAAGTCAGGGCCTCTTCCTATGGGATGCACTCTGGTGTGGGCAGGAGGCAGCCAGTGGCCGTGGTGTGTTGCACCCAGATCTCTCCCTTCACTGTGTCTTGGGTGTGCGGTGCCCGTGGGAGGCTTTGGAAGAGTTGTACCTTGGCTGGCTGCCCAGCACAGGAGAGGCCACCTGGGACACACACCTACAGAGACCTTGCAGTCTTGCCAACTTAAAATATAGGCAGCTGCTTTAAGTGCCTCAAGGGTTTGGGGATCACAGCCTTAGAGTTCAGCACCTTAGTTCCTCTTTAAGCACCAGAGCAGGATGGGCCTCCGGGGAAAAATGTATCAGGGAATTTCTCTGGCTTTATTTCCTGTAATTAGTGGCCTCAAAAATGAGAGAACTACCACTGTAGAGCATAAATATATTTACACACCCACATGTAACATCTACTTGCCTCTGTAACAGCAAACTTTCAAATTAAAGGTAACTTCCCCAGCATTAGTTCATTTGTGCCACAGAAGGAAAGCATCCAGATGCAAGACAGCAATTAGGCATGTACTTAGTTGTGGGTTTATCCCTGTCCTCTGTGTTTTCCTGAACTGGGGCCTTTGACCCAGTCCTTCAGACGCTGGAGCACACACCTACCTTCACGGCCATGATTAGCTCCGAGTGGAGCTACGTAACTTCAAATGGATGTTGAAGTGCCTACAAGGAGTTGCACAATAGCGGTAGAGGCAAGACTCCACATTATCCCAGCTGGAAACTTGAGTGTCATTCCCTTCCTGCCTGTTTTGAAGCCCCTGATGTTTTCTGTCAAGATTTGAGATGTCACTTTCAGATGGTGCCATTGTCCAGTGAATAGTTTTAAGTATGGTGGCACAAGATTTCTGTATTCTGCTAAAAATAAATTTTCAGTAATTTGTTTAATGTGCCTAACCTCATTCAACTGCTCCTTCAGATTGTCTTTTAGTCTGTGATATTTTATTTTGCAAACAGTGAGGAAATTTGCTTTGGCGGTTCCAAATGGTTTAGAATTTCATTCTTACCTCAGCATGGGAGGATTATTTTGGGATGGAGGGGTGGAGAAAAAAAAAACAACAAAAACAAACCAACAAAAACACAGCAAAATCCAAACAATTGCATTGACTCAGGACACGACTATTTGATAATAATGTTCATATATTGCAATCATGATGCAACTTCCTGCTGCTCATGTCATGTTTGTCTCCTCAGTCAAGTACAGGCAGGTGACATCTTTTGGTCAAGCTTCAGAAAAAAAGTTCAAGCTGGGGGAAGATCATTTGCATATTTACAAAATATTTGGCAATCTTTTTGTTTCATTAACAGGTTTAACAAAATATAATTTAAAATGTTTCCGGTTCTTTGAAGATTAATTTTTGAATGCTTTTTTCTTAAATGCGATTTATTCTTCTCTTCTTCCTGCTGGCCCTGACATGCTGTCCGTTAGCTCAGCCCTGTCACTCGCTTTCCCTTTTGTTTATGGGCAGTTTCACTTTCTGGTTTTGAAGCTTTTCTGTTTGGGTTGAGAGGAAACATCTGCACTTGCTTAAAAAAATGCCTCCTGGAATGTTCAAAAGGGCTCAGGGAAATGATTTTTAAATGATATGAGAAGTTGTCTTCACAAAGTCAGAATTTGGGGGCTGAAGTTGTCTTAATATTGAGAATTATTTGAAAGCTCCCAGAAAGATCTTCTCTGAGCAAAAAGTTTTCAAAGGCATGTCACACTGCCATAGACATATTTAGAAAACAGATGATCAAATTTTGTACTTCTAAATGTTGGTCTCCAGTCTCATTTTGAGTGGAAACAGTCTTTGTTTTCCCCGCTTCACAACTTCGAGGTTCTCTGTCTACTAGCAAAGGAGGTGCTTAATTTAGATCGAAAATGTGAATCGGCATAATTAAACTCCACCACTCGAAGTGTTCAGTACCATCTTACTCCTGAAATTACTATTGAAATTACTGTCTGCCTACAACCGTTTTTCAAGTCTTTAGAAAAGAACAGATCATGGTTTTTTATGAAATGTTTCTCAGGCTACAGCTCAGAGCACAAGAACCGAGAGCAAAGTCTATAGCTCTGCAGCAGTCTGTAGCTGGAACACCCACATTGGAGTGACTTCAGGCAGTTCCTTCACTCAAGTTTTATTAATACTTAAAAGTAACAGGAGTTTTGTCCTTTTTCCGCTTGCACGCAGTCACTAATCTCAGATCTGAGCAAATAATCTGTTGACCTCAGTTAGAAGTGGATTAGGCTCCTCAAGAGGCACGTCTGGGGTTTTTTTTCTTTCTTCCCCCTGCCCCCTCCCCTCAGATCAGTAACTTAAAAATGCAGTTGCACCATTCTTGTTTTGTCATGAATCTCTTTTCTGTGTGTCCCTCTGACCACAGAAACTAGACAGATCTTGGAACAGTATGTGCCTGTATTTACTAAGTCTATATATGTGTGTGTGTATGGGGCTGGAGGGAGAAATGCATTTCCAGAGTGAGAGGGATTGGTAAAAATTTAAATCTAAGATCACAAGTTCAAAAAAATCCATTTATAAGAAATATATCTCTCTAACTTTGAAGTATGGCTCCTTTAAGAGCAACAAGAAAGGTTGTAAACCTCTCAATCAGTTTCAGTCCTGGTTTAAATCCACCTTCAGTATAAAACTTAAGAACCTCTCCTTGGCCCGGACATTACCTTCTCTTATTTTACACAGTGCTGACACACTTGTTTATGTTTTGATCTCTCTGGTGTTCCCAAGTGTCCCTTGTGGTCAGGTAATAAGGGAAAAAGCCAAGAGGGAATTTATGGACCAAAGATAGCTTGCAAACTAAAGAGAGCTGTCACAGTTTGACTTGAAAAATAGTCTTTAAATATCACAACTTCTGTCTGCACATGGAAATTAGTAGGAGGGACAGCTTTACGGGAAAATACAGAAGGGAAGAAAAGAGCAATTATCTTTTCTCAGTGAAGAGAGAGCACGGGATTGTTGCACAAAGAAAGTTAACGATCTCTGCATGAGCTTCCTTGCTGTCACTCCTGCACATACTGCACGTACATCCCCACCCTCGTTTTTAACCTTGTGACAGTGGAAGCTGTTTGTCCAGCTGAAGGGGCCTCAGTTTCTCTATCACTTTTCCAGCACCACCAGCATTTCTCCTTCCTCTTCCCCTCCCCCTGTTTTGTTTTTTTTTCTTTAAAAGAGAAAAGTGTCAATTTGAACTTCCTGCTTGACAGACCCCACTGAGAAACTGATACGGGCCTGATAAGGTGGTATTTATTTATTTTTCCTGCTGGAAGGCTTCACAAGTCCTGCCTCCCACCCCCCTGTCCAGTTTTCAATACTGCCTGGTCTTGATACTTCCCGATGCTGATAGTGCCACCAGGAATGTCTGCTCTGAGACATTGATGTGGTGAAAGGCAGCTGATAAGAAGATACAGATAATATTATCCACAGTGCCATTGTGGAGCTTCTTGAACCTAGTAGGACCTCAATGTTATGCCCAAAATTCTAGTTGACATTTAGAAAATGACTTACTAGTCCAGGAGTAGAGACAAAATTACCACAGAAAGTAGATGTTTTTTAAAGCCAGAAAACACAACATGTTATTACCTTATTTTTGATACAGCTCTGCACTAAACTTTGGACACCAAGAGGAGTAATTGGGAAGCTGTGCACTTACGTCTGTATACACTTGCTGTACAGCATTTTTAAGTTTTATCATAAATATTTTAATTGAACTTAACTGTGTTCAATTGCATTTCATTGGAGCTTGCAAATATACAAACTACTCAAAAATCTCAAACTAAATTTGCTTGTTACTAGTCTAATGCCATTTCAAAAAGGATGCTACTGTAAAGTGGGTCCTACTGTAAGTAGGAGCATGCTTTGAAAGCAGCTGTTTTCTTGGATAAGTTTAATAAATGGCTGTTTCTTTGCCTTATAGGGTAATGTTGCCCAATGATAGATTCCATCAGGGTAGTGAATAGTGAAGCAAAGAATCTGTGTTGAAAGCAGCGTGGTCACTGCCTGTTCTCATGTTCCTCACTTGGTTCAGATGATCCTCCAAAAATCAGAAAAAAATGTTTCTCACCTCAGATAGTGAGAAGTAACAACAGTCAGTCATGGAAGCAGAAATGTTTCTAAAGGACTGCAGAGTTTTTGAGTCACATACCTACTGGTGTTGGCTTGTACCTCCTGATGGAAAGCCTTGAACTAACTATGATTATGAAACCTTCTTGTAGTTTTTCCCCCTATAATAAAATATCTTAGAAGTAATCAAGATTATGTAACAAAGATAAAGGCCGATTTGTTTTTCCACTGAAGTCATCTTTCAGTCTGCTGTAAAGATTGTGGTATGTCCAGACAGCAAGGTCTTTGAATACAAATAAATAGAGTATGTGCTGAACTGAGATGAATGTGTGCTAGCTTCTATTTCCTTCTAAATACATATTTCTTTTTCCTTTTTTTTTAAAGCACATTTCAACTTAAGCTGGAGCCAACCAGTCTTGCTTTCTTTTGCTTTGCTTCAGCATTTTTTTTATAAAATACAGCTGTAAGCAGAGGAGTTTTGCATAGACTGAATGCCACAGAAATCTGCAGTAAATAGTCTGCTTTGTTGTAGATGTTCCTAAGCAGTATATTTAATGAGTAATGATCTGTTTACTGATGGAGAATACCTTCTCTTTGAAGAAGGCTTTCATCCTAGCCAGCCATGGTTTTTTTGGTACTGTAAGTAATTGAACTGGCTGGTGAAGTGACTGCTGTGGTTTGGCAAAACCCGATTTGTCATGCCTTGTTATTTTACTGAGGAACATTTCTGGGAGCTTGTGTTCTGCAAAGTCCTTCAGTTAAACCTGTATTGTGAACAAATGCTCGTTACCACGTTTATTAGAAATACTGCTTAAAGAGACATTCAACGGCGAAGTTAGGCAAATTTAAGGGGGAAGAAAGACGAAGTCAGTTTGCAGAATGGAGGCTGGCACTCTGCAAATGCATCATCGTCCAGATCTCTATGTACTGGTCTGGATCACTTAAATTAACAAGGCTTTTTATTAACAATTAATACCAGCAGGCATTTCTTCACATAACAATTAGTTTTCTGGCAAGTTGAATGATTGCTCATCTCTGAGAGTAGCCCTCCCTTCCCACTAAACTTGTAGGGGTTAGATTCTGTTTTGAAAAGAGATAATGCCAGTGACATATCTAAATAATCATTATCTTGTCTTTGTATTTCAGCACAAACCCACATTATTCCAAAGCAGCACAGCGCTGATAAAGATGAGCTTTATCAGAAAAGTGTCCCAAAGAAGGAGCACAGTGTGAAAGAAATCCTGAAAATGGAATCCAATCCTCCTAAAGGAAAAGACTTCTTTCAGACCAACATTTCACCAGTTACTCCAGAAAAAGACTTGGATGATTTACGTAAGAACTATAGCCCAGAGAGGTGTTTCTTCCCTCGAGTTGTCTACCCGATCCGACCTCACATTCCAGAAGACTATCTGAAAGCTTCCTTAGCATACGGCATGGACAGACCCAGCTACATTACTCATTCACCCATCCAGGCATCTACTACACCAAGTCCTTCTGGGAGGAGCAGCCCTGACCAAAGTTTAAAAAGTTCAAGCCCTCACAGTAGTCCAGGGGTCACAGTTTCACCTCTGGCACCTACTTCCCAAGAGCACAGAGAGCCATACTCTTACTTGAACGGATCGTATGGCTCAGAAGGATTGGGGTCTTATCCTGGATATGCACCCCCTGGCCACCTCTCACCTGCCTTTCTACCATCCTATAACCCCCATTACCCCAAATTCCTGTTACCTCCATTCAATATGAGCTGTAATAACCTGAGCGCTTTGAACAATATCAATGGCATCAACAATTTCAATCTCTTCCCAAGGATGTACCCTCTTTATGGCAACCTGCTCAGTGGAGGTAGCCTTTCCCACCACATGCTCAACCCCAGCACGCTCCCCAGTTCATTGCCCAGTGAAGGAGGCCGTCGACTGCTGCAGCCTGATCATCCGAGAGACTTCCTCATACCAGCACCCAACAGTGCCTTCTCTATCACGGGCGCTGCTGCCAGCATGAAGGACAAGCCATGCAGCCCTACCAGTGGGTCCCCCACCGCTGGTACAGCAGCCAGTTCGGAACACATAATGCAACCTAAACCTACCTCAGTGGTGTTGGCTGCCACCGGCGGTGAAGAAGCCATGAATCTCATTAAAAGTAAGAGGAATGTGACGGGTTACAAAACCCTCCCATACCCACTGAAAAAACAGAACGGGAAGATCAAGTACGAATGCAATGTTTGCTCCAAGACCTTTGGCCAGCTCTCCAATCTGAAGGTAGGCAGTGGAGAATAAGACAGGAGCCTTCTTTGAAGGCTCGGATTTCTCTCTGTAGGTTTTCGAGAAAAAGCAGGGTCAGGCCTCCCTTGCTTGTTAGACTGTTTATGCGTCTGGGCTTAATACAGCATCCCCCAGCAAGAAAGCGTGGTTGTGTGTTTTAATACTGACGCCACCTAATTAACTAGATAACATTGTATTTTGGCAATGGGACTCTTCCGCTGACCTTAGGAAACATCTGAAAGCACTTTTGTTGTAGTACTGGAAACTGCAAATTGTTAATTGCTTTGTCTCTCCCTAGGTGCACCTCCGAGTACACAGCGGAGAGAGACCATTTAAATGCCAGACTTGCAATAAGGGCTTCACGCAGCTGGCTCACCTCCAGAAGCACTATCTGGTACACACGGGAGAAAAGCCCCACGAGTGTCAGGTACGTAACACAGAGAGAGAGAGAGATGATTCCTTCTGAGCCGAAGGGACGGCAGGGCTTTGCACACCCCGTGCAGTGTGCAGGGAGGGCTGAGGGACAAACCCTTGGCTGCTCAGGGCCAGAATCTGCACCACAGCCGGGCCAGCCCTGGTGCAGCAGCGTCTGTGAGACAGCACGATTGCCTGCAGCCTGCTAGAGCAACATCTGCCTGATACAGTTTTGCCATCAGCCACAGTCAAAATGACATTCAGCAATATTTAAATAAAAAAGGTGGGGATTTTTTTTCCCTTTGTGAGAAAGTGTGAAGATATAGAAAGCTGCTGCTTCATTCTGCCGTCTCCTCCTAGGTGTCTGTGATTTAAACCATAAAATCGCCTCCCACTCATTCGCTGTTTCTCTGCCACCCCCCACATTAGGTTTGTCACAAGCGGTTCAGCAGCACCAGCAATCTCAAAACCCACCTGCGGCTCCACTCTGGAGAGAAGCCTTACCAGTGCAAGCTCTGCCCAGCCAAATTCACCCAGTTTGTGCACCTGAAGCTGCACAAGCGTCTCCACACCCGGGAACGCCCCCATAAATGCATCCACTGCCACAAGAGCTACATTCACCTCTGCAGCCTCCAGGTCCACCTGAAGGGCAACTGCCCCGTCGCCCCGGCCTCCGGCCTCTCCATGGAGGACCTGAACCGGATCAATGAGGAGATCGAGAAGTTCGACATCAGTGACAATGCTGACAAGCTGGAAGAAGTGGAGGACAATATCGACTTGACATCGATCGTGGAGAAGGATATACTGACCATGCTCAGGAGGGAAATGGAAGGAGCTAACCTGAAAGTCTCTCTACAGAGGAACCTGGGAAATGGGCTTATCTCCTCAGGATGCAACCTTTACGAGTCGTCAGATGTGTCAGTTATGAAGTTGCCTCACAGTCACCCACTACCTCTGTTACCTGTAAAGGTCAAACAAGAAACAATTGAACCAATGGACCCTTAAGACTTTTTGGCAAAGTGATTCTTTTTTTATTTATGACTTGGCAAGTCAGGGTGCCTGTAGCAGTTGCTTGTACATAGTTTCAATGCTGCAAAGCAATCTTGGCTTACAGTAGTTTCCCTACGCTCTCCAGCTGAAAGAAGGAACTCCAAAGTTACTGTTTTCTCAGGGCATAAAAAGGGGCAAAGGACTGTGCATTGCCTCGCCAGTTACTAAGAGACAATCATCTATCCATAATTATTTTTTCAATGATAGTACTTCATAATTTATTATGCAATTAATCATTCTAAAAGCAATAATTAGGAAAATGTTTACAATGACTGGAAAAATTCATTGTAATTTTTACTTTAAATGTTTTTATTTTTTTTTTTATGGCCATTCTTTGTAGATATTTTTTTTTCTGCACATCTGTTTTAAGAACCTAAGATTAGGGTTTCAGTAAATGTGTTTTATGTACCAATGTCTTTTAAACAAATGTGGTTTTTCGTATTGCCAAAGTTGGACATGTGACATACAGAATCCTAGATCTGTTGGTTTGAAAAAAAATGCTGTGTACTTTCATGAGCAAATCACCCCACTGGGAATTGAAAAGAAAAAAAGAAAAAAAAAAGCAAACCAACAACCCAGAGTAGCAGCAAGCAGGGAAGAAACTTTTTCTCCTGCCTCTCTGAGAAGAAGAGGAGAAAGTTTCTTCTACCTGCAGCTCTCCCTGGAACAGATGTGGTACAGCAAACACCAACCTGCCATGGACAATACCACAGGTTATAGAACACAGCTCCAGCCCCACACATTGTCATGTAACTTCAAGACCAAAGGAACACATGAGCTTAAAGTGGCTTTTCCAAAATAAAATCTCACTCACATTCTTTTGTTTCCAAAAGCAGTTTAAAAGCAAAGACACAAATATTATTCTGCCTAAAACAGGAGTTTGGGCAGATTTCTTTCTTCTGATTTTTGTTTTATTTTGGGTTTTTTTTTGGCCAGAGCCTTCCAGGGATTTAAAAAAAAAAAAAAAAAAAAAAAGATGGTCAGATTCCCTGAGAAAGAAGGGGTTCAGTTTTACTTGTATTTTTCTCTCCCACTTTGCCTGAGTAGAAGTGGGGAACAAAGTCCTTTCCTGGCACATAATTTTTTTTTTTCCTTCCTTCCTCTACAACTCAGATTTTTCTCAGTATTTGTGTTTGTACATTTTGTGGTTAATTTAATTAAAGAAGAAAAGGGCATTGCAAAGTTGTTGAACAACAATTACCTCAGTGCTTGTGTCCAGTGGTGCAGACAATGCTGTTTTACCTAAATGCTTTGCTACTTTAGAGAAGAAACCAAAATGTGCACAGGGAAAGATAGAATGCACATCCTTTTATCTTTTTGTTTTGCTAAGCCCAAAGATGATATGGTGACGTTTGAGGTGTAGCAAATAATACATGTATATTTATAGATATATTTATACCACTATACAATATATGTATATGTATATATATTTATACCACTTAAGTTGTGAGCCAAACCATGTAATAAAACCTATTTTTCATCTAAGTGTGAAAATCAAATGTTATCCCAGTTTTGCAGATAACCAATGACCTCAAAACCAGAAAGTTGTACCAAGGCATTTATCACAAATACACACGCACAGCTGAAGGTGAAGCTGGAACTTGCCAACACATGACTGACATCATCGTGCATCCACATGTGGCATCTCAGTGAATTTGGTGGGAATGACCCTGTTTGCAGGCCAGGGCTCCTTCAGTCCTCTGCTCTCCTGGCAGTCTGCACTGGGGGGGAAGGAGGCTGGTGGTCAGTCAACAGACAGCCAGAAAATGTAACAGAAAGAACTCGAAAAGGAGCCAAATATGACCCATGTGTGATGTGGTCACAAATCATAGTAAGGGCAGGATGGAAGTCAGGTGGGACAAGGCCCTTGTCTCATTGTGCCCTGCCACTAAAGAGTTGCATAGTCAATTCATATGAACATAAGTAGCATTATTACACACATCCCCTCCATGTATCCCTTTTTGTCTGATTACGGTCTTAAAAAAATTTTAAAATCCACATCAACAATTCAGGATTCGGTGATCTTTTTTTTGCTCAGCAAACTTCATTTTAATGCCTTCTGTTAAAAAAACAAGCAATCCTGAAATACAAGTCTCAACACAGCTTTTGAAGGACTCCAGTTCATTACATTTCCACTCCTGCAAATTGTGAGGCTGACATCTTTTAAATGTAGCAATAGTTCATAAATATAGTACTTAACTGTAGGATAAACCAAAGTATCACTACTCTGTCACTGGACACACACTTTTCCTATTATTGCCTGTAGTGCTTTCTTGTATTTGATACAAAAATTTACAAGAATTTATATGCATCAGCTTTAAGAATTGTTACTTCTCTTTACTGTTTCCCCCTCCCCTTAGACGTTTTACATGTGAATGTAGCAACAATCAACAGTGTTTTTGGGGGTTTTTTTGTCTCTCTTAAGAAAGACTCTGACCAAAGTTAACAGGCTTTTTACTTTGCTAGAACAACAAACTATCATATGTTTACGTATTGGTTTACATCATTATTTATGTGCAAATTGTCAAATGTAAATTAAATATAAGTGTTCATTGCTTTACTGATGCTTCCCTTGTCTTGAATCTCTCTGCACCAACTGGGTGTGCAGCCTGGTTGTGGCCCCAATGCTGGTACACCTAGGGCTATGGTGTCTTCAGCAGTGCTGACTCCTGCCTTTGTGGGTTCTTATTTTCCCTCATTGAAAGCTGCAAACAGAAATGCCAGAGCTGAATACCCTGGCTTCATTTTGTACAGAGGTTTCCTCAGTTTCAGCCAGTGCCTTTCTTAAAGAAAAAAAAAAAAGCCAAGAATTTTCAGTGTTTCAATGGAAATACACTTGAATGCTCTCTGCCTCAGATATGTGACCAGGGTTCTCATTTACATTTTTCCAAATGATTGTCATTTCTGGCCTGAAACCCTAACCACCGGGACCACAATGACACACTCAAAATGTCAGTGTGAGACCACTTAGTCCTGTCTCAGCATGGTGGGAACTTGTGTTCAAAACAAACGTGGATCTGTTGTAAGTGCTCACAAAGGAGATGTGAACACTGCACTAAATCCAGGGGAAGGTCAAGTGTCTGCCCCTCCCTCCCCACCTCAGCCCAAGAGTAACAGCAGGCCAGGGTGTCCCAGAAAGCTATTTCAACATTTGCTACTTCCATCATTTACCGTGAGATCTAAACCAGAGGGGCCATGTGCTGCCCTGCCCTACCTGAATGTTAAAGAAATAACGTTCCTGCGCATATTGAGACACTCAGCGCTGTATGATGTTTTAAAAGTATTTCACTGTCCTCTTTAAAAAATTCATTTAAACATCTGTCTCAAGAATTTGAAATACTGCCAACACCGAACTGTGGAGTTAAGAAAACCAGAGCACTGTTGTCATAAACGTGCCAAATGCAGCATGTTATATTCCTATATTCGACAGAGCTATTGCTGTAATAATTTTTTTAAAAAAACATAGGATAACCGTTACCGCCATAAATCATACTTCATTACTTGGCAAAGCGTTACGTTGCGCTGGAGAGTTATGTCCTGGGGACACTTGTAAGCTGTAGAAGATGTTTAATAAAACACATTACATAAAAAGACAATGCACGTTATAGATCACAACCTCGCGAGGCCGAGCGCGGCAGCTGCTGCCTCGGTTCCTGGCAGCCCCCAGGCCGGCTCCGAGCAGGAATACAGCGGGATTCAGCCATGGCAACACCACCACCATCAGGTCAGATAACCACAACAGCGTTAGCGAGGGGCAGGGGGGAAAGCTCATCAGTCTGGGAGCTCCCACAAAACGCAGCCCTGCGTGCCCCGGCGCAGAGCCGCTGGCTGCCTGGGGACTGCTGCCGTCAGTGGGAAAATGTTGGGGGCTGGACGTGCTGGGCAATGTGGCCTTGCCAGCTGAGCTGCTCTGCCACAGGACAGGGAGAATGACGGCTGGTATAGGCTCAAGCATAGATACAGGGAGGATCCTGCCCTTCTGGCTGGTTTGTGAAGCCCAGTGCTCCTCAGCTGGGTACTAGGGAGACACCGCTAATTCCCAGTGTGGGCAATTATGGCCTTGAGGTCGAAAATGAAAAATGTGACTCACGGAGGGGGTATGAGCCCTTTGGGTTCAGATCGGTGTCTGGCAGTGCACGGCCACGTCTCAGCACGTGCTGGGACCGCGTGGGATGCAGCCCAAAACCTTTGCTGTCATTCAGAGGTGTTACATTAGAGTGAGGGAAATAGTTGTGGCTGTAATTAAAGGCAGCCAGGAAACACTTGGCTAATTACTGCATGAGCTGGAGCTGAGTGGATGCGGTGTGGCTGAGGAATGTGCCCGTCATGAGGCAGGTATCTGCAAAACACAGGCTGTCATGGTGGCTAAAGAAAAACTCACTTACAGCATCAAAGCAGCCGCCCTGGCACTGAGAGGGAGGTTTCCCTCCTCTGCGTGGGGTTGGGGTAGGCTGGCAGGGAAAAGGCAGCTGCCTGGCCTGGGATGTGGTGGGCACAGGTTGACATTTGGGCAACTTCAGCACAGTCTCGCCTGAACAGCAGAAAAACAAGAGCTCTTGTCAAAGATGTGGCACGTCCCAAAATCACAAGTGTTTAATTTTTCATGAGATGCTGAAACAGATCCATCCTGCAACCAGCATGGCTGCTGCCCTTCCCATTCTCACAAGAAGCACATGGAAGAGCTGGCAAAGAGCACATTTGCACACCAGTCGAGGCCACTTTTATAACAACTGCCATCAACGACAGAGTTTCTAACATGCTGCGTGACTCTGCTTTCACTCCTTTTTGAGAGACTACAGAACATTTCCCAGCAATTCACTGTAGCAGCCAAACAGGAGAGGGGCTACTAAGCCTCACTGAGATCCTGCTGCCCAAGTGCTGACTTCTGATGCAAAGTTGTATTCTTGTCCCACATTAGAGGGGTCACGGGTCTGCTTGGAGGTGTGTGCAAGCAGACTTTGCCTTCTGCTTCAAAGCCAAAGTATCCTTAGTTCCACCATGAAAGCTTTCAGCTTGGCACTGGTTCAAAGGTGCTGTGCAGAGCACAGGAATGATGCTTTCCACCTCCAGGCAGCACTGGCTCTGCTGGCTGAAGCTGTTCAGCTCTACAAACTTCAGCCTGCACAAGCTCACCTAGGAAAGGCCCCTGAGACATCACCTCAGCTTTTCCAGGGCAGGGTAATACAGCTCTCTGTGCCAGCCAAACATCTGTCCTGGAGCCTGAACATCTGTCTCCTGGCACTTCAGAGGCACCTGCCAGCCATCACATCTAGCCACAGACTACTTTCTGGAGCTGGGGGTTACATAAGACTGGCTGCCACAATAGGTAAACGAGGGAGCAGAAGCCCAGTAGTGGGGCAAGGATCTGCAGTGACTGGGTGGGTGTCACACACCCCCAAGAGCTGACTCCCCCTGGCAGGTACCCCTGCAGCTGGCAGGGGGGAAGTCTGGCACAGGGCATGCATGAATTTCTGCTCCTTTCTGACACCAGGGCTTGAGGCAGAAACCTGTGCCAGAAGTATGGGGACAGGCAGCACTGGTGTGTGCTCTGGGCAGAGATCTCTTAAAAGAGATGCCTGGCCCTTCAGGAAAGAGAGATGGACACTCAGAGCTCTCTCTTCCCCGTGAGCTGTCAGCCAGGCACCTTGGTGACATTTGGATGCAGTGGCCCTTCCTTCCTCCTCCCTGGCTGCACGCAGAGAGATGGTTGGGATGCCAGACCACTTAGGTAGGTGTGACCAAATAGTCCTATTGAAGGGAGCAAAACCAGTATGACTTCCTTATTGTGCAATGATTAATAAAGGCTTTCAGCTCTTTTTCTCCATTAATTGTGAATAAGCAAGTCCTTGATCATTTCCTTATCCAAGGACCGAGTGAGATTCCTTACAGCATTCCTGCCCAAAGTGGCCACACTGCACTGGGAAGAGAAGCGATTCCTGCAATATTGAAACCACACACAGCAAAATCAGAGGCTGAAAACCTCTTTCCCAGTTCACTTGTGCTGAGGACAGCTGTCACAATGTGATACCAGTCTTGGGGTTAGGGAAACCCAAGGCTCCTGCCTTTACCAGTTACATTTTACACACTAAATCCTAACTTAAATGAGCAAAGCAGAAGTCAGTTTTTGGGCAGGAAGAGGAGTGTTGCAGGCAGTAATTTGTTCGTGATTTCTTGGATATTATAGTTCCCAGTCTCCCTACAGCTTTCCTATGGCAAAATTTTCTGCATGAGAACTGTCCCTTTGTGAACGCCAGGAAACATTTTTTTCTCCACCTTCACCTTCTTAGTCTACCTTGTGTATTCAGATGACCTTTTGTTTTTAAGGGACAAGTTCTGTACATCTTTACAGACGAGATCTGCTCTGCTTGTCAGCCTCAAAGCCCCTTGCAGAAATGCTTTACTAAGAGGGAGAAGTTTGGTTTCTTCCAGCCACGCTGGAGCCATGTCCCTAGGTGGGGACCCAGTTAACCAGGCTGGGTGGTGTCCCGGAGAGGTCTCACTTTACTCACAACCAGTTATGAAAAAAACAGAAGTTAAAAATGTTGTAGAAACTGCAACCAGGTGCTAAGGGGAGCAAGAATACATGAAAAGTGAAAATTTGCCTTTTTAATAAGCTGTTACAAGCAAGCTGGGTGTTTAGGAGGGAACGCGCACTGGTGCTTGTAGTCATTCAGTGAAGATTTGGTGTGTGCATGTTTTTAATGAGACCAGAGGGTGCAGAACAGGGCTCCTTTTCTAATCTATATTGCAGCAATTTGTGCATGTCTGTAGTTGTGGGTGTTATGTGCTTTCTACTCTGACTGGTAAGTTTCAGTTTGATTCTGCTCTCGAGAGCTGTGGGGACAGTTTGCACTTGCTTTATCAACGCAGAATCCAAATTGCTTCACAGTGCACCCAGCCCCCTGATACTGCAAACTGAGAAAATACACTTAAAGCACAGAGAAACGAGAGAGGTGACAACCAGCAGGCTTTTTCTCAGCAGAGCATCCCAATCTGCCAAAACCCTCACAACCCAATCAGTGGGGCAATAAGCCACCTCGAGAGTCACAACCTTGGTGCCACCCTGAGAGGCTCTAGCCAGGACCCCAGCTAGCAGAGCTAGGATCCCAGGGCTCGGGCTCTTTTCCTACATCCCCTTTGCCCTAAAATCCTACTACAGCCCTGTTCCCTTGCATTGATGTCCCAGTACTAGGGGCCCAGTCTGGCAACGACTAACTGGGCAGCTGCAGGAGGTGCTTGCCCATCCCCATTCTTCCCTGGGCTGGCTACAAGCCCCTGACCAAAATTGTGCCTATGATTAGAGATGGCAGCGAGGGAAGGGCAGGGCAGGGCAGGGCAGGTAGGTCCATGGCCCTTGGGAAGCAGCTCTAGTTTGGCTCCAAAAGCTTGTGGTCTCAACAGCCCCTGTGCCCAGCTGTGCAGTCGATTTCCAAATGAGCATTGCTATCTTTACTTGGGTTTGCTATAAACATCCAGCTTTCAGACTACATACCAATGTCTGTACTGGCTGTCCTGCTGTCCCTACATGGGCTGTGACTGAGAGAAGCCATTCAGGAGGAGTTCAGCATAGCTCCCAGGGGACACCCTGGTTCCTATAGCTCTCCTTGGGAGCCACATGCCACAAATCACTGTGAGACTTGTGCATAAAATACCTGAGCATTCCTAAGATGAAGTTATGACTTACATCGCAACTATGTGCAGATTTCCTTCGTCCCTCAGATCTGCTTGAGTTTGTAATCCCCTCCAGATACAATATTCAGGAATGACTGTGTTGTTTTCTGCACTGTCGCTGGTCTTGCTTGACCTCAGATAGCAGCCCAGGAGATGAGGTGGAACAGTGGCTGCAGGTGCAAGTGGTTCAAGATCTGCTGGGCATGGGCAACATGGCTCAGGCCCTTCTGCTGTGTAGGGCAGGATTATCCTAATCCTGCTAGTGGAACACCCAACAGAGAGGCAGGCTGAGGAGCAGAGGGGACAAAACTTAATGGAGGCAGAGTGCTCCCCAATTTCTTTCAAAATCCTAGCTACTCATCCAAAATGAGGAGGCTGGAAAACAAGGGCCCTCCCTGACCATTAAACCCATTTCCTGAAGCAGCACACACCCCTACAAAACAGTCTTAAGTACCTTGTTAGACTTGAACACGCGAAATCTCAGTTCTTTGCCACTGGTCTCTTGCCCATTATCTCCCTCTGCATCCATTAGCCTCAAGGAAATGCTTCAACCCCATGTGGGTCTAGCTTCAAAAATATATCACACAGAGTTCAGTTGCAGGTTCTCATTTACCCCAGATTCAGGGTGTTTAAGTGTGGGAATACCAGCTGATGCCATTCTTACTACATTTTTAAATTAACTTTCAGTCTAATTATTTAGATCAATCAAAACACTAAGGCAGTGATGAGTATCTACATAGGGGAATATATCCAAGATCAAGCTTATCTAACAATGGAGGTTTAAAGACAAACTTTTTATTTTTAATCTAAAAACTTCAATACTTCAAGGCCAGAGCTGAGAAATAAAGACAAGGACCCTGGAGCTAAGATGGCTGTTTTCTGGTTTTGGTACCTCCACTAACTACTAATGAGGTCTGCAACAAGTCAGTTGACCTTCCCATACAGCGCCCGACTCATTTGTAGAATAGGTACAAGACTTGGGCTGTGGTAGGACTAATATTTGTACCTTGTTTTGAGATCCTCTGATCTGTAACTGCATGTAGTTTGTTGTTCATAGAGAGAACAAGTTGCCTACAGTGCTATCTGCAATATCATAATATTTAGAAATCCTCACTTATGGGCTATGACTACCTTGAACTCAACACAAACTCTCTCTGCCCAAAGGACCTTACAAACTAAGCACTATTAAAAACCCAAAAAACCACAGTGGCTAGGTGCACAGCTTAAATTTCCATTTTCTCTCAGCATTTTCCCACGAGGGGATTGCATGTGAGAGCACACAACAGAGAGTCAGATCACGCCCGGATCAGTTGTGCTGGCATGCCATTTGGCAATACAAGAATGACATAAATTAAAGTGAAACCTCTTCACCTCAGCCTAAGTGAAAATGTGAAGAGCAAGGGGGTTGAGGAGGAAGGGGATGTATTGATCCATATCTACTCAACAGTCAGACCAGGGGTATGGTGGCAACAAAAGACATGCCTTTGCTTTTTCAGTAATTAATAATCTATAGAGAACCATTTCCTTTTCTGCTGTTGAGATAACACATTCGCCACCTCAGCTTCATGCAAATAATTCATGCCTCTGCTTACCTAATTTACCTCTCTGGTGCAGACAGAAGGGCAGAAACCTCCCACCAGCACTGACTGACATGCTGTACTGAAAAAAGAGGCATTTCACCCAGAACTTTCTGAAATGCTTAAATCATTAGGGGATAACTGCACCAAACACTCTACAGGAGAGACATAAGATTAAATGGGTTAATTTTGCTGGTCTTCAGTCCTCCTCTGACCCACATGTGGTTTGCAGGCTGGAACTGACATTATCCAAAGAAAAGCATTTGGTATCTCTGCACACAGACCACAGCTGGTCAACAACTCATCCCAGATTTAAACACAATGTATTAACTCTCATCTGTTGCCAGAAATTAATATTACATGCTATTAAAAGCCTGGGCCCCCAGAAGTGTGCCGAACTGAGTGGGCCTTCACATCACTTGGAAACAAACAGGTACCAGGTTGGACATGTGTCTGCATCTAATGGAAACCTTGTTCTAATCAAAATGCTGACACCACTTTCACTCACTCACTTACACTCACTTCTCTCCCTACATTACTGCACTGCAAGCAAGGTTCAAATGTCAAGCACCAAAAAAAAGTTATGGAGAGACAGAATTAATTAAGCTTGTCCACACACAGCTTCAGGAGCAGCCCTTGCTTGCAGGATCACACACTGTTTTTCCCACAGGACTTGCACCTTGTTCAGTGCACAAGGCGGGAAATGCTCATCCTACATGGGACAGGGGAGGGATGCCATCCCTCACCCCATCTTCCTTTCTGGCTACATGGCTCTGGCCTTTGTGGTCCTGCCCCACACTCCAGCTGGGGCCATTTGCTCCTGAGTGGACTCATGGCTGAAGGCTTCACCTGTGTCAGTCAGTGTCCATGTGGGAGAGGAAGGTGGTATCTCTAGGCAGGACTGAAAAAGAAACAAAATACAGGAGTTTAAAGTCAAAAACTCCCTTTGGGTACCCAGAATTTCAGGGCAGACCCACATGTTGTTTGACTTCAGTTTATCTTAATCTCAGGGGTCAACTGGGAATCCTGAACACCTTCAAACCAAGCACAAACCAGGGATAGCTATACTACGTGACCTGTGAAAACTCAGGCTGAGTGACTTGCTCCATGCAATGCACAACTCCATGGGTAACAGCCAGTGGAAAAGATTACCCCTAGGCAGCACTCCAGTCTTGGGCCATGACAGCCCCTCCATCTACTCCTCCTCTTTCAAGAGACCACCTCCAAGGTGTAGGGTTTACACATTAGAGCCTCCTTTGGTTCCAAATACCAGAGGCCAAGGGCAAAGGTAACACACATTCTGTAAAGACCACATGATTACACATGTCCATGAAGAACTGACTGAACCTTAAGTCCAGCTTTTCTCATCTTCTGTGTGCCTGAGATTGGTGCCTCAGTGTTGTTCTCAGTGGCTGCCTGGGCAAACTGAAGGTTTGGAAAGCACATGCACTGGCAAGATTTGTCCATTCTGTGGCTCTCCCGTGGTATGGCTGCATAACAGCAGGATTGGCACTTTCCATGTATCAATCCACCAGCTCTGCTAGTCATGGCACTGCTGCCAGGAGAAATCTGTGACCCATGATGCAGACTGGCACAGGAGGGTGGTGAACCTTCCACTCTTCCTCTCCATCTCTGTTACCTTTCTCATTCTTCCCTTCCCTGTGACCATCCCTGTCCTCTTGCCTTCTAGGTGAGAATCCCTGAGGTTCCTGGACCCCTGTCAGTGCTGCAAGTTGGTGGCCACCAGCTTCTTCAGTCTTCCCAGAAGGAGAATTTCTGGTGAAGTGAAGCAGTGAAACAGCACTTTTCTTTGGAAAACATAGTGCTTTTAATAAGTGAGGGGACTCACACAACTAAGGGCAAGGGTGAGATAAAATAATACTAAGAGAGAGAAAAAGAAAAAAAAAAGGAAGAACATCTTTTCACAGTCTGTAGATGCAAAGTGAAACTATTTTGATAGATTCAGCTCTCCCACATTGAAAGGTCCAGAGTTTCTCATCTCCGACGTTACTCTGAGGCATGAAATTTCACCCATGACATGACAAACTGTAACATCCATGATACTTTCTGGCTCCTTGGAAGCCTGTTGCCACCCTGCCAAAGTTCCCCTTCAGTATTTTGCTGGATTGGTATTACCAAATCACTCTCTTTTTTAGGGTTTTCCTTGTTTTGACACATTTTCCTTTGCTAATACTTTTCCCTGCACCTGAAAATCCAGTGATATGAAGCTGGTGCTCTTGTTAGGACACTGACGTCTCCATCCACGACTGGATACAGGCAGGTAGGGAAGAAAATAATTGGATCCATGTTAGCAAAATGTCCCTTTCCCTGGCAAGTGATCACCCCCAGCTTTTTCGTGGATGCTGAGAAAATTGCTAAGCTGCTAATGTATGTAAGAGCCATTTGCCTTCAGCCTCTTCACAGAGATTCACCTGGCTCAGCAGAGGGCAGATCTGCCCATTTGCAGCCTCATTTCGGATGGTCTTCAACTACAACCCATGCAGTGGACATTTAAATTAAGACTAGCTTCTTCAGAAGCATTTTAAAAGAAGAGAATTGTGTTTCAATCTGATTTTACAAAAGCTCAGCCATGTGCTTGCCTTCCCATAGTTAGCTCAAAGGGATAACAATTCCAAATACTGCTTTTGAAAAGATTCTTGTGTTGCTCTATTCTGTTTTAGCAAAATAACAATCTAGCCACAGGGATGAAGGAATTGGTAAATGTTTCAGTTTGGGCTGAACATCTTTCAAAAGGAAATGGCCTATCTCAAGGAAGTTACAGAAAGGTTCAAGGGAGTGGGTGACACTCATTATCTTGTATCATACAAGGAAACAACCAAGGATTAAAAATCTATTATCCTTGGATTACCCTATGAATTTTCCTCCAAGCATTATGAAAGGTTTCTGTCTCCTTGTTGACAAATAACCTTCTACAATGTTGTCTAAATACATAGCACCTCATCCACTCACTGTCACCACTCTTGTACCCTTTGACTTCAGGGGAGATAAGAAGAGAGGAAGGTAGCTGGTGATTGTTTGTACCACCAGTGAGATACTCATACTTGATGTGTTGTTTGCTGGAGTTGATGCTCAGATACTTGGGATATGTTTCCTTCTTCACCCTCATGAAAATATTCCTGTATCATCTTGGTCAGTTTTGGCATTGTTATCTAAACAATGGCAGTGTTCTGCCCTCCTTCGGGGATAACTAATGAACCTCTAGAAAGATTTTTAAAAGCTAGGAGTGGGGTAGAACAAGATACAAAATCTATGCTTTGGAGAATTTTTGTCCTAGTGTACACAGAAATTAAATTGTGTTTGTCTCCTCCCTCTGCTCTAAGAACAGAAGTAGCATTAGTAATATAGAGCATGTCACTCTTCAAGCTGTCTTGCAGCTTTTAAGACACAGACAGCAAATGGCAAATTTACCTTTCATCTCCTTTTGAAACTTAAGTTAGGCCTTACTGGTAACAAGTGAAATTAAACTGGTTGTTGCTGTTTAACCTCTCCATGCTGTTTCCTCACATGAATTAGTCATGACCAACTCTACTTGGCAACTGTCCTTACAAAAAACAGAACAGAGAGAAGGGTTAAGCACTCCCATACAATTTACCCAATAAATTTGTCATACCCCTCATATAGAGTTGTCCCTCCAGTTCTGCCTGTTCCCTAACATATCTGGCAGTTTGAACAATGTTGGCAATATTTGAGCAATTAGGCATTCCAAGTGGAAAGGTTAATACACCTTACCCTCAAATGCAGGGTGTGTTTTGTCTTGTGCCTTTAACCATCCTTGATGAGCATTGATTGCACAACAGCCGTGAAGCAGGAAGGTCTTCCAATTTCAGTATGGCCCAGCTTGTTTTGGTTTAGCAAAAGGCCAGTAGTCCAAGGTGAGGATGGGATAATCACACCTTGGCTTGAGTTTTATCAAGGCAGATCAGAAAGGGGGAACTTCACGGCGATTATCACTTTCCGAGTGTTAAATGCTTTGGCCATCCTGGCACGGTTGCAAAACCAGGTAAAAGATAATCCATAAAAGAAAACTCTGATGGAGCTTGGAATAGGACTGTCAAGGAGGTGTGAGACTTGTGGTTTATTTCCTATTCTTTTGGTTGAGCAGCATTAGGACCTCAGTTTCTTTTTTGGCAAGTTCTCAGAAACAACGGTCTGTGGTCCAAGCAGCAAGTTCTGGGCAAGAGCGGGCAGAGGTGCAGAGTTCCTGCAGCCTTGCACCTGCTGGGACCTGCAAAGATCGCAGTCAACCAGGATAAAAGCACCTCCCGAGCCAGCCAGCCAGCCCAGCAGCTGCCATCCTCAGCCCAAGCCACTGCCGAAGCTGGAGAGCAAGTGGGAATTGCAGACAACAGCGCGGCAGAGGAGCACCCCAGGTGAGCAGGAGGCCAGCAGCTGCGGGACCGGCTGCCACAGCCCTGCCCTGCCCGCAGCAGGGCACACCCAGCGGCCAGCCCGCCTGCCCTGCCGGCAGGGATGCTTGCCTGTGTACTCAGGACCTAACTTAAGAAAGAAAAAACAAATCTAAATATTTTGCAAGTCACAGTGATGCTGCCCATCCGCCCTGAGCCTTCACAGGAGGTCTGGAGCACTGGTGGACGAAGGAGGTCAGGTCTGGGATGTCTACTTGCCCCTTCCCAAAAAACCTGAATGGGTTTGAATAACCCAACCTGTGCTAGTGTGCTCCCACGAGGCCCCACATACCTCACCAGGGTCTCTTGTGCAGCAGCCCCGTTCTGGTAAAAACTGCTGAGAATTCGGCACCCAGCCTCTCTACTTGTGGCTGGTGGTATTTCCCTTGCTGGGGTGATGTTGATGTTCATAATAAAGCTTTGGCAGAGAAAGAGAGACATGTTGCAACCATTAGCAGACTTTACATTTAGAATTTATCTGAGGAAAGGACAAAGGATAACTCAGCTTGATTAGGTTTTTGCACAAGTTTGGGTCTACATTCTCCATAGTAGTACCAGTCCCAGTCTTCACCATTTTCTTCCTCTGACCCAGAAAAACTTGATCATGAAAATAATGTTAGTTAGAAAATAATGGAACTGATAAGTCATTGCAGGCACATGTGTGTCTCATTATACATCAGTTCGGTTTCACTATATATTTTACACAATGTAACATAAATTTCACTACGCACCACAAGTATTTCAATATGTGATAGTCAGAAAGTGGCAGTTTACACTAAAAGTTTCAGTATGTGGTAGGATATTTCAAATACTATAAATTCTCCTTTTAAATTAAATGCATTGTGTAGATTAGTGAGAAATGCAGTTGTTTTAGTTTACTCAATGTGGTTTTCTTTCAGAACAGTATTTTAGTACTGTACTGTTCAATTGCCATGTTTATTTTATTAATACATATTAATGGATAATTAAGTGAAAATTCATTAAATATACACCACACAGGACTCAGGCAGGAGTTCCGTTTCTTAGATCTTTTATCTCAGCTCAATTTATACCATATTAACAAACACACTGTATTTACAGAGACTATATTCATGAAAAGAATAAACTTCCTGTTATGAGCCTGGTTTTTTAAATGAGCTTTCTTTGAGCAAGTAAAATTTGAGGGATCTGAAAGCCTCTGTGAGGGTAAATTGTTAAAGTAACGGGCAGGCATATCCAGGGTTTGCACTGATTTGCCATTTATTGCAGATAATCACCATTTTGGTCATGACCAGCAGCAGAGGAGTTGGCACTGCCAGTGCTGTGCTGTTCCTCACAGTTTTGACCAGTTGACCACAGAAGTATCATGTCAATCAGGCTTTTTCCCAGCAAACCCCATCCCAGTTACTGAAAAGTTACTGAAAAGGGGTGTGCTGCACAGCCCTGCTGCACCAAAAACCTCTGTCATAGGGCTACCACATCATCACTTTTTCACACATACATACTTCAGTGCAGGAGAGTACAGCTTCCCTCTGAGACATACTTGCCATGAACCAAAAGCATAACAAAAATAATCACACAGGTTAGTAAAGCCAAGGCACATCTGGCAGCATGGACCATCTCTTACAAGCTTGGTCAAAGCTACAGTAACGCTTCCAGACTGGTGCAGCAAAGCAATTTCCCCACATCCTGTACCTACCATCAGAACTGCAGAAAGAAGAAAAAAATTAGTCTAATTTTTGGCTATGAATTCTCCCTCATGCTCATCTCCTGTAAACGGAAGCCACGCCAAGAACAGCCCCATGCAGAGTTCTATTTTATTCAAAAAACAGTCTCAGCAGAGTTCATGGGGTAGTGCTGAAGAGAGAAACATCAGTCAGTCAGCTCTGCTCTGCCTTCTGCCCCTCAAGATACAATCACATGGATCATTTCTAGAACTTTTCTCCCAACAGGGCCAAAATGTGAATGATCTGTACTGAGGTTCAGCGTTCAGCAGAACCAGAGGCCTCATCTGCCCCATCTCACACTTGGAAGACAAGGGTGACCCTGCACCAACGTGACTTTGGGCAAGCTACTTAGAGAGTTACAAAGGCCTGGATTAATTAAAAACTAGGTCCTTCAACATAACTCCTTGCCCCATGGCAGACCCAGCAGGCCTCATTGGCTCCCTGCCAAATAGTTCAAGCACCTCTTAACCAAGGAAAAGGTAAAGAGCTTGGGTTGCAGCGTGCTGGATTTCAGCCCGGCAGCTTCAAATCTCCTAACCCCCAAGAGCAGCTTATCTATGTTTGGAGGTCAGAGACCTCAACACAGCCCCGTTAACAGGGCTGGCACAAGCTCAGAAGTTTCTCTCCAGATTGCAGCAGTTCCCAGGTTTCTTACAAGTGTGGCAAAAAGGGCTACCAAAGTGGCCAGCAACACACTCGGGGATGGCCGAGTCTGCTTCTGCTAATTCATTTGGCAAAACATGTCACCATGAGTGCTTCCCTAGCTCACAGGAGCTGGAACTGAATGCAACCAATGCAAGTGTAAAGCTTGGCTACCCTGCTCTTCCAAAATTTAAAACCAAGACCCACAGTTCTTCTTGTCTGTAGTCTCTGACTACCATAAGAAACAAATCGTGCCCCAGACACACAAATCAAAGCTCATGAGCTGTGTCAGATGCTTCCCAGGGACCAGGCTGAAGGAAATACAAATGTTTCTGTCACATGTGAGGCATGTGGACAGTTCAGTTTTGCTGTGATTACTGCTTTTATCCCAGACAGGGGCTGGGTGCAATGGGAATTGCTTTCCTCTGCCAAGCCTGAAGACCTGAACTATGAGTTTCTTCATCTGTCTCCTTCGTGGCTGCTTGGGAGCAGCAGGGCTGCTGTCTGGCTGAGGGTCTCTGTTTTGGACTGGGTAAAACCTGGGCTTGTATTTCTCTTTAATAAAATGTTTGGGATGAAATAAAGGTAATGTTTTTAAGTGCATGTCTATTTTGCAGCACAACCAAGCCCAAGCTGTTCCTGTTTAAAAAAAGGGAGAAGCAACAACAGTGCAGGCTTTCCCATATTCATTTGCTCCCATGTTAGATCTGGGCTAAGATATACATAAAGCAATGTCTTTATGCCCTAGATTCCACTGCTGATACTGCCAGCAAAAGCTAAATTACAGTGATTTTCCTGTAGTCAGGCTGCTAGTCCAACAAGTTTTGGAAGGAAGAAAATGTATTACACACATCCTCCAAGTCCCCTCCTAAGCAGTGTCAGGCTATAATTTTAGCTTACTCTTATTACTTATCATGCATAATTGGTGTTGAGCCATCCTTTAGCCATCATGAAAGTTACATTATCAAAGCTGTTGCATTACTTTCACTAATTCATCTTGCCCAAAGTTTTTAGTATTTCTCAACTGACAAGGCAGAACAGCAACAGAAGCTGACGAACCATATGCCAACTCATCGATCAAATCCAAACCTTTTCATCTGACCCAATTAAGTTTCACTTGTAGGCTAAACCACACGACTTCAGGAAAAGACATGGCCATGCAGCTTGCAGTATGCTCATTGTGACTTCAGAAGAAGCTGGCATAGGCTTGAAGACTGCAGTTTCATGTGTACCAGTAACATTTAATAAAGGATTTTTCCATCTTCACTGACTGAAGTGTAGGATCATTCGTACTGTATAATTAAGCTGGTGAGTTTCCGTTGTTTTGAATATGACCTACCTTTTTTTTCCTCTTTACTCAGCTCTGGCTGAAGGTAATATCTGCTTATCAAAATCCTTCTGTTTTGAATCAATGCATCTCCATCTATGCAAATCTGAGAGCGGAGATGCTCACAACAAACATTTCATATTTCTGGTAGCTGAAATATCCCTGTGGAACATCTCTGCTGCATTGATGTTTCATGGATGTTTCTCTCTTTGAAGTCAACTTCTACAGGTTTTCACACAGAAAATTTTCATCAGTCTCATTTCCTCCAGCTATAGCAGCAAAACATTATCATCAGCATGCAACCTTGCAAAGTGACACCTTAAAGAAAAAAGCTTGACAAAAAATGTTGGCTTGGCATGATGTGAAAATTTTTCACATCAGCAGCTTCCTGCACTCTTTTCTGTTGATTTTCATCAAATCAACATTTGTTTTAAAAATAGAACAAATATTGGTACTTCAACAACAGACTGCAATAAATAGCATTCTGCTAATCTTATGTGAGAAAAAATACCAGTTAGACCAAATCTCATTCATTTCTGCATGTCCCTACCTCCTCCTGGTGTTCTTTTCAGGACAGAGGAAGCAGCTTTGCTTCACTTGTAAGACTGCTTGAGAGTTTTGGTGGGAAAAAGGCTTTTCCTCAATGTTCATACTACAACTTCTATGCCACGAGACATTAAAAAACTGGAAAACTCAGCATCTGTTCAATTTCATCTGTGTGGACAGGGAATTTCCCTGTTCTGGAATTGGGGTTTGCAATATTGTTTACAAGGATGGCAAACCTCCCAGCTTCCATTTGCAAAATGCTCCACAGATACAGATGAAAGCCATGAAAGAGGATTGGTGGGTACTTTTGTATCTTAAGCAAGATGGCCAAATGTAAAGAAACATCCTGTCCATATAAAGGGCACTCTGAGGACTGTCTGTGGCAGCACAATGCATTTTACCTTCTGGACAACTCCAAAAGATTACCAAATAATTTGTTTAATGCTGGTTTTCTATACATGGAAACCTGCTGGCTCCCATGTCCTGTAAACATAGGATAACACTGAGGATAACACAAATTTCATTCTACCACAGTAACAGGAAACAGCAGTCAAAACTGGGACAGCACAGAGAGGTGTACTGGAATCAGCAGTTGTCCTCTGAAGCTGACATATCCAATCATGTTTTATTTTTTAATTTTAAAATTTTAGCATCCCATTATTTTCACAGAGCTGGCAGATCCAAAGTGCTGGAGAGGAATAGACCAAATCTAAACAACTTCTTACATGCAGAAGCATCAGTGGATGCTGCAGTCCCAGACTGTGTTTAGGAAACTCAAGAGCTGGGGGAAGTTTCTGCTACATGGGAGCTGTACCCGAGATTCGGCACTGAGGGCTTTGGAAAGAAAATTGCTTAAAAGGCACAAACCAATACTGGTATAAAGGAACCTCACAGGTCTCAACAAACCCCAAATCACCACAGCCCATGCAAAAATCAAGCATTAAAAGCAAGACTAAATTCATTCTCAATAAGAGCCATCACAGATCAGATTCACACCTTCCCTGGAAGCTGACACTTGGAATTTACATTTATCTCTCAACTGCTTCTGTGGAAATAATGAAAACCACCAAAATGAAACTCAGGAATCAAACCAGATCTTTGTACCACTCCAACTAGGCATATCCTAAACCCTGGGTGGTGGGAGAGGAAAGCCATCCTGTCTTTCTTGCTCAGTTAGCAATACCCCAGAGCACACTGAAAGTAATTATTTCCATCTGCCACACACAACCCACAAACCCGAAAATGGTACTGCTACTAGAAATGTAATACACCAGTGAGTAACCAGAGGCAACCTACTGCTTTCATTTGTGATTGGTCACAACGCTGTGGTGATGCCACAAGTGAAGTTCACTGTTAGCCTATGCTTGATAAGGTGAATGTTTAGTGCAAGTCTCCAGACAGAGCAGTGTATCAAGCAACTGCTGGTAGAGAAGTATAGAAAATGCCCAACCCACTGCAGAAATCACTTTTTTTCCTTTCAGTCTGCCTTTGAGATGTATTAGACTAGTCAATTTCCCCACTTCTTTTAAGAAAAAGCTGGTAATGACCCAATTATCTATTTGATGAAAGATAACTGCTTTGAGATTACGAAGTTCTTTGTGCAAACAGCCACTGTTTGCAATAAAAGGTCAATTCAGGATAAACGGGTAAGACTTCAGCAGGTACAAACATAAATTGAAGCAGAGCAGTTTCCATAGTTCAGCCCATAAAATACTCAGGTATTTATATAATCACTATTTTTGAGATTATTCACCACTATCAACCAGAGCAGAGATATCACTCTGTCGATGCAGCAGCACTGCCTTTCATTCGTGTACATCTGACTCAAGCTGCTACATCCATATGTCTGCACTACAGCAACCCCTCCTTTCTAACAAGAGCACTGTGCTGGGTGGGGAGGAGAAGTGAAAAGGAAATGAGCTGTAGGCATCATTTCAGTAGCCATTAAAGTCTGAACAATTTGATAAAATGATTTGATAAAAGTTCTATTTCTTTATGAGACTTGTACAAAACATTCCAGGAAAAGCAAAGCATTATTATTTGAAGGCACAACTTAACCTTTGAACTGCGTAACAATTTTCTTCCTAACCATAAATATAGGACTACATAGGCCCATCTGCCTTCCACAGGTTGGTGAGTGGCCACATGTGTTGTACCTTGATCAAAACAAGGATAACTAAGATGGTTCCCAGTCACTATATACGACTGAGATCAGACAACCCTTGGCATTAAGACTCAGTCTCATGCACAGAGGATGAGCTCAGATCGAGTTACCTGGCAAAGAGCAAGTTGCTGGTTTAGCAGGACTAGAAGAATTTCAAATAGAGGATGGAAACACACCTTTTTTTAAAGAGAAGTGTCTTAGGAGCAAATGTCAAAAGCAAAGTTTTCACATTTGCTAGAAATGCTTTTTTAATCGATGAAGTTCAGAGTTCAGTACAGTTCCTAAAGTCATCCTATGATTCCCTGTGAATTGCTCAATAACTGGGAAGTGGACTGGCTAGAAGCAAACAAGCTAAGGAGCCACTCTCCCATTGTTAAAATAATTGGGATGTCTCAAGATCCTCAGTTAAGATAACAAACTAACTCTTGTGGTCTGATCTTGCAGAAATATTTTGGATATTGTGTTTCTGCCAGTCCAAGGAATTTTTTCTTTTTTTTTGGACAAAAGAGGCAAAAGCAATAGATCTGCATGATTAATCCCCAAATAGTCACACCCCTAGTCAGATCGAAGAGAAGCTCTGTCTCAGACTGCTATATTCATCCCTCCCTTTCTTGTGAGCTGTATTTGTCAGACACAGTATTTTTCAGAAGGGAAAGTAGGATCCAGAATCTAAAATACTAGGAATGCCACGTCCCACCAACCATACATACTAACCTCAGCCTTATCAAAGCAGAGAAGAAAAACTGAGGGTGCTGCACTGTGTTGGTTCAAATTAAACAAGCCAAGCAAAAGATTCTTAAAATTTTATTTATGAGATGTGAAGAAGCTGCCTTCTACTCGACAAACCATAGTGCTAAATACCTAAGACACTGTGAAAGGGGTGCCTCTATTATTCAAAAAATATTTGTATGCTTTTGGTGGATTAATTGCATTTAACATTTTGGTTAAACACACAAACAAGCACAGCTTTTTCTTGTTGCTTCAAATGAAGCCACAAAGAACAAAAGGCATCCAACTGAACCAATTTAGGTTTATAAACACATTAATTTTAAGAGCACTATGTGTACACTTAAAATGAATTTAAAGCAGTCGACCTTTGCAGTACGATGCCCATTTTCACTGTATCCAAATTATCCATAAATCCAGATGCAAGTTGTCACAGACACTTCTTTGGAGAGCTTGCAAAGTTAAAAGTTAATGTTTCCTATTAATTAATAATTGTTTTCAGCTGTTTTGGCAAGTGATTAAAACAAAGTGTCTGCCTTTAATGTTACAATATAAAAGTTTTCTTCCCCAGCCGCTTGAGCGCCAAGCGGGATTTGCCTCATTTGCAGGAAGGTGTCACACGTGATAGCTTGGGGCATTTGTAAGCAAATAAGATGAGCGGCTATAGTACCTGCCAGTGCAGTGATTTCCATTCCACACCGGCCTGGTTCCGGCCAGGACAGGGTTAATTTTTGCCGTAGCCAGGAGGGGGCATGGCCAGGACCTGCAGGTTATTTTGTACTGCTCAAGGGACAGGGAGAGGGCTCCCTTCTGGATCAGCGCAGTGTGGTGGAGGGAGCAGCTGGGTCTTGTCAGGGGGTCTCTGTGTGAATCATTCACCTCTTTCGTGTGCCCTCTGCCATTAATATTGCTGCTCTCACTGTTCATTTCCTCATCTCATTGCTGTTTCCAGTGAACTGTTCTCACATCAACCCGTGATCTTCACCTTTTTTGCCTCCCATTCTCCTCTCCATCCCATGACAGGGGGAAGGGGAAATAAGCAAGCAGGGCAGTATGGAATGGTTTCAGTGGGAACACTAAATTGTGGAATACCATTCCTAAACCATGACACACATTCATTAAAATTACCCACCAAGTGGTTTCAGAGGAACATCAGCTGAGATAAATAAAACAATGCTCCTCATGTTAATGATGTACCATGCCATGAAAGAGTTGCTCCATAAGAAAACCATACAGGCTGCGCATCGCTTACCAAACCTTGCCATGTTGCAAATTCAGGATCACACACTCTTGAAAGTTTGTACTTTCAAAGCATGATAGCATCTGTCCCTTTTGATGCCCAAGCCATCACACAGGTATTATTGACAGACTTGTTTGACACATCAGCAGATAGTTCAACACAACCTCAGTTCTGATCAGCACCTGATCCACAGCAGGATTAAACACGGCTCTGAAAAGGATCCTCTGCCATAAGTAAACCTCTAGACATTGTCTTTTATTCCCAAGCTTCTACCAATTCATTCCTCCAGTAAAACTGAAATGGCAGTTCTCCTGGAAGCTGAATTTCCACATCCATGCAGAGGAAGGACAGCAGATTCACGGCAGAGGCTGATAAGCTCTGCTTGCAAAGTCAAAAGTACTGACATCAACATAAGCATCTTCCCTATGTGAACCCCAGACAACTTATTGAGAAACCTTTCACTTATGCTGCATCAAAAAGCTTGTGAAGCGATGAAAAGCACAGGATTTGAGTTTTCTCTCTTTCTGGTAAATCATGGGAGGTTGCTGCTAGCTCCTCCTGGCTCTAGCTTCTCCCTCTAGTTTGAAAAACTTTTAAGGTGTTCTTCAGTTGTTAAGGTAGGAGTTTTTCAGAACAAACAGCAGGCTTTATCTTTGCAAGGAAATAAATCCAGAAAAAAAATCTACAAACTTGCTGAGCAGCAACAATGTGGACAAAATCACTGAACATAAATCCTGCAGGTAAAGATGAACACCCAGTTTCATTCCTATCGGATCAAGATGCACACTTGTGCCTAGAGCACATCTGGGAAATCCACAATAATTATTCATCCCTCCCTGGCCAATGCCAGAGAAAGCACTCCCCTGCTCTCAGAGACACTAGCAACCTGTTTACCCTCGGACAAGAGGAGGTAAAAAGTTCCCTATCTTAGGGCAGCTCTGAAAAGCTTAAGCCCTTGTTTATGATGTGGCAACTGTGGCACATGCCCATACATTAAGGTGTTAAGGATCTTCTCCTTTATTGATGGTATCCACATTAATTTCAGCATAGCGCCCCACAACACATTAGGATCAAAGCGGAACACATAAATATATTACAATTCATTTCAAGCATATATTATACCAAGGAAGCATTTTTATCCCATCCAGATCGTAACTTGCAGCAAGGATCTTCTTGTTGATGCTACACACTCAATGCCTTTTATTACTTCAGCATTTTCTAGTGCTGAAGAATAAACTCCCTTTAAAATATAAACAATTTTTTTTTCCTCAATGCTCAAGTGTCCCGATACCATCAAATGGCATTTTGGAATAAGAGCCGCTGTGGTTTTGAGCACTGTTAATTGCCTGCAGTGACACAAGCAAGGGCTGAGCTGGGCGTGGGCAAGGGAGTTGTGCAACAGGCATCGTCCATTCCCTGCACATGATCTCGGTAAGGTTTGCTTTTCGAAAGTATCCAGAAAGCTGATTACCCGGAAACAACAAAAACAGCCTGAATGAAGGCTGGGGATACTTCCATGTGCATGAGTGCCAATTTTAAAAGAGAATTTACACTTGGTATCTTGTTGGAAGCTTGTGCGGCTACCCCAAGTCTCTGTTAGAAGTGTAGCTGAGAAACTTGAGAGATCTAAATTTCAGAGACCCGCAAAATGACAGCTGGAGATCATTATCGTCATGCTCAGTTGCTATAGTTCACCTGGTTTGTTGTCTAATGCATGCAGCAGCAACAACAACAACAAAAGGGTTGCATGGTGGAAAATTGTGGCATCTAGTTTGGGGAAGGAGAGAGGGAAGAGTGCAAGTAGGTAAGCTGCAGAGAACTATTTTCCCCTGTACCTCCAAAAGACACTGATCCCAGTGTGCTCTGTGGAGGTCAGAAGGGACACAATTCACAATTGGCTTCTCCGAGGAAGCCAACTGCAGCAGAACCCTTGAATGCATTCAAGTTTCAGTAAGAGAATGAATAAAAAATAAGAAATCCCTGTTATTGGCATATTAATTAAAAACACACTATATGTATTTCAAGGCAATTGTAAGCTGACCCATTAGGATTGTTCCCTCTTACCACTGAAACAACTGAATGCACAACCAGAAGTAGGACATCACTAATTTCACTGAAAACTGACATCATGATTTCTTACTGAAGGACATTTCCATTTGAGCAATTCTTCCAGTCATTTTTCTCAATAGTATAAATTTTCTCATCAAGTATAAATTTACATACAATAAACCAAAACTGGAGAGTTTCCATAGGGGAGCAGACCTCCCAAACTGGCAGAGAAACTGCCTGGGTGGCTTAGCAAAACCATGCCTCAGCAGAGGTCCTCGTGTATCTTCATATTGAAAGGTGTTGAGATGTACAGTGTGGAAATGTTGATGATTACAATGGACACATCCTCTTTCTACTGCCTATACAGACTCATTACAAATACTAACATCTTGTTCTACAACTAAAAACCCCATATAATGGAATTTTACTCTGACTGGAAAATAAAACAGAAAAGGCTTGTAACCAAAACTGGGTTTGGTATTTATTACCCACACTGAAAATGTATTTTGCTGTTCTATATGAAACATTCAGAACAGCATAAAGTAAAACTTCAGAGACACGAAACAGCAATTTTCATGAAAGAAAGGCCCTCTAGCAACTCATCCATCCATCCGTCCATATGACTCAATTTTCCAACAGACAGTATCTTGGAACAGTGACCTGCGGTGCCTGTGCAGGATGTTTTCTGCAGCAGGACCTCCCCATTCTGACTCCTCACATGAAGGAAGCCCAGGCTGAGGATCTGCTGCAGAGGAGGAAGCTCTGAAACAATTCCTGTAAATAAAGGCCTCCTTCGCAATGTGCTAACCCATCAAAGTTAAATACACACTCAGTGACTGCTCACTCCAGGCAACACCAGAGGTGTCAGACACTTTGTCCCGCAGGTGAAAGCCATTGCACTGCATTCATGGAAAGGATGGAAAGGAAAGCACGTGGTGGGAGCTGTAAGGTGATGAGTGAATGAGAAACCCGGGTGAGATCAAGAATCCGCCTCTGTCATTTCACTCCCCACAAAATTTTCTCTCAAGCCCCACCTTCACTGTTTTTTAATTCCTCTCGTTTCCCTCTCTCCTCCTCTGCACCCTTCTCTCACTGCTTTCTTACAGGGCCACCCAGTTTGTGGTAAAAGCCAGCAGAAATGAACTCATCCTCCGATGGTGAAAGAGCAGCTGTGCGAGAAGGGTCAGGGAGGGCCCCAGAGATGGGCATTTTAGTCACACACAAGCACCGAAGGTAATCCTGCACGGGACAGACAGGAGCTACGGAGCCAGGGGCAGGCACAGCCTCATCACTACTCAGATGAGGTCAAGCATCAGCTAAATAAAGAGAAGCTGCAAATTAAAGAAGAATCTGCAAGGGCCAGGATTCATATGATAAAATGGTTGCTGTGGAAATGGTGAAGAAGCTGTATGACTTCCTGTGTCATGCCACGATTTCAGGGCTTTAGGCTCACCCCCATGGCCTGATCCCCTTCTCCAGTTTGCCTTGTACAGCCTCAGATAAACTTTTAAATGAAGGAAAACCAGCCTATTTTGCTAATTTTGAGCTGTGGAAAAAATACAGTGAGGGTGTGTGTACATATGACTGATGGAAATCAAACCTCTGAAGTGCAGATTATTTTAATTATAGTCAGAAAAGCATGCAAGGTGCAAGTTTCAGCCAGATAGTTTCCATTCTGATCTTTAATTTTGTAGTAATAAAAATACTTGAGTGCCTCTGTCTAGCTGAAAGAATAACAAGTTGTCTGGTCTGTTATGGCAGCTGGGACACTAAGTAACAATATACACGAGAAGAAATTATATACATATCTGTACAAAATAAGGCATCACCAGCTCTCACTCGTGCACTCTCTCCACGTGTCTTTCACTGTAAGGCAGCCACTGAAGGGATAGGTTTAGTGAACAGGGCCACTGATTGCTTTTTCCCCCACTGATTTTCTTTGAAAAAGAACCAAGCTTCTAGAGGTGTCTAAGATGTGCTTGTGAACTTGCAAAACACACTTGACAAAAGTCTAGCAAGCGATCCTCCAAATTCCAACAGATGTAAGCAAACTACATTGCAAATAGGCTTTACCCTTTCCAAGGTGTTATGGTGAGACCTCAGGGTATAATAAGTATTAGTAGCTAGATCACAGATTTGCTTCCACAACATATTCATTCTATTACTGACTTTTAGTGAAATGATGAAAGGATTATGGCTTCAAACGTCTTCAGTGGAAAGCACTATTTTAAAATTGGACATATTTTGGCAGTTTCAATTGCAGTCAAGATCCTCCAACCCTAACGTGGTGTTTGACTGCCTCTCCCTCTACCTTAAGTGATTTTTTTATACATATAAATGCTACTAAAACCACGCCTTTAAACTCCATATAATGCTAGTTATTTTATACATATAAAAACCTGACATACACCAAATTCTTCACGTAGCTGTTTGCATAGCTGGTTTGTATTCCTTTGTGTTCTTCAATCTATTGTTCAGAGAAACTGGTGTTTCATTTCACAGTTAAAGGACCTGAATTACTTGAATTGTAAAGACATGAAAGGCAAGTGAAGGAGAGAAAACATGTCTCCCATTTTAAACTCATCAACAAGCTAATTCAATAGTGTAACTTGAAAGTACAGAAATCTGAAATCTAGTTCTGAATGTCTTTTTACCTCTCTCTCAAGAGATATTACTCAGGTTTAGTGTGACATTTCAAAATGTCACCATGCCTATCTCAAAACCAGATATTTTAACACAGAATAGATACCTACATGCTTTAATTCTGAACCCATTCTATATGTGACAATATCCTAAGAAGCTCTTCTAAGAAGTTTCTACTTATCAAATATTAGTTAAATACTCTTGTCATTCCATGACAAAGATCCTTATTGAGCTGGAAATAAAGACAGACTCAAACTTTGTTTTATTTTTTAATAAAGTTTAAATAGTTAAAGTAAGAGGAAAGAGTATCTTTTAAAGCCAAGCCATTTCTTTGTTCCATGCTAGGCCTTAAAATCCGATTTACCGGCAAATACGGGCCATGAGAAGAGCTGTATACTTAAAATGCTGGTGTAGAACATATTTAAATATTCAGTGACTCACTCTAGATTACCTTAAAACAAAGGAAACACAATCGCTACAGTTTTTGAAATGTATTGCCTCTTATCCTGATTAATGGAAAAATTATCTCTACAAAAGATTTTTTTTTTTAATATGAAGACTCTACAAAATATTTGCTTTATCCATTGGCAGGACTTTGAAAATCTCCAAAATATTTAGATATGTGTGCCTAAGGAAGTTTATAAATGCCAATCCAACACTGTAACAAAAATTCCAAACAGAACTGGAAATTAGGATAACTCAACTAAATCATCCCACCATAAGAATATTGTATTTCAATTCTGCATAAACATAGACCAGCATGGTTTGTTTTGTTTTAAAAATTCTTCACGTCCTGCAGAATACAGCATAGGTTTGTTTCATTAGTACCTTTACCCTTCCATTTCCTTAATGCTATTTCCTCATTAACATTTAAAACAGTATCTAATCTGCCTACCGATTTTTTCTGCCCTCAGGGCTCTTCTTAGCCTCAACCCTATCCTCACCCATGGAGATCCTTCCCATCTTGCTTCAGAAAGAGGTTTTTGTTCATTTGACTGAATTAATTTTCTTCTTTTTCAGATACAGGTAAGTATCCTACCATAAAGGGAGCATGGAAACGAATGGGAATAGCACTGGGAATTACCAGAACATTTACAAGCCAAGACTGTGAATTGGAGCTTTGACAGCCACTGTTTTTGAAAGAAAAATGTCATGCTTTCTTTATATCGGATAATATTTGACAGATTGGATAATATGTCTACTATAAACATAATTTTGTGCCACAAACTGCAGACAAAGCAATAGAGCACAGAATTTGATGAATTTAGTGTAACACACAAAAAAAAAGGTAGAGTTCGAGTAGCATCTGCAATGGTAGCAAACATTTAGAAACCATAATGATCCAATAACCTAAAAATACATCTGCTACACTAAAAAAAAAAAAAAATCTGTGCAATGAGATTAGAAGCTTCCAAAATTGTGGACTGATTGCTCAGGGACCGCAGATGTTAGAAAGTATTAGCTTGGAAAAGCCTCAGCTTTCCAAAATTCAAAATCATTAAAAAGCAATCTGCTCATCATTCTATGATTTAACTATTTCCTAGTCTATGGGAATAAACAGCAGGATACAATCCTGTTTGCAACATCCATGTAGCTTATTAAAAAAAAAACAAAAACAACAACTTTTTAAAGTAAATTAAGAAAATATATTCTTAAAGAAAATTAGATGAGCACAAAGAAATGCCATGATGAATCCTGAGACAAATTATCCTACATCATTGCTAGTCTATGAAAACTGGTTTGAATAATAAACACACTGCAGTATTCAGTGACAGCATACAAAAGTATTTGTAATTATTAAGTTGTGCATGTTTTTAACTGACAAAACATGCTCATGGGCTTATGTTAAAATCTCTCACTGCTTGTTATCAAAGTTAAAAGATCATTTGCATACCAATACATATACTGTAAACATGAACTTCTCATTAAGGAAAGATGGATTTACAGTAATTTGATCTTTTACAAAACGCTGTTGGTAACCAAATCTCTCAGTGTCTAACTTTCTAGAAAATTAAACCAATGTTTCCACCCTCAAAGCTGAAACACTACCTCTTTAGGAAACAGCCCTGTTTATTTGTTAATCAGAAATACAATCAAGTGGCATATTTCCATTTGCTCTTCGGCTGACAGTTTCAGCTTCATTATATTTTACAAGAAAACAGCAGACTTGCAGAAGTCCTGTAAATTCTTTCATATCGCAACTGATTTAATTACAGCGGTGAACAAACGCAGCAGTGATGCAAAATAAGATCAGCCCAATTGCCCTTATCTGATGATAGGATCTCTCTTCCTGTTTGGCTTACAGCAGTGAGGACTTCTTGTTTTGTTTCGGCTTTTTGTTGGTTTCTTTTTTTTCTGGTCAGGCTGCCTCTGTTAAGACTGACAGAAGCAAGAAGTTGACATGCCCTTAGAATTCCAGCTTGAGAATGATCCTCATAGGAATACAGCTGAGTTTCAATCAGTAGGTCGGGGAATGATACTAATGTGGAGAAAATTATCTGGATAGCTCATATGTTCACTTAGCCACTGAATGGGTGTTTCCAGCATTGGCTCAATTCCATGAATCATCACTTGAGTCTTCTGCTCTCCATCTAATTCAAAGAAAAAGAGAAACCACTAGTATACCATTCAAAGTTCACAGAAAGATTAAACATTTACTCATACTTAATTTACGGTAGATTTAATTGGTGTTACGGAGTTTAGCATTTAACAGAATGAAAAGTAGGAAATACAGCGTGGAGAAAGCTGAGACTTGTATCATCTAAAACAGAAACTTTGAGTTAAAATTAATTCCAAGAAAAAAATGGAATTACGTGAAACTTAATGAAAGTGCAACTCTTTATTACTTGCAAGACGGTTTTTTTTTAACCTTACAGTGATCCCAGCTTGTTGTCAACCGAGTTAGGGCACATCCATCTCACCCAGCTGTAAGGCATATGAATTTTACACAGATCATGCTTAAAATGTTGAGCTTCCTAAAACATACCAACAAGTCGTACTCTTAATACTGTGATCTCCTGAAAGAGCTGCACTGTGTGTAATATCATACATGTACTATTCCTGAAGTAATTTTGTTTTGCTAAGAATAATTTACATAAATCACCAGCAATATTTCAGAGTTACTCCGAAGGCAGAGCTGGCACCGGCTTTTTCTCACTTAGTTTCATCTCTTGGAAAAGCTAAGCTAGCAAATGGTTCCCAGTATAACAAGAGTTTTTTCTAAGAATATTTCAATTCTTTTTATTTATACTTGTCCCGGAGGATACAAGTACTTTGATCCTTTGATTCAAATGATGGGAACCAGCTAAAGCAACTGACATAACAGTCATGACATGAACTAAAACAACAAAAAATGAAAATTTATTTCAGAGACAAGGGATTAGAAGAGCATATGAAATATGCTTCAAATAATGGTTAGGGGGGAAAAAGTAGGCAGTGACCTTTCACTCATTTTATTCTATACTGTGGCATTCTCACATGGACCTACCACAGTCAAATCCACATTCAGTACTCAAAAGTATTACTGCGTCCACACTAATTGACATTTTATGTCCCCCTCTAGTGAATTTATTACAAACAAGCCACCATCTTCACCAAGAGCTGCATGGAAGAGAGCAAAATCTACAAGTGTATGTACCTTTACTTTCATTCAGCAGCCCCAGTTGTAGTGTAATTTCTATTTTATAACACGGATAAAAACACATTTGTTTGGTAGCCGAAATGACTTGACAACTGCCTGAAGAAGTTTGTAGTATAACCAGTTATCCATGCCCACACAGCTAAATTACACTGGTAAAAAAATCATCCTTAAACATGTAGTTGACTTTATGCTAGTAATAATTCATCCTGCAAGAGCAGACAGTTATGTATGCTTAAAATAAAGCATTATACTTTTGTTACTTGTTACCTACATATGGAATATTCTGTACAAAGTCTTGATTCTCTAAATGGCATAATACACACATTATCACACTAAATTAAGCAAATGAACACTTGCTGGTTTCTGGTTTTATTGCAGACGAGTCTGAAGAACAAAGCACATCATGTAAAAACCAGCTTCTGGTATTTCAAGCCAGAACCGGTTATCTATTGGGCTGAAACAATCCCAGTCAAATTGTCAAGAGAATAAACTCCAAAAGAAAAGATCTCAGAAACCCAGCTGCGGTGGTGCATTCAATCATTTACAACATCAGTTTTCTTTTTCCTTAGAAGTTAGTGAACATCTAAATATTTTTAAGTAACCTCCAAATATATGTATTTAACACTTTAAAATTAAAACCTACCTATGGTATTCCTTAAAATGGTGTGAGTTAGTGACCTTTTTCCACGTTTCATAGTACTATTTAATTTTCAGAAACAACTAATTTGCATAAAACCAGATGACGGAATGGATCTGACCCTTTTTAGCCAAAACTTGCAAAAAAAAAGAAAGATTAAAAGCTTTAGAACCCAGTATAATTTTCTTGTTTATAAGGAGGAAATGCTTATAAATAAATGATAAACATTTTCTTTGGCTCTTCCATTACTGTGCAACATAATATTTTTGTATGTGTGTGCATGTGCCTACTCTTGCTTAAAGATGAAGTGCAGGTAATCTTGGTGTCTCCGTTCCTTACCCAGCTTTGTCCTTTTCTCATACAAGTCTTTTATTCTGTTCCTTGGCAAACTGAGAAAGCCTCAGAGGTCAATGAAGAATTTACAGTTTAATTAAAATCTAATCTCTGCATTAGCATTGTTTGTGCTTTAGTATTATCTCTGACAAAGCATCACTTCTCCCTAATTCCTTTTCCCCTTGAGGCTTGACTGAAGAGATCTTATCTCCCAATTCTGTATTTACTGCAGCCTTCTTTCACAAAATCCATTGTTTTTACTTCAACATTCTTCTCTCCTTTTGTTACTAGGAACCATAAACTCTCACTTAAGGCACATTTACCCAAACTTTCCTCAACTTTCATGTTTTCCATCACACATCCGATTATAAATCACAGAGTCTCTCTCATAAAAAGACTCTTCTCTACTTTTTGTAGCAAAAAGTTGTAAACAGCAAATACACTAAAAAAATTACTAAAGAGTATTCTTGTTTTGTCAACGGCTAATTCTTATCCATTTCCACTGTGATCTGAGTCCTGAATGATTTGCTAGCAATCATGAAAACTTCATCCACCTGTTTTAGAGATACGATAGATTAATAGATTTACAAAATTATTTTCTTTCCATGATCTTAGATGAATCTTGACACACCAACTGCTGTCCTTCCCCACCCCACATTCTATGATCACAAGAAGCCTTTTTAAACTGACAAAATGCATCTACAAAGTGTACAAGTTGCTAAACGCAACACGTATTTAAATTAGTGATATAAAATTTAAACGACCTAATTACAAAGAGTAATGCCACTCTGTATCATTAAATAATGCCTGTGAAAATTAGGGCAAAGAACTCTGCTCATAGGTAGTGCACGGGGTCCAGACCCGATGATATCATTGCTGTCAATACCCATTCTACAATGTTCAGTAACAACGTAGTGAAAAAAACCCCAGGATTTCCTCAAAACCACTAAATTCTCCAGTAACCCCATCAACTTTTTTTGTCCTCTTAAAATCCTGTTAGAATTGAGTTACATGTTATTTATCACATGACCTAAGATTTTTTTTTTTTTCCGGCTTTGCTGCAAATTACTCTCGGGAGTAGGATGAAGTGGAAATACCAGAAAAATAAAAGCATAGCAATATATGTTTTGTAAGTTTTCACAGTGATACTTAAAATCAGAGTATTTCTATATTACTTAAGCGATGCACAAGTAACAAACACCGTTTTGGCATTTGCAAAAAAAACCCTCCAAAAACTCTGAAAACTAATGAAGTCATCTATCAGAGTGGTTGTCCCAAGATGAAATTTTTTTTTTCACTTGCATTGTGGAGGTGTATCAATAGAGAAGGTACTACAGCCCCACCAAGTAACTAGAGGAAAGCTCTAAGCACAGGTGATAAAGCTTTTTGGTGAAACTTAACAACATTCCATCTTCAGAAGGCAGATAAATATGCTTACACGTTATGTACTAAGACACTTTTGAGACATTCAGCTCACTTAACTTAGACCCTAACTCAAGGCTGCAATACAGGGTTGACCAGACCCAGGCTAATTAATCAGATCACGTTAAGTCAGAAGAGTTTTCCAGCTCTGTACAGAAAATGGAGAGAAACAAGAACCTCTGAAGTGAAGGGCTTAAGAAGACACCTGCTTTTCTGTCACATGTAAGGCGGCTCTGTGCTCCTGATGAGGAAACCACAAGAAGAAAATACTGGCAAAGGCCTCTCTTTTGCAGATAGGCATCTGCTGGAAGGAAGCAAGAGAGAGTGGCCTGTTGCATCTCAAGTGAATCCTTGAGAGAGTGGCTCAAAGCCCTCCTCAACCTGAGGCAGCTTGAGTCCACTCTCTTCTTTAAGGGGAATGCCCTAACTACAATATTCACTGTTGCTAATCCCAGCTTCCTTTAAAACCCCTCAATATCCAGGAGTCAGAGAGACACAATGGAAGAAAAAACAAGAAAATGTTTGACTTCAGAGGTGTCACGGAATCACACAGTTTTTCTCTTTCCTTCAGCTACCTAAGTTCATGCTTGCAAAGTAAACTACTCAGTATTAGGAAAATCAGCTTATTCAGCATCAATTCAGATTGTGGCACATAGCCAGTGATGCATCTGAATAAAATTTTCTACTGAGTTACACTATTATTTAAAAGAAAGAACTGAAGATGGAGATAAAAGATTGGTTCAGTTTTCAGACAGATTCAAGTGCCTGAGAGCAGATCAGCTAGAAGGCCTGCTTCTATTACAGGTACTTATTTCAGTTTTTTACCCAGATTAGCAACTGAATGCTCACCACTGCTGCAGTGACATACTTCCTTTCACCTACACAAGATCAGCTCCTCTCGCCAGACTACATCTGTGATGTACCACTTAAAATTCTTTAGTGGGTTGAAATACCTCCCTTCTGATTTGTGGCCTCAAGCAATCACCTGTCAGGGCAATTTAGCAGGCTTAAATCTCTTAACCGATAGACAATACAAGATATTCAGGCTTTAGCAAAAGTGCCGCTGGAGTACTCAATTAGAATCCTCAGTATGCAAGTTCTCTGAATAGCAAGTCCTAGAATCTGCCTGTAGTCAGAGACAGCCCCACTTATAAAATTGGCTTTACAACTCTAAAAAGGCAAATAGAACCGGGTACTTCAAATTAGGGGAAACAAGGTATTCCTTGTACGGTACAAAGACACTAAAACGTGTAAGGTGTAAACACAAGCAAGTTTCATGCAGTAGCAGCATTTTAATAGTGCAACATAACTCGATGCCAGCTTTTCCAGCTGTGAAGTGGGCCACAGACATTTGGTTGTTTATCTTCAGAAAATATCATATGCTCTGGAGAAGATGATACTAAAGGTATTCCTGACAATAGGCTATACTATATTGTATGAAAACTCATCTTGGAACAGCATTATAAGGAGCTTTTTGTGACTGTGGCGTGGCTGCTTTCCTCCCCATTTCTTCTGCTCCTCAGATTATCTGGCAGGAGAACAGTGTGTGCTCAGCACCTGGTGCCCCGGACATCTCTGAATCTGAAGAGACACACCAACACCTACACTGGAAAGATTTTAATCTACCTCTGTAGGAACTCTTAGGAAATTAATTAACAGAAACATAGCTTTCAGAATGTGCTTCGTGTGAGTAATAGTGTGCAAGCACTAAGTTTGTTACTGAAAGATATTACTGACCCAATTTTGAAAGCCTAAAGCCAAACCTAGGTAAGGCTAAATCTCTGGTAAGCGAAAGTGAAAATTTCCTTCTTAGAAGCTTGGCTGCTGGTCTAGCACCAAGGATCACACATGAAACTGTGCACTTATTTACAAGAGACTATTCTATATTAGCAAGCAAATTCAAAAACTGTGTTCTAATTTGTAACCACACATGGTAGGAAAGCACTGGACAGTGGCTGAAGTTATTCTTCCCCTCTCTAGGCACCTCAGGTTGGATATTCTAAGACATACAGAGATGAGATAGCCCCAAACAAGCCTCATAGTCTAAAGAAATTCTCTGCCAGTGATTTCAACACTGGTAGCAGAAAAGAAAAACAAGTATTTGATGAATGTACTTCACTTTTTTGCACTTTTAAGTAGGTAGCATCTCTAAAAACCTTCAAACCTCAATAAGGTCAGCAATGGTTTAATTTGTTAGCCCTGAAACTTGACAAAGAGCATCTACCTCATTTAACAGTAACCTGTTCAAACAGCTCCAACGTCTAATATTAAAATTGACAAAGACAGGATACCAGTTACAACAAAACAAGCTTCAAAATTATTTTCATTGTGTATGCTACAAAAAAAACGCATGTTCATAAAAAGCAAAAAAATTAGGCTAAGGAGTATTTATGAACATTTTCACATCACTTTTGTAGTACTTCCTACAGGCAGATACCATATATTTTTTAATTCATGGCAAAATACTTCTTTGCTCTGTAGGCAACCAGAGCTACAGAATGACTTAAACCAATGTATAAATTAAATATTCATGCTTTACTTTTCTTCAGTACCTTAAAAAAAAGTATCAGAAATTATCACATTATTACAGTTTTTTCCATCCACAAACTCCAACCTAACTGGAACATCTGCAATCAGTTTCTGGCATGTATATGTGTAATAGTGACCAAGGTACAGAAATATGGTGAGGTGCTCTGATTCCACAGTAATGACAGCTTCAATATAAAGGAACAAATAGAAAAATAAATCTTTACACTGAACAAATTTTACTTAATCAGCCAAGTATTAGTAAGAGCTCAATACCTATGTCATTTCATGGGAAGTGCATAAAAAGTTGATTTTGGTCAAATCTCATGGCCAAATGATATTCTGCTCTTTGAATGAACCCAGCACAAGTACATCAGACAGCAAACATGTTCTCTTTACGAAGACCAAGTATTTCATACTTAAGTAACTATAGCTTCAAGGTCTAAGTTTAAAACTTGAGCAGGGTTCTTTTAGTTAGAATTTATAATTTCTAAACTAAAATCTTATGAGCTTTCAGAAGCTTCACACTAGCCAGCATATCCCAGGCTGTCCTTACTTTTCTGTGAATTCCACCTAGTGCAAAAATTACCCTGCTTGTCACAGCAGTAGGCTCTATTGTTAGAAGTGACTCATTTTCCATAATGATCTTAATATGCTTTTAACCTCGCTTCAATCATACAAACTAGCAAAATCCTTATTCTCTTCCTCTCCTCCAAGTTGGAATGATGATCAGTTTAAGGAGAAACACAGATGATACACTGGATCATGTCAGCAGATATGCTGTTCAGTATCCTCTGACCAAGAGCAAGAACACACAAAGAGTTCTGCAAAGCCAACTCTACAATAGCCTAGCCACAACAAAAGGTTCCTCTGACCTCAAAAATTTTAGATGCTGGTATGTGACATGAAAGCACAGGACTGACTTTTCCTTCCTGCCTACATATCTCACTAGCAATGGGGAAAGCCACTGAAGCTGACATCAGGTAAAGAACTCACACACAGAAATACAAGGTCAGTGTATTATTCAGTACAAATTTCTTTCTCAAAATGATTCCATGTCTGAAATAAGAATTGTTCCAAACACAAGATGTGGTTTGGAGAATAAGAATTACAGTTCCTGGATAGACTCTAGCTGCCCGACATGAATATAAATAAACCATGACATAGATTTAATTAACTGTCAGCAACAAGACAATATCACTCATTTTAACAATTGGTAGTAACATGAGTTCAATTGCTCCAACTAAAGGTCATAGTTTTCCTAAATGCCTGTTTTCCGTTCAGGGTACAGGAAATAAAAGCAACAACTTTGTATTTTGTTTAAAAATATATTTTAAAAGGAATGTTAATTTTTTTATACTTTATTGAACAATCTACAGATAACAGAACAAGAGTGTTCAACCTATGTTTTCTGATTAATTAAGTTGATTTTTAAAAATTCTTCTCCAAATTAAAGAGTTAAAAACATCACTCTAGATCCTGGAGTGTTTTGTCACTCATTACATGTCTCAATTTAACCCTTACAGTGCCCTCATGTCATCTTACCAGAGCACCTCCTAAGACCTACTTGTCCAAAATGCTATGATAGAACTAGACATGTATCAACTTCAGTGAACTATTCTTGCAGAGTACCTGACTACAAAAGCCCAGCTCCAAATAACATACAAATATGGGCTGATATTACATCCATATCCACTAATTTAGCTTTATTTCTTGCTCTACTTCTTCACATGGTTTTGGCACAGGCAGTTGGCTGGTATCTTTGTGATCTTCACATGGTATAAACATCTCAACTTGAATTTAGACATCTGTGACTTAACAGAGGACAAAACTTTCTTTGTCACAGCTCTTATATGATTACATTCCTTGGATTACCCCAGGCATAATCCAGCCTTCTCTATCCCCAAAACAGAAGTGCAGTATTATCATATGCAATATTACATTTTACATATTACGTTATCTACATTAAATATTGCTAAAGATGATTGGAATCTTGAATACTGAGATGAACTCAATATTGAGATGAACTAAAGTATTAGGCATCACCCATTCATAATTTTCTTCTCCATGCCATTTTTCTCTCTTGTTATTTCCTGTCATCTTTTATCTCAAATCTATCCTCAGGTTAAATAGCCACATTTCTGAAACATAGCAAAAAAAGCGGATTAAAGTAATCACCACAAGTAAAAGTTTATGATGCTTTGGAGCAGCGTATGAGAATTTGGCATACACTTCTAATCTCATAGGAGCCAGAAAGCATATAAATGAACTAGAAAACCTTTCTTCTAGTCCACTCAAAAAGTTTTTAGAGAAAGTGAATTTGGCCTGAAACATCACTAAGCAGACTAAGCCTGAGCAGACTATTTTCAACAATTCCCCAAAACCGTTAACACTGACAGTAACACCATGTAAGACAAGGGAACTTTTCCTTTTGTAAAAGAAGGAGTTCATGCAACTCAATGGAAAAGCAGCTAGAGGGTAGAAACGGGTTAAGCTTTACTTAACTAAATTTTACTGTTGTTGCTTTTTAAGTATTTTATTCTTGTATATTTCATAGAAGTTTTTTTAAATGGGGTTCCTGGAATAAGTCCCAAACTAATTTATGACAGAATCCTAAAATACTTTTCTTAAAAATCTGACATCTTAGTCTTTAAAGGATTTTAGAAGACCTTACAAGGCCAAAGATGCTTCCCATCTAGCTTCAGGCAGAATTAAAAAAAGGTAAGAATAAACTCCCAAGGAATATTCTTGTAACCCTCCTTCCTTAGCATCTGCTGCTGAACTAGCAATAAACCTGTGGTAGTTTAGAAAGGACTGGGGTTAGCAGCTGAGGCTTATAAAACAATATTCCTCAATGCATTAAGTTTGGCCATTCACATGTGAACAAAGTGACAAAGTTCAATGTAAATCCTGCTGCTGTTCCATGTAACAAGCAAGCCCACAACACATTTAGATACATGAAGAACAGGCAGGGTGTGCATTAAAAGATAAACACTTGAATGTGTGACAAATTGAGGCCAACTCATCCATGATATGTTTTCCATTGCTGAAGGAGAGCTAAATCACTTTTAAGAGTTGTGTAGCTCTTTCGAACAGCTTGCAGCTTGACTTACAATAAGTTAACCCTTTTATGCACTATGCCCTTAATTAGATTTGAGGTTACCCTTCCCTCCAAACAGTGTACAACTGACCTTCAGAAATCAGGGCTCTCTATATATACAGCTAGGGAGTTAAACATGATGAATGTGGTTCTTGGGAAAAAAAAGTAACACCACCACAAAAAAAAAAATCACATTTGATAAAGATTTATCTCTAAAAGTTTGGTTTCAAGCAAATCAATTTGCTGTAAAAGACCTTATTGCTAATAGTTTGTGAGAACTTCTATAATGTCATTGTTTTCAAAAAACTATTATGTTAAACAATTAAGTAACAAATTCTCCCTGCAATTGTATTATATATCCCCTAAGCATACGCATATTCATATACTTTTAAAAGTTTTTAATGGCATTCTTGAACTTTCAACCTCAAGTTTACTTCATTTTCAAGTTACTATAATTCACATCATGCCTGCAAATATTCTGTGATCCTAATGGCTGCCCATCTTCTATAAAGAACTTTTCAGCTAATCAAATGATGGCCTATTCCTAGCAAAGCAAAGAAGGAGTACTGTTTCTAAAAAATTGCTCTCAATACAGAAGAGATCAGCATGTTCACTTGTTTTCAAGCCATAATGCTAATTGTTAGTTTATCTGCCTAGTTTAATACATCAAATTCAAAAGTGGACATTGGGACATAATTACCATTTAAAACCATTTGGCTGAAGAGTGATAAGTGACACATACAGATTGAAGGCTTAATGGCTGTTATTTCATGTTTTGTGCCTTTTCCTATTTAACTAGAGAAAAATAAACTGGGTTTTGCTTTTTAAAAATGCTACTTCCAGAAATATTATGTTATTTAACAAAGTAAACAACTTCACAAGCAAACTACATGTGAAAATTGAGATGAGCTGTTCAATTACATTGAAAGTATGGACAGTTTTGTTCCGTGTCTGACAAATTCTTCAACCTCTGCTAAGCTGATCAGTAAAAACTTAGCTAATTGAATCCATTGATGTGAAAAACCACAGGCTCAAGTCTGTACTGCATACATCAGGCTGAAGGATTTCTGCTCCAGCCATGGCAGTAATAGTCAGTGGGGTCAGGTCAAAGAGGGTTAAAGTGAGTCAGGATATAGCCAAAGGAATACATCAAACACTGATTTTAAAAGGGCAATTAATCTTAGACAGAAATGCTTCCTGGGGAATGTGATCTCAATCTTAAGAGCACACTACATGATGTAGCAGTAAAAATGTACATATACAAGCTTAGAGAGCTTTCATCCTGTGATCACAAACAGAAGGGGAGTGCTGTTTATCAGAGAAATAGAAACCCTTGCTACAATACTTACATTAGCTTCCTCCGGGCCCTTACTCATCGAAAAACAAATTCTGTAATGAGCAGGCTGTAGAGTTTGCACACATGAAATACCTTCATTTTGTACATGTACTGTAGATTCTTTTGAGCAGCTAGTTGAATACAATATTTAGAAATCTCTACGTCAGTAAAATTAAAGAATCTAGCATTGAAAAATTCAGGAAAGAGTGGTAAAAGGAGTAATGGAATACCTGCAGGACTCTTCATACTGAACACTAAAAAAAAAAATAAACCCTTCTCAAAACAGCTACCTGGTCAGAGTAAAGCTGGAATTAAGTTTTCATCAAAAGTTCTTTCTAGCTTTTCCATTCCAAAATATGAAGACAGTTAGCTGCAAAGCTGATAGACTATAATATAATCTTTATTTTTAATGAGAGTTTGACTCATAACCTAAATACTTTTTAGACCAGAAAGTATTTATATGCTTTACAGTAGAAAAATAGATCCTTAAAGCTTACAACAAAACATACAGTATTTGCAAACAGAATTTGCTACGGTTGCATCATTAATTAGTTAGCAAGATTACTGGGAATCATTAGCCATGCAGACAAACATACACAGGTCTGAAATTAATTACCACAAATTTGGCTGCATTAGCTTGCAGCCACTGGCTATGCAACCATCTCTCCATCCGAGGATACTGATGCCCAACATCACACACAAGTGTCACAAGTGTCAGACGGCCATCTATTTGTCTATCTGGTTTATACATGTGGCTTCTTGGCTTAAATGGCTGGTGACAGTTTGCACAAAGATACTAGACCTACTGAAGTTTGCCAAAGTGTAGAGATCTGCTCCATTTTGACATAAGGAAAAGTTTTACCTCTATTTTTCAACAGACATTCTCCAAATGGCTACAGGTGCAAAGGAAAATATAAAGTTATCCACTGTTTACCCATTGATTGTGAAGTTATTAAAACTTCTGATTCAAATGAAGTATTCAAGCAATGAAGTATGTCAGCAAGTGCAGCTGAATCCTTAGAGAAGAGAGTAGGACACACAGTGGATTATTCTCCTTTACATTACTGGTAAAACTGCTATATCTCTCCTAATTTTTTTTTGTAGGTCCTTTAGTTTTGCAGGTCATATTTTTTTCCAGCCCTGTAAGAAGTTTATCTCCTGGAAAAATCAGGTAATACCTATAAGCATCGAGGCAAAATAGAACCAGATCGCAAGAGAGATGCAAGGAAGATGGGAATGATTTTACTCAGCCAATCCCCAAAGACACAGTACATAAACCTAATTTAAAGGTATAGATATTATTCAAAAAATGGGCCAGAATCCACTCTTTGAACTTCAGGGAAAATGCAAGAGAACAGCTCATGTCTATTCAACTAAATTATCTCCCTCTCTCTATTGCCTATTGAGAATAGACCCCAGACTGTTAATCCATGAACCTTGCTCAAATTTTCTTGGAGTGTATTAATATGCCTTGACTAAAATTATGTCCAAGAACTGCTAATAGTCATACAGCACAAACAACACATGTTCTAGCCCACTTTTGTTTACTAGTATAAATAAAAACACTGAGACCACATAATTTAAATCTGTTTGTGTGCTGCAGTGTCATGGTTGAGAACTTCACATTGTGGATCTTCACAGAGGGTTATTGCTGTCTCTTGAAAGCTTTGGCAGACCCAAATTTCCAGTTACTCTTGCACCGATTACAGCATTAAAGGCATTGTCATATATTCTGTGAAACTAACCATAATAAATATCCTGTAAATCTATGTACTTAGTGTACTTCAGCTGTTGCTGACATGTTTATTTCTACAAGCAAGGAAATATGAGAAACAAGAAGGAAGATTTGATTTGGGTTTCTTTCTGTGAAGTTTTTGATGACTCACTCAGTATGAGTGACCTCTGTTGCCTCTGGAGTAAGACAGATTGACTTAGATCACAACTCAAAAAAATCCAATTCTTAACTCTGCTACTGACCTCAGTGTGGCCAGGTACAAGCCACATCACCCCTCTGTGCCTCTTAATTTCTCCTTTTTTGCCTCTCTTCACTCATCTTTTATCTAAGTGATAAATTCTGTGGGAATCTGCAACGTGTACAGTGCATAAGGAACCTGAGATCTCCTCCTAAAACACAAAAATACTAATTTTAAAACTAAAAATTCAACACATACCAAAACACTCTGTCAAGATGTTTTGATCCCAACAGTTCTAAAACACACCTACATAGCAGATGATTAGAAATCAGGCAGGTTTTCTGTCAGTAATTTTCCACAGTATTTTCTTAATTGCCTAGATTTCCAAATCTATATAGCACTCAGTCAGGAAATTGGTGGTAGGACACCGATGTTCCCAGGAAGAGCAGACTATTCTAGGATGAAAAACCTCACCTGTCTTCTTGAGAATATTTTAGAAATGCTAGCTTGTGACTTTCAAACAGAAAAAGCTAAATTTTGAAGAAGTTCTTTTGCTCTGTGGAGGATTTTACTTTCTCCATTTTATACTACTACTGTTAATGATAGACTTAAAAACTTCGTTATGTCTGAATAAAGTCACTGGCCTTTTGACTAATTTAAAGAGAATAGTCTGGAGTCTGATACTAATAAAACTTATTGGGTGGCCGGCAGAACAAATTTAGCTGAAGCTGAACAAATTTCCAAAGGCTTGTCCGAGAAACAGAATTATTTCCCTATTTGCTGTACCTCTTCCTACAGTCTATCTTTCTGAATGTGCGTGCCTGTGCATGCCCAGAAACCACTTCTAAGTCACAAAAACAGCACATTACTCTTGTGATGTTAGCAAAGTTGCTGGATGCAAGAGGAAAGAGTATAAGCTAGAACAGACTATTGCAGCCGGAAGGGACCTACAATGATCATCTCATCCAACTGCCTGAGAAATCTAGGGCTGGCCAAAAGTTAGAGCATGTTATTAAGGGCATTGTGCAAATGCCTCTTAAAACACTGACAGGCTTGGAGCATCGACCACCTCTCTGTAAAACTGTTCTAGTGTTTGACCACAATCATGGTAAAGAAATGCTCCATAAGGTCCAGTCTAAACCTTCCCAGTACAGCTCTGAGCTATTCCCACATATCCTATCACTGGATACTCGGGGAAGAACTTAGCACCTCCCTCTCCCCTTCCTCAGGAAGCTGCTCCTCACAGGACATGCCTTCCAGCCCCATCACCAGCTTTGTTGCTGTCCCCTGGAGACACCTGAGTACCTTAATGCCCTTACATTGTGGGACCCAGAACTGCACAGAGCACTCCAGGTGAAGCTGCACCGATGTCCAATACAGTGGGATCATCACCTCTACTGTCTGTGCTATGCTCGATGCACCCCAGGATGTGGTTTGCTGTCTTGGCTGCCAGGAAGCACAGCTGCCTCATACTCAATCTGCCACTGGCCAGTACCCCCAGACCCTTTTCTTCAGGCCAGCTCTCCAGCGACTCCTCCCCCAGTTTGTATCCGTGCTCTGCGCTACTCTGTCCTAGGTACAGAATCTTGGCATTTGAACTTACTAAATTTCATCCCATTTGCCAACAGGAAAGGAGCAAAGCACTCAAGCTACCAAATGGATAATCCTGGTAGAGTCGACTGAGGTAAAGTTAGAGAAACCCTTAAAATCAAGCTATGTTCAGTGTTTCCCAAGAAATTGTATGCAGAAAGATCACAAGCAGCCTCACATATCCACTATGTTTCCTTTTAGGAACAAGTGAGCCAGAACATTCTGCACACAACAGAAGCCCTCTCTGATTATGTAAAAAGTTTGTTTAGAAATGAAGATGGCTAACAAGAAGCACAGCTGCCACATTATTCTCAGATCTCAGATTATTTGCACCTTTCCATGTGGTCACGACAAATTAATTCTATATCCATTCTGCAGTCATGACTATTAATGCCATAGTCTCAAGCCAACCTCTGGACTTCCGCCCCTTTGATAAAACAGGACTACTAAATCAAAAGGTATGCAATTTTAACACATTAAAAAAAAGAAGTTTCCACTTCAACTTAAAAAAAAGGCAACTGGGGCAGGTAGACTGTTTGTGGGTGTTTAAAAAAATACTTCTGATTTTTGATTTTTGTAAGATGAAAGTCAGATGCAGAAGGATAATCCAAGCAGATGGCTTAGTTAGGAAAAGATAACAGGCACAAATAATGACTCACACCAGAAAGGAGAAGTACAGGATGACCTCTTCCAACATGGAAAGCACCACTGAGTCAAGGATGCAAGGAGGGCGGAATAATTTAAGCAGCGGTCTGAAGGTCAGCTGTGGCCTGCAAGAGAACTCCCACAGCAGAGGAGACAGTGGACTAGAATGCGTATCACTAGCAAGCTTTTAACCATCTCTTAGTACACCCACACTCTACAAGACCTCGAACCCTTCACAATACTCTCATAGTCACATGGGATGAAAGTGTGGCTAATAAAGTGCCTAAAACTGCTCAGGGCTTGTTATATTTTTAAATTTAGGTGGCCTGGGAAAGTATTTCTCTACCTCCACAGCACTGAAAAGCAGAGACCAGTCTGCAGAGAGCATATTCAATCAGACTTAGTAGCTAGACATGGGGAGCAAAGACTTCCTCAGTTTGCTTACCACAGAAGCAGCAAGGAATGGGACACTGCTGCGCTGCTCCAATTCCCACAGTAAGCCCCAAGTCAAGCTAATTCTGACCTCAGGCAGAGCAAGCCCAGTCATATTTCAAGTCTATCTAAAGACATTCACACTGTATAAATTTACCTCCTTCTGTTGCACAATTTCTCATTTGTATCAAAATTAGGAGTCTACATGGCAAATCTAATCTAAATTCAATTTTCCATTTAACCAATTTACTGGAAGTCAATGCTTAAAAAACTGAGGGAGAACAAAAACAATTAATACGTAGTCTCTCATACATTATACATTAAAAAAAGCTGAGAGTTAATTGAAAACAGTTGATCCCTAATTTTACAAAATCATTCAGTACAGCAAGTCTTAAGAGAAAAATCCTGAAAGTCTTTTTGATCCTTGTTTTATTTCTGAAAGAACTAATGACACTGCTTTAGAAAGAGGTCAGTTCACGCAGCTTTTCTGAATGAACAACAATGCTGTGAAAACTGGGAATGATTGATAGCCTACTGTTTGCGTCATTATGTCCAAATGTTTACCATTTGAGTCTTCAAGGAAGCATGAGACAAAAATCAAAACAAGTTTTATGAAGGCTTCAACAACACTAGCAAATTAAAATTGTATCCAGAATTGTTTAGACATGATAGCAATGCAAGAAAACTGCTTTCTTCTGCATTACACAATTTTTAGCTTTGCATTATGCATAATGTCTTAAATTTCTGGTGTGTAAGAGAAAAGTCTTTCCCTCCCCAGAACTCTGTTTTCTATCATTTTAACCCTTTGCCTCTTCAAAGCATTCTGTTGAGCTCAGCACTGTTTCCCCTTGCAGTTGTTGCTTTGTAGTTATGTAAGATCATACTGTGTTCCTCCCTTTCTCCTACTAAGATGAGTCACTATTTCTAAATGAACTGTTTACAATATTAGGATGTTCATTTACAGGAACTTCATAAATGTGTACTAAACAATTTTTTTTTCAATAGTTGTGAATTATTCACTTTTTTATTTTTCCAATTTGATAAACGCTGACATTCAGAACTGATACTACTTTTGGAAACAAAAGCCCCTTAATTGGCAACAGGAATGCTATCACCAGATACAGAAAATCATGGGGAAACACAGCATGACTTCCTTGAAAGCAACAGATAGATAACTCTTAATTTTATTATCTGTCATAAACAAGAATGTTGCTGTAAGCAGGTGGCCTAATCCACCTAATCTGAGTAAAACAGAATTTTAGACAGTAGGGGAGAATAGCCATGGTATTATCTCCTTCAGAGACAGACAATTTTGTTATTCATCAGTTTGGGAAGAATACCCAGAAGTAACATATTCTATCATATCAGGTACATGATCTTATGCTATAGTTGCAGGCAACAACATGGTCTTAACATCCTCTCTTCCTTACCTGCATAGAAACTACAACAACACAGTCTAAGAAACGACAACCAATATCAAGCTTTATCTTGGTCTGTTCCTGCATAATGCACTAAATCTTCCCACAAATAGTAATAACTCTGAAGTTATTTAAACGACTGCCTAATTTTCTGGAACTACTGCAGACAATTGCATTTTACCACACAAGAACTGTTCAATTAAAGAATAACTTTTGTCTGTGCAAGCGGCATCCACAAGCACAGGACAAAAAGATCAGACAATGAGTTTACAGGCTGCAGCATGAATAATCAGAATAATCTGATTCTAACCCTGATTCTAAACACCCATGAATGGGTGTTTTATATTAAAATAAAAAAGCCATCTGTCATGAGCCTAAGATTCAAAACTACATGATGCACAGTCTGTGAGAAGCAAAACCGTAGGATTTGGACTGTTGGCTGGAAAGGATATATGTACAATTTCAAGAGTGTAAAACAGTGAATGAGAAGGATGACACTGGACAACTTTATTCTGACTTCCCTGAATAACTAACCAGGATATTGGTCATCTTGGAGGACAAATGAAAAGCAAAAGAAACTGGGAACTGGAAGAATGCTGATAGAGAGGCACAGTCCCTAGGTGTCAAAATATTTTAGATTTTCCATGTAGTGAAACAAAAATTTGCTCATAAACTCTAGGAAACTGAGGTCTAGATAACAGATAGACAGATAACCACAGGACAAAAAGACAGAAAGCAAAAAGAAAAAACTAACACAGAAGTGATGACTATTGACTAATTACTACCCCAGAGAACTAGACCTATTCCTGTTAGAAAATCAGCTAAGGTCTGAAAATCTGCAAAATTCGTTATATAAATTATAGTGAGCTTAGTCAAAGGAGAGTTAGTTTTAGAGGAAGAAAAAGCAGATACTAAAAGAGTAAGAAAGGACAGCATGAGCTATTACTAGAACAGATGATGAAGGAATATGAGCGGGAAAGAGACATTGACAATGCAAGTTGAAAAGAGAACTGAAAACTAAGTTCCCCTCTTTCCTGATGCTGCCATCAGGATCAAATACAATGAGACACTGCCCAAAAACCTAACTCACCAGCTTGCCTCAGATTTAAGTACGAACAACTAGGGAGAAGCAAACATAAAAAACAAGTGTACACACACACACACACTCCTTCAACAGAGGATGATCACAGCTGAGAACTAAAATCAGTTTACTATGTTCAAAGCACAGAACTTACAATGTTTTACCTTAAAAGACTGAAAACTGAATTGAAATTGCCCATTTTCAAGGAAGGATTTCCAAAAAAAGACAGTCAGGAATAGTAGCCCACGAATAGCAAGCTAAGTATATCTGTATAACTGCACAACTCCCGAATTTGATTTCAATTGTATGTATTTGATAAACGGAATTAAAGAATAATTATGGAAATACGGTAAATAAAAAATATACTAATACACAATACAGGTTTATCCATAGTAAAATTTCAGACTGAGGTGACTTTAGTTTATAAACTTCTGTGTAACTGATAAAATACAGTTCAGTAACTAAACACAAAAATATAATATACCTTAAAGAAAGACTACAGTGGGCTACAATACAGAGGAAGTTATTATTGGATTAGTTTGAAAATACCGATTTTAGTATTTATTAAACATGACAAGAAGGACTTCAGTACTTCACTGCTTCTCAAACTTTATGGCAACACAGGAAGACAGAACAAAGAAAATAACTGAAACAAATGAAATGTTCAATGGAAGGTTGGTGAGCTGATCTTACTGTTTCGGTTGCCACATAACCACAACCACTGCCTATGAAGCAGCTAAATAGGAACCATGTAAAAAGAAAAACTATTCAGCTAACGAGAAAACAGATGATTTAACACATTTGCTGTCTGAATACTTATTCAGACACAAAATTAGACAGTTATGTTAGATCAGTTCTAACCTAGCCTTCCAGAAGAAAGTACTACACAGTAATGCAGGAGGAATAATACAAGGTGAAATAAGTGCATCTTCCTTGAAGGTTCTCTGAACACGCAGGCCTACAATAGAGCTGGAGAGGGGCTTTTGACAAGTCATGAAATGACAGGAAAAAGGGAAATGTTTTTACACTGAAAGAGGACAGGTTTAAATTCAATATTAGGAATAAATTCTTTACTCAGCAGGTGGCGAGACACCAGCAAAGGTTGTGCAGAGAAGCTGTGGTTTGACTCATCCCTGGAAGTGTTCAAAGTCAGGTTGGATGTAGCCTTGAGCAACCTGGGATAGTGGAAGGTGCCCCTGCCCATGGCAGCAGGGTTGGAACTTTAAGATCCCTTCCAACCTAAACCATTCTATGATTCTGTGTTTGCTACTAACAAAGACAGCCATTCTCATTGTCGCTTTAGAAAAACACGGTATCCTTTACAGTCAAGATAATTAATGTAATTACCAATAGTTTTAAGTGTTACACTGACTTCTTAGTGCTTGCTCTAATTCCACTGCTTTTCTTTACACTTTCTGGCCATTACTACTAATGTATGAAATGCTTGATACACATTTTGACAAATGGGTTCCCAACTACTGTGCACTCTGCTCCAACTCCAGTGCAGTGATTGAGGAAAAGAGAAGATAAAGCCAACCTTCCTTGCAATCTGAAGAGTTAGAGGATGGACTCTAAACAGAAGCTATTCTTTGCTTTTCGTATAACGCCTGCAACAAAAAGTCTTTTGTCCACCAGTTTTTCTCTGGTTAACAGCTTAAGCAGAGGAAACTATTCAGCAACCCAGAAAGGTGAGCAATGCACAGAATTCATTAAGCAGAAAAAAAATTTACACATATATATTTTTTAAAAAAAATATATAAATACATATTTTTTTTTTTTAAAAATATAAATATATATATATATAATTGAATAAAGGACCAGTTTGAGGAGAGACAGAAAAATATGGGTTGGGATAATAACAGTTCAAAGTTTTCATTTTTTACAGCACTTCAACAAACAATAAAAGCCTTGAATAAATAGTTTCATAAGCTAATTTAAATAAAACACAGTATTCTAAACAGCTACCCACACTCTATAACAGTCCAAAATAATATTGACACAGCATTTTACAAAGACCATTTTCACTATAAATCTCTTAATGTCATTATTCAACCTGTTCTTTTGACAGTGCTCTTTACACCGTGTTTTCAACAGTCGGTAATCAATGCATACATTCAATCCACATATATATATATAAATACATTTTTTCATTGAAACATTTTTCTCAGCACAGTTAAAAGGAAGACTTAATTATATCCATGCTTCCTAAAGCAAAGGCATATAGACACTGTGGGTGGTTCTTGAAACCCTTCCCTCCCTCTTCTGGTGGTGGTCCCTAAGAATCTGGCAGCAGGAACAGCTCAATATACAGCTACAAATGCTGAGTCTGAAAACCATATATTCTCTGTGTTCCCACGGCACAAAGCTCAGCTACGGATGTCACCACAGACAAGCAACCACCACAATTACCGTGAAGCTTCCAGCTGAATGAGAAGCCATTGGAAAAGAGAAAACCATAGAGGAAAAGGGGGGGAAAGAGTCAACAGATGGAGAAAAAAAGGGAACTCGTATTTACTGTGTTGCACAGAAGAAAAGATGCAGTTAATGATACCAGTGAATCAATTCACTAAAGAGGGAGGTTAAATACAGTTTGGAAAAATATCTAAATGGCTTTGAAAAGATGAATAAAAAGATTTCTAAAAATCTGCTTCTCCAGTATCTACTATACCTTTAGCATATCTTTTATGAGATACTACTTTTATCTCCTTTGTTCAGAAAAATTAAGTAAATCTAAACTTTTATAACTGAATAGTCTGAAAATCCAGATGTAAAAAAGTTTTTCATTATTTTCTAATAAACCTTTAATAATGTATTCTGTTTTGTTACAATATTATTTTAATGCCTCTACCAGAATAAAGTGTAGATTAAGACAAAACATACAAATTTACAAGGAAAATATTAGAAGATACTAAGTAAGGTCCAAAGACATTTTTAATGTCTGATTACAACCTATTTTTCCTTCAGAAACCATTTTAACAAGCGTTTCCTGAATTATCATCATTTTAGAGATAACAAATTGAAGTCAAAGCAATCTTACAGCCAGAAACATTAATTTTTTGGAGGATGGGACAGAAGAACAGTTATGAGAGGCCTAAACTTTACTTCAGAAAGTGCCTGGGGTTTGCACACTCAAAGGCCCAGAGCTCTCACTGATTCCAAGTACAAGCAAGCAAACTGTTCAGCAGAACACTCACACTGATCCACTGGATTTTTCTGATGCTCCTCTCTATAAAATGGGTGGGTTTGTAACACTCAGCTTGCCTGATCACATAGGAATGAATTCTCCAGGGAAAAAAGAATTAAATTCTGTTCCCAAAGGCAGTATTCAGCTGTCTAAATTATAATACTTCCTGAAGTACCTTCATTCTTGATTTATCCTTTCAAGAACCAGGACTGTGATTTTTCACTACACACACCTGACATTAAAACATGCCCAGCCTGGCAGAAAGACAACAGTCTCACAGACAATCGGTAAGTGTGTAAGGAAATTATGATTGTACAGCCAGTCTACAGCTCTGACACCTTCTAAACTTCAAGTATTCAACTTCAAATGGAGACAACTGCCAACTGCTTTAGAAGTAAAACCTTTAGGTACAGTATCTCAGATTTCCAAAACATGCTTGGAAATTAAACACTCCTACGCCCACACCTCCTCTGTATTTTGAACTGATGGAACATCTGTTGGCAGAGGAAGCTTGTTAAATTCTCAGTGATCCAGCATCAGAGAGAAAATTATTTTACTGAATGGGTTTCATGGATACTTAGTAGCACAGATGTGCTGTAGTTCTGTAATCTCAAGAGTTTAGTCTACTTGATGGAAAAGGGTGACACTTTTCCTCATTATGGCTGCTAACACTTCTACAGGCAAAACTCCAAAGTGGCACTAGACAGTCTGGTGAGTTGGTTTTTTAATAGCTCAAAGCTCTGTTAGAGCATGAACACAATATAGTGCACATTATATTTGAATAATGAATAAGTGGGTTTAGTCAAGCAAGAGAATAACCAAATTCACTTATTGGCTAAACTGAATAATCAGTGAGCAGAGTATGATGATCTCGAGCAGTCAGGCCCAAACCAGCACTGTCCTTCCCTGTCCATGATCCTTAGCAGTAAGAATCACTGCTGTCATGGGCATCCATTTTTTCAGGTCAGTTTCCTTTATGTCTGAACCTTTCTCTATCATCCCTCTGTTTTGTTCTAATTCTGCTTCTTTCTTTTTTTAATTTCCATGTTGCCACACCTAACTTTCTGCCTTGTATTCCTGTCCACAGTACAGCAAACCCTGAACAGGTTTTCCTCAGTCCTTTATCTCACAATCCCCAGCTGCACCTGACCATCTCTTCACCTGCAGCTTGTCATTCTGCCAGTACAAACTACTCTTCTTTTCAACTTCTGATTCAATTTGCTTCTCCAAATCCCTCCTCTGAACCACTTGGCCAGCAAGATATCTACTCACCATTCTTTCACAGATGCCTTGCACAATCTCTGTGCATACTCCACAAGCCACATGCTCTTCTCTCTCATCCTTTTATCATCTCCTACCTCACTTACTCTGTCCAGGTGTTCACATTTATCATGTCATGTTTTGGCTTTTGCCCCAATCTCTTTCATTCTGCCACATTGTTTATAGTCACCCTCCCCATCAAGTTTAATGATTCCCAGATCTGTCATTTTCTTCCAAATTACTTGTTCAGACTCTCACCCCCTCCACTGGTTCTGTGTATCAGTCTACCCCCACATCTCCTCAGGAGCCAACATTATTTTCTGCATTTAGCTCAGACAGCTTCCCTAGCTTTCCAGCATACCAGAAGGGAGAACACTCACAATACAAGAGGAACAACTGGACACTACAACACAAAGCTGTGTTACAGGAGAAAATGTGCCAGGTTCTGGATAGCTCACATCCATGTGAGGGACCAGATATCTTTAAACTCTTAAGTTTGCAAGTCACTCAGTAAAAACTGGGCCAAATTTAAGCAGATATATACAGACAAGCATATTCCAACACTCCAAAGCCCACAGAATTTCACATCCCTCCTTGTATGTGTAAGAATAGTACCTACTTTAGTTTCTCTTAGTCCAACTTTTTTTTTGCCCAAGTTGAGTAAATGTAAGTTTTTTTAGCTTTTAACAAAAACGAAGCAAGCACAGCTTATTTCTGTTCTGCTGTCAAAGGATGGTGCTTTTGTCAACATGTGAAAAGAAGGCCAACTGATGGGAATTATCATCACTGGTATTCAGATAGAACTCTATTACATTCACACTGCCAATAAATGCAGTTAACTAGCACATTCATGATCTCCAGCTTTGGCAAATCTACATAAAAATTGTCATCCCTTAAATCCTGGAATAATTGTGCATAAATGCTTTTGAGTTTCTTTCATTTAATTTGTGTTCAACTGCCTTTCAAGTTAAAATGCATCCATCCTTCTCAGTGATTTTTTCAAATTCCCTCTACCTTTTCAGCAGGGCCTGCATGATACTGACAGTTAAGTACTCAAAGATGGTTAAACTTGCTGGTGCTAACATTCATGTATCTATTGGTATCTCCCTTTATCTTTTGGACAGCTAGCAGAAAGCATTACTTAAAATAATGCTCTGAAATTTAAAAAAGCTTTATGAAAAACGGGCACATGGTTAGTAACAGTCCATATTTTTCTTACCTTTTGTTATTTTTGGAAATTGTTCTCATATGTTAACAAGTATTAAACAAGGGTAAAAAAGGTACTTTGATATGTCAGTGAATTTCTAAGATCCTGATACTGGGAGAAATCCATCACAGCCGTTTAATTTTGAATCAAGCAAGTTCTGTGTATAACAAAATCTTACAGAATTTTATATTGATTTCCAATTCACTGCTTCACTGTCAAAAGATGCTGATACTACACCAGTAAATTCTATGCCAAGATCTTTTCTAGAATATCACACATTTCTCAAAAGTTCCTCGTTTACAGGTACCGTTAAGACAACAAGAACAAATTAAAAACATTTTGCATTAAATAATTTTGATTTTAATTTGCAGAGTGCATAACTGTTACGTTTATACCCCCTAAAACATGTATCACAGTTCCAATACTTGCAAGCTTTGAAACTAAAATTACATCCAAAAAAGCCTACTTCCTGAATAAGTGAAGATCAACAAATGCCATTGTATGACATAAGATGCTACATTAATTGCTCACACAATACTAATTCATAATCATACATAAACTACTATATATTTGTAAAAATCTCTTGCTGGTACATTTTAAAAGGTTGGACTTCAAGAACAGAAAAAAGCATTCTAAAAACATATTCAATTTCTATCAGTTTTGGAGTTTTACATATAAAAAGTTTTTGGAATACAAAATGAAAGGTAACTTAAAATCTCCTGACAGAGTCAGAATTTTTTTTTTAAGTGCAGAAAATAACATGTGAATATTTTTATTACGATCATAACAGCAAAAGAGTACAGGAATTTTAGAATAAAACTTCTAGAGATTAATTTTTCAGGCGTGACTAAGGACTCAATCTTACTCTCTTGAAACTATGCAGGTGATGCAGGACACACTAAAGAGCCAGGAATGAATGAAATTTGAAACTCTGGTACTGACATTGAGTTCTACCTCCAAAATACTCATATTAAAAATCAACAGAAAAAGAATTATCTTATTGGACAAAAAATTATTTCTGCAGTACCTTCAGGGGTGATCGCACTAGGACACACATCTTTTAGCAGGTCTCCCAAAGTATGCAACTGTCCTCCTGAAGCAATTGGTCGAAATAGCTTCTGTATAAAAGGTCTCTCTGTTGTTGCCTGTTTTATAAAAAAAAAAAAAAAAAAGAAGCCAACAAATAACTTACTGACCATGCAAATATGTAGTATTAGCACTTGAGACAGGTACACAATAGGACAGAACTAAAGGTTGCAGCAGAAGAAACATCGTGGTATTTCCACATTCCCCCTGCACATTCATTAATATCATGAAATGCAGGAAGTTTTTGTTTATTAACAATTACAAGTAAACTGTTGCTCCAGAAAAACTGTAAAGATAATTTTTAGATAGTGTCATGGATACAAGTGTTAACTTTTTTTTCAAGCCCCAAATCTTCTGTTATGGGAGTACAATCTGCTTTAATAAAAATATTTTAATATATCCTTAATTAAAAAAAAAAAAAAAGAGCAGCAAGCACAAACTTAGGAGTTCAACATATCCCTGTGTATTTTGCCAAGTCAAAGCAATACCGTACCCTTACAGCTCAACAGGTGATTTTGTCTCCTTCGATTTTATATCAAAAATTTCAAGCTATTTCAGCTGCAAGAACCACTACCAACCTATTAAAAAACATGTGCTTTGACAGGCAACCTAGAATCTTCTAACTACTTAAGGAATCAGTCATATGTAGAGAACACATATGGCCCACTTCTGCTGCAGACATGCAAAGGAATTCAGAATTATTTCAATTATGCATCTTTCCATTTAAAGCCTTGTCCTATCATCATATGCCTTTGTAAAAAGTCCCTCTCCAGCTCTCTTGTAGGCCACCTTCAGGTACTGGAAGATCTCTTTGGAGTATTCTTTTCTCTAGGCTGATCAAGCAGAAGTCCTTATTCCCCATATCCACTAGCAGAGTTTCCAGGACAATTTGCTCTATGACCTTTGTTGGGCACCAAAGTAAGACTGACTGGCCTGTAGTTCCGCAGGTCTTCCTTATTTCCCCTTTTAAAAAAACGGGGTTATGTCTCAGTAGGAACTTCACTGGACTGCCACAACTGCTCAAATATGATGGATGGTGGCTTAGTCACTTCAGGTGCCACTTTCATCTGTGGGGATGCCTCTCATCCAGTCCCATAGACTTGTGCACCTTCAGGTACCTTAGGTGCTCTTGGACTTGATCTTCTAGAGTGGGCAGTTCTTCATTCTCTCAGTCTCTCCCTCTTCCCTTTTGGGACTTGGGCTGTCTGGCTGGAATACTCCCTGGTGAAGACTGAGGGAAAAAAGACACTGAATACCTCCACATTCTGGGTAAACAGGTCTCCCATTTTTTCTGGAGAGGGCTCACAATTTTTCTAGTCTTCCTTTATCCCTGACATTCCTATAGAAGCTCCTCTTGTTGCCCTTAATGTCCCTAGCCAGATGGTAATTCTATCAGATCTTTAGCACTTATTTAAGAACTGTGGTTATGTTAAGGTAGCTCTCTTCTTTGGGTATCTGTAAAAGCAGCTCCAGGTGCAGCAAGAGTCTGACATTACAAAGGCAGGCAAAGGTTCTTTTCCTGATAACCTGACATCTCCACCCAAACTCAGTACCTGAGCCAGAGAAGTTAAAAATCTTGTTTTCAACCAACCCAAACGCTATAATCTAGTTCCAAATTGTTGCTGACAATTTTATGCTAGCAGCTAACTCCCAAAGGAAGCTGATGTGCCCTGCATTGCGGGTGACTGGGCCCCAGCAAATGAGACTTTCATCACACATGATCTTAATTGGAACAAGCAACACAAGCCATTGCCCCTTTCAAATTTAGTTTCTTACCTCTCAGAAAGTGTCTCCCATCCTACTATGGTAATTAAAAAATAGAAACAACTCAACATCAAGAGGTATGTTATCTCTCAATGGGGCTTTATGGGGAAAAAATAATCAAACAAACAAAGACCAACAACGCAACTGTCATTCACAGGCAAGTAGGGAGTCTCTGCCTAAGAGTGGTACCCTAGCTCAGAAGTAATTCTGGGGCAGTACAGTGCAGAACTGTTGACACACAGCTACTTGTTGCTTCTTGCTAATAGTCTTCAAATATGGAAAAATAGTCTTTTCCCAGTTTTTCTTATGAAGACTTATCAGAGGTAGTTTCCTAGCAGCTCTAGTCAATTCTCAATGCCTTCAGGGTAGCAATAGGGGATACTATCAGTGCTAATGAAATATATCTGAACATTTAAAAAATTATGGGAGGCACACAGCCAGCAGGATCCATCTGCCTCAGACAGACCCACACTTGAAAAGTGAACTCTGGCACATTATGTTGAAGAAATATTCACGCAAGACATTTAAAAAAAAAAAAAAAAAGGAAAAATCCCCTAAAACATTGTTTTAGTCAAAACAATTTTGTACCAAGTTTAGTTTTTAAAAATAATTGGATATGTGCTTAAGCCTGAAGTAGCAGAAGTGGAAATAAACAGAAGTATGCAGGCAAAGGTTGTTATTATCAACAGACTTTTAAGATAAGAATTTCCCAAGTGTGTACTGCAGTTTCTCATTATTTATTAATAAATTAAGATCAATTTTCCCTAGTTATAATAATTTAATGCCAAGAGGGAAAAGCCAAAGTTGTATTTTCTCAAGTCTCCAACATAGTTGCTGACTGCTGCAAACAATATCCTTAGCTCCTATCATGAAACATTATAGAAAATAGAAAATTAATTCAATTTTGCATTTTAAGTGTTAAGCAACACAGATGTGGTAAAGTAAATAAAAATCATTGGTCTTAATCAATGTTAAAATGATAGAAGTAACTGCACATTGTTTATACAAAGATTGGTTCAAAAATCTAATCCTACAGGCAGAATATTACCCCAAGATGCTTATACACTTCTTCCCTCATCATGCAGCAGATGCTTTATGCATTAAAAGAATCAAAAGAAAAGTTCCATCCTACATTCCACAATATTTATAGGATAACTTTTCAAAGTATGTCAGTCATACAGGAACATAGTTTTAGGAAAACTTTGCCATGACCTTTTTTCAAGTAGCAATATAAGACCAACTTGACTACAGCTTTCTACCCTAGTACTGCAAGTGTCCTGGCCAGGCTGGATGGAGCCTTGAGCATGGTTTAGTGCCAGATATCCCTGCCCATGGCAGGTAGGTCAGACTTGATGGCCTTTGAAAGGCCCCTTCCAACTCAAACTATTCTATGATTCCATTTACTATAACAAGATGTGAAGGAACAGCCTCTATGAATAGCTGCTTATATAATGTGGTGCTTTGTAAAATATTTGCTTAATCAATCATGAAAAAAAGTACTACCTGTAATCTAACCCATAAAGATATCACTATATAACTGATAATGATTTTAAATAATCCAAGCAAATATTCATACAATATCTATCATTTTGCCAGCTAAAATAGTAGCGTCAACAGAATGTAGTGCTTTTAAAATTATTTTATATTGCAGCGTAGCCTCCATGTAGCTGTTCAAGATTCTGGATGCATTTGCAGGATACAACAAGTGAAAGTCAAACAGTAATTGACAGCCTCTACAGAGAAAATGCCTTCAAGCATATGAGCATATGAATACAATCACTCAGCCTAAAAATTGCAGGGCATATTCACAATTTAGTATCAAATTACTGAATTTATAGTAAAGCAAATCTTCATCTCTGAATTAACATACTTTCTAGAAAGTTGGACTTAACTGCAACTGCAATTTCTCATTCTTCTCTATTTCTACATAGAACCATAAAACTCATGATTTGCAGAATAAATGAAGACTTTCTTATTAAAAGAAAGCTTAAACCCTGACAATGACAGGAGAGTTAGGGTGAAAAAAAATTACACCACAGTGAGAAAGTTACCTATTCAGGTATACTAGCATTGAGAAGAGTCATAAGTGAGGGCAAGTTTTAAGAGGCCCTTTAAAACAGTGCAAAGCCTCACAGGATCACAGACAAGCTATACAGTTACATACCATGCTAACAAATGTAACTCTTTCTTCCCTATCATCCTAGCAAAACAAGAAAAAAAAAAAAAAAAAAAGAGTTGTCAGCTTGCCTGGTCCTTTTCAGAATCAACACAACATCAAACACTGCATGAAATCCACAATTTAATTAGTCAGATATTTTATACAGGATGCATCTTAAAATGAAAAACATAACTCACAAACCACTGGGTTTTAATCTGGAAAAATCACCGTTTCCAGTATTTTCATCAAGAGGAAAGTCTTTGGATTTTCTGCCTAAACACTCGCTGCTCCTCAATATTCAAACAAATAAAAGTTAGCATACATACTGAACCCACAAAGTAAAAAAAAAAATCTTAAAATCCCCACATGTGCATAAGCTGGCAACCTAAAACAACAAAAGTTGAGACTTCCCTACAAATTCCATCATATTTTCAGTAATTCGTCAAATTCATAGTCTGTGCTGCTTTGTAATGAACAACTTTACACTAAAAAAAGTTCTCTTAATTTCACAGAATCATTTTGTTTAAACTCAACCAAGAAACTTTAGAAGCAACAAGAGTTTGCACGATGATGCAGGTTATTTTACATAAACAAGAAAGAACAGGAAAATTAACTAGTCCCTGAAAATAAAATTATGCAGATATTTCCTCAAAAATATTTTTCCATACATTTTAGATGCCTTCTACTTTGTAGAAATGCTTTCAATTAAGAATCTCAATGCACAATGTAAAAGTGACTAGCTGAATAGCTGATGAGCTGCTGTAGTCACAGAACGATCACAACACCATGTCTGTCCAAAAGCAAGGTACTGCAAATCCCCATCTGAAATACTGTTCTTTCACTGGTGCTGAAAAGCTGGGGTTTTGCTGGAATTTCAGGATGGGTATCTTTGACTTCTTTTTGCTTAATCTTAGACCAGACTCATTGAATATTTAATTGTGGAGAAGGTACAACAATATTTCTCAGTGGGAGTTGACAGGTTTTTGTTGTTTTGTTTCTTGCTTTTTAAAGAATCTTCCATCTCGTTCATAAAGGTGATTTTCAGCTCAACAAGCTAAAGTACACAAGAAAATGATTTTGTTTTATCTATTTGAAATCTGTCACCTTTCAAACTTTATTAAGTTTTTTTGAGCTTCTATTACAAGAGGCATAAAACATAACAATGTGATATGCCTTTATCCTGTAATCATTGCTCCTCTCCTCTTCTTCAAATCTTCCAAGCAAGAGAGGGCTTCTCTCACATAACTCACTGCTTTATTCTACACCTTTGATAATTTTCTATTTCACTTACTCTTTAAGATGTTAGGACTGGAACAACATTCTAAAATAAAAAAAGAAACAAAACAAAACAAAAAAAAAAAAAAAAAACAACAACAACAACAAAAAAAACCCAAAACTACTTCTAGTATTTCTTTAGTCTCTGCAAAGTCCATCAAGTAGATCCTCTAGTTATGATTTTGTGTGCTTTGAATAAGGCTAGCACTGTTTTTGTTAGCATTCAAAATTTTTAACTGCTTACCCCGCAACATCACATCACTATTCAGAGAAAAAGGTACAACTTAATATAAAACAGAATTTTTTTTTTTAAATAAAGGAAGCAAGTAATGCATTTTTATGTCTGACATGTAACTAAAATCCATAAGACAAAAAGAAGGAGAATGCACATTCTCAACACACCTACCCAGAATTACCACAAAAACTGAGTCACTGACAGGATGTGCTGTGGGTTGTAGGACTCACAGGATCAACAAATGTATTTTTATCATTGTAAATTACTACTATCATTATTAAATTACCTGTTTTTCACATACTGCTTTTTAAATTTCTCTAATAAATGAGATCTTTTCAATCGTTGTAAAAATTACAACATACATACCTGGATTTAACCTATGGAAAAAAATTAATCCTTTCACCTATTTTTAGGTTTTTATCAGAATTTTTGCAGTTATGTTGCAAAAAGGACTCTTTGGTTTCCTCATGAATTTGAAGGTCTTAATCATGATGGACAGGGATTTTGCACTCCCTAATATTTTTAAGAGGCTTGAAACAACAATGACAAGAAAGATTCAACAAACAGGCTACACTTTATACATTTAATTACATTAACTCCAGTCACCTAAATTAGTAGTGAAGAAGTTTATCACTAGATTGAAGCTGAAGATAATATTATGAATGCATACACATATGATTTAATATGGTCATGCTAAATGTGTACCTCTATGATGATACCACTATAAAACTCCTTGGATGGGGAGATAATCATCATATCAATCATGCATGTCAAGGAATCACAATATCAAGTAAAGTGAAAATTCTGTTATAGTTGAAAGTACTCCTAACAGTATTACACAAACTGAAAAATCTTTAGGTGGTGTTTAACATTAATGATCACTGTTTAAAAGCAAGATAAATTATATGATGTGTTTTCTTGGTGGAAGCTTTAACAGACCTTAACAATGACCCCCCCCATAACATGTGGCAAGTATTATGTCAAGAACTGATGCAACTAATAATGCCAAAATTATCTAGTATCTTAGCCAAGACTGTAGTCAAATTAAAGCCACAACTAGAATTATAAACACATCTGGAATAAAGTTAAAATTTTATGTAGTAGGGCTTATTACAGTTATGTCTAGACAATAATATTGAACCATTTTTGATCATGAATGGTTAAGGACTATTCTCTTAATCATTGATGGACAACAACTTGTGTCTTCCTTTATGCCTTTCATTGAACAGAGCACACTTATGAAGCAACTGCAGTTCTATCCTAACTTTGTACATAACTAACAAATATGGCAACTATTTCAGTTAATTCTCCCTTACATTGTTGAGAGCAATTACTTGCTCATCCTTAAAAAGATTAAAGAACCATTTAAAATATCACCATTCTCCATATTATTTAAACTGGCAGAAAATGCTTCCTTACAATCTTTTAGAAAAAACTTTATGTAATAGCAACAAAATGAGTAATTAGAACCACGTAAAACATCTGAAAGTTAAAGTTCTACCACATGTTCTACTTATCTGAAAAAGATATGTGTAGTTAAAAAGCATCCCTTAACAAACTGATTAAAAATTTAATGGGCTGAGTACATTGTGACACTTCAGAATAGAAGCCATTGCTTCAGTTTCTGTAAATGTAAAGATGCTTCATGCTGTCTACATTGAATTTGCAGTCAAAAGTTCAGACAGATATTTATACACATTGATGAGATCTCTCCACCCCCAAATCTTTTCTTCTCTAGGCTCAACAGTTCCAGTTTCCACAGCCTTTTTTCTCCTCTCATGTTAGACTCACTAATTCCTCAACCATTTCAGTGGTCTTTTACTGTACTCTCATCCCATAGAGCTCCATGTCTCTCCTGAATCGGAGCGCCCAAAACTGAATTCCAGGTGCGATCTCACCAGTGTCAAGAAGACTGGAGGGACCATTTCCCTCAAGCTGCTGACAACTCTCATCCTACAGCAGCCCAGGATACAATTTACTTTCCCTGTCCCACTGCTAAGGTCCTCTCATACCTTGTGGGTCATTTTTAACAAGAGTATGTATTGCCAGAAGTTACAATTCCATACTAAAAGTTGCAGAAGTACCACTCAAAATGTCTAACAAGCATGGCTAAACCACATTCTGGCTGTTGCCTGGTCTTTCAAATTATCAATTAAATTTTATTGTGCAGGGAAAGTAGCACTGTATACTCTGAACAACTGGATTTGCAACATTTGATGTCAGGTGAATTGGACAGATCTTAGAAGCAGAAGAAAGTCAACACTTGATACAGAGCAGACAGCAGGCAACTGTCACACAGCCAGAAATAGCAGAGAATAAATGCCAAAAACAGCTTCAAGAGGCAGCTTTGTTGGGCCCTGAGAAGGCAAACACACCTACAATACAGGCATGGCCTCAAAGCATTAAATTTCCTCCTCAGGAAAGAATTCGTATTTGTAAGTGGTAAAATATCAAGATATCTGAAGAGTCAGGGACAACAAATCAATAGTGCTCTTCACAGCTGTGGCATTTTATGTGCACATGCAGACCTAAGCTTCACTTAACAATTGAGCAATTGAGTACTGACTACCTATCAAGCAAACAACTTTAGAAATGGATTTACATCCACAAAAGCAAACACTTCATTGTTTACTTAAGAGCAGTGAAGAATACAATACTTCGTAAATCACTTTCAAGCTACTTCAAACCATTAAATCCAATAATTCTCTATAGCTTTCTACAGTAATGATTAACTAGAAGGAGCTTCTATAATCAAGGGCAGCAAAATTTCAAAAATTTGTTTGCTAATTCATATTGTATTTCTAGAGTATGGTGTCATATCCCACTTCCTCACAGGTTTGTTCCATTCCACATTTACCTGCAGAGAATTTGCTTTCAGTCTTCTGGAAAGTGCAAATAGAAGTCTTGATACTTTCCAAAAAACAGAACACTTTCTATATTTTCTAATCCTCAATTCTGTGAAAAAGTTAACCTGCTTTATTTACCTATTTTATTTAAAAATAAGTAAAGGTGGAATGCTGATACTGGTAAGGTATTGGCTGTGGCTTTCATCTCTGTGGAGCTTTGCATCAGCATCATGGGCTAGCTAGCCTTAGTTCTATAGGCATTGCTTATGCTGCACAGCCACAGAAATAACCCTTGAAGATGACATTCCTCATTTCTCTGAAGAAAAAACTTCGTATCACCTTTTTACCTTTTCCTGAGGAAAGTAGCTCACCAACCATTTTTAAAAAAATTTTGCTACTACATCAAAGTACAAGAGCCAATCTCTGTGGAATACAGTTCCAGGTAGGCAAAGTCCCTTTTGCCACAACAGAAGAATCTGCCCACATTACACATTAGGTGACGAAAGTAGCAAATCAGTTTGTGTTAAAGCAAGTGAAATGGAAAAGTAAAGTGATCAGCCTTAATGATCAGAAGAAAGGCAGCAATATACTAAAGAGCACTGCATTTAAATTATAAGATCTGCAAGTAACTCAACTCAACTGAATTACTGCTTCATTTCATCACACCCTCTCAAACGTATGGATATTCTTAAGAATAAAGATTCAAGGTTGAGGTAAAAAGTGCACTTTTTGTTAAATTGCATACATACACTAGCTTTCCTAACAAATTTAAGATGACAAATAAATCTACAAGGTTACCACCTTAATGAAACAGTTTAGGGAGCCACAAGAATTCAAATCTTATGGTTTAAATTCAAACTTGCAGCATGAACACTTACCCAAACTTATTTACACTCAACTCCGTTATCATAAGACAATTCAAAGAAAAGACAATAATTGAAGAGTTTTATAGAATACCATCTGGTTAAAGAGTTACTATCAATTTGTAATTGAAGGGTGCATAAAAGATAAAGGTATTTTCAAATTGGCATTGGACTTTTTTTCCCGACACAGATTGTTCATTATTTCATTGTAATTCAAGATGTATTCTGACTTTTAAAAAATCCATAAAATTGTTTACACAAAGTTAAGTTAGTAAGATTCTACTGTTTTCTCATATACTTAGATTCTTCTGAGATTTACAAGTAACTTAAGTATTGCAAGATAAAAAAAAGGATTAAAAAAAAAAAATACTACCCATTTTTTCCCCAATATACAGAATCCAGTATATCCCTAATTTTTTTTAAACTAGGTATGACATAACTCAGAACTTCAACAAACTGTTTCTCATACAACCAAAACTACTTTATTCGTTGTACACAAGCTACATCTCCATTCAACCCAGAAAAATTACTGTAGCCCCTCGTGACAGGCCCAAACTAGCTTAAAACTATCCAGCTCAGTAACAGCTCAACCACAGCAGAGAATTAACCCAAATCGAGGTTTTATAGCTCCACCTCTTCTGCACCTCCTTCCCTGGGTACTGTGCAACTTTTACAGTAGCTTTGAACTGGGCAGATTGACAGTTTTACAGACAACTTGGGCGTATTTAAGGAAACTTTAGTCACATTTTGACAACAAATACAGTTTATCATCTCAGAATTTTTCTTTGAAACTCTGATTGACAGCGCCCATCCTGTACCAAGATTCTTAAAGGCAAAAGGCTGATCTTGCACATGGGCTCCTGAAGTCTTTCCAGAGAGCTGCATGAGCACTCCTTAATATAGAGTATGTTAAAAAAGTCACCTTTAGCAGCACTGGTTTGAGCCAGCTCATTTCACTGTGCACTGAGATGCATAAGAAAAGCTTATGCAATTATGGAACCTCTGGTGGAACTGTGGTGACAGTGACCTTCAACTCAAGGTGAAAACTAGTCAAATTGCTAATACTTTCAGCACAGAACAAAACCACCCAATTCAGAAAACAAGTATTTAAGGATCATGCTGCCCCCATGCAATACTTGTTAGAAGTGTTTCTTTCCTTTCTTCCCCCCAATCATGAGGCACTAGGAAAAATATTTTCCTAACAAAGCTTTTAAACTTTCTTATTCATAAAGCTTTGATTCTGAAGTAGTTTAAAACTGGTGAAAGTGCACTACTGTTTCTCTAGTACTGAACCAACAGTTATTAGAATAACTCAGAGTCCATTTGTTTCTCCTCAGCAGAGAAATTCAGCTGAGCCCAGCTGTTACACAAATCACCACTTCACATGATCTTCCTAGTCACTCAAACTTCTTCCTTGTAAAAGGAAGTTTTTAAGAAACAAATTGTCGATTTTCAGCAGGTCCTTTATGAAAGCGTCACTTTCAATAAATAAGAAAAAAATAAGGTATTGCACATAGGTCTGTTCAAGAACATTCTATACTAGCCCACAAAATGCTGAAACTTGCTGTGTTTTGTTGCCCTCTTCAGGTCGACAGCACATTTTCTAGTTCTTTTCCTTGACGAGTTATTGCATTGCAACTTCTTTCAAACCGTTTTTCAGATCTTAAGTTTCCAGTAGCAGATGACTTCACCTGTATTCCACCAGTGCCTGAAGCATTTTTGGTTTAATATCCTATAAACAAATTTACTTTTTCCCTTTACATCTCCCTAACCTCAATATTAATCTTGAGGATTATCAAACTATCAGCTAGTGTTTGAAAAGATGACTAAAAACCAACTTCAGCACTGGTAAGAAAGTCTCACGACAAGAGGCTTAAAAAGCTCAATTGATTCAGCTTACCAAAGAAAGCTCCTGACACCAATCCATAAGTAAACATGGTAGGTCAGAAAGCCACATGACTTTCAAGTGGGGTAAGGCAAAACAGAATCTAGAAACTGAAGTCAGACAAATTCAGACTTGAAATGCAATGGAAACTTTTCAACAACAACAACAAGAAGTTAATAATTTACCAGCATTAAAAGGTAGATTTATTACTACTTGAAAACTCTACAGGTAGACCCAGCATCTTTCCAAACAATCTGTTTTGATCAGTTTTTTTAACAGTTGTCACAACATGGGCGGAATTGTGCTGTTGATTTGCATACTTGCAATGGGTTTTGCAATTGCTTATCCAAGCTCTGCCAATTAATGTGGAAATATGGATGAAACAGTCTTCAATTGCTTGGAAATGGCCATGCCTGAGCTTTTGATTCACTTGCTGAGACAGATACTAATAATGTCTTAAAATATTTCATTTCCCACTCCCACTTTTAGAGGACAGGTCATGGTAAACATTTATGTCTACTTAGACATCTCAATACTGCAGCTTTGACATAAAAAGTGTTGAATTTAATTGATGTATTATTAAATATGAAGAATTTCACTCATGTTACAAAGGAAGACAAACATACTAACAATTTGTGACTGTACCACTTAATATCAACATCTTAAGGGACTTATGATAGGAAAACGTTAAGGTCTACTATACAATTATACACAATAAAATTAATAAGCTAATCAAAACTCTTAGAAAATGGAAGGAAATGCTCATTCAGTACCAAATAAAGGAAAATGCAAGCAATCTCAGATCATCCCTTTTTGGGATGGCAAACACAAAACAGCCAGGCTGCCTCAAGCAATTGCAACTCTAAAAAAACTCGGGAGAACTTGGCATAAGGAGTTCTCATTCACTTTCTTCCCAATACTTTTGTAAATTTAATCTCAAGAATTAAATACAATATACAGCTTTAAATCCCACACACTCAGAGAGCAGACTCCAGAGAAGAGCATGAAGAAGTAGGGGAGCATGACATGGGGAGAAAGCAAAAAACAAACTGGGGAATGAGTACAACTGAGATTCAGCATGCTCCCACAGCAGGCAGCAGTTCGTCAGAGCAGTCTCTATCAGCACACAGAGACTCTTCTCCTGACTAATATGCCCTGTCACAGTGCCTGGAGCCAAAGACTGATGAAAACTTCCTGCCTTCTATCAGTCAGTTTGTTAAATTAGACTGTGAAACATCAGCTGGTCGTATAAACACAGGGGGAAATTCCACAAGCCAAACTAGCTCTAGTACTGGACATGAAAAGCAACACTTGAATTGAAATTATACTCAAAACACTACTATTATTTTCTTTCTTTCCATTAAAGAACAAGTGCAGAAAGCACTCAATTCTACAGTACTCAGATAAAAAGGAAAGAAAGGTTTTGTGCACCTGTCAGTTGAAGACAAAGCAGTTTACGCCTCTGAAGTGAAGTGGGGAACTTCTTTTTTGACACATTGAATTAAAAGTATCACCAAAATATAATACTATTTTTAAACTGTCTCTGGTAGAAAAAGTTTCCACCTATGTCAAAGGTTTATCTGGTTCAAGTTCCATATGACACAGCTAACAGAATATGACAGACAGCTGGCAATAAAATCTCCGAGATATCTTAGCTAAATTTTAAAATCATAAATGAGTTGATCCTTAGTGATTCTCAACCTTTTTTTTACATCATATACTGTAGATGCCAGGATTCTGGTCCAATCTTAGCTGCTATACTTAAAAGAAGAGGTGGACAAAGGTTTTTAAAATTACCTGTGGTTAGTTTAGTTCTGACTTACCCAAGTATGATGTTCATATTTTTGCCATTTCTTTCTCCCACACACTCCATCAGATTTGGTCACCAGAGGAGGTATGATTCATATTACTCTTTAGAAATGTATTTTAATAGACAAACTTTACAACTGAAAGAGTTTTTGAGTTTTTAAAATAATGAATTCTTCAGTGAAAAAAATCCATCAAATCACTTTATTGAATGCATTTCTCCTGCAGCAACTTTGCCAATTCACATTTAATTGCAGCCAAGACTGTTTTTTCTTACTTGGTATCATAATCAAGTACAATTATTTGAAGGAAAACAAATTCATCCACCTCATACTGTTAAAAAACAACGTAGAAAGTTCCCTTCACAGAATTTCCTTCTAATAATTTGGTGTAATAGAAGGTATGGAAAATACAAGGAGGAACTCTTCCCATTGAAGGCAGTGCTCATAATTTCCTGCCATCCACTTGTGTATCCTTAAGTATCTACATGAACATTGTGTGAAGACACACAGGGAATAAATACCCACTGCAACACAAACTCAGCTTAAATCAGGTGTTTACATAGGGATATACAAGCAACCAATTAGAATGCCAAGCAGACTTCTACCAGCACTAATGGAAAATAAGTGCATTTAGGGTAGGGGTTACATACATCTGAAGAACACTTTAGAATCAGTTATTTTTCCATATGAAAGTTTGTCACTAACTCCTTATTTGGAATTAAAATTATAATCTCACCCTTCCTAAGGCTTTCTGAAAATTCCTTTAAACACACAGAGCAGTAATCAGTACACACACTAACAAAAACAATAAAGCTAGAGACATCTGCACCCAAATTTTTAAAAAGACTGGAAATATTTAGAAATGCTAAAGAGCAGCATTACTGAAAATTACATCAACCTTCTCAAAGGTTGTCTCAGCATCATCTTTATTTGTATTTGGTCTTTAATTGTTAAATATTTTGGGTTTAAACAAAAGTAAGGGTTTTTCAACTGAAAAGGTAATGAGAATCAAGATAAGTACTACTAGTTCAAGTGATAAATTAATAAAATAAATCAATAAAATCTATTATTGATGATTTTATTTTAAAAAAGCTTTATTATCTTGAAATCATGTAATATCATAGAAATCTTCCCTCATGCCCTAAAGATCTGCAACCTATTCAGAGAGTAAAACCTCTTTTTTGCAAACCCATTTACGTGACATCTATGAAAAGACTTTTTTTAAAACCCCATACCTATCAGAGAACAAGAAAATAACTTAGTCACCAATGAAACAAATACTGTGAGTACTACTTTTCCTGATACATACTTTTTGGTTCTTATACAAACCTTGCCATCTGCTGTGATCTCTGACAAAATAACTGACTTCCGTTCTCAATCTAAGGTTTCATTATGACAGTAAATGTCTTACATCTAACATTAAAAGCTACTCTAGTTCCACTGCAAGACTGTATAGGCTTCTATGGTCATTATAACATGTTATAAAGTAGCATTAGAATAGTCAGTACTATGAATAAAGGACTTTCTTTCCATAGCTATTGGTGCAAAACTTAAATATAAACAGATTAAAACATTCCAACAGAGCACAACTGTTTAATTTACAGAGAGGCTACACAAATTTTTGTATAAGCTTTTAACCATACATAATTCCAAACTTTACTGTGACTTTAATGCTGTAAAAACTAAGGTGCCCTTAGGATAAGAAAAATTGTGAGGATTCCAAGGAATATGTCTCCAAACAAAATGCTGAAAAAAATAAAGTGCTGGTGCATTAAAATAGGAAAAAAACCCCACATTCAAAGCTAGTTTTGGGATGCAAGTATACAACTAGAAGACAAAGGTAAGAATTAGATGCAAGACCTATGCCATTACTTCCACCATAAAATGCCTACAAGAAAAGAAGCCCATACAGTGGTTGAGGGAAAATTATTGTTCTTGAAGTGTTTGGCTTAGACCTTTCAGAGGTCATTTTGCCTTTAAAGCATTCTTCATAGTTAGTAGCTACTTTTAATAACAGAATTAGGTTGTTGGATTGGTTTTTTTTAAAAGAACAAACATCATCTACATCAGCCATATGATGTTCTCAAGTATTACACACTTGCAACATAGTAAATGTTAATTACCTATTAGAATAAATACAGTTTATTTTGTCTCCTAATCCATACAACTCAAGGGTCCAGCAAAGATGAACATGCAAAGTTTTGCTATAATGCTAGAAAAGGAAACATATAATACTGAAAACAGATTGCAATATATGACACCTCTGTGGAAGAGTTTGATTTTATCTTATTGTCTCCTACCTGATAAATTCTAAATGGGATGTATCGAAATCCATTATCTTCTGGAGGATACTCCATGAGTTTTCGATTTATTGCCCAAAACTGTTCAAATTTATCTGTGAAGGTAAAATTAGACTTTGTCAATATCAACAACATTTTTTTCAACCTAAAGAGGTAGATGACACAACTGAAACAACATGCAAACTTTTCTTACATAATTTATTTTGTACGAATTTATTTTTCCTACATTTCTCTTCCCTATTTAGCCCAAAGCCAAAGGTAGGTCATCTGCACTCTCCTGTGAAAACAGTGATGTGGTGATTTATTGAACTGAAAGAGAAAGCAACTTTAACTCATATCTTATCTCTCATTGTTATTGAAATATATACATATATATTGTTATATTGAAATATTGGGCTATAAATTACGGATTTCATTACCTCAAGTAACCTGTTTTTCCACTCCCTGCTGGTACTGGTCCATACTGTCTCACAGTCTGCTAAAACATTTAATTGTTCTTAGCTATAACTGAGCAATGGGTGTAAAGTATAGAGAAACTAAAGCAGGAAAAACACTTCTTAAGTGATTTACATTTGGATATGTAGATCTTAAAATAATCTGCAACCATGCATGATATGGTCAGAAAATACACTGCCAGATTCATGACACGACCTGAAAATAAAAGCTTATGCTTGAAAGACATTTTTGTTATTATCCAAGTAAGTAGGGTAAATAGCCTGCACACCATTTCATGCTGTTCAGATATTACAAGAACTGAATAGTTTATTACATTTAAAATGTACTAATGTCAGCACAGGTATAAGAGTAATAAAGGCTTTTATACATGCAAATCAGTTATTCAAAATAAGCAAATAACTAACAGCAGAAGTGATAGAAAGGAATACAGAGAACTAAGATGAATAAAGCTGCTGCTAGCCTGACTGGAGAAGGCAGCTTTAGAAGAAGAGCAAGGTATCAATTTCCTTATAGGCCCTAACCCTCCAAGATACACAGTAGATGTTTCCACAGAAGGAACACAAAGTCTCAAATTTTCCCTCCTTGGCACAATGTTCAGCCAAGTCTCAAAAAGCTGGGCTCATACAAAATATACCCATTACAGTAAAATTCAGAAATGCATTCACAGGACAAAGGTTCTTCCTGCTTCCAAAAGTGCTGATTACACTCAAAACAACTGCAGAAAATGAGTCTGAGATTTGCTTCACTCCAGCATACAGCATAGATGCCTGTCAGTGCATTAAAAGGCACAGGTTAGTATATACTGCAGGGTTTATAATACATTACTCTTCCTGACTGAAAGCAACACAAGGCAGGAATTTCCAACAAACTGTGAACAAACTCCTGTCAGGTGTGCTTATGCCCAGGATACTTATCTCAGAAAGTGCTTCCACACCCTTGTTTCCTGATTAGCAGCAAGTGCCTCTTGACAGGCACTTACCGGTGCTACAGGCACCTGTCCAGCATGAGGAGCTGCCTGGATGCAGGATGTCACCCCATCATTCACTGGGCTGGGAGTGACAGTGACAGCCCCGGAAGAGCCTGTAATCAGACTATCCCACATTTGGGAACACCAGTCTACAGAGTCAGAGGTTTAAATATCCAACACAAATGCTTTCAGAGGGAAAGTGAAGATTTAGTATGCTTCCTTTATCCTTGGAGGCAGCACTCAGAATGGCTTGCAGCTTTCACTACAGATGTGTGAACAGGCATTCCACAGTAGGCATTGATAGATTTATACTTCAATTACCACTTCTAACTCACTTAAGAAAACTGTTAGGGTGATACACAAAAAAAAAAATCCAGATCTAATTAAAGCTAGTGAGCTTCAGTAGACTTAAATAAGGAACCTCCATATTTGGAGATATCCTACTTGAACAGAAATAAAAAAAACATTAACTTGATTTACTTGTTTAATGCTCACATTACAGTAATTAGGAGAGTTGGGTAAACAGTTTACTGTTCTCAAAATTCACCAGAAATGAGAAACATATCTTATGGATCAGAAGAAAAAGAAATTATGAACAAATAAAATACTTGAATCAGAAGATTAAGTACATTGATTCTAGTGGCATACAAATATGGCAAACAAGGGAGGCTCTGGATGACAAAAAAAACGTTAAACAGTGGTAATGTGCAGTTAGCTCACTTCCGCTTTTCATTCCTGATTCCTCAGCTCCCACAAAATATGCCAGAAACCAGGTAATCTTATTTAAGGCAATTAAATTTAAAAATTTATATCCCTCGGATTATTCTCTGAACACTTAGGCAGCACTTAAGACACTTGACTTGTTCTAATAGTTTCTGTAGTTTCCAAATATAACAGCAATAAATCTGCAACAGCTGAATTATGAACTTGTTACATTTTGTAATCAAGCATGTTCTGACAATCCACCTGATATCCCAGGAATTTTAGCTAGACATAATGGAATCAGATATCTTAAGATCTCTACTCTGTACAGCACTGTCTGAAGACCTCCGAACAAATTCCTCCTCACAACCTTATCCTGCTGGCCTCCAAATATCTTTCCAGGGATATTTTCAGTATTTTCATCACAGGAAAAAGAGTTGGGTATAAGAAAACTAAGACAAATTTTTAAAGCAAGCAGGAGAAAAAAAAGCTATCCAGTTTGCATACTGATATATATGACCTGGCAAGAGCTTTTATTAGCAGAGCATTGGCTGAGTGCCAAAATCCTAAAGCTCCAAAACTGACTGCTTTTCACAGAATCCTTAAGACTCAAAGCTTAAAACAAACAAACAAAACCACTGACAAATATCCACCCCAATCTCCTTAAAAACCTAAGTGAAAGGATTCTTCCTTCTCTCATTTTTATGTATCAGTACCCTCTATTTTTGCAAAGTCTCAAGAAAGCTATTAGTGCTACAATGAGCTATAGGAACTAATTAGTTCATTGGCTAGACAGGACGAAGACAGAAGGTGCTGGCCGGAAATTTAACAATCAAAACAAAACTGACTTTTCATCAAGCCAGTAAACAAGGAAGAGTTCTCTACCTATCAGCAAAAGCACTTTACACACTTGTCTCCCTCCCTCGTAAAAAGCTTATGCAGTCTGCATGACATCTAAACCACCATAACAGTCAAATCTGATTGCTTTTGTTTTTCACAGTCCATCTGTTTTTAAGAAAGTGCTTGCTTGAAGTGTTAGCGAGTTTCTGTATTAGCAAAAAACAGTACTTGCAAAAGGCAGATGTCCCTATGTGAATAACAATATTTAAAGTAATGACAGTAAAATTTGAACAGAAGTGAGATTAGTGACAGTGTAAAAGTTTCATATGACTCCACTAATCATATTTCTTATACAAGAGATGATGATTGCTACACAAATTTGCCTAAAATGAAATATAATTCTCCACGTATTTCATGTCAAAGATCAGAAAGTTAATAACCAAATAATTGAGAAATGTATCAGCCAAGTCACTAATATTTGTAACTACTCATTGCTTAGAAATGCAATCACTGAATGCCTAAAAGCCAGCCAGACATTAGCCTTCAGTACTACAGAGATGCACAGAATCTAAGGAGAGCTTTGAAAATAATCTATTTATGTATTTAGAAAAAGCATGAGATGGCAAAACTTAATGTCACCCATGACAATAGTCTCAGTAAACGAATTCATTAAGCAACAAAGTAAACTCAAGCATAAATTTACAAATACAGTATGCCACATTATGCATGAAGGGATCAGAAACCTATCAGTAAAATTATTCATGCCTATAAAGAACCCATTAAAACTGTTGAAAAAAATACTGACACAGGGAAACACTGAGAATTGTCTCCTCCATTAAACCAAATTGGAGATCCTTTAGCAGTCATTGAAATGAACCTAAATTTATACCTTGTTATGTTAAAAAGTTCTTGGTAATCCCATTATATTTTATTGTTAATAGACAGTAACTGCTGAACCTCTTACTATTGAGCAGTGTTAACTAAGGCTTAGTCCAAGATGACGGCTAAAAAGCTGAGCTCCCTTTTGCCCCTTGGTCTCAGCCTGAAACGTTCTTCAGGCAAGCAGAAAAATTAGTTTCACTCATACTAGCCTCTTACAGTCATTTTCTGAAACTCAAGTGCTGTCACACTTCGAACAACTTGAAATTTCACATGGATATTTAAGTTAGACATGTCTCCTTCACCCAGATGAGGCTACAACAGGATGGATTACTGAGAGGGTAAAGGGCACTGCTCAAGTGCTCACCATCAACATGTGCATTTCACTGCAGCATAGCTTTAAACCTGCATACACAAACAATCTGGGCAATTATCACAGAATGGAAAAATACATCTATAAATACCCTTGCAATGGAAAACCCTGGTAAGAGCATATAGACAGTTAAAATGAAGTCCCCATTGCAGTGTAGTAGGCAAAAGAACTAAAAAACCCCACCCTAATCTGTAATTTTATCGACAAAAAATAACATAATAGTAAGGAATTATATTGTTTCTATATTTGATAGTGATACAACTGCTATCAGAGATTATCAGACTTTAGGACTGGACATATTTCAAGAAGGCTGTTGAGACTGTTTATAAAACAAAAAGAATAAATACAGAAACAAGGGAAAGACTTGAAATTCAGAAAGGAAATACTAATTCATGGCTCTTGTATTTCAGCATCTTTTTAGAATGTCAAAGAAGCAAACAAACTGGTGTAGCCCTTGGGGTAGTACATATGCACAACTTTGTCTGGACTACTCATGGTTTCTTCTTAAAACAATTTATTGGAATAAATTAAATGGAACACTTGAAATTAAATTGTATCTGTAGCTCTACACAAGCAATACCAACTCGCAGCTTGCACACAACTACATTCAGTACTGAAGTTTAAAAAACACAAAACTTGTCCATTCTCAGAGGTTCACCACTGTCTAACAACCATATGAACCATGGAATTACTTGGGGGCAGAACCATACCTAGCAGTAAGAGACCAAAGTCTGATGTACAAGCTGTACAAAAATGACAGAAAAGAGTTTGGAAGTGCCTTTGGAAGTCAAGCTCACCCTGCCACAAAAGAGCTGCCTACACAAAGTTAAACGAGTTTGCTCAAGCCTTGCCCAGTGAAGTCTGACTGTCTCTGTGGGTCTCCCCTCCAAATGGCAGATCTGCTCTCCAATCCACCAACTGCTCCCATCAACTTTTCCTTTCAGTCACAGATAAACTCACTAAGGGTTAACCTGTCACACACATAAAATCAAACTGCAGAGTCCAGAGGGGTGCAGCCAAAAGTCAAGGATACAAAGTGTATTTCCTTAATGTTAAAGCAAGCATATTTTCTACTGACTCATGTGTTAACAAGCATTGCTTTTCACTGGTGTAGCCAAAAAGAAGACTTCTCAAAATTTAGTATAAATACTACTTCCACATTGTTCTCAGGAAGACTGAGACTCTGCATGCATATATAATTCTTCTCACTGGTATTTTGATCCAATTTTATAAAAAGGTAAGTTCTTGTGTGGTATGCCCGAAGCACGAAGGAGCTTTTGTTGATGAAATAAATATTAAAGTTTTAATACCAGTTCAAAACCAATTTCTCTGCTATTCAGAAATATTATTTACAGCCAATTACTTTAATTTCCCACCTATTTGAAGACTTATCTCTAAATTACTTAGTTTACCTAAATTCACCATTCATATTCTTGTTTTATAAAAGCACTGATAACTACAACTATCAACGACTACAGGAAGATTTGGGTACATATCTGACTCTCAATGACCACTACAGTCAGTGACAGCCTTTTTGAGAGCGCACTTGAAGTACTGGTATGGCATCAATAAGATATTTCTTTTTCTTTTCCATTTTACACATCACCACAGTTAAAATGTTCTTGCTCTTAAACACCTAGTTTACTTGGGCATTATCAAAGACCATACTATATAATACAAATTCACCACTGAAAAGGGAACACAAGTTTACTGAACTTTTCAGACTATATTCACATATGTGTCACTATCAGATATGGAGAGACACGACCTTAGAACAGGACCTAAATTTTCACTTAATGTAGCAGAAGCCACAGAAATTTGTGAAAATATTCTTCACGTCACAGATAGCAAAGTAACAACATTCAACATAAGAGGACATTTTGAAGACTGTACAAGAAAGCAGCATGTCATTCTTCAGATTATTTATCAGATCAAAAAAGCATTTTCTGCCTGTTTTCTTACAGTATATACACGGAAGCCATACCTTACCAACATTCTTTTCACTTACTAAACACACTCACAAACTAGAAGTTTCACTTTAAGTACACTGTTTCCTTAACATCACCTCTCTTTATTTCTAGGTTACCAGTTTATCTGGAAAAAGTTTAGGCAAAGAAAGTCATCAAGATGGATGACTACTTTCTTTCTTTTATTCAAATAAGAAAATGCACACATCCTACAAAATGTAAGCTTTCTCTATAGTAAAAAAGCAGGTGATCTCAGAAGTACTGTCAGTTAAACTAAAAAGAAAGCTCTGATGACACAAAAGGATTATCCATTTCTGAAATGCATAACCCACAGGTTGTATAGGAATTAAGGAGCAGAGCTCGTTACAGACTTTCCTGAGTAAGTCAAATGGAAAAGGACTCCTGACAATTTTATCCATCCTCCAGCTCTCTGCTCCATATCTAGGAGAGCCTTAGAATTTTGATTTCTTCATGTCTAATTATGCTCTCTATATATACATGAAAACAGAGTAGCATAACACCATGTAACTTTCTAACTCACTTTGCTTCACCTGTACTATGCTTTTTTCTAAAATAAAGCTTTTCTTAAAAGTCAAGGAACCTTTATATTAATTCATATTAATAGATTCAGGAGTTTACAAGCAGAAAGTAAGTCAGAAGAATTTCAAATTGCAAAACAAGAAACCCTCAACTAAAGAAAGTTAAATTTAAAAGTGAAGTCCGTTTTTTAGAGACAGTTTACTCTAAATTTTAGTTAGATCATACACATTTTTCAGGAAATGACTTATTTTGAGAGCGAGGGGAGGAAGAAAAGCAGAAGACAGCAAAAAGAGACCTCGAAGGTTGTGCCTTCAGAGTATAATAGTTTTTATTAGGCACATGATCATCTAACATAAGAGGGTGAAAATGCTAGAAACACTCTCTCTACTTCCATCTCTAAGCAACCTCCTCTCGTGGCAGACTTCAGTAGGACTGTGTTATCTTCTGCTTTCCTTCCTTCTCTGCCTTCATATAGTTCTTGCCCTCCTTTGAGACCCACTGGTTCTCACTGGCCTCAGACAGAGCAGACCTGCCCTGCCCTCCTGTTTGAGAGCAGAGAAGAGAAAGCCAACCAGGGAATGCAGGCTGCCATCAATTCCCCCCCTTTGGCCCACAGTAAAGGGCAGCTATTCAAGTGGACACCAGGCCAGCACAGAGGAGTAACAAAGCCAAAAGCAGTTTCAGGGGGATGGCAGTTAAGAATCACAATACTACATCCATATGAGTGGACCATTGGCTTAGTCATTTGTGTAGAAAGGGTAACAGTCCCATAAACACTGCAGAACTAACACTGAGGTCTAGGTCACAATCCATTACCAGAAAAACCACCACAACTAACCAAACCCCAAACAAAACCTATTGCTATGGAAAAAAAAACCAAAAACATCCCCAGGAAGGCCTGCTGTGATGCAGCTGATTCATTCTGCAGATCTAGTCTGCTCAAAGCCAGACCCTGCTCAACACCAAAGCAGCACTGGGAGACTTTCTGCAGGGCTATCTGAACCGGTCTAAATCACATTCCCTCAGTTCCATGGTATCAGCAACACCAGTGTTTGATGTGTGCCATGCTAGCTTAACTCCAGAATAAACAGGTACTGATGCTCATTATAAGGCATTTGATGAATTTTGGAAAATTTTTAACTAAGGAAGTCCAGGAAGGTAACGATTGGGTTTTTTAAATCACTTTTAACCAATACACTCATTTCAAAGTTCAAATTAATTATTTAATCTTTCTTCACAGTTAACCAAATCTCCACAGATTGAACATGGAAAGAATTCCCCATTTTGGTAGCAATATGGGGAAGAAGTAAACAAGGTAGCTTTGTGATTTCAAAATTAGCAGCTTTTTTATTCATTCTCCTGAGAAACTCCAGAAGATTTTCTAAGGAAATTTGAAATGCTGAGTTGAGATCACAGAGGTTTTGTTCAGCTACCTAAAGCATGCTCACCATGAGGTAAAGGACAGCATTGCTTCCACCAGTTCTCTATGAAGAGGGGAAATAGGCCCATCAAACCTGAGCGGGTCAAGTGTAGACAGCACAAGAAAAGCTCTAACACACTTCCTTTTTTGCAATTTGAACATTTCTAAACAGAAATGTGATAACTGAGAACAAACAAAACTTCTGCCTCTCAAAAACCCAAGAATAGTTTAGATAAATGTTGTAACTAAACGTAAGACAACACAAGCCTAATTCTGTCAGTAAAGCAAGATAGAGATCAGATACATTAAAAAATAAAATATTGCATATTCTGAAAGCTTGCAGGATTTTTCTCCTCTAGTAAGAACAATTCAATATGGTCACTTAACTTATGGTAAGCACTACAAGCATGAATGAGCATTGCATTCTTTTTCCATAATATTTTCAGTAAAATAATGACTTCATTATATTTTATAATATAGAAAAGAAACCTTAAAATAGTTATGAGTTTTTACTGTTTATTTCTCCCACTCATGTATCAGAAATACCAAGTCTAGTCTTCATTGGTTATAAATGATGCCTGTGAAAATTTAAGGGTACAGTTGCTTCTGTTAGTCCACAACTGATAAAAATCAGATGTGCTGAATCTAAATCCCTTCATATATCAGAACCATTATATACTGAAGTTATAGATATTAATTCTTTGAACCATGCAAAAAATACAGCTCTCTCTCTGGAAACAGTGGGGATTTCATTTGTTTGATCCTGAGTCATCAGTAGGCCCATAGAGTCTTAGAGTTTCAAAGCTGAAAGCCTTTATTTTTCCACACAAAAGTCAAGAAGAAAAAAACCCACCCACTTGAAAATCCTTTTCATCCATGATAAAAATGGCCATAACACTACTAAAGCAAAAACAATAGTAACATTTTCCATGAATTCTGACCAAAGAATTTTAACAATTCATACAAAGGAACAAAGGTCAGCATAGCTGCATAGTCTGTTTTTATCACTTCCCTACCACAGACAGACATCTATGGCTGGTCAAAAAATGTACCTGTCCCAAAGAAGAGTCCTAACTCAGAAATATCTGGTTTATCAATCAAAAATTGACCGTGAAGAACAAGAAAAACCACAGCACAAAATAGAATAATATGTTTTCCTTCCTGATTTGGTATCAGATTAACATAAAACCAGAAATGGTGGGAGGAGGGATGCAAAGGTTAATATGAATAACCACCAGCTGTTACCAGCACAAGATTTTCCCACAAATTCACTATTACAGCTCTTCTCTTAAAAGCCATCTACAAGCAACTGGTAAGTTTCACATGTTACCTGTTCAAGTAGCTGCTTCTCAGCAGAAACATTTATACCAAATTACAAATTACTTGATAGTTCTATTTTTCGAAACAAAACTGGACAGCCTTTTTTTCAAAAATGTAAATTCAGGACATGTCTTCTAATTAGTGCTATCACTCGTTAAAAAAATAACACTTCCTGTAATCAAGAACTGAAGAAAATTGTTTGAAGTTGCACAGAAAAAACAGTCTACAGATGTATCTTTACTTACAAAGTAGTTATCACAAATGCTACTTTCTTTTCTTTTTTGTGGTCATTCATTCTGTTTCACAAAGTGGTTTAAAATTATTACATCTCAAACGAAAGCCTATAAAAACATATTGAAAGATACAACATGCTTAAAAAAAGTTTTCTTGGTTTCACAAGCTTTTCTTGTTTCTCTTTTATGAAGAGTTGAGAAATTAAAATTAGCATTTGAAAGTATTCAAAAGATTGCTTAAACTTCTCATTCAGGTGTCAGATTCCACAGGTGCAATTTCTCATTAAGTACAGTGAAACTTTGAAATCAACTTTGCTAAGCAACCTCTGTTGTTAACATTACAGAGCAAAACAGAAAAATTCTGCTTTCCCTACAAGCAGAAAATATTCTTAGACAAATAATCAACTGAAAGATAAAGCCTAAGATGAGCAGGAAAAAAAAACCATGCTGTGTATCTGTCCTGTTATCTTAAACATTGAGATTATCAAGATTCTGTAACTTCTCATTAAAAGAACTTTAACTTAACTGTTAAAGTTAACTACTGTTTCATTTTGCAGGTATGCACAGCCTTCCTCAAGATCTTACCACTCACATGGCAAATTAAGATAATGCCTCAATTTCTAACTCTCCTCCAATTAAATAAAAAAGAGAAAGCAGAGTTTCTCTTCAAAATATCACTGGAGTACCTTTCATATGGAAGGCAGTACCACTAAACAACAATGTAAAAAAATGTCACACACTCACTAAATACACACATTAAACCAAAACTAACTTGGAACCTTCTTGTCTAAACCAAAAGTATGGTTCAAGTCTTGTTGCATTCTCAGGTTCTTCTTTTTCATTTAATTTTTCTTATACATATATAGGAAGATGTTAATTCTAAGTGTTCAGTATTTTGTCTCTCAACACAGAATAAACATCTTCATGCTTACAGTAAAATGCTTTCATAAAATAAATTTACTAAGGATAATATAAATGACAATTTAAGGAGATGAGAAAAATGCAATGGAAGTGGCATGATCACCCATTCCAGAGAGCAGTTTCTGAAATACTTACAAAAGCTTTCCAACTTACAGGGCTCTGTGAACCTTAATATGGAAGACACTACAAACACAAGTTTTATTTTGCACTGTAATATTAATTCATACCCTTGGTGCAAAGTAAGAACACTAATTAAAGATCTTGTTCTGAGTAATTTTGCTGACTTTTTCAAGTCAATACTTATTTATGCAGAAGTCCTTGTAAAAGCCATAAAGCCATTTTTAAAAATGGCAAAGAGAAAAGAAAAATTATTAAATCTACTGGACAACCTTTTTCACAGTTTACCTGTATTGTTTACCAGTGACAACCCATATGTATTAACTAGAGGAGACAATCTCCTATGTACAGTCCAAGATAGATAATACTGAATACTTACACCTCAGGTGCCTTCCAAATAAAGACCATAACTTACACAAAAGTACACTAGACAATATTTATCTATTTTGATTTGTTGCTAGTTTTGGTTTGTTAAAACAGTCAGGACCCAATCTAATTCCTTGAATAACTCAAGGCACATTTAAATTACCCCCAAAATTATGACTTTTTTTTAATTTAAAAAACCCAAACCCCAAACCATCAATGCTTTCCATGACACTAGACAAAAATTCTGCAGAACAATGATATTTTATACCTCATATAATAACAAATTATTTATTAGCTTGTTTGACCTGAATATAATTAATACTTGATGTATTGTATTTACCATTCTGTAATCCCATCCACAATTGCTTATGATCCTTTTTTTGCATTTCATTGATGACTTGACTTTTGTGCTTTAAAGCATCTGCTTCTTTTATACAAGCCATAAAATGAGCTTCAATCACATCTTTAGAATGGCAGTGTAGAAGATCCTTTTCTGGAAAATTCTACAAAGAAAAATGATAGATCAAGAAAAATAAATGCATGTCATACCTCATATGATGAAGAATAAATTATAATTTTAAATAGGCATATATTTATGCAAAAGAAGCACACTGGTTCTACTTACGGAAGAATGTAACAACCATTCTCTCACTCTGCTGACAAGAAACAGGTTGCAGTGAAAATGTTTCAGGAAAAATAAAAGCTCAACAACTTTCTGTAAAACCAGAATTTTAACAAGTTTTCAAGCAGATATTCAATCTCAGACAATAAACAGGAGAAAATTATGAAGAGTGACAAGCACCTAATTTATATTAGCTCTCTACGATATTTCATCAACCATGCAATTATGCAGTTCCTTGAAAACTAAGTAGGATCACCCCCATATACGAACTATAGCACATCAGCCACTTAGAAACATTTTTACTTAGAGATACTAGAAATCTTTGTCAGTTCCAGCTTCAATTAATCCACGTGACTACTGCTAGCCTGTGTGACTTGATTTTATATCCCATTTATTTGGTTACACTGGCATACAGCATTCAGCATTGCAGATGCAAAACTACCACTCCTCAGGTAACTCTTAACCCTTCAGAAAATGACAATAACCTCTCCTAATGAATTTATTAAGGAGCTATAGTAGTATATCTCATTCAGGTACAAAAAAGATTTCTTTGGAAATTAACTGATCAGAAGTCCAGCATTGTAGAGGTTGTGGTTTTCCTTCCTCCAGTTTTTCTTTTATCAACACTTACTATCACTTGCCATTTAGAAATAACACAAGCATTCACTACCATAAATCCACTGCCTTTAGTTTTCAGTTTTAAAACCGACCTTTATTCCCTCTTTATTAATTTTATTTTCACAGTTGCTTATGACCACGCTGAATGGAGCAAACCTCAGAGCTAAACCAGGGTGTGGTATCATCAGTACTCCCCTTCCTAACAATGGTTTGCCACATTTTTATACTTGAATTCTCATGTTATTCCAGAGGCCATTTCCTCTTAACCCATTACAAACTGGCACTTTAAAGAGCTTTTGTGAGGGACTGTCAAAACCATTTTGGAAATACAAGAACATATAATGGGATGTTTTTTAAAGGCTTTTGCAACATAGGGTTTTTTCCAGCATTAGACTGCTCCTACTTTGAATGTTAACTATCTTCACTCCCCCACATAACCCCAAGAAAAATAGTGAAGACTGCTTCAAAAACCATAAACTCAAAATAATAAAAAGGGAGCTGGGGATTGCCTTACCTTAAAGAAATTCTGAGGATAACAGTGATAGTTTCCTCCTCATTAGGTTATTGAGAAGAGTTGGAAATTAAATAATGGAATTTCATATAGTGTTTCCTCCTTATGACAGTGAGAACCCAAACTCTGGAAACTGTGCATCAAAAGGATGAGTTTTTTCCAAAAACAGGGCCATAAAGAAAAGACTGCTACTATCTTTTCCACTAAAGTTTACATGGCTTGGTGTTAACTTGCAAAAGGAAGTGCTGTTGTTAGGACTGGTGTATGTTAAGCTGACTAGAAATCTAAGGACAGAGGTTAACCTAGTTTCTTGTATGAGAATGGCCAAGACATTAAAGAAGACAGAACAATAAGGAAAGTTCTTCTGGGGCAGATCTTGCTCCTGTTCTACCCTACAAAGCTGTGCGTCTCAGCATAACTGGGCCCAAGATTACAACAAAAACATTACTGGGATTGTTACTTGCCAATTGACATCTGCACAGGCCTGTAAAATACTTTCAGAAGTTCAATTTACTTGCTCAAATAAAAATGTAAAGTCTCGTAACCAATCCAGAAGAAACAAACAGACAGAAATAGCATACTTAAAGATCAAAAAAGTTCTTTACATGCAAGAATTCAAAGTGAGACACTGGCATCCCTCAAAACAAAGGAAGAAAACAGTGGTATATACTAATGCCAAGTAATATAAGAACCTAGAAATTTACTTTCATAGTTAAAAACTGATGTTTTAGCTAAGTTTATGGAAACAACAGTTTTGTTACAACAGCTACATATTTAGCTACACATATGTCTAAATATTGTACTGAGGAGTCTTTTTTTTGGACATTCTTCTCTTTCTACAGGTAGACATCCTCCTGCTAACTTTCTTCCAACGCATTTCAAATTGTAGCTAATGTCACTCCCTGGGGATGAAATCACACACAGTGTAGTCTGCAGAACAGCAAGGATCTATTGAAAATTGGTCAAAGTTAGTTAAGCTAGTGTAAACAATCTAGACACAGTAGTAGAACTAAGTATGGCATGATTCATTTTCCCAGCTTCTAAGGAGTAACACTGTGAAAGACTAGAAAACACTCCTGAATCTCACTGCTCTTTTCTTCAGTAGGAAAACATAGGCACGTTTCTATGAAGTACTGTGAGTAGAAGGTGAAAAACCTAAGCATGAAAGTGACACTGCACATCTGCAAGAAGCATACGGAACAGCTTCACCTACATGAGACTACCAACAGAAAACATGGCATCCCCACTGATTTATCAATCAGGCCACAAAATAAGTTTTATACTTAGATGTAAATCATGTGTGCTTGTATTTTTAAAAAAAATTCTCCTTGCCTTCTTTCTACCTGAAGAAATATTAAACAATCATAAACAACTTTCTTCAGTTCCCTGAAGAAAGGGACAACTGTAAACAAACTGGTAGCCAATCCTGGCTATACAACTAGGAGATTTGCAAAAAGTATTAACAGATGACATAGGTAGCCTTAATGCAAGTACTCTTACTGGTGGTGTCTTACTCCCTCCATGTCCTACATCTTTGAAAGAACAGTTCCTAAGGGTTGACTCTGATTTTCTCAGAAATCTCAAGGAGTTCTTTTTTTTATTTTCACATAGCAGTAGACCCTTGCAGTATGAACTGGTCACAAATAGGTATCATCTGTACAGACAAGAGCATTAAATGACCTCTCGCATAAAACTGTACCAAAAACATCACACGCAATTTCAACAGTCTGGTTTCATAACTCCATTCCACCCATATTTATCTCTCAGTTCTAGTTCACAAAACATCTGTTTATCCTGTGGCAGTCTACTTGTATTAGACTACATTTACAGCAAATAAGGCATTAAAAACCATAAGGAATGTATCCAGTGGCAGGAGGTGCATCTATGTATTTGTGTTTAGTTACCATCAGTGGTCTTTTCTTTAAGTAAACTGATTTCAAAAAAACCCCATTTACACTTCTAGCTTTCACAGTATCTCCTACTAATTCCACAATTTATGTAGATTATCCATATGCTACAAGGAAAAGTACTTCCTTTCCATTCCACCCGACCCAGTCTTCACCTAAAAACACACAAAGATGATGACTGTCACACAAGGACAGATGCTGTCTCTCCTCCTGTACATCAGGTCATGCATAGAGAGGCAGGCACCAGCAGACAATGGGTTCAGCAGAACCCAGCATTTCCCCTGGCACACATGATTTCCTCTCCTTCAACAGTGCTACTATTTCCAGAGCAGTTCACCACTTACCTACTGCCCAAAATCTGGAGAGGTGGTTACCACACTGAGAATGTGAATAGTGTTAAACAAGCCAGAGAGTAAGGTGAGATGATTTTACCAGGAAGGGATAGAATTTCCCTCCTTCCCGTAAAGCCACACCTGGATAACAAAAGAAACTTCCCAGCCTCTCATGATTCTCAGACCCCAGTATGCTGTTCAGCCTCATCCTTCTGCAACTATTTAATGCAACTATTTTTCAACTTTACAAGATACAAGGGCATGTAATTTTATTGCATACCAGAAGTACAAATTAACAAACTGTTTCTTTAATGCAAAAACCAATGCACGTTTATGATTTGGTCTGTGTACATAACACAGGAGGACAATTACAAACATCTATCAACTTGAAAACTTCTGCTGAACACAAATAAACCTTTCCCATGTTTTTAACTTCAAACAAAGAAACCCGATAGAGGGAGTCTGACTTTAAAAAAGAAGTTGAAAAACATTTTACAGATGTGTGAGGTATCTGTTGTTGACTGCATGCATTGGTAGAAGAAAGGAGACAGCCATGACAACAAAAGTTAAACCCACAAAATCTAACACTGTTTAATTAAGCCAAATAAAAATTACAGCTCTTTGAAGAATAACTACATAGAAATGAAAAGAATATTCTAGTTAAAAATTCCACATCTAAACTATTCAGCTGTAAGAAACTGTAATACATGAAAACTTCAATATTTTGATACTTTGATATCTTTCAGTTATGTTTTGACTTATGGATTCAGAGGGGTTTTATTTAAATAAACTTTCAGATTACATCAAAATGGGAAGAGAGATTATGCAGGTGCTAACCCCGCAGTATTATATTACTAAATTACATCAACTTTTAACATTATTTCTGCTGATCTTTAATATACACCTTTGAGAAAAAGTAGCTGATCTTCTGGCAAGCAGCAACATAAAGACATTAAAGTCAAGTGTATGTTGCTGATTAAAAAGCACTGTGGTGCTGCAACTTAATTTTCAAGATGCCTCTACTTTGAGATGGCAACATCCCCACATTGCCACTGTTAATATCCCAGAGCTCTCAGAACATAACAATTAAGCCATGGTTTATGAAACTAGATGCCCTACATTTTCTTCAGGACATTGTGGAAGTTTCCTCATCCCAGGTCTCTGACATTTATCGGACAAGTGTAGCAATTACAATGGTTTCAAAAACATCCCCAACTTCAGATCCATTAAGTTGGTCATTTTAGAAGTTTCCACATGTAGAATACATATCATAAGAATGTACGGTTTCAGTGTACACTTCCAAAAATAATCAATTACTGTTGGAAAAAGCTTTTCTAACACACCTTTGAGAATTGTTTCAATGAAAACATTCAATACAAGTGCTTCCCAATATGTTTTTCATTTCACTCAAATCTCTCACACGCTAAAGTCAAGCCTATTAATGCAGTGTTGCCCTTCAGCTCAGTTTTCCTATTGCACTGTTTCTTTTACAATGGTGAAATTAACATTTTAAATATCATGATTTGTAGTTGTGCTTTTGACTTCAAAACATACCTGGAATTATTAATGCATCTCAATGCATTACAGAGTATGCAAGAATCCTGCACCAAAGCTAACCGTGTTCAAGTTCCATTCTGAGCAAAGATCAGTAGTGCTATCAAGTCATACTTAATGGGTTTACAATGCATAATCAAAATAATGTCTCTCCTGTGACTAAGCTGTCACAAGACGAAATTCATTTCACTCAGTTCTCTAAAAGGGATCAACATTAAGAACAACAGCATTCCCTGACTCCAAAGATTTATGTAGCATCTCATATCCATGTTCAAATGTGTCTAAAAGGACGAGCACATTTCCATCTTCCCAACTTCAGGCACTTCTCAATCTTCAGTCAACTCAAGAAAATTAAGTTTAAAATAGTATAGGAAGTCCTGCTATCATAAGCCTCATAACTTGAAAAACAATTTTGGATTTTGAGATTATAATAGATGAATTTTCTATGGAAAGTCCAGTAAAAGTGCACACCATCTCATGGAAAATAGTTGCAGATTTACACAAGCCTTTAAATGCATCCTAACAATGAATATTCTCCCTTTCAAATCACACCATTCACATATTTTATGAAATAGCTATGAAACCTTTTCCTAGCTTCCAAATGTCATGCAATCTGGTGCTCACTCGTTCTTATAAAAAGGTTCTATGTCAATTTACCTTGAAATGCACTGTGATGCTCCAAGGAAGGGCTGTATTTGATGCATGGAGATCAAAGAGTAAACCAATTGGATAATGCCTAAAAATTACAAGATATTCATTTAATATTGAAGCCACGCATTTAATTCTACATACCACAGTTAACATACGTGCATTTACATACACACAAAATAGCTGTTTGACTCCCACAATTAGCATTCTTTATTGCTTACTTAGAAAAGTTATACAGGCAAGTTTAGACTCTGAAAGGTAGAATCAAGTCTGGAATGTACATGTTCAATATCTAAACCTGTGGTCTCCAAGCTGCGCCCACAAAACACTGCTACTTTTGCAACAGCTTTAAGTGGTCTACAGCTGCTTTGCTGAACTTTCCAAAACAGTAATTTTATTTAAAAAGCATCAGACCAGGAATAGCTGGTCTGACAGAAAAGCACACATGCTTTCAGATGCTTCAGTGTCCTGGGTTCATACCACACTGACCCCAACATCCTTTCCTTCCCCCACATGCTTGATATATCAAGGCAGAGAATAAGTAGAAGAGTGAAAAAATTACGTATCTGTAAAAAGGCTGAAAGATGTTAGATCAAGATCAACTCTGTATCTTTACTATCAAATCAAGAAGAATGAAAGGGGAGGAAAAAATTAATTAATTGGAGTTTTGTATTTCAATGGTAGTCTAGATTAAAGGAGTTACACAAAGAAAGTTTTCGTCTGACAAATATTCCCTTTGGTCTCGGCTTTCTCTCCTTTAAATTCATTAGAATGCACAGCCCCCAGCAGTGTATGGAACATATATCACACACACAGAACTTCCACAGACACTGTAAAAAAACTCTCTTTTTGTTCAGTTTTCTCACACACAGATATTGGCAAGATTTTTGAAAAGTATTGTTTGTTCGTTTTTACATTCAGCATACCAAGACCCATTCTCTTATCTTTCAAAAATCATAACCCAAAGAGTCTGACTAGCTTTTCTACCTACAAAGAGAGAAACACACACTGAACTGTAAAGTCAGTAGTTTCACTGAATTAAATGTGACCGATCACAGATCACGGACCCAAGCACGTACATAAGTTTTGAAAGTCCCAAGAGTACAAACCGAGAGCGTTGCTTTAACAGCACCTGTGCCAAGCCATTTTCCAGACCGGTGAAACACTCACACAACAGTGCTTTAGCACCCTCTACGGGTGAGCCACTGCAAAGCGAAGACAAATTCACCTCAACAGCAAAATAAAACCCAAAATACTACTACAGTTCCTGAGCTTACCTGAGAATAAAGAGGATGCGTACCCATATTTATCCTGATCCATTGCTAATGCTCAAGTTTTTACCATGAAGATTTTTACTACTAACTGCCAATCATGTACTAAACACTTAACAGGGATTCAGCAAGAATTCCATGAAAGAGTGGTTTCCCAGGTGAGTTAAGTAACAAAAATCAGATTTGATAATTAGATGAACACGAATTTTCAATGTGAACAATGACTTCCAGTTACTTTCAATTTATACAACAAAAAAGATAACTAAGAAAAAGAAAACCACTGCAACAACTCCTGCATCAAGTCTTGGCCTACATTTGTATTTTCTAAATCAGTTAAGATTACAAAGTAAAGTTCATGTAATCAAATTTCTTTGATCAGTAAAATCCCTGTGCTTTGTAGAGTTAATAGATGCCTGATCAAATGGTGCTCTGACCTTTTGTCTTCTGCTAATTTATGAACAGGAAGGGTAAAGCATCCATCCAGTTGGTACTAGAGAGCCACCTATACAAATAGCTGGGCTAGAACACAACCACACAAAAGGGACAAAAACTCCACTAGAAGCCACGTGCAAGTGCTCAGACAGAATGGAAACAAGCTGCAGGTGTCATCCCCTAGCATCTGCTGAAGAAACTACTCCAGCACAGAGTGGTATCACTCAGGGAGGGCTCCTGAGAAAGGCTCTCTAGGGTTTCAGGCTGCCAGGAGAGCTTGGGACCTCTCCTGAGGGCTGGAACAAGCAGAGGAAATGTCTTTGCCTAGAAGAGGTGCACATTAGTGAGGAGCTATGTCAGCAAGCTAAGGAGCTGCAGGAAGTCAAGAGGTTGCACAGCATCAGGGAAGATGTATAGATTAATGGCATCTTCAACAAGATCTCACAAAGGTGAGAATCTGGAGAGAAAGAGTCAGCAGTCAGTGGAGTGGTCAGTGGGGATTCACAGGATGGAGGGGACCAGAGTTGTGTGAACTCTGGTGTTGGGGAAGATGAAACAGGAAAAACTTTATAAATATGATTGCCTGGCAAAAGATTTTAAGAATATGAAAACTATAAGCGAGATTGAAATGAAAGCCATCTTTGATATACCAAGCCTTAGTTACTGAACAACTAGAAAACAATAGTATGGCCAGCTGAAAGTAATCCCCTCTTGATTGAACAATTCCCTCTGCTTGCAGACAGGTCCAATGGTCAGAGAAGACCCTACTAGCTTGGCAGAAGGGGTCTAAAGAGTAGTTTTTAGGGTTTAAAGTGTAACACAGTATGGTAATGTAATAATTCTTATAGGCTGTATGTAAATGCAATAGTATTTGTATCTTGTATTAGATTAGTTAGTGAAAAATAGAATATTCACCACAGAAGAAGATTTATTGTAACGGGAACCTCTCTCACCTCTCTTACCCCTTACTCTCTTTACTCTTCTTACTCTTGCTCTCCTACTCTTACAGGCCTTCTCTGAGCTGTGACTGGCAGCTCCAAGCAGGGCCTTTTCACCCACGCCCTTTGCAAAAAACCACAGGTTCCAAGACCTGGCTTTAGAAATCTCTCCTCTCCATCAGCCCTGACGATCCTGCCCACTGACGTTGAGGAATCCATTCAATGCCAATAGCTCAGTGTGCAGATGCAGAGGGAGCGGCAGGTTGAGCTCCGGGTGATGGGAGCCCCAAGCAAGAGGCCAAAACTGGTGCTGACCCTTTGCACGGGAAAGGGCATGGGGACTTGTGGCCCTGTCAGGTGACTGGACACTCAGGGACACGGCAGGAGCCAGTGACACAGAGGAAAAACCCCACACTATCACACACAGACAGTGAGGCTATAAAAGTCCAGGGGCTCCTCGGTTTGGGGTCCCTGCTCAGGGGAGCCAGTTCAAGCTGTTATTCTGCTGTTACACCACAACTAAGATCTTTTAAGGATCCAGATGCCTGAGGCTCTGCTATGGGAATCTGAGGGTCAAGAGGGTAAGGAAAGCTTGTCTGACTGTGTGGGTGTGGGGTGTGCAGGGAGTCACACCAGGTACCCTTCAGCTCCCTGGAGCTGCCTGCTGCAAAGGGGCTTCGGTCCCAGCTCAGGTGGTCCAAGCGTGTGACTGCCAGAGCAACTCCTGGATGGACAGACAGAAAGGTTTCCTTAACCTCTGGCCAAGAGAGGGCAGGCCTTCTCCAACCACTGGCAGTGCTTCAGTGTCAGACAAGAGGCTGGAAGTTCTGAGGAAGCATCAGAGCTGTCCGAACAACACATCCACAGTCAGAGGAAGCATTCATAGCATAGGAGACTCTATACTACAGGGGAGAGCCCCAGCTGCCAACTTTACTTGTTAAACTGCAGAGGTTTGCTGCTTGCTAAAAAGTTGCAGACTGGCAAAGCTGTCCTCTGCTTGGCTTATTAGTCCTTGCTGTTTACCCACACGGGCACAAATTTTAAGCGCTGCAACAGAACCCCTGAGAGTATCAAAAGTGACTCTACAAGTTCTAGGGCCAAGGACGCATGTCCACAATTTTGCCATTGAAGGAGATAGGTCAAGAGAGGCATCTGCAGGTCAGGGGCTGGTTATGCAGCTGGTGCAACAACAAGGACTTACTCGGCTTTTACAGACATAGAATACTCTTTGGGGATAATGGACTGCTAGGGAGATATGGAATCCACCTAAGTCAGACAAAAGTATCTTTGCCTTAAGGTTACCCAGCCTGGTGAGAGCTTTAGACCATAAACAACAGAAGTGTAAATAACAACCCACAGATAAATAGAAATTAATGGACATGGGTGGATAGCAAGTGGTGAAAGTCATAAAAGAAGGTAGAAGAGAGTCCACCCTAAGTATCTAGATAAGTGCACATAGCTTAGGAAACAAGCAGGAAAAGTTAGAGCTGCACATGGTATGACATTACTGGGAGAGTCTTGGGCTACCTGAGGTACAGTGAGACTGCTTGCACAACTGGAATACTGCTGTGGAAGGACAGACATAATCTGCTTAGTGAAGGCAGGCAGAGCAGATGAGGACAGAGGGTTGTCTTCCATGTCAGGGAGCAGCTTAGATGTATGAAACTTAATAGGACGGACAACAGGTTGGTTGAGTTCTTGTGGTTCAGGAACAGAGGAGGGACTAGTAAGGGCAACAGATCATGCAATCCAGGTGAGAAAACAGATAAAGCCTTCTTTAAACAAATCAGTGTCTACATGACAGACCCTGGTTCCTGTTAATCTCTCACATCTTCTAGAAAAGCAACACAGTCTGACACAAGTAGTTAAGATTTCTTGATACAGACACTGAATGAACCTGAGATAACCCAAAGCTGAATCTGTTACTTATCTGTTGGGACAAAAGAGTTGTGATAATCAGTGGCAGCTTTAGATGCAGTGACCATGAAATGGCAGAGTTAAAAGTCCTGGAGAAAGGACAATAAGGAGAATACAGACTTTTGACTTAATTTTTCATTTCCTCCTGGTGCCTCTACACAGTTCAGGCTCAGCCATATCAGATGCATCACTGGACAACACTTTCAGTCCTTAACCTGCAACCAGAGCACTGAACCTATGCTGTAGTCACAGAAATGCAGCAAGAAGTCAAACTTCCAGCTCTTCCAAATCTTAAGACTGTTTTCTAATCCAGTAATCACAGTCTTTGCCTGCATCTCCTACAGTGTGGTTGTAGGTTTAGTCTCCTGTAGCTGAAGGATGGTCTGAGGTTTGATCCGTTTCCTTCCATAGTCTCTAATGCTGCACAGTCTGATCATCTCTTCCTGAAACTCCTTACCTTGGTGACACAGACCCTTCCCCAGCACACACCTCCTGCAGGCAAAGAATCCATCTTCCCCTGTCCCAACACTCTCAGCAAGACAAAGATCTCAGGCCAATTTAGTTAGAGGCCTGGAGAGCTTTGCTCTCCTTTAAGAACTTGACCCACGCACTGCAGAGCCTGAAGTTGAAACTACGTTTCAGACTTCCTCCAAAATCTCGCTGGAAAATGGAAGAGCTGCATCCGAACAGATACAGACTTCATCCCAACTAGGTATGAAACTGCATACACGGTAAGCAATAAGACCTCACTGTGCGAAGTAAATAATTAGAATAAGCAATATTATTATCAAGTTCTATTTGAGTCTGAATGCACAAGTCATAGCTAAAAAGATTAAACATTAATGCCCGCTATTCTCTCTCTATCAACTACTAGCTCAATCTAATTCTCAGCTCCTGTGTCTTCCCCTGAAGAAGCTTTGGCTCTTTATGGGATTACTGTTCTCCTAAAATACTGGTTTACAAATAGTACTTTCCTTAGAAAAGCAATTCCACTGAAATCAGTGGAGCTGTTCCTGGCAGAATAGGCTTCATTTTTCTGAAAGATGAGAGCCTTACTTAACAGATCATCATTACACTATTTTTTTCATTTCTACACTCAAATGAATTTAGTAACTCTTCACTTAAGGTTTGAATTACAAGCTACATTTTTATTCTATACCTATATTGTACAGGTTTTTGTTTTAATTCTAGTTTAAACATCATGATATTTGAAAACTTACAGAAAATATGGATCTATTTTTGGTTGAAGCACAAAGCATCTCTTTCCTTTAGTGTTACAACTCTAGTGAAAACTAGTTTTCTCCCAATATTTATCTGGATTATGAACACCCTGGGATAAATGCAGTACCTTGCTGTTTATTTAGGTAGTATCCATGACTCAACATTACTATGGCACGTAGATGCCACTTCTTGTTAAATCCCACTTATTTAGATGTCTAAAGCTGGTTTTGCCAGTCAGTTGTAATAAAAGTTTAAAGAGGTCATTTTTATGGATTTCTATTTACATATTTTCAAGGTTTACTCTAGGCTAGTCTCAAAGAAACAAATTACAAGAAGAGATCTACTGCATCACCAAATCTACAGGGACTCCATTATGCGATGCTTGCTAATCACAAGACAATCCAGTTTCAGTAAGATTAAAAAAATTCACTAGTTTTCTTTCCTAAGATGATATAAGAAATAAAAAGAGATAAAAATGCCTTAATCATTCAAAATACTAAATACCAAATACCTTCTGGAGGGCTGATGCTATCTATATAGAACTAGCAAACACTGCAGCTCTCGAAATATTTTCTTTAAAACTCTGTAACAGCAGAAGAAGTAGAAAACCTGATGAAAAATATTTATGAAAATTAAATAAATCAAACTATATCAGTCCAATTCCCTAACCTCTCACAAAAAAACCTAAACCAACAAACTAAAAACCCAAAAGAAGATAGTTTTAACAGACTATGGGACAAAATAAAACCAGTATCAACAACAATTAGTCCAGTAAATTTGAAGTAATTGAATTCAACAAACACTTGCAGATCAATATTAGATGTTTATAAGCACATATCACACAAGTGAACAGTGAAGGCTACTCATGTTTTATTACCATCATGCATATAAGCTATTTGCATTCAGACTCCATTACTTCCTATCTGTGCTACTAGACAGCTTTTAGGAAGGTAGAATACGTTAAAGGAAGATTTATTTGGCAAGTCTACTCCAAGCAACGGTAAAACCAAAACCACAAGTATTCTGAATTATGGTAACAACGAGAACAAAACCAGTAAGTGCAGCAACCTCTGTCTTATGCATACAGTAAAAATTCAAGCAGAATAATACAAAATTATGTTCAACATTAAACCTTCTTGTTTTTCCCCAAAAACATGCATTTCTTACCCTCCTCCTCTTTTGCCATCTTTGAAACTCAAAGGAATGATTACTTTAGAAAAACTACTGACACTGTGCTGAACCTGGCAACTCTCTATGTTCCCAGGTTCATGAACTGCATAAAGTACAAAGTTCAATAAACTCACCATTTCAGTGGTGTACCTTCATATTCAAACCATATTTCACTAACTTCCTCTTGTCTCATAACTTTCTGAAAGTGTTTCTTCACTTTGTCTGTTACCAGTGTCAAGTAGCTTATCCTTGGCAAAAGCAACTGAAAAAAAAATTAAAGAATCTTTAAGTGCAAATAAAATATACTAAACTAGTAAAAATCTGTAACAAGTATGCACTATCATAACCAAAATTCAGTTAGCACTCTTCTTCCCCTTTTTAAGGTAAGAGGTCTTTTAGATAGTTTACTTTTTAATGGTCAGTGAAAGGCTATAAATTGACCTACTCAGAAGATGCAGAATAGCAGTATCCAATATATTAACACCAAAAAAGTAAAAAATTAAGTTCTTGATTCTTTCAGTGGGGTGGGGACGGAGAACAGCGGACTTCAATTTCTGCTTTTCTGTATTTAAATAATGACGTTTTAAACCTTTTCAATATGAAAACAAGAGGAGATTCTAACTTCTAATTGAAAAGAATGAGCAACGGTGTGTCAGCTGTTTTCTCAAAATATAAATTCCTACACAAGGAAAAAAAAAAAAAGAAAACTAGATGCTTAAAGGTTTGGTTTTTAAGTGTTTTGTACTTCCAATAGCTGGCATTTTCGATTTTCTTTGCACTGGGTTTGCCAGTTCAACCTACTAGTCAAGACTACTATTCTTCCACTATTTAACCTTCACCCAGCAACTAAAATTAGAAAGAAAACTGCAAATACTTTATTAGTTGAAACAAGACACATTCTTACAGATTTTTCAGATGTGATCTTCTATTCTTAAGTGTAACTATTCAATTCAGAACTTTTGTGCTATTTTTATTTGCAACATCTTCCCTACTGTCTTTTTTTAAAAGTCTCAGGCCCAAGCACTCTGTAAAATCAGTGACTTGATTGATGACTGTGTGGCACATTTATCAGAGATAAATCAATCCGTAAGCATTAACAAACAATGCTTTTCAGTATCTCAACAAGTAAAGATTAACATCTCTGTAAAAAATCAATTCACTTTAGAGCAGACATTTTAAATTAATAGTATCCATCCTGTAAAGTTCTGCTTCATAATTATTAACAAAATAGATGGGCCTAAGGTATAGATAGATTATATTTTGCATGTTTAGAGAAACATTTGTTTTCCTCATAACTAGTGTTGTTTCTTGAAGTATTTTCTTACAGTATATAAATAACGCCAGGCCCTAAGTGAATGTCTGTGGTACAGACATCCCAAACCGTGTAAGGATATATTTTGCCTGACAGAAAACTTGATCTCTGCTGCAATATTCTTCCAGAATTTCTCCAATAATTAGACCACAATTTGATATATAAATCAGATAGTATTTTGTCCATGATATTACAATTTGTAAATAACCAATTCATAAAGAAGTATGGAGAGTACATCAGGTTGCTGGAAGAACAGATTCTTCTTTTTGATAATGCCACATTAGGCTACATCTCTGACACAGCTAAATTTTACAATTTTATAAAATTACGTAAGGCCAAGTCTCACCACTATCACAGCCATCATGTAAGTTAACACTCCATTTTTCATGTACCATATGGCTTTCTTTTTCCAACTGCTGCTTTTATTACCATCATCATTGTTTCTGCCTTGTTTCATAGGAGCAATGTAATCAAAACACAGCCTTCATTTTTAGAAGGTAAACAAACTCAATAAATTCAATGAAGTTATGTACACATTCAAGTAAGAATTGTTTGGTAATTTAATGACTTGAATGACAACATAAGCTTATCCTTTACTTACCTAATCCTACGTATATTCACTGATTGTTCTTGAGACAATACAGTCCAGGCTATACCAATCAAACCCACATATTTTTGGTAATAATTTCATGCTTTTCTGCATGATATGTGCAGTTAAATTAATGCTGGTGTACCCTGATGAGACCTACTAGGACTCTTACAAAAGCCAATTTTCAGTATGTTGCATGTAGCACAGCCATGCTGGAATTGATAAATATATTAAAACATTATTTATTGCAACAGTGTTTCACATAACCCTTTAAACTGCATAACTTCCTCTGTAAAATATTCTACTTCAGTTTACATTGTGAAAGAACAACCCAGTTCCTTCTTCAACAGAATTAGAGAACACAGGCAACAACCAAACCATATTCAACTGAATTTAATAGAACATGGCCAGCACTCCCGAAAGGCTTCAATAAAAACTGTACAACTGTACAAAACACAACAGTTAACAGGAATTACCTGTTTTTCAGAGATGCTGAGCATTTGTAAACATACTGAACTCTTTGGTCTCTCCAGTTCTTTTACCTTGATATAATCATCCCCTTCCATAGGAGAAGCAAAAGGATCCAATTCTACCACTTTTCTAGTTTTAGAGATTTACAAGTATACTAAATCTGTTGAGATCTTTAAAAGCAGTTTAAACACATTTTCACTTTGTTACCCCTTTTAATATCCCTTCCCCACCCACTGAAAGATAACAAGATCATGAGTTCTCTTCATTAAGAAAAGTAAATCTCCAAATACATCACCAAGCAGAATAAATCCTCACAACCATCCCTAAATGTCATCCCCAAAATTACACAAACTACAACACCTTCCTTTTGAATACTATATATTGCTACAGTATTTACAGGAATGATTTCCTACTGACCAGAAGGTAAAATGAAATACAAAGAACCCCTAATGCCTAAAGTAAATGCTTGCACTATAACTTTGTATAAAGAGTACCTCTCCAGGTATATCCACAGGATTTGTTGCAGAGCATACAGTATTTTTACATGCAAAGCACTAAAACATAAAAATTACAGATTTAACAAGAACTGGACTGGTCTGATCACTAAAGTGTCAAGCAAGATGAAACAAAACATTTTAATATGGAATGGCTTCACACTGCTCTCTCCTACAGATATCTTAATAAAAGAATACTTTTGACACCCAGCAATCTAAAGAGTGGTCCTGTTACAGACGAGCTCCTCGGGCAGAGCATCATTCTAAGACTGTATCCTGCTGTAATTTTGTTCTTTATACATCTGACAAGTCTCAGCCAATGAGTCTCTGCTTCATGTATACTTCTTTTACCCTTTTCTTTCTAACTGTTGCTTGCACCAAGAGCCAAATAGTATATAATTTTATTTTAAAATGCATATCCATTTTAGGATGAGAGAAAAACCAGACAGATCAGCAACAAAAGTACTTCAAGCAAACTGTTCCTAAATATGCTGCCACTCAAAATATAAGCATCTGCATGAAACACTCCAAAGAAAATGGATGTATTCATTTCTAGCATAACTGCAAAAACCTACCCTACATGACTATATTAAGACGTGGGACACTGTTCTACCAGAGCTGCCCAGTCTTCATGTCACCACTCTTTTCAAAAGATAGACAAGTTAATTTTAGATTACTTGTCCTATCCCTGCACAGTGCCAGAAGGTGATACACACATGCTTCAACTCCTGTGCTGCACTAACCCATCTGACAGACAGGGCTCTCCTGACACACCAGTCACAAAAACTGATATCCATCCCACAGACTCTGGGTTGTTTTTCTAACCCCTCACCCTCCAGTCTGTCATCCTTCATCTTCATAAACCAAGTTCCTCAGAGCAGAATCCTTTCTCCTCTCGCAGCTTACTGATGCCAGTATTTCCTTCCCATGCAGTCTTTCCATTTATAAAAGGCAGTCTGGAATACAGAGGTTGTGTCTATACTAACAAGTAAGAGGAAACATGTAAAGCTGAAGAGTTGAAGTCAAGGGCTGGAAATGTTAACTACATATACGTTTTTACTTTACCCATAATTTTAGGTATTTTGATGTTATTTTACTTTGATTTAGCTCAAGTTTGCTCCCATACACCAAGTGTCCACTAGCAGCTGAAGCCCATCTGCTGCTTCAGCTTCACATGAAAAATGATTCAGCCCGTGGACTGACTGCTCTGTGATGCCAAACTGGGCACAGGAAGTGGAAAGGATGAAAACATATTGCAAATGCAGTCTAGATCTGAACAAAAACATTAATGCAATCACACTCTGAAACTATCAGAACTATACCATGACTTAAAATCTTGACTACTATTCTGCCTTATACTATTATAAATCCCTGGTCCCTCCAAAGACACAAAGCTGCATTACCAGCTCCAACATGAACTGAAAAATGAAGAAGCTAAAATTTTAGAACTGTCATCTGCGAGTAACCACATTTTGCAGAAAGAAAGAATTAAGCATCGAGAATTTTTGTGTACACTTTACATGGAGTAAATAAAAGAAATTCTACAACCTTAAAATAATTTCAATAACGTAGAAAGCTGGCTACACCATGAGGTTAACATGGTTTCATGGTTTCCATGCCAATGTTAAACAGATCAAGGCTGCAAGCCTCTAAATTTAAACTCATACTTTTCAAGTAGCTCTTATACAAAGTAAGCAAACGCATTTTACTCATATGTATAATTTAAAATCTGAGACTTTTAGGTAGCTTAGATGTATTTGGCAATAAGTCAACAAATATGAAGCACTTATCTTTTACCAGTGATGAAACTAAAAGAGACAAAGATGAGCACTATTATTGCTGAAGAAAAAGCACTAATAGTTTATTAGGTTTCAAAACAACCCATGCAAATGAGAAACTGATGACACAAAGATGCTATTGAACACAGAAAAAAAAGTTCTATCCAGTGTGGAATGGGATATGATAAGACCATAGAATTTCAGAATCCCATGAAAAAAAAAGTTCAAGATTTCCCTCTCATATACTTGTTACATTTCAAATATGCATTTCACTGAATCAGCTAACATTCTTTCTCAATTAGATGTCTATTAGGTGCTGAAAGAATGAAAACTGATGAGAACACTATAAATAAATAGATCATTATAGAAAGCAGTTCCTTGTTATAACTCAAATACATCCATCACGCTTTTTTTATCATCAGCTAGCAATCCCATTCAGGCAGTGTTCTGACTGACCACTATAGTCCTTTTATTATTTCTGAGCTAGATCTCTTATGGCTGCTGAACTTCAAAGAAAAGAAAATGAGCAGAAGTCATCCACAGAGCCAGGGCTCATTAAGAGTCTGTATTACACAGTGACCAACCTTAATGTTTAAGAGTTCATAAGTCTGACTAAATTATTTCTGCATTAATAGAAGTTCTCCTCCTCCATTATCCAAGAACATACAAACTCACATCCGGCCTCCTCCCCTTTACCTAGTCGCTCGCTGACTTTCTATGTATTTTTTCAAATATCTTAATTATTTGTGGTAAGTTTCTCTCCCTAGTGAAAAAAGGCTGAAGTTTTCCATTTGCTGGGAAGAAAGATGAAGTCACACAGCATGTTTATATGTTTACTTTCAGAAGCTACCAAGAATAAGAAAAGAAGTCGGATTTTTTCACAACATGCAGTAGTACACGTGATGAGAATGAAGGCAACAAACACAACCACGGCCTTGGACTATTTGTGACTACCTTTGTCATACTCACATAGTAGGGTTCAGCTTCCCTTTCAGTTATCTCATCCTGATACAGAGTGAAACAGGTCGGTATTCGCCCAAACCACACATCTCGAAGTACATCTTTGTCATCTGTCATTCTTCCAATGGACAGTGAAGTACATGTAGATCAATTTGTTTCTTCAGCTACAAATGTAACCCAGTTTCCCCACCCCCGAAAATAAAACAAGTCAGCACGACTGCAAATAAAATACATCTTGTTAAAGGTTCTCCCACAACTACGTTCCTGCAGGATGACCAACGCTGTCACTGGGACATTAAATTCATCACTTAGTACAAAGAACGGGACGAATTAAGTTCCCAACTACAAACACATGGTGGATAGGAAGTGAAACGTAAATGAGCATTTCCTAAGGCTTTATCACACCCCACCCGCAGAGCCAAAAGGTGCCTTCCCGTTACCGCTCGGTAGCTCCCGGCACCAGGAGAGGCCCCGGTGCCAGGGGCAGAGCCCGCGTCCGCAGACAAGCGGGCGGGAACGCCGAAAGGAGCCGGGCTCTCCGGCGGGGGCGGGGACCGGCCGGGGGTCACCGAGGCCGTAGGACGGGCCTCAGCATCGCCCAGCGCCGCGCTAAGACGGGGGCGACCGGAGCCCGGACAGGCCCCGCGGGGTCTGTCTCTCTCTCTGGCCGTCTGTCTGTCTATCCACCTCCCTCCTCCCTCACTGCCAGCAGCCACCCGAGGTGAATCAGCTCCCGCCCCATGGGGCCAGACCGGAGAGCGCCGCGGCGGCAGCGCCGGGCGCGCTGTCCCGGGCAGCGGCCGGGCCTGGGGCGGGCCCGGCCGGGGAGCCCCGCCGAGGGGGCGCGGGGCCGCGCGAGCCGGGCCGGGCCGTTACCTCTGTCGCGACCGGCGACACCCGCCCGCCCGCGCGCGGGGCAGGAACTGAGCGGCGGCCGCGCCCCCGCCGCGGCCACGCCCCCGCGCACGCGCCGCCCGCCGCAGGGCTTCCGCCCGGCCCGCGCGCCCGCCCCAGCCGGCGCCGGAAGCCGGAAGCCAGAAGCCGGAAGCCGGAAGTGGCGGGGCGGGTCCCGGCCGGCCCGGTGGGAAGGGCTGGGTCCGGCTGTCGGTCTTGCAGGTGGTCCCGAGGTCGGTCCTGAGCCGCTCCGAGAGCGCTGCCGGTGCTGCAGCGCTGGAGACGGAGAGTCGCAGGGGTGTAGCTGTATTGGACCCGGCCATGGGCCCTCTCCTGACGCTTCGGCGGGGTCGCTTAGCCGATGGACCGTGCGTTTGAGGATTTTCAGCACTTAATCTCTCTGTTTTTCTCTTACCTGATTGTTCATTTTCCTACTTTCCAAAGGAAGTAATCATAGCACCAAGCCTCACAGAGTTCAAGGAGCGTTTGGATGTGCTTTCAGGCACATCGTGTGGCTTTATGGGGTGTCTGTGCAGGGCCAGGAGTTGGACTCGATGGGTCCCATAAAACTCAGAATATTCTGTGACTTTTTCTCTAGTAGATCTTAGATGGAGCAAGTCTAGAGGAGGCCACAAAGTTGGTAAGAGGACTGGAGCCCCTTCTCCTAAGAAGACAAGCTGAGAAAGTTGGGGCTGTTCAGCCTGGAGAAGAGAAAGTTGTGTGGAGACCTCATGGAAACCTTCCAGTATCTGAAGGGGCCTACTGGGAAGCCAGAAAGGCACTCTGCTTCAGGAACTGTAGTGATAGGACAAGGAGAAATGGGTACAAACTGAAAGATGGGAAATTTAGTTAGGGTATTAGGAAGAAATTCCTTACTGTGGGGGTAGTGAGGCACTAGAATAGGTTGCTCAGGGAGGCTGTGGGTGCCCCAGCCTGGCAGTGTTCAATGCCAAGTTGAATAAGACTTTGATCAACCTGGTCCAGTGGGAGGATTATTATTGGAAAATAATCCATATTTGGATTATTATCTAATCCAAATCTGCCATAACAGGGCAGATTTGGACTAGATAAGTTACGATCCCTTCCAACCCTTCATATTATATTATTCTATAATTTTGTGATTTTGTACCATGATCACAGGAGAATGAGGAGTACCTGTTGCCACCAGTGACGCCTCTTGCATACCAAAGCATCATTCTGGATTGGTTTTTTATCAGCTCAGTAGGTGCAAGTTCACAGTGAATTCCACCTCTGCACTTCAAAGAACGTCTCCTGCTATTCTGTCGCTCTGCAAAACCCCATCTCAATGTCCTACAACTGTAGGAGTGCAGGGGAAGATCAACACTCGGGCAGGGAACATCATAATTCCCAAGGAAGATATGTATCCTATTGTGCTACATGCTAGCAGTTGTCAAAGCTGGGTTGTTCCGTGGCAAGATGTACACCTGCAGCAAACATCTCAGAGCGGGTGTTTAGGCACGTTGGGATGAGAGCTGATACGGTGTGGTTTTAGCGGGTGCTACGGCGGCCGTTTCAGTAGTGCCACGTTCTGGCCATGCTGCCTTGTGGCCACCAGATGTCATGCAGTGGCCACGGCTGCTGAAGGCGTCTTCAGGAATTCGGGAACTACCTGCAATTATTACAGACTTTCGGTGGGGTTTACCCAAAGGCTGGCATTTTAATAAGTTCGCGTGTTGCTGAACCAATAGTATGATTTGCAGAACTGTAGTATTTTTTCAGTCATCTGAAGGATTAGAATAATCTGAAAGGCTCATTTTATTTTTTTCCCAGTTTAAATAAGATCATAATGATGACCTCTTTTTGGTAAAACATAATATTCCAAACATGAGGCCTAATAAAAAAAATATCTCTTTTGCTAGTGCTCTATAAGCAAAAAGTTAAGCTGTGGCACTTTTTCAATTTGGGACATACACAAGGAAGCTTTCCTTGCCTTCTGTCTGAAGTTTTCTGTGACACGTTGATTTAAAAAGGAGATAAACTGCTGTAAACTTGGAGAAAACTTAGTATTTTGTATGGCCTGCTCCAAGGACAGGGAAAGAAGGCACAGAGCACATGTGATATTACAAGGGCTTTATGCTTTGAAGGGACCAGTTCACTTACAATCCTGAATATGGGCAGCTACACTCACCTTGCATGTGTTGGGCATGATGTTGGAAGAGGTTCCTCCAGAAGTATTGTCTGTGCACTCACAACAGTTTTAACTAGTGTGGATGGGGTGGAAATGATTGTCTTGCAGGCCTGGAATGGCAGGAGACGTGCACAGAACTGATCCCACAATTACAGAGACATCCAGCCCGCAAGCACTGCACATTTACTAAAGGCTTCTCTGTGTGTTTCTGCAAGGAACCCCCTTAATGCTGTTACAGGTGTGCTGAAACCAATCTCAGGAGGATGCACTGGCCAGTGGAGCTGCTGTGACATGCCAGCACCACTGGAGAAACAAACAAACAAACAAAAATCCCTGACCAAACAGACAAAAAGAAACCCCAAGATTTTTACAAAGATTTTTCCTCATGACAAGATTTGCAAGCTCTCAGAAAAATATGGATATCCCTACAGGAAGTCAAGGAGAACCACAGGATTAGTGTTTGCCCTTTCCTCCTATGAACTCCTCAAAGCTCTCCTACAGAAAAGGGTGGTTTTGGTAGGATCTGTAGGCTGAAGGGTTTGACTGGTCATTGTAGCAGCATCACTAAAGGTAATGCCAGGTCATTTCTTTTCTCACAGGCAGGAGTCTGTAAGCTATTATCAGTGATACTGCTAGGATGTGACTCCTTGATGCTGCCTGTGCTCACCTCCTGAGGTCTTACTTAACCCCCCCCGCTACAGTTCTTGATGCACTACATTGGCCAGCCAGATTGTACAATCAGCATTCTGTTGATTATTAATGACTACCAAACAGACTAAACATTTACTTTTGCATTTTTCTCTTGTGTATAATATAATATAAGGAACATAAGCACCTGACTCAGACACATGGATTCCACTTCATAGGCTGAAAACTGAATTCCATTGAACACACAAGTCTTTTGCTGGATCTAGGTGCAAGAAGCCAGGTAGAGAATAAAAGTCAAGTTACAAAGTGAGCTAACTTGCTATTTAAATTACCTTCCTATTTAAACATCCTGCTGGTGTAGTTACCACACACAGACACAGCAAGATACATTGTCCATGTGAGATCTTAAAGGCAATAGTTCTGCAGGTGAGTGAGGCTACTGAGACAAAGTTGGTTGTAGATAAACACATGAGATATAATGTGACTACTGAACAAGCAAACTGAACTTGAAATGAATGCCAGCTTTTCTGTTATTATGACTACAAATTAAAGAATCCAAACATTAAAAATAATTGGCAGAATGCAATATCAAAATAAATACAATAAAAAGGGAATTACCTCTTTTACGTTTTCCACATTGCTATCTAATGCATTAAGTTGCACCATCACTTGGCACAATTGACTCATCTAAATTGGAAGGCAAAGAGCTCAACAAACATATTTCCAATTCCAAAGATCCTCGAGCAGTATTCCCTCATTTTAAACGTCATCATCAGACAATACACAGTGAGTCATTGCTTAATGGCAGCTGAATCAAAATACCTGTTATTGAGTACATATGGAATGTGAAGATGCTTGTAGAGAACAAGATTATATTTAAAGGTGCTTTAATTCTAATAAAAATAAGAGAAATTGAACAGATGATTTACGTATTTGTGGGCAGTTATGTTTTTGTGTAATGGTAGTGCAGATGAATATTTTAAACAGAATCAGTGTATAATTTATGTTGGAAGGGACCTCTGGATTTCTTCCCTGACATCTAGGCCAACACCCCTTCTCAAAGCAGGAGTAACTACAAAGTTAGAATATATTGGTAAAGGCAAATTATGCCAGCATTTGATTCCTGATAAGTTACCTGAAATAAAACATGAAATACTATTTCCTTCTGTATTTTGCTAGAACTGGGATTACTGATATTCATTGCTTTGATCACATGGAATGGATTTAATGGTGCTTCTATAGAATTGGTATTTTATGTCACCTACGCATTCCACAAAGTAAGGACAGTTTGTAAGTATATAATGTATATATTTATGTGAATTATACATACATTGATGTATTACAAATAGCTTTGGTGGGTGGACAAAAGATTCCATTTATTCTGTCCTGGCTCCTCTGCTGTAAAACCCAGACTCTATAACACACAGATACGTGAAACTTTATCTGATCAGCAATCTAACTGATCAGCAATCACTATTGCTGTTTTCCCTTCACTTCCCTAACAGTTTTCAATAGAAAGCAAAACATACTTTAATTTTCTAGATATTGTTTTTTGAGTGTGTAAACAAAACCAGATTGTGGGAATCATTAATGTATACCTTTTAACATGCAACAGTGAGTAAGAGTCAAATGAAACTCATAAAGTTGCTATTTATATCTTGCTAAATAGTTCATTGCTGCCTACTCCCAGTGAAGAATTAATTTGATTCATTGCACAAGAAGCTGATTCATTAATCTGAGAACTTCCTGGAAATATTACAAGATAGCATCTAATGTTTTCCAGATACAATTTTAATTTATAAGTTTGTGGAAGCAAAAAAATCACTCCTATCAGGATGTAATTCTCCTTTCGTGCTCTTCTCACCTACTAATATTTGCCTTCTGTAACAGTGAATATATTTGGAAATATTCTAGACTGGGTTTAAACTCTTGTCTAAATAACTGAGGTGTGCTGACAACTGTTCTAGTTTTCCCTCACCATTGTTAACTCTTTTTTACTTTGCTGATTTCATAGAATCACAGAATGATTTGCACTGGAAAAGGACCCTGAAGATAATCTAGTTCTAACTCTCATTTCCTATTTTAGTCCTAACTTTAAATTCCTGTGTCATATTTCAGACTATAAAAAAATCTTTTATTACTAAACCAAGTGACTAGACATCAGGAAAACCTAGTTCTAGGTCTGGTGCTCATTATTTACCTTGAATAAAATTTCTTGGTTTTTCTACTTTATCATAGACTCATGAAGACATCTTGGTGTCAGTGAGGAGGAAGGGAAATAGCCCTTTTTAAAATTTCACAGTGTGTACATGTGGAGATTTCTTATGGCCTTAGATCAGACCACAAGCTTTCTTTTTTAATATAGTGACAATGTCAACAGCCAATTGTTCACTTATCTGGATTTTTACCCCTCTGCATGTTAACTAAGTAATACCTATTCTGTCAAGTATTCTCACTTATCAAAGATATGTATCTGGTTTTCAAAAGGTAGTGGGACGGTGATTCCTGTTGGGAATACTGACGGAAAGGTTCATGGATTTGTCAGTACTACCTCAGTATGGGACAGGGTGGGCTCCATCTATGTTTGATACATAAAATTAGCCATTTATAACCAAAGATCAGCACTTACTTAGTGCTGAATCACAGCAGAGGCAGAAATTAACACAAAAGTGGAAGGAAGATAATACAGTAATCCTGTGCTGTTTGGCGATTGGAACAGCCTTTAGGTTGTTTACTTTTAGGCAAGAAGAGGTTTCACCAATAACCTGCCTTGTTAATACCATTGAAATGTCAGCTGCTGAGACATGGGCAGTCCAGCCCTCAGTACAAGAAGGCATTAAGCACCCATGTGTCACCCAGCACTTGGGAACTCCCAGAACTGAAACCAGAATTAACTGCTGTTTATTTACTAGTAATCTTTTATACCTCAGTAAGAACATTTCTTGCTGTACAGCTCTATATTAAATCATTTCAATAGGACTTCATTCTTCTTCTGTGTTACACTGTGTAATTCCAAGCATCTGAGTTACACTTGTTACAACCTGGTCTATTGGCTATATTATGAAACCTGACTTACTCTTGCAATAAAGTATCAAAAATATCATATGGGTTCATGGATAAACAGTGCCAAGTGTGACACAGACAGCAGCCCATATTCCCTGCCTATCTGTCATCAAGGTTTCAGAAAAGTAATTTTCTATTCTCAGTAAACATACATAGACCACAGGCTTTTCCTTAGATTTCGGAAAAATAAATAGTACTGATTTGTAATAAAACACAGAATTTCTCTATTGCAGACAAAGAGAGGTTTTGTATATGACTGGATGATCTTCGGTAGTTTTACCCAGGGAAAGAATTTTTCTCAGTGATTCAAAATTCACTTTGATAATTTTGTAGTAAAAAAGTGTCAATAACTCCAGTTCTGAAGCTCTGATAAATCTTTGTTTCTCCACTAATAAAGTGTATTATGAAGATTTAAATTCACAAAGAACTTTTAGTGAATTTAAAATCAAGATTGGATGCCAATTTCTCTGGTTTTCTTTTCTTCTTGGTTATGTTTGTACAACATTTGTTACATGATTTAGCAGTGGTTTCTCAGGGAAAAAAGTAAGAATATGATGCATGTAAAATAGGAAAATGGGTGTTTGAGTTGATGGTGAAAAAAAGTAAAAATCCTGAAGTCTATCTTATTCCATGAGAGGTATAATTACCAGTGGCCTCATCAGTGCTGAGGGAGTGGAGGGTTGGTGGAAATCACTTCCCTTGAGCTGCTGGCCACATTGTGTCTAACATAGCCCAGTGTATGCTTGATTTCCTTGCTTACACGGAAGTTTGCATTTGCCTCTCTTGAACTCCATGGTTCTTGCATCCTCTTGTTTGTTGAGATTCCTCTGAATAACAGCTCAGCCCTCCAGCATATCAATCACTCCACCCTGCCCAGTTTGTATCAACCAAAACCCAAACAAATGTGTGTTCCAGCTCCTTGTCCAGTTCAATGATAAACGTGTTACATGGCTTTATGATGGGTTGACTGTGGCTGGATGCCAGGTTCCCACCAAGGCCACTCCACCACTCCCCTCTTCAGCTGGACAGGGGAGAGAGAATGTAAAGAAAGGCTCATGGGTTAACAAAAGGACAGAGAGAGATCACTCACTAGTTACCATGAATTGTTCCTGCATGCATCCCTTCCATGGGGTGCAGTCCTTCAGGAATAGGTTGCTCCAGCATGGGTCCGCTAGTCTGCTATAGCGTAACAAGTCCTGCCAGCATTCCTGCTCCAGCATGGACTCCTCTCCATGGGACCACTGGCCTTGTCAGGAGCCTGCTCCAATGTAGGTTTACCACAGGGCCACAATCTCCTTTGGATGTCCTCCTGGCATAGGCTCCTCCATAGGCTGCAGGTGGGGATATCTGTTCCACCATGGACCTCCATGGGCTGCAGGGGCACAGCAGCCTCACCATGGTCTGCACCAGGGGCTGTGGGAGAATCTCTGCTCTGGCACCTGGAGCACCTCCTCCCCCTCCTCCTCCACTGACCTTGGTGTCTGCAGGGCTGTTGCTCTCACATTGACTCACTCCTCTCTCTGCTGCTGTTCCTGCAGTGCTTTTCCCCCTTCTTAAATCTGTTATCACCATAGCTCATGGGCTTGATCTTTGCCAGCGGTGGCCCCATCTTGGAGCCTGCTGATACCTGCTCTGTAGGACATGGGGGAAGTGTACAGAACATTCCCATAGAAGAACACTGTAGCCCCTCTGCTACCAAAACCTAGCCACGAAAACCCAATACACACTGAATTATTAACCACTACTCTCTGATCCTGGCAGTCCAGCCAGTTTTTCACTGCCTTTGCAGTCTACTCATCCAGTCCACATCTCCTCAGTTTAGCTATCAGTACACTACAAAAGACAGTGTTGAAAGTCTTGCTTCAGATAAGCTACATCTATTACTCTCCTTTCATCCATAGAGCCAGCCATTTCATCATAGAAGGCAATCAGGTTGGTCAAGAATGATTTAACTTTGATAAATCTCTGCTAGATGATTCCAGTTATCGTTCTGTCCTTCATGTGTCTAAAACATGGTGGATTTGTTCCTTCATTTTCCCAGGAGCTGACCATGCTGTAGACCTTCCTTTTTGATTTTTAAAAAATATTGATGTGATACTTGTCTTTTAGCAGCAACTGGGGCGTTGTCCCAGTTGCCACATCCTTTCAATGACAAAGAGGAGCCTCACAAACACATCAGCTGTCTCAGCTTCTATGGATGCACCTTGCCTGGTCCTATGTCCAGAAATACTTAAATTATTCCTAATTTGATCTTCCTGTAGGATGGGTAGTGCCTCAGTCCCAACAATTTTCTACTAGGCTCAAAGACCTGACCTTGGTAGCAAAAAACAAGGCAAACAAGGCATTAAGCACTCCAATCTTTTCTATGCAATTTGTCACTACATCTTTTGCATCTTGCCTGCACTATTTAGCAGCCAGTTTACGTTTTTCTTCACCTCTCTTTCAAGGTGGCTTCTCTGTAGAAGCTCTTATTGTTGTCCTCTATGTTCCTTGGTGGTTTTGACCCCAGCTGTGTGGCTTTCCTAATTTGACTCTTGAATGCCTGAGTGATGCTGCTAGATTTCCTGGTAACCTCTTTTCTATGTCAGAGCTCAGCTAGAGCTTTCCTCTTCAGCCAATGTGGCTTCCCACTGTATCTGCACCTCTTCTTTTTCAATCACAATGGGCCATTCTAGTGCTTCAAGGATATTTGATTTGAAAACCAACTCATTTTTTTTCTTTCTTGGTTCCCCAGTGATTCCTGCCAACCTACTCCCTGACCAAACTGAAGTCCACTCTCCTGAAGGTCAGGTCTCTGCTATGTTCCTTCCTTGCTTCCCTTAGCATCTTAAATTGAACCTGTTTTCCCACTTCTTTTTAGGCTTTGGTCTGCATACTTTGACGAGCCTGCTTGGAAACCTTTCTCAACAGCAAGACTATTGGGAAAGGTGCTCTTGCCTTTCTTTCTTATGCTGGTGCCATCATTTCCCACCAGTCCTCACTCCCAGAAAATAATCCATGGACATAGAAGCCAAAGGCTCTCCCTGAGACACCAGCTACACTGGCTTTGATCTGCATAATCCTCTCTTTTTAAGCCCATGTCCTTAACTGGTAGGGTCAAAGAGGAACACCACCTTGGCTCTTTACCACAGCTCAGAGCACAGCAGTTGTCTTTGATCGGCTCAAGTTCTCTTTTGGTAGCAACACTTGTGTCCAGATGAATAAGAATTACATAGTTAGGGCGAAAGTACAGTAATAGATAGCAATAATCCAATGACACTGTTGGTCCTTCTGTGGTGTCCTGCACCATGGCCCAGGACAAGCAATCAGCTTCCTGACAGCAGGTCTGACATGCAGGTAGGTACTCTGGCCCATAGAGAAGGAACTCTATTAAATAAGAATAATCTTACTAGAGAAGTTTAAAGAAGTCCATTGTTTCAACTCATATTGATTATTCTTACTCTTTCTGTTTGTCTTTTTTTCCCCTGAACCCATAATAGTGTCATTTCCTTGATAACTTACTGGGAAGGGCATGTTTATAAAGACTTAGCTTAGCTTACGCATTCTCCTTCATCTATCTTTTTGTGGAATGGCTGATAGATAACTCCCTAATTATTGTTTATTAATGGTTGAAATTCACTGACCCACATTCTCACACTCACTCTCTGTGTTTGTTCTAAATATTACATCCTTATTCTCTGTAATCGCAACTGATTATCCTGGGAAAAGCAAATGCTGATGAACAGCTCTACTACTTTGTGCTTCTCCTCCCCAGGAGTCACAACAACTGGTTTGTTTCATCAGGCCGTTTCAACACCTCCTCTTTGGATAACTTTTCATGGAACACCATGAAAAAAACCTTACACATATTTCAGTGTAAGGTCTATATTCATCTGGAAAGAGGACAGAGCCGATGGCTGCACAGAAGCTGATGGTGTTCACAGGATCTGTATTATAGACTCTGTGTAATGTACAGGAGAAATAAGTGACTGGCAAACATAACTATGAATAGACAGTTTCAATTTCCTAGTAATGCTCCTGTATTATCTGCAGATACATAAGAACAGTTATGCTTTTAATTACATCTGGTCAGCTTAATATTTAATTGCAGATTCTTTAGCACCCAACTAGGTTACAGAAGACTGGATAGCTGTTGGATTTGTCACAGGATGCTCATATTCCATAGCAATTTAATCAGCTGTGCTTACGTTTCATTCTTTAGCACATTGGCTCTGTAAATTGCTGAAGATAGAGAGGGACCTACCTTCCTTCATGCTTGTCCATTTCCCAGCTCATCTGTTAATATGAGCAGTAATAGATAACCGGCAATTATGTATGTAATTTTCAGGGCTATTGATTTAGTAATATACCTACAATGTCTATGAAATAATTAATTCTAAATTTCCTGGTAGTTTCCGCCTTCTTAAAAATTAAAAGAGAAAGATCCTGTCCTAACTTAAGCTATGCTGGCTGATAGACCTCCATGAGAATATGATGAAAATATAACAGAAAGGCATTGTTGATTTAGTCAAACAATTTAAAAATTATTCTTTAAGGTGACAAATTAATTTCAACCTAGATAATTAACAAAAATTTAGACCAGAGAAGGACATGACCTATAGCACTGCTTTTGGCCAAGCATGAAAGTGTAGTGGTACTATGCACCCTAAAAACCTGAAAGCAAGAGAAACCAAGCCATAAAATATTAGCCTGGAAATACATACATTTCAGTCAAGCTATATCTATGCAGGAAAACAGAAGCACGTCTTGATATTAAGCAGTAAATTAACAATTTGTCAGTATTATATTCCTAATGCCTCATTGTTATGTTAATTTGTGGTGTTTTTCTAATTGAATTAATTTATGGTCTCACTAGCATACCTTTAAATTGTGACTACAGGAGATCTGAGTGCTAGAATGCATGCACTTTTTTTTTCCTTTTAATCAAACTCCAGAGGAGGCTGGAGCTTGTGATGCACACAGTGGCATCGATGATGCTGCCAATCAGTGGCATTCTGCTCCCATAAGAAGCAGCATGTCCCACCTCCCTCCTCCTTTCCCAGTAAGATGGGAAAGAAAAAAAGTAGCCACAACATGGAATGTTCCCTCCTCTGAGTAGCATACACATCATTTGTTTCAGACTAGTTATATAGCCTTTTTTCTCACAGCTATTTTATCTTCCCCTCTTATAGCTCTGAGGAGTAAAAACAATAGTTATTGAAAAACTTCAGATGCCAAATAAATGCCATATTGAACCAAACTTGACATAGCACACATAAAGTGTTTTACTGGTATTAGTGCTCAGCTTGAGACCAGGCTCAAAATCTTTATTTTAAGTCTCTATGCAAACTGCTAAGTCCAAAGACTGAAACCTTTCAAGAAACTGTAAGCTGAAAAATGCACAGAGGAAACATTCATCTTTTACAGGTGGGCAAAAGAATAAAATACTTTGATACTCAGGGCAAGAATAAAGTGATTTGTAGGTGAGTTGTAGGTGTTAGCTTTGTACTGACACTGCACTTCAGTGGAAGATAACTATCATTACAGAAAAGTAACACTGGATTGTTACTAACAGAATGAGAAAAGCACTTGGCAGGCAACAGAGAAGAAAACCCCTGAAAGAAGTGTTTTTTCTGTGAGACTATTTTTTTCCTCATGAACTGATTGGAGAAGGAATGAAAATTACTGACATGGACGTATTAGCAAGAATAAGAGGAATAATCAATGCTGGGAACTCCTGAACATTTCATAACTGAAATCTATTTGGCTATCTGCCTGGACTTATGGGCTGAACCTAACTGGTGTTGAAACCAAACAGGGCACTCTCACTGTTAGCATCACAATGGGAGCATTATGTGGAGGTAGTAACTGATGCAGAAGTAGTTTACTTGTATGTTAAAAAAACCTACAATGGCTCTGGTTAGCACTATAAAATTTCACATTAAAGTTGAAGACCACATGCTACACCTTGGCATCGCTGTGGGACAATTCTAAAGGGTGAGCACTGAAGTTACTCAACCCCATGGATTACATACATGACTTATTTTGTTTGCTTCCCTTGATCTGTAGGACTCTAATGCAAAAGACTCTTTAAAGGCCCAAAGATGGGTTGTAGGACTCTTTGAGTAGCTGACAGGAGGTGTTGGGGTAGTGGGGAGGTCTATGTGACACTTTTCATTTATGCAAATACATAACCAACTCAAAGGCTCAGATAAACTTTGCTTATTCTACAGCAAAAATAATAATAAATCATGCTAATATTGAATTGTTTAATTGAACATGCTAATTTCCCATAAAAAATTCTACCCACACCTATCTGCTGTGGAATACTCAGTTTACAGAATAAAAATCTTAGAGTATCAAAGGGTTAGGAAGAACTATTCATTAATAAATGGGTTATAAATTAAGCCAAAGCTATCAGAAAAATGAAGGTGAAATCTTGACCCTGGTAAGAGTCACATCCGTTTTGACTTGTCTGATCAATAACTAACACCTAAGAGATGGGCATTCCATGCTTTCAAGAGAGATACTAGCTCACAGATGAACCTAAATACCAAAGATCTCAAATTGAATCATGATGGGAACCAGGCAACTGAAAATAAGACCAAAAGCATCCAACACACAAATCTAAATTGCTGCCTGAAGTAATCACACCGTATGTACAAGATCAAATTCAGAGCATGAGGTCATGTAAATTCACCCCCACTCCGAAATGTCCTCAGAGCCTGAGGTGCTTCCATCCACTTGAGCTCCAGAGCCTGTGTGCTCCCTGTGTGCTCCCTGTGTGTCCCCCCAGGCAATCCAGCCACGCAGCCGCCAGACACACCAGGCTAAGTCATGGCAACTGGCACGCCAATAATGATTGCCCTTTGAGCCTGAGTGATGTTTTGCCCCACCTACCAGGTACATAAGGCAATCCCAGAAATGCTTGACTTCCAAATTTACTTCTTGGTTGAAGCTCACATCACTGTCTCTTGCTTCCAGATTTCTTAGTCCTACCCTCAGTCAAGCTATTGCTGTTTCTCCAAAGTCCTTCCCTGTGACATGGAATTGCTTACCTTTAAGGGGTTTGCCCTGCTATTTGTTTTAAGGGTCTCTTTGCTTCCCTGGCTTCCCACATATTGCTCTTGCTACAATTCTGGCTGCCATGTTCCTGAACTAATTTAGTTCCTAGCTTTGGCTTTTCCTGGTCCTAATATTTAGTTTCATTTTCCAGGCTGTCTTTAACCCCCAGAGGTGATCACCCACATCCCACCATGTCTGATAATTTACTGAGGACAACAAAACATGAGTGGTGATATGACTGTGAGACAGAACGTATTCTTGTAGGTAGGATATTCCCAAGTTAAGCCTACCATTTCCATCACTATTTCTACCTCATACCTGGAATTCCTGGGAAAAAATGGAACCCAATATGGTATTTTGTATGCAGCCTGCTGCTACTGCATGAGTTAAATAAGATCCAAATATGCAACCACAAGGAGTCCCAGCAGAGATTCAGGCCAATCAATACCTAGTTTTTAGCTCCTTGTCAGACTTAGGCAAGAAGCAGGCACCCGACACTCAGTCTCATGAAAACTGAGGCAACTCTGAGTATGTGGGGAAGTGAATCCCTAAGTACCTGAGGCACTTTCAAGACAAACAGGGAGGCAACCCTAGAATTTAGGTGCCCACAGGGTTAGGTGTCAAATGAATGTGGGATTTCGGGACCATAGTTTGGGACTTACGTGTTTTATGTGGAACACGGGGAGGATTTTGGCCCCTGTGTACTTTATTGCTCTTTTACCACCAACTCCAAAGTATGGAAATCCAAAGCAGTCTTCATATATTCTGACAGTGAATTATCTGAATTTCTGAAGGAAATGTCACACTTCTGTTGTATTGGGAAAGAAGAAAGAATATTCGATGACAAAGTTGATGATAATCCATTAATATTTTTCTGTAATTTGTGTATAGGCTTTAGATTGGAGATTTTTGTTTGTTTGTTTCAAAGCTACTGTACCATATATTGGACTAGTTTTATATTAGAACAGAGATTGTTTCTGGTTTGAAACAATAAAAAGGGAGAATCATTTATTTGAATAAATAGTATTATCTCAAATTGTGTGTTCACTGATTTCGATAACAACTTCAAAAATTTCGAGTCTGTATTTATCGGATTATCTTTGTAATTTCAATATTAGCATGTTTCAGATTTAGGGGTTTTTTTTGGTTCTTTTTTAAATCTCGCATACAGTTTGCAGTCAAGCAAGACTATTGAGTATGGTAAAGTCTAACGTAGATACTCAATCATCTTCTTTTTCGCCATGCTGGAATGATACCAAACAGGAGAAGGAAAATTTGTTGCATAATACCTTTCTAAAGTATGAAGTACTATGAACTGTTGCAAAATTGTGTTGGTTCAGATAAAGCTAGACTAACTTGTTCTGTTGCATGTGCCTGGATTAAACTGACATAAACCGGCTGCTGACATAAACATGACCATCATTTAAAGTTTCCTGAATGGCTGGCTAATTCTTATGAATACCTATCTTAACTAATGGCCTTTAAAATGTCTTTCCTGATTTAAGAGGTCCAAACCTTCTAGATAAGACAGGTACAGCTAAAAGTACAGGGCCTTGACAGATCTGTTTGGATCAAAATCACACATTGTTCTAACACTGCCACATTTAACAACCAGACTTTAATTTTGCCCAAAGTTTGAAAAAACCCAAAACTCTTCACTTAATTTTGTGCATCAGGATTTTCTAGGATAGGTTAGCACTGAAGCATAAATGCCAGATAGCTCATTTCAAATGTGGAATGCACATTTCTGATATATGTCTCTCCAGAGAGATATGGAACTCTGCACATTTTCTAGGTACTCTATAGTGCTAATGCTAATCCAGACCCAGACAAAATAATCTGTGAGAGGATTTGAAAAAGCATGCGCCTTGCATTTCTCCCTTTTCTCTCTTATGTCATTTAAACTGTATGTTTTTGGGCCAAACACACCTTTTTTTTTGTATATGTGTGTGGAATGAAGTAGCACAGGTTTGCTGAACATACCCTCATCTGCCTGGTCTACCACCAACTCAAGGTATCCAGTGGGCAGAGTGGCAGGGACAAGACACACCACAACTGCAGAGGCCAAGACTCCTTTCTCTCTAGTGCTGTTTAGGTGAAGTGGTTCACCAACACCAATTAACTTGCCTTTGCTCTGGCACAGCAGAATCCAAATTATAACCTAAAGGGAAATGTAGCACACAGATTTAGTAATGTATTTATCTGGCTTCTTCAATGGTGAATGTCAGAAAAAGCCATGGTTATGTTAGTTGTGGTTCTCTAGTCAAGGAAATAAAAAGTAATAATTTTAGGCTAAAGTAAGAGAAGAGGTATAGCTATTTGAATTTTTGCAGTGTCTACCCAGTGTCCAAAACTCCTATCCAGACATAGCAGTCAGGACTTTCTGCTTTGTTCCTAGCCATCCATCAAGGACAGCATTTACCTGCCATACTTAAAATCCAAATGGATATGGTTCTGAATAGCCTGCTCTTGCTGACTCTGAGCAGCGGGCTGCACTAGACAACCTTCAGAGGTCCTTTCCCATCTCAAGTGTTTTGTGATTCTACGATTTTCATGCTTATATATCTTGGTTTACTGAAACTGACTTTTATTCTCAATCCTTTCTGTAGTTCCTGAGAGTACAACTATCTTTCTTTCAAGTTCTGCCCAATTTTGGCATGACACATACTTAATTTTGGGAAAAATAACTTTCTTTTAGGTTATTCTACTTAGTTGATCACTAACCAAATAAATTACAAGCCAAAAGAACTGAATCTGCCCCCCAAACAGGTGTACATATTGCTTGGGGTAAAACAGTAGCATAGGTAAGACTTAGCTGCTCAGCCAACTCCTGTGTATTTTGTGCTCCTGTGCCTTGCTCACATCCTTTTCCTCCTGCCATGAAAAAACAGCATTAATCCGTCCATTATATCCATCAATTTTTTGTAGTGTTTATCAATTATTGGCGGATTATGACCATTGCATAAAGCAGAATTTAAACTTTTTCCAGAATACAGACTTCCAACATTTTTATTATGTCATCTTAGTACTTTCCATGTCCCATTAGTAACAAGCAAAAATCAGAACCAAAACAACAAGAGCCCTAAAAATTCCTTACACCAGACAAATGCGTGCTTGTTAGACGCATTTTAGGACAGACGGTATCCTTCAGCGCACAGCAGGAAAGCTGGACCTCAGGGTCGTTTAAGAGAAGATTCCTAAAAGCACCGAGGAACACAAGGGATCGCCAAGTCCTGGCAGGGGCTGGTCACGATACGACCTGACACGATCCTCCCCGCTGCAAGGTGTCTCAGCCTGACCCTTCCCGCGGGAGCGGCTCTGCCTCCCTAGGGAATCCCTTCCTCGTCCTCCTCAGCGGGATAACGAGCCAGCAGGGCGGTCAGAGCCAATTTATTCCAAGGAAGAGGGATAAGCAGCTAATTAATTAATGTGGCGGGCACCGAGACAAAAAGCAGCGCTGCGAGGTTTGGGATGTGCTAGCTCCTGAGCCCCTCGGCTGTACAACTTTCTTTATTCCTGTTTTTCGCCTGAAATGAGGAGGGGCTGGGGGGAGGATGCGGAGCCCCCGGCGCGGTGCGGGCGGGCGCGCAGCCTTTCTCCGCGCCTTGCACAAGTGTCCGGGGCGCGGGGCACACCTCAGGGTGAGCAGAAAACAACAACAAGATAATGGCCCCTAATGCGCACCCTGGGCACGGATCACACGTGGGCCGCTCCCTCCCTTCCTGTGTGAGCGGCGGGGAGCCCGCCTGCCGCGGCGCGGCTCGCTCCGCGGGGAGGGACCGACGCGTCCGGCGGTGGGCAGGGAGGGAGGCAGGCAGGGAGGGAGGAAATCGCCTTATTAAACGCATACAGCGGGGCGGGTGGCTGCCACCGCCGCCCCGTCTATGCCCGCGGAGAGCCCGAGAGCGCCGCGCTGCCCCCGCTGCCGCTGCCGGCGGGAGATCCCGGCGCACAGCCCCGCGGAGCCCGGCATGGCGCGGCGCGGCCGCTTCCAGCGCCTCTTCGGCCGCAGCGAGTCGGAGGACTCGGAGCCCGAGGGGGCGGCCGCCGCCCCCCGCCGCCGCCCCTCCGCCGCCGCCGCGCCCAAGCGGCGCCCCGCGTTCCCCCACTGGCGCCCGAAGAAGAAGGAGCAGCATCCCCGGGAAGGCGGCGGTGCCGCGCCCGCCTGGACCGCGCCGCCCGCCTCGCCCCTCGAGTCCCCGGCGGCCCCGCGGTAAGCGCGACACCCGGGCGGGCGGAGGGGGGACCCGCGGGCCGGGCACGGCTGGAGGCCAGGGGTGCTTCTGTCCAGGAGGGAAGAGCGTGTCCCGCAGCCGCCTTCCCGTCCCGCGTTCGCCCCAGCCTGCTGGCGGAGCGGCGCCCGAGCCGTGTTGACAAACAGCAGCGCCCGTGTGAATAAGTAACAGTCAGCCCTGTGCCCGGAGCAGGGGGAGGCTGCCTGGCCCAAACCAGCCTCCGAAGTGCGGCTGGCGTGTGTGAATGGCTTTTACTCTTCTGCAGCAGTGGGCTTGTCCTGTGCTCGCTTTTTCTGGACGTAGTAGAGGAGGAAGATGAAAGGGAAAGGCTTGACAACACTCTGCTACAGTGGTCCCCATAAATGTTGCTCCCCAGTATGGTTCCAAGTCTCCCGTGAGTAATTACTATCTAGTGCATGCTGGCTTCTTGGGGACGCAGATATTCCCCGGGGGCTGTTTAGAGCCACAGCACAAGGAACCTCAGTGAGACTGTGGGGTTGCCAAGCAGTAAAATCTCTGACGTGAAGGTAATTCACAGTAGTATATGGTGAACTTGAGGCTACATCAGGTAAGGGTTTGGTTAATACTGCTCAGATCTGAACATCACAAACTGGGCAGTGAGAAACTGTCAGTGCTGCCTACATTTAAAAAAATTGTAAGCTATTGACCTCTTGGGTGTTTGGTTCAAGTTGAGAAATTTGTAAATTTCAAAAGGTGGTTCTTTATGAAAATGTTAGTACTTGCTGAAAAACAGACATCAGGTGGGAGTTAGAATTTTGACTAAAGTGTAGTCTAATGATGTTTGTATTTTGTATTGAAATGTATTTTTGAAGACTTTAAACACCAACATCTTCTATAAAAGGAAAAGAAAAAGCTTATGTTTACATATGTTTAGGAAAGAGAAAATGAAGTCTGCTTTTCCGAGCTTTTAAACCGGGAAATGATTGTGTTTCAGAATGCTGTTAAGTGGACAAGCTCTGGGCAATGCTGCAGGTGACCTCAACCAGAAGGAGATCCCTCTTTTGCCCTCCAAAGGCCAGATTTAACAGAAGGGGATCACAGTGTGGCTCGGGGTGGAAGGGAGCCCGAAACGAGGCTGACTCTGACTCTGACTCTGACTCTGACTCTGACTCTGACTCTGACTCTGACTGAGTTCAGATCCCAGTTGCTCAGCACTGTGTCCGCTTGAGTTTTGAAATCTTCCAAGAAGAGAGAGTGCAACAACTTTGGCCAAGCTGTGTTACTACTGCCTTGTGTGGAATAGTTTTTTTCTGATAGAAGGCTGGAACACATTGCAGTTCACAGCTCGTTCTGAGCCTGCCATGAAGAGCCCCGTGGCTCTTCATGCATACTGACAGGCAGGTGTTGTGCTCTCTCTGGGATCATCTCTTCTTCCCTGGGCTGAACCTGCTTCCCCAGACACTCCTCAGGGCAAGATCTCCAGCCCCTCAGTATCTTGGGGCCCTGCGCTCTTTTTATCAGTGTGTTTTGTATTGAGGGGCCCAAAACTGAATAGAGTATCTAGATGTGGGCAAATGAATGGTGGCATAAGAGAAGTGGCATAAGTCTTTAATCTAGGTGTGGGTTCCTTTTTCTTCCAGATACCAGGATGTTTTTACTGCATAAATTTGTTTTCAAGTTCTGTGCCTAAATTACAAGAGAAGTCTAATAATTGCAAGTCTCCTGAAAGGATGGGGTTGTAACTCTTGTTGCAAAACACTGGGGGGTTTGGGTTTTGGTCAGGGAACCAATCCTTCTGCTATTGATGACAGGCTGGGTTTGTGCTTCAGCACATGAAAATACACGTATGTCACCATCTTTAACTACAGTTGGTCATCTTCAGAGAGCACAAACTTCTCTTGTTTTTTAAAAAACGGAATGAACTCAGCTTTTAGTATGCAGCCAAAAGCACTAAATGCATTTTTTAAAAATCTGTTGAAGATTATGATAGCACTTCTCAAAAGACATGGTTTGAAGTATCTTATTTTTATTACATGCATGGTAGGCTGTAATGCTTGTTCTCAAGAATACCGTATAGGACAGATAGAGTGTCCTGTTAACAGGGATGACTTTGAAGATATGACATGCTTAATTAGTGGCCATGGTTTTAGCTATGGTTTGGCACATGGCAAGCTGTTGGTTTCAAGATACCTGTTTATATGGTATTCCAGTTTAAAAAATATCCCTTCATCAACTGTTTTACTTGTCTTATGTTATTTTTTAGGTAGCCAATACTTTTTCTTGCTGTTAGTTATTTATCTTGAAGAGCAGTACCCTGCATGGCATAAAAAAAATCTTGTGATAAAAAGCAAACAAAAATCCCAGCTCCCTTAAACTTGAAGTCAAAAGTGTGCATTCTCCTGTCTCTATGACATTTACGTTGTACTGCCTGCATTCATGGGTGTCAGGGCAGCCAGATGAACTCCTCTGATCGCTTTTTCCACCAAAAGCCTTGTAGAATCTCTTCCCCTAAGACAACAGCTATAAATTTGAGTCTCTAAACAGAATAAGGTGCAGTGAAAAAAAAGAAAAAGAATTACAGTTGTCACCATTCTGTAGGTAATCGCATCATATTATGGGACTAATTTTTACTTGCCCCCTTGGAGGTCATGTCCTTATGCAGCTGTCATGGTTTGGACATTGAACTATCTCCACCCAATGGCAACTTTAAAAATGAGGAGGATGGCTTGGTATTGAGCTTTGTAGCAGGAAATTGACTGCAGGAGGACAAAAAAAACCCCTGTTTATCTTTGGGGTGTGTTTGTTTAGCAGTGTTTCTCACAATATATGCTGTCCTATGAATCTGGAATTTTTTGTGTTTGATGGTCAAGACCAGACAAGTTATTTGGTCCAGTTATGAGTTGGCTACCATATAAATGACAGTAGCTAGATTTTAGCCTGAGATGTGTCAGTGTAATCACTGTGAAAAAGGAGGGTATTTTTGCTGCTTATTACTTCCTCAGTTTCAAGAAATACAGATATTTGATATTGAGCATGTTAGAAACACTACCATCAGCAACACCCTTTGTTTTTACTGCTTTCCTCTCCCCTGATTAAATGAACTCAGCTTGCCTTCATCTACATGCTAAATATGTGAAGGCAAAGAAACCTGTGTCACGGTGTTGTTCTACAGTGATTTGGCAAGGAAATAAAAATTATTAAGGGTTCAGTAATAGCATAAAAGTAAGGAGAGGGAAACAGCATTAGGCTGCATCCAAGGAAAGACTGTGGAATTATACCTTATCTTGAGGAGGAACATGCACATCCACAAGATAGGTTGAATGTGAAGAAACATCATGTTTTTAGTGGAGAAAGTGTCAGTGAGACCAAGATCTCATCTCTCTTCGCTATTTCTATATTCTTACTCTAAATTTCTCTTCTGTGACTTCTATGTTAGAAGAAGTGAAGGGGCTATGCTTCACAGCCCATGTCACATAACATTTTGGAAAAAAAGATGAACAACAAATGCTTCATCCTGTGAGAAACAAAGTGTGTAGTAACACAGACCATTAGTAGCTCAATTGACAAGAATAAAATGTAGAAAACTGTTGTACAGTTTGCTGTTTTGTAAAGTACAAACCTTCAATTCAATGCACTTTGTGTGTAACTTGACACTTGTGCGTTGTCTCATTGAAAAAAAGAAAAATGAAACATTTGCCTGTGTTCTTTTGTAAGACTGAATATGGATTTCTTAAAGTGCTCCTCGTTGCACTTAGTGGGAGGTGGAAATGGAAAAGGATAATGAGTTTTGATGCGTAATTCTTCGTAATCTGTAAGCAATAATAATGTAATAATGTAAGCGTAACACATTAGAAATAAAGACTTAGCATTTTAATTTTTTTATAGGAGAGTGAAGATCTTCTAAGATATCATGATCAAAGAATTAAAAGCAGAACTTTTTTTTCTGAGTTTTTTCCTCTGCTGTGACCTAATGAGGAAATTGATCCTTAGGAAAAAAAAAAATATTTTTTGAAAGATACTAAGATAGAGGGATGGCGTGCTAAAACATTCATTTGTGCTTTTTTTGCATTTTTAAGAAACAAAAAATACCATCCTGTGAAAATGTAATGACATCTGTGCCGTGAAAGTAGTAGTTTGTCTCTCCTGCATGAGTTTAACATCAGCAGCTGCTTCTGTGTTGCTGATTTTGCGGGTTTGGTGGCTGTGTAAACATCAGGGTGAAGAATACTCTCCTTTTCATTTTATCCTTTTCAAAATCAAATGACAGTCTGAAAAATATGAACCAGTAAGAATGCTGATGCCTTCCTGGTCAGCTTGCTTGGATGTCAGGCTATGAAAGGTAGATCCTGGTAGAGAAGAGTGGCACCTCATTCCTGACTGCTGTGGATTGCTGACTTTCCTTGCTCGTGCTTTTTCACTTAAATTAGAAAAAAAATTCTTAAAAAAATAAAGAAGTGAGTTAATGAACTCATGCCATTCACAGTCAAGGATTTTTTCCTTATTTTTTTGGTGCTTCTGGCTTTGTTGGATGTTTATTTGAAGAGATGGTGTACCTTATTGTATCTAGGTGAATCTGATCCACAGTAGTGCTGAGCTCCATTCAGGGGATATGAGTTCTGTACTGAATATTTAAATGCCTGTTAAAACAAGGACTGTTGTGAAAAAGCAGATTCTATCTGACTCAAACAACGTGCCATTCTTGGCAACTCTGGTTTTAGTGTGTCAGAACCATACTTGGAAATAATGACAAATAAAAATAGAAAGGTGTTTTGGGAAATTGCTATTATAAAACACATCTGTGGAAACCACCCAGGAAGGTGCACAAACAGAAAGTTCTTAGTGAATTCAGGTACATACAGTTGGCACTTAGTAATGCATGGAGTGTTAAAAACAATGTTAAATACTGAATGCATACCAATTCAGTGAGTACCACTTGTCTGAATGCGAAAACAGCAGTTTTCAGTCTCTACTCTTGCTCAACACATCTATCTTGTCTCTTCCTTTTCTCCTTGTCTTGGTCCTTGCTCCTACAACTCTGTCCCATCTTTCCCTCCCTCTCTATGCTCTCAAGATTTACATTATGCAGTTTATACTGCACACTCTAGTGGGTTCCTGCTTACATGGAACAAAGAGAGGAGTGCTACTTCATTATACCTGTGGTGATCTCAGGGAAGAGGCAGGACATTATTTGTGGATAGAAATTACTATGTTATACAAAGGGTCAATATAATTAGTTACATTTACTTCATCTACAAGGTGACATCCATATCCTCTAATTTCAGATATCTGCATCTGAAATAGTTCTTCACTTTATAATCAAGAAGGGTAAATAGTCATGTCTGGTGTGCAATGCATCTCACCTTAAGGTGAGTGTCTAAACCAGGCTAAATGAATTGCATCTTAGAAGTGCAAGATTTTCTCATTGACTTTAAAAGCTGCCTGAAGGTGACACCTCCAACATCTAAATTTGGGCATCTGAATTTCATCAATGTTAGCTAATATGGGGGAGTCCATAGGCTGATGCTTCCATGCAGGCGATGGTATGGTGCAAAGTCAAACAGTTGTGAGCTTCAAAATCTGTGTTCTGGTTTTTCATGTGCAGCTTTAAGGCACCTTCTTTGTTCACAAGGAGTCTGGTTTGAGAGACTCATTTTTGCATAATTTCTGTTATTCAGCATATTCTGTTATTCATTTGATTGTGGTCAAAACTTTCCAAGTTTCTTTAGGGAACTGGGATTGATCCCTACTTCTGCATTTTCTTGGGATGGCTGGGAAAGGCATGGGAAGCAAACCTTTCCCAGACAGCTTGAGAAGGAGAACTGGGGAAGCAGGGGAGCAGGGAGAGGACACTACTACACCTATAGTCTGATTTGCAGAAGCTTAGCCAAAATAGTAATGCTTAGGAAAGTTAAATTCTGCTGGAAATATACTATTTCCTGGGGAAATATACTGGGGAACTGTTAATACTAGGCAGTTCTTCCTTTAGCATGTAAAAATGGAATAAAAATATGAGGACCTGTTTTGTCACCAGAGGTTCCTGTGTAAGGGGAAAAAGAATCCCTTCTTCAGCTTTCAGAACAGACAGAAGTCATCAGTGGTTTGCCCGGGTGTAATGTATCTGATAGCAGTGTATCTTTGTATATACAATTCTTGTATTCATCACCCCAGCAAACTTTCTGCTGTGCATCTTATCTTCACACATGTATTTGTTCATGCAGCCACATACTGTGAGCTCACACAATCTGTCATCAAATATTTCATCATTCAGTGCTCCCTCAAGACAAGAAGGGAGAGATAGGCAAAGACTGATCAATATAATAGATTGGCATCCTTTAGTGCTCTCTGAAAAAAAAAAGTCAAACCCATGGTACTCATTTAAAGAAAATAAGATACCATCTTCTGTATTATTCTGGAACTGTACTTGGAAATTATGAAATAAAAATTTTAAAAAATATTAGTTGGATAAAGTTTATTTTTGGTACTTGAATCCTTTATTCATTTAGAATTCACAGTTATAAAGTCAACCAAACTAAAATGTAAAAATGCCCTGAGCTATGAAAATTTGTAGAACAGACATGTTCGATGAATTCGCCAAGTCCTGAGTTTCAGGTAGAGCCAATGCCAGAAGGACAACTACTGTTTTTGTTGTTCCAAAATAGATTCTCTTAGTCTGTATGCAAGGAGCCAATCCACACACGTGGTCGAGGTATTTGATTTATTTACAGTTCTATGCAGAAAGGGATGCTGGGAGTCAAACCCACAAAGCCAGCACTACCAAAACTTTTCACTATACATTTTAATAACAGGAGCCTTAATTCATTGGCTACAAGTTTCATAGTTGTATTAATTAGTGTTCTATCTTCTATTGGTTAATGATTATCTCACTTCTCATGCTAATCAGTCCCATGGTGTTTCTCTTCTTTTGGGCCAATGGGATTTTGGGTCAATGATCCGTGAGTCGGTGGTCGGGATCTCCCCCTGCAGATTCAGCACAGTTGCTGGGTAAGGTTTATTAGTTTCTTATCTTGGGGCTTCTGCCCAGTGTCCTTGTGGCCCATAAATTCTGCATTCTTTGTGTCTGCTGTCAGTGGTACAATCTTATTACCAGCTTTGTTAACCTCCCTCTGGGTGTGAGATCACTGAAACCTGACAGGCCCTAAAGCTTAACCAGGCAATTCTACCAACCAGTAATTTGTCTTTCTAACACCTGGACATCACTTAGAGCTCGTGGGCTGTTGTCTGTTTCAGATTAAGTTTCCTTTCTTGTTGATTAGACTTGAAAGTACGAAAAGATCAAATATCAAAACGTTTCTTAAGAAGGTTTTTGCATATTTCACGTTTTCCAACATTTTGACAAAAGAATATATAAATTTTTAGTAAGGATACCTTATTACAGTGCTCCTTGTACAGTTTAATCACTCCATAAGTACTCTAAGAAATATAGGCAGACGGAGGGACCCCTGTGCATCCTTTAACCAGCTTTTTTATTGTTGGTCTTTCTTCTTTGTAAGCTCCTTCTTTATTGTCTGCAGAGTATTTTGAACTGTTGCTGGTGCCAGATCTGTGGTGCTGCTGTTGAGGCAAAGCTGTAGGTGAGGAATACTGTCCAATGCCATTCAAATCCAAAAGATCAATACACAAGTTCACAGACTATAAAAAGCTGAGCAGAAAACATTTAAGTTGCATGACCGACTGGAAACCATCGTTTTCCATTTGTCCCTTCTTTGTGGCCAGGAGCAGGTGCCACAATGCAGTCTCTCAGGGCTCATGGAGAGTCATATAGGTGACTTCTAATTAGTGCTGGGAAAGTGGGAGAGAACCTCTAAAATCAGTGGACCTGTGAGGAGAGGCTGCTTTTTTAGGAAATGAGGAGGTTTTCTGTTTTTTCCTGGCAGAAGGCTAGCGGAATTTCTCATGCCGCAACCTGTACCCCTCGCCTCTCAGTCCTTCCCTGTGCACCTCCAAGGAGAGATTGATTCCTGTTAAGCAGCCAGTTTCTACTCTTCCAGGGGTTTCTTTTACCTCATATCCCAGCATCTAATTATCTTGGTGGCCCTTCTCTGTACTCACATAATTTTGTACACTTTTCATGTACAGGAGATCTACAGGTAGTCCCCACTGTCACAAGGGCATGCTGCTAATGTTTGATAGTAGAATAATGTGAACACTAAGGTCTTGCAGAGACTTGGCACTGAGAACTGCAAGGTAATTCTAAGTGTCACTGTTAGCCTGTGGATTTCTGGGGGAGTGCCTATAGTTTCTTATTCTTTGACTTTCAGAAGGTTTTACTCAGTTATTTGATTTGGTTTCCATAATTTGAATTCCTTCAAAACCACCAGTGGGATTTCAGAGTGGACATTCCACAACAACCAGGGAGGAGCTATGTGATTAGCAGTCCTGACACATTTTCCTACCCTTGGCTGGGAATCCTGTGCCACTTAGGACTTATTTAGTGAGTAACCAGTAATTCTTGTGACAAAAAATATATTTAGAATTTTGGTACAGTATAAACACATTTGGCATAAAACAAAACCGTGTAATTATTAGTAAGATTCTATAACATTATAGTGCCATCTCCATCTTCAAGGAGAGTGTTTTGATGATTCACCCATGATTATACTGTTTTACAGATAAAGTATAAATAATTCATTCTCCGTGGTATGGGGAGGACATTCTAGATACATGCTGGTTGTTGAAGCATCTTTGTGACCTCCCTTAACTATGTGCAAAAGCTGAAGGAGTAGGGGAGAAAATAGGGATGGAAATGATAAGGTATCAATCATATGTTCTCTCTATTGGAAATTAAAAGGTTATGTTCTTTCTCTTTGAAGATTTGTGCACTTGGTGAAGAGGAGAAAATTGTTGAGTCTGACAGGCTGCAGTTAGGTCACCCTGAAGCCTTCTTTTTTCCAGGCTAAGCAATCCCAACTGTCTCAGCCTTGCCTCAGAGGAGAGGTGCTCCATCCTCCTCATCAACTTGGTGTCCCTCCTCTGGACTTGCTCCAACAGGTCCATGTCATTCCTGTGCTGGGGATCCCAGAGCTGTATGCAGCAGTGCAGGTGAGGTCTCACCTCCCTGAGTTAGAAGCTGTCTGGGAGCAAGGTACCTTCTGTTTGGAAGCAACATGGCTGGGTTTGTCTACCATCAACAAAAGCAGCTTAATAAAATCACGTTCTGTAGAGAGGCAGATTGATGGATTGGCTTTTACAGCACTGAGAATAAGCTCACATAGTCAGCCTGGAAGGATGAATGAGCAGACACAGCACCCAAGTAACACAGTGACATGCTTTGTAAACTGCAGCTGCTTTTTACCTCGTTGATTTGGACCTGGACACATTGAACACAGATGTCTGCCTCACCCCACCTTGGAGATGTATTCTGATTTAACTTTGTGGGATTCTTCTGATTTGTGGCTGGATTCCTTAACTTATTCAGTGGGAGGTACCCTTGTCTGTTTTCAGTTTAGGCTGTAAGAAATCTTTTTCTCACACCTTTTGTCTGTGTTGTTAGTTTACTGAGTAATCTCTCCCAGGCTGTGATGGCTTGGGTTGTGTGTTTATCAAATGTCTAGAATAATGGAGTCTGATTTTGACTATGCAAATAGTAAATAACAGCACAAAAGACCAAAAAAAAAAGTTGGCATCTTTCAAAAGCTCTGAATGAGTACATATCATTTGCAATTTCAGAGTGGAACTTATCAGGCTTTTTAGTCCTTGTATAATTTAGTGGGTGTGTATAAGGTGAAGAATTAAAAAAGAGGCTGAGAGGCCTATGAACTTTCCACAGGGGAGTATTTTAAATACAATGTAAGTGACAGTCCTGCAGGTAATAAGTTTACTCACGTGAAATGGACTCCCTGGTTCCTGATGAGCCGCTCAATGCCCATTCCTGTCATGTTTCCTGTCAGAAATGGAGTGTAGCCAGGGCTCTTCTGTGTTTGGGTTGAAACCTCCTGATGTTTTCAGGAAAATGCTTATATTGAAAGTTCTAACAAACATGAATTATGGAAATTTCTGTCCTCTCTGATGGAAGAGTAGAAATCCAAAGGCAGCCAGAGCTGTGCTATTACTCATATGAGTCTGTCTCATTGTTAGCACTATCTTAGGCTATGTATCTGTGGCTTGGAGCGACTGGTAATTGAACTAACCAGTTCTTCAATAAGATCTAGATGATATCTTCTTCTCCTGGGACGAGTAGAAAACTTTACTATATGGCCTTTGAGTTAAGGTGGAGCTAGTCATTTCAACACAGGATTTTCAGTGCTCCATATGAAATAAATTTATGGGTAAGTTATATTCTGTGGGAGAGACCTCATGTTTTCACTGTAATTCAATATGAAAAAAACAAAAATGAGTAGAGTTACAACAGTACTGTCTAGTGGTCCATTATAGTTAATAAATCAAACAAAAAAAATTAAAATTAACATTAAAAAATCTGAGGCCTAAATGCAGCTTTTTTTTTTATTAAGATAACGAACTTCTCATCTTGACTTTCAAGAACTATTTGTTAGCACAAACATACTACCTTTGGATCAAAGGATAGCTTAGAAGATGCTTTAATTTTTATGAACTGAAGTTCAAAACAAATAGTCTTATCCCAAAAAACTTCTACATGTGTGTCAGGGTGCTAGGAATATCTTACAAAGAAATAAAAAATTAGAAAATCAGCATATACTTCATAATGTAAGTTCTTGTCAGAAGTACATCTAATCAGATGATAAACTGGTCTGTTTTGTTATGTAAAAAGTTCCCCCTTTTTCCCCCTACTAAATACTAACCACAATGCAGTAGTGAGACTTTAATACGAAAACACGATCAAAAAGTGACCTCAACTATAAACATTGTGAAACGGTGTAGCGCTTTAGTCCTGAGTATTTTTATGGATCCTCTGCATCTTGAATGAACCCTGGTTTAATGGGCGTGTATCTCTTCTCACCACTGCAGAGTGGAGTGCTCAGAAGCTGTGTGAGCCTGGCAGGAGCTGCTGGCGGGCTGCTGGCACTGGAGGAATGAGTGTCCCACTAGCTGCCAAACCAGTGGGGCAGCATTGGAGGCAGTAATAATAGTTCAGGGCTCACCTGGAGGTATTCGAGGGAGGATTGCAGGTTACAGGGTACTTGCTTTGGCTGCCGGGGAGGAACTGAACAGGAAGTGTCCAACAAAAACTTGGGAACTTTATATTCTCAATTTCTGTGTCTACATGTGCTCTAGCAAGTTCAAATATTGAGCAGAGTATTTTTGATGACATTGTAGTGTTGCCTGATGTATTCATGATTTTTTGTCATTAGTATTTATGTTTTAATATTCTGTCAAGTTTCTTCTAAAAGTAGGAAATACAGTTGGGCCCTGAGAGATGTTTAATTACTGTTAGAAAGGTATTTTAATCACTTCCCACTGTTGGGTGCCTGTTTATCTGATTTCTTCAAAGATTTATTTGTTGGTTGTTTTCCTTGGAATTTTTTAATTTTTTGTTTTAAATGATTTTGCTAAATAAAATCAGGGTGATTCCTTAATATCACCTGCTGTAGTGTTTAACTTGCCATACTCTAAAATTTAGTTTTGCTTGGCTTTACTTGGTTTTAAAAGAAAAAATAAAAGGTCTGTATACTGTATACCTGTTTGGACATGTCTAATCTCTTCGAAGTTAGATCTGAGTTACTTGACAACCTTTGGCATATTTTCTTGTGTAATTCTTCCAAACAGTGCTTTCCCCCTCCCTGCTTATTTTCTGCAGTAGTGCTTCTCCTGTATCCAGCTTAAAGCAAGTCCTTTATGCACTGAAGAATCCACATTTTGATAATTGGTTAAGGTTTGTGTAAGTCCAGAAATCTTCTGTTCCCACTGTTCTTTATTATGTTCCATGGAGTTCTTTCTCACCCAGTAATGGACTGGATAGACTTTTCCAGTCGAAGTTGAACTCTCCTGTCATTACAGTGGGACAACTGCCAAAGCAATGTGCTATTATGTGTTCATTTCTTCCCACAATGAGATGTATCGGTTCTGACTTTGTTTCACATGAAGTAGGAGTTGACAGGAGTTTACCATTAATTTCCTGGTCAAGATTCTGCAACCAAGGCAGAAGGTTTTCTCTCTCATTAGTAATACTACCTATTTTTTTTCCAACATGCAATTCCCTCAGTTCTTTTTCTAGACGTAATATTCCTCAGACTGTCCACCATCTGATCTGTCTCTCTCATATTCTGAAATATATTTTTATTTACTTCCAGAGGACTCACTGATATATAGGCTGTATTGCAGCGTAGGTGCGTAGAGTAGATTTGATATAAATTTTTAAAATATGAATTAATTTTATATACAAGACATAATAATTGTTTTCATTCTAACATGTGCATTTTGGTTTACTCACCGAGTTTTCTTACTAGCAGGATGTCCATTACATGTGCAGATGATTATAAATAAATTTTGCTACTGATGACAAATTGAGTGTTTATGTCATCTAATGAAGCAAGTATGAGCAGCAAGGTGTTGGCAGCAGCAGGCCATGATATGTGTGAGATACACGTGCTTCCTTTTTCTAACTTTCGAGAGAAATCAAGGTGTTTCCCCCAGTGTGTGTTATATTCCATCTAGTGTTTGAGTCATTTTTACTTGAGAAAAGACTTCTGAACCCCTCTTCCAAGTAGCCTCTTACTCAGTTCGTGGGAAGAGCACATGTAGTTGCCTTTACCTCTCCAATCACTTTAAGAGTGTCAGGGGAAACAGCTGTGAAATAAAGGCTATTGAGAGTTAAGGTCATGAAAATAAATACTGTCTAACTGGATACTGAAATGTGGACAGGCTTACTTGATACAGCATTTTATTATGTCTTCCCTGAGTTGCCCTCGCTTGCCTCTCTTTTCCTTATAATTTTAGCCTGTGAATATGAACACTTGGAGAGTCTTTTGAGTATGCCATTTTATGAACTTTAGTGTCAGGTTTTTACAGGAAATGTTAGAACTTGGTCAAAAATAGAGAAATGACTACCATAACAGCTTCAGAACAGGGGCTTGGCAGACCCTTTTTCTCTGCATGTGTATTCTAAATAGTCTGTTTTGCTTTTGTGCAGTGGTCCTCATTTGTGTTCAGTGATGCATGTGTGTGTGGTTACTGTGCTTAAACATAAGGACTTTCTAATCTAGCAATATCCACAAGGATCCACAGATTTGCTGCTGCCACTTATGCTTCCTATCAGAGGAACAAAGAGCCAGACTTCTTCCCATGTTTCAAACACTCCTCAGCCTGAGTGCAGGTTTCTTGTTCTTGTGGAGATTTTAACTTCAGTTCCCAATACTTCTAATAAGCTGGGGTTCATTGGTTTACGTCTTTTGTCACCGAGTTCACAAAGCTGAAGAAGGACACATGAACAAACAAGGCAGTGATTGGAGGCATCTGGAGGAGTAGTGAGCACCTCCCAAAGCTCTGAACATGAATATTTTCCATGGTGCTCATGCAGCTTTGAATGTTGGTGACCTGCTTCCAAAGTACCTGGGTGAGGAATAGGTGCTGTGGCACTGCCAGTGCCTTCTGTATCTCTCCCAGGGTCGAATCACGATCAAAGAACAATAAGGAAACAATTTGGATACTACCCTCCCTGTGGTGTCTTGTTATGTAATCCTCATTATCACTGTGGTGTCCAGTAGCGTTGCTGGCACAAGCCAGGATGCCAGGTTATATTTGGCAGAGAAGCCAGGGTATGTCAGGGTATGTGAGCAGCAGGCAGCACTGACTAATGCTCCAGGACTTGAAATGGTGTTGCTGATGCCATTCAGTTCCTGTCATGACCCTGCTGCCTTTGGCCCCAAAGTTACCTCTGTGCAAAGGAAGGGTGTTGCCTTTCTCTATGACTCCTCACCATTTGCAGGAATTTAGGAGGATGTGATGGGTGTACATATTCTCAGTCATTGGCCATATGAGTGGGTCCTGGAAAAAAAAGATGGTTTCTGAGACAGTCTAGAGATGCAAGGCATTTGTGGGGGGACAGGGTGGCCCAATTAGAGACTCTTCAGCCCCACATCTACCCAGGAGCAGTCTCTATGGCAAGAAAATGTTTGGAAGACAGTAATTGAGTTCACAGGCGTTGGAGATCCTGTTTCCAGCTCATCCTCCAAGATGAAGTGATTGTAGATGAGCACTCCATAGAAGATTTCAGAGTGTTAAGGTCTAAGATGTGATGGACTGGCACCATGCCACCACATCAAACAACCTGTCAGTGTTGCTGGTAGTCAAGCAGACAGCCTTGGGAACAAGTTCTGTGCCTATAAACAAGTGTCCTCTGGGTGATGGATTTGCTGAATTGACCAAGGCTGCTGGAGAAGTAGCACCTCCAGCATGGTCAGAAACTGTATTTATCTTTTTTAAGAGGTCCAAAAGGACAATTTTGCAGTTCCACATTCAGGAAATACTACACCTTTTCTGGGGGCATCCAAATTTGATGGTGTATACAGCAAAACACCCCTTGAAGTCTTCCTTTCCCCTCCCACTTCTGAGTTAACTGATTATTCCTTTGTTATTATTCATGTGTGTGCCTGTGGACAACCACAAATAGAAGAATGGAATTTTTTTTAATGTGTTACTTAGCTTTCCTGAAGAGATGTAGTGCATAAGCACTTTCTGCAACCACTTGCTCTACACATATGGCAGACTGGATGCTCATGAGAAAACTGAAATTTTGGGTGTGTTTTGTCCTTTATGACATCAATGCAAAGAGTGTTGAGCTACATATGAAGATTATCAAATGCATAGGTAATGCTACAAAAAGCTCATCATGTATATATGTTTCTACTGGAGTGTATTTATGTCCAGTACTGATTTAACTCTAGTATCTTCTTTTTTTTTTTTGTTTCTGTTTAGAACAGTCACACAGGATTGAAATAAAACATTTTTGCTTTAAAGTGAAAGACATAGTCCAACATGATGGCATAGTAAAGTAAAATCAGAGCAGTGTACATTTTTACATGATAACTGAAAAATGGTATGAATTTCATAAGCAGGCCTTAGAACATATGTAATCTCCAGAGGACATCTTACTGTGGAAGAATCCCAATCCCAGCCCCATGAGAAGGATTTTACTTCATGATGGGTTCACCTTGGCTAGCAATTAGGCATGTATCCACTTTGCTTATTCCTCTCTGTCAGTGGGATGGGGAAGAGAACTGGAAGAGCAAAAGCCAGAAAAAACTCATGGATCAAAATAAGGATATCTTAATAAGCAAAGGAGAAGAATCCCAATCCCAATTCATGCACAGTCAATAATTCCACCAGTAGACCAGTTCTCAGTCAGTGTCTGAGCAACAGGTACTTTGGAAAAACTTCCCCCATCACAAAAACAGAGTTTGTATTGCTTAGCATGGTACTACATGCTGTGGAATATCCATCCCTTTGATCAGTTTGGGTCAGCTGTTCCCTCCCAGCCCATTTGCTGGGGAGAATGTATGAGAAATTGATAAAGTCTTGGTGCTGTACAAGCACAATTCAGCAATAGCTGAAACTTTGGTGGGTTTTGTTTTTTTGGGGTTTTTTTTGGTTTTTTTTTTTTGGTTTTTTTGTGGTTTGTTTTTTTTCTTTGTTTTGATCTAAAATAGAGCACCATATGAGATGCTATGAAGAAAATTAACTCCATTCCAGTCAGATCCAGTGCACACCCTTAGCTGCTTATTCATAGTTAATGATTTTTTATTCACTGAAGTATTTGTTATATTGCTTTGTGGTTGGAAAAATCGGTGGAAGAAACTTGATAGTTAAACGTGTGGTGACTTTTATGCACATACATAATCTGGAAGACAGAGAAAAAAAAACAAAACAGCTGTGACTTGGAAGATCAGAAAAGTCACTATGAAATAATCCAGGTTGCAAAAAAAAAAAAAAATTTCTTATATAAAACTGATGAACAATACTGTTTTATATGTCTTTAAAACCTACACAGGATCTTTAATGTAGGAATCACCAAATTTATAAAGGAAGTTTAAAGCTGATTTTTATAAAGGAATTATGAAATGACATTATATTTTGAAAGCTCTTGAAATTAACTGCCTGGGGTGCACATGAGGTCAGAGCTGCAGTTTAGTTTTAGAAAAGTCCTTGATAATTTTTACAAATTAAAACCTTTATAGTTAGTAAGCTTAGAGCAAGGAAAAATAAATCCTAGACTTCAGAGCTTAATAAAATTGCCTAGGAAAGACAGGAAAGGCTGTTTTTGCCCAGTATGCTTTATCACATAATTAGAGAAAAATTTGCCCCACTTTGTTTATAAAATAAACTAAATAGCGTATTTTTAATGTTTTAATGAAATACAGATTTGCACATCTAACATTATTTCACTGTCTAACTTTTTATTGTATAAGTTTTCTTCCTTCCTTGTAGGCTTTCTTTTTGAATATTTGTTGTTGAACTTCCCTGTTTGTATTTCTTCATCCATGTAAGCATCAATTTGGACACAAATCCATGTCCAAGCAAATAGCTGATCGTATCTTACCGCAGTGTGGCATTCCCTGGTGCCCTGCATCACTTAGTAGTGAAGTGTTGTCACTGATACATCTGCTACCCTGGAGGTTACCAGAGATGCCACCAGGTTTGTGTGACTGTCACTATTGTCCCGTGATCTTGATTTGGAAGGCCACAGAGGTACAGATGTTGTGTCCAGGTTTGTGTGACTGTCACTATCACATCCTCTCTCAGTGCCTTTGGTGTTCACACCAGCTGTTGGTTGGTGTTGGTGCCCCCTGCCACAAGTTTTATCTGGCAGATCCTGGGTCTCGATGGTGATAAATCTGATGAAGCAGCTGCTGGGCTGAGACTGTTGGGAAAATTGCAGATGTTTCTGTGTAATTGTGTCTCCTCCCTTCCCTCTTGCTGGACATACCTAGTTTCTGATACAGCGCTTACCACAGTGAGACTCAAAAGATTGTCAGCATAACTTCAGTGCAAATAGTACTAGATTTTACCTCCTTTTTTTAATAACTGCTTTAGTGCAGTTTACCTGTTGGTTACATTGCATTACTTAATATTTGAGTTTGAATTTTTATATGGCAACTACGTAGAACGAGTGTGACAGAAAACAACACATTGCAAAAGCCTGAATCACTGCAGACAATTTTTTAATGTTAATACAAATTAATTTTTCCTGAAACTTCTTTCCATTTCCTCCAAGAAGAAGACACACATGATTTAAAAAATGGCCTGGGGAATCCTTCTTCTGTTAATTGTTGAAGAAGTCCTTCCACTCCTTCATCTCTCATACTTTCAGAAGTGTTTTACTTCTTCCACTCTGATTTCTTTATGTCTCATATGCTGGAACAGTCTCATTATTTACATCTGCTCAATAATCTGTCCCAAATGTATTTATTTTGGTTAGTTTTGCACCCTTCCTTTTATGCCACTCTACAGTCCTTTAATCTAGTCCAAATTACAATTTAATAATGAAGGTGAGGGTTGAGGAGGACAGACAGTTCTAGTTTAAAAAGTTAGCTGTAAAATAAAACCCTTCAGTCCTCTTGCACCGTCTGGTGTTTCAGTCCATGGTTCAGTCTGCCCAGACTTCCAAGGGCAACTCTGCTTTCTTGTCCTTTTCTTGTGTACAGAGTGCAGTGCAGAACTGCTGCTGCATGTGGCTTACAAAGCCAAGGGGGAACTGAGGCTTTTCTTTAATGAAAACTGTGTGCCTTTTCACTAGGGATGAGAAGAGCCTTTTAACAGAAATAGTTTACTAACTGCCTGGCAAAGTTTCTATAGCAAAACTGACTTCTGAGCCAACTCTTTGGGGTACTTGCCTAGTGGAACACTACAAAAGAATGACTAAGGACATAGAATCAAGCAAAAGAAACGCAGAGTATACCATAAGCAATTTGGTTTTCCCCTTCTTGTCTTTATCTTCTAGACAGTTTCCATCTTTTCTTCTCCTCCACAACTGCTTTTATTAATTCGGTTTTTGCCAATTAAGTAGGGAGGCATTTGGCTATACCAGCTATACCTTAGCTGGAAATTTTATGTTAGGAGATTGACATTTTATTTTGACCATTTTGTGAGTTCTGATCAATACTGGGAGGATTAAAATGGATTTATGGTAGTACTTACATTATACAGACTTCTGTGGTAAGAAAATTAACTTTAAATGAATGAGCTGGTTTCACGCCTGTAATGTAAAATGCAGGTTGTTAATTCTAGATTTTTGTGCTGAAATTTGTAAAGCTTGAGTTTTGTTTATTGCCTCAATTTTCACTACTTTTCTGACACATCCTTAAGGAAGAAAAGTATTGGGAATACTTGTGTAAATTATTTTGAACAGCTGAACTTACCTCATAGCCCATTGCCTGAGAAGGAGATGGGGTCTTGCTTCCAGGTAGAGCCATTGTTGTTCTGAAGTTCCTAAAAATGTTATTGCATTATTTAATTAGTGAGAGCTGAGTTATTAAAATTATGTTGAACTAGCTCTCATTAAGGAAACCAAGACTTCAGTGTCCTCTTGTTTCTGTAGCTTCTGGGTTTTTTCCCTGTTAATTAATGGAAACATTAATAGAAAATGGTCTGTTTCATTTACTTTTTTATGTTAAAGATTTGTAATTAACAGACTTCTAGACCAGGCTACAATGCTACCTTCTGATGGAAACAGATCAGCTGAGGTCTTTCAATGAGTCCTTTTCTTTATAGTACTTCTGCAAAAGCATGTCATTTTATTTTATATGTATTTTTTATTTTATAACATTTAAACTAATGAAATGATCTATCTCAAAAATAAATGCCAAATATTTAGGAATTATTTGTCATCCTTAGTTACCTGTTCCTGATCCTTCATTTCTTTGAAGTTGGTATTATTGCAGTTGAAGACAGAAAAAAGTAGTGTTCTGCATTATGGTTAATGAATATTTCTGGACTGAGATTTCAGGGTCTGTATCTTTGCAGGAAGAAACTTTGCAGTACTAAAGGTCTGCTGGCAGTTTGACTGCATCTTCAAGTGTGCATTTACTGCACACAGCAGCCTAGAGGAGACTTTTAGAATGCTTGAAGGTCTGGGTTTGGAGACTGAGTCCAATGATGTTGAAATGGTCCCTTGTTTCACTGTGTATGTAATACCATGAAAGCTCGATGGTTTTCTTTCTTTTCCCTTGCATAACTGATTCTAGTAAGAAACTGTTGATTACCTCAGTTGTTTACTCATGCTCCCTTCTGGAGATAACTTAGGGTTTTGGAAAGAAATCTGTGGCTCCTTTAGCTGTGGGAATATTGTTAAGAAAGGAGGGGTTTACATTATACTTTGAAAAATCACCAAGACAAAACACTTTGCTGTCTCAAACTGAGTATCAAAAATGTTTTGCCCCCAGATCCTGAGGCTTTATCTGTGAGAGATTCTGATTTCTTGTCCCTTCTGAATGAGTTGCCCCATCTGGGTCACAATGATGAGATAAATGCCTTGTTAAACAGGTTCTAGCCCTCAGAGGGTTGAAAGTAGGCAAATGCAGAAATTAAAATAGAAGGTTTTAACAGGTAACTACAGAGTTGCAGGCAGATGAGTCTGTAGTCAGCTATTGTAAATAGGACATCCTAGATGATTTAAGTCAGTCTTTGAACTGGCTCCAGAACGACTTGCATTTCATGTGTAAAGTCCAAGGCTCATAATACATTTGTACCACATGATGCTTTAGGATAAAGTTTACTGTGTGAACTGTTTTAAAATTAAAATGCGATTGAAATGGTAGTAGAATTATTTTTTGTGATTTGAGATGTTTACTTAATTACTCTTTGTACTCAACTGTCAATTAGACATCTTGTGTAAGACCCAGAGCCAAAGTGAGCTGCTCAACCTACTGAGACACTTGGATGGTGCAAACATCTTTGGCTCTGAAAGAACACCAGAAAACTTTGTCTATGGAGCTTTTGGGCTTTTGTTTGTTTTTCAGTGGTCATGTGAACATTTTAAAAACATGGAGCTTTCAGCAGCTTGCACACTGGGAGCCCATAAAGCACCAGAATCCCTTAGATGGTATTCACACACACTTGAACAGTGGTTTGTCACTGAGTGCTGAACTGAAACAATTCATTTCTTGATGACAAAGAGCTGAAGCATGACATTTACTGCAATGAAAATGCCTTCCTTCAGCGAGCACCATGGAGGCTACTCCTGCTCAGTACAGATCAGGTCAGGTGCACGTAGGAGGAATATGCGATGCTGTAGCTGCAGGCTGTTATCAGCGAGTGCACTCTCTTAAGTTTTTATTCTTAAATCATCTTCAAACACTACCATAGTAATCCTATAGTTTTATAGATGGCATCTTTAATCAAAGATAAGGGGGATGATATAAAAATTTGCTTGTCACATGAAGAGGGAGCTCTCATTAATTATAGACTTGACCCAAACAGAAGAGTAGGTGTGGCTGAAAGTTAATGCTTGTGGTGGACAAATCAAACTTGTTTTCATGCAGAAGTGCATGTGCATTGAGATTATCCACCTCTGCTCTGCTTGTTTGTTAAATCTAAAAGACATGATAAAGTTATTTCTTTTATAGAGGTGTGGCCACAGATTAGTGCCAGAGATAGAAGGAGTTTGTTGCAACCAGCTTCCTCAAAATTAAGACTTTATTTCGTTTTTTCTGAGGATTTTCTTTACATGTAATGATTCCATTATAGGAGCACAATGTTTTTACTCATCACAAAGTCTGTGCCTGGTTTACTGTGTTCAGAACTGCTTGGCAGGCTCCAGCTCAGACATTTAATATAATTAACATGAAGGTGTTTCCTGCTCGGGAGGTATTTAAGCATTCTAGGATGATCAAGCATTGAGGCTGGAAGATGAGCTGTTCAAAACCAATAGTTGAAGGCCTTGTAGATTAGTAATCCAGAAGAGAGCTGTTAATGAACAGAGTGGAAGCAACATTAAGTAAGTGTACTGAATTGTAACAAAATGCTCATCGTTTTAAATAACAAAGCCTTACACAAAATTAACTGGGCTGTCGGTGTCCCAGTTAAAAAAATATTCTCCTTAGTTTGTCTGTACCTCCTTTCCCAGGAGCCTCCCATTTTCGTTTTTCATTTCCCCCTCTCTTCTGCTTTTTGCATCCTTTCTTTTTTCTTCTCTCACTGCCTGCAAGATCACTTTTGGTAGCTGTGATAAAAAGGAGGTGAAACAGGAGAGTGGTAAATGGATTTGACAGGAGGCAAAAATACTGTCGGGAGACAACTCATTCCTCAAAAGGTGAAGCAAAACAAAGTCTGAAGGTGAAGCCCGTGGTCTTCTGGCTCTGTAAAGATGCAGAGATGCAGGTAGGCTGCCTTCAGTGAGCTTGTATCCAGAAGGAATCCTGAATTCTGCTGCTCTTTACTCGGTAAGCTAGTCTTTCTGAAGAAGCCAATATGACTTCAAAGAAGCACTTCGTAGTGTAAATCCATGTTATGATGTCTGTTTGAGCTGGCAGAAAGCCTGACCTCTGTGGAGGTATGTAGAAAACCCATCCACATCCATGTGTTTATTTTGATGTGTAACTTTTGACAATTCAAATAACTGTATTAATGGCATTTAAGGGAATGTGAGAATGAAGAGCTCTGATGATAATCTGTAGGGCTGTGGAATGTACTATGAAATGGTATCTTACATTGTTGCTGTGCTAGAATTTGTGACAAAAATCACTTTCTATGATACATCTGTGACTGCAGTTGATACAAGTTGGTGGGAGTTTTTTTGAGTTGCCTTTTCATCTTCTCTGTTGTGATCTTTTTGAAAGGTCTAATACTTTTCAAGACTTCCCTGAGCTACTTCTGCTGGCCATGTGACTAGAAAAGCCATATGAAGTATGAGAATAGATTTTTGCAAGTTGTATCTAAAAAGATGTCTGTGTTAAAGCATTCTTAAATTGTTTTCGTAAATGTAACTGTATATACACATAAAAGATGAAGGTTGTTTGCTGTAAGACATGAGAGTCATGGACCTGGCCCATTAAACACTCTCATAAATTGTGATTCAGTACTGTCATCTTTTAAGAAATGATGCTTCACTCAGATACTCCATATTGAAATATGCATGGGAATTTAAATGAAAATAATTAATCTAGGATTTATATTAAAATCTCTGCAGATGTGTGTTTTCAGGCAAATGAGAAAATCCATAGTGACAGCTTTTGCAATAAACTTAAATCCCGAAATGATAAAGTCCATTATTAAGTCTGGAAGCAACAAAACATCTCATATTACACAAGCTGACTTATCTAAGTAGAATTCTATGTTTTCCTGCCACTTCTACCGAATTTGTCGTTTCAATTCAGTTTTCCATTCCTGACATCAAAAAGAAGTTGTTTAATCGTTTTAGTAGTAGATTGTTAATACTCAGATTTGACATAATAAGTCTACATTAATGCAATTTGTAATCACAAATCTCCACTGAATGTAAGCCGCTGTGTTATTTTGTGAGCAAAAAGTGGCTCAGTGCCTTGTTGCCAAAAGTCTGAGTTTCAATTGGGCTCAGCATAATTGATGCAAATGTGGAATGGCTGGTACCACATTAGATGCTTGTCTTTGTTCTAGACAGTGGGCTAATTTAGCTCATGAAATCAACTCATTTTAGGTGAGTTCCTTTGCTGAAATTGCAGGGTGTGGCTTATGAAGATTTTGATGCATAGATAAATGGATGAGTTTATGAAGCACCAGCCAAGCAGCACCTCACAAGTTCTGATTGCATCTCATTCATTTGGACCTTTCTTCACTCCCAGGCTGTGCTGCCAGGGGCTCACCCTCATGCTGGGCTCAGGGACCTGCCCAGGGTGTCCTCACTGGCCCAATGGGTGCGGGAGAGGCTGGAGCAGGGGAGAGCATTATTGCACTGCTGAAAGGCCATGTAATCTTCTGGATCTCGTGCTGAACGGGCCCTTCCTGTGAACTGCAGTCCCCAGCCACAGCCTGGAGCTGTGGTCATTCATTTCCATGTGACAAGGACTGTCCCCAGCACAAGACCTAGCACTCAGGTGTGTGTAGCAGGGCATTCCTCCCTCCCTGCTGCCTCTGTAATCATCCTGCATGGCCTTTCCTGCCTTTGGACAGTGGGAACTTATGAGACTTATTTTGGTGTATGCAAACCTGTTTTATTCCTCCGTGTAGGCAGAAACATTCTTCCCAGGAATTAAAGACTTTCCTGCTTGTTGCTGAAATTGCACTGTATTTAGAATTGTCTAGATGACTTTGACTTATTTTAAGTTCCACTTTGTTTCCGCTGAAGTGGAACTTCAGTCCAAGGCAGATTACTAGATGCTCACAACAAACTTTAAAAGAGCACAAACTTCGCTGATTTTTTTCAACTATCACTTTGAGCCAAAATTCACATAAAAAAGCAGGTGGGAAATGCTGCAAGTGTGAGTCTGTATGTTCAAAAGCATTTTCGTGTCCCTGGATTTGTAAACACCCTTCTGTATCTTCCAGTGTAGCTACAGAAAGTAGGAAAATGATGCAGTAACGTGGTGTTTCATGTCACCTCAAGTCATGGTGAGTCAATATGAACAAAGGAAGACGAGCATCATGTGTTTAAAGAAATGAGTGATGCTGGCTTTTCGTCTCCTCAGTCAAACAGCTTCATCTGGTTCTTTGAGCTTACTGTATAAAATGAGATATTACCTGTGTTAGGTAACTCAGTATGATGATTATTGTTTATACAATGCTTTAAAGCTAGGCCAGAGTATAAATATCAAGATGAGCTTTTCAATTGAGATAGTCCAGTGCAGCATAGTTACAGTTGACCTAGGGGCAAGGATATTATTACTTCATTGCCCACCAAAGCTGGAATTTAACTTTGCTTGGGCTTGTTGGATGCTACTGTAATATTAGACATGATTTGTTTTATATTACTACAAAGCAACAAAGTTCATGATATATTTGCTCTGGCACATGTGTCAAAACAATTTCATGTGCTATCAAAATTTGCACGTACTTACACATACTCAAGGAATCAGGTTTCCCCTGACAGGTTTCTCTATACAGATTCATTTTACCTGAAAGTTAGGAGTTGAAAAATTACAGCAGAAAATTCTAGGAATATTTTACAAAGCAAATTTTTAGTAACCAGCTTTAGCTGCCTCCCAAACATGGCTGTGTACACGAAGCTGATGTAATGTCAACACTTGGCTGTGGGAGGAATGATCATTGAAGGCATCATGGGTTTGTTAAGGCACACTTGGCATCTATGTAGAGGTGCCACCCAGTGGCTGGATGATAATAATGAGCTTTTCTGATGAATTAAAAAAAAAAAAAGGCAAAGAAAAAAAAAGAAAATAAATACTTAAAGGAGTGCATGTTTTATTAATATTGTATTAAGTTTTGGGATTTTTTTTATACATCACTATAAACAGAGGGAGTTCAATTTCACAAAAAATAGTAATTGACAAAATTTGTTAATGGTCTTCAAATTACAGAATAGAAACAGAGCTTCAGTAATTTGAATAGTCTCCAACAAAATGAAAGATGAAACAATAAGATGCATTCCTCCTTTGAAATGAGGTTTCAGAAAGCAGATCAGTACATGTTCCAGTTATTTTGTACCAAATCAAACTTTTGTCTGTTGTTAGATTGTGATTTTTCCTGTGCAAATGAGGGCTAGAAATACAACTAGAGGGAAGTGATTGTTTGTGGTAGGCATTAACTGAAGTTTATGACGCATCTCCTCATAGGAATGTCAATGCAAAATGATAATAACCTGGTTTGTAGATATGAAAAGAGAAAAAGTGAGTTGCTGTGAAGATACTTAAGATACAAAGATACTTAAGGCAGCAAGATACAAAATTAAATCTATTACAGTTAATTCCGTAGCTGAGAACATCAGAAGGCGAAATAGTGAAAAAGTGATGAGCATCTGGCACAAGCCTGGTATAGGTCAACTTCTGTGCTACTACTCATGGATATTTTAACTAGTTATATAATGGCAGGGGTTTTCGGCAGCTAACTCCATTATTCACTAAATTTCCAGATTATCTAACAGATAACCTTTTAATTCAACTTTCTTGTTGGATTTTATAATCCGTCTTTCTGAAGTGTCTTTATTGGGTTTTTTTCCTAGTTAATTTAGGTGCTAAAGAAGTTAACTTTAAACATAATTAATAATTGCAGTAATTTCTATGACACAGGACCTTTTTGATTTTGCAAAATGGAAGAAGATCACTTGGAATAAGAAACCAGAAGCTGCTTGGGTTCACTGTATTAAATATTTGGCTACAGAGCAGCACTGTGTGTCTGTGTTAGCACTCAGAAAAACATGTTTTGAAGGCCTAATGACTGTAGTATTTCCAGCTGCATGCTGTTTGAAGTGCAGGAAAGCCAGAAGCTTGGAGCCATTTCATCTCATGAGCAGTTGCTCAGAGCTTCAACAAACTGCCAAATGCAAACAAATACATTTAATAACCTGAAATTAATATATTGTACTGGGAAGGCGGTAGAAAGAAAAAACAAATACGTGTAGGAATGGAAGGGGACAACAAGTACGACAAGTTTGTGGTATTAGAGTGGCTCAGAAAAGCTCTGTGCAGTCTTTGTGTGAGCAAATGTATCGTGGAACAAAGCAACGAGGCAGCAGACCTGCTCTTCGTGGTTTTTTGTGTGAGTCGAGCAGTGACATTGTGTCCAGCTCTCGACACATCTTCTTTGGAGAGGTCTTGTCAGAAGGAAGCAGAGAGGAGAACATGGGAATTCCTTTGCAAAAGGGAAGATGATGCTAAATAATGGTTGTGAGTGAGAGATACAGCTGAAGCCTGCAAGTATTTAAATGGCTTGAATTTGCTAAACAAAGGAAGGAATTATTTAGGCTGAATTAGTAAGGCAGAGTGGAGTAACTATAACAAAGGGTACTTTTAGGTGAGGTATTAACCCTGTTATTAAGACATATAACAAAACACCTCGAAGTAAGCCAGTAGGAATACTTCTGTGCTGACAAGATGTGACCTAAGGTAGTTTAAATAGACTTTTCTATCTCTAGGATCTAGAACAGTGGAGGCAGAAAGGTAAAACTTGATTCACCTGTGAATCTGAAGCCTGGCCATTAGATGGCAGGGTGCTGGCACAAGAGGATGCGTGTCTCCCCACCGCTTCTCAGTGCCATGCCCGAAGAGCCGTTCATCAATCCCAAGGCCTGGGAGAAGACTGAAATGCTCATTTTCCCTATAAAAATCACACACACACATCCTGTCACTCCCACAACAGAAGGACATGCAGTACATGTCCCCCAAGCATACGTCCCTTCAAAGGCATGTGTGTCTGCTCCAGATTTCCACCCCTTGAAACTCTGTGTGAGTAGGTAGGTAGGTGCAAGAGGTGTCCCGGTCTAGCAGCTACTTGTATAAGAGCTGAAGTTGACTTTTCTATGACCAGGGACACAGAAATGGGACTGCTGAGGCAGTGGGAAGAGGTGGTATAAATGTGGTAAGTAGCTTGCTGCAGACTGTTCAGGGAGTCCACATACTGGTTCTGTGGAAAAGATGACAGAAAGAATAACAAGCAGTAGCTTTGTATGGAACACTTCAGCCCAGAGCAGGCTGTTTGAAATGCTCAAAATATATGAAGGCTGTAACGACAGCAACTCAAATAATGCACAATTAAAGAACCCTTGTTTAAAATAATCTACACTGCTAAAGGATCTGCCCCAAGGAGTGATCCTTATAGATGTATCCACACCTCTTTTGCCTCTGGAGTGAACTGTTTGTGTTTGTGCCGCCTAACATTTGACCTGGGTCTGATGCCCCCATGGATGGCTCTAAGATCATAATTATACTTTTGTGGCTTCAGTTCAAAGTGTCTGAAGTATGTGAAGGTTACTTTGCTGCCTTCAAGACTGGTGTTTTTATAGCATTATGCCAAAAGTTTGCTGTGGGGTGTGGGGCACACAGAGGCTGTCTGAGGACAAGAGGCTGGTTGGGATGGTGGAGGGCAGGAGAAGCCACTATTGGTCTAGTCCCATCCTTGTGGTGACATCCTCTGGGCAGTCCATCCACAGAGCTGTGCCTTGGCTTTTTCTTGGACAGAAGTAGTCAGTCTCCTTCAGAAGAGAGTCCAAGCACACGGTGATGCATGTGGGGTACGGCTGACAAGGGCACCAGGACCAGGGAATGAACCAGGGAGGTAAATTATCTGTCAGCATGGGTGCATCTGTCATAGTCAAGAGCACTGAGGTGGTGGATGAAGCAGAGAAACGCCCCTTATGCTCTTTATATTGTTCTGTGTTTTGCAGTAAATCTTTAGTCAGTCATTTTACTGATCAAATTGATATTTGCTGCTCCCAGGGAAAAATTCTAGTCCTGATATGGTGTGGGAGCCGGGAAGATTGGGTAGAGGATCTGAATAAACAAACAAAATATCTTCTCATTGTAATCAAGTTGCTCTTGCTCATGCATGCTCTCTCTTAAAAAATGATCTCATACTGTGTTGATTGAAAAGTGGGAATTAATAGGCAAGAACCATCTACTGGATACAGACTGAAGACTGTTATGAAAAACAGCAGATGGGAGATGGGTCTCAGGGCTGAATGTGATGGATTATGAGGGAAGCCATGTCTGTAAAATTTATAAAGATGCTAGTTCAGTAAGCACTGTTAGGTTAAAATGAATGGCGACCCATTCTTTTCTTCTTTTTGTTAGTGGGTTGTTTGCTCATTGGTCCTATATTGTCTTTATACATTTTTGCCTACAGGCTAGTTCCCTTAGAAATTATTTGTAATAGTCATATTCCCAGTCAGTGTGTTAAAAAAGTTAATAAGAGAACATTGTGTTGCTACTAAGAACTAAGGCATGGACAGGTAAGAGTGATGGGGCCAAACTGTGTGGTCTGCAGAATAAAGAGTGCACTGCCAGGTCAGTTCCCATCTGATGGTTTCCTTTTCCAGTCAGTAGTTCTACTGTAAATCGGTGTCTACTCTATGTCTGTCTGTACCTACAGAACTTCTCCTTCCTCCTTTTCGTGCCTCATGCTCTCTCCAAAAGCTTGATAATTTCCAAGGCCTCCTTCTTGCTCTTCCTTCACTTCACTGTAAAATTAGTTATTACTGTAACTAATCGCTCTGTGAAAATATGTGTGCCGGTTTTGGCTGGCATAGAGTTAATTTTCTACCTGATAACAGGTGTGGGGGTATGGTTTGGATTTGTACTGGAAACAGCATAGGTAACACAGGGCTGTTATAGTTACTGCTGAGCAAAATGTCTGGGAGGGTTTCATAACACACTCAGCGTGTTGCAAGCGCCTTCTCCCCCCAGAGCCTCGGGGCTCTGAGCAAGTGGGAATGGTTACACAAACATGCCTGGGTGAGAGAAGCAAGGGTGTGGGTTGACAGTGCCTCAGTTTCTCTATGGTGACTGTCCCCCCACCTGCCCTTGCCCCACAGTGAGTTTCTCTGCCATGCATTGGGGTGAGCTGCTCTGCATCTGGGCTGGAAGGAGAGGATTTGGCTGGGCAGATGGGGCAGAAGAGATGCAGCTCTGTGCCTTCACACCCTGTCTTGCCCTCAGGAGCTTGTGTGCATGCCCGTGCCTTCAGGCGGGAAGCGTACTGCAGCGTTTCCCTGGAAAACTGCCCGGTGCCATAAAGTAAAACTCAGAGGCTCTGGTGAGCTCAGCTCGTCAGCAGATTGTTGGGAGGATAGACTTCAAATCATGAAGAAATTCAAAGAGCATCTTTTCTCACCTGTTTGGAAATCTGGAGCTGGCTGTTTTCCAGTGCAACATCTTTGGGTTGAAACCTCCCAGGCTGCTTCTGTCAGCTCCAGTTTTTGGTGTGAAATTGTGTCCTTTAAAAAAAAAAAAAAAAAAAAAAAAAAAAAGCCTGCAAGAATCAGTGCTGTTTCACTATATTCTGGAAGCAGCAGCTTTCTGGCTACCACACTGTGGACATGCCAGCACCCTGAGTCTAATGGTGTCTCAGGGACTGATGGCCATCAGGAGTGGGCAGATGGGGCAAGGTGTAAGGATGTTCCCAAGGAGGCCCAGCCTTCATTGCTGGAAGGGAGCCAGCAGGTGCCTCCCAGGTGGATATTGCTGACTTGCCTGGGGATCACCACAGCCCCCTTCTGCAGCAGGACAAAGGACATCCTGGTGAAATATCCTGTCTTCCTGCCTAGGAAGTGTTTGCTTCCAGAGCTTCCTCTGGCTTCCTTCTGGCATTTGGGATTGGTGATGTGTTACTTTCTGAGACATGTTCTCTGTGTATCACTTGGGGTGCAGATGCTTGTCACCAACCCAGCAGCACCACGGTGAGTGGCCTCTTGCAAAGTGTCAGTGTCACCTCAACAGTTCTTCCATCCACTTCCCTTGGTGTACCATTGTTTTCCTCCTCCTCACCCTGGCTTCTTATCCAAACTTCAGCCAAACCCATCCCAGTCTCCTGCCCATATCATGTCACTTGTTCCATTGCTCTGAGTCATGGAGTTGACAGTCCCCAGCTTGCTGTTCCTCCCTTCAGCAGTATCAGCTGTAGACAGAGTAGGGTGCCACAGGATCTTCCAGCACTACCTGAGCAGCTTTTTAATGGGACTTTTGAATTCTCTCATATACAATGTGTGCAGAACCACCCCAAAAGCAAGCTCTATCAGTGGAGGCAGAACATGAAAATCAAGATGGACAGCTCAAAGTCAGCTCTGTCCTGGGGAAGGTAACCAGCTATTAAGAGTGATGCAGTTTCTTCCTTAGAAATAGGTAAATAAACAAAATAATTGCACATGTTTATTGGGATATGTGTTAAAATGTCAAAACATTTTCACCACAATTATGCAATAAACTGAGCAACTTTATAAATATGCCTGGGGCTTTTCTGCTCACTTATTCACTCTTTGAAAACTCTATATGAAAGTCAGTTATAAAACTGAATTTGCAAATAAAGCTGTACAAACAGAGCTGGATTTGGGACAATAGGATGAGTCTGGAAAAGAAGCCTGTGGGAAAAAAGGTAGTTTTGTTCCAACCAAAATGGAAAATATGCATGTTTTAAGGACAAAACAAAACAAGCATATTTTGAGGCGCTTTTTTTTTTTTTTTTTTTTTTTTGGTGAAAGCAAGGTATTTGATGAGGGTATTTGTGAGGCTCCACTTGCCCTCTGAAGAGAGGCTGGAGAATTGGAGCTTGTTCAGTTTTGGAGAGGAGGCAGCTTTGGGTAGTGATGGAGATGAACCCAGACTTTTCACAGTGGTGCATGGTGGGAAGACAAGACAACAGTGAAAAGTTGATAAAGGAGAGATTCAGATTAGATGTAAGGGAAAACATTTTTACTCTTCTCCAGAGAGGTTGTGATGTCTCTGCCCTTGCATATTTTGAAGAGTTGGATGGGTAAAGCCCTGAGCCCTGATGTGTTCCCATAGCTGACCCTGCTTAAAGCAGGACATTGGACAGAGACCTCCTGGGGGCCTTTCCAACCTGAATTATCCTGTGAGCCTATGAAAAATTCAATCCAATTTTGAAATAAAAATATCAAAATACATAACATTTTTTAAAAGCTGCATTTTAACCAGTTGTTGAGTCATCTAAAGGACAAAAATATATAAACTGTTATGTTTATCAACCTTTTAATAAAACGATATCTTCAGAGAATTCTGGATTCCTGCTACTTTGATTTTTCAGGCAGCGAAATGGAAGAGATTTTATAACTTGGTCAGTTTTTACTATTTTATTTCTCTCTTGAGAGGAGACTAAGTGAACTTTTTCACATTCTTTGGATTCAGAATTTGAAATTTGACACTGTGGAATAAACATAAGCAAAATTAGGTTTCTTAAGTTTTAGGACTAACTTGCTTAAAATGAATGTATTGCTTTAAAGATTGTGTATACACTTCTATTGTGACAGCTGCTTCCCAATAAGTGACTTTTTCTGAGAATTCAACTGATTCTTTACTGAGACAGCTTCCAGAAGGAAAGTGAATAGAACATGTGATGCAATATGGAACTATAAAGCCCAAAGGTTGTAATCTGCTGTCTCTGAAGAGGTGGAGTGACAGGAGATAAGACAACTAATTTTTCTGCCTTGTGGCTCTGATGTGGTTATCCTGCTGAGTATTGTATTTGGATTTGGTCATTTTATTATCAGGAAAAAGCTGACAGGTTAGTTTCAGAGAGCTAAAGCAGGTAGGATGAATTAATGTCTAAGACGAGGAGCAAGTAGTTTAACTAAAATAAAGCAGTAAACTTTGGAAGTACCAGAGGCCTGGAACCACTGCAACAGGAGAAAACATCTTAGTGTTTTGTCAGAAATACAGCAAATACTGACTCAGGCTTTTTTTTTTTTTGCTGGGATGCCTTAACTGAACAATGTTTCTTCTCCTTGCAGGTACTATGATGTGTCGGGCAGACGCTACACTGTTCAGGAGAACCAAACACCATCAGTAATCTGCCCCCACTCTTATGCTCTCCCAGCGATATCAATGTCTACAGCCTCATTACCAGCAGCACTTAGAAAGGTAGGACAAAACTAAATATGTGTGTTTATATACATGTAGATATACACAAACACACTTGCATATATCATGAAGATGTCTATTCTGAAAACAGAATTTAACACAAGGTATAATTGTAATCTTCCTTTAAAAGAGCTGTGTTTGAAGTACTGGAAAATTTTCAAGTTAATAACATGTACGGAAATAAGGAAGGTACGTAATGACTGTAGCTGGCATGAAGAGACAAAAAAGAAAATGGCTCGAGGAGATCTTCCACATGCTCCCACAAACCATATGGCTTTTTCCTTTTGTCCATAAAAAATATATAAGCCAAAATAATAAAAGAACAGCACCTATGTTTCTACAGTTCCTCACTTAACCCGTACTGTTTTCTCCATAAGTTTTTTCCCAGAGAAGGAGGAATGGCTACACGTTTGCTTCTAGTGTTCATTTAGCTCATGTGGTGTTAGTCATTTGCTTGGCAGCAGTATTACTGCATGGAAGCAAGCTAGGGAAAATGCTAATTACTCCCGTTCTAATGTGAGAACTTAATTTCAGATTGCAGACAAAGTTGTGCAATGCAATTCTTGTCTTTATTGTAATCTTTCTGTGGAGAGAGAAATACTATTTTTCCACATTAACAAAAGTACTCAGCAGGCCAGTAAATGAAAAGGTTGCTTTCTTCTTGGTTGTGGAACTAATATTCATCTTGTATTTGATGAAGGCTTAAAATATTCTGTCTTTAAAACAAACACATTTATTTTTCAGTTTTCTCAAGCCAGCAAATCTCGTCTACTCATTTCTGCATTTGGAAAAGACTCATTGGTCTTTAGCTCAATACACAAATAACAAAAACTCCAAATATCCATTTTGGTCCCATTCAGGATTGTAGTTCTATTGATAAATCCTACAGAAAGATCTCAGATCTTTACAAAACAGCAAAATGGCACATTTAGTGTGCTGGGATGACATGCCATTGTAGTAAAGCTAGCTGGGAAATTGGCTTTCCAACAGAAAAAATTGCTGTTCACCCTATTGCTGTCTTGTATATTAGCTTCTTGCAAGGACTTCTAGAAAAGCAAGTTCGGCATTTTTCAGTGGAAAGAATGGGAGGGTTCAAATGTTGCTTAGAAAGTTTGGAGTTGGCATTCAGTTCTTTTGGAATAATTTGTTCATACTTATAGCTAAATTAAACTGTAGGGGTGTCATTTCTCTAACCTGGAATCAATCCATTTTTACTGAGAACATTTACAGCCTTTTAAATGAAGCTTCTGAAAGTGAGTGAGACTTGGCCACATAATTTTATACTTTGATGTGTAACGCAAAAGTCTGATTGTTAGATAAATCATAAAAATCAAGGAAATCGCCTAGGGGGTGTGTGTGTGTGTGTGTGTGAATTCAGCAGTTTCTTTTGTATTGGGATAATCTCCTAATGTGTGTAATAACACAGTCACCTGCTGATGACAGATGGTTTATGGGGATTGGGATTTAAGGAAGCCCTGCCTTCCCTCAGCATTTCTTGTGGGAGAGTGGTAGAAAACGGTGCATTAGAAAACATAAGCTGCTTGCATCAGGCTCCTCTCTGTTGCTGTTCTTTCTATGGAAATCTGTTCATAAGCCTTTCAAAGGTAAATGTACTGAGTAGAGTCTTGCAAAATAATGTGCCCAGACTAATTTGTTTTATCCTCTGTTTTTGCCTAATTCATATTATTCCCTTTACCTTGGGTAATTAAGAACTGAATCCAGCAATGACTAAGACAAGCTCTCCTACATTCTTTTGTTTAATTAAATAGTCTTCCTACAAAACCTTGCTTATCAGTCTCTGGAGCTCTTAACATTTTGCTTTTGTTTTCTGGGGAAAAAAATGTAATTTGATTTTGCTTCTTTTCTTTTTTATGGTAGTGATTATTAAATGATGGAGTTCACTTTCACCTAGAGTGCCTTTCACTCTCAGCCAGTTCGTGCCCTACTAGTCAGCAGAAGATCTAAAATGGCCACTCCCTTAATGGTTTTCTTTACCTTCTAAAGAAAAAGCTGTCCCCAGCGTATTCCAAGAACTTGTTGGACTGTCTCCTTGTATTTATTTTCCAACAAAAAAAAAAATTAATTTCAAGAAGTAATTAAAGCCATCAGGTTCTGTCCTTTTGAATGCTTCCCTTGCATGATCAAAAAACATTACTTTTCTCCACCCAAAAAGCTAGTCTATAATAAACTTCTATCTTAGAATGCTCTGGTTTTCCCTTTTCATCTTCTTCCAGGATTGTTTAACAAATCTTCATCTTGCCTCTTCCTGTACTTCACAGCAACTGTTCTCCACATACAGTGTAACTTTGTTGCTCTTTCTTTTTGTTTGACTTCATAAATAGTGATGGTAAAACAGCAGGATATTAAAAAATGTTTAAGAGCACTTGCTTGATAACATTATTCAATGAGTAAATGTTGTGTCTCCCAAATTATAAGGCAAAAATAATTCCTTTCACTACATCATTTTCTTAGGAAAAGAGAGGCGTCCTTCTATAACAATATTTCTTTTTCATCAAATACTTCTGATGTTGATTCAGATGTACTTCTGGTTCTATATGGATTGCCACTTTCTTTCCCCTTGCAAGGCCATCTGGAATCTATAATTTGTTTATTGCAAGCTCTGGATTGGAAAAACCAAAAATGTCAATTATATAACAATGAAAGAGAGATTTCAGAGTGCTCTTATTAAAATACAAATTGCTATGTTTATTAAGTCATGGCAGGTAACTAGATCTATGAGAAATTAAAAATCATACAAATTTGAGTGTATGTTTCATTTTTGTGTTTGATCCTCTTATAGGCCATTCACTTAAAGGTTGGACTCAATTATCTTTGTGGCTCCCTTCTAACTCAGAATATTCTGTGATTCTGTGTGATTCTTGATGTTTCTAGTCCTGTGCTATTTAATGTGCAAAACATTTGTTTCATGAAATTAGAGATTAGCTGTTTCTCTTTCGGTATTTTGGCACATAGACATTTGATAACACATTATTAAATATTAAAAAGCCCTCAGAAATAATTTCTAGATGTCAGATCCACAAAATACACTATTTCTAGATTCCAAAACTCAAATTTATTCCTTTTCCTAAATGATGCATTACATCATTGGTTACATTTTCCAGTTTCACTAATTGAAGCTGAATAGGAGCATTTGGTATACTTGAATTTGTTTGCAAGTAAAGGGAAAATAGCTTTTTTAGATTCCTGCTTGTATTTAGAATGTCTGTGTGGATTCACATGGAGGATTGCTTGAGCTGTCATATACCCTATACTGCATGAAGTACATAGCTGTGGCCATGATTTTATTATCTGTTTTTTATATCTTTTAGACTTATTAATAAAACAATGTGGCCATTGTTCTCACTATGAATGAAGAAACAACTTCCTGAATGTTTGATTAATTTCATTCTCTTTGGAGAAATAATAATTCAATTTGAGAACCAAATCACTGACAAAATGTGTATGTTGCAGTCGTGCAGCTTCAGCAGTGACAAAATACTGATACCAAAGGTGGAGCGTCCTACCTGTGCTATGGCAAACTCAAATGATCTTAAATTATGCAGTTAAAGACAAACAGGTATTAAGCTGATAGGTTTCTGTATAACTACGCTGAAAGGCATTTATTCCCCTAGAGAACAATTTCAAATTTACATTGGCTTCTGCTGATAGTAAAATTAGTGAATGAAAATAGAGTTCTTAGTGCTTCATTATTTATATATTTCCTGTGCATTAGGAAAAAATCTGGACTTTAAAATTCCAGAGAGGTACTTAGGCTTCAACATCTTTTTTTCTAAGTCCCGTTGTGTGCTCTAATGCTGTCTCTGCTCTTATATTCAGGTGTTGATTAGTCATATTTTCAGATTTATAACCAGGTACCTGTCTAAAGGTTTCTCAGGATTCTCCATCTAGATAAGAGTTCTCACACCTACTTGCTACCTGAACACAGCCACTGCCTTTCACACAAAGATTCAGTTCTATAACATGAATATTCATCGAAGGAAACAGGGTGGAGTACTTCTAACACCCAGGTGTGGCTATGGAAGCCCATTTTGATTCTGTGTCAAATTACTGGATTAAATGAGTTTATTCTATCGCTGCCTTTGCCATATTCCTGAGACAGCAGATATGCAGATCCCTAATTCATCCTGCTCTTTTAACTCATCTTTCAAGATGATAGTTCATCAAGGTCTAAGATATTTTCATGTTAGGATTCCTCATCTGCTTCTTTAATTTCTGTCTGCCTTGCTTAGAGAAATGTTAGCAAGACATTCAGCCTAGCTGGTCATACTGCTTTTTCTTACAGTGGTTTCTTTTCTCAAGAAATAACAAAACCTAAAGTCTGTTTGGGATCCGTGGGGCTACTAAATTACCTCCCAGAGTGATGTTTAAATGGTAGAAACAAATAATTTTGTACTGTCAGTTGATAAACTTCCATACCAAGTCAGTGTAAAAGCAGGTGAGTCACTTTGCAGAGTAACAGACAACAAAATTACCAGTTCATGGATAGGTAAGAGGAACCTGTCCAGAGGAGAACAAGTCGTTGCCTTAAGGTTCACCCCAATTTTTAATAGATAAGGCCTTTCAGTGGTTAACCAATCTCCTCCCAGAATTGAGACCGAAAGAAGAGAAGCCTCCTTCTCCAGCTTGGAATCAGAAAGCTCAACAAAACCTGGTAGCCAAGGTCCTGCAAAATGAGTCATGCAGGGGCTGAGGGTGTTCGTTTTCTCAAAGGAGAAAGAACATCCACAGTTTCAGAACACAAACCTGCCTCGTGCAAAGACTGAAGGGAGAAAAGGAGGAGAAATTATATGACACTTTTGAGGTGAAGGGAAGTTACAGGAAGGCAGTCACCTAAGAGAGGCCTAGGTGAGGCAGGGGGCTGGGTTTCTCCTTGGTTTTGTTTTGTTTTATTTTCTTTTACATTCTAGATAGGTCCTCCCTCAGCTCTTTGGAATAGGTTGTATCTTTCCAGATAATTAAATGTTGCAGCAGGACAAATTTTTATTGTATTACCTGGAAAAAGACAGGAAAAAAGCCTGCTCAGTGCTATCCTGCATGTCTGGATTCTTGGCAGAGTTTCTGCTTAACTACATTTATGCTCAAGTTTTTTTCCCCCTCTTCTTTGGTATAACTGTTGTGTTCCTTACCTGGTAAAATTACTGTTATTCCTCGTGTGGGAAATATGGTAAGGGTCACTCAGGATGGTTGTATGCCTCACTGAGAGTGCATGTTCAGTGCAGTCAGGTCATTGCTACCGAGTGGTGGTTCCAGCCACCATCCTTCCCCAAGTGTAACTTGCTCCCCTGAAATAATGGTCACACTTTCCACCTCCCTCCCAGGCTTAACCAGATGAATAATTTTCCTTTCCTTTTTTCTTTTTTTTCTTCCTTTTTACTTTTTTTTCTACTAGGAATTCCCCCTTGCTAATAGACACATAGATTCAAAATCCCTTGCTAATCCCTACACAAAGCTGGCATTTACTTACTCCCTTTTCAATTACTCATATTTGTGCTCACTCTGCTGGGCCACTTTTTAATCATGTTGCTCCTCTTTATCATCCCTACAGAGGAGAGAGTAGCTTCCCATGTCTTAAATTCAAAGTATAACTTTTAAAGTTCTTTATATAGACAGGTCTGCTTGCAAGAGTCACCTACACGTGATGTGCCTCTGGTTCACTAATTTATGGGAAATCTGAATAAATACATTTCTTTCATTTAAATCAATCAAAAATACAGTAATAAATATTTTATAAGCTAGAATATGTATACTGATTTATTTGCATTTTTATTTATAAACATATACAGATATGTATATATGAGTGTATATTTAAATGTAGATACGACCTGAAGGATTTTGGGGGGATTTTTTTGGGATTGCTGTCCTGATGTGTTTGTATCAGTTGAAGAAAACAGTATACAGAGAGAATGGAAAAAGAACAGATGTGGTGAAGCTTGGATCACTTGAGAGTTCTTTGACAACATTCAGAACAGCTACATTATTCATTGTCTGTATGGCTTTTAATAGGATGCTAGTGTGGTAACCAGCACCGTAATTCCTTATTATGGTTTAAAATGTATAGGAAAACATGAGAATGCCATACTGGTTTATCTAAGTCGGGTTTTTTTCCTTTTATCCTTTCAATGCAGTTTGTTCCTATTCTCGGGCTGCAACCATGATGTGATTTATTTAGTTGATAAATACATAATTCATAATTAAAAACACAACATCACCATAAACGTTAAGAAAAAAAGAAGAATTTAGCCAGGAAATGCAGAACTGGGACAGAATTTAAATGCTGACAATTCAAGTCACGGTGACATCTCCCACAATCACTTATATTCCAAGAAGCCACTGTATATTAAATTACTTGTCCACAGTGTTTGGTGAGTAGTGTTTGGTGAGTAGTGTCATAAACCAGTAAACTGAAATGGCACGGCAGATGTTAAAACCCACACAGAGCAGGGGGAATAATTTTAATATAAAAGCCTATCAAAGCTTTTTCTGCAGAGAGAATATTTAAGATCATGGTCTACAGGGACATAATGGCAGTGTTGACTACCATAACTATATTTAACTGAAATTAACCCCAGCATGTCCAGATAGTCTTTGTGTAGTACCACCTGCCAGCAAGAACCCACATGTAGGTGAGCTCTTCCTAAAGAACAGCACTGAGTAAGAGTGGAAGACTGAACTATGCTTTTGTTAATTCTTTCAGTTTTAATAACATATGGTATTGTCCTTTAACATAGCAGAGCCCTTATACAAGCAATTTACTTTTAATAGTGCATGGGTGCTGTTGCACCTGTAGGAATGCTGAATCAGGGCACTTGGGCAGCCAGCTGTAGTTGTAAGTCAGCATTGGTAAGGTTTTATTGCACTGATAGAACCTAGATACCATGTCTGTTTCTATGGAACAAAATAAAGAGAAATGTAATACAGATTTGTCTACATCTAGCCCATTTGCTTTTGGGCTGTGATAATTGCACATCCATTGCTTTACCTGTGTCTGTTCTTTGTTAAGGACTCAATAGGAAAAGGGAGGAGGGGACAAGAGGGATACCAGAGAGGAGAGATTAAAAAGATGGCACAAAAGCAAGCCTAAAACCCCAAAGCAAGAACAATTAATTATTTATAGATTAAATTCACGGCAGATAGGAAAGAAAGCTAACCCACAAATGGAAATAAGAAGACTGAATAAGCAGTTTCTGTCATTTAAATGCTACAGTTAGATGATAAAAGGTTTGTGTTTTTCTAGGATTCTGCTGCAAGTCAGGTTGATTTTATGTCTCTGCTTAAAGAACTACAATTCTGATATTTGCATCTCTGAAAGAGTAAGGGATTCATTGTAGAATTGCCTTTCTAACACAATTGATCTGTCTGAGACACATGACAGAATTAAGGATTCCGTATTTTAGAGTATCCATAATGATACAAACCTTTGGCCAAGCATCATTCTGCCCAGGTTTCCCAGGACACGGCAAGCATTCATAACACTGCAGCAGAGATGCTCTGGATACAAAGATATGATTCTTTAACAGAAGAAAATGACAGGTGTCCTCAATTCAGCCATATTTGCTGATAGTGAAGACAAAAGAATCAAGCAACTAGTTACACATGCAGTGTCATACTCACTGTGTGGCAGAGAACCAAAATTCTGAGAAGTCCCGATGTCAAAAAGCTTGGGCATCAGGTCCACTATAAAACTATCTGATTATTATGATTTGTCTTTAGCCCACTGAAGACATGCTCATCCTTTTGTCTTCCAAAAAGTCTAGAAATCTATGGCTAATTACAGCACAAGAGAGGTTCTCAGCTATCCATGACAAAACCTCTCTGAGTATTGCTCAACAAAATTGCTTCTCTGCTTAATAAAATACTGTGCTGCTGACTAGACTGATGGCATCATGGCAATTTCCTTGTCGGTTAACTTTTTTTCCATATTCCTAGCTCATTATTTCTCTTATCCCCATTTTAACCAAAAATTCATTTCAGTATTAACTTACAAAGGTTTTCATTTTGCTGTTTCCAACATGGCTTAAGACACCAACTCTCTTATTCCCTAAAAATAACATCTAGGTTAGGTTATGTCCCATTCTTACAGCTGGTTCAGAAGGACCTTGAAAACATCTCTTTCTCTTATATTTCTGTTGCTTTTTGGTGAGATTAATAGGAGAGCATCTAAGCTGTGGTTCATTGTAGGTGTACGAGACCACAGCTGACGACGAACATGAGCCTTAGAGAAGGGCAAAACACGGGAGGGAAGATGGTATGGAGTTATGTCTCATTTTCACAAAAGGAGCATAGGTCCTGAAATATTGGTGCAGGAGGAATCTCTGTTGTAGTCTAATACTTTGGTATTCAAGACAGCAGTGGATGTACTGAGTCAAGAAGACTCCCTTCACACCTTTAGAATATATCTGAAGGCAGGGATACCTGATGGACATCTTTCAAGTACCCACAAAGTTTATTGAGGATATTGTTGGGGTTTTATACATGCAGTTAAAAACACCCAAACAAACTTTTATCAAACAACTTGCATGTATTTATTCTTGGCTGGCAACTTAAGACAGATCTCACTTGGACAACTCTCCTTCGGAGCAATTCAATACATTCACCTTGATGCAGATAAAGTATAAAAAGATTTTGTTCAACTCTACATTGGATCTGAATCCTGAATAGTATTCATATTCAGCTGTGTTTGGAATTGAATTTCATCTGAGTTATTGCATGCTCCATGTAATATTGTGAACAAATTTAGTGGAAGCAGTGGATGAACACGTGTTTCTTTTAGAGAGGATTAATGATGGCCTAAAGTCATGTGAGCAGTGGTCCAGGAATGTGATAATGCTGAGGCTTCAGGGCTGGGCTGATGAATAAGCTACAGTCTCCCAAGCAGGGACAAAATAAAAGGTTTATCAAACCAGAATACATCTGCGCTTTGCATGAGTGAGATAATGTGGACAGCCACATACTCAGTGTGGTATTGCCCAGGGAAGGCAATGAACCCTTCATGCATTGCAAATTATTTAGGAGGTCTGTCATCAATGATCAAGCATTGACAGTACATAATGATTCTGGTAATGGTGACATGGGAGTGTGCACCAGGCAGTCTGGTATTATCAGTGACCATCCTTTATCTGCCCCACCTTGGTGTATCATCATGCCAAACACGCAGCTACATAGCATTTCAACATTGCACAGGTGTTACTTATGCTAGCATGTAACTTTTCCTTAGAATGACATCCAGCACTTCACTGCTTTCTTCCCAAGGGTGTACTCCTCCCTCTTCTTTCCCTTGGTGAGTGCAGTCCTGTGAAGTTGCTCTTTGAATCACCAGGGGTTTGTTTCTGGCCCCCACGCTGGGCTGCTGTGCAGTGATATGCAGTGTGGAGAGCTGAGGACTTGTTCTGCATCATGCTTTTCTTGTAGCCTTTCCACACTTGTGCAATGTGTTGGAATGGTTTTCAGGACCTTGGCAGCTGCCTCTGCTCTCTCCTTGGGTGTGGCCCTTTTTCTCTTTTGCCATGCTACGTGACCAGGTGGCTCACAGTACATCTGAGCACCCTCAGATCTGAGGAGGTTGCGACACAAAGCTTTTGCTAATAGTCCATTCCTCCTGGCCGGGCTTTTGCCACTTTTTAAGCTATATAATGCGTATGACAATTAGGAATGTGTGTATGCACACATATATGTGTAATTGCTCTGTAGTGCCAGCTGCAGTGTAATAATGGGTTTGAAGAGGGTAGTCATGAAAAGCTTCATCTTTCTGGTTTTATTGTCTCAAAAACTGAATTAGAGTGAATAAGCTGGAATGCTTCTTCACTTACCTCTTTCAAACAAGCACTCGACCTGCCATGGCTCAAGATCTCCAAAAGCAAAGCATGATCCACTTTAAAAACCAAACTGCCTAAACTACTTTTTGAATAAGATTGTAAAAGACTTCTACTACAAACTATTGTTCATATAATTTTCAAAATCACAGTAGGCAACATTTCACCAGGTAAGTCTTCAGTTTGTTGTGGTTACAAATAATATTTAAAGATGTAAGTAGAATGTAATGTTTTCTACTACAAACTTTGCTTTTTTTATGATGGAACTTTGGCATCATAATTTCCTCTGAATCATATCTTATGAAGTGCAAATGGGAATTTATCTTCTTTTCCTCTTCTATCTTTACAGTTTTCCTCCCCCCTACTTTTTTTTTCTTTTCCCTTTACCAATTTGCTTTCTAGGGTATATTTTCTCGGGGAAAAAAAAAAAAAAAAGGAAAGAAAAAAAAGAATAATTGTCTCAGAGGAAAATAGAGATTTGAAAGTTTAACTTTTGAAAAGTCTGAAAAATCTGACAAACTACACCACAAATATTTAGCAACCAGAGTTCAGATAAAAAACCCACCAAGATCTGTTTTGGTTTTTTGTGTTTCCTCTGGAGAAATTTGTGATTTTAAAAGGCTCATCAGAGGTAATTCTGGATATTTACCCTCCTTCTTCTCTGGGGAATTTTGATGGTTTTGCTTCTGGAAACACCAAGGGTATGGTTTTTATCTGGTGTGTCAGTTTTTATTAGATAAATTTCTAACTCTTGGACCTGAAAAAGACTCCCACTTTCCAAGCACGGGACGTGTGTAGACAGTTTGAAAGGGTTTTTTTCCAAGTGTCTGCCAAGCAAAAGAGAGGCTCCCCCTGCTTGTTGCTGGCTGTTGTTTGGACCCTTGTGCACAGCTGGGAAACTGAAGAGCCTTGCCAGGTTCACTGTGTGGTCGGCTGGCAAAGCCTGAGCTGCAGAAGAGAAAAACGATGGAGTCACCTGCAGAGGAAAAGGGCAGGTAGAGAGAGAAAAACCATACAGAGTAGGAGAGATTTGTATTCTCAGCCTTTCCCAACAGGTGCCAAGAAGGCGTGGGAGGGAAGCGGTAGATTAGGAGCAGGAGAGGAGACTCATGCCTGCCTTCTGCATACAGGAAACGCTTGCTGTCTACCAGGTTTTCATGGTCGACAGCCACCTCCCTCCTGCATTCCAAAGCACCAACAAATAATAGAGTGAGTGTATGCAAAGGGGACTCCAAGAGCTGCTAATGGACTGGATTTGCTATAATTTATTTCTAAAATAGTCTGAGCCCAACACTACAAGTGTTGTAGCTAAAACTGTGGTTAGTCAGGATGCTTTTAAGGGTTAGCTTTAAAAGTACCTTTGTCAAATCTGTTGTTCTAAGCCACAGATACCAAAGCCAATCATAGAGTATGTTGGACTGGCCTATATCCAAACTAACAACTTCAGAAATTCAAGTGCAGAATGAATAACTCTGTGTACTTCTTGGCATTTCCTGGAATTTTCTGAACTGTACAGTTTCATCTAGTTTGATCTAGTTCCCTCTTGCATTATTGTTAATCAACAAAATATATTTTTAGAGGTAAGACATGATGTGGGTTTTTTAATACCATTTTTAATACCAAGTAGGAATTAGAAATTTCATTCAATTATCCACCACTAATAGTAGTACAATTTAAATGATATTGTAGTTGTATCTCTTTAGTAGCTAACATTTAGCAGTTTGAGTGCACAGTAGCATAATGCTGCATGACTATAGTAATTCACCTGTAATAGCAGGAAAACATGTGTCTCCCTTTTTTCTTCAGAAGTAGTAATGTATCTACTTCATAGACAGATGTATTGTTTATTTTAATGCTTTATACATTAATTAGTTCTGTTTGGAGCCTAAAATAAACACACCTGAGAATAAAAATGCATTTCATGAGAACATTTTCTCTTAGAAGTTTCTCTTGCTTAATGGAGAATATTGTGATATGGAAGTAATTGTGGGATTATAAGCAAAGAGTTTGAAGGACTATTCCACTTGATTTACATTTTTGCCCACAACACTGTAGGGAACCAGTAAGTTTGGAGTCATTCCCAGTTTCTTCATGCTGGTTTTATAAAGCTTATTCTAACCAATATTGAGGCAATTCTCTTTAATAATTATTATAAGAAATAATTGTAGTAAATTCTGGAAGCCTTAGGTGAACACTGTTATTTGGAATAAACACTAAGTTATAGTACTGTAATTCAGATGTAAAATGAGGTATCCAGCCAATTTTTATGAAGTCGGGGTAAGATATTTTAGCAATAGTTCCTTTTACTTAAAACTCTTCATTTGTACATGATGGAAAATCTGTACATCAAAGAAGTTACCAAGGAGTGTAAACACTTCATACATTTCATAAAAGGGCTCTTTGAAGCACACAGGCTATCAAACCCAAGTTTTCCAGAACAGCTGCTATGTTGGGCACCTTGATATTGGGGGGCTGACTTGAGACACATTTCAGTTGGAAGGTACTAAATGATACCCTGGTATAATTTGTAATAGGATTTACATCGCATGATTTTAATCTATTTAATGGGAGCTTCTATTGAGAAGAAGTTGAGAAGAGTTAAACATGTAGTTCACTTTGTTGTTTATGAAATTTGGCTTTGATCAAATTAGCAGTCCAATTTCCAGTTTGTTTATTGTCTTTATTCCTTCACACCTTAACAGCCTCACCTTAGTTACACAGTGCTCACAAGGATGGATTTCTGCCTCTTGCCTTATATTCTACTGTGCCTGACCCGGGGAAAGGCCCTGTGTTGCTAGCAAAAGACTTTTAATTTTCCATTTATAGTTCCAGACTTACCTGCAAGAAAAAGATCTCCGATTTTATAAATTGTAAATTACATAATGAGTTACTACTTTTAGGTATCCTAGAGCTAGAGCTGCTGAAGGACACTTTGGTGCTTTATTTAGTTTAACTAACCCCTAGGCATCTGTTCCCTAGACTGAATTAAGACTGCAGGTGAGACCTAGGCTTCCTGCCTAGTACTGTGAGACAATCTATAACCTTCCTCTGCTGAGCACTTAGAGCCAACTAAAATGAAAACACTGGGCACAGGAGCGTATGAGAAATTCTCATATTATTCTTACTCTTGAGCTACATAGAATCAGAATATCCTGAGGTGGAAGGGCAAAGTCCAACTCCTGGCCCTACACAGGACACCCCAAGAGTCACAGCATGTGTCCGAGAGCATTGTCCAAAAGCTTCTTGAACTCTGTCAGACCGGTGCTGTGACCACTTCCCTGGGGAACTGTTCCAGTGCCCAACCACCTGCTGGGTGAAAAACCTTTTCCTGATCTCCAGCCTAAACCTTTCCTGACACAACTTCATGTCATTCCCTTGGGTCCTGTCACTGGTCACCATAGAGAAGAGATTCTTTATCATTGTAAATTGCATTCAGAAATGAGAAAAGGAAAGGGGTTACATTTGTTAGTTGTGGCTTCTGATTAGAGGAGACTTAAAATTAACTCCAAGCCATTCTCTTCCTTTCCAAAATGCTTTTGCAACTTATCGTTTATTACTTAATAGAAAAAGTACTTTCAAGTTCCTATCTCTTAGAACAAAACATACATATGTTTATTTTTGCTCTTTACTTTGAAAGAGATAGTTTTGATGAAACTTTACACTAAGAAGATTTTCTGATGATACAGCTCTGACCCAGCCGCAAGATTCAAAATCCTGAGAGTAAAGATGTGAGGTTAACTCATATCAAACGTCCTCACTTTGTCTTGTACTGAAATACGAAGAGTTGCAAGTGCAATCATTTATTTTAATACTATTTTTTGCATATAATTTTTTTCTGGATGTCTTTCAGGTTCAGGAGAGTTTAAATATTTTCTCAGTTATTCATTATTGAATAATCCCTGCTCCTGCCTTTGGTGCTAGTTCTTTTCTGCATTTCAAGTCCCTTTTTAGTACCATTTTACCACCAATAGCTCTAAAAATACATATTTATTATACCAACCTAGGAAGGTGAAGAATCAAGGATGCCAATATCAGTCTCTTTCTGTATAAAGGCACAGGTGATTTTTTCTCTTTAGCCATCCTAAATTTGGATCAGAAAACAGTAACCAGGTCTGTGAGAACCAACGTGTGTGGTATATTTTCTCCTACTGTTGCATATCTACGCTCTGGTATTGCACATTAATTAATACACGTAAGGCGTTTGCCCAACACTAACTTTGTAGGTCTTTGCAACATGTTCTCTGCTTCTGTAGAGCTGCTTACTGAAGGACTTACTGCCACCCTTCTGCAGTTCCTCCTCCTATCCTCTAATTGAGCCCCTTTCATAGTTCTAATTTGTCTGCCAAATGACTTATCAGTTGGAAACGCTTAAGTCTGATACTACTTCCTTTTTTTTTTGCTGGTTTTTACCTGAGTGCTGCCAGAAGAAAGAAGGGGTTAAAGCGTGGGAGGATTCCTAAGAAAAAGGGTTTGGTTAGTGGCACACAAGACTGCATCTCACACACGATAGTTTGTTTATTCTTCTGTTAACAGCAGAAAGAATTATCATCATCATCATGGTAAGGCAAACAGCACTCTCTTTTATTCCCTTTTTAAATCCCACCAGAAATCTTCATGGTAATACACAGTTATTTTTTTAAACTCATAAAAAAAATCAGCTGATCTCCATTAGTTTTATAGAGCGTTTCTTTAACTGACAGATGCTCCTCTTGACAGAATGGGAGGGGGGAAATATTTTAGTTTATGGAAATAACTAGCTCTGGGGAAGAGGAGATGGGAGCAGACATGCCTTTTCTGACATGCCTGTTCTTATTTATTTCCCTCCTCTCCTAAATAGTCATGTAAGGATCTGTTTCATTTTATCAATGCTTCTTTGTCTTTCCTGAGGTTCTTTGTAAGATTTCCATTCATGTGATTTTGTGTGATTTGCTCCTTTCAGTTTTGCTGTTCTTTTCTAATACATCCAATATCTGAATCTTGGTGTTTGTCACCTAAGAAATAATATGGGATAAAATAACTTATATATACATCTGTGCTTCTTGAGCTGATTATTTCTTTTCCAAAAAAATCCATTAAACATGCAGCCTCATTAGTCTCATTAATCTATACGCTGTTGCAAGAGTCAATTTTCAATGTACATTGGAAATAAAAATTTACTTTTACAGTGAAAAAAATAAATTGGAAGCAGACAGGTCCTGTTCTCTTGAAGATATGAATAGTTGCACTAAAATATCCTGACTTACTAGAAAATACAGTGTGTAAAAATATGACTATTAAGAAAACTTATGTTTGTTTCACTTCACTCTGCTCAAGTCTCACATTTATAGCCCCTTGCTTATTCAGTTAAGTTGCCGAATCTAAATAAATGCATTCCCTGCACAAATTGCTCAGGTAAAGCTGAAATAATTTAAAAGCCAGTTATCCTCCATCTGCATAGCAGGCAAAGAGCTGGAAGAGGCAGGGAGTGAATTCCATGCTAGGGTGGACTTATTAAATTTAAAGTGTGTTTTATTTTGTAACTCTGAAGAGGACACTGTCAGCCTGGAACATGGTATACTTAAAAGAAATGCTAAAAAAAAGTTTAAAGACTATATGCCAAACTCTTGGTATTTGGAAGAAGGCAGTCTGGAAGTTAAAATAACACGTCATATTTTCCTAATACCAACTCCTCCTTTGTGTCTTTGTAAAGGGTCAGCATAAACAATGAACAATGAGAATGGTGAATTTAAGTAATTAAAATCCATTTGATTGACAGCAAGGTCAGTTAAACTGTTTAAGTTTAGAGATCATTTAGGTTAACTTAAAATATAACTGTTTTTTCCCTTCAGTGAATCACAACAAGAATTGACTCAGGTCAGATGTTTTGTTAAGTATATCTCTCCCCCATTCTTTTAAAAGAAGAACATAAGCACCAAGCCTTTATTTCCATCTGCAGCTCACTCCTTCTCTCTCTCTGCCAGTAGCTATGGCACTCACCTGTAGGAGAGCAGTATGGAAACTTCTCTCTGTGCAACTCGAAGACTCGAGTGGGTCTTGTGCTTCTCAGACTTTTCTCTCTCTTAGCTTTGATTTGTACATTGTTCCTTCCAGTTTTTCTGCAAATATTTTCACAGCACATTGAGCCAGCAATACTCCAGAGCAATTTTCAACCTCACAAAGCTCAGCACTTAGTCCAGGATATTTGAGTCTCAGTCTCTGCAGAATGCCAGAGCCTGGAGACTAATAGTTTATTTATTTAAATGTTTTTGGCTAAAGCTCTTTTTAGGATGTCATGTGACTGCTAGAACTTCAAGGCTTTCCGTTTCTCATGGTTGGGTGAATTACGGTAGTGTGATTTAAAGGTACTTGACATTACTGGCTTTCCAGCATGAATTTGTAAGGGTCCTACACTATTAGAATTGCTGAAGATAGAAGGGTCTCAGAAGTTTTCATGTTACTTGAAATCCACTTATTTATGACCTTCTAATGAATGATAAAGCTCAAACTTACTCTTCATTAAATACTGCTTTTTTCCCCTCTGAAGATGAACGTATGCTGGAAAATAAATGTTTAAATTAAAGAACTGTCCACACTAGATATTACCATCTATTAGTTACCACAAAGTTGCTAATGACTAGTAAAAACACTGCTTTTTTCTCTAATGTGTGCTCTAAGAAGTGTTTTCATTTATGTTCAGCTGAGTCAGATGAACTCATCTAAGAAAATAACATCCAACTGATCCCTCAAGATACATCCAGAAGTTTTGATTCAACAGAACATAGTAGCTTATGGTCTCTTTTCACTGGAGACCAGCAAAGCACATGTTTAATTGCACTGTTAAATTAGGGGTTTGGCTGTGGCAACTTACATTAGCTAATGAGAAAAAAAACCCAGCCAAAAACAGAGGAAATATTTTAATGCTAGCATAAACACGTATGAGTATAAATACAAACAAGATTTACATTCCTTGGTTAAGAAGGCAGCAGCATTTTGCTTTCAGATTAGAACACAGCTTTCAAGGTTCATGCAGAGTGCTTGAAATGGCTTCCTCCACGCTGTCCAAGGAATGGACGGGCAGGTTCTCTAGATTTTTCAGTTGCCAACGCCTTTGATCAGGTATTTCTCAAGCAGCTACTGTGTTAAGAGTAAGAATACTTGAGCATAAACACATTGAAGAAGCCTGATGTGCAGAGCAAGAGTACTTCTTGCCTTCTGAAATCAAACATTTCCGTGCAGTGCTCTGGAAGTCAAGCATTCTCGTGCTGTGTCCTGGCAGGCTGGGTACCACCTGAGAGTCCCTTGAGAAGCTCAATCTCTGTGCCCTCTTGCACTGGCAATACTGGCTCACCTACATTTATCTGACTTAAAATACAAGCTCTTCAGGGCAAGTACCTGGTCTTTTATGTGTTTTGAAAGAGCTGTATATAATTAAGGTACTTTGTATGAAGAAATTACTTCAAAACAGTTTACACAGGGCAGCTATTTCAAGATCAAGGAAAAATCTTTAGCCTTGTTCCCTGAGGAAACAAGGCTTATGTGACTGGACTGGCTGGCTGTCCCTCCTCACTTCCATTCAACACCTTTTGAACTTGTTGGTTGTAGTTTAAACTACATTTGAAAGGGGGAGACGTCTCAATGATAATTAAGTTCCCATGGACTTTATGAAAATCAGTGGCTGGGAAGAGAGAAATCCAGATCCCCAGTTCAAATAACTTATTTTTCCAGGTGTAATCTTGCAAACTAAAAATTTGACAGCAAGTGTAATAAGGACGGTCAGGTTGATAATGTCCCAACTACTTTAGAAGACTGACAGCTATTTCCATCCAAATACTAATATGTTGGTTGACACCATAATAAAGTTAAATTTCCCCTGTTGTGGTGTTTCAACAGTTTTTAGTATGAACAATATAGTCATCTTCCTCACACTTGTATTATTATGAATTTTCAGAGAAATCAGTATCATTCCTTGCATTAAGTGTAAAAATTCTGTATTTTTGCTTATTTTAGCTAGCAATGTTCATTATTGTCATCTTATCCTTTCCCTATAATTAATTAGTACTGGCAATTCATACATAGAATAAGATATTAGTAATTGGACTGCATTACTCATGATTGTTCCATCTGATAGGGAAATTTATAGTTGGTTTTGTTATCAGTAAAGCACTTTACCTGTCTGAGCTGTATGAACTTAATGCAGCCCTTAATGTTGCTCTTAATTGTTTTGGTTCTACTGGTTGAAAAAAGTCCTCAAAGGGAGGAGGAAAAGACAGGCATCAACTTTCTCATTTATTTCACTGTCTAATAAAACCTAAACCCCAACAATACAAAAACTTTAGCTTAAGGTAATGGCCATAGATTTGAAGCCACTGGTGGAAGATCACTGTGTGAGGGCACAGGTCGTGGTTGGTAGTACAGCTGCTTATCAGTTGAATGAGTGACGTTGGTTAAGAGAGGTAGGCAAAGACAAGGGTTCCGTGATTTCTGTTAGGTGTCAGTATAAGTCATCTCTCTCTCTTCCCTAGTTTAGGCTCTGTGTTTTTAATGGTTTTTTGGCACTTTCCATTTGCTGCTGCACATTCTCTGGCATTAAGTAGGTTCTCTGTGGCTCTCCTGAGCCAAGACCGTGTAGGCTGTTGATTAAGAAAAAATAACTAACTTAACACTTTTCCAGCTGGAGGAGGAAGTGACTCCATAAAAAAAAAGGCCCTTATTTTCTTCAATAGCCGAAGGGCCAGACACACCGCAGGCTGGGCATCGCGGGCAGCTGCAGGCGGGCTGACCTGGTGTCTCCCCCGCCTCCGCGCAGGGCCCTCAGACGCTCCGAAGTGAGACTTGCGTGGTCCTTCCTGTTGAAGCTGTTCCTCTTCATATAAGTCATTAAGCGTTAATTAGAAGAGGACTAGTTGAGCATTCATTAAACATTAAATACTAATTGAGCGCCCGGGGAGAGCGCCGGCACCATTCGGCCGCGGAGTCATTCTCACGCCGGCCCGGCCGGGGGCAGGGGGGGAGCCCCGGCCGCCTGCAGGCGTGTCCCCGGCCCGGGGCGGCCGGGCAGGGCAGGCACAGACGGCAACCAGCCGCGCCCGCCGGGGCGAGGTGGAAGATACGGGTTCATCTCCCCGCAGGGCTTTGAACCCAGATGTCCCACGGGGGCCCCGGCGGCCGGGCGATGCCGGCCCCCGCACTTTCCGGGGTCGGGGAAATGCCACACCTGCTCCGCGCACCTTCGAGCGGCCGGCACCGGGGGATGGTCGGGTCACGGCCGCTCCGCTGCCCCCGCAGCCGTCGTGCCGAGCGGGAACGAGCCGGTGCCCCTGCACTGCGCTGCCCCTGTCCCGGCCCGGGCGCCGACTCACGCCGGGCAGCCCGCCCTGCAGCCCGCCGGGGCGGCGGCGGCGCGATCCGCCCGCCTCCAACCCCCGGTGCTTTTCTCTCAACATCAAAGGGCGTCGGTTTTGCCCGGGGCGGCGTTTTGCCCTCAATAACAAGGCGGCAGCCGCAGCGCGGGCTGCTGGGGCAGGTACGGGGCGCGGCGCCCACTCGCGCCCCGCCACCCCCTCCACGGCCTCGCCCGTGGCCGGGGGCGCCCGCGCTTCCCGCTGCCCCGCGGCCCTCGCTGGGGGCCGGTCCAGCGCTGCCGCCGCACCTCCCTCCGCGGCCGGGAGGGGCGGCCCGGCCAGGTAGAGCCGCTGCCCGCGGCGGGGCGGTGGCTCGGGGCGGGCTGCGGGGGCGGGCCCAGGCGGAGCGCACAGACGGCCGGCGCCGCAGCACCGCGCGGGTAGCGGCGGGAGCGTGGGGCGGCTTCGCGCAGGGGCCGCCGAGCCCAGCCGAACCGGGCGGTGAGTGTCGGGCGCTCGGCGGGGTGGGGAGGTGAAGTGAAGTGAGGTGAGGATGCGGCGCGGCCGGCCACGGGTAAAGCCCGCCACGACGCCTTCCTCCTGCTTATCCCGTTTTGGGATGGGGGAGGACAGCGGCAGCCTCGGACGGCTTCACCCTCCTGATAATGCGCGGGACGGGGGCCGTGACTCCTCCGGTGAGGTGGTGCTGGGCCGGTTCTCCAGAGCCGTACCTGTGGGGAAGGGATCGGCGGGCGCGGGGCTGTGCGGGGGATTCAGGGCCAGCCCGCGCTGGGGGCACGCCGGGCGCTGCGGTGCGCTGGGCACGGGAGGCGGGCTGGGCGTGTGCGGCAAGAAACAAGTTGGGAACTGCCGAAGCAGGGTCCGTGCTGCCCCGGGAACCCGCTCTCCTCCGGGGGTCTTCTGCGCCGGGGTAGAAAATAGTCACGGTGTTTTGAAATAGATGTCTCAAAACAAGTATTCATCGTACCGGCTTGTAAAAAGGGCTAATGTATTAAAATGCAAATATGCATGTGTACTCGGCGATGCTGTTGCGTGTTTCCTGTTTACCATGTTAATTAGAAGTTGTAAGGCAGAACTTCACCAAGAGTAATCCAGGGCATTATTTGACCCAGTAAATACTCACTGAGTGATGCAGTAGCTTTTATTGTTCTGGGTTTTTTAGCCCAAAACTCAGACCAAGTGTTTACTGAACTTCATTAATGAGAAACCCATGAATTGTATGACAACTTACCCCTTTGAAACTATTTTCTACCGGCACAAGTGTGAAAACTGACTCAGCCAGTAATGGAGAGAAAGTTAAACTCCCCATTCTTGTTTTTGTAAGGAAAATTTTGACCATGAAGTTTGACCCTGGTCTTGCAGGCACCAGGATCCTTTTCTGTAACATTTTGGGTGACGTTAACTAATTGTGCAAAAGTTTGAAATTTGGGACATCTGCCATTATAAGCTGCCATTATACGGCAAGATGGGCACACTTGTAAACAAATGCAGGCAAAAACATACAGAAGCATTGTGGAGCCCTAATTGTTTTTCAAGGATTTTGTTGTTCTTTTTTTGAGAGCCAGTATTGTTCAGTAAACTGTTTTGTTTCCATTCACTGTGTCCTTTTAATTTATAGGTGGTCCTAAAACAAACAAATGTATTATAGAAATGATTTTGACATTAACCAAATGTTTGTTTGTTTAATTTTTGCAGTCCACCTCACATCTTCCAGATTCTTCCAGAGAAGAAAATAAAAAGAAACCTGTTTTGGAAAGACTTGGGAATTTGTTTGGTACAGGGAAGAGGAAAAATGTCAAAAGTTCACTAGAACACACTTCGCATCATAAGGGTGAGAGGTCAGGTTCTCCTCACGGGGCGCAGGCAGTGTACTGTAGGCACTTCAAAGAAGGACACGAAGCTCCTCAAGTACAGACACAAGTGAGAAACGTAAGTGCCCTTTCTGAGGCACAGGAATATAATTTCAGTGGGGAAGTAAGACCGCTGTATCACAACACGATTTCAGAATGGAGTAGTAGGGGAGTCTCTTCTGACAGCGAGTGGTCAGCAGATTGGAGCGGCAGCAGTGAAACCATTAAAAACTCTTTCTGTGAGAGCAGCCTGGATGTGGAAACTCTGGGGTTGGAGAAAGAATCCATCACAGATATCAATAATTCCACAACTCCAGATTTCATACAGAGCTTGAGAAATTTGTCTAGTGAAGACTTAGAGAAGAGTATCTTAAGTCACAAGCAGCTTGTGAACACGTGGGTGTCTGAGGAGCCTGGGCATGCAAAACCAAAGGATTTGCCATATGAGTTGGAATGTGCAGCGAGTGAACACGCATATTCTGCTAGAGTGTTAACAGTTGATATCTATCTAAGAAAAACAGACGAACTCCTTAATGAACCCGTGACTCTTATATCAGAAGAAAATTGTAGTGATTTGGACACAATGGATAAAAAATCTGCTAGTAAAAGATCTGGAAAACGGAGGAAGTCGCAGTCGTCTAGTGACATTCCAAACGGAGAGAAAAACCAGACTGAGAACACTGCAAGAGAAGAATCTGTTTTTGAGGATGATGCCCATTCTGAGGTGTTTTCAGAGAAGATAATAAACTCTGAACGAAAAGTGAGGTCTCTTCAACAGACTCCTGAAAGAAATTCCTCTTCCTCAGGTAGTAATCAGGACCTAAAAGTTGGATCTGCTCACAAAGGGGCATCTAAAGCTGAAGCTGATAAGGGCAAGCAGCAGGTCTCAAACACAACCTCTGCAAGGAGAAGATCATATAAAAAGAGTCAGTCGGATACTGTACCCATTTCCCCTACTGGTTTGAAGGGTCAAGTGAAAGATTACTCTTCAAAAAGGCAACCTTTAGCATCACCAGAGACTAATCCAGTAACAAAAAGAACTTCAGTGGAAAAGGGAGCTGTACCTGTGGCTTTTGGTGAAGACAGTTTGGAGTCTCCCAAAGCTGCTTTGGTTGCTAAGACAGAAGACAATGCCTTGGTGTTTGCTGAAGGCAGAAATGATACCAAGGCAGTAAAGCATGGTAATGGTCCCGATGGAAGAGCTTTCTTGCATACTGATGGGATTAAAAATGGAGACCTATGTCTGTCGGCTGAAAGACAGACAAATTCTGATTTAGACACCTCAAAGCTGAAGAATTTGGATGCTTCCAGAACAGTCACGACAAAGATCAGCCTGTAAGTAACAAACTGGTTTACCTTGTCCTTGTAGCTGTAATTTTGCTTGTATCTGTGTGTAGAATTCTATGGAAGTACTAGCTGTGTACCTGTCTAAATTGTTTTCAATTAAGAACCGCCTTTAAAAAAAAAAAAAGTTGCCATAATTAAAGCTACCACTTAACAAGCACTGCAGTCTGTATGTATTAGAAAAGTAATTCATTTCTTTCATTTTTGAAATGGATAGGGAATATCTTTGTCAATTCCATTATATGGAATAATTTAACATATGTAAAAACTGCTCAGTCATCATCTTTGTGGATCAGATTAATTCATCTCTTGTTGACCTTACTGTAATTTTCCTCTCTGTAACCAGATCAGAATGTGGTTTAAGATTTTGTGTGTGAAAATTTTTTAATAAGAAATGTGTTCAAGTTTTCTATTAAACAACCAAAGTTCTGCTATTATTTTATGAAGAAATGTAGGATGTGATGTAGAACTTGATTGTTCAAATGATATGATAGATCACACTCCAGAGATTTGAATACATACAGTTGCTTACTTAAGTATGTGCAGGATGAATCATTTAAATTTTGATGCATGTGAATAAGATCAAGTATTTGCAGGATTATGATGACATTAGTTTTTAGGTTTTGATTTTACACTTGAAGAAGCTGTCAAACAGAGCTTTCTTTAGGATTATAAAGAAGCGGTTGTATTTATAAAGTTCACCATTATCACTAGTATGAGACCAGTGATTGATTAGTTGGCTACTATTGCATTCTCATCCACAGGGAATGATTTATTTGCATTATTCATTTCTGTTGTTTGGTTGTCACAGCTGTGTACTGTGTGTTATTGCACTCTTTATTCTGGCATGTTCAGTTACAGGTGTTGAGGTACACTGAATCCTGTAGGCTCACCTGAGGTACACTGAGCATTCATGATTGTTGTTGTGTTGGAGGGATGTGGAGTGATGAAACCATCAAGGTGATGGTTTCCGAGACACGTTGGTTTCCAATTACACTTCCCACATCTGAGAAGCACAGGAGCAATTTCCTTTGCAATATTTGTAGTGCTCTACATCTGAGTTGTTAATTTGTAACTTAAGTTTAAAAAGCCTGGTACTGAAAGTTAAACTGTGGCATTTTTGTGCGTGGTGATGCTTTGCCATCTGGCAGTATAGGTCACAAATCTTAAACTCTTTGTATCTTCACAGCTTCAAAGGAAAGGTAGCTTTCATATTGTCTTTTCTCTGTGTCACTGTCATTAGTGATGATGAAGTTATACATGCCTGCACAGCTGGATTTCATTTTTTCTGTTTATCTCCTGGGCTTGCTGTACAGTGAATTTTCTTTTACTGTACTCATAAAGTAACAGACAAGTGTCCTGTCTGAAAGATTGAATTTTAAGGAATAAACAGCCCGTTCTATTTCATCCCCTTTTGTGGAGTGTGTGACGCTGTGTCTTGGCCTTATCTGCTGCTATAGGAACTTTAGCCCTGGGTGGGGACTGCTGTGTTGCCTGCAACATTGCAGTCATTGCACAGCACCACACCATTTCTTTAGCCAGAGTTACAAGCTCAGGTGATCTGGTGTAATTTATAGTCATTCATTAGAACGTATGATCTGTAAACCTGGATGTGGATTAAGGTGCTGTAAAATGGGAAAGGAAAGGATGGTGATTACTAGAAGATGGTGTGTTTTTGATCTCTAGTTATTGCTTTGAACAGGTAACTTTTTCATTTTCAAAGCTTAAAAAGTTATTGTTAGGTAGTTCACATGAATTCCTTTCTGGCTGAACAATACCCATTTACGTAGGGATTCCTTGGCTCCTTGTAAGATGGATTTTATATAATACAAGTAGTTCTCCCTTAAAAATGCATGATGTCTCTTACTAATGACATTGTGCCAATTCTAGGAAACAAGTTTCTTTAGAAACAATTTCAAAACAGGTCAGTTTCTCCAATCACCTTCAGAAATGCAGGTTTCCTGTAAATAAAGACAGCATTTTTTCTCTTTTTTCCATTTTATGTTAGTGTACTGGATAACTTGAAAGCTACAGGATACTTTGCTTCTAGCTTTTGAAAGGGAAATCTATCAGATATGAGACTGAGGTTGATGGTAAATCGTAATTGGCAAATAAAACCTCAGGCAATAGTTACTTTGATGTGCTGAGCGGAAAACTTGGCTTCAGTTGTGATTCTTTATGTTTAGACATGGTTTTGTAGTTGCCTTTACATTTAAGCCCACTTGTTGAATTATTCTTCTCTTTTCACATGCCATTTTTATTTGCTCACCTCAATCTGATATTTTGCCATCAGTGTTTTTCTGGCACCAGTTGCATGTTTGACGTGTGACTCACCTTCCATTTGTGACTGTTGGGAGAGGTTTAACTGCTTGCTTCCACAGTTTAGCTGCAAGGTGTAGCCAAAGAGAAGGACATTGGTATTTCTCTTGTGCCTGCTTGTTCCTGGCATTGCAGATCAGGCATGGATAGTAAGAATCAGCCACACTGGACTTTCTGTAAGAAAGCATTTGTACTGTTAAGTTTTTTCCCCATATGAGATGAGAGGCTTAAAGGGTACTGAAACAATATCTTTTAAACAAGCTTAGAAACTCAGTTCTTGCAATAAAGTGCATCTTTTGGCTGTATTTAAAATCACTATTTTGTAGTGTGGAAAAAGGTGTAATGAAAAGATTAGAGGAGGCCAGCTGTAATGAGTGGAGCTGCAGGGTTGAGCTTTTTCATGCTCTTTGGCTGCTGCTGCTGTGCAGAAATACTGGGGAATACAAAATACAAAGTGTTGAAGTGGTTGTTTCTGCATAAATTTGCAAAGCTTGAAACTATACCTTTGAGGGGTGAGCTCTTTATTTAAAACAGGTTTCAGGTGTGGCTGATAAGTATCACTGTTAGCCATTAAACTTAACTTGTGTCAGGGCATACAGAGAGACATGGATTTTATGGGGAAGATATGTGTTGTTACGTTGAAATAAATGCATGTAGTAGTGCAAGTGACAGGCTGACAAAAGGGTGGTATGGGAATGAATTTGTTAAGATAATTGGGCCGTTAGTATTACCTCTTGAAAATACAGGTAAAAGAAAAGAATAAGTACATCTTTGTCTAATCAGAAAAGAATATGAAAGGTCTTGGTGAGCAGGAAGTTCAGCTCATGTCAGTAGTGCATCATTGTACCAGGTGAAGGTTAAGCTTGTGCTGTGCTCCATAGGCAGGGGCATAGTCAGCAGGTCAAGGACAAGCTACTTGGTGCTCATGAGTCTACATCTGGGTCACTCTGTTGAGCTGTAGCCCTTCCTCCCTTTCCAACTCTCTTCTGGTATAAGAGAGATGTGCCCAAATTGGAATGAGTCCAGCAGTGAGCCATTAAAGAAGGTGACAGCTCTGGAGCAAATCATGTATGAGGAGAAGCTGAAGCAGCTTGGTTTCTTCACCAGAGAGAAGAGAAGGATACAGGCAGACCCCAGTCATCTCTCACTACCTATAGAGAAGGCAAAGCCAGATTTTTCCTTGAGCTATGGAGTGAAGGGACAACAGCCACAGCTGCAAGTTGTAATAGTGAAGTTTTAATGGGATATAAATCAAAAATAATTCACAGCGACAGTGGCCACCCTGCTGCAATGCTTCACTAGGAAGGTTGTGAAATCTTGACCCTTGAAGTTATTCAAAACTTGGTCAGACAAAGCCTTCAGGAACTTTATCTAACTTTGAAGCTGTCTCTATTTTGAGTAGGAAATTGGGTTAGCTGATCTTTAGAGGTCCCTTGCAACCCGCATTCATTTTCCAAAGAGAAAAGTGATAGAATAATTTAACTTTCAAAAGTTTAGGAAAATACAGTTGTGGTTCAAATGAAAAGTAGTGCCTGAATCTATTTATTTTTATGCTGGATGATAGTTCCCTTCATATCTTCCCTCTTTCAGGAACATTTTGTTTTTCTGTTTTTCCTTACATTTTCCAAGTGTTTTATTAGTACCTATCTGAAGTATGGCCAGTGGATTTTAAGTTTGCTATTTCCTCTTCTATTGATCATGCATTCTTCATAAGAGCCTTCCAGTTGTGAACTAGCTTGAATAGACTGGTAGTTAGAGGAAGCAGTGTTGGGAAGTCTTCTCAGAAATTACATGATGATAAGAAGGACCTGGAAAGGGAGGATTTACAGGGAAGCTGAAAAGGGACTCTGACAGGAACTGTAGTGATAGGGCAAGGAGTACTGGGTACAAACCGAGAGACAGGAAATTTATGTTGGATATTAGGAAGAAACTTTTTACTGTGAGGGTGGGGAAACACTACAAAATGTTGCCTGGGGAGGTTGAGGATGCCCCAGCCCTGGAAATGTTAAAAGCCAGGCTGGATAAGGCTTTGAGCAACCTGGTCTAATGGGAGGTGTCCCTGCCCATGGCAGAGGAGTTGGGGCTAAATGATCTTTTAAGATCCATTGCAGCCTCTTAATAGTCTATGATTCTGTGATTTTTAACAGTTTTTCTATGTATAGATTTGTAGGTAAAAATTTTTGAATCCTCCTGGTATTTCAGTTAGTTTGTTCCTTATGGTATTCCCAAGAAATAAAGTTTGTGCAGTGGAGAGTCTTGCATTAGAAGGGTTTAATTTCTTACTTTGGATGGATCGCTTGAGGAAGAAGGGAAAGGATCTCACTTTTTGAGTTGTTCCTGTATGTCACACCTCTTTCTTGGGCTAAAGAGCTGCCTGATAACTTAGTGAACACAGTTTGTGTAGATCAAAAAAAGAAAGCACTTAAATACCAGAATCATCCATTGATTGGTTGAGCATTTGGGACCCTGGAGATTGCTGCAAGCTATTTTCTTTTTATCTCCCACCTTTGTCAATTTTCATGTAGGGCGGTTTCTACCTGTCCTCCTACTGTTGAGTGTCCCCACATTCCTCTTTGGAGAACAAGACTGTCTTTGAGGTGATGATGGGCTCCTTGACACTCTTTAGATCTGACTGATGAATTTTGAGCCATCTGCCTTGCATCTTCACATCTTTTCATACTGTACAATAGGCAGTAGCAAGTTACATGGACAAATAATTTTCCTGGTTGTAGATGTTCAAAGAAAAGAGCTTGAAACACTCAGCTGTGCATCATCAGCCTTCTGCTATAGCACAGGAGTACTGTGTGCATGTACCTGTACATGCTTTTCTGTCCACTCTGATAGAAAAGTTTTGTGTTTCCAAATTCAATTCCTGTAAAATGATTAGATTTAGTTTATACAATTTAAATTGTTAGCTAAATTTGCCTGAAGGAAGTGGAAGAGTCCTCCCATGTGGTGTTCGCTTAGCTAAGGTGGTGATGCAGTGCTTGGGGACAGTTACCATTTTGTGCAAGCATTCATGAGAGTGGAAGAGTTCTTTCACTCAGTTTGAGGTTGCTTCTGCAGTGTAGATGTAAAGGCTGCAAAGAATCTCGGCAGATGTCTTAATAACTCATTGGAGAGAATATGCAAATGTTAACCAACTCATTATCGCCGTAATGAATTGGGATTTGTTTTCTAAACTCTGTAGGGAATTGCATGTTTATAATTTATTTTGCCTATTCACTACTAAATTTTAATGTCTGTCAGTCATAAGTAGTTGGGTTCTCTGCCTCAATTGCAGATGCTGTAGGCTGCTGTGTTTGTTTTCCTAACCTGAAAGAACTAAGTATATGTTTGAAATATATACTTCTTATTTAGTGTCTAATTTTTAAAATCCATGTAGTTACTCCCCTTTTAGTTGATTACTTTTGAGATATCAAAATTTAAACTAAGTCTGTGGTTTATAATTCTACAGTTTATGTTTTGAAAATTGTTACAAGCCTGTTCAAGATTAATTAAAGATGTCACTGTGTCACTTTGCCTCCTGTAGTCCAGCCAAACCGAAGAGCATAGAGCTGAATTTTAAAACACCTACGAATCAAGACAGTTTAGAAGGTGAGCAGGAGACACTTGAAAAACCAGTTAATAAAACTAACAGCAGCATTGCCAACAAAATTTCCTTGTTTGAAAACAAATGTGCTAACCAGAGCCAGAGGCCTACTGACATCCCTGCTTCAAAAAATAGTGCTGTACCAAGCACATTCGTTGGCAGAGCAAAGCTTAAATTTGGAAAACAATCTAAAGAAAATGAACAGCCTGATAAAACACTAAATAAGCAAAGCAGTCGCCAGAAGTTATTTGAGAATGGCACACTGGAGAAAGAAACTACTGCAGATTTAAAAGGGAAAAATGAAGAAAACTTTGCCTCTTACGACGATATTGGGAAGACAACAGAACTTAAAGTAAAAGCTGCCATATCTCTTTTTAACCAAAGCAGCAAAAGTGATGCTGGTAGTGTCTCTCTGAAGCAACCAGAACCAGAATTAACCACAGCAAAGAAAGAAAGTTCGCCTTTTAAACTGCCTTTGCACTCACCTGTTAAAAGTGAAAATACTCAAGATCCTTTCTACCAAAGAAATTACACAAGCTCAGAATTCCATAGAAACGAAGAAAAAGTGCTGCCAAACACAGAAGCATTATCACCTTGCAATAATGATAAATATCCTCTACCATCTCATCAAGTTTCCAGATCAGAATTTAAGAAGATGGAGAATGGAGATAAAAAGGTAAAGCCAGGAGATTTGGACTTTGCAGCACTGCAGTATGATGACAGCAATCAAGACAGTATACTGGAATCAGAGCACAACACCAATGCACGAAAGAGCCCAGGCAAAACCTGTAATGGATCTGCTGAAGATGACACCATTTTTGATTCCCCATCTGACATGAAGAAGTTTGCTGAAACTATAAAAAACTTAGACAGCTCAGTTTGTTTACCCCAGAAAAAGAAGAGGTCAAAGCTTCCAAAGTCTCCAGCACCCCACTTTGCAATGCCTCCCATTCATGAAGACAACTTAGAGAAAATATTTGATCCTAGTGTATTTACTTTTGGTTTGGGGCTGAGGAGGGAAAAAACACAGGATCTGTTACCAACACAACAAATTAAAATGCAAAGCCTGGAAACAATAGCCAGAGTCAGGCCCAAGCGTGCATCAACAGAGCAGAGTATCATATTCAAAGCTCTGCAGTCATGTAGAGAGGAACCTGCCTTTCCTAATGAAATAAACGGGAAAGAGAACATTGATTGTACAGATGGTGAAATTAAGAGATCACGGCTTGAAAAAAGCTCCCTCTTCTCAAGCTTGCTGTCTTCTAAAGAAAAGTTTTTTAGCTCCTCTGTCACTTCACTAAATAACACAACAGCTTTTGCAACTGACTCCTCGGGGATGCCTCCTTTACAACAGGATGTTTCTGGGCCATTCATCATGCCTCAAAAATCTGAGGTAATAAAGATCATTCAGGAAATGAAACAATGTTTGTCTACCTGTTGAATGAGTGTTAATTTTGATGTTGCAATTCAGTCTCTTTCAGATACGAAGTTTCCAAGTTTTGTAGAGAAGTACCTGCAAGCAGATAGTGCCAAAAAAGACCTAAGTTTACAAATGCCCAACTATGGCAACCCTGAGAAAAGTTTTTCAAGCTGGTTAGGAACAAGCAGATATGAATCAAATGTCCCCCCTGGTTTATTAGATGTGGATGTAAGTATTGTGTTTTTAAAAGGCTGCCTGCAAAGTTATCCAGCTTTTATGTTTTTGATAGACAATGTGCATACATTGTTTTGTTTCCCCTCTTTGGGATATATATAGATTACAAATACATTGAGGTGAACTTAGATATGGTACCTGTTTTATCTGAAAATGAGATGACATCTATCAACATGGTTAAGAGGTCTTTATTTTGAGACTTTTTGCTAATATGAACGAAAAGCATTTTAGTAATGTCTTCATATTTGATTTTGTATTATATTGAAACAAATCTTATGCTAACTTTAGTTTTTTATTGCAAACTATTAGAATGCTTTCTGTGAACTTAAGAAAACTTCTGTTGAAGTAATCTCTCTTCCAACAAGATATTCAGCCATTGTACCGTTAAATAAGTAACAGAGAAAATTTTTTATTTTAGCCCTCTGTTGTATTCCCATGCATTGGGAGAAAAATATATGTTCTTTAAGAATACTTTAAGAACTGAGTAGGAATGATTAATGAAAGTGCTGCTACAGTGGAGGGCTGTCCCCGGGTAATATAGCAAGCATCTGTTCTTCATGACTGAAGACGGACTTAAGTTTCCCCCTAAAAGCAACTTTGTATGGAATATATTTATAATTTCAGTTTTTTTTAATGATGAACCAATGTTGTGTAGTATTTGCTATTTCTGTTAATGTAAGCCCTTATTGTGACCTGAGAGGAAAACTTTAATCAGGAGATCTAAGAATCATGGGAAGAAATATGTTTTCTCAAGTTTAATAGCCACATGAACTGACCTGTGGAATTGAAGCAGCATGTAAGAAGTTTGAGAAATACTTCCCAAAACTAATGGTTATCTGCTGTTCTACTAAAAGGAGTAGGGTAGTAGAATTAGCACCTTTCTTTGTCACGTTGCAGGAGACAGCCATCCCTGATACCTTGCAGTTTTGAGAATGTACCTTCTTCTCTTATGGGAAGTTTTCTTAGAGTGGAGATGAAAACTGGGGAGTTATTTACAGTAGTGTAGATTTATGTTACCAGTTAAAGATGCTTTCTCACTCTGATGATACTGCTTGGATTTAAAAACTTGAATTTAAAGCTAAATGTCTAGTACTGTCTTAGTTTGGTTTTTGCTGCTTAAACTGTTGTTCTTGAGTGGGTCTCAACTTTGCAGTGGAGTGTGGAGGCCTAATATAGCAATGGAGTGTGTACATACCTAAGACTGCACTTGAGAGAATCCCTTAGGGCTTCAAAGGGTTTCTGGATTTCTGTGGCACTGTTGCTGGCTGAATTGCTTTGCTCAAGTTAGGAATCAAAAATGTTTCTGTGAGGTGAACCTGCTGTGCATCTTCCACTGACTAAGAAAGTGATGATGCAATGGCTACTGGGTAATGTGAAGGAAAGAACAAGGGCAGCCCAAAACAATGACTTTGTCATTCCTCAAAACACAGAACAAGTTTTAACTGGAATTGAAGCGCAGGCTAAAAAAACCAGTCGTGCTTCAACATGTCTTGATGATGCCTACAAAAACCTGGTGGTGGTGAAGAGCTGTCTTGCGACCACTGCCTGCTCTGCATATTAACTACTATGTTATCCTTAATTCCTTGCACGTGTTGCTGGTTATCTGTTTAGGGGCAGGATCTGGTTTTGTCTTTTTGTTTGTGTATAATTCCTAGAAGAGCAGGACCCTGTCCCAGAATGAGCACTCCTGTCCTTGCTAGGAAACCAAACACGTAATTTCAATGCTTGCTTTATTTGTCTGAAGATGACATGATGCAACCACAGCTTTCCCATATATTCTATATCATATAATTTACTGCTGACTTCAACATTGTTTTAGACGTTGTATACCTCAGTGTGCTTTATTTGTTCTGAGTATTTTTAGTTTATCACTTAGTGCATTCTCACGCTCTTTGAGGAAACCTGTTACAAGGTGTTCATCACAAAATTGATTATGCTAGTTAGCTCATACATATATGTGCCATCCTGCATCCTAAGTATTATCATAGATTCCTTCAAAATACATCATGCTTTATAGCTTGATAATTTTAGACATTTAAACTCATCTGTATCATTGTACAGCATGTACTTTATCAGTGGCACTTTTTAAAGTGGTCTCTTGGTATTAAACTCCTGGAATATATCTGGAGCTGATCAGGACAATATTAATGCATTTCAAATCTGAGGTTAGTAGACTTCAGTGAGATGATAATTCAGAGTTTTAAAAAAGCGTATAAATTTGTACATTTGTGACAAGATGCTGCTCTGCAAGGGGAAGTAGAGATTGAAGGGATAGGTAGGTATAGTTGAAAGGTTACCAGCTTTTACTATTCAGAGTAGTTTTTATTTTGTTCTACTAGCCCTTTTTTTATAGCTGAGTATCTTTATTGAAAATGTTTTTAATTTTGTGGTGGTTTTTTGTGATATTTCTCTTCTCACTGTCTATTAGACACTTCCAAGAAATGGACAAAGTAAAATCAATCCCAGACCTGGCAAGGTAAGTTCAATTTTAATAGTTTTACTGTTCTTTTCTATATTTAAAGCTTAGGAAGATAGAACTATATGTTACTGGTGTGCTTTTCTGTTTTGTTGTTTCTTTTTAACATAGCTGGTGATATACTGTGACTCAGACTGTCAAAAAGCTGGCATTGAAGTTTTCCATGATGTTCCAGATTGCACTTCTTGGGTTCTTTCACCAACAATTTTAGTTAAAGTCATCAGAGGATGGTAAGAGATTAATTTTTACTCTTTATACAAAGATTTTTACTCTATCCAAAAATGTTTTGAAACATAACTGGCATGTGATTCACAGTAAGTCTGCTTTGTAAAAGGCAACGTAACATGAACAGCTGTGAGCAAGAAATAGGGCATTTTACCTCTGCAACAGGAAGTTCTGACCTGGAAAACCTATTTTACTGACTAATTGAGTGAGTGTTACCATCTGGCAGGGTGCGAGATTTCACTGGGCATAGGTGTGGGATGAAATGACAGATTCTGTACACCGATTTTGCCCTTCAACCTCTCTGGTCATTAGGGATTCTTGCATAGTGTTTGGATTGGGTTAAAAGGGCTAGCAAATACGTTTAAAGCCAGGTCCTACATGATTATTTCATGACCAAAGGAATAAGATGGTGCTTTAGAGATAATTGTCTGTTTCTCTGACAAAAGGAGGGATTTTGCTCTAAAAGCTATATTGCCCAAGAGTAATTCAAAACAAGTTCGTCTCCTGCTTTCTTCATAGCATCAACAGAAGGGCCATTAGTAGTGTGGCTAGCATGGCAAGTTATACTGTGGCCACGCTATAATGCAGTCAAATAGCAGGTTCTCAAAAGTAATTATCTGATAGTAAGGTGCAGACACAAGGGCTAGCTGCAGTGGGAGGTACTGGGAAGCAAACTGATTGCTGTTTACCTTCATAAAACTGGAACAAAAAACCTTTTAATCTCTGTAAACCGGGTCGTCTTTTCCAGCATGGTCTAGAGGGACTGGGTTTGGGGATTTTTCATCCTTCCGTTGAGAGCCTGATTGAAGGGTTTGTATTTGCAGATGGATAAAGTTCTTATTTAGTTATATATTCCAATCTGCCATTAAAAATGAAGTTATCTTCTGGCACATCTATACGAGCTGCTGTGGAACTCCGGGATGTTCACAGGATCCAAGCAGCTTGTCTGTTTATACATGATGCAGCAGTCTGCAGTGTCATTGTTTTCTGATGTACAAATTGGTTCTGATTAGTATCTCACACGAAGTATGGTATTCAGAGACAGCAGTCTTTGTTGCCCCAAATTATCAATTTAAAAAGGTGGAGGAGTTTTTTGTGCAAGTACAATTCAGCAGTAGACATCTTTAGTTTTATCATTGTTTTTAAAGATATCACAGAAACTGAAAATGGCTTGCATCAGCAGTGTTGGGCGAATAAGCTGTATTGGAGAAATGGCAAGGGTTTGGAAACAGTACTGTGTATGAAGGGATTTTTAAGTGGGAACATGATTTTTGCAAATCACACTTGATAAAGAACCATGAAAAATTAGATTTTTAAAAATTTATTTTAAGCTGGATACTCTATGAGAAACCAAATTTTGAAGGCCCCTCTATTCCATTGGAAGAAGGAGAGTTGGAACTCACAGATATTTGGGGTGCAGGTACTTCTGAAGAGCAAAGCGACTGCAAATCTCAAAAGCCTGCAGTGATCGGTTCAATCAAACACGTTGTTAAGGCAAGTAGTATAAGTAAAAAACTTTTTTATAGATCTTAATGTATAGTGATGTTTTATACTGATACAGAGTGTGATTGGTCTAGTAGGACACAAGTGTAACATGAGTTACAAGTACATGAAACAATCTTCCGTGTTGAATTTCACGTTTAATCACAAAATGCATGTGGAGGCTTTTGCACAATGGGGATTGTGGTAACATCAAGAAGGACAGGGTAGGAACAGAACTTGGTGAGCTTTATTAGAATAGCCATCAAAATGCTACATGCAGCATGTGCTTTGTAGTTTGGTCAGTCTCAGGAAAAGCATCCCAGAAAACCATCAATAATTCAGTATTTTCAAAATATGGATTTTTCTGTTTTTTCCAATACAAACTATATTTGCACTCAGTGCAAACTTCAATGTCAAACACCCAACTTTGGTTTGCCTGGTGTGGGCAAATCTACCAGCAAGTTTCACACGTGATGGAACAGCCTTTCTACATGCACTTTTAACCTACTATTAAGTAGTTGTAGTTGCAGGTTGCCAAAATAAGCACAAGCTATAAAGTTATTTGACTAGGAAAGGAGAAAAGGAAGAATATATATGGCTTGGAACTACAATTCTTGTTTAAGATGCAGTTCTCTTCAAGGATGGCTTGTTTGGTATTATCTTAAGATTTAATTTGCTAGAGGAGATGTTAACTGATGAAAGAAGATGCATTCCTGCCTGGATGGCAGAAAGTATACAATGTAAATACTGATTAGAGATTGACTGTCTTGGTTCAGAGACAGGCAAACTGGCTTAGCTATACTTTTATTGTAGGCACCTAATAGCAGTAGTAATTGACAAGGGGGGAAGCAATTTAAAATAAACAGGTGTTTCAAAACTGATTTAGTTATGTACAGTAATTACAGAACTCACAGCACACATCAAGTGATTATGACGATCTTCATTTTTCAGGATTACAGGGTTTGCCGAATTGATTTGTATACAGAGCCTGAAGGGTTAGGAATCGTGACTTCCTTTTTTGATGACACTGAAGAAACAGGGGTGTTTGGAACCACTCAGAAGACTTGTTCTATTAAAGTACATTGGGGCATGTAAGTATGAAGCTCTGTATGAATGCATAGTGCAATGAAAGGAATTTGCTTTAAACCATTGGTTACACCTGTCAGACTTGTGAGCAGGCTATATTTATTCTAGTCCTATATTTTGGCAGTATTTGTTGACAGTAGTGTTACTACATCACTGCAATGCTTTACCTTTGGGGAGTCTGACCTAGAATGTTTTGTTAGAGCTATATTTTTTCTGCTTGCATGTAGTAAATACTGAATAACCCTTGTGTATTTGCAGCCAAGGAAGAAGAGTTTACCTCTCTTGCTTTTCCTCATTCAGGCAAACTTAACATAAGTGAGAGTTGGGATGAACTGTTAATAATAAGACCACATTTCCCACTTGCTTTTTTCTAAACTTGAAATTGTCCTATTAAAAGAAGAAAAATTTTGAAGTCCTTCTGTTATAAACTAAGACTTAGTGCTTTAGAGAGTCCATAGGTGACATCTTGTATTTCACAGTGCATTTTGATCTGGGCTTTTATGGTGATGTTTAATACAAATATTATTTGAAATAATATCTGGCCATCTGAGCTAGGAGGGTAATACTGTGAACCAAGCAAGCTTTTATGAGAAAGGAGACCTCTAAGGAGGAAAACAGGTATTGTACCAATATTACTTTTCATGGCTTAATAAACAAACTTGTAAATTGTTATGGAAAACATGCTTCAAAGTAGTACTGGGAAAAGTATGCAGAAGATAGAGGCTTCCTTCAGAAAAAGTGAGACTGGAGTCACTTCCAGTCATCCTGCAGAACTTCTTACAGAGTGTACAGACCTTGGTTGGTAGCTCTTATGTTTGGGCACTGATAGCACTTGTCTTGCTGCAAATAGTCTAACTATCAAAATCTGCCTGGCTGAAGGCAGGTGTTACATACCACTGCAAAGATTTTTCAAATCTACCACATGATATATGGACATTTCCCTTGTTAGGTGAAGGGTATTTTATCTGAGTAAATATTTGCACCTTGATTTGTGGGGAAAATAATGAAGCGTTTTGGTATATAGGCAAATTTGAACATGTCCAAGTAGTTGGTTCTCTGACAGGAAGTTATTTCTGGTGAACTGCAACCTCAGTCCAAATTACATGTCTCACAAGAGTAATGAAATCAGATATGTTATTTGGAGGTTGATTGTTAATTCACTTCATCTATGTCTCCACTTTATTTATGTCTCACTTAAAAGCTATCTGTGACCAGTAAAATTACAAACTTTTTTTGAAAGGAGGCAGAGCCTGTGCACATCTGAGTTGTCTTTATTTTGCATTAGTGTAACAGTATTATTTTAGTAAATCCACATAAACTCTTGCTGTCTTAATATCTCTCTCTTGCATTTGTATCCCTGAAGGAAAGCAGACTAATATTTTAACTAGGAAGTGAAATATATTATTTTTCAACTGTCTTTCTCAGATATCTGTTTATTAGTCCAGTGCAGAAAGAAGTTGTTTCCAAGAGAATTTCAGCAGCTGCTGCTTTTTTGCATGTTGCAGGGTTAGGGGATTTTTTGTCTTTAGTTTACAGGCATGACATAGCTCACTGTATTGGCAGGTGAGGGAGGCTCTGAGTCACCTTGCCATGTGGGTGTGGTTGTATCATCTTAAAGTTTCCCGGTGTTCATGCTTAATTGCTGTTTGTTAAAAGCTGCCAACAAAAATGAGTCAATGCACCTTTATCTTCTGACTGTACTCTCTCCTTGTTTCTGCCCTGTGTGTCAGTTCTTGCAAGTTACTCATAGAATCCTTTAGGTTGGAAAAGGCCTTAGTAAGACCATCCAGTCTAACCATTAACCCAACACTGCCCATTCCACCACTAAACCATGTCCCTAAGCACCACTACGGCACATCTTTTAAATACCTACAGGGATTGTGACTCCACCACTCCCCTGAGCAGCCTGTTCCAGTGATTCCAGCTCTTTCAGTGAATGATTTTTTCCTAATATCCAGTCTAAACCTCCACAGGTGCAGCTTGAAGCCACTTCCTCTTGTCCAGTCACTACCTGGCTACAACCTCCTTTCAAGGCAGTTGTAAAGAGCAATGATGTCTCTCCAGAGTCTCATTCTTTCCAGGCTGAACACCTCCAGGTGCCTCAGCCACTCTTACTAGATAGAGTAAGAGTGCTTGTGCTCCTGACCTTTCACCAGCTCCATTGTCCCCTTCTCAATACAATCCAGACCCTCAACGTCCTTTGTGTAGTGAGGGGCCCAAAACTGATCCTGAAACATAGAATTTGAGGTATGGCATCACCAGTGCCGAGTACAAGGAGACAATCCCTGCCCTGCTCCTGCTGGCCACACTGTTGCTGATACAGGCCAGGATGCCATTGGCCATCTGGGCACAGCTGGCTTATGTATAACTGCTGTTGACCAGCGCCTCCAGGTCTTTTTCTGCCAATCAGCTTTTCAGCCACTCTTCCCCAGTCCTGAAGCACTGCTTGGGGATGTTGTGACCTGGCACTTTCCCATGTTGAACCTCATCCCATTGATCCAGATCCCTCTGTAGAGCTTTCTTACCCTTCAGCAGATCAACACTCCCACCCAATTTCTTGCCATCTGCAAAACAGCTGAGGGAGCACTCAAATCCCCTCATGGAAATCACTGATATTAAGGTAATAAACAGAATTTACCCCAGTACAGAGCCCTTGGAAATACCACGTGTGACCAGCCACAAGCCAAGGGCTTACTGAGTGGTGTGACTACAAGGCACACAATATATCAAACTTTCAGTTATAAATAGTAATAAAACTAAAGCACCTTTCTTCTTTCTTGGAGCCATGTGTCTGCAATGAAATGATACAAATTCATGCCAGTTTATATTAGCTTGGAATCTCCCTTTAATGTGTGACAGAGTGATGGATTATTTTAATCTCTTTGGTATCACCAGACTTATACATTATGGTCCTTATATAATTAGTTGGCTGCAAAAGGTGTTGCTGTTTGTGTGTTTTATACTGCTCCACACTGCACTTCTGAGATCAGCACATTTAAACTGAAGAAATACTCTGACATCCTTATGCAGAGAGTATGATTCTTTGTTGCCAGCAACTGATGACTGGCTAAGAAAAAGCTCTGAGAAAGTACTTTTTGCTGCCCCTATCAAGAATTCTCGAAGTTATATCTTTCCAAGTAGATTTATTAGTAGACATAAACCATGAGGAAGTAGATTTCTAAGGAGTTGTCAGGTTTTTCTATGTATTAGTAAACAATCTAAGGTTAGAACTTTTTTATTGAGCAGATTTTGCATCAAATACAAATAAAGTTTAGTAGGGATTTTAAAATTTCTTGTAAATAGGTTCTGCACTTTAAAACTATTTTAAAAAATAATAGAATAAGCTTAAATCTTGATATTTCAGTCTAAATATGGTTGCCTTCAGATAGGAGACTCAAATTCTTACTGTTCACTGTTCTGGTTTGAGTTTTTTGGCCTGGTCAAATAAAAAGCATGTGTTATTAGTGGTTCCTTTGGAGCACAGAAGTTTGTCGGTATTCCAGCTTGTAGCTGGCAGTTTTGGTGGTAAAGAAACAAAGTTTTGTTAAGGATACAATGATCTAGTTCCTAAAGTAAGCATATTGTCTTGTTCTTTACTCTTCAGAAATGTTCTGGGGATTTTATGTCTTGCTTTTGTCTCTCTACCCCCTCTACGTTTAGATGGCTTCTTTATGAAGAACCTGGTTTCCAGGGAGTCCCATTAATGTTGGAGCCTGGTGAATATCCTAATTTATTATTCTGGGAGAAGAAGGAAGCCTACATTAGGTCCATGAGACCCTTGAAAATGGTAAACTACTGTTACTACTTACAAGTTAAATGACCTATGTTTATGTGTTATAAATAATGTATTTAACGTGGCTACATTTTTCAAGACTTACAAAAAATCAAACTCTTTTAAAAAACCCAAAATTTTTAATCTGTAAAACTCTTGAGTTTGCAACATTTGATTGCATGCTTCTCTGCCATTAATTTACCTTCACTCTTTAAGGAATGTTTCACCTTAGTTCTGCCTTTTTGTAAGAATTGATGACTCTTTGAGACATCTATAACTTGTCTAAGTCATGAACAGCTTCATTTTTTTCTTCTTATTTTTTTTTTCTTTTAACAGGGTGGTCGCAAAGTTGAATTCAGTGGGGAGCCAAAGGTAAAAGTCAGTATGTATTGATTGTCCAAAGCTATTTTACAGCACATGAACTACACATGGGTAGATAAGTATGCTTTGATTGGATACCAACTACTGATGGTTTACTGGGTAGTCATTTTGTATGTGACCTCACCATAAAAATGCAACTTCTGTCACCTTTCTGCATCTATCACATGCGTATATGACAGTATTAATAGCAATCCAGATAATGCAGATGGGTAATGAATGCTCAAGCCCTCATGTTGCATCTCTAGTGGAAAGGCCTCTTGTAGAGGAGAGAGAGATCCCACTAGTTGATTCCATAATTTTTCATTCTCCCTCTGTGTGCCCATGCAAAAGAATCTGTCTATTCTCAGAATTCATCATCCTTCTTGCAAATCTTCTTTTACTTCATTTCCACTCCAGGTAATTGTTTATGAGAAGCCTTTCTTTGAAGGAAGAAATGTGGAAATAGAATCAGAAATCTGTATGCTTGATGACAAGGAATCAGAAGACAAGACAAGACTTCCACTTACATCAGTGGGATCCATGAAAGTGCTGGGAGGAGTGTAAGTGTGGAAAAGCGATTTTTACCCTTCAGCTGAAGTAGTAACTCCATAGGCTGGAAGTTGCAGTGGACTAATCCAGTCCCTGTTTATTTTATTTTTGTAATTTTTGGGTTGAGGTATACACCAGGATTAAACTTGAAAATATTCATAGGAAAAGAATAAATATCACATATCTGTATCTGCTTCATGAAAACATGGAGTGGCCCTTGTCCATTTTCACATGCAGACTGTGTTGTTGCTGTTGTTGTTGTTCAGTTGGGTTGCTTACGAGAAGCCTGGGTTTGAAGGCCATCAGTACTTGCTGGAAGAAGGAGCATATCGGGATTGGACCGACTGGGGTGGCTTCGATGAGGAGGTGCAGTCCCTGCGACCAATTGTCGGTGTAAGTTCCAAGAACACTTACCAGGGGTCTCCTGAGTGCTCTGAGATGTCATGTGGCACTTTCCTTATTGTGCTTCTCTTTGTTTCAACAGGACTTCACAAGCTCCCATATGATAATGTACAGTGAAAAAGACTTTGGATCAAAGGGTTCCAATATCAATGTGTTAGGTATCATTTCCAATTTAAAAGACACTGGATATGGGCTGAGGACACAGTCTATAAATGTGCTAAGTGGCGTGTAAGTGATATTTTTATTCACGCTTTCATTTTAGGTATGCTGGTCTTTATAGAAATTGATAGTGTTTGCAGATGTTTTTCAGGATTCTGACTTCTATGTGGAGTCTTCAGATAAAATTTTCTGCCCTTGACTACAGAATTTGAAAGTAAAGTTTTGGTGAATATGTACAGTAAATCAGCTTTCTTCTTACAGTATGATAAGATGGTCCCAGGAAGCATTGACTTCCTGATACACAAAGTGTGAAAGCATGAGATGAGATTTCACACAGAGAGGAAGAAATAGCTTGTTCTTCTGGCTGCATTTGTTTGAAGCATTTCAACAGCAAAATTGTTATGGAAATAATTTCCAGTTTTGAAATATTTGTTATGGAAATAATTCCTAGGCTTCTTGTGTTTGATCAGAGGTAGATTCCTTGCTCTTTCGCTCACTTATGTTTTAAATAGAGATAATTTTTACTATGCTCACTAATACCTTCTGATACTATGGAGAGTAACTATTCTGAAAATTAACATTGCTGTTGCAGTGAATCCTATAGGATAACAGTGGTTTAGTGCTGTGGTATTGGGGTTTTTTGAGTTTTTTTTTTTTAAACATACGGCTTCCAAAAGTCTGTATTAGCCATGGCCATTAACAAACCCACTCTTAATGCCGTGAGTGCACATGCAGTTGATCAGCTTAAAGACTTTGCTGTTTGATTAGTTGAGTCCATCAAGTGCAGATTGAGTCTCACAGCCTTGCAGATTGTATCAAAGTAGTTTGGAAATGCAGACAAGTATTAGCTATCATGGCTGCAAACACACAAAATTAACTAAAGTAGGAGAACCAAAAAAGCATGAGATGTACAGTCTGTCTCCCTGCCTGGTATGCATGCAGGTGACTTGTTGGAAGCTCTGCCTTACCCAGCCACACCCTAAATCTTTCCTGTGTGTTATCTGTGCTATATCTCTGCAAGTTTTGTCTGGATAAAGGTTGCAGAATCAAGCTCGGTGCATTCCAGAGGAATGCTTTTAATTTGTATATGAATATGGTGTGACAGCAGGTTTTTTTCTGCCTGGTGACCTTTGAAGCTGCTGTGCTCTTTTTGTCTTCTGTAATATGCAAGAGAAATTAATGGGAAAGAGTTGCCTCTGAAGGTTGGGAAACAAATTGTGGGTTACCTATTATGTCCTTCATGTAGTTGTTCTAGTAAATGTCTGTTGCATCTGAGATAGGAATCATACATGAGTTTGAGTATTCTTAATTAGGAGTGACTTTAATACTCTGATGGCAAAGGTGCCTCGAAGTCTTTATGAAAAAAACTTGTCCCACAGACTGCTACTGCTCCTGTAATCTCACCTTGTAGACTCCAAAAGATGTAATTTGTAGCAATAAGCTTTTAAAAAATTCAAATGCATTGTGCATAACAGGTGGTTAGCACTCAGCTCTTAAGAGTCTTGTACAACCCCTCTTTTTCCAGAGAGGTTGTGAGTATTTGGGGGTTTTGTTTTGATCTCACTAAACATTAATGTGTCAGAAAACTTGCATGATCTCTGTGAAGTCATGTTTAGCAGTACAGTGCTTTAAGTGTTAACCTCTGTTCAGATAGAAGATTTTTTTGTATCTTTCCTTACAAGAAAACTGTCATAGAACAGCGAATAATCCATTGAGCAATTTCCTGAACTGTTTAGACTGTAATGTAGATGATGACATAGTGAACTGTGACAGATTCAATAAAAGCTTGTCATAATATTTTGAAGTAATCTTCCCGGTATCATACTGAAAACACTTAATTAAAATAAGTAAAAAATGTAAGAAAGCCCTCAACCTTTCATTGCAATTTTTTAACTACAAGTATCTGGGGTAAGCAGTTAGAGCAGTAAGATAACAAATTATCTGTATTCCCCACATAATTGATTTGATTGCTCTGTAATTTAAAGGAAATATCAAAGAAAAGAAAGCTTGACACTGCAGTGCACAGATACTACTGAACAAATTCTGAGCTCAACTGCAGCTCTAAACTGTACTGCTGGAGACAGCTGCAGGTCTGCATTTGGGGAGTGACTATTCCATTTTGGGGTAATTCAGCCCTAGCTGCATTAAAATCTCTAAATTTCTTAATGTTTCTAAAAAGCAGTATTTTCATGTCTTTGCTAAATCCGTGGTAAAGAAATCCTGAAAAATATGTCGTAAGGAGATGAGGATTGACTTCTTGAAAAATGAAAATGTACTTCTTTAACAATGAAAATGTTTTGCTCTTGAGCATTTTTTGGAGACTGATCAGACATAAGGTTCAAAAAATATTTTTCTGCCATTAGGGTGGGAGAAAGCAATCCAGGCTGCCTGAAAATAGGAAGGGCCTTTCTTCTTTAAGTAGGGTTTGATGTTTACTTCCAAACTGGCAGAATTTGAAGTGGTGGAAAATGGAATTATTTACTAGCAACAGGAAACACCCTTTACAAGTTCAAGCAAGTACTAAAATCAAGTGTTGTACTATTTTGATTTCCCCTCTGCTTAAAAACAACTTCAAGCTTTTATTTAATAGTAATCAAAATCACAGGAACTACATGTTTGAAATTATGAGTTTTCTTTATCCATAAACACACCAAACTCCGAAGAAGCTCTTGCCTTATAATTGATTCCTTTTGAACTTGCTGGAAGAATTTTCCCAGATTTGTTTATTTTACATAGTCATCTGTTACTGTGGTCGTTTTATCAGCCTGGTTTTCCCCTAGTTTTCATGTAAGTAATCCACAATGTAGATTAGGTTGTTTATAGAGTATGTATGGATAGTGAGTGATATTAAGGAAATAATTAGGTAATGAGTAGTTCATATAAAGAAACCAGAAGGTAGTAAGTTTAACCTAGATGCACTCAGGAAGGTAACATGAGTGAAACTGGAGACACAAGGTACATGAACAAACCTCCACTGGAAGCTGAAAAGGGCAAGTACCCCTGGTTACCCCACTGGAGAACACTTCAAACCAAGCTTTAACTTCTCTGTATATCTGAACTGATGTTCAGAAAAAAAACCTTTCAAGGAGTCACAAAACTAAAGCTTGCAGGTCCCTGGGATACTAAGAATCACAGTCACAAAGGAGCATGCTGTTTTCTCTCTTTCCTGTAAATAGAATTTTATTACCTCATCTTATCTGTTAATTATTGTACAAATCTGGCAGTGCCAGTTAACTTTCTGACCTCCCTTCTAAAGTTAGACAAGGTGAGTCCTGGGCTAACTGAGGGTAAATCTGATTTTAGTGAGTTACCCATGTCTGGATTATTTTCTTGGTTGTACCTCCTAGATGTCACACGTAGAGATTTTTGGAGAAAGATTCTCTGTGTGCAATAGTACTAACAATATATAATCAAAGCTTTATGCTACTTCTGGTTTCAAGGGCATGGATGGTGCCCAGGAGTGAAGGTCTCCAGCACCCTCCTGCCAGCAACTTGGGATGGAGCTGTTGCTCAGCCTCACTAAGGCAGTTTGTATGTCTGGGAGTTACAAAATCTGTTGTGTTAGGAGAGCTCGCTGCCTGTGGGGCAGGATGGTTGCTGCCATGCTGCAGAGCAGCACTTCAGTTTTTGTTGTGCCTGGCAGCTGGAATGTGGCTCTCTTGCTCAGCTGTGGAGGCAATGTCTTGCTCTCCAGGCCTTTCTGTTAAGTTAGAAGTTGGATTAAGGCAGTGTTCCTTCCTAGGGATAATCTTGAGGTTGAACAGGTTTAGCTGGTACTGAATTCAGCTGCCTGCCCTTAATAATGTTATTATTACTTTCAGCAGCTTACATAGGCTTCTGAATGAAGTAGAGAAGCGCAAGTATTTCACCATTAAGCCCTGACTCTAGGAACTGTCTAACTTCATGGGCTGACTTGCATAGAAGAGTGGCACTATATTATTTAAATGTAAACATGTGCAAGTGAGATTTGTTGATTACTTCTGCATTCAGGCTAGTTTTTAGATGGGGAAACTAAATAACTGCTATTAAGGGATTCTTAGGAGGCTGCTGACATGTCTTACAGTTCACTTTATATTGGAAACACTTGTTTGCATAGATCTCAGTCGAGTAAAACTACCATGCACCATATCTGTATCCTGGCATTGAAAAATCTAATGAATGCTTGCTCAAGAAATTGCTTAAGGAAACCTCATTTTCACTGCTTTTGGTATATGTGGTATACAGGTATAGACACACCTGAGACATTAGAACTCTGCTCAATTTATTGTACATACCAATGTCTCTTTGATGACTTACTGAGGTGATTTTTAAATGGGCCTTGAAATATGCCGTAAGTAATTAGTGCGTAACAAGTTGGAATAATTGATTATATCTGAGGCAAACCAAGAGATGTGAATAGTGATATATGTGAATCACTGTTTGAGTGTTTGCCATGAACAAGTAAAACAAAGTTCATACTCTTGGCACATACATGTTGATACACCTTTATTTCAGTTTGAGATTATCCCACTTCTTGTATCTGCAGAGACTCTGGCATTTGTACTTGGAATAAACCTGCAGCTTAGTGGAATCCAATTGATCAACACACATAAAAAAATGTAATGGGGAATTTTGATGTTGAGAGTTATCTTCCCTTGCAGATTTTAAGATCTGTATCACTTTACTGCTTTATGATATGAAATTTTTGTTAGTGTAGAAACTCAGAAAGTTTCTGAGCTCACTGAAAGTGGATTTTGGCATAACCTAGCATATACTCATTGTACACCACAGTAGCTCAAATGAAAAGCAGATTGATTCTGTGTAAAAGTTTTTCTTGTAGAATCAGGAACCAGCAAGATGTCCTGATTCCTGCATAAATATAATCAATGAAACATGGCTGCTACTGTGGTCTGTTCTCATATGGGCACTCGAAACATAACCAAACAGAGAAAAAAAAGTGTAAGTATGGGAAGATTTGGCAAGTATAGCAGTGAAAGGCAAGACAAATTCGGCAGGTTATCACAAAATCAAAGGTAGTATAGATGCAGGAAGTGCTCTGTTTGGGCTTTCAGTATGGAACCAGGGTTAGAAGAACACTATAATAGAAGATTTATTGAATGTAGTAGACTATGCTTAGCAAGACTAACTGATAGCAGATATTTAAGATTGGACCTAAAGCACTGCAGGAATAACTGGACATCAGAGAGATATATGTTGTGATTTGGTTACTTTTCTAGTACTTCAAGTGTGCATCATCTCAAAAGTTGAAAGTGTTTCAAAAAGGCGCATTCTGACTGAGAGAGAAGACTTGATGCAAACTTTGTGGCCTATGTCAACCATGAGATCCAACTGAGTAGTTACAATAACAGCTTTGCATTTAAATACATCGATCTGGTCAAATTTATGGTGGTTTTAATGTTTAACTTTCAAGGATTTGCTCTCTCTGATTCCTAGCAGGGAATAGTCTCCTCTCCTTGGTATATATGCCTGTTGCAGCTCAACACCGTGTTGGGGATGTGTATTTGCTTAAACACATCTGAGCTGCAACATTAAAAGTCAGTGTTGCTACATTTACTGCCCAGATTACTCTGAAAATCAGTTTTATTGAAAAAGCTGTATTCTGGTGGTTTTGGGTTTGGTTTTTTTTTTGTTTTTTTTTTTTTAGAGACGAGCTTGGTAAAATAATAGAATCGTAAAACATCTTGAAATATTCTTACTGGAGATAACTTTTAGGATATGTGGCAGATGATGTGTCTGAACTTGTGGTTTGCTTTAGGTAATTCATTCTGATTCGTATCAACATATTGCAAGAAGGTAGTAAAATTTGTGTGGAGTTTGCACTATCAGATACACTGGTTTGTTTAGGGTTTTAACAGCATCACAATTTGGTGCTTCAGAAACTTTTTATTTGTTCTTACATTCAGACAGTAATGAATATACACATCTGTATTCTGGAAAAGTAGTGTGACTTCTACCAACCACCCTCCTCTTCTTTCTCTTTTAGATGGGTGGCTTATGAGAATCCTGAGTTTACAGGGGAGCAGTATATACTGGCTAAAGGGCTGTATCCCAGTATTGAGGCATGGGGGGGAAAGAATTGCAAAATATCTTCAGTTCAACCCATTGTTATGGTAAGGAGCTAATTTTATACTTGTTTTGCAAGTTTCTCTGAAGTATTTGGAACTCTACTTTTTCTATCAAATTCAGTATATTTTCATTATTTGAATGATAGTTAATAGTAAATTTTGTATGTTATCACTGTTTAAAATCTTTTTTCCCTTTTTTTCCCTCCAAACTTTTGCAGGATATTGTTGGAAGTGAAAGGAGTAAAGTCAAGGTAAGATACTTCTCTAAGCACATGAAACATACTGTGTAGTGTCTGTAACGTGTAAATAAAGAAGTGGCTGTTTGTCCAGTGGAACACTCAGGTATTTGCAGAGATAGCTGACTAGTCAGACAAAGACTGAAAACTGCAGGTGGAGGAAGGCTACTTTCTAAACCTCTTGAGTAAGGTACATTAAGACCCAAGGAAGGTGAGATTTAATACACAGTTGCCATCAGAACTTTCTTAGGGCACTAGCAATGTCTTGGTTCAGCAAGTGAGGTGTTTTGGGATATCAGGGATTGTTCTTAGGAGCTGGAGCCCAAAGCTCTCTGTGCAGAGATGCAGGACCTGGAGTCTGTTCCTGAGGTGAGGGCTCTACAACAAAGATGTTGCTCTTGGTGAGGACACTACAGGATAGATGTTGTTGTTCTTGGTACAGCTGACTTAATTCCTTTTGAACCTATTTCTTTGGTTATGAGTTTTGCTAGTGGTGGTTGCACTTGGAGTTGTTCACTCACAAATACTGCTGAGTTGTGCTTAAAAGTTAATGCCATCTTTGCCAATAACATAAGGGAAGGAAATAGCAGGGAGAACTTGTCTGTTCAGTGAGTTAATCTATTTCTACATTGGATTGTCTCCTTTGTGCAAGTACTAATATGTAGTTTTGACAGTGAGGCTAATGGGCAGCTGTTTTCATCCTTAATTCTGAACCTTTTCAGGTTCAGAAATCCTTCAGGTCCCTGTACAAAGTTAGTTTTATTTTCATTTCAGTCGAAGTGGTGAGTATATCATGGCCCTAAAAACTAAGGAGACAATTCTTAACTGTCCTGGTTTGCTACTCCTGATTAGTAGCACGCTTCACTGGAATCTCCTGCATAGGGATAATGAATAAACTATGGGGAATAAAAATCTCAAGGCTGCTTATTTTCAGCTGTGTGCATGAAAAATTATTTGCATCTTTACATTATGTGCTTAAGACCCTATTCTAAGGAAGACCTTATCCTAAGGAAACAAAGAAGTAGTGGCTTGCAGCCAACAGACTAAATCCATCGTTAGCGTGCTCCTTTTTGGAGAATGCTGTACCTGCCCACACTCCTATCTCTATTAAGAGTGAATAAAGCTGGTAGGCATGTTGTAATGTGAATGACTTCTGTGATCACAGCTAATTATCCTTTAGCCAAATTAGCCAGTTTGCTGCTTAGAATATTTATTTTTTCCTTAATAAGGGCAAAAGATTCTGGAGGATGTATCCTCTCTTATCCTTGGAGCAGAGGAAGAGCCAACATGAGACTGTGTCTGTAGCTGTAACAGACTCATAAAGCCCATGTATCCTGGGAATGTATACCATGTTTCTTGGCATGCTGAGTCCTTTGCCAGGATTATGCACTATTAGTGTTTTGAGAGGCAGAGAGTTTTCATTTACTGGGAAGAGTATGATTTTGGAAATTAAGCAGATTGATAATATAAAAGAAAGCTTTTTATGGCCCTTTAATAAATATGTGCCTATTCTGGCCATTATGTGGGAATTTAAGCATCTTACCAGGCAGATAGACCAAGAAGCTATACTTGTTAGTGTTGTTCTAATTATTTTGTATGTCACTAAGTGATTTACAGCCAGAAGTAATTTTTGGAATTGTTACCTTGCTCTCTTGAACAAGGATTGTAACACTGAAGAGGTGACAAACATAAGTAACCAAGGAAGTCTTGGTGTTTTAAGTATGTTTCTATCTAATTATAGAATTAGTGGTGGAGATATAACTGAAGGTAGAAGAATGAATTTCCTTAAATATGTTTATAACTTTTTAAAGGTCCAGTTATTTTCAGAGCCTGAATTCAAGGGTAACTGCCAAATATTTGAAAAAACCACAAGATGTATTGATTCATTTGCTGTGAAGTCTTCAAAAATTTTAGATGGCAGGTAAGTTATATTGAATGAATACTGCAAAATCACTAAAATGGTAAAAGTTCTAGAAAAGCAACCAGCTTTCTAACACATGAGGTGGTTCCACATATGGGGACTTACAGAGAACAATGCTTTGCTGTTTGCACAGCAATCTTTCAGGACAAAAATTGTAAATAATGTGTCTGCATTTTACTGGCACAGATGTCTTAAGAGGAAATTTCTCCTCCTTCTTTCTGCAGCTGCATAATGTATGACCAGGAGGAATTTGCCGGTAACCAGTATGTGTTGGAAGAAGGGATCTATCCCAATTTGACAGCAATGGGTTGTTCACCCCAAGCAGTTCTAAAATCTTTACGGATCATAAATATTGTAAGTAAAACCTATTGGAAATATTCTAAAGGTAAGGACAGTGATGATTCTCCATTTTTTGCAACAGTAAAAATTCTAGGGCACACATACAAGAGAGGAGGGTTTGGGTTGATGGAGCTGTGGAAAGGGGTTTTAACCCTTTAAGTGTGGCGGAAATGAGATGTACAGCTACATGGTCATCTTTCATGACAGGAAGAAAGAGACAAGTTTATTCAGAAACACACTTGGTTTTATAACATGACTCACAATTCCAAGAGTAGAAAAAAGGTGATTGGTTCAGAGAGAAGACACCCCATTCCCAGGGCCTGGTCACGCACCACAACGGGTGTTCTATTTTTGTTATTAATTCCTTTTTATTTTGACCAAGATACCACTTTGAGAGAAATTCTCCCTAGCTTTTATCGGCTGGGAACAGAGCTGAGAATCTCCGGCCTGGAATATTTTTCAGGTTGTAATTTTCTTGCTTTCTCAGTATGTGTCCCTATAGGTTGAGGGGGGGTTGTTTGTTTGGGTTTGGGTTTTTTTTCCTGTGCCATAGCAGTTAAATGTCCTAGCTGCAGTTAGTTAGGTTTTCTTGACCTCTGTGCTGTTTTTGTTAAGGACAAGATGTTACAGAAGCAATTGCCTGGGATACCTGTTCTTAATAAAAGCTTATAAGAGAATTTCTGTAAAGAGTCAAGTCTGTTTCCTGGTAGGAGAGACCACTTAAAATGAGTTGAGAAAGTGGTAGGACAGTGTGAAGAAATATCTGTACCATGGACCTTGTTTTTGATGCCTATTTAAAAAGCAGGCTTAATTAAGCAACTTTGCATGAAATACATGTAATTATAAGACACTGTTGTTATCATCAGTACAATGGAATTTGAGTTAATCACAAAATAATGCACTCTTCTAGATAAGGTAAAGCAACACCCAATACTGTTTGGCAAAATCAGGCAGCGTTGTTATGTGTGGTGGATACAAACTAAACTACATTTACATATTTTGTAACTCATCAGTGGCCAGGAACGAGTTTTCTCAAGCCTATAACCAATCATTATGATGGATCACTTAGGGAATATGCAAGTATCTTTTAAGATCAAAGTAATTACTAGCAAAATGGGGTCAAGATTCCAGGAACTTATGGCAACATGAGGGGATGGTACTCATTTTTTTTAAAAAAAGGAAGAGTTCACTATTGAATCTCTTCCTGAATTTGGCAACTTTATTGCACTTCACTGTAATTTTGGTAACCTTTCAGTGGTGTAGCAGTTAATGAAGCAGAGCTAAAATGTCATCCTCTTTCATGGCTCTAGAGAATTTTGATGTACTCTGCAAACAGATAACTGTAGCAAGTACATCTGCCTTCTGAACTCTGGTTGTCTAATAGACAGATCATATTAAAAACAATAGAATTGTTTCTAGCCAAGCTTGGTGGGTGTTCATCATGAATTAAAATAAGCTTTTCTGTACATGTCAGTGGTTCCTCGGTTTAAAATGCTTGTTTCAAGCTGGAAGGATCAGCTTACGTTTAAAAGATTTACTATTTGTGACAGAGACTTTTGTGTTAAAACAGAAATGCCAGTTCTGTACTTCCTTAAATTCTTTACACTTGTGAAACTTGTTCTAAATTTTATCACACTTCAGACAGTAGTACAGAGCTGCATCTGTCTGCAAATGAAGCTGCTGCTTCCTTCTTCAGAGGCTCCCTAGCTGCAGAGGAGAACAGGTTACTTTGCTCATTGGTTTATTAGCAAACCAGAATAGAAAGAATGATAATTTCTAACTACTTATATTGTTTGTTTTTCATGTTTTTCCAAAAGCTTGAACCTTATTATTTTAGCTCCTGGTTTCACCTGTCAGACTTATTTTGGGACTGTGTTTTGGCAGTACCAATCTTAATTCCTCCCCACCATCTGCCATTTCTATAACTGTCCTCAAGATTTCTCATGACATTTCTATACAAGAAGCACCTTTGCTATTTTAATGTCATGTTACTGTATTTATGTAGTTAAACTCCCCTTTGCAGGGATCATTTTGGAACGGACCATAAAAAAAGGAAATTAAAGGGATATTTGATACATTTGTAAGTGAAAGCTAAAAGGGCTTTTTTAAAATAAGGGAATTTATGAAACTATATTAAGGGCTGTCTATAAGCTCAAGGGGTTTGGGGGTTAGATTCCACTTTGTCTTGGTTGTGCTTGCTTTGCATGCTCCACATGGTTGTGCTGTAGATAGAAAATAGCATTCTTCCTTCTTGAATTTGACACATGTTCTTCCTGAGCATACTATAAAAAACAGCTGTGAATGTGATTTATACTTGAACAGTCGTCTGAAATTACTTTTTAATGAGAAACTCTGTGGAATAACTAAATGTAGATACGCAGGAACATCAGCTTGGTACAGTGCAGTACATGGGAAGTACTGACAGAAAATTCATGAGCTGGCCTTTCGCTTCTCACTGTTTTATATAACAGTGTTGCTGCTGAATCAAAAAAATGCCCAGTGTAAGGTGTGGCAGAAAACTGGAGGATTTCCTTTTCTGTTTCTGTTTTCTTTGCAAGAAGATTATTTGTAAAGCATTGCATGAGGCTGAAAGGCTGTTGCCTGAGAAGTTGCATGTCTCAGAGGGCAGGTGCCAGTCTGTAAAAGGGCTTAGAGTTCAGAGGCACTGGGACATCATCACAGTGTGACTGATCCTGTTGGGCTCTTTACTCGTGGTGATGCATGACAATCTAACTGCTGTTGCCTTTCATGGTGGGGCTGAGCATACTCTGATTTTGGAGTAAAGTGAAAAGGCTTCTCCTGGCATTTTCCACAGCTTAGCAGCATGTGTGCCCATCAGGAAGCACAGCTCAGCTGCTGTGTGATAAGCTGCTGCATAGGTAATGGTGATGCTCATGCAACGCTGTCATCTGAGCCCTTAAACATCTAAAGGAAGATTAAAGAGGAATTTAAACACTGTCTAGAAATTGGTAGATAGGAGGTCTTGCCTAATAAATTCATATGGAAGCATGCATATATGAGCTGCCACGCATGCATGGAGCCAGCTCTGCCTTGGAGGGCCTGTTTCCATGCCTGAGGCCGGATGGGAGTCTGTCGAGACTTTGCGTCATGTCAGGCGTTCCCGATCCAGTTGATCTGTAAGCATGCTGAACACATGCCAGAAGGAAGGAGCGCTTCTGGCTGTGGCCTTGGCTTTATGCAGTCATTGGCTGGAAGATTTGTGAGAAAGGGAGTGGCAGTGTCATTTCTGTCTATGAATGTACACTGTAACACCAGGACACTCAGGCTTAATTGACTTTACCCTGGGGAATTTTAAACCCTACCTCCCAGCTTCCACAGGAAGGCCTTCATTATGACAGGTTATTTTCAGTCCACTACAGATACCTTGCCCCACAGAAAAGAGTCCAAGGTTCCTTTTCCAGAAGACATTCAAATTGGATTCACTGTTGCACACAGCTTCATGTGGGCAGAATCCCTATGACACCAGAAGCATTTTGACAGAGGAGAAGAATCATCTACTCGTAGCAGTTTGGAGGATTCTGATGTGACAGTTGTCACTTGTCATGAATTTTACCTCAGTAGTATCATTCTTGAATCTTTTGTCTAGTCAGAGACTGAAGTTGCCGTAACCTACTGTAAAAGTTAAAAATTAATGCAGTAAGTGATAAGCAGTGCTGACAAGGCTGTCATCATGTGAAGCTGTGGAAATCAATATTATCTTACTGTCTGTTCTCCTCTTTGTGTGAAAATTCCCACAAGTGGGGGTTAGTGCAGTGGAAGAGAGATATGGCATTGATTTAAAATGTATTTTAAAACATAGTTAAGGTACTGTGCAAGAATCAACCACAGGGGTCTTTGTGCCTGAAGATAAGCAAGTTTTATGTTCTGTGCAAGAAGATCCCCCGAGTATTTTGTATAAGGGTTTTTTATGACTTTTCAAGTTTAAGAAGAGAGTTGAAGAGCAGAAACATTCAGGGGTTTTGATCTTAAACAATCAAGAAGAAACCTCTGAAATAAAAGTGGTGTGTGGAGTACTGATCTTCACAGTCATCATCTGGAGTTCCAACATCCTATAAAAGCACTTATCTCCTTTTTGCAGGAGCTGTCTGAGCCCTGCATAGCTCTTTTTGAAAAGATGGGTTTCCAAGGAAAGAAAATCGAATTCAATACAGAAATCTTAAATCTTCAGTTCCTGGGATACAATCCTCGAATAGCTTCAGTTCAAGTCCTTGGCGGCATGTAAGTTTAAAATCACTTTTTGATTCTTTAGAATGAAGTACTTATTCAACTTTACAGGTATAATGGAACCACAGAATGTAAAATTAGAATATCATAATGTGTGTAGTACATTAATACCATTTTGTCTTACAGAGCATTTTCATATCCTGTCTCAGTATGTTATCACTGACTCATGTCCTGTGCTAGGAGTTGAAATGAATTTGAATAAAGCTCTCGAGGAAATTTTATGTCTTTTCTCGTGCCATATTATAAAAAGCAGCTTGGATAGCATCCTTAAAACCAACTTCTGTGCTCTTGGTTTAGGTCATGGTCATAAAAAGTAATTTGGTTTGTGATGTGTCTCATAAGTTCAAAATGTTTTTAGTAAGTCTTTGTTGTCATCCTTTAACATCTGCTGTGGGGACAGAGGTACAATCAGACCATGGTCTCACCTCTTTTGGTGTTAGTAGTAATAGTCTCTTTTACTTCAGGAATTGGATGAGAATCGAGCAGTTAGATTTTGTAGGTGTTTTTAAGCAATTGTGTTCTCTAAATGTATCTGTGAAGATCTTGTAAAAAATAGTCTGGGATGAAGTTTAAAAGCTGTTTGAAAGCATTTTAAAAACTAATATCCTATATTCTAGGATTCCACCAGATCTGTTAAATTCTCTTTTTGGTTTTTCCCCTGTTGTTAACATCTACCTCTAAGATCCTTGCCCCCAGTTTTGGTGGTTTTTGTAGTTTGGAGGTTTTTTTGGTTTTTAATGATAGATCCGTTACTGTTGTTTTGCATTTAAATGTGCTCTTTTGAAGAGGTCCATTTCCAAGGTGTGTGGTAGAGAGATGCTGTGGGTAGCTTAAGACTGCCCTCAAGTGGATAGCTAATAAGCAAATCTGTAGAGCAAACCATTTTCCCCATCTGGATGGGCTGGTCAAAGGGTTTCCTTAGGACACTCAACTGAACTTTGAAACAAAGGTTATAAGAAAAGGTTCGTGTTTGTATTCTGAAGCCTCCCAAGGTTTCATTATCTTTCACCACAGTATAGTTGATTCTCATGTTCCATAGCAGGAAGTCAAACATCAAGTTACTTCTTTACCAATATCATGATTCCAAGTAATGGAATTGTGAATTGTGTGTGTTTCCTGTCCAATGAATATATGTGGAGTTTTGGTTTTTTTTGGTGGATCACTGGAAACAGAATATGAAAATTCTGATTTCATTATAGCAGTGTCAGCTGCTGAAATGTGTCAAAATACAGGGTCTACAGTTTCCTTGCCCCTGCTGCCTCCCTTATTGAAGAGGGTTTCATCTTCTCTTCCTTTGCTAAGAGACCTCCATTTATAATTCTCTTAATTTCATACCTGGGGATAGATGTGTATTAGGCAGTGAAAAAGCACCAAAATTAAAGTGAGTGTGCTTCTGGATGAAGAAATCTGGTGACAAATCAGTCAGAGGAAGGAGGTAACCTGAAAACAAGCATATTGAGTGCTCATGTGCACAAACCCCCATGGCTACTGGACAGTCCCAGCACAATACTGTGAGAAAACTCTAAAAATTGCACTGTATGGCAGCCTATTTTGAAGCTCAGGCATAATACCCTGGCTGTACCTATAATGGAGAATCAGAAGTTAGGTTCTGTCAGATTACACTCAATGTATGATTTTAAGCGTGGTTGGATGCATGTTAGGGAATGCTAGACAAATATTTCTATGTGCACTCTTGCTCTGTCTCTTCCCCACCCCCCATGCAGATATTTGGAAAGAAGAGAGATGTTACGAAATAAAACCTCTATCAAAATACCCAAGAGAACTTCACCCTGTTGCAGTTTCCAGTAGTTGATTGCTCCAGTCTGCATCCATAGTAGTTCTTTCTCACATGAACCAGGCCTGTCCAAATTCAGAGTGGTTCCACACCCACAGCAAAGTAGCATTTAAAGCATATAGATCTGTGCTCCTTGAGGAGTCCTCAGAACAAATGGTATTTAAAAGTTAGGTTCTCCCAAGAAAATGCTTTGCTTCATTCAGCTTGTAATTTTTAAATAGTAGAACTCTAAAATTCAAACTCCTGTGTACCCATCTCAATGTGGCTGATCTAAATCAGGATGTTTTATTATTTTTCAAGGCCGGTTACAAAGAAGGTCATTGGCTTTCCAAAACTAAGCACTATTACACTCTGGGACAGATTTCTTTTAAACTCATTCATTGATTCCAAAGCCGAAATTGGCAGTTAAAACATTGTCTTATTTTTTCTCCTCGTAGATGGATAATTTATGAACACGGTAATTACAGGGGACGTCAGATGTTGTTAACACCAAATGAAATTCCAGACTGGTATAAAGCCAGTGGCTTTTGTCAGATTGGTTCTCTGAGACCTTTACTGCAGGTGAGTGGCTTTGGCATGAGCTGATCAAGCACTAATTTATATCTTGTCATGGAGTTGGGGAGATATTATGCAGTTGAAAACAGCGTTACAGCCTTGTCACAGGCATGTGACAAACTTCAGCATTGGCAATTGTGTAAAGAAATCACTCCAGAGTTTTGTGTGTAATAAAAGCTGTTTGGATATGCTACATGGCTTTGCAGTTGCACTGCTTAAACTGTTCATTAAGCATCCTTTAAACCAAAGTACAGAAGACAGCATAAAAGGATTAATTAAGGATTAATAAATAATGGCAATAACTGCTATATAAAAATAATTTTAAGTTGTTTCATAACTTGCACTGGCATACTGTGTGTACTATATGCATTATTTATGGAACAAGAAAATTGGTTTAAAAAAAAAAGATACTTCAGTTAGTAGTGATTTTGTGTTGATTTAAGAAGTAAAGCCCCTCCCTGCTTATTACTTGGCAGAATAATTTGCAAATCGAATGCAAAATTGATTATTGTCATGCCCTTATGATCTTGTCCAATGGTGCAGCAGTCCTGGGAGCTTTAACATCTGAGGTTCTTGCTGAGCTATATTTCATTGGAGAAACAGCTTTTTCTAATTCATAGGTTACTTGTACCTGTAACCAACTGCATTTGCTTGCTATCATAGCTTTCTTTGTATAGCCTTAATCAGAACTAGGATAATGCATTTTGACTGCCCTGCTGAGAGCTTGTTTGAACAGAAGTGTTCATGTGTAATAGGCCACACAAGTGCACCCTTAATGCATCTATAGAAGGAATTAGCAGAGAGAAGTTAGTTCTGCTCTGAATTTAAAATTTTGAGCTCTCCATTGTGTGCCGATTTCAGTGCATAGGGAAGCCTAAAACTCTCCATGCAGAGTGGAGAGTTCTCACAGCTTGTCTCGTCCAGATGTTTATGGGCTTCTAAATTAAATTCTCAAATAAAAAAGTTAACTTTTCAGAAAGAAAGAGGGAGGTTTGGGGTTCAGCACTGACAGTAACTGCTCTGAAATGAACTCAGCAGGATGTGTTCTCTGCTGAGATAGTGGTTAAAGAGTTCTTTTGTTTTGTGCAGAAACGTGTGTACTTCAGGCTTCGAAACAAGGAAACAGGAAAATTCATGTCAGCTGATGGAAACCTAGATAATCTGAATCTTCTCAGAATACAGGTTGCAGAAGATACAGACTCAGATGATCAAATCTGGGTTTATCAGGATGGATTCATAAAGTGTCGGGTAAGGTTTGAGTTCAATGTGCATTTTCTCTTTTCCTCTCCAGTAGTAGGGCTTTATGAATTTAATTCCTACTGCAGACACTTCATTTATTATATAGGTTTACTCTTTTTCAACTATAATGTAATCTTCCTGTAGGGAGTTGTTTTTTGTGGGTTTTGTTTTAATCAACTCTGGCTTTTTCAGGTGCTACAAACTAGTTGTATGATACTTTTTTTGATATAATGGAAAATTTGAGAGAAAGTATTCTGAAAGTATCAAAGCAAGAGAGAGCTTTTAAAGTACAGACCTTTCCTGATAATATTTTGAACTATGCATACCTTGCAGTAGGACAGTTAGTTTAATGTAGGCTGGTATTTGTACTGGTTTAGGGCAAATTTGGGAGGAAACAGATGATTAAAAATACAAACATCATAAAGTCATCCTAGGACAATAACTTCTTCTGCATTTAAGCAAGCTTAAAGATAAAATCCCACTCTGTTGAGCCGTTTAGGGGTGGGGGGTTTTTTGTTTGTTTTCTGGTTATTCCTGTATTTGTCAAATATCCATTCTTTTTCCTTTCCTCTCTACAAATTTCCAAATGAAGCCCTGCTTTTCTCACAGTCCATAAAACTAATCATGTGCAAATTGTCATTGAGGTGAGCAGAGGAATGCGCAGTTCATATAATGTCTAAGCATGAACAGTCTTAGGTAGGGATGCCAGCCAAAAGAAAATTAAGTTAGTTTAATACTGTTAAACAGCTTGACTGCAAAGAATCATGTGAACATTTTCTATAGGATTGTATACTTCAAAGGAGCAATTTATAACTATGTCATCTATGCTGGAGGGAAGAATCTTACTGTTAATAAGCTAAGACATAGTTTGGACACGTTTACAGGATACATGCAGTTGTAAAAGGGATTTATGCAGACAGCAAAATGGTGCAAAGTAAACTAAAAGCTTTAATATGACATACAAAAGACTTCTCTTTTGATGGTGCTTCTCATACATGTCACTGAAAGTTTTCATGTTGAGACACTGTGGTATTATATGGCTTTTGATAAATGCTCCCGGTTTTTCCCCCTTTTTCTGTATCTCATAAAGCAATTTTTCTCTGCACAGAAAATACACGGCATGTGCTGTGTAGCAATCAGGTAGCTTAGTGCAGAATGCAAGCTGGCAACATTGATCCTAAGTGACTGAACTCTTACAGAGCTCTGCCATCTTTCTGGTGAATGGTAGTAAATCCGTTTTGCACAAACCAAAAATTGGGTTTTACCACATATTACAAAGAAAACTGAGTTCCTGGGTGGGTAGCTACCTGCACAGAGGCATACATAGGTCACTGGAAGAACCTGCACCTTCCTGTTAGCTTGGGTTATCTCAGTGACTGAATCATGAGATGTGACCCTGAGCTGTGCCTGGGGTTTTCGAGGAAGGGCTGTTTCAAGTATGTGGGATAACCAGTAAGCAAGATATGAAAGTCATTCTGCTCTTTTTTCAGAAACATATATGAATGCAGGTCTCCTTATTCTTTATGAGCTTCATGGAAATGGGTGAAGTGGACCTAATGTCTAAGCTCAGAGTTTTTCTAGTCCCACTAGAGAACACTTCAGATGTGAGAATTTCACAACTAAATCAACTTTCTTTAATTCTAGGTTATGATAGTCAGAAGTATGACTTTTTAAGGAAATAGTCCTTTCAAAAGTACTTGTAAAAATAACTTAGGGCCATTTCAGCAATGACAGATGAGCGTTCAATCTGCCACAGAAGTGCATTCAGTAGTTAAAAAGGTGCAGTTTATGGTGATCTACTGAAAATTGCTGTTTATCTAGAAAAATTAACTGTTACTTAGTTAGAGCCTTAATACTCTTTTGAAATAAGCTTAATTTTTGCCAGCTCTTTTTTTTAACCAAGAAGACATTTGCAGACGTTTGGAATCAAGTAATACAAGTGACTAGGAAAAGAATGTAGAACAAAAAAGCAGATATTACTGTGATACCCTGTGAAATTCATACACTTGATACCATGCAGTTATGTCCTTTATATGAAAAGGTTACTGCAAAACTAGAAATTATTGAGGGGAAAAAATATTCAGAGGAAATGGTCATTCTTAAATTCTGTTCTCACGTGATGATATATCTCCTATTTGATAAAAAAAACAGTGGACAGTAGAAGTAAGGCCGTTTTGAATATTTGCTGTTGTGTTTCTAATGACACAGATGGCAGAGGATTGCTGCTTGACAATTGTTGGAAATCTTATAACTCCTGGCTCTAAACTCGGTCTGTCATTTGAACGGAATGAAGACAAACAATATTGGCATATTAGTCCCGATGGCAGAATTTATAGCAAGATGAAACCCAAGCTGGTTTTAGATATCAAAGGTAAGCAAATGTTATCTCATTACATTGGGTCTTAATTACATGGTATTTGCAGTGGGATATGCACTAAATGTGCCTATAAATCAAGGATGGTTCTTTAGTTGCTTTAATCTAGAGGCAAAAAATACCCGATCAACTAGTTTGACCTCTTGAATTATACAGGCCCTAAAACTTCATTTCTCCTGAATACAGTTTATTAATTCACAGCACTTGCTTATCTTGCATTGTCAGTGTCCACTCACTGTAGATAGCCTCAGTTAATTTTTGGACAATGTGAGTATGATTATTTAAAATGGTGAAGCAAGAACAACCTAACTTCTCATTAACTTCTCATTAACATTTCTCTAAGTGCAGATTTTCTTACACAGTAGTTGTAGATGCAATAGTGCAATAGCCAAAGGATATTAAGAAAGCAAAAGCAGGCTTGTATATTGATGTGATTAGATGCAAAAAGGTGGAGTTCTTTTGTTTATTAAGCTATGCCTACATGGCAAGCATGAGATCCTGCCATAGTAGCTTCACGTCTGTGAGCACTTGATGTGTATTGTGGAGTCACTTTTATCATAGTAATTTGATTTGTGTAGATACTGTTTCCGAACTTTGTTTTCAGAGCTTCACAGAAGGTCTAAAAATGTAGAAAATTGAAAGATTAGCAGAATTAGCATAATCAGATGTTCTTACATAATTGCTTTTTTTGTGAGGGGAGTAAACACTTTCTCTATCTGTTCAATTAATTGTTTTAGCTATTTTAAAATTGATTTTTAATTGATGCTGTGACATTAATTATGTCAATTACAACCACCATTCCCCCCAGAAGAACCCAAACCAACCAGAAAAATAGCACAGTCAACAGTCAGCACTTTAGAACCAAACAGGACTGAATGCCTAGAATCATAGAATATCCTGAGCTGGAAGGGACCTAGAAGGATCATCAAAGCCCAACTCCAGGCCCTGCAGGGGACACCCCAACAGTCACACCATGTGCCCAAGAGTATTGTCTAAAAGCTTTCGGAACTCTGTCAAGCTTGGTGCTGTGACCACTTCCCTGGGAAGCCTGTGCCAGTGTTCAAACACCCTCTGTTGGAAGGGTGTGTTCCTAATATCCAACCTAAAACTCCCTGCTTCATACCGTGCCCTCAGGTCCTGTTGCTGGTCACCAGGGAAGAGATCAGTGTCTGCCCCTCTTCCCCTCACCAGGAAGTTGTAACTGCAATGAGGTCTCCCCTCAGTCTTCTCCAGGCTGAACAGATCCAAGTGACCTCAGCTGCTCCTCATAGGGCTTCCCCTCAAGGCCCTTCACCATCTGTGTTGCCCTCCTTTAGATGTTCTCTAATAGCTTTATCTTTCTTATATTGTGGTGCCCAAAAATGCACACAGAACTTGAGGTGAGGCTGCTCACTCACGGGGAGCACAGAGCAGAGTGGGACAATCACCCACCTCTGCTGGGTAGGACTATCAGCACTGTGCAATCAGCGTTCTCTGACATCTGACCATTATACAACAGTGGCACAAATAGTCACAAATTCTCCTTACTGATATAAAAACCTAGTGATGATTAATTACAAACTTAGAAAAACACTCCAGTTCAAGGAGAATCTCTAGTCACAATGACTGCATATCTTTTTCTAAAGTCCATTCTAAGTTGCACCAAACAAGCAGAAATATGACTGCATTGCCTTTTCTTCAGTTTATCATGTTAAAAGCAGTTACATAATGTATGCATTTATAACTGAAGAACTTTACAATGAATAGGTCTCTTAGCTTTAAAACAAACTAAATCTGTACAGTAAATACAAAACAGTAGATACATTTAGCTTTTATGAGAATGCCTAGTAGGAACATTGCCTGTTTCTGCCAACTCTGCTGATCCATTCTGGACCACAAATTGTGCGTTAAAGGATTCCTCGGCAAATGCAGTTGTGTAACTGTGCAGTTGCCAATGCCACCTTGTGGATAAACCGGCATAGCACAAAGCCTTCTCCAGAGCATCATGCTATCAAAGTAAATAGTCTCTATCCACTGAAAAAAAATCCCATCTTTTCCTATTTTAACATTTTTACATTCTACCAGACACCACTTAAGAACAATTTTTGCACTCACAGTGCAAAATAACCGAGCTACAAAAAATAATATTAGCTACATAGCTCAGTATGTTACACTCATCATAAGCTTTCAGCTGCCAGGCTTGTCTTTTGCTCAGTCAGGGAGGGTGAGGCAATTGGGGTGCAGAACAAAAAGACAGTGTCCATGTCCATGGCAGTGTCCTGGTGCCTTGTATAAAGGGTTGGCACAGATGGCTTCTTCCAGGGGTGCTTTGCAGGTGTGTTGTACTACAGGAAATGCATGTATCCTACATTTCTGCAGTATATACTAGATCTGAGGGGAAAAATACATTCTTTCAGCTCCAGTCAAACCATGTCTTTGCTTCCCAGTTTCTTAAGTCAGAATATTAATGGTGCTCTTCTATGAGAACATGTTTGGCATTGCATTGCATAAGTAGATTAAGCTCTTCTAAGAAATATTTCTATTTTGCATTCAGATATGTTCAGCTGCTAGTGGAAACAGCTGAACATTGGGTGATACATTGTGCATGATGAGTCGTGATTCATCTTGTCAAAATAAAGGATTATAATGGCAAAGAGTGAACGAGTGCCAGACCTTGTCCCTTACATGGTCATGTGTGTATTGTCTGTTAGCAGCAGGACTTAGTTCATCATCTTAAAATCTTCACTCCATTTTTAGAGCCAAGTGACAACTGACAACTGTTGCAGGAAAACTGAATAGTCAAGTGTGACTTTTGGGAAATGACAGTCTTCAAGGAGCTGCACCTGACTGTACTGCAGTGTTTCTTTCATCTTCCATCCAGGCTGAAAAAGCTGAGAAACTGAATTGCTAAAGGAGTGGAGAGAATAAGGCAGACTGATCCTAGTTAATTCAAAAACTGTTTCAAAAATAAATTCCAAAAGCAAGCAGTGATGAAAATATATTTGTCTTCTCAGAACCGTGGGTCAAAGAGAAACTGTCTACACTAGCTCTTACTAGAGCTTTTCTGAAACCTGGAGTATTTGTCTCTTATTTCAAAGATAACCTCTCCTCTTTGACATCTCTTTCTACAGGAGGCACACAGTATGATTGCGACCATGTCATCGTCAACACAGTCAACGAAGAAAAGTTAACGCAGTGTTGGGAACCGCTGGTCGTATAAATCCAGTGAAGCAAAGATGATGTTTGAATTGGCCACTGTTCTGGACACTGGTATTGGCACTGCCATCTCTGAAGGACACAGGATCAACGATGAGAGTTTTATCTTTTCTTCACCGTTTTTAAAAGAACAAGCAACAGAATGATTTCACCTCCTATTCAAGATTATTTTCCCTATAAAAGCTTCAGTATCTCAAAAACTTTTTTTTTTGTTGTTTTTAAATGCTTACAATTCAGTGTTGGATAGAGAGTGGCAGTATGCCTCAGGCTAGAAGGGAACAACTGAATGTGAGAGTTGGAGTTATGTCACTGAGTAGTTAACCCAGAATAGTCAGTAAGTGTAACTTATTTTATAAAGCACAGGAGTGCAGTGCATATGTGAGTATAGCAACTTGGACCTATGGGATGTAGTATAAATATTCACTATGGGAAATTAATATATTTGGTTCACTAGAACAAACTTATGTTTACTGAAAATTTGAAGACTGCTAGTACAGCACATCCAAAGACTTTTTTTAACATGTGGCTTCAAGTATAGTTAGTATGCTAATATAGTAAGTCCTAAATTAAGAAAAAAATCTAGCTTTTCTCATGTATAGAGGATGTAAAGTAGCAGATATTTTGTTAGAAAAAGAGAGGGCTTGCAAAAGGATGCATTGGAATGTGAAGAATTTGCCCATGTTCCAGGTTGCTTAATTTCTTGAGTTGTGGGTATTTTTCTTCTTTGCTAAGACACATTTGTACCTTTTAAAACAGTTTCAGTAAGTAGAGTCTTACTGAACTCCAAAATCATACAGGAAACAAGAATTCTTAGGGCAAGTGTTACTCAGGGTGACTGCAACAGTCTGTAAGTGCTGTGGTTACTGAGTTTTCCAGCCACTGCCTGCTGGGCTTACTATGAAGAATGCCCAGATCCCTAGTATTTCTGGGGATGTTGGAGAGCAATGTTTGTGGTGGGCTCCTGGCTCCCTGTTAGACAGAAGTGTCAGATTCCTCTAAGAAGGGGCACAGCCAAGCCTGGACATATGCCCAGCCACAAGGGCTGTGCCCATTCCAAGTAAGTGTCGCTGGTTCAGTAAAGAGCTTGTGACAAGTAGGATGTTCTGATGACTGCAGGAGGTCCTTCTGTTGCCCTGCTTTGAACCTTAGTTTTCCTTAATAACGTTGGCAAAAAAGGTAAAATACAAACTCTGGTACTATGCTGCTGTGTTTTGTTCTGGCTTAGACCAGTGTTATTACAAGCTGCTCCGAGGAGCATCCAGGCCTTTGTCTTGCATAGTAAGTCTGTTTAATATTAACATTTTCATTAGTATTGTATTGCCTCAAAGGATACTGGTGCTTTTACTATTAGCACCCTAGAGGAAGTGCCTTACTAATTTTCTTCTTTTTGTAAAGATGTACTGAAGTTTTGTTGCTCTGAAATGTGCTGCTTTTAGTCCTTAATAGAAAATACATTGTTACTGGTTCCAAACAGTGGTACTCTGTCATATTGATGTCCTCTTGCTATATATAATATAGCATTTTACAAATAAATTTAAGTTAGGTAACTTCTTACTGGAATTATTTTTAAAGATAGAAAGGTGACATTGTATGGTTAGTTTTGCTTTCATCTTGTGCCCATCACTGTCCATTATTCCTCTGCGACAGCCAGCCCCTGAGGAGTGAATACATGGTGTAATACATGGAATAGCTGCAGGCTCTGAGGAATGCGTGATTCTTCTACACAAGTATGGACAGGGCCACCATTCACACGGCTGCCACTTCTGTACCCTGGTGGAAATGCTGCATGACATGGTTTGTGCACCACCACAGCTGCACTGCAGTAAGTGGACAGCTATCATTTAAGAGATTGCCAGTTTCCTTCATAATCCTTCCTGCATAATTGCAGGGGATGTTACTCCATAGCCTATGCCTGGTAAAATGGCAAGCTGTAGAACAGCTCACCAGACACAAACACCCCCTCCAGCGCTGATGAGACACAGCAGGAATACGGACACAAAATCATGTCTACCTTATCTCTATAAACACTGCAGCCAAATCTGGGCCAGGAGTTGGGCAATTAGAATAATCATCAGTTACAGATTGATTTTGTTCCATGCTTCTGTTTAAATTAGCTATGTCATGAGAGAGTTGCCATAACAAGATCAAAGTATCAGTCTAGAGACAGTGATGTGACCATTTAGTTCTGAGAATGAAATAGCTTGGGTAATAATCTACATTAGTGAAGGCAAATAGAACTAGGAAAGACAAGGAAAAACAGCACAGATTTCATATAGACAAGTACGTAAGAGAGTGCCTCACCATTTCAGGACTTACATCTGAGAAATAAAAGCTCCCAAGATACACCAAGTGAAAATGCTACATACTGTTCCTCTTACCCTAAGAGTGAGGGGTGTTCTGCAAAAGTCATAACTACATTCTTAACATGGTTTTCAGCTAGAAATGCCTATGGGACATTAGTATGTCTTGTCTGTTTATTAATGAGCAGTGTATGAAGGAATCAGAGACTTTTCTAAAACAAGATTTGTAAGTTATGCATCCTGTATGAGCTTTTAAAAAAGAAATGCTACATACCAATTCATGCTCAAGGACTGACTGCAGGCAGAATAACGATCAGAGATACTTTATTGTCTACTAATTACATTGATTACTGTTTTTCCACGTGCATGTCCTCCTTCCAGTTTCAGAAAGGCCTTTGGAACTTCAGAAAATGAGAAGACTTCATCAATAACTGGTTGAATCTACAGAATAAAGAAAAAATGTCACTATATTAGGAATAAAGTAATGTATCACCCTCAGACTTCAAAACTGTATGAAAAAAGGAGGGAGGTTTCTTTAAGGTATTTAGGACAAAACTTGCCATGGAGCTACTAGCTTTTTAAGATTTTTCAGGGATACCTCTGCATCCAGAAGAAAGCTTTCTGCTGCTCTTTGCCCAAGTTTTGAGACGCCTCTAGGAGCACAGTTTAGAGCCCCTACCTAATGTCACCATGTAAGGCTCTAACTTCTACATCCTTTCAAAAACTGACACTGTGGTTTAGCTTTTTGTTGTCCACAATGATATACTAACAGAATATTTTTTCCCCTCGTATTTCTCTACTGGTTTTCTTGTTAAACTCTCATTCTCAGAGTGTCAGATATTTTAAAGATACTGATAAATCTGATGCCTGTCTGCATCAGTACATGGCTCAGTACCCTTAAAAGACCACAAATGAAATACAAAAAAAGTCCTCCAATGTTTGTTGTTGAATCATTTAACTACACTTGAAAACTCAGTGACTGTGTATTCCAGGAGGCATAAATCATTATTAAGCCCAGCTTCCATCAACTGCAATTTTGACATTAATTTTGTAGAGTTCTGGATTGTTTCTTTTGGATTGTTTTAGCATGTCTAAACATTTCTGACAACAGTGAAACTACTTATTCACTCTCCCCATTATTAACTAAGGAGCCTGAAACCCCCAAAAGCATTTTCTTTAGATGTCATAGTGTACCAACAGAAACAGAAGAAATTTCAGCTCTTCTGAAAAATATTTGTCACTACTGGTCCAAGGGAAGAGGTTATTTTCTACTGTCAAATTCTGAGTCAGCATTCCAAAGTCCAAAATAAGATTTGTCTACAGAAGCACCTTCCACACCTCCTGCCAAAGATCTGCCTACCCTGAGGTTGGTCCTTTACCTTGGGTCCCATAACACCAGCCCAATGCATGTCCTTGCACTGCCCCTAATCCTCTTATCAGAGGAAAACATGACCAGTAGATGAGTCTGCAGCTAGCACTTGCAGTGATGATGATCTGAAGTACCAAAGATCCAAACACACTATTTACAGTGTTAGAAGAAGATCCTTTTCACTTGTGCTAGGGAAAAAATAACTTCTGCATTTTCCTTATAGCTGTGAGCATCCATCCTCTCTTGTTGAGTAAGCCAGAACTGGTAATTTCTCTGTGCTGGCAAGACATGCATTGTGCTAGATAGAAAAGGAATACAGCAGCATTAAGGACGAGAACAATGTGCCAGCTTTGGAATGGTGCTGTCTTTCAAAAAAGAAAAGGGTTTTGCTTTCAGACATGCTGCTTAGAAGGTGCGTGTGCAGCACTACCAAGGAAAGATCTTCATATACACACACCTACCTTCCTAGCAGCAGTGCTGACCACCCAGCACCCTCCCCAACAGCACAACTAATGCTCTCTGATAGTTGTCTGTGCTCAGGGAAGTCCTTTTCTTAGAACTAATTTCCTCTTCACTTATACACTGTGCCTTACCTTGATCTCCACTCCTTGCACTTAAATAGCTACTGCCTTTGCTTGTACAATAACAGTAATCCAAGACATCAGTACTCTTAACTTGCACCACAGTATTTCCTAATATCACTAGATTTTCCTTTTTATTTTGTAAAGGCAAGCTTAGCCATAGTGTGAAACTTCACATGGCAGAAAATCAGGAATGAATGAACCTCTTCCAAAGAATGCATCAGAATTTGCAGACAAATCACTTTTGAGAGCAACTGTTCCAATAAATATAGTCACCAAGGGCCTCAAAGATGCCATGCAGCAATCAAGGCTTAGTAATTTACTTCCCTTGTTCTGCCTGGACAATGTCTGTAAACCAAGCCCTAGCAAAGTGAGTAGCAACGCACAGCAGAGGAGCCACAAAGATACCCCAACTGCTGTGGAAGAAATGTTGGGTATAAATGATCATGTTCAAAACAAACCCATGTCTGGTCAGCATTCAGCACAGAATGGAAATGTTGTCTTGGACATCAGCAAAGTCAGGGACGTGGACTCAAGGCAGCAAAAACACTGAATTAGACAATGGTTTGGGGTAAACTCAGCATCTGAGTGCAGCTGCAGCTGCTGTGACCGTCAGCAGGATGAACGTGCTGCTGATCAGTACTGACTGTTTTGAGGAGGACCAACCCTTCCTTTCATAGCAGATGCTTGGGAAAACGGGAACCTTGTTGAGCCAAGCACTTGTACAGTACTTATTGTTAGTGGCAGCTGTGTATAAAGCTGTGCTTCAATTAAGAGGGAAAAAAAAGATATAGAAACCCAGCCTGCTGGTGCATGGACACAAGGCAAGGCAACAGGCTAGGAGGAGAGAAAAAGTATTCGGGGAAGAAAGCAGAGCAGGTGCACAGGGGATGTGAAGTGCAAGGGATTCCAGGGAAAGGCAGAAGTTAATTTCAGACACATGCAGAAACTGAGAATATATGAACAAGATGCTTCACTGTTCTGCTAACCCGTAGTCCCTTACTGTAGGTTGCAGCTTATAACCCTGACAGAGTGAAGTATGTTATATCCTCAGCCTGTTTGGTAGAGTTCAAAGCATTGCATTTGAAAAGTGGTGACACAGTGATTCAGAGGAGCCCAGAATTCAGCCTCACAGTTCAAAACACCATGTGTATTGCAGCCACCACATGCTCAAAGCCCATCTGCTACATTGATGTAACCTCTAGCTTCATTTAAATGCTGGCTTTAGGCAGTGCTATAGAGAGACATGAATACCAAATTGATGATCCTGGCAATCTAGAGCATTAAACATTTTATCTGGCTGGCTGGACAGTCCCATTGTTTGAACAACCCTGAAAGGGCTGACCGTGTTGCAGCACAGTGATTCACTCAGCCTTTATCATAATCCACTGACTAAGATAAAATTTCTTCCTGTGAACAGACAAACAAGTACAGGAGCGTCTGCTGTTTGTTGAATGTGTGATACTAAATGGAGATTAACTGGATAATAAAAACACTGCCTATTTACAGCCACGCATCAATTCCTTGCCAGAGGACACCTATTTATTCAGGGAAAAGGGATTAAACTAAAGTCTGAGAGAGAAAGGATTACACATACCCACATTGAAATGTTTATCTGAAAACAGATTGGGCCTGAAAGGTATTTTCTTCCTCTTCATTCTCTCCAATGCAGGACACACTATAGAAATGAATCTCAGGTCTCTTGAAATGAGCTCATGTGTTTGGAAAAATAAAAGGAGTAATTGCTGATGCTGATTAAGGCTATCCTACACACAGCACAGAGATGGTGTCCCAGGCACTCCAGCTCTGAATGCCGTAGGCAGAGAACAGCACTGGCAGAAGCTGACTGGTCAGCAGGAACACACTCCTGCTCATGGCAAGCTCAGGCCCACCCTTGGTGGTCCCACTTTCTGCAGTAGCAAGAAACAGTTTTAGTTTCTCAGGAGGGGACAAGTGAGAAAACATGAAAGGAATGGAGGCGGCTTTGACACTCTTGAAGTCACTCCAATGAATGCGGAGCTTCTTCCTGCCACTGGAGGGAGAGCGAGAACCTTGAAATTCTCAGGAGAGCGATGAACTGAGCGCAAGCCTAGTTCAGAGCGCAGGAGGACAAAAGTGCCCTCACCAAAGGACAGTGACAGTGCACTGGCTCTCTTCCAGGTCTGCAAAGGATGGCAGTGTCAGAGCTGCCAGGCAGCCTTGCTTGGGAGAGTGCTTCCCTCCCAGCTGCTGCCTCCCACAGCACATCCCCTTCCTATGCCTTGGTGAGGCTGCTCAGGCTCCCATACACCACTCCACTGGAAAGGAACTTGCACGTGCACAGAACAAAAGCTGGGATGTGCTTCACCAGACATCAAAATCCTCTGAGGGCTTGCTGTAATGGAAAAGACCTGCATGCTGTTTTGACTAGCTGAGTTAAAAGATAAAGGCCATCTTCCTCCAGAAATTACCACCGGGCCTAAATGTGGTTTGTGAGCACAAATGCAGACTCTGAGAGTCTCCTTGGGCCTTAGTGAGTCTCTTATCAATGTCAACAAGAATCGTGAAGAGAAATCATTAAAAAGAACAGTCCTTGTCCTGGAACTAAACAATTGGTTATCCATTTGTTACTTAATTGTTATCCCATGGGGAAAAAAAGATGCAGTTTTGGGACACTCCTACTTTAGCCGAGCATCTTCTCTGCTGTACTAATGTTCCATGCTCCTTGGATCTTAATCTCACTCCTTTCTTCATTGTTCCTTCCCCTCAAAATGGCATGCAACAATGTATGCTGAGCCTCATACTGCTTGCCAACAGCAGGTTCTAGGGTCACCCATCACTGAAGACAAAGACTGAAGCTCTTACCTTCTGCAACAGCTGCCTCTGGTCACATCTTGTACAGGTAGCTTTGCAACTGCACAGAACCAGCATAGAATCATAGGATGGCTTGGGTTGGAAAGAACCTTTAAAGGCCATTCAACCCAACTCCCCTGCCACAGGCAGGGACACCTTCTACTAGACCAGATTGCTCAGAGCCCTATCTTTGAATGTTTTGTAAAAAACTTGCCTTCTGTTTTTTATTAACTTGTATTTCAGAGAATGTGCACATTAAAGGAACCAACAATACACCCATAACAAAAATGATGCTGCAGTGGTTAAGAAATGGGAATGGAAGGCAAGTGTCCCAGGGTTTAATCCCACAGCCATCTTACCAACAGCTGTATTATCAGGTCTTATTTGTTTGGTTATTAAGCCAAAGTACATTCTTTCATATCAAATCTTTAGCAAGCAGCCCACAGGAGCTCATGAGTATCATGTACAATTATTAGAAATGCTAGCACACAAATCCAGTTAAGCAGGCTCTCAGGGTACAGTTCAGAGTGTAGAAAATGCTTCAAAATCTCTTGTTTGTTAATTAGCCCTGGCAGAACAGCTTCTACGGAACATAATGAAGAGCAGTAAGAAACTGGGACAAGCCCAGGACTGCAGTATGTGCCAGCCTAGCCCAAGCTCAAATCAGTAGAAATAAGGAAGATCCTGGGTTTAGTTACATACTGGACCATGCTGAAAAACTGTTAACTAAAAGAAAGCACAATTAATCTCTTCTGGAATCCCTGGTAAGGCACATTCTTGTTAGTTGTCCTAATATTTATGCTGGTAATTACTGCAATCTCAGTCAATGTCACCATATACTTAAGACAGAAGCAACTTTGGTACAGTTAAATATAAATGTATATTTACATAGGAAAGCATATCATATATAGTGATTAGAAGATTAGTCCTTCATGATCCACATCTTCCCAGTCTCAGCAAACTAAATTAAGAGCAGACAAGGGCTGCCTTGTCTGCACTTTACCCCTGCACTAGGCAAAATTCCCTCCTACACCAGGAGGCTAGAGCTCAGGACACCAGGACTGACTATGCACACAATTTACCATCACATCAGGTTAAGGGAACACATCTGATTAAATGCTTGGTAGATGATGATGAATTTTTTTCCAGACCTCATTGTGGTATAAGTGAATTTACATACTGAAACCCTATTTCCCCACAATATGCAGAATTTCCATTAGTGTCCTTTCACGGAGACTTTTCACGGTTACATCACAGCACTTTCATAAAGAGCATAAGCAAACTACCATGTCCTGGAAGAACAGCAGCAGGTATGTTTTAATAAAAATCACAGTGGCTTTTTTTTTGGGTGGCCGTGACAAAATGCAGATAGAGGTTCTTTTTGGAAGAGAAAGGGCTGAACAGACCTTTTTGCAACCTCTCCTTGCTCAACAACTCTGTGCTCTAGCCAACCAACCTGGCAAGCAAATGCACTGCAGCAGGAAAACAAAATTAAAAGCAAAAAAAAAAAAAAAAAAGGTGCAAGCTTTGCAATTTAGCATGAAGAAATATGGTCATGAGAACAAGTGTGAGTGATGGAAGAGAGTGGGAAGAAAGACTGATCTCTAGTTAATTCAGACATTTAAGTGTAGAAACCCCTATACTTAGGCACCCTAGTGCCTTTTTTAAGAAAGACTAAAGCAGGCACCACACAAGGGCTAGTTCTCAAGTATCTTCAGATACCTGATCACAGTCATAAAGCCTGGAATTACTGTAGAGAAAGCCACATCTACAGATGCCATGTTTGGAAAACATTCAAGAACTCAGTGTTAAATTCACTGTTTGATATTCATACAGCTGAGAGAAATGCAAAAACAAAGCAGTAAGGGCCAGGGAAAAGGTGTTTGCAGAACTATAACAAGATGAATTGGAAGCAAATCAATACACACAGGTTAGCATACAGAGTCCAGAAGCTGTGATGACCTACATTAGCAGTAGGTGTAAGCCATCTTAAATCATGTCCATCCAAACAACTCTCAGAACCCATGGCATGTCAACGTGGATGACCATATCCATTTGTGTTACTTACTTCCTGAATAGGAAAGACCAGGAACAGAAAGCAATTCAATTCCTTATTTTAACAAGGTATCTCAGAGCAAATCACCAAAGGTGAATAAAGGGCATTAGCCTTCATTAGTAGATCAGGAAATTAAGATAGCAAAAGGTTATGTGATTTGTTCAGCATTACACAAGAAGACAGCAGCAGGGCGAAAGAACAGTCAGCATCCTGCCCTCCAAACCTTAACAGCAGGTGCTAAGTCCAAAGCATCTAGTGCCTTCAGCAAAATGTATAATCAACACTACTCACAAATTACATTAATATAGGCATGCAGTTGTTCTTCCTATGGGTGCCTGTGCTGGAACATGTATCTAAAAAGCAAATATCAAGAGAATTATCTATTCATTTCGTGACTGGAGACTCTGCCCTTTAGCCTTCCTTCTGCAAAAACAACTTTCACCCGTCAGCCCATCTGATGCAAAAATGCTCTGAAGGAAAGAGTATTAAGTCACCAGCAACACTGCACATACACTTGTACTGCATTGAAATAGCACTGAATTAAAATGAAAATGTCACATTTCTGTTCGGCTGCATGTTAACCCACATCCTATTACAGTCCTGTCGGAACACACAACACACTCAGTGCTCCTGCTTATGACACTAAGGAGTCTTCTTAGAAGTTAGAAGCTTCTAGCAACTTAAGTACTGATATGAATTTGGCCTATTTTCAGCAAGGACTATATGACATGTCATTAGGAGGAAAACACTGGGCAAGCAGCAAAAACCAAAATTGTCAATGTTAAATCCACAACACTGACCACAAATACGGCAAATTAATTCCTAACGAGCCTTTCAGTGAAGACGCACACACCAAACAGTGTGCCAGCAGATCTGTGTCCTGAATTAAAGGGTCTGTTGATTTCAGTTGTCTTTAGATGAGAATTGTCATTCACCAGGAACATTCTACCATGGAAAGAGATACAGCAGCTTCTGACATGGGCTTCGTCAACTCATTTGGTAGAGCCCACATTAAGCCAGTCCTTACTGGGTCATAATTTACTGCTCCAATTCAAACCACAATAGGGATTCTCCAGCAGTTTTAAAAATAGCCAGTCTCTCTAAAATTTGTCAAGGAAATAGTGGGTTTTCTCCACGTCCACAACTGTTGCAGCAGCCTCCCAGTCTTGCAATAGTCTCTTTGCAAGATGTCCAGCTGCAAGGCAGAGAAAACAGCTTGTAAACTGAAAATGTTTTTTTTCCCCAGGTAAATTACACAAGGAAAATTATTCTCTTTCCTTGTACTACCAACTCATCAAATCCTCTCCCTCACTTTCCCATTAAAAAAGGCTGTTAAAATAACTCCTCCTCAGAGCTGGTATTTTGCAAATCTCTATTCCTTGCTACAAAGATCAACCAGGTGAAAACCAAGTAACTTTAAACAAAATTGCTTATACTTCATCCATGGAAGGATTGAGAATCCTTTTGCTTTCACAAAGGAAGATGATGAATTCATCAGAACTAAAAATCTCTGTTGTTGCAGAAGGACTGTAAGGAAAAACACTGTCAAATCAAAATGATCTGTAAAAACATCATCTCTTTTTAATTTCCTACATTTAATCTCCCCATATAATTTATTCCTCAAAAAAAGCCTCTCATTTTCAGGAGCTTTCTAATTGCTATCTTACTCACTTCATACAATCTCAAAATTAACATGTCTAACAGAAAAGACTAAAATTTAAAACTCAAAACTATTCACTCAAAGGTAACAAGTTCAACTACATGAGCTCAATTTGCTGGCTTCCCCAAGCTTCTAGATACACTTCATTGCTTTGCTTTTTTTATTTCTTCTTTATTCTTTCCTATCCAAACATAAACATTTATCTTCACTTACTTATAGGAAATTGTGGTACAATTCCTCCAGTCATTCTCTCCTGCCTTTTTTTGTCAAACACCTACTCTTCTGAATGGATGGTCTGTCCTTTTAAGAGAACTCTTGTGTCTAAACAAGAAAGGTCATAGTCTTATTAGTATCTGTCTAAATGGAACACAACTGGGTCTTATCAAATCCTGATGACAGCTCAATGTTTACAACACTGCACAAAATAGAGTAAAATGCTGCTAGAATAATGACTCTGCAGACAAACAGTCTGACGTTAGGACCTGTTTTTGCACATCTTTGTCCTCATGATCATCTTACAACCAGAAGTACATCAGGACATTCATGTACGTATGACGTACATTTTAAGTGGCATTGCAATTCACCTGTCCAGGTTATTAAGCAAAGAACACCGATTAAGCCCTATCTCTATTGCATAAACAGCTGTTTCCCAAGAGACTTTCATGAGCATATTCTGCATTTGTTTTGCATACAAGGTAAGAGCAGAACACAAAACAAATTGCAACTGGCTGAGAACAGGACAAATGGTAAGAACAAAGACAAGGGCATTTCTTTTTCTTAGACACTTATAATTTAGCAGTGTGACTGAAGGCAATCACAGGATGAGGATGTTCTACCGCTTCTTTCTTGACCACAGGATTATGCCTATGGCACTGGACAAAATGCAAAGCAGAGAACTTCTTATCAGCAGCAGTGAGGTGGCAAAACTGAAGCAATCAGGTCTTCAATACGACAGCAGTTTATTTACTCTTTTCCAAACTCTGGAACATATTGCATACCAAAAAAGGGGGATCAACACTCAGACACTGAGAGACCTAAATTTTACTAACATGCACAAATTTTGAGCACAAGATGGTAGTTTACATACTAGAACTACCAGCAGTCATGACAGACTCTGCTTATCTACCACGCAGAAAGATTAACAGCAGTTGTCCATATTCTCTACTCTTGGATAATTTCATGTTGCCAGAATTCCCAAAGAGGACACTGCTGGGACCTATATCACCACACGATCCAAAACACAGGAAGTCAACTGTTCACTCCCACAATATATTTTGTAACAAGCTCATAAACCTGAAAAGCTCACAAAAGCAGACTGTAATCTATCTTGGCCTTTCCCCGCAAAAACACTGACATTCCCCAGAAGCTTAGGAATGCTCACAACATTCCAAGTCCCTGTGCTGATTTAGCACAAACATCATACTCTGCAGCACTGAAATAATGAAACACAAGATTCTTGTCACCACTCTACCAATGGAGATCATCTACTACATGCGATAACCAGAAAATTCTAGTTCTGCACACACTATGGACAGGACACCCAGCCATCCAGGCTAAGCAATTTTGCATATGCAGATACACAGCCATCTTTATTCTGCCCAAATGAACCAAGTGAGACCTCTTAAAACATGATTTTCATATAAAGTTCATATTAAATGATTCCACTGGCAAAAATAATCAATCACTCGATTTTACTCCTTGTAACTTTGTAAGATTTGTTTTTAAAAACATATGCTAAAGAGGGAGAAGGCAGAACAGTGTTAAGCATTATGAACTCCTAAATTCCATGAAAAAAGCAGAAGTTAGACACTGGAACAAGTTGATTTTTAACTAGTTTTCCTTACCATGACTCTCCTAACATTTTATTTCCCAATAGTGAACTACACCATTTTTGAGTCCAAGCAGCATCTCTTTGAGCACAAATACCCAAGTAACTGTTACTGACATACCTTTCCAGAATCAACCAGCTCTGCGATTTCATCCAAACTTGGGCCACTTGGCATGAAAAATGCCCACCGATAATGGACTCCTTTAAGGAGATGCTGCAAGAAAGATCACAAATCTATTAAAATATCATGAGAGCAAACTGAAATGGGAACTAAAATTAATGACAGAATCTCTGAAGAAGTAACTTGAGGAAAAGATATGGAAGTTATATATGCTAGTGTCTGAAAATAACTGCACCTAAGCATGTATATTAAATGTACAGACCAGTATGTTGTGTTACCACAACAGGATCAGGGTGAATTTTGTGTCCAATTGCACAAGTCAGCTAGTAGAGAAAAACAATTACCTTGTCTCTGCAGCTAGAAACAGCATTTGTTACATAAGAGAGAAACGGAGTTAGGTTTTCATGTACACTCACAAAGGGGGTGAAATAAACCCAGCAATGTGACATTCAGAACCCTTCACTTCAGCATCAGTGACTTCATTTTCCACCATAATATCTGCCAAAGTCATCACTGTCCAACGACAGATGGCAGCTCACATGAAAAGCATTTTGGGAAGATCTCACACACACAAGTCAAGAGCATCTCCTCTGAGTAATTCATTACAGGAATAAAAGCCATCATCTGCCAAAGAGAAATTTTTATATATGGCATAGAATCCTCTTCATCATGGAAACTTGCACATTGAGAAATAATATTACATTATTTCTTCCCCACCTTTCCATTTTGTCTTTGGGCTTTCTTGTGAAAGTACTGCTGCAGGACTTAAAATCCCATTCAGCCAAACCTTCACAGGAATACCATAGCAACTGCCTGAAAAGCATTCATTTGGAGAGCAAGTACATAAGCATAGGGAAGAAAGAGAAAAGTTCTAAAAAGCCCTACTGATCTGGCCACTGGCAGAATGTTTTAAGATCCACTTATGAAAATTGGAAAAATCAGTATCCACCATCTAGACACATGAGCATGAAAGAGATGAAAGACTTCCTAGCCACCCTCAACCACGCTTATTGCTCTCTGGTGCTGGAACAGGATGAAGAGAATCAGTCATAGAACAATGTTTTTGAGAGAAAGCCTGACCAGCCTAAAGCAAGTAACAAAACTGCCCTCACTTCACTGAGGCAGGGATTTGCTGTGTTTACTATGAAACCCTGGCTGTCAGCAGGACTCACCAGGGAGGCTATATGGAAAAGGCCACAATGGAAAGCACAATAAGGAATCAAACTTCAAAGCTCCCCAAACTACTACATACACCCAGCAGCACCACCCCAACACATTTCTTTTCAGTGCAAGAAAGAAAGAATAGTATACTTAATGACATATGAGGACAATGCAACAGCTGCCTCTCCGTGAGCTCTGTAAATGACATCCAAGCCACAGAAGTAGTCACTAAAGTACTACAAAATATCAAAGTGCATAGGATTTTGCCAAATACCTTTAGAGTTTTGGAACCAACAGTGACTCCTGTTTGCAGCATTCCATCAGCCACTCCAAGTTTGTCCATATTGATAAGGAAAGGTGTCACTAAGGTAACATACGTTGCTCCTGACCATTTCTTCAAGAGATCTAGTGCCCACTTCTCAGTGGATCCACCAACATTATCTAGGATAAAATCAAACCTGCAGACATATAAAGAACAGGTTTAAAATCTTGACACAGCAAAAATAACTTCACTGGAATTAAGCTAATTAACAGCAGAAATCAGCTCTACTTCACATTTTTTCGTGTCACTGCAATGCAATAAAATAATCACCCTTGCAAGATAGCAGCAAGAAAGTCCCAAGACTTCAGCAAAGTCCCATCTTAATGTACAATGGGATTTAAATTTACAGGTTATTGCCCATTCACTGTGCAGCAGACACAGGCTATTAAAAAAAGTACACTTAAACTCCAAAAAGCAAACTTAGATGCAGAACTACATTCTGTGCTTGCTTAAAGCCTTCTAGAGCTCTATCTCTTCAGCCCTCCCATAGAGACTACTGGAACAGTCCTGAGGTCTAGCACTGAACAATATGGTATGTACATGTAAAAGCTAGTCTGGACTCATGCCCTCAACTAGAAACAGCTCTTGTACATGCTGTACTCACATGAAAGTCAGTTCCAGGGGATAAAATTACGTAAATAAATTATTCTACTAATGCTTAATTCCTCACATCTTTTCTGTGACCCAATTCTCACTTTCACTTCTCCAAGTTTGGGTTTTTTACCTCCTTATTTATTTAGAGGTCATTTTACCTCTTCTGACAGCTCTTTTCTTCACATCTACCTATTTAACATTGAACCTAACAATGCAAAGGATCTAAAACCTTCCCCCCATGGAATGGGTATATGCAGCCTCTGGCAAAAAAGCCAGTTTCAGTATTCCTTCTCATTATCCCAGCACGTGAGGCCTGTAAAGGCTGAATAGGGCAACAGGGAGCTATGCACCTGTTCTGTTAAATGTACAACTCATTCTTGTTTTCACCTGTAAATTTCCAGCAATCTCCAGATTGCAATAGATATGTATATACACATATGTCTAATCAAATAACCTACAAATAGGAGGGAAAATACTTCATGTAGATTAAATAGAAAAGTCCTTATCTCTCTGGAATGACAGTTTTCCTGCCTGTTTTCCAAGGGTGTGATTTCATGTTTAAAGTTCAGTTATTGTAACAGTTAGCTGCCAGCATTCAAGACCATGAAACTAATGCTCCTGGAAAGAGTAGCTGACTCTGAAGAGTCAGTACAGCTGACTGATCAGCCTAGTTTCATCATTAAACTGCACCCCAGGACACTGTTGCTGGTATCTCTTAGAAAGGGGTCACTTGCTAGAATGGTGTTTAGCATTTAAAGTGTTGAACTGCACAAAGGCAAATTTAGCACTGACTGCAAAGTCTGTCCTGCCATACAGTGTCACTGCCCTCACAACTGCCCTCAGGCCTGCTGACAGTCACACTAGTTAAAGGGCACATGGCTTCTTAGCACAGTTGCCACTAAAATTCTCCCACAGATCCAGCAGCTTCTATTTCCCCTCCCAGAAAGTTAGCTCAATCTAGCTAAAAAGAGTAGTGTAAGTACTGTATTCAAATACAAGTCACAGTAGACTACGTTTAAACAGATGGAAAGATTACAAAAGCAAAAAATACTTCTGTTCTTGAGAAAAATCCCAGGCTAGTTTAAACATAGCTGCTGTGACAAGATAAATGTGAATGTTTTCAGAGGCAGCTGTATCCAATGTAAGAGAAGAGAAATTTACTCCGAGTTGAGTTACACAGTGGCAAGTCACTGCTTCTTTATGATACAGTTCTTTCCTCTACAAGATCAACTTTATATTTACCAGCTTTGCTCAGGATTTCAGAGACTTATGTCAATTTATTCAAGCATTGTATATTCTCCAACATACTTGGATGGAAGCTACAAAACTGTTCTTATCACAGTCATTGAAAAGAAGCACGTGGAAGTGAGCTTGTCTCCCAGTTCCTGGCTTAGTCTTACAATGAAATCTGTGATGGGTATACTCACTTGCAAACTGCATTCAAAAAGGTGAATCTGCTTTACAAAATAATGCTTTGGAAACAAGGGGGAAAATTTAAGGAGTTCTGATAGAGTCAAGCAATCAAAAGGCAGAAGGTCTGACTGCCAACTCCATCTCAGTATTAAGCAACACAAACACTCACAATGGTAATGCTTTAAGCTGCTCTTCCAGATTTCCAGACTTGTAATCAATCACATCATCTGCTCCAAGCTTTTTCACCAGTGTGCTGGCATCATGAGAGCAAACTGCTGTCACGTGAGCATCCCAGGCCTTCATTAGCTAAAAACAAGTATTAAGGAAAAAAGAAGTCCAAAGATTAAAATTTACTGAAATACTGAGAACAACTTAAAAGGTAAAGTCTCATTATATTTATATAACAAATGAGCAGCTTTAATGAGGAGAGGGAAGATTGTTCCAATACAGGATAATTTGTTACAAATCCCACAGACAAAATAAAGACTAGAATTTATCAATATTTAAGGTGGTTGTAGGGAAGGAGGAGTTGGTGTGAAGGAAGGAGTGTGGGGGTTTTTTAATGCCACTGAAAGATACCAGGTCTCATGACAAATAAGACTCTCAGTTTGCCATCTGAAACTGCCAGCTAAACATACACTAAGAGGTACTGTCCAAGTTGCTAATCTACCAAACTATCACCAGACATATCATTAAATATTATTAAATATGCCCTTTCATATTTCATGTTGCTGCAAATAGATTAAGTACCAGTAACAAGAAAAAGAAGGAAGTCATCTCTGATTTACCACAGGGGCAGTATCAGGTTATCTTCTACTCCAAAAGCTATAGTAAAGTAAATGAGTTTTGCTAGTTATTTATCTGGTTTTGCATTTCATTTTTTCATTCACGTTAACACTTTTTACCTTTATTGTAGGTTAATTAACGTCGTTTATCCAGGATTGATCAGTTACAAATTGTAACTAGTCAGTGGCTGGCCAGCCTTTCATACTGAAAGTCACCTGCTTTATCATGGATCACGCAAACAGTGTACCACGAAAAATTCTGCTGTAAACCTTTTTAAAACCACTGTGCTTATGGCCTAGTAACATGGAAAGTAGTGATGCAATCACCCAACTTCTGCATTTTTTTATAATCTTGAGAGAAAGATTTTTCAGCATGAGATGACAGGAATTAGAATCAAAACTCCCAAATTAACTGAGAGCATGAAAGAGGATGTTCCACAACTAATGAAGCAACAAAAGAGCATGTTGATTTTCCAAAGTTTAGAGCTAATGGATCAGACAGACAAAAGGGCAGCAGGGCAAAGACAGTGAAAGTAAATCTAAGCCTCTGTGCTTTACAGCCACTGCACACAAAAGCCTGATGGCCTCTCACATCGTTTGACCAACTACAGCAGTTGTGGTAGGTAACATTCTCCATCAGTTTTCCTGCTCATACACCAAGTTCTGTTCATATTTAGAGTGCAGAGCTGAATGAAAGATAATGAGAACAGGCCACATGTTTCAAGTTACACCAATCAGAGATTTCCTGCACCCAAATTGTGAAATGTAATCTTACACACAACTCCCTTCTTTGAAAGTCCTTGCTGCCTATTTTAAAATAATACAACATAAAACCCAGAAAGCAATAAATCTGAAAATGCCTTACTTTCTGAAATACCAATTATCTCAATCAGGCAGACTGATCAGTAGCTTGCTATTTCTCTCTCCCTCCTCTCAATTCCCTTCTGTTATTCTTTTTTCATACTGAAACGCTTGAAGATTCATTCTGGGCATGCTGGATAATATTACCTGTACAGCAAATGTACCAACTCCTCCTGAAGCTCCTAATATTAATATTCTGTAAGAGAAAATTAAAATATATTTAATAGTTTTTTAAATAAGCTCTGGAGTAACTATGTATTCTAATGTTTCTTATATATCTCTGATGCTGAATTATTTTTAGCAAAAGATTGGTTTTGTCATTCAATGTTATTCAAGAGTGGTTAACGATTCAGATATGTGACTTAACATTGCTGATCAGGTGTCCTGTGCCAAAAGCATTATCTCAGCACAGCCAAAGAGACTTCCTCATATGTGCTTTCCACTAAATGCAGGCAGTGGAGTTGTCAGGTAATAGCATTTATACCACTCAAAAACCCTTTACCTGTCCTCACTTTCCCAAACATAATTGTTTAGTTTGGCAAAAATTCAATTAAGAGTCGATTCTGTCTCCCAGACTCCACTGTCATCTCTCCTAAAGAAAAAAATCCAATTCACCAACATTTTACACAAATCGGTCTTATCTAAGAGAAAAATTAGTTTAGTATCACATTATTTAAGGAGACTGTGAACTGCAGAACATGTGGAACATAATTTTCTCCTATTGCATACTGTTTATCTAAAAGACAAAAATACAATTAAGTACCCTCACCATTAACAAGTTTAATTTCCATTAAAATATCTTTTTCTTTAGAAAAAATGCAGTACAATTTTTCTAGTTTCTTCCAGTACATCTCAACAAGACCCTGTAAATGCCAGCTTGTGGAAACTGGCACATAAGCAAGAAAATGAAAGAGTATATTGCCAAATTATTAGCAAATGAGAGTTCATTTTAACTGATAACCCTAAATCTCAAAAAAACGAATACAAGTTTACTTGCGTGAGTACCTTACTACTAGAATCACCGCTCAAAATTTTCATTCAAATATTTTATTAAATAAGTAAACATCAAAAAGTGAATTAGTAAGAAAACCTTGCAGCTCAAGTTGCAAACAGTGCTTTGACTTTGGATCCATTTGCTAATTCTAGGACAAAAAAGAAGATCCAAGATGAAGTCCTGGCATAGGATTGGGGAACATCATGTTTCTCAGAGCTTCTGTTTGCCAGAAAAATCTCAGAATCTTCAGAAGCTGATGAAATTCCTGTTCTAAATCTCACAGTAAAAGATGTTGAAGGAAATTGCTTTTTACAGTACAAAACTGTACTATACAATCTGGAGTCTCAGTTTACAAAAGTTCTTTGAAGTAGCTTAAGAGACTTGGCTTTGGTCACACTATCCATTTTAAAATGCTCCTTTTGTAAGTGATCAGATACTGTTTCCTCCCATTTCATTGATCCAAACTGCAAAATTCAGATTAAGAATATGACACCACAATACCACAAAGGCTGCAGCTTTTAAATCTGCCAAAATGTACTTATCCTCAGAACCAGGCTTCTAACGACAGATGCCTGGAGCAACATGCATATTTCAATTTTAGTATACTTGAAAAGGCTCCAGGATACTACTCTCAAGATAGTGGGTTAAACCCATCTTTATCCTTGAAAAGGACAGTCAAAATGAGATGCTTTCAAAACACCTTTTCTAACCACCTTAACGATTTCACTCCTTAGTTAAAGGGCATTTCTTCTACTACATACTTGGGGGAAAGCTGCCACTTTAAAATGTACAATTTGCTCAAAGGATTTAGGTAACATTTTCAGTTTGGGAAGAAGCTTGGCTAGGACTTTTTTTTATTTTCCCCTTCAACAGAAGCTCTCAAGATTCCTTCAGGTAGAAATACTTTCTAGATTTGGTTTGTTCCTATGTTACATGGGCTATTTTCTACCACACCTTCCAATTATTAAGACTCTCTCCACACATTGTGACTTCAAGAAAGCTCTTCATTTCTGAGATAAACTACGTCTGCACAGGAGATCCATGTGCAGCAGCTCAACAGATCAGCATTTTCACAGCACGGACAGCAGCAAGACACACAAGTACGAGGGGGTGTTTGAAGGTGCAGGCCCTGTTAGGACGGTACTGAATGACAGATGGTGGCAAGTGCCAAAGTAGGAACAGTTTTGTTTGCATTGCCTCAGGAAAACCCAGCCAGGAGAAAACACATCACAGAAACAACTTGTTTTCGCTGCCAGGGTGAGCTCAGGAGCAAACTAATATACAAGTATGTGCACCAGACAACAAACTAACAAATCTTCTGACCTGGACAGAGATCCAAGAGAACCAATTTTTCCAAAATAACAAAAGGAACATTAGTACCCCAGGCTTTCCTTCCTTCTGACAGAGGCACAAAATTCACCAAACTCCCCATGGGGCTCCAGCAGTTCAAATGATCACAGGGAGCAGATCTCTCCAGATAAGCACACCATGAGATTTGAAAGTTTAGCCCATCTCCCTGGGCTCTGCTTGGAACTATGGTGTGGTCAGAAACCAGAATCAGAGAGGCAGGACCTGTTGCAGCTGTGTGTGTCCCCCACCAAAACACACAGAGGGTGGGGAGTAGGGGGCACAGATCAAGGACTAATATTTTCTCCACATTATAAACAATTAAAAATGTTCAGTAACTGAGTTACATGTAAGATAAAAATTTAACAAACTGATCAATTTTATATGGTTATAAAATTAATGTTTTTATAGACTAAATATATCAACTTTATTTAGATATAAAATTATATTTAATTTGATTATGCCAACAAAATGTCCCCAGAAAATTTATTCCTGGATCAAGCACTGTTTACCCTAGCAAGAAGTTTTACAACCTACACTCAATTTGTACTTCTCAACAGATAAAATGCTGAAATAACACACAGACGTTGAAAAAAAAAAAATCTTGCAGTATTATACTATTCAAATTTTTACTGCAACCATATAAACCAGGAGTGTATGTTTGGTAAGTTACATTAACAGAATCTAGCATCTCTGCCCAGCATAAATGAAAATCTAAGATATTGCCTCTGTATTCAGGTAAATTTTACTTAATAGCAATGTAGCACTTTGAACAACTTCTCAAACTGTCAGGTTTGTTTTTGTCATTCATTTTGTGCATACAGAAAGCAAGACATTTAACAGCTGTTGTTGAAGAAGCATATCCACTTTCTACTGAAACAGGTCAGTGGCACATATTAGAAGTTCCAGCTATCCACAGAGACCTTCAACACAACACAAGAGTAATTTTGAACATTTAGGATAGTAAGAACATTTAAGCTTCTACAAGAATACTGACATTAATTAGAGCAGTATAGAACAAAAACTATGGAAAAATTACTGGAATTGCAGGAGGGTTCGCAAACAGTGAGAGCACACTTCAGGAAACTCGTAAAAACATAACCTGTGAAAGTATGTGCAGATGGAGCAGATAATCTGTCAGACCAATGTACAGCCAGACACTGGACTAACAGCAAGTACTTCTGGTTAGCCCACTCCAACAGCTTAAAAAAGGCAAAGAGAACAATACACACCAACAGAAAAATCTCACTGCTTTTAAGATGTCTTAATATTGCACTAAAGCACCAGTGAAGTAGCTGTCATCAAGGAATACAACTGCTCTGGCAAAGTAAGATATTTTCGTGTGCACATATACCGTTCTATAGAGCTGTTTACATACAACTACAGGAGACAAAAAGACTGACATAAAATCACATATGTAGGTAACTTCTTACCAAATATATGATCTAAACAAATTAGGAAACAGTAAATAAATTCTTGTACTTTTAAATTATTTCCCTGAGAATTCATGGAATATAATTTTGCACAGCTCCTTCAATGCATTTTAAACACCTTCCTACAAGTAATATTTCAGGGGATAAACGGTACCATCACCTAAGTCATTCACTGCTGGTTTTAAAGTTCAAAATTAATAGATAGGAAATATAGTATTTTTTAAGTACATTAAAATGGGTTTTTTGCTGACAGAGTAATTAAAAATGTATTTGGAACATGAAAGTAAGTATTAAATGTAAAGACACATTACAAATGCAGTTTGAATTTTACTGTTAACAATCTAAACACTTACCTGAAGATTGGAAAAACAATTTAAATAAGGCTAGCCTATCAGTGTATCTTTAAGTTAATTATATTTACACGTCAAAGTTACGATAATAAAAAGTCTGAATATACTGAAAAGACTGAAAAATAAAAAGGTGATCTTATATAAAATTTTATTACTAGCTAATTTCAATTATGTCTCTTTGAAACTCCTTTAAATTTTGCAATTTCATTTTCTCAAAACATTGTTTATCTTTAGAAAAAACAATTACTCAATATTTTCATTATGAAGTTCACTGTGACATGTGAATGACCACACACTCAATTGTCTTCTAGAGATGTGGGTGAAGAATTTCAATAGATCTAGTGTCCTTTGCAATGTCTTGCATTACAAAGTATCAGTCAAGATAAGAAGAGGTCAGGCATCCAGACTCCTGCTGCCCAATAATTAGTTTATTACCTAAACTTGTGATGCAACATAGTAATTTTAACTATTTTTCAACTCCCATATTTTACTTTTGCCCTTATTTCCATTTTGAAGATCTTGCTATCTCTTTACTCAAACATCCAAAGGTCAAAATAACTGAAAATTTCAATTATCAGGAGAAAAATGGTATTTGCTCCAATCTTTCACTGCATTTTTCCTCATCTGCCACTGTCAGATTAACAGACTGATAAACAAAATCAATTTTTCTATTTCATTGGCTGCTCGTCTTGCACATTCTTCTTTTCTTGTCTGCATTCCTGACCTCATCAAAGTTCTGGCCTGCAGGTCAAATAAGAGTCAGTCACCTGCTCATTTTTCTCTAAAAAACTGGAAAACCAGTCTGTTCCAAATGGCCCACGCATGCAGTAAGTGAGTGAACCACACCTCTGTCCTTGAGAAGCCTTTTAGTGCGTGGCCAGTATAACTGAGAGGGTATTACATTTGGCTAGCTGTCTTAACAGGCAGAAAGGCAAAGTCCCTATAAATTCCTGGAGATAACATCCTCAAATTCTCTGTATAGCCCATACATTACATAAACATTGGATTATGATAGAATCATAGAACGGACTGGGTTGGATGGGACCTCAAAGTTCATCTAGTTCTAAAAAGTTCTGTCTGCTGTGGACAGGGACACCCTTCACTGGAGCAGGCTGCCCAGAGCTCCACCCAACCCAGCCTTAAATATTTCCAGTTATGGATGTGTGGGCATCCACAACTTCTCTGGGCATTTCTTACCTCTATATAGGGACCTCATCTGAGCCTTCCTCTAAAGAGGCCTCTCTCAGCAGCTGTGTAGACAGAATCCATCATCCTCAGACAGCTGATCTTTAGGAATGTCATGGTATAACAGTCTTTATCACTGCTGGACGAGTCTTAGAAGTGGCTCATCAATATAAAAATTAATTAGTACCAGAACTATTTACTTACCTTTTCCCACTACAATTACTTTGGTTCAGTCCTCCCACTTGGTTAAGTGCAGACCATGCAGTGAGACCAACATATGGTAAGGCAGCAGCTTCTGTGTGACTGAGACATTTTGGCTTAAAAGATACCTGAAATAAAACCATATCTAAGTCACACAGCAGCTCCTATGTGACACTGAAATATTTTAAACAGCTTTACTGAATTGCAGATTGTGTATTGCACATTTTCAGCCATCTTCAAAACCAGCTGGAGTACAAATCAATCCAAGCACTAAGAAATAAAGTTACTTTGGTACTGAAGAAGAAAAATGCCAGTCTTTACAACTTTGAGGTTTTGTTAACCACAGTTTTGAACGTTTACCTCGTTTCCACTAGCTACCACAAACTCTGACAGAGTGCCTTGTTTCCACGGGGGAATTGCTGCCCACACCTAAAACCAAACAGAAAACAACTATCAATTTTTTGTAGCTTTGCACACAATTGTATGTACACAGAAGTTTCCTTCGTTAAAGAAATCTTTTTTCTGATTCACAGAATGTCTTTACTGTTTATCAGAAACCAGTTTATTTAGCTTATTTAGTTTATTAGCTTATTTTACCAAAAAAAAAAAAACAACAAAAAACACACACAAAAAAAAACCAAAACAAAAAACCCACAAAACTGACTAAATTAAGGACTGGACAGCTATGTAAATAAGTTCTGCCATTGTTTTATATATAAGACATAATCTTTCAACCCCTCCCCAAACTACTCCCACGCCAGGAAAGCCCAGATTAGAGGGGTGAAGATGGTGCAGAATCAGGATTTGCCATCCTAAAACTGGTGAAATGTGAAAGCAACTGGTGAAGGTGAAAGCAAACAGTATCAGTATTTGTGTGGGCACCCATAAAGTGCTTCATGGGTTAAGCCGAAGTTCCTACTCCGAGTTACTCAGGACAAAAAAAACAACAAATCCCTTCTTATTAGAATTCTACCTTCAATTAAAAACAAAGTGGCACTTTGAGTGTGCACTTATAAACAAACAAATTCCACCCTTGCTACTGCTGAAATGGACCAAAAACTAAAACATAGAAGGGAAATTAACTTGCAGAAGCAAGTCTCTGAAAGATCATGTTTTTCAGAGAAAAAAATGAAGGGAAGGAAGTATTCTAGGAATTTAGTTCCAGATAGACCTTATTAAGAGTGCAACAGCTTTAGAATTAATTAAGAGGAGAATGAATGCTGAACGTCTCACAGTATATTTTAACTACACATTTTGGAAAAAAATGGAAAATAAGAGATTGGTGGTATCACCTCATCTCCAGGTTTGAAATAAGACACACCCAGTCCACATTCCATAACAACACCAGAGACATCTCGACCAAGTGTTATAGGAAATTCAGTCTCGCCGGTTTTGAGTTTCAGGGGATCCCGCTTCATATTTAACGCGGTTGCACCATAACCACCTGCAAAACACGGAATCAACCACAACATACCACAATGAGTGTTCATTTATTAATTGTGCAATTCCGATTAGAAAGCGTTGTCTATACATAACATGCCTCATTTCTGTTATAACTGAAGCACACAAAAAATCTGCAATATTTCATATTTCTACAGATTTTAGATATAAAAAGCAGGTGAAAAAAATAATAAGGTGTATCTCCTAAGATGAGTAACCTGGACTTCTATTCAGTAAGCAACAGAAAAATGCTGTGAAGTTTCCGAATTACCCATCTAATAACAGTGCTCAGCCTAAAAATAGCTTGCACTTGGGTATGTATGCCCATTCAAATGTTTGGACAAGTCTGCCTAGGGGCCCTATCATGCTAAAAAGAGCCTTAACAGGAATCCTCAGACAGGAAACGTCTCATCACCAAACCCCCAATTATATTCAAAGATTTTTAAAAATTCATTTATTAGAGATTGAAAACACATATTACAGCTCTGTCAGTAGACTTCCTGCATATACATTTGCTTGTTCTACTGAACCTGATTCGATATGCAAGCACTTCCACACATAGAAGGAAATAGAAGGTATTCTACCACAACTTCCTTCTTGCGTTTCAAACCCAGAAACTGGGGAAGAAAATCTGATTAACTCTGTCAAATACAAAGAGCTGGGCAGCGAAAGAGACAGATTTGCTGGACGGGATGACAGCACGTCCGCAGATGCCAATTAGGATGGGCACGGCAATGAACAACACGGTTTGCCTTAGGTTGCACATGCCGACTTGGCAGCACCTCGGACCTTCAGTCCCATTCACCTTAAGGAGATGGGAAAATCCAGCATCACTTAGGGGGAATGCAACTCCTTGGCCGGGCGTCCCTTGGTCAATCAAGAGAGTAGCACCACTTGAAAGTTCACCCTCGCAACACACACACACACTCTTGTCAGTAATGTTTTTGTTCTCCCCTAAGAACTTCAGAAAAACCTTTTTGGGTCGCTCTTCCCTGAGAACCTGAAAAGAGTTAAGTTTCCAAGAGGCGGCGGTTTTCCACAGGGCTCGGGGAAACACGTGCTGAGGCAGCCCCGGACACTGCGGGGACAGGTGTCTGCCGGGCAGGACGGTGCCCTGGCACACTCGGGCCGCCGGGGCCGCAGCCCCAGCACAGCCCCTGCCATCCCAGCAGCCCGGCCGCGACTGCTCGGGCTCGGCACTTACTTCTCATGCTGAGGTCGATGGGGTTCAGGCTCGCAGCGTGAACCTTAATGATGACCTCGTTCGGGAAGTGTATGATGGGGAACATCATGTCCCTGGTGAAGCGCAGCACCTCGTTGCTGCCGTACCGGTCTATGACCCAGCTGGGCATGGCGGTACGCGCCCGCGGAGAGGCGCGGAGCCCGCGGGTCGGTGCCCGCCCGCTCGCCCAGCGCAGCGTCCGCCCGCCCGCCGCTCCCCATGACAGCATGGCCGGGGCAGCCGGGCCGGGCCGGGCCGAGCCGCGGGACCGCGATCGGGATAAAGATCGCGATCGGGCCGGGTCGCTCCCGCGCGCCTCAGCGCTCAGCCCCGGCGGCCCCCGCAGCCAATGGGCGGCCGCCTTCTTGGCCGCTCTGCCAATGGTGCCGCGCGGTGTTGCGGCAAGATGGCCGTGCGCGGCCGCCGCGCCGGGGGAAGGATCGGGGTCGCTCGGCGGGCGTGAGAAGGCGACGGCGGCGAAAGCAAGAGAGCCATGCTGCGCGCCTCTCTTCGACAGGTCAGTGGGGTCTGTCCGCCTGCCGGGGATACCGAGGAGCGGGGCGGGTTCGCAATGTGACTGGGGTCCCCTCCCGTCCCCTCTCCCTGGGGCGGCCCGGGAGAGCGCTTCCCGTGGGCTCCTTCCCTCAGCGAGGATGGCGCTTTCTTCCCGTACCGCCCCGGTGCGGCCTCTATCACCCCGCTGCCCTGAAAGACGCGCTGCCCTCTCAGGTGTCGGCGGCGTTGAAGGAAGGACGAGTCACTCCCACGGAGCTCTGCCAGCGATGCCTGGCCCTCATCAAAAGCACCAAGTTTCTGAATGCATACATTACCGTAACGGAAGAGGCCGCTTTGAAGCAGGCTGAAGAATCAGAGGAAAGATACAAAAGAGGTATGTTGGTTTGTAAATCATGTCAGTCCTTAAAAAGCTGCTGTGGAGGAGCTGTCTGTGTTACACGAAGCACCTGTGCCTTTTAAAGGGGGTGTCTTGACTTCTTTGATTGTTGGGGGATGAGACTCACGCTTGAGGTTTATGTGGGTGCTCCTGGATGTACACTTGGCACTGAAGAGAGTATTTAGTCCAAACGTCAGAGGGAAAGCGTGGACCAAACGAGGCACTGCAGGTTAAAAAGGCTCTCTGCCTCTTGGACAGCACTGCTACTTGGTGTCTGCTGCTCCTTTCCCTCAGCAGTTCATTTGGAATGTGCAGCCAGCAGGTACCGTGAATAGGCAACTGCAGCGGTCATTCACAGGCCTCCAGACTGGGATAGGCAAACAACTGGCACAACTTGTCGAGTTTTTAATTAAGAAAGCAAATTAAAATAAAGCAACTTCATTAATTGCAGTTAGTAATTAGAGAACAGAACAGCTTTCAGTCCTTTTATCTGCAACACTTAGAAGATGGCCATCCTCATTTTCCTTTGTGTTTCAAGAAAGGCAGGAAAGGTAAACTTTCACCTAATAGAGTACGTGTTTTCCTTCCAAGAATGATACTTGCTGTCCTCTGGCAGCTTAATAAAATTGCCACCTAGATTGTTTCGCTTCCTAATGTAGGCCTTTTAGTTTTCAAGTTGGCATTTTTGTGGTGTTTTGTGTCGGTTCATGGGTTTTTCTGATGGTGGATAATCGATTACTTGGGAAAGATTTTCTCTGCTTCAGTAGTTTTTCATATCTACTATGTATGTCAGGTAGGCAGTGTTTATAGCTCCCAGCCTAGTGATGGAATGGATTTAGCAGCACCTATGGCTGAAATAAGTACTGTGTGATCACATTGGGAGAGGTATGCACTCCTTTGGGAAAACACCTGCCTGGTCTGGAGAGCTTAGACACATTCACAGAGCTCTGCTCTGTCAGGCCAGGTCTGGCTTGGGCAGAGTGCTCAACACTTGAGTTGGGAGTGGAGGATAGTTCTTGAAAATGGAACAGACAACCATCATATAACAAATGGAAAGCAATCTTGCTTCCAAAAACCATCCAAAGGGACATGTAAAATAAACAGTAATTGATGAGAACATTATATATATAGCACATTTTGCTTTAATCTCTATTGTTCTACAATCATTCCTAATGTAGGTCAGCCACTGGGCATTCTAGATGGAATTCCTATTGCTGTAAAAGACAACTTTAATACAGCTGGCATTGAGACAACATGTGCATCAAAGATGCTAAAAGGTACGGTAAAGCTTTTAAAGTAAAATCAGATCTTTAGCTCTTTAGAGGGTTTATAGACTGGAGTCTTCCAGAAATCCAAGTATTTTCAGAAAATGAGCTGGTATCATTTGGGAAAATACATTTATCTAATTTCACTAGCCAGGTTCATCTGGTATTACAGATGGATCCTTTTATTCTTCTTAGCACATTATCTCTTTATTTATATTTGTATGCATTTAACAACAGTTATAATAAAACCCTATATACTGCAATAAAACGGTTCGAAAGTTTGCATTTTCCTTCACATTGCTTTTAGGTCTTGAGGAGAGCAGTCAGTGCTGTTCTGCCTAGTGAAATCCAAAGACAGTCCTATTTTGTTGTTGTTCTGTTTATAGTTGTTGACTTAAATAGTTTGAAAAAACTGTAGGAAAAGTAGAATGTGAACAATCCCAACATAAAATTACGTTCTATAATGCTTTTAAGGCATTTTTTAAAATTTACTAAACTCACTGTTTCTATTAACAAGTCATGAATGTTTTCAAGGCATTACAGTGTTTTTGTAGTAAAAGCAGAAGTAGGAAACGTTTCTTTTATCTGTTTTATTCTGCACGAAGTAAAACTTTGTATTAACCCTTGTGGAAGATAGCAGAAATAAATTAGCAGATCTCTAATTTGATTGTGGGTTTTTTTAATTGCAGAAGGAACAAAAAAGACTTCACTGTTGTAAAAACTGTTATACTACATGAGATGCTTTTCCTTAAAGCATGTTCTCAGACCTGTTGTGATTGATTGGAATGAGTATTAGGGGTGATGTCCTTGTTCCTGGTGAAGGTGGGAGTGGAGAAGCCCCTGTCATCATTCACAGAGTGAATTGGTTACTACCTGAGGTCTCATGTCATTATCATAGTTCTCATCCTAGGTTATGTAAGGTCCGAGTGGTAATGACAGCTTCAAAATGTTCAGAGTAGCTGCTTGTAAAAATAATTTGTGTCTCACCAGTTGCTCTTAATTGTTCTGTTTGTTTTCAGGTTATATTTCTCCTTACAATGCTACAGTAGTTCAGAAATTACTGGATCGGGGAGCTGTGCTTTTAGGTAAAACAAACCTAGATGAATTTGCAATGGGGTGAGTGGTGTTTGTTATTTTTAATGTGTTGATTTTACGTGAAATAGCATACATACTATCTGTTCCAATCTACCTGTAATCCTGAACTCCTTTTTCCGTGAGGCAAGACAACAATGAATACTTACTGGAAGGGTACACAGGGCTGCATGAACTTCTCCCTGAGCGTTTGTAGTGTTATGTAAATGATACAGACGCTGAGTTTTATGAACATAGTGTTTGAATGTAGCTGTGCTTGAGAGGCAGGAAGCGGTCCAGCTTTTGCAGAAGGCCAAGGACGAGTGGCCTTCTTGTAGATTCAGTAGTGTGTTAATAAAATTGGTTACAACACAGTTAATTGCTGCCTTTTCCTCTCTCCTTACTGACAGCTTTTTGCCCTTAGGTAATTGTTGTCACGCCCCCAATTGCAGTCACTACATCTGCCAGTCGGCCACTGGGGTAATTTGGCCACTGGGGTAATTTATACGGGTACTCCCTGGCTTGCTGCACATAGGCTAATTGAGACAGCAAGGCTTTTAAGTTGCCTAAGCTAACATTGGTGACTTTTTGTCAGGAGCACATTGAAAAATGCTCCTACAAATTGATTCTTCCACAAATCAGTGAAGGCAGCCAAGCTGTAGCAGAGAACAGCATCGGGCTGTTAGGGATGGGAATTACTGCTAGGTTTGGAAGGGAATCTGGGACTTTAGTTACCTGTGAAAAACAGTAAATGCTGTATTTTGGTTTTATTATACATAAATCAAAGTCCAAGGTTTGATTGGAAATTCATATGAATGAGGTGGAAATACATTGACAATATTGTTTTGAATTTTTGTGTAAAAAAGCTATTCCTCAGAGGAAGTGCAGGCAAAAATCTTGGGAAAAACCTGATAATGCAGGATTATAACTAGTCTAAGTTCATTAAAGCACAGGATTCTCCTAAAAAGCTTATCCCAATACTGGCTTCTCATTCTGGTCTGTGTGTTTGCGTGATCTCTTGATCAGGGAGCGGATCCAGCTCTAAAGCAATGATGTCTCAATAAGGTTGTTTTTAACTGCTGTCAGCTGCCTGTTTTGTCTGATGATTTAGCTGGTAACACTGGCACCTTGCAGTCAGGGAGAGTATGGGGTAGAGGGCCTGAGGAAGGAGGAAAGTATGCCCTACCCCTGCTTCTGGTGGCAACTCACATTGAGGTGACACAAGCTGACTGAAACCAGTTTCTGAGAAGCCCGTCTGGCATTCTGAAACAGTGAACTGTGGCCTCTGCAGAGGGCTACAGGGTGAATAAGAGTGTGGCATTTCAGAGAAATGTGTGTTCCTGGTATTGTGGAGCTTTTTCTCCACCTGTTGCAGCATGTTTTTCCTCACAACTGTGATCTTGCATCAAAGGCAGGGCTGGAAAAACAGAATTCCTTGGTTTTGAAAGAGATGTGCTCCTGTACTTTTACATGCCTTAAATCAGTTTTATGTCTTTGTGACTCTGTTCATTTCAGTGGCAGAAGTCAGAAAGAGGTACCAGTTCAGGTTGTGTCAGAAATAATGAACAGCTATAAATTTTGCAGTTATATATAATGTAGAAGTTGACTGCATAAGGATTTACGTACACCAGTTTTCTTGTGTTGAAATTGAATTTGCAAGGATGATGAGGAATTGGATTTTGAAAATGAAATTGATGAATACAGTGTGTCATTTGTCACTTCTGTCTTTATTTGTCCTGTCTGACTATCTTAGATCTGGGAGTACAGATGGAATATTTGGACCAGTCAGAAATCCCTGGAGTTATTCAAAACAGTACAAGGAAAAGTCTGTCCCAAAATCCCATTCTGAAGACAAAGAGTCTGACTGGGTAATAGCAGGAGGGAGTTCAGGAGGCAGTGCAGCTGCTGTGTCGTCTTTCACATGTTTCGCGTAAGCGACTTTTAAAATTGTCATTCCCTAAATGTCTCAAAATATGTTGGAATGTTTTAATTTTATAATTTTCTCATAAGCTAGAATGAAATAGGAGGGTTATTGGCACTGGCATGCAAAAATTTCAGCATCCCTAGGTTATTTGTGGCATATCATGAAGCCAGAATTAGTCCATGCAGGCAAATTTAGATTTACTAATTTCAGGCATTATTCAGTGGTATGAGCACTTGGCACTGCATGAAATAAAATTATGATGGCAGTAAAGGAGTGACAGTTTTATTCTTATTCCCACGTAATCCCTTTAAAAAGTCTTACAGGGTTTGTGACACATCCTCTTCCTCACTAATTGCATTACACAAATACACACTGAAAATGTAATTTGCAAATTAAGAGATCCCTTGATTTGTGACAGTACAATAATCTTTCCTCCACTCCTTTGTTTTTACAGCATAGTTATGTAGCAGTACATGAGATTTGGGACCTAAAAGCTTTCAAATCCCATACTCTTAACAAAAGAGTACAGAGTACTTATTCCGTAGATACTTACAGACTTCCCTGGTTTTAAGTTAGTTTTATTGTTGGTTTTGGGTTTTTTTTAGGCAAGTGTGTCTTTATGGTTGTTTGGAGTTTTTTTCCTAAAGAAATTTAAACAAGCTGGATTTTTTTTAAATAGTAATTATTAACTGTATGGAATAGCAACACACTATTAAGCAAATCAGTTGTCTGTCTTCCCCATCTGACTGTTAAAACTGATCACCAACCTTTACACCTTGCTTTTTATGCAATTTTTAGAGCTGCATGTTGGAGCATGTTTTATAGAAGATTATTTCAATTGTGCTCTTCATTGGAAGGTGTTTTAAAATGCTCTTTAGTTATTTTATCTTTGTTTACCCATAGACTATATGTTAAACATCTATTTTGTTGTTAAAATATTCTTGCTAATGTGGATTACACCTTTTTTAATTACTTTTTAAAATTATATATCTCTTCATCTCCTTACACTTTACTGGGATGTAGCCTACACAACATTTTAACACTGTTGAAATTGAACTCTCTGTAGCCATTCCCAATGACTGCTGGTCCTCATCCTCACCCAGAATGGGCTGATCCTGAGAGGGTCTGGCACCTTTTCCTATGTTGCTGGGCTCCCATTTTACATTGCTCAGCACAGTGTCAGATCAGGGAGATTTTTTGTCCAGCTATTTTATTGCATATAACATATTGTATATCCATCCTATCAGTGTCTTTCAAGCAGCAGGAATGCTGCCAGTCTTCACATTTTCAATTTGAGATTTGGATGTCCAAAAATGCTATAAAACTGAGGCTGTTTTCCATCAACACAGAGGCTTTGAAATAAATTCCGCTTCAGGAAAGTCAGTTGAATTGGTTCAGCCATCTCAGAAACAAATGGCTACGGGAAAAGTCATATACTCACTTCAGTAAAAATTATACCTGTTCCTGAAGTTTAAATTGGTTTTGGCAAAGATTTGAATGAAAACTGCTTTCTTTTTTTAATGCTGCTTGAGTTAAATTTATTAAAATCAAGAAAACAGCATGTTTCATTTCAATACAATTTTTGAAATAAAAAATTCAATTTAGAAAGAACAAAGTTTCACCTGTGAATAAAAAAAAAATCTAAAATAATAATAATAGTGTTTTAATTGTACCTAAGCTACTGTAAACTGGGAGTTCTGATCAATCTTTGTGAATTTGGAAACAGGGAAAATCTTTCCAAAGTGTGCCTTCTTAGGGACAAGAAGTGTTGCTCTTCATTTTTATCCTGGAAAATGCTGATTCATGGTGCATTGGCTACACAATAAATAAGGTATCAGTGTTGAAAATTATTCCCTAAATCACATGAAATATGTCAGTTGGAGTCCACAGTATTGGAACAGAGAAGGCAGAAGAAGATATTTAGGGCCATTTACAGATGGTCTGAATTCTACCTAATCTGCCTCTGCTTTGTGAAGAAAACTGGATTCTCCTAATGGCAAATTCAGAGACCCTAAGAAAAATCAGAGAACAAATGAAAAATAGACATAGAGAGCAGACTGGAATTTAGGCTGTGTGGTTACAACTTCTGATCTGGAAGAATTCACGGAGTTTTAAATCCATGCATCTTAAAGCCACACATTCTTATGATCTGGAAATGTTCTGAATTCTCTTACTAATGATGATCCTTTTGAAACCATAGAGCCTTAGGGTCAGACACAGGAGGATCTACCCGAAACCCTGCTGCTCACTGTGGTGTTGTAGGTTTAAAGCCAACATATGGACTGATCTCTCGCCATGGTCTCATTCCTCTAGTGAACTCCATGGATGTGCCAGGAATCCTAACCAGATGTGTGGATGACGCAGCAGTTTTGTTAGGTATTACTATGTCGTACATCTTTGTTTACAACATTTCATCAGAACAAACTGAATTCTGAATTAAAACGTAACTAATGTACGTTTTCCTGGTCTTCACATGTTGTGTCCTATTTCAGGTTCACTTGCTGGACATGATCCTAAGGACTCTACCACAATTCAGGATGACTTTAAGCCGTTTGAACTACCTGATCTGACTGATGTCAGCAAGCTTTCAATAGGAATTCCAAAGGTAACATTTAAATTCTGTTAACAGCTATGGACAGGAAGAACAAATAAAAGACACATAACAAAAAAAATACTTGTGTCTGGCCCAGTCTCCCATAATTTGAAACTGTGAAGACAGTAAAAGCAGCTCCTGGAAAAGAACAGTATGTGTGTGCTCTGTTGCCTGTCCAGGCAATTTGGAGTAGCATACACTAATGCATCACCTAAAACGTTGTTGTCATGGTGGGAAGCACTGTCAGGAACTTCAGGGGAAATGGAGAACTTCAGTTCTTGGTTTTCTCTGTTGCTCTTTCATTAGCTCACTCTGTAACTTCAAACAAGTTGCTCTTGGTGCCTTCCAACGCAGTGAGCTTGGTACTGGTTTGTGCAGAGCTTTGAGATATTTGCCTAAATGGCACTGTTAATATAGAGCAGAATTTTAAAGGCAATTGTATGGCACAAGGAGCTGTCATTTGCAGAGTTCTAATAAGAACTGAAAGACATCTGTAATTTGGCATCTGATGTATGCAATTCAATCATGTTTGTAACTGTAAGTGTACTTGAAATTTAGGAACAAAATTTGGGACTTCAGCCTATTTTTAATTTAATAAAGGCTCTGCCTTCAAAGGGACAATGTGAATAACATTCACTAATTGGATTCTCAGTACTGGAACCTAAGCTAGAACAGGCATACCAAAAGTTTTAATTTGGTAAGCAGAGATGTTTACTGGCCAATTATTCACCATCTGTGAAATGGAAAAATTACATGCCTAGAAAATTGATAGCTGGTTACTGTTCAAATCTTGATAAATCTAAAATGATGTTATTGGTTAATTTTTCCTATCCTTTGGACAGTTTTTTTTCTACTACTACAGGTTATTCTAAACAAATACATGCATACATTAAACATGGGTCATAGCTATTCAGAAATCAGATAGTATTATGACCCTGATATTATGGGTTAGAACTAAAGCAAGTATCTTCAAAAATAAGGAATTTTAATAGAATGTCTATCATTTTGCTGTGAAATAGGAATGTAGCTAATCTAAGTCTTCTCCCAACCCTTTGATTGTAGTTCTTTTTTGGCGGGTAGTTTTATTTGTTTCACTAAGGTGTGCCAGCTGCCACTGATAATGCTGTGGCCATTCATTTTTATCTTTCCTGCTTGCAGCAGCACTAGTTTTAGGATTTAGACCTGAAGAATTTCTACCCGTGACTGCAGAGCAGTGCAGTGTAGTCTTGAGAGATAAATAAGGAGATAATGGGGCAATTACTCCTTCAGAAGAACTGCTGAAATTCCATGATCTGTGATACATATGTTGATCCTACTGAGATGAACGTAATACTCTTAGGAAGACTGAATCCTGTTATCTAATACTCCTTGATTGTATAGGATTTAGTAGGTGCAAAAAGCTTTAATAAGTACTTTAAATCGTGTAGTGGTGAGATAATGGTTTTAGTGTATTTTTAGCAAGGAGTATTTGTGTTTTGGTTGCTATTAGAAGTAAACTAGTGTGTAAAATAACTCCTCTTGCTGTTTTTCCTCTAAGGAATATAATGCACCAGGACTGTCTAGTGAAATTCTGGCTCTCTGGTCAAAGGCGGCTGACCTGTTTAAGAATGCAGGTGCTAAAGTGGTTGAAGTGAGCCTACCACACACTCGTTACTCAATTGTCTGCTATCATGTGCTGTGCACAGCAGAAGTGGCATCAAATATGGCCAGGTTTGATGGACTGGAATATGGTAAGGCCTCTGAAAAAACTTTTTTCTCAGACAATAGAAACATTGTTGGATGCCATGTAAAAGTGTTAGTTTTCGTAGATTTGCTTTTCATGGTTGGATGCTTGATGTTATTTCTCCAAGATGGAATATAGTAAAAAAACTTGTGCAGATAAAAATGTGTAAATAAATACATAATATATTTCACTACTAGGCATATCAGTGTCTGGACTCAAAATCTAGTTCATTATTTCCATCATAAAACAGGAATATGTTTCGTTGTTCTTCCAGAATAGTAGCATGTCAGACTGCAGCAAACAGTGGCCTATTGTACTACTATGACGTTATTAAATGTTAAGGAGTACAAGAAGTATTGATACCCAAAATGGCTTTTCTTTTCAGGACATCGTTCTGACGTGAAGGATTCCACCGAAAGCATGTATGCTGCAACACGGCGAGAAGGCTTCAATGATGTTGTAAGAGGAAGGATTCTATCAGGAAACTACTTCTTGTTGAAACAGTAAGCAGAATATCTTGAAATTCAGCTTTTCCATGTTAATGAATTCTTGAGCAAATGGTGATTAGTTGTTCATCATGATATGAAAAAGAAATTGCCCTTACACTAGTAGCTAGTAGTTTGTGTTTTTATTATTGCTTTGGCTCTGTAATACCTAGTGAACTGTTAATAATGAATGAAAATGTTTTCCCTGAGTCTTACCAGTGAGCCTCCTAAATTAAGTAAGTAAAGCAACTTAGTGTTATTTTTTTCCCCTACCAGAGCATTATTGGCATCCATTAGTTAAATTAGGCAGAAATCTATCCTATGGTATGACATTGAAATCATACTGAAGTCATTACTGTCCTAGTGTTAGAAGTTCTGTAGCTGTTAATCTCATTAAAACTGCACAGAAAAACTGCTGGTACATTGTAGGGAGGTCTTCTAGAGAAAACCAGAGACATAGCAATTAAATTTTAACTGCAGCTCTCTGTCTCAATGTACAGGGAAAGAGAAGCATTGGCAGAAGTACTGAACTGGAGTCCTTACAGAAGTCAGGGTTTTATCCAGCTCACATAGAGAAGCTGGTGCATGCATCAAATTTAGCAGTCCTAATTTATGTTAGTAAAAGTGCTGTTTTTCTCTGTCTGAATTTGTTTAGATACTAACAAAAATATTAGGAGCGTAATCAGTCTCTGTAGTGCACTTGCTTTGAAAGAGCTCTGTCAGCAAGAGTATTCATCAGATGTGACTTCTAATTGCTCTCAGAGACAGGAATGTTGTCAGTCTATCTGTAACAACCAGCTTTTATGGAATGCTGAAATTCCTGCCAAGTGTGCTCTCTCTGCTTACAACTGTCCGGATCAGCTTTCCTAAGGCTGCTTTAAAATTCACATCGTTAACTCTTCTGTGAAGGAATACACAGTTATCTTCCACCGAGATGTAACAGGAAGAGCTGTGTTCCTATTCCACAGTAAATTACTCTTGAAGAACAGAGTGCAGGGTTCAGAAAGCATTCTTAAAGTAGTAGAGAAAACCCAGCTGTGCCTCCTGCAAATGTTGCCTTTTATAGCTGATTTTTATCTTGCTTTTCCAAGTTCTAAAATGACTAGGTGATTGTTCAGGAAGTTCTCTTTAACACCTTTAGAGATGACATGGACAAAGGGAACAGAGTCCTCCCTCAGCAAGTTTGCAGACAGCTGCAGTTTGAGTGGTAGTGTTGATCTGCAAGAGGGCAGGAAGTCTCTGCCGAGGGATGTGGACAGGCAGGGCTGAGGCTGATTGTATGAGGTTCTGCAGGGCCAGGTCCTGCCCTTGGGTCACAACAACCCCAAGCCGGGGAAGAGTGGCTGGAAAGCTGCCAGGGGAAAAGGACCTGGGGCAGCACCTGAACATGAGCCTGCTGTGCCGGGTGGCCAAGAAGGCCAATGGCATCCCAGCCTGTATCAGCAACAGTGTGGCCAGCAGCACCAGGGCAGGGATTGTCCCCCAGTACTCAGTATTGGTGAGGCCACGCCTCGAATCCTGTGTTCAGTTTTGGGACCCTCACAATAAGGAGGACATTGAGGTGCCAGATCATGTCTAGAGAAGGGCAACAGAGCAGGTGAGGTGTCTAGAGCACAAGTCTGATGAGGAATGGCTGAGGGAGATGGGAATGTTTAGCCTGGAGGAGAGACCTTATCACTCTAACTACCTGAAAAGAGGAGGTGGGAATCAGTGTCTTCTCCCAGGTAACAAGTGATAGGAGAAGAGGAAACAGCCTTAGGTTGCACCCTTTGAGGTTTACATTGGATATTAGGAAAAATGTTTTCACTGTAAGGGTTGTCAAGCATTGCAACAGGCTGTCAAGGGAAGTGGTGAACTCCCCATCCCTGGAGAGATTTAAAAAACATGTAGTTGTGGCATTTAGGGACGTTCTGAAGTTAACAGCTAGGTTCATTTCTGAAGTGATTGTAGGAAAAAGTCTTATTCCCATTATATAACTTACTAACTTGAATCTGCTTTTCATTGATTATAACCATTTTCATTGGTATTTTTTTGAGTCTTAAATCTTTATTCTAAGAAAATGGGTTTAGGCAGTTGCAGTTGTTCTACCTGTAAACATTCTGGCATGTAGCAGTTGGTAATACACCACTCAATTTTTCTTTCACTTTACTTTTTTTTTTCTTTCCCAAATAGCTGAGGGTTTAGATGACAGTTACTTTTGAAACTGAATTTCTCTGAATTTAAGATTCCATATTTATCAGTTCTGCATATTAAGTTAAAAGGAAGGATAGACATAAAGTTGACTAATGTGTTTCTACTTTAGAGTTGTGTAAAAACAAAAATCCATAGACCACGTGTTTACAGGAGGAGAAAAAGAAGGGTAAAGATAAGGTCTTTATAGTAGTCTACAGCGAAGTATTTTACAACCACATACATAGTTTTAAATCCATTTGGAGTTCTCCACAGATGATGGGACATTTTCAAATGCTTCAAGTATCTTGCTGGATTGAATCCTAAATGGTTAATTCCTGTTTTTCAGACACGTGTAGTTCTGTATTTTCTAGACTTTGCTGTGCTGCCCTACAGTGAAATTAGGTTAGATAGCAGCTTTTCACCCAGAGGGTGGTTGAGCACTGAACAGACTCCCCAAGGAAGTGGTCACAGCACCAAGCCAGTCTGAGTTGTGCTCTCAGGCCCGTTGTGTGGTTCTTGGGGTGTCCTGCACAGGGCCAGGAGTTGGACTCCATTATCTTGATGGGTCCCTTCCAACTCAGCATTTTCCATAGTTTTGTGAAATTCAGAACTCAATTTAGTTTCCAAATGGTCATAAATGTGTTGTTTTGATTTTCAGTTAATCATTGTAAAGTAGGGTTTTGTTTACCCTTTACCTTTCTTCAGCTGTATGCCCTCATTTCTTCCTTCTCTGACAGCTCCTCTGCTATTAGAACATAAACACGTGTGTTTAAGCTTCCAGTGTGAGTCCAGATTTTATCCAAAAAGATTACTGGGCTTGTCTTTTCCACAGTAACTAAGAAATAGAGTTCTTTATTTTTGGAATTAAAGTGTCAGGCCTTTACGTTCCTATTCCTTTCTAGGAACTATGAGAAGTACTTTGTCAAGGCACAGAAAGTGAGACGTCTCATTGCCAATGACTTTGTGAAGGTTTTCAGGAGCGGTGTTGATATTTTACTCACTCCCACCACTCTGAGTGATGCAGCACCATACACAGAATTCATCCAGGAAGACAACAGGACCCGAAGCGCTCAAGATGACATCCTAACACAGGCGGCAAACATGGCTGGTGAGTAGGGACAGGAACTCAACTTGTTTTCCTCTGCCTAGTCATTTTAAATGTCCAGTCCCTTTAGGTATTTAACCTTCTCTTTAGAATCAAAATATTTCATCCCCGTGTAAGTCTTACAGTGGTAACTGAGTCTAAGGACAATTTATTAAATGCTTGAAAATGTAAGATCGGATTTTAAAGCAGGGCATCTTGGGGCTGAGTGTGGGCTCTAGGTAAGATGTTCCAGAGACAGAAGTGTCTTTCATAAGGAGAGCTTATTGTCTTTTTCAGAGGATGCTGACCTCTTAAATCTCTCAAAGTAATTTCTTCTGATCATCTAGCATTCAGTTCATTGCATCAGATTATTTTGGCTAGTTTTTTCTCTACATAATTTTTTTTTCTGGTTCTCTTAAAATTGATACAAAAATTACTGTAGGGTTTAATAGTACGTATTTGCATGCGTATTTGTTTTCTTTCAGGACTGCCAGCCATAAATGTTCCTACAGCCCTTTCAGAGAGAGGCTTGCCAGTTGGGCTTCAGTTCATTGGACGTTCATTCCAAGAGAAGCAGCTTCTCACTGTAGCCAAATGGTTTGAAAAACAAGTACAATTCCCAGTGATTCAACTAGAAGAAGTAAAGAGGCATGACAATGGTGTCTGTCAGCATCAGAAGTCTGCTTCTTTTTCATAGCCTGAGACTTGCTAGTCAGCTAGAGCAAGAAAGCTGTGGGCATGGTCAAGAAATTAATTTATGCAGTTAATTGTCTTCTGCAGAAGTAAGAATCTGTTTTAAGAAGACGTTATGCAGTAATGCACAATGGAATCACAGCAGCTTGTTACAGTGTAATTAAGGCAAAGTGAATCATTAAGTAAACATTACCATGTTATTAAGAGCCATTTCTTATTGATATTAAAAACATCGAGTTGAAATTGTGTATGTTATGCCTCTGAAGTTGATTTTTTTAATCTGACCAGTTAAAGAACTAACCTGAAGTTTTGTGTGAAAACGTCATGGTTGCCAAAGGGCTTGGTTTCCTTCTGGAGTGTAGACTTCTGTAACAACCATAACCAGACAAGCTCTGTTGGAACAAAGGTATCAAGGATCTATTCACCAAGAGTTAAATACAAAAGGAAATAAGGGAATAACATAGAACTATAGAATCCTTTAGATTAGAAAAGACTTTTAAGATCATCAAATCCAATCCACCACTACGAAGTTCACCACTCAGTCATACCCCTAATGCCCCATCTACACAGCTGTGATGCGATGCTTATTGAAGTCATTATGAGAAAGCTAAATCACACCTGCATTTAGATCCCTATTTTATCAACATTCACTATGTGGAAATGTTAGTTCATTTTAAAAACCAAAAATATTCCCTATATCTACCTAACTTGTGCAGGAGGTGAAAATAACCTCTGGGTTTACAAATCATGCGGCTTACTCTAGTTATATCAGTGTAAGAATGATTAATTCCAGATATCTTCCGAGGAAAGGTGTAGTAGGAGTACCTGAGTAGTTATTTTCTTACATTGTCACTGTTCTTTAAAATCAACACTTAAATACTAAGAAAAAGACCTTACACAGTGTAGGAATAATACCATCTATTCCTTCATGGACAGTCATTCAACACAATAGTAATTTGAACTGAATTTCCAAACCATGATCTTGTAGACTGGAAGACTTACTGCAGAGCTATTAACCTGTTTCAAGTGTTGCAGTTTCCATTTCTTCATAGTTAAAAACATGAAGGATGAAGTTTGCAGATGTTTTGCATCAGATTCACTTTCAGTCATAGTCTATAGCATGCAAAAGTTGTAAAAGGTATAGAGGGAGGAAAATGACTGAGGTGGAATCTCCTATAGAAACATAAAGAATCTTCCTGAATTACATCTCATCATATAGCGTATTGTCACCCATATAAAAACCTTATTTCTAAAAATTGTAGATGAATTGGTGAATTTTCCATATGCCAAAGTGAGCTTTTTCAATACCTTTCCCACTCGATTAAAATGTTACACAACTAAAAACCCCACATTTAAAAAGCTATATTTTTAAATACTAGAAATCAAGGTGCAGCCTATTTGCAGCCTCACTCTTATCTTTTTCCATAGAACAGTCTTTGGGGAACTTACTTTTTCTATTAGTGGGTGATGATGAATTGAGAATCCTAATAAAATATTTTCACTAATGTGAAATTACTTGTTCAGTAATTTAGGTGTGCTGTAATCATGCAGGTGTGTCTTACAGCAGCTTGCTGACCAGAGCTCTCAGTGAGGTTATCCAAGTTGCTGTACCTGGATATATATTTACAATAGCCACTCTTTGATGTGCACATCCCAAACTCAGACCTACCACTTGCTGTTTCTGGAAGTAAACGTCAGTGTCTTTGGCCCAGGGTTTGAGATAAAATCCTGGCTGTGGAGAGCATTCCTGGAGAGACATGAAGCACCTTAGAGCATTGCAGAGAACAAGCTGAAGACTGTGCTTTCCCTTGGAAATTAATTCTGGACTGACTTCTGACCTTCCAGAAGATCACTGCTTATGCTTAGCAATCTTTCTCTTAAAACTTCCTCTGATGCAAAGAGAGATCTGATGGGAAAACTGGATCAAGGTATAGATCCCTACTCCATGTTTCTCAAGCAGTTAGAGGTGGGGTAGGTGGAGGCTCCTGGTATCTGCACTACCTATTTTTTTTTTGTAGTGGGGCTCCAGTTCCAGTCTGCAGAACCCTCTAAAGGAGCATTCAGAAGATCATAGCAATGACCTGATCTCACACAGATCCTTCAGAGTTTCTGCTGCTGGCAGATTTCTGAGTATAGAACGACTGTGTGGGGAAATTTACAGTGGGGGAAGTACCAACCAACCAACCAGACACCCATTCTGCCTGGCATTTGTAACTATGTTAGCAGTTGAATTAATAATTGTAGGGACTTAAACTCCTGTGTAGATACTTAAATTTCTGGGCTATCAGATTCAGAGTAGCCCCAACAAGGTTTCTGTCCTCCCATTCCTAGCTGGTTTGCATTTTTGGGGACCATATGCCTATATGGTCTTTCTGCCCTCGCCTTTCTAAAGCTGGAATTTCATCAAACCAGAGGCAAGAACCTAGGAATCAGTTTTGTCAAGCTGCTGGAGGATGTAAGCAAGAGTTCCTTACACTGCAGGAGAAGAGCTGAGAGACTTTGGCTGTCTTCATATTAGAAAAACTGGTAGTTGACTCTGGAGCCCCCAGCAGCTCCCGAAGGAGTCTAACACCCCCACCTACCTATAGGTACTGTGGTTGTGAGCAGAGCTTTGTGCAGCTGCTCCCAGTGCCAAGTCACAGCTCCAGAGTTAGGAACAGGAAAATTGCTATGCCAGATAATTAGACTCTCAAAACACCTTAGTTACAGAAGCACAGGAATTCCAAGGAGCACGAAGGTCTGGAGGTAAAGAAAATAAAATAAAAAAGGAAAAACCCAAAACCCTGCCTGTGCAAACATTTTGTACAGCTGTCTTGAAAAACAATTCACTGAAATAATAGAGTTGGAAGTTTCATGGCATTGCAGCACGGTCACAGTGGGAGGTAGGCATAACCTTAGCACACATTGAGCGCAGATAATTCCAGTGTTTCCTGAAAGAAACAAAAGCTAGAGCTTTAGCAAACAAGCAATCTGGGTTTTGGTGCAAATTGTTTTTTCTTCAGGTAATGAGAACCTGTAAGGACATTGTATAGTGGAAAAGCTTTTTTTGAGAAGAAAATCGTTAAGAGCTTTTGCTTAAGATATTTTTAAATACAATTGCCATTTAATATTGCACTTTATGCAGTTTCCACATACGAGTTTTTCCCTCACCTTCTTTAAGAGCACTCATAAAAAGGAGAAATTCAAAGCAAAATTTATCCTGAGTGCTGTTCTTTCTCTGTTCCTGCATTTCTAGTTTTCAGGTATCATGCACTTAATAGTAGCTATGAATTCATTATAACTTCCATTTCTCCATGAGTTTTATGATTCACCCAGGAACTAACCTGTGGAAAGCTGCAACAGGGAATGGGCTTTGTATACCCTACCTGAGGAATCCCACAGGCCTCCCCCTCAGCTCTGCCTCCCAGAATACTGAGAGCAGTACCTACCACTGGACTCACATACAGATGGGCAGCTGAAAAGGGAGAAGAAGGTGTGCACAGCATGCCTAAAAATCTCAGCTGGAGTTTCATGGCAGTCGTGCTTCATGTTGAATGGATGCTCACATGCTACCAGAGAGAGCACAAAAATAAGCAAAAAAGCCAGAGGAGCAGAAAAGGTTTATCTAAGTTCGTTATTTTTCTGTCTCTCAAATGTAAGAAAGAAGGTATCCAGTTACAGGAATGTTAGAGAGCAACAAATGAAAAACACAATATTCTTAATTAGCTCACCACACCTTTGACTAATGTCCAGATGCAATTAAGTGATTCTAAGCTAACCTTTCTTTGTAAGCAGAAGAAAGGTTTTTTTTCCCACCCAGCACAGGCATCTTCATGTACCTGCTGTTGAACAGCAGTAAAAGGTGTCTTTAGCTCTGGGGTGCAGGGGAATCAGGGAAAGCAGCAGGAATGCACCCAGGGCACTTTGCCATATCCTGTCCATTTTACAGCACAGGCTATGGTCTGGTACCCACACAGTAAGGGTAAAAGTGCTATAGAGAGTCACAAGCCAAGTCTGCAGCACAATATGTGATTAAATGGACTTCAAAGAGCTGGAAATATAATCTTTTTCAGCTGAAGAGACTGTTCTTGTATGTCACTGTGTTTTGACAGCCAGTGATGAAAGGATTTGCGTGTCCTGCCTTGCAGCACTGATAGTGACACATGGCTAACACTATTTCCAAAGGGGAGACAGGATCCTGCACTGCAGTGTATGGAGGAAAAGAAGTAGGCACTTCGTTGTGCCACCCAGGAGAGGACGTTTCAGCTTGGGAAGTGACACTGAGAAGCACAGAAACATTGTCTAGGCAAGCTGAGAAACATCAGGAGGTAGAAAGCCTGAAAAAGAGGGAAAGGATTGTCATAAAAGCTGATAACTCATTCAAGTAGCCAGACCTGGGAGAGGAAGATAGAAGAGATAAAGGATATGGGGATGAGGAAGCAGACAAAATTTCAGAGGATTCTGAGTTGGAAAGAACCCACAAAGCTCATCAGAAGTATTCTGGTGAAGGAGGGGCCCTGACCTCATGTTCCTAAGTTGAAATCTTTGAAGGTGGGTACCTTTTATAAACTGTACCTCTCTGAACCGAGAGGCAGCTTGATTTAGTCCAAGATCAAGGTGTTTAAGACTTGCCTTCACCAGCTTTTAGTGCCAAGGCAAGTGCTACTCAAGCATATATAACGTCTGACACAGACACACAAAATATAAAAATCAAAACATGTTATTAACAATGTACTTCAGGAAACCTAGGAACACACTGCAAAAGGGATCATGTGGGCTTGAGTTCTCTACATAGATAACGATTTCATACAGTCATCTCCATTATTAAAATCTAACAAGTATTTTTGATTTCTTTCTTCTATTAATATTCAAGAACCTTTTGTTTAGAAACTTAAATCACAGCCAAGCCACACACGCCTATTTACTCAAGGCAATATTGTTTTTTTGTTTAAATATGCCTTCTCACTTGATGTGTTTAATTCATTCTTGTATTTATAGCACACAGTTACATTCTTTCTTAGCCTTTATTCTGCTAGAACAGTTTACTCCTGTATATTAGAGTACCCTGTGCTAATCCCTGCAGCCATTCACTGCACCTGCTCCAGCTGAATCCATGTCTTCCAACATAGGTGACAAGTATTCTAAAGGCAATTCCAGGTGCAGGTTTATGAGCACAACAGCATTAATATTTCCCTGTCACTCCTGAAAAATTATTCTCCAGAACACTCTGGAATCACACTCGTCCTTTACTCAGGCACATTACACCACACTGTAGCTCAGAGCCAATTTATGATTAACCAGTGCACTCAGGGCTTGCTCTGCCTCCATTGCTTTCAGTGGATAACCATTTCCTGTATGAGCTGAGAGCTCATTATTAAGCCTCTAGGCTCATGACCTTGCACTCCTCATCACTGCTATTCTGATTATCGGAGTTTTCCAGTTTTTCCTGTAAGACTCCAACTCTCCACTGTTTTGACAGTAATTCCCAGCTTTAAGTCATCAGAAACAAAGAATGTGTCCTTCAAATAACTTTCCTTATCACCATAACTTCAGCCTCCTTGAAATAATTTTCCAAGCCACTGCTGCCAAGGGACTTAGAGGACAATAAAATCCAGCTTCTGTGTGGCCTCTGTGAGTCTCACCTATGCCCTGATGAATTGTGTAGATGCAATCATTTATTGACAAAGCTACATACAGGCTGAGCAGCCTTTCTTAACAAAAACTTGGGGTTACAGCCCTCACTCTATTCCATGACTGGCTTGCTTTGAAGGCTAAAATCACATAGAGTCCCATTGCAATAAACACTGTGCATGGGTATCAAGAAAAGAACTTGCCCCTGAAAAGAGTTTGCATCTATTATGCATCTGTCCAAAACCCCCATAAAACTCCCAACAAAAAAGCCTCCCCAGGATAATGAGCTATTGTATCCACAGCACTGGAAACATAAGAGCCTGAATGATCTACTCTCAATTGTGGACAATGGAAACACGCTGAATCACTAAAACCGGACCTGCAATAGGCAAAATGCAGCCTTGTCACTAAGACAAACTGCTAATAGCAACAATGAGGCTTGGAACAGCTTGTATGGAGCCAAAGTGGCTCTCATACTTCAGCTGAAGTTCATCCAAAGTTGAATGGGAGGTCTCCAGATGGTCACTGCAATTGGGATTGGAAGGAGAGACCATCACATTACTTTCTTGTTAATACACAAAGTGTAAAATTTTGTTTAGTGGTGAAAATTAATACTTACTCCCAAGAAGAGTGGACAGATTAAGCTACGAAGGAAAATAGCATCACTTACACAGGGAACATGATACTACTTTAAAAGAATATTGTAGTCATAGAACTTTGGCAGAAAAGCCAGGGGGAAAGCACAATTGTGTCACAAAGTTTGTGCTGTGCTTTTTTTATGCAGCATGTAAAACTATGTTATTCTTTTACAGAAGTAAACATCTAACTTCACAGTATTTAAATAGACAAGCAACAAAATCCTCAATTGCAGCCCCAGTCAGAAATGTGACAGGTAGAGGGATGTCCATATTGTTGAACTGAGCTGTAAGCTACACTTCATCCCAGGTCTTCCATTTGGGGTTGTGTTTGTGTCTGTCCCCTGTGCTTCACAACGATGCTGATGATGTGGACTTTGGCTCAGAGATGATGCTTCTTTCTGAAGGGCCTTTTGAGGTATTTTGTGCTCTCTCTGAGCCAATCTGCCAGCTCCCACGGACACCAGCTTGGCTGCTTGCAGACAAGGGGAGGTGGGAAGGTGCTGGACTCCACCTGCTTGGTTACACAAGTCAAAGAACATATTTAGGAGGAAAAGCTGTCTCTGAGAGGGCTGCCAGTACACCAGGGCAAAGGCTGTCTTTGGGGATACTTGAGGGTAGACCTGATGCCTCTCCAGAAGTGTTGGCTTCCAAGGACTTGGGGAAGAATTTGTGTTTCTTCATTTCCCATCCCACTCTTGAATCTTAAATCAATCACAAGGTTCTCAGAGCACCATAGCAGCACACACATGGAGAGTGTGAGGAATTTATAAAAGCCCCAAGGGCTGCATGAAACACTGACTGCAATCAGAGAGATAACATATCCCAAGGCCAGCCATAGAGAATATGCCTAAACATTATCAGGGTGGAAGAAAAACCCAGCTCTACTCGTGCCTCTTTGATTTGGGACTTAAAGCATCCATGTGACAGAATCACTTACAAAGCCAAAAAAAACATTCACTCTGTGTTGTAGCCAACGGTGCTGCACATCTTTGCCACAAGACCGTCTCACCTGAGGGCAGCCCAGCAGGACCACAGCACATCCTGGCAAGAGAGACTCCCTCACAGAACAAGCAAAGAGGCTGTCCTGATCTCCAGCCAAAGGGAGACGAGATTACATCTCCCAGTATCTCTCCTGGGGCAGGAACTTGGTGAAACACACTACTCTTAAATGAAACTACTCTTTGTTTTGTCCCCAGAATATATACTGAGACACTGCAGGTGCCAAGTGTATTTCTCCCACACAGCATGTTTTTCTCTAAAATCAAATTTGCCTTCTCGAGTACATGCCATGGGAGGGAAGAATGTGGTGAGGAATTTGTAGCATGCCTTAAAAGATGAGGGGAAACAAATGGAATACCAAAGGAGGAAATAGTTTTTGCAAGCAAGTTAGCCAAATATTCTAACGCATTTGCTCTTCAAGCACAGTTACATTTACAAACAGCCTGATGAAGGGGAGGTGTGTTGCTCCTCTTCCATTGCCTCAGCAAGAGCAAATTGAAGCACTGAAGGATTAGGACTAGATCTGACACACTTTGAACCTGGTGAAAAACAGACTTCAGAAGAACCTGCACTGAACTAGCAACATAATTGAAACTAAAGAAAATAATTATTTCCCTTTCTTCTTTAGAAGTGAGACCCTGAGACAAGCTATAGCATAGAGGAACTATTGCTTTTCTCTTTGCAACCTTTAGCAGTTTACATGTAGAGCATTTCTGACTCCTGCTCTTCATTGCTACTTCATTTGTTCCATTCAAATTAAATATTTCCCAATGAATTTGGCCAACAAATATGGAATTCACTGACAGACCTGAGATGGTGGAGAAAACCTTCCAGAACTCATTCTGTAAATGAGTTGGAGTAAATGGACTGGTCATGCTGTTACTGAGAAGAGACATCAGTGAATGCAGTAATGGCTACTCTTCCCTATAGACTTGTCCTAAATTTCCTTCTCCTGGTATTCTTTACTGTGAAAGCACAGACATTTCCTAAAGCACTGGCTCTCTCATGAGCAAACTCACTAAATAAACATCACATTTCCATGCAGTCTAGTATTACCAGAGTGAGTGTGCTATTGAATTAACATCTTAAAGCCATTTTAGGGTATTCTTCAATCTTATTAAATACATGAAAATTTAGCTCATCTCAAGCTCCAGTTCTTACAGCCAGTCATTGCCTTCAGTATCAGCACAATGTATGGGTGAGGGACAAGAGGACTAAATACCACTTAATTATTCTATTGATCTATTAAATTTTTAAGTCCTTTTTTATAGGACCTGCTGCAAGCACTAACCTTTTCCTATAATTACCACTAAAGAACATTGGTAAGAAACAATTCTGACTCTCCAAAGATGAAACCTGAAAATGAGTTTCATTATTCATGAATAGCCCTTGAAGATATCTGTTTCCATAAGGCTAACATTGTCAAGTTCCTACTCATATGCCACTTTTAAAAGATCTGATATATTTTTCTATTTTCAATATATTAGTCTTTACTGATAGCTGGGAAGGTCTGGTTTTCTCTGCTTAACTGAGGAAAACCAGCTGCACAGGGACACTGAAGACATAATTTTCAAACTGATCCTTTTCAGAAGTGACTTAGCTCTCTACACATGTCACTACTTCAGGCCTCAGAGTGGAGGTTGCCTTTCAGGAGTTTAATGAAACCTTACAAGGAAAAGGTCAGTACTCAGAGACTGCACTTGAAATAAATAATTTGTTAGTATGCTATACTGCTTTTGTATCACTCCCAATTTCTACACAAGTGTCAAATACCATCCAAAAAAAAAAAAAAAAAAAGACTTTACTACTCTAAATATACAGTGGCAACATTATAATATGTATCAGCCACCTCTTATAACAACATCACAAACCTCTCAAGTTTGATAGGAAAATGCTTTCCATCAATCTGTTGACAGTTATTCTATTGTTTTCAAATTGTTATCAGTCCAGTCCCCCCATCATGGTTTCTGCTATTTTTCCTGTGACTAAGATCCAACAGACTGGTGGTTGGGAGTGCCCACTGAAATCCTGGGGGCTCTGAGATGCAGCTTCCTCCCCTCCTTCCTCAGGGCTTCCCTGGTGGCCACAACACTCACCCCAACAGCCTCTCAGCCCACTGCATTTCCTGGAGGGAAGTTACACATCTGCAATGTTTAGCTGCAATTTAGCACACTCCCGTTTTATTACCAGTCATATGAAATAGCTGTGATGTCTCTGTTTTGTATCTATAAATATCTCTAAGTCCTTTCTCTGCTGTTAGTGACAAAGATTTTGTTTTGCCAACAGCACCAGTAGGTGACCAGGAGCACAACTGGGCTGAGAAGGGAAGGTGGATTTTTATTCTTAGGAAAATGTAGGGCTTAAGTGTTTAATATCTTACCTTATTCCACATAATTAGTATCTTATCCTGTGGAAAGAGGTGTATCAGCTTTTCCAGCAAGAAATTTATGTCCTGTATATGTTAGTCTCGTTCTTGTTTTATATTCACAGACAGGAAGGTTATTGTTTTAACAGCTCCCTTTCAGCCAGAATGTTGTTGTTTTTCTTGAAATTAATATGCCCTTATTTTTTTCCCAGTTATGGCTTATTAGGCAGCCTGCAAAATATTCTTAGACATTTTACAGTTATAACTTAGATTTTTTCCCCCAAATGACTTAGTTCAGAATTGTTTTCCACTTTGTAAAATTTTATCAGCTAAAACTACCTATTTGCATTTTTTTTCCTTGAACAAAGATAATTAAGAACATTTTTATTTATTGTACCATTAATTTTCACTACTATGCTTCCTCTCCTCTGCTGAGGCAAAATCTGGGGTTTTCTTGATATCTGGAGCAATTATTTCTAAGAAACAAAATAAAAAACGTTATCTAATGATTCTGAAGATGTTTCAGTGCTGGCAGCATGACACTGCCAGCATATGACATTTGGATTAATGTTTCCCACAAAACCCACAATTTTCCTTTTCGTCCTATAAATTATAGATAGTAACTGAAAGAGCCAGTCACTTATTCTTCATAAAAACTAGGGTTTTTTTCTCTCACGGAGAGAAACTCCTACTCCCTTTTGCACTTTTCACAATGGGAAATCAGTACATGAGATAATTTCTTTGTTATTTGTCTCTAGTAAAATATTCATGTCCTTTTGTTATTTTTGGTCATAGTGTGCCATTTTTTCCCCTTCTGTCCACTAAACCTTTCTTCAGAGATTTTTACCAGTGATTTAAAGATTTTAGTCACCAGAAAATTCCCATCAAGTTCCAGCAATGCCATCTCTATTGAATTTACATTCATAAATGAGCAATTCCAGTTTCTCTGTTTATTATCTAGGACCCTCACATTGGCTCAAGCAGCTAAATTGTTTCCCCTCTTGTCCTTGGGCATGTAAGTTTGTTTTATTCACCATGGCATGGCTTGGAGTTAAATGGGTGCTCATTTGCTTCTGGGCAGTAGGTAGAAGCTGCAGAGTTTTCCCAGCCTGCTTACCAGAAACCCTCCAAGAAGAGGAACCTCCCTTCTGCCCTGCAGCCAAAGGCAGGAGACATTAAAGAAATTTATGCCTGCCACCTTTCTTCAGCATGGACAAGTGGTTTCTGACATTACCCTGGTTAATACATGACCATATGCTGCTTTGCCTACCTCCTCTGCCTTTATAAAACCCTAAGTCTTGCTCCATGAGTAGTTTTTGCACTTGAAAGGAAGGTAGAAAGGAATTAACCTTTAAAGCAAAAATATTTGTGTGTATCCATATCCTTACATTCTCTTATAGGAAATGTTACATTAAAAATATTGAAGGGCTGTTAAAGGTTAAAGCTGTTTTATTCCACATAAACTCAGGCATTAATGATGCAGTCCTGTCTTTGATTTCTAGTATGATCCCAATTTCAGCAGGATATTATTCTGCATAAATAATCAAAACCACAGAAGCTCAGTCTTGAAATTGGTACTTGGTGTCTTACCAGAGATGTATTGCACACCAAATGAGAATGGATTTAGCACTCTCCTGTCAATGCCTTGTAACATGGACCTTTTATAGGATGTGCTTTAAAACAGGACCAATTATTCTTACAGATTGCAATACAAATCGTAGTATAATTAGTCCTTAACAGCAATAATGGAATAAAGTGAGAAAAATAGTGAAATAAAAAGAGACAAAACCCAATTTATCTTAAGTAATTGCATTTCCACCTATTTATTTAAAATCTGCCACTTTCAAATCTTGTCATCTTGCCAATGCAGTAGCACAATGTTCTGCTGCTAGCCCTTTATGTATCTTTGTAGAATAAAAATCTCAGCTGCAGTATTCCCTTACTCTCAGAACAGAAATGATTCCTTCCTAATCCAAATCTCCTAATGGTTCAGCATTTTGTGCTGAGAGATCTTACATCTCCTTGTGAGATCAAATAAGCAACTTTTCAGTTGAGTGTCCTAAAAGAACTATTGTCTGTACAGCCACTTTAAAAGCCAAGACTTTTTTCCCCAAACATCTGAAGCATTCTCTTGCTTAGATGTTTTTTGTATTCTCTGTAACCACTTCTTAGTCAGTTTGCTTAGCCCAATACAAACCTCGCTGTTAATGACACCCTTGTTATTTCAAGTGCATAGAGAAACTAGATTCAATTCAAAGTCAATACTACTGCAAGGCTATTGTAGTTCTGAAGTATTTCCTTGTCAGTCTTTTGGAAGAAAGTAAAATAAATAAATTTTTTTTAAAGTCTAGAAAATAGCCCCCAAGAACAAAAGTACAGTGTGCCTTAAAAAGCATGGCTGAATGGCATCCAGCATTTTAGTCTCTCATCATTGCTCTGTGGAGTTCAGTATTCCCCCAGTCCTCCCAAATTCAAGGGCTTGTTTTTGATTTTGGATCTATGTCTCCAGATCGACGGCTATGAAAACATGAAACATGCACAGATTGCTACAGCATTAATTCCCAAATTTGGCAGCCAGACTAAATCAATGGTGTTTGCAAAGCACAAATCACCCAGCGCAATTCAACGGGCTCCTTGATCACCAAGCTATGGACAATCAGTTGGATAATGAGGTTTTCTAGCTGTTTCACAAGTAAGTGTGTTACTGAAACATATTCCTCTCTTAATGCCAGTAACAGTCTAGCCAGTGGTGAAAACCTTCCAGGTTCATTCTATGTAATTCCTATGGCATATTCATGAACTGGTAATAGGGACATTCTAGGTAGCATGAAATCCAGGCACTGTATAAAACACTGAATGTACCAGAAGCATCAGGAAAACAAATGCATGAATATATTATTCACAACTGTATGAAACTCATCAATTTTCACAGTGACTGCTTGGACTTTCCAGCTTGCCCTGACCTCATGTCATTGCAGCCAGGAGCACTGATGGAATCTTCAGATCCCAGTTATCACCAAGCATCCAGGTGTACATGCTTTGTGTAACTTGATCAGTCTGCAAAAGGAATTATCAGCTTTACAGTGCAATGGAAGAGCTTATGCTTTTTCTGCTCTGCAGAAATGGATGTGGAAAAACCTGGACTTGTTTGCAAAGTCGTGTTTTGGTACTATGTGGCAAGATAAACTCTCTCTAGATCCTGGTTTAAAGCTGAACTGAGCCGGGAAGAGTTCAGTTGGTTCAAGTGGTTTACTTTGGGTTTTTTTGCTTGTGGGGTTTTTTGTTTGTTTTTTTTTTTTTAAATACAACCACCTACTGCAGAGCTTTTTAGTTGTGTATTTCCCTTCCCATCTGGGAACAGCTGTATTACTACAGCACATCTATAGTGTTCTAGTGACCATGTCTGTACCTGTGGTTGTGTAAGGAACAGACAATCCGGGAAAAGACTCAAGTACCTGAAATCTTCTCTATTTGTTTTCCAGTATACTGGTTGCTGTAACAAGGGCTATTACTTTTCTTTACAAGCCTTGCTTTCTTTATACTGTACCCACTTTAATGAGCTTGTACCACCACTTTATCTACCTGACAGGTCACAGCAGAATAAGCTGCGCTCTGTAGGCACGTCCTAAGGAGCATGAAAGGTGAAACTAGAAGAAGGTTCCTCATTTTGGAGCAGCATTTTAAGCAACAGTTACTCCTTGCCTCCTCCACAGCCAGCTCAAAGACAGGACAGTTTCTTTCCTAAACCTTTCAATGATTCCCAAAGAGCTGCTCTGACCAGCCTACCTTGCCCACATCCTTCACCACAGTTACCAGGAACTGCTCATGTAAGGAAACCTGCTGGCACAAGTAGTGAGTGTGCAACCAGTTCCCAGCAGCCTCCATGGATGCTGCTCCTGAACTGGAATCATGGTTACTGGGAATTAGTTAAAGAGCTCATGACTCAGTAAGCACCATGAATACTGTAAGGAAGTATTTTCCCTGAATCTAACTCTGAATCTCCTGGGCTCACTCAGCTCCATGTCCAAAGATCAGATCTGCCTGACAGCTGCAGTCCTGCACTCTCCTTCCAGCACCACTGGTGGCCCAGGCAGGAGCACTGTGCCACAGCTTCTCTCTGCCCCACTGCAGCAACACTGAGCCCCACATCCTTTGCCAGGGGAGCAGACACATCAGCCTGGGCCTCCTCATCTCATCTCATCCTCCCACAAGTGACCAGTTGTGCAAGCATTTTGCCCTTCCAGATCAAATAACCCGATTCAAGGTGTCTCACATGATGGGACACAAGGAAATTGAGAAGTCTGAATTGCTGTGGTTTCACCTTTCTGAAGTGAAGCATCTGAACCAACAACATTTTTATGCTTTTGGAGCCTGGGGACTGCATTTCTTGATCATCCCTCTGTAAAAAAATGCAGTAGAACTCTTCTCAGAAACAAATGGATAACCTAAGAGACTGATACCAAACCTGAAATATTTGTATTGTATTTGTATACATGTATGATTTGGCTGAAGGAGTAGAAGGAGAAGGTCTAACATAAAGTACCATGCAGATACTTCCTGATTAGCTCCAGACTACAGTCCCAAAGCCACACTGATGTGTAAAAGATTCCATCTCACCAGCAAATGAAAAAGCATCCCTAAATGCCCATGGCATGCTGCAAGCTAAGCAAAACTGAGCTGCTGACTTTGTCAACATGTGCTCAACGTGATGCAATTATCATATCATTTTGCAGTGCACCATCAAGAATTTGAGCAGGAAGAGCTTTGTCTTCTCTGCTGTGTGACTTAAAAGCCAGCAAAGTACATTGTTCACCTTCTCCAAGCAGCACTGCCACTGTGAGTGTTAAAGCGACAATGACTAAAGGAATCAATGCTTATCTATTTTTAAATCAATGCTTCACATTTACTTGGATTCATGGAAGAAATAAAACTTGTAATCTTCCAGCAATTCACCCAACTGAAAAATATAAGTATACCTGAAACATTTTGAGAGTATAAAACTGAAATATGCTTCCTTGCCTCCTCTGATTCTTTTCTCTGCTGTAAACTAGAGAATCAGAATATCATTAGTGTGATCATGGTGTTTTTATCCAGGGCGGGAGGTAAAGTCCCTTGCTCTCATCGACCTGCTGTATTGCTGACATTCTTGATACCTGAGCAGTTGTGATGAGGTGACAATTTTAGAACAGCAGCTGGCTGTTTATATCTCTTGAACATACAATTTGTGAGAGAAAATGACATATTTTCTGAAAGTCCAGAAGGGTAAATTAAGTCAGGCCTTGTTCTGAATGAATTTCAAAGAAGATATTCTGCAGTTCCCAGTACTGCTTTCCCATCTCAGTCTCAAGGATAAAAGATGTAATGAGAAGTGGCTGCTATTTGGGAGCACCAGCAGCTACTTTACTTACAGGCCCCCAACAGCCAGAGAGGGCACAAGCTCCTGCAGAGAGCCCAACTCCCCCAGGAGCTGCAGCGCTGCCAATGTCACCTTACCCCTTGTTTTTTTTTCCAGATCATTAACTGTTAAACAGGGAGAGAAAGCAGAAGTGAGTCCTGCTGCCCTGAGAACATCGTAACGTCAGAAGGGAAGGCTACATTTCATCAATCCTCTACTAAAGCAAGTGCAGCGTATACCTTTGCCAAAAATAAGCAAGAAGAAAGGTGGAAGTAAAAATAAATATCCCTAAAGCTCTCTGACTTTCTTCTGGCACAATGTGCCTGTGTAAAACAGGCTTTGGCAGCAAGTCCCCAGTGCCTGACTGGGCCCTGCTGTGACCAGCCTGTGTGCCGGCGGCTGCCCAGGGGCAGCAGGCACAGGCAGTGGCACTGGGGTGATGGATAGGATAGGGATGCTGCCACAGAAAGCCTGGAGGCAGGCATGGGCAGCACAGCAGGGTGGCTTGGTGGTAGCTGGCTCCAGCTCCAGATCTCTGATAGACTGCACTGAAGCCTCCAGGTGCCTTTGCCATTTCACCTTCGCCACAACATCTGATTTTCCACCTTCCTGAAATGCTCTCAAGAACATAGGGATTTCCCTGCTGTAGTGGATGGCTGTCTCTCTCCACACCTCCACTATTTTCAGTGCAAAACAGTTTCTAATTTTATGTTCTGAGTGGGAATTTCCAGCTGTAACCTGGCTGCACTTTCAGTGCGGCAAGCAAGCGGGCTGACTCGCAGCCACATGATTTGCTCTTGACATTGAACTGTTTGTTCTTTTCACAGCCTGGCCACTTCTACTGTTCCTAAGCATCAGCCATAAAACGTAAGAGCTCAAAAATGTTACCTACAAAAAGCTGCAGAGCTGCTTGGCTAGGACTCCTCAACAACAAGAGCCTTTTCCACTCCGTTAGCCTTTGTTTCTGAGCGTCTGTGTATCCCAAACACACCGTGCTGTTGTATTCTGGTCACACAGCTCATTGAGATGGGCAAGCATGCACTGTACTGCACCCTCTTCCCTTCCTTCGGGTACCAGCAGCCTCTGATGCAGCTGTATGGAATCAAAAAAAAGATTAAACCAGGGGCATTACCAGCTGTCAGTGCTATATGACCTGAGAGAAGTCCAGTTAGGATTTTAGAAAGTTCTAGGCAGACTTTTCATCAGTTCCCTTTGATTTTAAGGGTATCAAAGGATTCAGGAAGAGGTGCAGAGGAGCAGAGCAGGAGAAGCTGGACTTTGCCATCTGCTTTAGCAAAGTCTTATTCCCTCCCTTGAAGGCCAGCCAGACCTGGGTTAATGCTGAGGGTGACAGTGCCACCTCAGCTCCACCCCTTCCCTGAACCCAGGGCCGTGTCCTCCTGGAAGCACCAGGAGCAAGCACCCTCTCTACTCTCCTTGGCGAGCACTGCAATCACGAGGAGCTATCCGGACATTGCAAATAAATTTTTTGGAAGTTTTATTTCCTTTTGGACAGGGCAAGTGTCAGAAATTGCTTCCTGAAATGACTGAGATACAACTCTTCTGGCACTATTCCAGGCTTAAATAAAGATGAGTTATAACACCCAGCTTTGCAAAAAGCATAAAAAAAAATGCTGATCAGGAAGTTTTGTGTAACTTCTTGGCAAAACTTGAGAAGGGAAGGATAGTTTAATCTTCATGGATTTATGGTTGCCTGTAAGAAGGGGAAAGGCTTGACGTGGCTGTGGTTCAAATAACTAATTTTTAGTGAATTCTTTCTGCAACCTGTATTTTATCTGATTGATCCCTATACATCCATCTCGAGTCCTTCAGACAGTTTGTCCTCTCAGACAGTGCCAGATTCCAGTATGCATGTCCAGAAAGGAGAGAAAACACAATATAAATCCAAACTGAACTGAATTTCTGCTTCAGTGTTGCTTCCCATTAATACCATACCAGTAGCATTTGTGGAAGTCTTCGAATTATCTGCTCTAGAGCCTGCTGCCAGTCAGAAAGAAAGAACAACCTCTTCCTTCTCCTCTTTAAGCACTCCCCAGCCATTACAACATTAAAAGTCCTACATATGTAGTGTTGTGCAACATGCTTATTTTGCTATTACTTTTGAGCCACTGGTTAAAAGAATCAGACTGGTTGATCAACAAATTCCTAAACATCTGTAATATATTTTTAAACTTTTCTATTAACATCTAATATATAATAATATATAATATAGCATATACTCTCATTAGAAAATTAGTGCCTATGTTCAGTTAGAGATTAAATAAGTAATTATACATCAAACTTTATTTCTCCATTTGTAAATCAAGGAGTGAACTTCTGTTCATTCTCACTTATCCTGATTTTTTCAAAGAGACTGTTCTTTTCCTGACTTTGCAAGCTAGCTATTATTTTAAGTAGGGTTATTGAGAATTAACTTACATTGTAAAGGAACAAAGATGATCTCACAGGCACCACTGATTAAATGCAACATAAATTGCATCAAGCACTGAAACAAAGTCTAAAGAATATCAAGATACCATTGCTTTGTAGTATTTTAAACAATCTCAAAACCTTTAGCGAACACACGGAAAGCAGGTGTGTTACCTGGCTGCCAAAGAAGGCAGGTATGGCGTGACAGGATTATAGGCCACTCAGCCTAATTTCAGGATCTGAAGCGCCCAGCAAATGACAATATAACTATAATCTGACAGAACACTCTCAGTAAAGCCAGATACCACCTGGTGAAATGTGGGTGAAGCAGCTTGTAGTAATGAATAACAAAAAAGCTTTGGAATGCATTTTAAAATGTATATGCTTGCCCTCTTTTTGCCATGCCCTTTCAAAGAGAGAAACAAATGGATCAAAACCTGACTCTGAGGCAGAAAACCATGACTCTAAGAATTACATCTTTCCAAAGACAAGATATTGTCTGTCAGCCATGAGCACTTCTCTCTTTGAAATGAAAACCACATGAGGACAAGTTCCTTTAAGAAGAGTATGCCACACACCAGGTAACTCAGCATTTGGGTTACCCCATTTCTGTGGGTAGTTAAATACCAGTTGAATTCATCTTGGTTAGTCCATCCCATCTCAAATCCAGATGGCCTTTAAAGGCTGGTTTCTGAATCTACTTTCCCTGGGAATAAGCCAGTAGTTAATGCCTGGTTTGCCTCGAGGGGGTTGATCTTGAGTGGCTTTGACCCCACAAATGGGCTGGGGAGGAAAGCCCACATTTTGGGGGAGGAAAGCCCACATCTGGGGATTTCCATGCTCAGTCTAACAGTGAGAGGAAAGCATATCCAGGAAAAAAGCCCTAGACGAGAACCAACTCTGTGACGTGCTTTAGCACCTGATTTAATAGTTGACTCATTGTTTGTGACGCAGAAACCTCAGGGCTATAACCAATGTAGCACAGATTTTTCAGGGATGTCTAGAAAAGCTCACTCCTGTTTTGGAAAGGCTAATGACCAGCTCCTTGGTGGGGGATAGTGGGAGCAGAGTGGGTGGTGAAGTCATGGGGAAGAATGAAAAGCAGAAAGTAAAGCTAAAAGAATCCCAGGAAATAATTTACCACCTCTCTTCCAGAGTTCAACTCAGTACATGCATTTAATTATTGCTACTTGTTGAATCTACTGAAAGTCTAGAAACTTTGATGGAAAGCTTTTGTTGTTGCCTAAAGTTACTGTGAGGCGAGATGTCCTTTTTGACATATCTACCCCAGACACCATAAACTATTCATTCCCCTACAAAAATCTATTTCATTGACAAAGTTTAATTAAAGAGGGTTTTTAGGAAAATGTTTCTAAAAAGTTCAACTACTTTTCTGGCAAATGCAAGTTTTATACGCTCAAATGCAATTATCTATTACTCAAAGTAACTTTTACCCATTTTAGATTTTAAAAAAATCCATTTCTTAGACATGCAGTATAAATTATTTTAAAGTTATAAATTATGATTGTACTAAGTTTTCCCCAGATTGTCCAAGTCAGTTTACTCACGGGAAGTAGTCTTTCAGCTATTACAGCAGTAGATATGAATACAGTACTTGTAGACTTTGAATAATCAAGAAAATAAGGTTTTACAGGTCAGAAAATTGTATCATTTCTGAAACTAGTATTCTCATAGCATGTAAACACATTCTCCTTGGTCTCTCAGTACAGAGCACTGCTCAGACAAACACAGTGTCCAACCTCCATTGGATCTGTAAGCTCTAGCAAACAGGAGAATTGCCTGAAGTCTGCACTGTTTTGTGAGGCAAAGGGGTTAAATTAACCTAATGTGTTTGTTTCCTGAAACCAGAAGGAAGTCAGGTATTCCAGAGGTAGTACAAACATGGGCAATAATGTGTTTGTGCACAGGTATACTCACAACCAAAATATTAATCATCAGTTTTTTAGTGGTCTAACATATTTACAGAAGTTCTCCCAACATATCACAGTCAGGATGTAACTATTTTAAGACTATCAGAACACATACTATATGCTGTTGAAGAGAAGCATTATGCAATCACTGAAAGAATCTCTTCTTCACCCTTAATAAACAAAGTTTAATTACTGAACCCTTACCTAATGGACAGAAATAAATTACAGGAGCTGTAAAATACTTCCTGATCCTCCTCACTGTAAGGTATACCTCTTTCTTACTAAGGTGTACCTGAATGTTTCCATGTTTTGAGAGCTGACAGAATAATTTCCAAACCTTTTTTTTTCCAGATCTGCAGAAAAACAAGCAAAAGATTTTGCTAGATCCACTTCACGAATATGTTTATCCCCTGATTTAAAATGCTTATCCCCCGATTTAAAATGCCTGTAATCTAGAAGTGAGTGCAGCTAAAAGCAAGTCTTGCTTCTTATTGTCTACAAATTCACAAGAAAATGGTGTTTTCTAAACAGTAGCATTAGCTGTAGCAACTGCCAGCAGAAGTAGGTCAGGTTAAGCCCCAGTCACCTGTTTGTAGTGCATTTGCATATTCATAATACTGTTTAAATTAGGTCTTCAAAATATTCTTGTAGAGACCATATTACTCTTTTCCACCTACCCAACAATAAATGTTGGAAATACTTGGATATTTCCAAGGTTTTGACACCTCAGTAGCCACCATCTTTAATTGTGTTCTAAATTGAAACAGGATCATGTTATTCACAGAAAATGGAGTACTCAATCTAAAATCTTAAGGTGCTTTAGAAATGAGTAGAAAATTACATTGAATTTGCCATCAATTTATGTGAATAGCTGCAGAGAGTATGATTCCTGTTTGCCATTTTTCCAACATTAATTTTCATTATTCTCTGAAAAAACCTGTTGAGTTTTTACTGTACAAAGTTGTATTACAATTATTTTTCCTTATCTATTCTGCTTTGCCTGGTCTTTTCCATCTGACATTACCCCATCAGTCAAAGAAATATTTTCTGCATGTGCCTTATGTCCATGCCCTTAAACTGATCTGTGCAAAGTCACTCCTCCTCTCAGGAAGGTGAGAAAGAGTATTTCTTCCAAAACAGGCAAGAGCAGATTGGGGGAAATGCTACCTTGGTACTCATGGTCCTGATCCATGGACACCAGTCAAACCAGTAACACACAGCTAGTATTTCAAACTGGTCTTGTTTCACAACCAGCCATGGGTGCACTCTATTTAGTTAATATTTAAGTAATGAAAAATAGAATTAATGTCACTCCTAAATCCCAGAAGCTCTAGCAGTTAAGCATAATCACAGGTTCTAGTGTTTTACCCAGGCTATAGGTATTTCAGAAATGAATGTAAAGTGTATTTCAATGTGGAACTAATGATGTTAAGACCCTTTCCAATGTAAACTCATGTTTCATCAAATTCAAGACTTGGTTTCTCAACAAGTAGTGGGCACCCAACCTTCTGGCACTGTCCATGAGAGGAACTCAGAGAACCTTTCTGGAGGAGTAAAATCCTTCTCTGTTGAAGGCTGGAGAGCCAGCTGAGCAAACAAGCAAAAGCCTTCAGATGACACCCATGGAGCCTCCACTCCTGCTCCTCTGAAGGCATTCTGCTCCTCATGTCTTCTGAGTTCTCACTCCGCTCTCCTCCTCACTTCTGAAAGCTATGTTTTTCTCTTTCCAGTTCCACAACCAAGTAATGAAATCCTCATTTTATGACTTCCCTGCCTGCCCAGAAAGTGCCAGCAACCTAGTAACCCTTTACAGGGCTGGTGGTCTCACCTATTTATAGGCTGAGAAATGAACATTTCCAGAGGGCCTTGTTACGACTTCTGCACAGAAATTTCCATGCCATGCCTGAGTGAAATGGCATTCCATCACTCTGTAGCACAACACATTTGGTGAAATTCTGATCTGACTTTCCCAATAAAGCATATTATATTTACATAGTCACTAACATTAAGTTTTCAGAAGTTCTCCTCCTCACAGAAGATTTCTTTACCTGGGGTAGAGGTACAGCACTTAATGCAATACAGTGATTTCATGGGTAAAGTCTGTCATCCTCAGCTATGGCTTAACACCTTTTTCTTTAGAAGACAGATTTTCTTGTTCTTACCCAAAATCTGGGGCTCCTCACACTAAAGAAGGTGTGTGCCTATAGAGAAAAGAGATCCTACTGAAGATCCTTAAACCATAACTACAACACACACACTACAATGCAAGTGGAGCAAGAGATGCTCCTAAAAACAAGCAGTAGCTGACCACACTCCCTCAGTACACAGAGAGACTCCAGCCCTTCCAGCCATGTTCTCCTGATCTGCTCTCTCCACCCAGAGCAACAGCTGCTGTCCACATCCTGAGCTGGTGACACACAAATAGCACTGCACCCATCTCTGCTCAGCAATGCTGTTTCTGTGAGCAAAGAAGGAATGGTGCTACACGAAGAAATAAAAAGACAGAAGAAGAAAAATTAATCTGATTTTCAGAAGTTACGAGAAAGTGAGACTCCAGATTTTCAAAATTTTTACATTTTTAATTATTTCTGAAAAACACAGCTGAGCTCTTATAAAAGAGTCATGCAGATTCTAAAGAACATATTTGATTACCTTAATTCAATGAAGTGTTAATCTAAGAGTTAATTTATCAGGGTATTAGGGACACATGAAAGTAGAAGAATCTGGATTTTAAGACCTGTTATTTGGACCATTAAACCAATGTACATCAGACCCTATGAGTCAATGTCAGTAACGTTTACCACAAGTAATTATTCACAATACTTTTTAATAGATTTTAAGTCCCAGAGCAAGCTTTATATGAATTCCAGCTTTTTCTAAACAGCAGATATTTTACTACATTAAAGGCTTTTTTTAACCAAATAACCACACACGCTTGTGTAAGCATTTTCAATGACCTTATGCATTTTATTTCTGGTATAATTCTCCTCGTTTCAGCACTAAACTTTCTTATGACCACCTTCTAAGATGAAGAACTGTAACATAACAACTCATGTCTCCACAAGGTAATGGAAGTTTCTGGACAGCCCACTTGTTTAAACCAGCATGCCAGGTGCAATGCCACCAATAGCTTAGCCAGTAATAATGAATTACTGGGTTTTGACCAACTTTAATAAACATTATATTCTAGTTTCATTCAATTTTTTTGCACTGTCCCAATTCTCCAAGAATGGTGGTTCTCCTGTTACACTGTGGAATCTGTAACTATTCCTGTCTTTTGAGAAAGAAGGTACTGAATGCATATATATACATATACATATATATATATATATATATATAATATATGTACATATATTTAAAGAAAGCTCCACAGGTGACTAGAATGGTCTAATAATTGCAGAGCAATCTTGCTTGTGCACAAGGCAGATAACAGGGTTAAAAGTGTATCACACTAATGTATCCTGGAGGCATGAAAAAATCCAGCTTTGTAAGAAAGTCCTCATTAACTGAGGACATATATAAGTTAATACAGGTTTGGTACTACTTATTCATCTCCTTTTCTAGCTTAAAATAAGATTCATATCACTGAACAAACATTTTCCTGACATCTTGGCACATAAGACAAACTATTCTAAGAGAAAAATTACATTATGAATAAAGTGAAAAAACACAGATATAATCAATCATACTCAGTTATAATTTAATTCTCTAGCACTCAGTCTTCTTCTTTCCTTCTCCCCCAATGTTGGGATGATTATAAAAATCTCCAGCACATTTCACATCAAAAGGAGATATTTTGGGTTGTATCTGACAAATTTAGGGTCAGGGAACAAACCCAGTGAACAGATTATTGTTGTTGAAATTCTGACTACAAATTCTAGCTACCCCTGCTTTCTCAGGCAATATTGGATCTCTAATAGAAAATCTATCATATAGATTTCTTGCCCATCAAAATCCCCTTACTTTTCCTGTGATTCCTTGCTCTCTCCTGGCCAACTAATTTGAAATCAACAAATGTTGTTTCAGCAAGTATACAAAACCCTAATTAAAAGGGACATAAATCAAGAATTTGTAAAAGGAATAAAGGAAAGCAAAAAATTAAGTAAGACCACATTTTACTGAAAATATAGAATTAGGAGACTAATACATTTTCTTTGTCCATCATTTAATTGATTTAAACTCAGATTAAAAAGCACAGCTCTTTCTGCAATTCTTTACAAGGTTCCAGTAATTCTACCACAAGACTCATAAATTTTCCAGATTTCAAAATCGAAATATCTAATATTTTGAATTACTGCCACCAGTGAGAGACTTGAGGATAAAATCATCTTCTACTGGCCTTATTTGTGATATACTACTTCTTCCATATAGAAGCCATATGCTCCCATATAACCACAGTGTGGGAGACCCACTGCCCTCCTGGCACAACACAGGAAGGCTCTGTATTTCAAAGACTCTTCAGTAATAAAGATTTGAGAGGTGTCATAACTGTATTTCCAGCCATTTCATGGCAAACTGGTTTTCTACTGCTTCCATTCAATTCTTTGCCCCAAAGTACATTTTTCACGAAGGTTTTGAGAAGATCACTGCATGCTGAACCTTCCCCTTCCCACTTCAGAGAGATAACACAGGAAGAAGAAGGATGACAGAGGATACCAGAAAAGTCCGCAAGATTTTCCAAAGCTTGCTGAAATTATTTTTCCCTGAAGAGAGTTTCCAAACTCATTTCACCACCCTTCCAGTTTCCTACAACACTATGTCAGCCAAGTAGAATTGCCTATTTTGCACAGGAACCACCTTTATATCTCAGCTTCCAGACTGAGTCTGCCTTTTTTGTGCACTTTCAGTCAAAATATTATTTTGATTTCAAAACAGGCAGAGACATCTTGGGAGATCAGACTCCTCTGTGAAGACTTCAGCCTTTGAAACAGTTTTGTCTCCAGCACAATTCAAAACTCTATCAGTATAAAAATTATTTAGCATCTCCACCAAATACCACCAAAGAACCTCTGCTTGGCCAAGTTCCCCAGAGATGTGGGGCTTGGAAACTTCCAAGGTGTAACACTGGGTACCTGACAGAGGAACCAGTGAAACAAATTGTCTGGAGTCAAAATAAAGACAAAACCAAACCTGGTTCATAGATGTCCAAGCATCACAGGTACTCAGGCTTCTGGGTGTTCTCTCCAAGTCCAGCCATACAGGGGGAAAAGGATACTGTTCCCCAGGATTTTCCCACCTGAGCACTCCCTCATTCATTTAACCAGTGAAGCTCATTATTCCCCATCCACCCACCCCTCTGATTTGCCAGGGCTGATTTTGCAGGATGGGCCTTAGGGAGCACTTGACCAGGAGCTCAGCTGGGGTAGCAGCCCCTGGCAGAGGAGCTGCATCAACCCCTTTCATCAAGTACAGTGCTCCCAGGAGAAAATATCTATTTGTGGCTTCCACTGAATCAGAACCATCTCTGCATAACATTCTAGTTTTGACTAAAAATCAATAAATTCTGCTGAGTAGGTGTTGTATTGATTATTTTTTTTCCCTAACCAGCTGTACAATTGCTAAGAAACTGATGCACTATCAGACACTTTGGTGACTAAGTAATGAATAATTGGCATTTAATTCAAGCAGCTGTCACACTAGACAGTCTCTGAAAGCCTGTTCACAGTAAATACTGGGTTTGAGTGGGAAGTCGCAGGTACAAATATTCCCAGTGTGAGTTTCTTGATTCTTTCTTCTTCAACTGCTGCCTCCAAAATGCTCACCTCTCCTTTACCTATATTGCAGAATTTTAGTACTGTGACATTTAAATCCTGTGAGATTTTCAGCCTAAAATTTTAAATTTCACCTGCAGAGGTCTTTATAACAATACTTAAATGTTTGATTCTGCCTAGAGAAACATCTAGTAATAAGCTTATCATGTGATAAATGACTACCTGTCAACTCAGACTAAGCTCCATTTGCTATAGCCATTGATTTTTTTCCACAGCTAGTGCCCACAACAAAATTTGTGACATCCTTTGAAACTTCCAAAAAAGAGCAGAGATACAGAATTCGAGTTTTGGCTCTCTGAAACCTTCAGATTCACTTTCCCAGGAATGTATTGGTTTTAATATTCCTTTCCCTGGGTGCACCAGAAAAGCTGTTTTGTGACAAAAAAAAATAAATGTAGTATTTTATTGTAATATGAGTCCAAATAATTATGTGAATTATCTCTCCAGTTATGCCTTGCATGAAAGAAGATATGGAATGGCAAAGGAAAAAAAAACAAAACCACCAAAACCAACCAACCTATTTATCTCTTGGTTGGAATGATCAATAATTCAAATTCATGTAAAATATTTAGAATTAAATAATCCTTGTATGCAACAGAGCAAACTTGGGAAGGAAAAAGACTCTCCAAGTTTCTTAACCCAAGACAGCTGTCTGCCACATATATCCAATGTATCTTACAGCATGAAATTTGCCTCTCTCCAGTTTCTCTAAAAATTAACAACCTTGCTACTTAGAGCAAGACACTGGTCTCACTCCAGGCACACCTCCTCATCTCCATTATTTTTACTGCCAGTGTTTGCAGCAGTTCATTGTAGAAAAAGCTATTAAGGAACAACTGCTCATTTCCTTTTAGCTTGTAAGGTAATTAGACTGGCAAAGCAGTTACAGTGTTAATTTATCCCTGGCAGATAAATTAACTGGTTCTTTGCAGACACTGGAGGAATGACTCACATCATGAACACAAGTTTATTAACCAGAGTCTTTCTGTCTTTCCTGCCTCCCACCTTCTCCTTTGGGCATAAAATTGAGACTGGAAGGTCAGTTTCACAGCATTTTCATGGATTGTCTCTGTTTTCTATCCACAGTCCCAGAGTTCAGCCTCACCAACACTTGGGAGCGACGTCTGCTCCCAGTGCAATAGGATCAGCTCCACTGAGAACCTTAATCTGTTCATCATTTTCCACAGTCATAGCCATCAGCTAAATATCAGCAATACCTTCTACACCACAGCAGCAAGGCTGCCAGAAATGTTATTAGGATCTGATTTCTAGGTGTTTTTACACAAAACACAGCTAGGAAAGTTCCCTACAGACTGAAATTAGAGGGCTGGGTCTTTCAAGCAGTCATTCACACACGCAGCCCTTACCTGCAAGCTTCATCAATGGCACCATTCACGTGAGATTTTATGGTTTAGAGGATTAGACACTGTATGTAATGTCTCAGGCCGAGACACAGCCCCATACCCACACAAGGCTGCAAACAGGCCACACAGCACAGTTCTTCTACCCTCTGCATCAGCAGCTGAGAGACTCAGAAATACAAATATATTTTTGAAAGTTGCTTTTTAAATCCTCAATTTCATCATCGCTCAGAAAAATCCAACTGCTTGGGATATGTGTGCAGACTCCCTTTAAGCCCACCATGATAAATTCAGCCTTCAAACAGGTCTGTGCTGTAAATTGTGGTAAATGAACTGCTGCTAGCCCTACATAACCAGTGAATTCATTTTCTGGGCTTGCCAATGTGACCTGTTTCAACAAGACTTACATTCAGTTTTTACAGGTATCGTGTTAATATGTTTGTATAATTCTTTTCTTGTACGATTCTCAGCATATTTAAGGACCTCCATCATTGCAAATTGCCTCTTTATCTTTGTCACGGGATACCTCTTTATCTGCAGGCCCTTTGGCTCAGCAAAATTAACCTCTTGCCACATCAAGAGAATTTCAGGTTCTGTTGTTTTTTAGGTTAAACAAGATGCTATGGCAACTCCAAGTAGAACCTGTTGTGCTGGCTCAGGTCTGCTGGCAAGGTATGAAAGTTTCAGGTGCTCACTTAAATTAGCAGGGATGATGAAGGAGGCACTTGTACCTTAACTCTCTCTAATCCTTCTGGGAATAAAACTCTTAGAGCCTGCATTTTGCTGGTGACACTACCATGGAATAAATATTAATTCTCAGTAAGTTAAAGTCTTGATTACCGTGTCTGTTGAATGATGTCTGCACCTCGTCTGCTCTTGGAGAAGCTGCAGCAGGATTTTCTCAGTCCATACACTGCTCACTGACACCAGTGCCATGCCAGGGGCATTACATGTCTGACCAAACTGCCCCACCCTAAATTAGGCCAAAATCCCCTTCATTATTCACCGAAGTGCACTGGGTGCTGGTGTGAGCAGTATCCTTGCTGGGAGAGCCCTCTCCAGACCAGCTGTGTGAGCTCTCTGGGGTGCAGCAGCAAATCAAACTCTTCAACACCTAACAGCCTAACTGCAAATCCAAACTTCTTAGTACTCTCATCACTGCCCAGAGACACTGGTACCACCCCTGTTAAAGACAAAGCTTTCTGTCCTACTCTGACACCTAATTCCACCCCAATTTCTAGTTCTATTGACCTTGAAGGCTAAAACAACCCCAACCCTTAGTCCCTGCTGTTAACATAACCTAGCTGCTAACTCAGCCTACATATATTCTTCATTGCTCATTAGCATCAACAAGAGAATTGGCAACAAATGAGAAATGACACTGACTATAATGAACTGTAGTTCAATTAAGAAAAAAAACCCCAAACCATTAAGGAACAGGCTCCAAAAAGTCGAAGTCACTTGGCATACCAGATCATGCTGGTATAACAGGATTACTGCTTGCACTGGAATTTGGGATAGGTTAAAATTTTTTTATTTAGGAAAGCAGAGAGTGAAGAGTTTGATTTGTGCTAAAGAGAAGGTCGGGGCATGGGGTGGAAGGTTTTACTTTAGCTTTTAGTTGAGAAGGATTTAAGGTTACTCTGCCAGTAAGGTCCAAACTTTGAAGGTGGCTCTGAAAATTGCAAGGACTCGTCTAAGACCTGTGTGTGAGGACTAAAGCTTAACTCGGGTGTAAGCAGGTCTCATTTGCCTGTGTGCTGGCAGGAGGTAACAGGGGCAGCATAGAATGAGAAGCAAGGGAAAACTGTTGCTGTTCCCAGGAGGGATAAGAGAGCTCCCCACTGGCTAATGAATTAGCAAAGGTTCAAAACCTAGTGTGGAAAATGAGCGAGGTGCTGTATTGCTGCTGCCCTAAAGGAGCAACATTATCAGGACAGAGAATTGTTGATGTTTGTGTTGGTCCAAGTGGGGCTTACTGGAGTTGTTCTAAGGATATTACTGTGTAACTCAACAATAGCTTCTTAAATCAGAGCTATAACATGCCCTCAAAGTTAATTCACCAATCATTCCCACATACACGCATTGGGCTGTACCATAGCCAGCTGTGGTGCAGGCAGACTCCTTTCAAAACAGACCTGGAAGGCCCCCTCCAAGCGTACTCCCACCCTTAAAGGGGCTTTTGGGTCTGTAAATCTGTTTTGCTAATGGCCCAAGGTCTGCAGGACAGTCTGTTCTTGGAGATTCCTAAGCAGGTTTTAGCAGCTGTTTGCCAGCTGCAGTGGGAGGCATTGTTATTCACATGGTCTTGAGGGTCCCAAAACAACCTGGCTAGATAAACTGCTATGCAAGGACCTGAGAAAAAGCTGACCTTGTAGGAGAAAAGGTCTTACTTGTGTTTAGTCTAAGTCAGTAAGAATATAAACTGGATAGAGGCAGTTCAGAGACGGTAGCAAAAGAAAAATAAATCAGAGTAAGATATCCATAGTAGATGAGACAAAACCTCTGTCTGGGTGTAAAAACAGTTTTGGATAATACAAAGGAACTTGTAAAGAGAAATTGATGAGAAAAGATGAGTGGTGAGGAAAACTAAAGAGAGATTATCAGCATCCAGCTTCATGGAGCATTGCCAGAGCCTGAGAAACCTGGGATACTCTGTGACGATGCAAAAAATCTGATCCACCCTCATTATCTGCAGTTTGTCTAGTTTCTAACAGACAGAGTTTATCTAACAAGTCCTCCGTAGTTGTTGGTAATAAAGTTCCCCCCTAGGTGACAGGTGCCTGTGTGACACTGTATTTGGACTTGGAAGCAGGAGGGTACTGCACCAGCTCTTCCTCCCTCCAGGGATTCTCTTGCCCCTCTCCAAAGAGTTGACAGCTCCTGGCTCATCTGCCTGGCCCAGCTGGTGAGCCACAGAGGCTGCAGCCTCTTGAGTTCCAAGAACTCAAGGAAAGCAAATATCTGGATAAGTTCTTACTCATTTTCCACTCTTGTTACCCAGAACTAGAGAGTTTGAACAATAGTTTCAGAGATCTTTAACACAAAGACTACCAGGAACTCATTGTCTTCTTCCTGAAACAAAAGGATGTCCAGGAGGTCTGTAAGCAGTTAATCTTGGGTGTTTTCCTCCAGGCTGCTGTGTTTAAAGGACTGAGCCCACCGTTCTCACACATCTTTGGTCAAAGGAAAGCTCAGAGGTAGGGAAACAGCTATGGTGTCACTTGTAGGGCAGGAAAAGAATGAGCTGGAACAGAGATAAGGCATGAACATATGCAGCAATGGAGGCAAGGCTCATTTCTGCATGGTCCACTGATACGGAAAACAAATGTGGTCAAGCAAGGAACAGAATAACATACACTTTGGTGTGTGTGTATGTGTGTGTGTGTGTGTGTGTCCAGGTAGATATTTCTGCATAATTGTTGTTTACAGCTAGAACTGTTGCTGCAGAGAGGGTTGCAAAGTGCACGGGAAGAAAGGTTAAAGTAAACTAGAAAGCAGTCTGAGTTGGAATAAGGGTGAATACTGAAATTAGATTGATGTTGCTGTAGCAGGAATGTCTCTAAACAAGTCTAAGCTCAAGACAGGTTTAGATGTAGAGCTCTGAGCTGGAAGGGTCAAATTGCTAGGACATTTTCTGGGTCCTGCTTGGCTCTTCCGATATTTTCCAATTTCTAGAACATTTGTGAAAAAAGGTTAGGCTAATTCATATGGTTGCAGTTACTGAGAGCAGGAGCAGCTTTGTCATGCCACATGCAGAGGAGTGGGATAGAATTCACATCGGAAAGAAGCTGGCTTAAGGTTAGTCAGAAGCTCATCTCTGTAGCTAAAGTGATCTTTTTATCTCTTGAAAAATTATTTAACACCTAAGATTAAGATTGGAGAGGGGATGAGAGTTATGGAAAAGGGACTGAAGATCTCAAGTTAGTGATGCAAGGACCATTGCTGAGGATGAGATGTGGGGCTATGTGTGGTTTCTTTGTTACTCCAAGTTAAAGGGAGACCTGCAGAGAAGAGGCTGTGTGCTGTGTAATTAAGACAAGATTCAACTGGAGAGCTAGTTGGATTCACAGGTACTGAAATGCCTGTCGACTGGACTGCTACCAATAGGAAAGTATGACCTTTCTTCCTGTTTGATAAGTTGTTTATTATTTTTATTAAACCTGTGGCTAGGGTTTGTGGTTAAGGTTCTTTTACAGGGTCCTCATTTGCTGGAGGACTAGGATTTTGTCAGGCCTAGCATATTAGGATGAGGATTGATACCAAAAGGAAGCAAACTCCTTATACTCCTTATCCATCTGCTGCTGAGATGTGTCTCTTGGTACAACTACTGTCAGGAGTGTGGTTACTGCACAGCAGTGGTGGGGAAATGATTCCTCTCTGCTATTCACTGTAAAAGACTCGCTGACAAGACTTTGGTTTAGACTAGTCCTGAATACTAAATGTATCTAATTTGACATACCAAAACTTTTGACTTTATTCCCAACCCATAAAGTTAGGCTTTAGTCTTAACACAGAGAAGCCTAGCTGGAAACAAACAAACCCAAAGTAAGATATCTCTCCCTTCTAGCAATGGTTCTTGCTAGGAACCAAGGAGGTTAAGCCTTGAAGACTGTAGCCATAAAAGCTGAAACCTACAGGATCTGCTGTTAATAACTGCACCAGTTGTAGCACAAGGTAGACTATTTACCCTTTACACAAACATAGAAAATCAATTAAGAAAGTGTACACACACACATGCATCACTTATATATGTGTATTCAGCCTTCTGAAGGGGCCAAAGTAATATGAAGACCATTCAAAACCACTAAGATTTTGCACAGCCCTTTGTCCTAGACAGAGTCTTCGCGTTCTCGGATTAAGTCAAACTTGTTAGAGCCTGGTAGCCAAAAATCCAAAGTCCAGTTGGAATAGTTATAGACTGGATTGTGAGGCTAAAAAGCTGATATTTGCTTGATTCCTAGACCCAGCACCTCTAAGGAGTCAAATAGTCAAACTAGTATTTCGGGATCTGCCGTTTCCAACTGTAAAATTGATCATATCTTTGAAACCCTTCTATAGACTGTAGAGAAACATGAAATATTCTTGCCTCCTGGAACAAGCCTGTATCTTAGTCCACAGTGCCTTCTGTATAATACCTTTAAACACTGGTCTTCTGTCCTGCTATCTGTTTCCTTAACATGACACCTGGCCATGTTAGAGTTAGGCTCTTATCATAACTTGAAAAGAGAATGAGCTCCTACCCTCTGGCTACTGGTCCCACGCCTAAACTGCCACAAAATATCTACTTTCCATCAGGCCCTGCTAGCCATAACCTCTACCTTAGCTGAAGGCCACAAAAAGACACAAAATAGTTTTGTCTTTTGCAACCACCCCATAACCAAGGCCAGAGTGACATTCCTTCTGCAGATTAAAGCCTGGTTGTCCAATCCAGCTGTCCATCACCTTAAGGGGAGGCTAAGCTTTAATATAACCCTTGAAACTGCTACTGCAGCCCCACCCCAGTCTCCCTTCAAAAGTAATTTTTGACACCCAGAAATACCTAGTATTTGTATCTCTGACTGATCTGAACAGTGAATGAAACCAAAGTAAAAACTCGACTACACCCCAAGTGAACACAGATGCTTTACATCATTTATCTGTCTGTTTCAGGCACCATTCCTTAGTTCCAAACATGAGCACTTGGCCAGACCTAGTGATAAAGTAACATCTTCAGCACTCATCTTCCAATCCCAGACCCTGGTCTCGGTTCCAACACTGGTGTCAAACAAAGCTCAGTGACTGCCAACATCTTCACAAGAGTTTTTTGTATCTGCTGCCTCCAAGAACCAGCCTTATATACATCACTGTAAGCCTTGTAAAGTCTATCAGTGGAAACAAACTGCTCTGCCTTGTACATCCAGAGCCATAGACTAGCAGTATTTTTAGATTATGAAGATGCTATAAACTATATTATGAAAGCCAGCAGATTCTAACTTACAAAAGAAACCAAGGGTAAATCTGTGAATCTCTCTACATCACCTTCAGCAATAATTCAGTGAGTTTTGCAGGATAAGCAATAAAGCTGAGCATTTGGTACTTTATAGTTAAAAACCTCAAACCCAGTACTTATATTAATGTAGTCAGAGACTCTTCACAACAGATATGCTCCAAATGAGGCCTCCTGGAATAAAAGGTTTCTTGTGGGGAATGATGAGGAAACAGATGTCCAAGCAAAGAACACACAGCTGCCTACTAGAGGGATTCTTTGCACTTACCTGTGGTTGACATTGACTTGGCATATGAGGGAGAAAGGGTGTTTCAGGGTTTCACAAACTGGCTTTGCTTCTCTTGAGTTTGCAGTGCAAATATAGGCAGTGTCACAGGGCACCCCAGCACTATCACAGTTTAGGTTGTTTTGGTATTTGAACCCAGAGTGATTCCGAAACATTTTTGTTATTGTGGTTGCAGGCAAAAGTTTGAAGTCATGGATGATGAGGCACAATTTACTTTAAGTCATATCTAGATAATTATCCTGCAGATGTCTAAATATTCTGGAACTCCTTTGTATCTGATGGAGGGCAATAGATGGTCAGAAGGAGAAATTTCTCTAGAGCTAAATTTAAAAATCTACTCTGAGATGGCATGAATCATATTAATCATGAACCTATTACATTTTCAACAGCTCTGTGAAGACAACTGAAGGTGAGTAATTCATATGTAGACATCTACATTTAGTCAGATAAATCTTTTAAACTTTCTTACTAACCTGGAAGATTAGTATCTTGAATAATCAGCAAATTTCCATACTTGCTGCCTTTATGGCATTATGATTTATTGCTTCATGAAAAGGACTTTAAAGGGTATAGCATGACATGGGATTTCTTGTATCTGTTCTAAGGAATTTTTTATTCTTATTATCTTCACTTCAGAGTTAAATCCACCTCTGAACTGAAGGAGAATTCTGTCTATTTAGATGTTTGCAATAGTTTAAAAATTTGTTTAGGTCCACTGGTCAGGTGGCAAAGACTGGCCTAGAAAGGCTAAAACCCAGCAGAACAGTGAAAATTTATAGTGTATGAACATCTGGCCTGGCTCTGTTTCCTCTCACCTCTCAAGAACTGGAGGTAGGAAAGTAGGAGATCACCACTACCAGAAGTGGTTATGTTTCTGAAAGTCACCTTTGGGGAATGCTCCAGCATCTGGGAATTGTAAAATTGTTTCTCTACTCTTCACTAGGGTTTAGTCAACTGCCGTATGTAATGCACACTTCTTACACATTACACTTAATTACTTAGCTGAAAAGAGCCATCTGCAGCAGCAAGATCAGAGCTTCTCAGCTGATTACAGAAAGTAATTTCTTTATGCTCATCCTTTCCCAGACATGGTTGATTAAATGATGAGACTCAATATAATGTATGGGGAGAGCACTGGCTGCTCCTCCTCGCAGAGTGTCTGATTACAGGACACGCAGCTGTAAGAGTGAGCACTGAATATAAACTCGGTGCCTATTCATTTGCTGTGGACCATTCAAGAGGCTGATTCACAGAAATAAGTACAAGTAACATAGCAATATTTCAATTCCATTATTCTATCAATGGCATGTAATTTCACTGCCAGTGACAATTAAGCTAGCCAACTGTATTTTTATTTAGTCTTTAGTACCCCCGCACAGCTTTTTGCTTACTTTGCCACCAATTTAAAATCTGCATGCTCTCCAAAGATTATATTAATATCATTGTACACAATACTCCAAGCCATACTATCTTACTGAATATTCAGGGGGGAGGGTGTTTGTGTGAGTGATTGCCTGTCACACTCCATTTAATATCCAGGAAGCAGAATTAGCTCCCAATGAATATTCAAAACATTAACCATAAAAAAATGTTGTGACTATGTGAGTTGCTCAAGTGCAGCTTGAGTAGATGTGCCCAAGCTGGCTGGATCAGGCAGGTGCCACATGTAGAACCCCTGAAGTAATACTGAGGACAGCACAGGCTGCAAAACCTTCTTTGGCCAGGAATAAATGACTTTACTGCAATTCCATGCTGCCTTGGTCAAATTATCAGCTATGCCAAATTAGCTACCCTGAAGTTGAATTTATTTTATTTCTGCCTTCCCATCCCAACCTTCTCTTTTTAATTCTTTTTTTCCAGTTTAAATGGATTAAATTAAGAAAATGTGAACTAGAATAGTTGAACCGTTGCACTGTTAAATCAGTGCCAATGGCCATTGAGGGATGGATGTCCTCTATTCTAAACATCCATGTGTTTCCTTTCAGAGGAGAAAACAATCTATTAAGGACAGATTTAAAGTACCCTTGGAAGTAAGATGAGCTTCTCCATGTTTGCTACATATGAGAGAACTTTTCTGACTGACAATGATAAGCAGGAAACATTTCCTCTTCCCAAACACTTATTAACCAATTTCAAACTACTCTCCCAAGATAGGTAGAGACAGAGCCGCTTTGAGATAATCTGTGGAGTACAGTATGGAGCTTGTAGACCTGAAAAACAGCCATTATCTTATCTTTTAAGATTGCCAGAAGGCTTTTAAGTGATAATTACTTTAAAATCACTCTAAGGAAAGCAAGGTTAAAATAAAAGCAAACAAAGTCAAATAAAGTAATCTGTTTACAAAATACAAACAGCACAGGTGAACAGTTTGTAGGAGAAAGTACAAAGGAAGAAAATAATGTAAATATTCGCCTAGAGTTTGGATGATGCTTAAGGATGCCAGGCCCTTCTGGAGCTGTATGACAGCAGTCAATGATGGGTGAGGAGAGAAGCCAGGGCACATCTTCTATGGGCCAGAGAATGAAGTGTAAACAAGAGGTAAAGAGAGGTAAAAAACTAGAACACAAGCAGCTGGGAAAGGCCTGGGCTGCAGAGGGAAATCCTGCTTCCCTTTATAAATGGGTGCTGAATGATGCCAGAGTACTGAGTACTCCTCAGATGGAGCTGCTGTGCAGCAACTTCCAGACTATCAACCATGTTACAGAGACTGTGAGACCTTTAGAGTTGTGTCTGTGTACACTGAGATGTTACACTAATTATTTAGACTGCGGTTTTTCTCTGTGTTCAAGACCCATTAGCAAACCACTTCTCTGTTTTGTTCTGTGTATAATGGAAATTAAATTATGATAATCAGGTCATGGTAACAAGCATTTTGGTTTACAGCAAGTGCTGAGGTAGCAGGTTATTACATTCTCCAAGACAGAGTTCCACAAACATTTATTTACAACATATTGATTATAATTTTTCAAGAAAGTGCTGATTACAGGTTCAGCAGATTCTCTTTATTTAATGTTGTGCTCTGAAGAGACACCTTCTATTAAAACTCTATGCAGTCAGCTTTCAAACAGTCTGCCAACATCTTTAGTGAATACCTCCCATTTCAGTTTCCCTGCTTTGGGGAAAAGCACTGAATTGTCAGGGCCCATGTGTGATTCAGAGATTATCATGAGAACCATGAAATAATGATGTTAACTAATATCTCAAAATCATTCTTAGCACAAGCCAGGATAAATACTTTCATTTTCTTTTAAGGTCGTTTGCAGAAGCCAAAAGCAATAAGGCAGTTCAAAGGTTTTTCAAAGTCAGAAATGAAAGAAACACATGCTTAACTTGATTAATGTCTATATATCTATCAGACAAGCTGTACCTGAGTATTTGTCATTTTCTTGCATCCCTCAAGATAGGAGCTCAAGAGGGATTCTCAGGTTCTTGAGACTATTATTTCTTTTCTTTTCAATTCCAGGTCCCTTCTTGAAGTTCTCCTGAAATTCTGTTTGTAAATCCCTCCCTTGCCCTGGAATGATGCTATTCCACACTTCATTCAAGAGGTAGCTTTGGCAATGTGTCTTCCAAACCCTTGCCTTGATGATAATCAGACAAACAGCTATTTACAGCCTGATTCAAGACATATTTTCACAGTCATATGAGGGGACACCATTACTGGAAGGTTGTGCAACCACTTATCCTAAAATGTCTCTATTGCCAGTTATTTGGGTAAGCACACCTGCCCATCTCCTCACATCAGTCAGGGCCATTTCTGCTGGGCCATGCTTCAGGTCTCGTACTCATATTTTCCTTTGGCCAATGCAGGTGTGGTAGGATCTTCTTTCATGTAAAAGTATTTTCTCCACTTTACTATGAGCTTTATCATAGTTATTCATCCAGGTCTTTTTTACATATCATTTTAATAAAAAAATAACTTAGCAAGTAGCATAATTTTAAAATTCAAGAAAGGTGTTGATAGAGAAAAAGCAGCGCTTAAAGGCAAAGTGGCAAACTGCCACTGAAAGTTAGAATTTGCATTTACTTTCTAGAGAATACAATATTTTAACTATACAGTTTTAGATCCTACTTTAAAATCCCTTCAAAATATATTGGGTTTTAAATTCTCTCTATTCTTCATTGTCTTATTTGGAGTATAAAACCTGAAAGTATTTGAATTTGTGGAAATGCTAACAATATTAATTTTCTTTTTTTTTCCCTATGCACTACTACATTCACATTTAAACACGAGCTTTAAACAAAAAAGCATTGGAAGTGAAACACAGCTGAGCATTCACCCTTGAAAACTGAACAGAACTGCTTATAGATAATTTAAAAGTGCATGAATATTATGTTTGGCTTCCTTGGGAGTTATCAGAGAGATGCCAGCTCGTTTGCCAACTATTTCAAAGTAATTTAATACATAATACATTCTAAATGTATGACACAGTGTGTGGGAAAATTGGCATTTTGGTAGTAAGTTACTATCTAAAGGAAGAGGAAAAAGAAATTATGACAACTGCTTGTCAAGACATTTATTCCAGTCGCATCTGCCAATGTGGAAATGAAAAAAGAGCAGCATCAATGGGGTGTTCTTAAGATGTGATTTAGAGTGTGGGAAGTGATGACAAATAGTGGAAGAAATTTGCTGCCATTAATATTCCTAATAATTTTTTTTAAGACCCACGATGCACTGACTTTTACTTTAAGCTTGAATACATTTTATTGAATAAAGCCTTCTGCAGGCTTCTGATGAGATTTTCAGTCAAGCACACTGACCACCAAACTGTCCTTCTCACCAGCTGCCCTGAGTTACCCCACAGGTTGATCAATAGGAATTTTCCAGCATGGGGCAAAAAATATCACAAATATTTCTGCACCATTAAAGAAAAAGACACGGTCCCACAGTGTCTCCTGCCTTGTTCCTGCTTGGGTCTATGCTGGTCCTGATGATGGCAATGACAATGAAGAAAACTCTGCCTGAGGAGGTGTCCAGGAAGTGACTGGGGTAAGTTGTCCAAACCTAGAATGTTCAACTGTGAAAGAGCAAGCAGAATATATAAGGCTTTGTATGGCAAATACAAGAACTGACCTCTAGGAAATGACAGATGAGTGAGAGCTTTGGATGAAGGGACTGGCAGGTGTGAAGAGTGCAGCAGTCCATGGTAAGTCTTGATATACAGAGCCAAATCTGGCATTAGCTGTGCTGTTTATTGTGTGAGTGAATGCAAGTCAGCAGATAAAATGCCAAAGTAGAGGGAAATGAGAAAAACTGGACCTGTTCCTATTTCTTACTCTGTGCAAGTTCATCAAGCTTTGTGCCACGATTTCTTTTTACATCGAAATGGGGGGAAAGGAAGAAAAAAACACCAATAAAGAAATCTTCCCTTAGGCTTCTTTATAAACCAATGAGATCTATATAGGATCTTAGCAGTCATCTCAGGGTAAGAATTACCTGATATAAAACATTGAAAAAGGAAAAGGAAAGGCAGGAAAAAAAAGGAAAAAATACATCCCAAATGGATCTGTAACAAGTTGTTTTTCCAGCACAGCCTGTTACTGTCACTTACAGATGACAGTTCTGTATCGAGATTCAAAATCCCCACTCTCAGTTGTTTTCTGCAATCTTCCTAGGTTGCTAGAAATTATGAAAACATTTGTAGTGAAAACTCTTTTTGCTTTTGCAAGGAAAACTTCACTTAACACCTAACTCGGACTACTTTCTTTTGTTAGTCCGACAGGAAAATGAGCCAGACCTCCAGTCCTGCTGTACCATACCAAGAATCCTCCTTTTTACTCTGCAGCAATGCTCTGACCCATCTGCCACAGCCACTGAAAACTGTGGCCCTGATCATGAACCAGGATTTTAATCCCAGGTTGCTGTTCCTGCAGCAAGGCTTGGCTGTACATGAGGGCACTAAAGGGGAAAGCCTGCAGTTTTCCCCAGGATATAGCTTTCATTTACAGTTATGGGATGTTCTTTTCAGGTTTGTTTTTCAGCCTATGTTTCAGGCTTCCAAAGAACAGATGTCTAAGAAAATGATACAGATGTAGAGTTCAGTTTGGTGTAGCTTGTGTGTACAGGGAGTCACCACAGTGAACTTCATGCTGCTGCCCTCAGAGAGTGTCTGCTGAGGAGGAAATGCTCATTTAGGAGCTTGGAAACAGCTACCCCAGCTGTAGAGGCTGCTCCATAGGAAGAACTCCCATGTGTAGTATGGTGGCATGTAAATTTTAAGTCCAGCTTGAGTATTGGTATCTGTAGCTCAAAACTGGTTTAATGTAAAGCACAGATCTGAGGTTAAGTTTTCAAAGAATTATTGAATTTTTCATTCTTCCACAACTGTATAAGAAGGCAGATCACGACAGATTTGGTGGGTAAGGATAAGGTAAAGAGGAGGAGGGGAAAAAAATCTTTAAAACATTTCTTTATTACTCAGCTTCACATCTTACCTTCTTGTATACTTTCCCATAAGCCACTTATAATTTGAATTTATATGCTGTGACCTTTTGGATTTAGCAGGGAGAAAAACAAAAGCTCGGGGCTTTCTCTGGCTCAACCTGTGAAAACTAGTGGACATTCAAGCTTAATATACTAAAATTTTCAGTTACTAAATTCATTTACTATTTTCAATTTACTAAATTCAGTTCCCAAGACACGCTGCACGGTACTTGCCAAATGGAATGCCAAGGTAGTCACAAGGAAATTATCTTTTTGACAGCACACTGTATAATGTCTGCTGGGATGACTCCAGTCCCAGCAAGTCATAACTATAGAGGTCACACAGTCTGGATGCACTCTTGTGTCCAACGTCTGTTTTCCACCAGGTCTAATCTTCAATGAGAAACAAAGGCAAAATACATTCATTGTTTTGGCATTTCTCATTATCTGAAGACTGGAAGAATATTAATATAAGAACAGAAAAACAGGCACCCTTGGGGAGCTCACAGGTTCATATTTTCTGTTGCTCTGTCTCCATCAGTGGCCCAGACTGATGTCCAAGAGCAGCTGTTTTTGCTCTGACTTCCTTGGTGCATATCCCAGTCCACCTGAAAGGGTCTCTGGGGTCAAACCTGGAACCTCTGGATCCTTATTTTTTTCAAGAATTTAGCCAGTTGCATTTTGAAGAGTTATAAACCTCAGACTTTCACAAATTCCTGTGTCAGAAGTTCCCCAGTTTATTAGCATGTTTCCTGAAAGTTATCTGTTTTGTTTGTTTGAAATGTCCTGAGTACAAGTTTTGGTTGAGGACTCCTACCTATAATGCTGCAAGGTACAGTAAGCATTTTTCCCTAGACTTGTTCTTCATAGCCACTGGCAATATTATAATATCTCCCAGACTCATTCACCTTGCTCCCAGATTGAAAAGCGTCTATTTAGTCATCCCTTGTTTGCTTTCAGCCCTTCACTCCCTCTTCTCTGCCTTTCCCAGTTCTAGTACCTTTTCTGGGAGTTGGAAAGCGATTGGTGGAGTACAATAGGAGTATGCAACAAGATGATGGCTAAAAAAACCCTAATCTGTTTATTTCCCCCTTCCTAAGTTTCCTGGCAATGTCTACAATAAACCCAATGTCTCTTTTCAAATAGGCCAGCTCAGATTCAAACACTGTAAAATTAGAAGTGGGTTTTACCTCCCCTGCTATTTATCTATGTTGAATTTTACCTACTATATCATCACATAGAATTTGGAGATCCTTCACATTTAGCCCTTACCTTTGCTATCCTGAGTATCTATCTTGCTGCTTATTTTATCATTTTGTTCAGACCTTCCACTGACCTTGAACACCACTCTCTCCCAACATAATGCTATATTAATCTCTGCTGGCTGGAATTCAGTGTGAAAACACTCCAGGACTCCTAACTTCTCATTCTTCTCCATCTAGCTAGTTGTATATCTCAAAGATGAATGTCCACAGCAGCCTGGTATAAAACCTTCTTGCATGCCTTTCATTGGTTGAGCAGCTGGATCTCCTGTATCAATATCCCTGCTGAACTCTTCAGGAAAGCAGCTCTGATATGTTTCTGAGGAAAAAGCTTTGGCAGTGTTTGCTCATCCCCTATATATCAAATTTACCCATGTGTACTCTTTTCTTTGGTCCAGGTCCTAATGATTTGCCTGCTACAGACAGAGCAGATGTATTTATCTATTTATCCATAGTATCCCAGATCTCTTCTGAAGCACTTTCAAAAATTGGTGTCATAGTTGAAGCCTTTAGCTCTCCAAATACATAAACAAGAGGTCATGGATCACATTTAATTCAGTTCTGTGCTCCTTCAGAAAACACTGTGTGTTATTAATAAACATAGGCTCCCAAGTCCCCAAGACTTCTGGGAACGTTTAAAAGTAATTTTAAATTTCTGCTTTGTGCCTTACCAAACACCATTTCTATCACCATAGATGCCTTTCATTAGGTGTTCTTCACTTTCTGCCATTTCCACATTGGACTACTTCAAGCTCCTATTTGACCAGAGTACTTTTTCTGAGAAATTCACCTGCATTAGTGGAATCTGAATACTGGTACTTCTGTCTTGCACTGCCTCACGCTTTTAGTTTCTTTTTTGCTTTCCTCTTTTTTTGGCCAAAGCTCATTTAAAACATTAAGAAATATTTAGTGCTTTTGAAAACTGCCTGGCTAAGAATACTCACAATATTTATCCACTAATAAAGACTGCATGGGCAGCACCAGTAAATCACAACTTGACCTGAAGGAACCTGGAGTGGAAAGTGAAATCCATCTAGAGTTTTAGAGCCAGCATTGTAAGTATCAAGTCAAACTCCTAGCATAACTGATGTCAGATGGGGTTCTGATTCACTGCAATCTTTTACTCAGAGTTTTTGCATTTAAATGGCACTTTGCAGCACCAGGAGGATGCCAATCAATCAGCCCTTCCTATTTTGTGTAGCCCTTGCTCTGATTCAGCTGTCACACTTACAAGGGGGACTGTGTATTTCCCCACGTAAAGGACAGATATTGCAACACGTTTTCTTTAAGAACACTTTTCTCAGACCTATTTCTCATTTCCTAGCCCCCGGGGATTATCTGGTATTCAGAGCTGGTGTCTGGGTTGTTACAACCTTAGAATCAAAAGCAAAGTGTAACTCCAGTAAGACCAGTGGAGCTGACAGCCCTACAGAGCAGCTGTAGGTGTGCACAGACTACTTTTCCCAAACTGGATCCACACTTCTCATCCCAAGAAATTCTGTGATTTCCCTCTTCCAAGGTTCAAACCCACTGGCTACTTTTTCTGTGCACCAGATCAATAGGACTGGATTCTGAAAATACCATTAGGGAAAAACAAATGCCAACAACAGAATTAAGGTCCTTTCATTTCTCCCCAGAAAATAGAAAACAAACATTGGAAATTGCCCATCAATTACTCAAATGCAAGTGCTTGAAGTTCTTTTCCCTGTTGCAATTATAGAAGTTGTTCCATGCAATAAAAGGTTATTAAGGCAATGCTTAATGGCCTTATTCATAATTCTAAGCATCATTTAAAATTTAAACCTAGTTGGCTGTTTGAATGTAAATCACAATGCTCTAGAGTATAAAAAAAAAGTGAGAACACTATAAATTTCAAGTATTTTCAGACATGTTTCTTCCCATCACTTCTGTTACATCAGCTTTACCGCTCACTCTTTCTCTCTCAATTACACCATTCAATATTCTTCTCGCTATGCTCTCAGTGTGTTTTTCCCATTCTTGGTTGAATAACTCTCCCAACACTGCCATAGCAGTGGAGGAGGGGTTGCCTTCCTGGAATCTGCTTACTTATCAGAATGGACATCTAAATGTTCTCAGAGCAAAAATTAATGCTATCAGGCCATTACAAGAGAGCCTTCTGAGATCATTAGGCAAAGCCTGACCGCAGCCCTGCGTGCACAGAAGCACTTGGTTGTACAGCCACTCTCAGTACAAGCACCCTTAATCCTTTCCTGTTGAAACTTTGGTCGGAATTACAAAAGAGGTTGAGGTGTTTTTGTTGGTTTTGGGTTGTTTTACTTTTTTTAATGGTGTTGTGAAAGCCAGGACTAAGTTTATGATTAACTTAGCCAGACTGTAGACCTTATCTCAGCTCATAATTAGCATGGCTATTTTTTGGAATACTGCCTGGTAGCAAACCTGCACACACAAGTAAATAATTTCTCCCACTCTGAAGACTTTGCCAACTTCACTTGAGAAGCATCTAAATTATTTGAGCTAAGAGATACCAGCATGTGAAAAGGATATGAAAATAATAAACCCCTTATTTTTTTCTTTTGGTCTCAGGAGCAGAAAGGTTTCCAGGAACAGAGCACAATAGGGTTCACCAGTTTCAGTCTCATATACAGCACATCTATATTTGGAAAAGGTCTTTTGATAGGTTCCATGACAAATCAGTAAGAATTGCTCCACAGGGGGTTCAGCAAGTACTGGAATAAATCAAATTAGTTGCTAGGTAAATGCATTTATTTTTGTCTTCTAAATCAGTTTTTTCTTTCCTGAATGATCTTTCTGGACAAGGAGCAACATGAATGAACAAATGAATGCTATTGCAGCCTATGCAATCTTTTGTTTAAAGTAAGTGTGGGCTCCTCACCTCTGCTGCTACATACTGATGAGGTGAACTGTGCTGTAAATATCAGTTCTAAATTACTTTTTGTCTCTTCTGTCCATTTCAAATGAAACACAGAAAGTGAAGTCTGGCTGCAGAGTATCTCTAGTGTGCACATGAAGAGAGCAATTAAGCTCTTCTACTGAGAGACCCCACGTTCAGGGTTCAGCCTCTAAAAAAAATGGCCTCAAGGATCCTGAGATGTGGTTCTTTCTTCCATATTTATTAACCAGTAGAAACATACAGACAAACAGACAGGGGACAAAAACTACACCCCATAAAGAAAAAAAAAAGGACTGCATTATTTTTTACTACTTAGAATAGTTATTATGCTGTAACACAGAAAAATACTATTTTTACAAGATAGCTGAGAAGTACCATGTAGGACCCAAATTAATTTAGTTTATCTCTAGATCAAGAAAAATATATTTAAAAATAGTTTAGGAAAGTTATTCTAATTCCCAAAGCAAGTACCATGAGGTTGAGTTTGGGTACAGTGATAAATATCTGCTCCTTTCAAATCATTCTACACTGAATGACAAAAGGGATATGGATTACAGGGTTTTTCTTTTTGCCTGCCATAGTACTGCTACTGCAATCACATTATTCCTTATGAAAAACCAAGAACTTTATTCAGTTTATATGAAGAAGGTATGACTGGAAGCAAATGCTACATGAACAAAAGCATGCTTTGCTTAGAATTCTATTTTTCCCCTTAATGATCCCTGAGATCCACACGTGTGTCTAAATGATTTTGAAAACTAATTGAAATCAGTTGTCCAGCAGAGGACCATAGGGATGATGAGGGGTCTCTCTGATCAGGAGATACCACGGGAGCAGGACCTGTTCAGTATGGAAAAGTGACTGACAGAGGATCCCATTAATGCATGTAAGTATCTCCAAGGCTGGTGTCAAGAGGATGGTGCCAGGTGCATTTTGGTGATGCCCAGTGACAGGACAAGGAGCACAAGGAGCTCCACCTCAGCATGAGGAAGAACTTTGCACTGAGGGCAGCAGAGCACTGGACCAGGCTGTCCCGGGAGGTTCTGGATTCTCCCCCTTTGGATTATTAAAAACCCCACCGGGATGCATCCTGTGTCACCTGCCCTAGGTAACCCCACTGTGGACTAGGTGCTCTCCAGATGTCCCTCACAACCCTAACTGTTCTGCAATTCTGTGTTTCTGTAGAACAAATGAACTCCTTCCAAAAAATGCCCTATGGAAGAGGAAAAGAACTTGCAGGATGCTACAGCCACTGTGCTACAAACCTTAAGATTTTGAAAAGCCATTGCTCCGATGCAAAATTAATGGGTATTCAATTCTATAGAGGGATTAAGAACATTATACATAGAGCTTTTCTAGTAAGTAATTTTACATTTCACAAAGGAAGACCTCTAAGCACTGTTCAATTTTCCAGTTGAAATGCAGCCCCAGAGATGTGTGAGGCGTCATCCAGAACATCTCTGATGTAGCCTCACTCCTCTCAATTCTCTCTAAGCACCAGCCAAATTTCAGAGCTCTGTGACTCACTGTCCTCAGAGAAGCATGTCTATGTCACCTCTCTCCCTGACTCCTTCAAAGGACATTGCCATATGGGCATTAGTTTCAAAGTTCTCATTTTTAAACAGTTCCATATCCATTTCAAACACCACCTCCATCTCACCTTGTGAGATGATGGCATTATGAGAAACTGAGATAGAAGATGGAAAATGGAGTGATCTTCTTCCCTTCCTTCCTCCCTTTCCTAACTGCTACGTACAGTGGGAGAACCTGAGAAACCCGTGTGGTCAAAGTGTGGGCATTACATTTCTGGGAATGTTCTTTAAAGTACCAGAAATGGTTTTTACTTCGTTACACATGCACTGGAAGATGTTACAAACCAGACACTCTAAGCAAAACTTTTAAACCATGGTTTATATTGGATGTGACAACAAAGCTGAGGATTAAGGCAACTTTCACACCTGACATATTTGCTGACTTGTGACTGAGAGAGGAGGAAGAGTGCTTCAGGACACAACAGGAGACCTGTGTCATGCCAGGTTGTTTCAGTATGGATTTTCTTCTTGATTGTAACGAAAATCCTTCTGTTAACTTGTCAGAGACACATGACACCTATGTGGGGGTGGTCAGAGCAAAGTTTTCCTCCTCTGCTTGCACCAGAAGCATCTTCAAGACTTAGCAATAAGGGTATCCTTGCTGTTGTTTATCCCAATTACAGGACTACCTGTCCAAAGGGTAGCATGTCTGGCAAGCTAGGTAACAGTCTCACTGCCACCACCATGGGCTGCATTTTGGAAAGAGTGCTGTACTACATCATTCATGACAATTTGAAGGTCTGGTGGGCTCACTTCACACACCAGGACAGAGAAAAGAAATACAAATGGCTCCTCCATTTCTGTGTCCCTGGATGTGGGTAGGTAAGTCCTGGAAGTTTCCTTGTTTGCAGGAGAAATCTTACCAGAACTTGCCTCCAACTATTACTTACGCCACAGCTTTAATTACTCAGCTTTGCCATTAAGCCATGGGCCATCAAGTTTTAATGCAATCTTACATTGTTGATTAAAACATTGTGTTATTTCCTGAATGTCAAACAATATATGACAATAAAGCAAGCATAAAAGATCAGGAAAACAAATGTTCAGCTACTTCAGTACTGAGTGCAAAGCATAAATGGCTGATCTTTGAATGCTTTTGTATTTGCTTGAAGCTTTATAACATTGACAATAGTAATTAGTTTGCCTTTCAGAAAAATGAAATTTGAATATTCCTGAATTCTCCTGGGCCCAACAGCCTGTAGCTGAAGCTATTTATGTAGCTAAAGCATATTAACTTGCTTTCATTGGCTCTCCTGTTACTGATGAACAGTTGTTTTACCTGACATGGACATCTTGCAGTTATCCACATCATCCTATTCTCCACATATACACAATAGAGAGCTGCAGATACCTCAAGAGAATGACTCACAAAGTGATGTAAATTAAGTGGGTCTGATGAATTACCTTCTCAAGGGACCTATTTCTTTCCATTGAGGTAAATAGAGCCCAGGGTGACTTGCTTGGATTTAGCAAGGTGATGGTGTTCAGATAGACACATTAAATTACATCTATTTTCCAATTTTCTTAAAATACATAGGGTTTATACATTAGAGCACTTCAAATTAGAAAAGATCTTCAAAAGCATAGGCGAGCTATCTGACTTCAAATTTATTATCTCAGTCTCTTTAAATATGTTAAGTATATAGTTATCTTCGCTCCTGATACTCTTGCAGTCCTGTCTGCCCCCAGCTGAATCCCTAGGTCTAGGAGGAATCAGGGGCCCAGAGGAAACACAAATACCGTTGATTTCTTTGACTTTGATGAATTTCTGGTTATCATCTATAACCAGGATTGAGAAAATAACCCCCTAGAGAGCAGAGTAACTCAGGCTTTGCGAAATGAAAACATCTCTGGAAAGGGAGGCTTATGTCATACTTCTCATTTTGTGCCTGCAAGCAGCAGTCAGCGAAAAGAAAGACTACCTGGAAGACTCACCATCTATCTCACAGCAGCGGATTTTTTTAAGTTTTGCTATATACCATGCTACTCTCAGCTTGTCAGAAACACTGCTGCCATTACAAAGCCTAATTCTCCCCTCCCCATCTCTCACATCCCTGAGGTTATTTCTCATCTACATGAGAAATACTCTACTCTCAGCAATCACTGACCTTCCCAGAACTAAGGAAGATTCTGTCTAAGACCCTGGCTGAGACATCACCCAACCTTTCCCCTGGTGGTTGGTTTTACATGAGCATATTTCATTATAATGTACCATGCTAACAAAACTTCAAATCACCACCAATTATTTTCAGTACTGTGTGGAAGAGAGGAGAGATCAGCAGAAGACAAATTTGATACAAAAAAGGACATGGTAATGCCGGAACAGACTATCCCAGGAAAACAAAGGAACAATCAACCCACGTGTGCCCACAAGATGACAAAGGGGTCAAGCAAACAACCCAAATAGTTCTGTTTTGTCAAAAACTTACACCAGATGAATCTAGTGTCCTTTTCTGACAAGGTAACCAGCCTAGTGTCTGAGGGGAAGCTATGTATAGGACTTAAAATCATCTCACATGACATCCTCATAAACAAGCTTTAGCAACATGGTCTAGCTGTAACCAGCCTCAGGTATGGGCAAAAGGAGTTGAAAACCTGCCTTCAGCACAGGGGCTATTGGTGACTCACTGTCAGCTCCCTCTCACTCAATGTTTTTATCAACAACTAAATGATGGTACACAGAGTGGATAACAACAAACTATAAATTGCAAATGGCTTGAAGGGCAGGGTTAGAGCTAAAAGTGATCAATAATAGCTTGGAGGGAGGGTATGAAATCACTATGAAGAAATTCAGCAAGGACAAGTGCTAATGGTACACTGCAGAAGGAGAAATCAAGTACAAAACAAGAATTGACAAAAGACCTGGGCTGTAAAATGGGTCCAAACTTTCTCATGTATGAATAGCATGAAGCTGTGTAAGCCTGGGGCACACTGAGAGGATTGCCACTTGTGAGAGACATAATTTCATTCTTTCCAGCACTCTGTTAAGTCCCTTTCAGAGTGTTGCACTTAAAGGCCAAAGGGGAAGCCAATCTGGAGAGATTTAAGAAAGTAATAAGCAGTGCTGAGGACATCTGACCCATGAGGAAGGTGGATGCCTGGGGAGAGCACTGTCACACTGCTGCAGCTGCTTGTACCCTCAGGGACTGTCTCCTTCTACAAAGCTCGGGCTCTTTCTTTGCAGTTCACCTTTCCACTCTGTTCTTGACTTTTATATTGTTCCTGTTTCTCATTTGGCAAGGAAGGACATACTTTATCTTCCTCCTGAATTAGGGTTTCTAACCTCATTTAGTGTTCTCTCCTCTGGGCTTCCCACTGGCCTTTCCTTGCTCTTCTCACCCTTTGCTGGAGCACCCCACTGCCCAGAGTGAGCTCAGGTCACCTTTCATCATGTTCTTGCATCTCTACTTCTAGGTCATCCATCACTTCTCATGTTTCCATGCCCCCCTTCTTCTGTTTTGGTATATGATAAAAAGGGTCAGCAAGCCTGTGGTAAAAGCTGGGTAAGGAAAAACATCAGCCTAAGTAACTAATGACTTGAACTGGCTTTAAAAAAAATGTTTCAATACATGTGTGGGCATGGCTCCAACAGTATCCACAAGAGCTATTAGAAAGAGGGATAAATTTCCCACTCAAGAGAGTGCACAGAGGACTTCTGTCTCTCAAGTGTCCTAAATGCTTTTGGATATTAAATCTTCCTGGTCAACTTCACAAATATTTCATGTTTCTAAATTGTGCAGTGTGGATTTTGCTCACATGTGGTGCTGTGGATCCGTAGCTCATTGCCACTGCTTCCTGCACCACCTCGGGGGCAAGGGGACCTCAAGGGGCACCACCCTGGGCAGCAGCCAGGTCACAGCCACATTCCTCCCTCACCTGGCTCCAAAGGATACCCAAACAGAGCCCTGGCAAGCCCTGTGCCAAGAACATATTGGGGGCATGGGAATTCACGCTGCCTGTGTAGGGCACTGCTTAGGCATCACTGCTTGCTGTCATGTCACCAATAGTTTGGCATTCCTTGTTAAGGAAAGCCTGACAGTAGAGTTCTCTAAATGTGGCTGCATTGTTGCTTGCAATCCACAGCCAAAACTGCTCAGTTCCTGCACTCCACACAGACTGCATATGGGGCAGATTCCCAGATGGCACCTCTGTGCCATCCTGGGCAGCCACTCCACTGCACTTAGTGGAGTCCTGCCTGTGATGGCTGTGCCAGGACAGAGATGTTGGGGCTGCAGGAGGCATGACACAAAGCAAAGCCAACAAGAGGGTGACATGTAAGAGTCAGTTTTCCTTAATGGACACCACTGTTTTCTTTTTGTCAGCTTGTACTTTCAGAAACTCACAGAGCTTCCTCATTTCCAAGGCCACTTTATCTTGGGAATAGGACAGAAATGAAAACAGACTCACGTGTTTATCACAAAAAGGCACCTTCACACAATATTCCTCATACTCAGTGCATGCATCAAGTGCAGCCTAAATGCCCTGTTCATGCAGCTGAGCAGGATAATGGCATCTGAGTGGGGAAGGAAAGAATGGATCAACAAGTCCTGACCCCACCATCTCCCTGGCAAATGAATGCAATGCTTTCCAGGGCTCTTACAGTGATACTTTTGTGAGCCATCAATTATTTACGTACCTGGTCAATAATTTAAATGTCCTGGAATGTGCATATTACAAAATAACTGCCTTTGTTCTTTAAATTTGCAAGGATGCCCTGCTGGCACTAGCACAATTAATGACTTAATAAAGTCCTAACAGCAACATTGAAATACTGGATTTTACTGCTTTGATGATAACTAAGCTGAATTCTACACTTTGGAAAAGTTATCCTCGAAAGAACACATTAGGCATACTCAGAAGTTTAAGTAAATTGGGGGGTAAGGTACCCGAAGGTTTAAGTGAAGCTGTTACATCAAAAAAAAAAAAAAAAAAGTCACTTTCCCTTAAATAAGTTATACAGAGAGTAAGAAAGTACTTTTAAAGGGGCTCTTGCTAACACAGCCATTTGCATATGAACCTCAGTGACAGTGGAGATGTGACAAGTGTGGTGTGGCCGAAGACAACGCGATTCCAATGAGGCAGCATCTGCAGCAGGTGCAGGATTGCAGCAGGCTTGGGCTCAGCCCTGAGGGGAACAGCCCTTGTGAAGGGTTCCTGGAGGCCCCTCTTTCCTTCTCTCACATGCCCAGCTGGATGCAGGAAGTGTTCATGTGATATTGGCAATTCACACCAATTCACTGCCTCTAAAAAGGTGTCCAGGTAACCCTGCTGTCATTTTAACAAGGCACCTGGACAAAGGGTGGCTTATGTTTGCTCACAAGACTTCTATAAGTGTTCCATTATAACGTATTACAAATCAGAGTTTCAATGTAATTGAAGAAATAAACCTAGGTAAGTGTTTGCCCTAGAGAACCAATCAGTTTGTCTTTATGAAGGTGTTTGGGACTGTGATTCCTGTGATCTGAACTCCATTTTCTTTTCGGGCATGCAAATGAATACTAAAAAAGGAACTGTAACACATTTGTAACAAAATCTTTTCTAAAATCTTGCAGGTGGTAGATCAGCTTTTGATCAGTAAAAACAACCCTCCCACACTTTATCCCAAAAAAGGTTATCAGTGGAGCAGATGAGTGGCCAGCCCACCTCCCCAGGAGTAATTCAGGGTAGAGTGCTGTAGCATGGACATCAACAAGCACCAAAAATGTTTACAGACAAACTTAACTGCACCTTTTCATAAGTATTTATCAATAAAATTTCTGCTTTAATGGAAAAGGGTCAGTGCAGTTTTGTCCAGGTAACGATGTAAATTAAGGAACAAATAGGAAATTGTTCCATCATTAATGTTTTAGATTAGGAGCCATAGAATGTGGAATAAACAAACAGAGCAAGAGGCAGCAGTTCTGTGAGGTACATGGGAACCCAATGTACTGTGCTTCTCATCCTGAAGGTAAACAACAATGTAGACTCCCTGATGGCTAACAAGGACTGTGTCTGGGCTGCAGCTTCCATCAGATCTGAGATAGTTCCTCACAGCAACTGTTTTGACAAAGCCAGCAGGAGCCTAATTCCTCAAATCTTCCTGGCAGACAAAGTTGGAATTGGTCAATATGTTTAAATTAGCTGGGGCAAGAGGAGGAAAGGGCTGGTTTCCAGGAGAAGTCTAATTTCCTGTTTTCTGAATTTCTTTGTAAAACCATTTCTATTACAAAAACCGAATTTACCTTAAGCTGCAGAGCTTTATTCCACTGGTATGCTGTTACTAGGTAGAAAACACAAAACTACTCTGTTCCCTGGTTTGCTGCATAGGTAAAGAAGATGAGGTGCCATATGAGGAAGACAGCAAGCCATAAAGGATCCTCTCTCTTTTTCACCATCTATTTATCCCTCTAAACTGTATACTTGACCTGCAAGAAGCACATCCAAGGGCTTGGGAAAGATACCTGCAGAGTGACATTATTCCCCTCCAGGTGCTGCATGATTTCATTTCTGTGTGTTTATCACAATGGATACGTGGCAGTAGCACAGTTCCTACCCTGCTGATCCAAAGAACTGCAGGCTGCTCTGCACCCTGAGGGCTTCTTGGTACTTGGAATGCCATTATTCACCTTCCTTTGCAAACCTGGTGGTTCACATCACCTGGCCCTCAGTGGGAAGCCAACCACGAGGCTGGAGTATTTCCTAATCTCCTCTCGTTCCTGCCCATCAGTGCTGGGTAGGTTCCCCAGGAGTCCCTTCCCTTTCCCTTCAGGAAGCACTGAAGCTTCTAAACTCCATGCAAACTCTTCCAACCCTTGCCTCCTGCTGGCACTTTTCTTTCTCTCTGTCATTGGGGACAGTATCTCATAGTGAAGAATCTCCCTGCCTTGATCCACGTTTGTTATAAAGCAAGTGGGGTATTTTGTATTTCCACTAACCTGATGAGGACCTTTCTGACATATAACGCTATGGTTAAGTCTTTTTAAGGGTATACAAGCAGATTACTACTAGCTGACTTTGGAAGCACAGGACTCTTGGACACTCGTTATCCCTCTATGGGTTTATACAAATACTCTGTTTATGTCTTCTATTCAGATAACTTTATTTGACTTACATCTCCATTTTTTTATCTTGGTTTTAAAATAGTTTTGTATCTTTTATTTAAGAAGTTAGAGGATTAAAGTTCCTTGCTGAGTTTCAATTTGAAAAAAAAAAAAAAACAACAGTCAGATGGTACAGTTAAACCAGAGACTGGTAAGAAGTTTTTTATTTCATCTGTAACTGAGAAGGATTATAAATAGTTAAATTTAAATAAAACTTTTTTTTTTCATTCTAAACCTGAAGTAATGTATCCAAATATTAAAAAGTGTTGGTCAAGGAATTATACAAATAGACAACATGTCAGTTATCAATAGCTCATTGAACATTAGAGAAGTCTGAAAGGTTGGAAAGAATCCTAATATTGTGCCAAGACTTACCAAAGAAAGTTAAAATAAATAAATACTGCATCAGTTGGGCAACAATCCAAGACAATACAACTGATAACCTGACAGGAGAGACAGTTATTAGGATGTAAAAGTAGATGAGACAAGCGATGCCAGTAATACAGATTTATGGAAAATCAATTTTACCAAATAAATTTGATGGCCTTTTTGTAATATTACAAGTTTGGTTGTTAAATTAATAGCACTAATATATTAACTTCAGGTATATACAAAGTATTTTAATATAGTAAAAAAATTAGAGGAAGAAAGAGTCAACATTGAACACCAGATTGAAAACTACAAGCACAGATTCTATAAACAAGATATCACAATTAAGAGGTGGATTTTTAACAGGTTCACAAAGATATTAAATCTGAAAAATTTTCAGTGGTAAAATGGAGGTATAAACACTGATACTGACCCAAGTATTCAAGTGACCTGAAGAACAGAGAAAGGGAACAACTGGGGGGACAGAGCAGAAGGGTAGAGAGGGTAAGATACAAATATTAAGATAAAAAAACTTGAAATGAAACATCTAGAAACAAAGCATGCATGCCAGACTCACATCCTGAAAGCCTCTCTTCCAGGAAAGAGCTGCTCTGATAAGGAATCTGGTGTCACTGGGGATGCTTGGCTGAGCTGGATCCCCAATGAAACCAGCTGGAAGAGAGAGCACAATCCCACAGTGAGCAACAGGAGCATGGGGCAGTATCAAAGATGGCATTTTGCCTCTGTGTTTTTAATGGGTTGTGAGTGCTATTAGAGATCTTTGACTAATTCTAATGGCTGCAGTTGTGGAAGAGGCTAATAGAGGTTAACACAACCAAAGAACTGGAAAATATACTTTAAACACAAATATCCATATCCAGTGTTCTGCATCTTTTTCAAGTAAGCCCCAGCTCACTACATCTCTATAATGTATATTTTACTGTGAATACCAAGCATACAGAACAAGAGGTACAAAGCCATTTTTTTGTAACAGGCAGGAACCCAAGAGTAGGAAGAATACAAAGAGAAAAAAGTGGGGTTTTTTTGTGCTGTCAGATACTGGAGTAGGCTCTCAGGTTTTCTGGTAGTTTTTCTGTAACTTAAAGGTTTTTTTAAAATACTGAGCTATAAAATGTTGACTCAAAATGGGAGTTAAGGAAGGCCCAGGGTTGATGGCAACTGGAAAATCAGCATAGGTGAATGCAAAAGCTTTTTGCAGTTATATAAATGTTTCACCTTCTGTAGAAGAATCCACTTATTTTTAAGCCATTGGCTCTAGAAATGCCTCCAGCTCTAATCCTGAAACCTCCCTTTCTTCTCTTTCCTCCCTGTAAGCCTCACAGCCAGCAGGAGAGTCCATTACTGCTGCCATCCAGAATGGCTGGGTGCATCAGTCCAATCAAAGGAACAAACAGAAGAGACCAACATTTTTTGACATTTAATTGTACAGCTTTTCTACTTGATGTTATTTCCCCCACCCAGGGAGAGTTGACCACACAGATTGGAAAAAATTCTGTAACTTGCTGTGGGCTGTTACTGTGAATTGCCCATCATTGTTCCTGCATGGACAGCACTCACCATATGTACCCCATCCCATTAAAAACACCAGAGGGGCAGACTTTGGACTTGACATCCTAGATGCAGCCCATGTACAATGCACACAGCAAGCTGCTCTTCACAGAGATTTTGACAGAAAATATTTTCTTTCTCCCCTCCCACACATACACACAAAAACAGTGAACTCTGCAGAACTGTGCTTGCAGTCTCATCAAATTGCTTAATTGGGTTTTTTTAGAATGAACTACTGCCAGTCTCCTAGCTCTGTGATTAGCAGTGTATCTAAATCCTCTTAGGAACTTTGTGAATCTATTAATCTTCCTAAGAAAGTGTATCAAGCCGATTAAATGACAGTTGAAGAGTTCTGTGCAAAACATAGCAATAAGACAAAAAACCCTCTGAAAAGTTATGATATGTATATACTCACATGTTCAGCCTTCTAGAGAAGAGAGCTAATTCTGGTATACTGAATATCTTAAGAGATTATTTCTCTCTAAAGTTCCTTTTTCATCACAGCATTTTTGTTTAACTAGTTAAGATAAAACCTATCAGTCATGGAAGAGCAGAATGGAAACAGCTTCATTAAGGCGAACCCTCTGATAGTTCCCTTATTTCTGAAAGTTAAATTCTCTTGAAAAATTAATCACAGCGAATCTGGCAGAACTAATTTTAAAATGTGAGAACATGAGAGATGCTCTACTTCTAGCCTCGAGTGAGATGAGATCAATATGTTAAATTAAGTCTACATAAAACCATACAGGAGAATTTGTATAGGCAACATTTATTCCCATTCGGGAGAGTAATTGCAATTTAGAGAGAGTGAAGAGAGATCTTAGCAAAAATATCACTGGCTAAAATTAATGACAGAAAAAAACTGCACTGAACTCATTCATTGCCAGTCAGAAGTTCAGTATTAGTTGTGTTCACTTTAAATCTTCTGATAAAACCCAAACAAATACACAAAAAACAGCATTGTGAAACGTGAGTTGGCAAGTACATTAAGAAAATTTCCTCAGACCATGATGCTGATTCTAATTCCTAAAAAATTTCTTCCTACCTCCAAAAGGAAATAATCAAAGACACAGATATTTGGGGAAAAAATTGCAAAATTAATCATGAATCCTTAAAATTCTATTTTGTTAACATCCACCTTGTATACAAATTTTATAATTTAAGACACACAAACACACAAAAGGTATACAAATGCACTATTTGGGCTTTCAAATCATCAAGGAGAAACTAATGGCTTGCATTATTTTTTTGTTGGGAATGGAAAGAGCAGACTCATTATATTTTCCCTACTACAGTTTTACTCACATGAATTAACTATTAATTGAGCACAAGTGGCATTAACAGCAAAAATAACTCACGCTGTTGCAGAAAGCAGCGGTGCTCAGGCTTCCAGGAATTTCTCTTCTATCAGCAGTCCAGATATTTTGATGCTTTAACCTCTTCCCAACTGCAGTGTCCGGACAAAATTTCCAAGCTTCCTGTTTAGCTCCCTTTTCCTCCCTGAATCCAAGCTCTCTGAACAAATTGGAGACTCTGCCATGATCTGTGTCCCCGGTAATTAACACAGGAATTACACAGACTATCCCGGCCTGGGCTGTGCATCCAGTCCTGTGCCAAGGGCAGGTTTGTGCAGGTGAGGGAATTGCTGCATTATAGCTCCAGCCAGACTGGATCTGTATCGACAGGGCCAAAAATTCACTTAACTGGAGGCAGCAGAACAACACAGCCTCACACAGGGCTGTGTGTACACTGCCCTGGTCACCTGCAGGAGACCCCAAAAGGATGCTACTGATGATTTGCAGTTATGCTTGAGAGGAGATTTTATGTGCTGCCAGCAGATCATTTTGTCAAATAGCTCATCATTCTGTTAGTTAGCTATATTTGCCATATTCAGATCACTGTAACTAGAATTGGTCATTATCTGGATACAAAATATTTAAATGGAAGTCAATACAGGAAACAAGCATTTCATCAGAGTCTGCTGCTGGTGGTGATGTGGTATTAAACACATCATAATAAGGCGGCCACAGTTATTCTCCATTAACTCCATGGAAGAAGATAATCATGTTTCATAGACAACTTTTTCTCTAAAGGTCTGATATTTTTGGTAATAACATTCATTCTAAACCACTCCCTCTCTGGTTTCTAGCAAGCAAGCCAAAATTGTGTCTTCACAGAGGACCACACCATTAGGGCTCTGCTGCCCATGCCACAAGTGCAGCATTTCCACTGTGCCAGCAGCCTTCAGCTACAAAAAAAATCCGGCTACAAAATCCCTACCAGTGGCTTCATGGCACTCACTTAGAAAAGTAAGTCCATGTGTGCCATGTAGTAGTCCATGTGCAAGGTATTTCCAGCCCATTTTGCACCCCAGAAGGCTTTAGGGGAGCTAAGCAAGCCAAAACACAGGTGAGAAAAGTGAATTACCAGGCATCAACTGCTTACTTTGCAAGAGATTTTTCCTAGGGAAACGTTCTTTAAAAGGAAAGGCAGCTTTGTTTTGAGAGAAAGTTGGAATGTAAACACTTTCTTTAGAAGTAGCATCTGCTCTTTTTGGTCTTTTTACCATATGCTCTTTCATTTACAAAAGGATTTTAAAATCTTTTCCAAGCTTTTAAAATTTGTATATTGAAAATTTTCAGGACAACCATCAAAATCAGAACAGTTTCATTTTTGTTTCCTTTAGATTGCTTTCATTTTCTTCACATAAAAAGAACTTTTTTCTTTTATTCTAGAAAATTTAGTAACAAATAGCAGGTTTGGGAACCCTGGGTATTTTTCATAAGAGGAATAATCAAGCTCCTGCCTAGATCTAGTCATTACCAAAGAGTACAGCCTTCAGCACAGACACAGGGGAGAAGAAAGACTGAAAAGATGTTTGGTACTCATGGTTTCAGACTTCCTTTTGGGTTGACAGATGATACCTGTATTTTCATGACATGAACCTTCAATTGAAACCAACTGGATGTAAAGACAACACAGAAGACACTGTAGGCAATCATATATCTCCTTCTAAAAAGTAAAAATAAAATAGCAGCCCCCCTAAAATAATACAAATTTCTGTACTCAGTGAAGTCAGTGAGGCTTTTATTTTGGTGATGAATAGCAGCATAAAGCAGTGCTGATTTGCCTGGCCTTTCCTTTGAGGAACTGGGCTGGAATGGGAAGGAGGCAGGCAGGGCATGGGCTGAGCTCCAAGGCAGGCAGGGCAGCAGGGGACCAGGGTTATTGCTCTCAGGTGAACAAAAGCTCTCCTACCCCACGTGAAGAAAATCAATAGGAGGGGCAGGGTGAGACAGAACGTGCTGAATATGATTGAATCCATCCAACAAAGACCTAAACAAGGCACTGCATTTGCCCAGGCCCTGTCTTTCAGCCTGTCAACCCTTCAAAGCAGTAAGGGTTGCCCTGGGAAGCAGGGCAGCAACAGGCATTCCACCTGTGTTGTATTTATAACAGATTTTCCAGAAATCTCCCTGCTCTCTGGGAAAAAACTTGGGGCCCTTTTTCACTGATGATGCCCACAGATGTTTATGGCCTCCTAGCACCCCATCTAGCTGTATGTTCATGGATAAAGCTTACACATGATGCCACGGGAAGAGCTTTCTGGCATAGCAGCTTGGTCTTTTGGTGTTTGCAGGCTGTTTGAAACGACTGGAAGGAGAAAAAAAAAATCTCTTTGCTTTATACAATGCAGCTGTTCCAGGGAGAGGAACAACAGCTACTGCTCACATGAGAGCAGATACCACAGTAAGAACTGGTAGCTTATTTTCAGAAAGATATTGATAAAATACAGATAGTTCAGTAAAAAGCAGCAAAAATGGTGCAATGCCCTAGAGAGGCTGATTTAACAGGAAAAAAAATAGAGGAAAATTCTTAAGAGTATATGAGCAAGAACTGGTAACACTACAAATATTTGAGAAAGGAAAGAAATGTAATATAGTATAGTCAGGAAACCATGAAGGCAGGGAAACAGTGGTTAATAAATCCATAGCATGAGCTAGCACTAAATCTTGGGTGTCTTGTGAAATAATTCCCTTTCTTCCTCATGATGCATCCAGCAAGCTTTCTTCAAACCCTAGGAGTGCCTTCTCTTTGCCTCAAGATTTTCTAATAGATATGAAGGGCTCACAAACATTCTAATGTACAAGGCTCTCCCTTTACACACTTTTTAAATCTAAATCCCCACAAACATAGCTGACCTAATATCTCAAAGCCTAAGGGCGCTGCTTGTAATGTCATGCTTAGCAGATATCCCCTCTCCATATCAACTTCAGCCTTGTCAAGGGTATGAAAAGTCTGTCACATTTCTATCCTGCCTAATACCACTTTGATTGCCATGTTAATATCAAGGCATATTATTGTATCTGGAGATTTCAGGGCTGCCTTTCTGCCTAAGTTATATTATCTCTCTGCTGTATTTTAATCTTTTTGAACTAGCTATGACTCAAATAAGGAGAAGAAAGGGAGCAAAATAACCTTTGCCAACATTTAGGCCCTAGTTGAGGAAGGATTATTTACATGCACTCAAACACACAAGCAGGAAGCTCTGACTTACTGCTGTTGGCATTTTCCTAACATTTGATCATCTGGTTGCTAAGCACACTGCTACATTACCACTTGACATTTACGTTTTATTTTCGGTTTATTACTAAAGGTAGGAAATGAAGCACTCTCCTACTCTCTTAAATTATAGTCATCTTGCTAATAATACTGCTAAAAGCCCCATTCCATTTCATTTAATGAATTTAGAATACCTGATAAACATTCAGATACTGCCAAGCAAACCTATTGTCTTCTGCCTGAAGAGGCAGGGCCTGCTGAGAGCATTTTCTCATCAGAGAGAAGGGTTCCTGAAGTAATCCTTCTCTTGTAATATGCATGGAAACTCACTGGAGCCATCCAGAAGAGTTAAAACCATAGAATAAACCAAACCTACAATGGCCTCAAGTTGCAACATCAAAGAACTCAGCTCCTGTAATCCTAAAGAACTAGTAGGGTGTTGTGCAACTGAGGAAACCAAAGCAGAAATCACCATGTGTTTTCTCTGCCATCAGTCAGCAGGGCAGTAAATGGCAGAAGCAGTTTAATGCAATGCAGTTCTGAGCACCTGACTATGAGGCCAGCCTTCCCTGCAAAGGTAGTCTGATGAAAGATCAAAAGTAAATTTTGCCAAACTCATCATCTCTGGAAGACTTTGACTCACTGGTGGCTGCAGTATAAATCACTTTATAGCTGAACCACCTGGGTCTTCTGTGCCAGAGGAAAACATGTGAAATGAGAGCTTTGTCTTATGTATAAATAAGTGACTAGGGTGACCAGCTCAGTTTCAGATGTCTGACTTCCAGACTCCCTAGCTAGGCATCCCACGCCTCAGGGTCCATCTAGAGCAGAGCTGACTATCTCCAACTCCTGCTGATTACAATGACAACTATAACTTCCCAGCCTCTGCCAGCAGTGAGAAAAAACGTACTCTGATAAAGGCCTCAGAAATACAGTTGAGATCTTATGCCTAAGTCCAAGCAGACAGAGGGGTGGCAAGGATAAGTCTTGTACCATGGGAAACTCCCACTGCAATGGGCAGCCAAAGCCAGAATATAAGAGCGTGTCCATCCCCAGGAGAGCATGGAGGCACCAGCTTTTCCCCATGTTTGAGTGGGGAACAGGCAGCAGGGGCATCCCCAGGGCTGTGGAGCTTCTGTAGCTCTCCCCTTGCCTGGCAGAGGTGACCACACAACTGTAGGGATGGGTGCAGGAGGCTGGGAGGTAGTCGTGGCGTGCTTTGAGCCTTCTTCCAAGCACAGAGGAGGAGATGAGGAGCAGGGTCAGTTTGGGGCAGGGCTGGAACTTATTTTGTAGGATAGTGAGTTTGCCTGTCCTGTGTTCCCCTTTAGTCTCTCCACACTGGTTTACCCAAATCAACACATAACTTTTCTACCTCCCTCTTTATCTGTCCCACAAATCCTCACAGTCCTGCATGTCCCGAGTGCACAGCCATAGCCCTCACTCATCCTTTCCCACTGCCCTTCTCTCACCTGACAGCCTCCAGTTCTCACAGCTCTGACTCTCACCCTGTTTCTGCAGGCAAGCCCCAGCCTAGGAGCAGCTGGGGTAGCAGGGAAAGCTCAGGAGCAGCTCTTTCCTGCTGATAAACAAGTTACCACCTGCCAGCTGCTCTGCCGTGACACACGCAGCAGCCCACACACAGGTTCTTCTCTTGTGCAGAGGAAAAACAGAGTTTACCCCTACACACAGAAATAAACCTGCAGGGGAAAAGGCTGCAGATGGGGCACACTCCTCTTGCATCTGGGGCTTGGCACTGCCACTGTGCTGTGGGAACTGGAGCACGAGGAACAAACATTCCCTTGGATGGCAAGGAGTGACCAGAGATGTTTAGAAGAGCAGAAGTGGGAGCATCAGCTGAAAACAATAGCACTGAGACAAGGATTTCTTTGAGTGGGTAGAATATTCTGGAGGAAAATATTCACTTATTTTCCAAAATAATTCGTGTTTTCCTGAAGAATAATGTCCTTTCTGGCAGAGAATGGCACTTCTATTTAGTATTAGTGTGCCTTGCTGAGAATCTGCCTGGTTTAGCTCTTCCAGTTTTACAATGTAGAAACAGTTTAAGCTGTGAGGAGGCCTTGGGAAGTAGAACAGGTCTGTGCTCAGTACCGTGGCAGAGTGAGCCACTGCCATCAGCACAGCCAGCCAGGGGGCTGCTCTGATACCACTCGGGTGTACATACCCAGCATCCACAGGTTTCAGCAGATAAAGCTGCATTTAAGCTGCATTTAAGCCCTGCAGTGATCTGAAAACTGTCAGGCCACTTCCCGTGCCTGTGTTGCTCAGTACAAGCACAGTGTGAAGCACTTGTGTGGGCTGTGCAGAGATGTAAGCACAGTTCAGTACCTCATGGTCCTAAAAAGGTGCTGCAGCCATTCTGATTTTCCTGGTTTTCACATGAATTACAACTATGGCCTAACAACCAATTTAAAATTAGTTTATTGAAAGAATAAACATTACATCAGTTACTAAACTGACAAAAACTTCTGTATGTCTATAAATGAGGTGATGTCAAGATCTCTAATTTCCTCTTTTGGAGTTCTAAGCAAAAAAAAAAATTCTTTCTCTATTATATGAAGTAGTTTTATTCTTTGGGAAGTGACAGCTGTCAATCAGCTGCAGTTTTTGTCTGTATGGAAATGCCTGGTAATACTCATATATGTGCAGCTCTGATTATTTATGAGCTAATTGTCGGATATGTGTTGCAGTTAGTCCTCATAAACACTAGGTTTTAAGAAAAAAAGAAATAGTATAAGGTTTCAATATCAATGTGTACCAATAACATTGCCTTTGCCTATGTTGAAAGCTGGTACCTGAAAATTTCCTATTTAAAGCAAAGAAATTAAATATTCAAAGTCCAGAATTTTTTCTTAGATTTTTATCTCATGTGGCCTGAAGTACAGTGACATTCATTTAATGAATTTAGAATGTGACAGTGATTTCCATCCTTCATCCTTTCCATCTAGGGCTTTCTAAATATCTCTTAATTACATGGCACACTTCGGGTTGCCAGATTTTAAAAAAGGGTTTCTTCATTATTTTTCTACATTTCTGCCTAATTAGACCTGCATACCAGAAAAATCTCTGCATTTTGCCACTGCAATAAAGCCAACAACAAAACCCAGATCAAGTCCCTGAAGAACAGTGAGGAAAATGTGCTCGTGTTGCAGATATCCAAGGGCTTCAACACTTGTGTGGCTCCTGGTTCCTGTGGAAGAATGGCACTTGGCAGGCCCATCCAGACTGCTCTTTGCTAAGTGAAGCAGTACTGATTCCTACAACAGCAGCCCACCTTTTCTCCAGTAAATGTTTAATCCAAGAAGAATGTACTGTACTGTACAGTGGCAGGTACAGAAAGCCTCCCCTACACTCCCACGAGTTTCACCAGTGCAGTCACCACCGTGAAAGGCAGCAGAGCACTGGGCAGTGCCTCGCAGGCAGCCCGTGCTGATGAGACACAATTTAGACACATGAGAAGGGAGTGTATCTAGCACCTGTTTGAAGTGAAAAAATAACAAATAATTAGGGAAGAAAGTGAAACTTCACTGAAGCCAGGAAATAAGTTTAGCTCCACGTATACTGACTCCCGAGGCAAAGGGTTTCTAATTAAAAATTTTGTTGTGGGAATGCATTGCCAGGCACCAGCTGGAGGGAGAAGAGAATCTCTGTGCGTTCAGTGAGCTCTCACTAGTCTCCAGCTTTCCCTCACCACATCCCAAAATAATCTAGGGTGGTGGGTGTGGGGCCTCCTGGGAGCAGAGGTCCAGCACATACACAGGACCCACAGTCAAATGGAAAGTCATGTCAATTTTACAGCTACTTTTGCCCAGCGGTTGCCCTTGGGCAACTTGGAAACCAATATTTTTCTAAATTAAGGTATCATTTCAATTGCAAGGTGGCATTTTTCAACTGGAAATATTTCACATGAGGGGACCATGATGGTGCACTGCAGGAAGGGATAGCTTCCTTCATTTCCACACGGTCTGTATCTCAAGGACAGGAACACACTGTGTGAGTATCACGCCCCAGCAGTTGTGCCTATCGTGTACCATCTACAGCTTTAACCAGACCATGACCGAATTGTGGCCAGGTGTGGTACAAGTATAAGTGAGATCCAGCATTCCTGGGATGCTCCAAACAGTGACTCCAGAACAGAGGCAGTTTTTAACTCTTGTTTAACATAATGCAGAGAGGCAGAGCTAGGTCTGAGGAAGAGGAACACAGTTGGCAGAAGCCAAGTAAATACACAAAGGTTTTGCACTATCCTTGGTTTTGCCTTACCCAAGTTAACCCATTACTTCCTCATTCTCTTGTTTCCTGGGATAGCAGAGGAACAGGTGGAGATAAATTAAGAAAAGTCAGCAGAGATTCACACGTAATCTAGCACATAAAAATTTGACATCAGTGTTGTTAGGAGCAGGCTGAGTACTTCAAGCTCATATCTAAGTGGCACAAGGAAGAACTTACCCTAGCAAACCTGTTATTCATGAGTGAGAAAATCTTCTAGATGTATTCAAGCACCTTTCTGGGCAGCAATAGCATTTTTGGACAGCACCAAGAGAACCCCCTAAGTAGCCAGCAAGAGTGTGTCAAAGGAGGGGACAGTTACTCCTCTTACAAAAGGATAAGAGCCACAGTTTTAAGAGAGGTGATCAAATCCATGCAACAGTGTTCAGAGAAGATCCAAAATGAAAGTGATCCCTCAACTGCAATAACAGATAGACTTTCCATCTACAAAACTAAAAGCCAGAGTGCTTGCTGACTTCCCACGGTAGAGTGTTCCAGGAAAGGAGGACAACAGAGTACTGCTGTGTATAGCACAGGAATGATGCTCAGCATGTCACAAAATACAGAGCTCTGGAATTCTACCAACTCTTCATTGTTACAACATCTCCTGGTCAGCATGGATTCTCTCACCTGCCCAACACCCACACCTGAAACCTGCACATCACCTCACATCACATCACATCACATCACATCACATCACATCACATCACATCACAAGCTTTATCAAGCCATGTTTGCTTCCTCTTCCAGTGTCTCCAGGATACAACCCCATTATGGAGGCACCAAAATTCTTACCCAAGAAGAGTTTCTGTGCATGAAAACTCTTACACACACACACAAACACACACACTCAGTCTTTCCTGTTTCAATAGGATGTTCTTTCTTCTTTCAGGTCAGCCATGGACATCTGAGCCATTGAAGGGGCCCAGGTGAAGAAGAAGGCTGTGAAAAATCTCGTGTTCCATTGACTGAGATTTTTGTTTATATTTCCACCTCTAAAATTTCAGACATTTAATTTTCTTAGAATGGTTTGAGTTGGAATGGACCATAAAGATCATCCCATTCCAACCCTGCTGCCATGCACAGGGACACCTTCCATTAGACCATGTTACTGAAAGCCCTGTCCAACTTCAACTTGAACAGTTGTGTCTCCAGATTTCTTTTAGGCCCCTTTAAGAGCTGGAAGGCTGCTGCAAGGTCTCCCAGGAGCCTTTTCTTCTCCGGGATGAAGAACCCCAAGTCTCTCAGGTTGTCTTCAGATCAGAGTCCCCTGATCATCTTCATCATCCTCCTCTGAGCCCTCTAGTTCAAAGACTCTTTTAGATTTTACTGCTTTTCTGGCTTTTGTGTTGGGAACTGCAGCTCCCTATAACCCCACAGAAATCTCCTTTCTCAGTTAAGCTTCCTTTGTCACTGAGACTCCTTGGGCACCCACATCAATTGTCAGAGATGTTTTCTCTTCACAAACTCAGCATAACTTTGGATCTTGGATGGGAATTTTTTCTTCTTCACGAGCATCATATCTTCCCTCCTCCATCACCAACTCCTTTTTTTCTTTGTTCATTCTAGTGATTGTCTATATTTCAAGATCAGTCTACACCATTAAATTATAAGTTCCTCTTTTTTGGATGGTCACCCTCCTCATTAAACCATTCATGCCCTAGGTGAGTTTTTTGGCCAAATTTTGAGCAGCTCATGTAGCTGCTCTTACCTTTCCTTCAGAAAATCTACACATCTCTATCTGAACTCCATTCTTGCCTCCAGCATCGTGTCCCTAATCCTCTAATCCTTGTTTTCAAGACATGAAGAAGGCTGAATTTTATCAGTAAGTAGATCTTGGCAGAGACTCACTCTAAGATAGTACATGGCTGAACATCTTCTTACACAAGTACCTCTGACTGCTCCTGGTCACTGTCTCCCATTAGAGTCTGCTATTCCTAGCCCCTGGTCTTAAAAATGAAGAGGACAGAAATCCCACCAGACTGTCTCCTGAATTTCCCTCTTCCTTTCTCAGAAGAGATGTAGCCACAAAAAAAGAAAAGAAAAAAAAAAGAAGAAAAAAGAGTGCCTTACTTATCTGAGTGTGCATCATATTACAGAAACCTAATAAGAAACACTGTCCCAGGCTTCCCTGATCACTGACATATGAGCCTGGTGTGCAAGAAAGGTGTCAGCATTACCTTTTCTCCTTGCTGCCTAAAGGGTACTGCCACCTTTGGAGTCCTTTTTGTCACCATCTTCTGTGCAGAGTCTTGCTCAGGCCAGACTTTCAGGTAGCTAGAATGTTGCCAGAGCAAACAGACATAATTTTAAGAAGGAGAATTAAAATTAATTGTTGGTCAAGCTTTCTTGTTTAATACTAGCATAAAACCCACCAAACAAATCAACTACAACAACAAATCCCAAACAAATCATTACTCAAAATTTTAACAATAGGTTTTTATTCCCACCTTTCAGAATGTGCTTTTTTAGCCATTTTCACAGCAGCAGCTTAATTTAGTTTAGTTTTATATTGACAGCCAAGGTTGCTTGTAAATTCCTGGTTGAGATATCCTCAGCTGTGCCACCAAAACAGCAGACTGACTGGTGTGTCCATCTGTCCCAGGCATCTGGATGTCTTCTTCCTCTTTACAGCTGGCTTAGAATTATTTTAAGATCATATGATTACAATGAGCTCACAGACATGTTTTAGTGTCTTCAGTTCTTAATTATGAAAAAAAAAATAAATTGATCTCTCTGAAATTTGGAGGCTGTCAAGGAAGAATATTATCATTTTACTCCCAGGTTGTTCTCATATTTCCACCTGAGACTTCCCTATTGAACAGATTAGCTTGTAGTGAATATCCTGTGCAATACTGTTCAGCAAGACCTCAAAAATGTGGTTTATAGACACCTTCCTTGGTGCTTTGCTGACAACTTTCTCCTTTAACTTTCCACAACAGATCAGATCTAATCACTCATTATTTCTGATGCAACTAACATACTATGCCATAATTTTTGTCTCCTCTCCCATTTTTCTGCACACAAAAATTTAATTCAACTAGAACATGAGCTCTGAGTATTCCCTTCCCTCTTACTTTTTCTATTTACTTTTCTGGGTAGTGCTTTGGAGGACATGTGGAAACCTATTTATGTTTAGGAATGATGGCCTGTTCATTCTAGGCACAATTACTTTCACCCCCTTTTGCAGCACTCAATCCTTCATATTCCCTGTCTGCCTTATCAGTTCTCCAGCCTGGATGATGGACAGTACATATTCTGACAAATCTTGCTCCAAGTAGCCACCATACCTCAGAGTACCCTCCTTATCCATACAAAAAAGCCCCAGAACTAAAACCAACAAGTAAACCCCCAGACTTTGGCACATCAAAATAAATCTTCAGCTCCACTCTCCTTCTCAAATTGAATTTTCAGTCCTTAATTCAATCAGTGGAGGAAATGGACTGTCCCCCTCTGGACAGATGAGAGGGAGGGCAAATGGAAGAGCTGAATGTCTGCTCTCTTTCAGTAATAGTTAAGGGGATTCCAGTAAGAGTTGTTGTACAATAGCAAATGGCACTTTTTTTCTTCAGATGCTGACAGTTTTCCAGATATTTTCATTAAATTAGTAGGTCATGGTAGGTCTGTACCACAGCATGGGGCATGAAAGTTTACTTCAATTTTGCAGCAAGCTGTTAACTAAAGTCATAGGTGAAGCGGCAATAATATTTCAATTATATATCTGGATATTATATATCTGGAATGAAACTTATATAGACATGTCAAAACAGCGGTGGCAGAGTCCTGGATGTTGTCAACCTCTTGCTCCTTGGAGAGAGACTGAGCAAAAGGGCTTAGCTATTTCAGTGGGGTTGTAAAAAGATTTCCTTTGAAGAAATGAAGAAAGTCCCATTAGCTCTTTGCAATACCTGTGGTGTCTCAGTCTTTCTTTAAGCCTCCCACAATCTTCTGCTGCACTCCAAGGCTACGCTGACAACGAGGACAACAGCAAGTTTGTTTGGAAATTAATTCAGTGATAAAGAAACTACTGTGTAAGGGTGGCAAACAGAAAATCTGTGCCATGGTTACTGGCAGCTACAACAAGGTTTTCTACACACACACATGTGTTGGGATTAT